>OZ020223.1:5668787-7154412 GCA_963971325.1 Aphodius granarius
ACCTACCTGAGCTGGCTTCGCCCGTGGATGAATCGAAGGTCTTCGATGTCATTTGAAAGAGCGCGTCCAGCGGCGTTCCACCGGGTTGTTGTTTCTGATGCTGTTGGTTCTGTCTTTGTCTTTGGTGCACGGAGGATGGTACAATGTCCGGTGAACAGCAGTCGCTCGCGACACTAGACGACCGATCACTTCCGGTTTCTGAAGTGTAACTGGCGTTGGCAAAATTAGCGAATTCAGGCCTGAGGAGCGCTAGCTGTTGCGCTTTCAGGTGCCTGTGGAACCTCTCGAAGCTCTGTTGGGCTTCGATTTCAGGATCCAAGTCCCACGGTCTCACTATTTTGGTTGGTTGGGTCTTTGATGGTCGATGGTTGAGGATGTCCATAATAGAGAAACTTTTAACACCCACTGCTCTGTCTTCTTGCACTTCGACGGTAGGACTTATCCGTCGCTCAACGTCGACATTCACCATTTTAAGTCTTTTCAACGGTTTGAAGTAATCTTCCCCGTCGGAGTGGTCTTGGTATGCCGGACTCCTGGATGAATTCAAAGCTGGCGAAGGACAACCAACGCTGATCTCGTCATCCGACATGTATTTCGTGTCTTCCCCGTTCATGATCTCGGTTTGGCTCTCTGGAAGGCAAGGGCTTGGAGACCTGGACGAGCAAGGACTGTTGAACTTCGACGATGGTAAATAGGGTGACATCTCTGTTGCTTTCGGTGAGATGACTTCAGTATCTTGCATCTTAAGTCCCAGAAAGTTCAAGCACTGATCACCACATCACTCTGGTCCATTACTGTCAACCAAACAAAAAAAGCGTACATATGGGGCACAGAGCAACTCACTAACGACGAGCCTCTATGGGAAAACTGGCATGAATGAGCGGAGGTAGTTAGTCCGGTCAAGCTCCGGAGTGACAGTTAACAGCCACGCCCGGAAAGGTGTGGCCTAAAACCGGTAATGCCAACCCAAAGGTCTGCCTATAAGCAGTCCGGGAACCGGTTGCTGACTTATTGCTGATCGCGGATTGGTGCGGCTCGCGTTTGATCCTTCGCCTTTCATGGGATGCCGCGCCAATGGCGCGAGATTCCCCTCGTCGGCTCGCTGGCGTGTCATTTGTTTCAGTTGAAATTAATGAGGTTTTGTTTTATAAAAGAGATTTAACATGTGTTTATTGTCGCGGGGGTGAGTTATCGCCGGATAGTTTCGCCGTTGACGTTGTTGTTACTGTTGTTTTTTGTTTGTTGCTGAGGGTGGGGGTTTGTTGTGTGTTTTTTTTTTTTGGGTGTAATTTAACCGGTGCGGCGTTTTCTCTTGTTTTATGGTCGTTGGTTGGGATGGGTAGGGAAGAGGTCGTATTAGAATGTAATTGATGCCGGTTAAAGAGGCTTCGATTTTATGGATGTGCTAAGGTATTTGGGTGTTTGAAATATTGCCGGTAGGTACCTATAGGTATGGGTGGATCGTTTTGAAGTTTCAGGATTGTGCTTATCTTATAATAAGACTAGGGAATGATACTGTTTATTAGTACCTAGTTGTATTGAGGCATAATTCTTTCTCCATTGAATGAAATATCTTTAAAAATGTTAAATTTAGTTGTAAAATGACCTACAAGAATCTACAATTTCTGACTAGATGCAAAATGGGAATTGCATGTAACAGGAATTCAAAGACATATAGGTATTAGGATAAAAAACCATTTAATCCTTGCTTGGTAGGTATTTAAGTTAAAAAAATTGTTCAAATTAACTACCTAGTACCTACCCTAGAAGGAAAGTATCTATTGTAATTGATTGAATTTTTTTCTTTCGAGATTTCAGTGAAAATACGCGTTTTGGTGTCCCCTGAACCGATTGCAATGATTTCTGGAAAATGTACCTATGTGTGTAGGTATATCTGTGTGTATATGTCTGTGAACACGATAGCGTCCGTACAGTCGAACAGTTCGGGTTGAAATTTGGTATACCTACGTATTTTGAATTGCCAGGGGACGAACTGGATTGTTTTTGGCCACAATCTGACAACCGGAAGTGGTAAATGTTAGGAATTCATCCGATTTTGACCAAACTGATACCACCTCGTCCTCCAGTGATTCTAAATATGTATACAAATTTGGAGGTCAGTGGAATGAACGGTTTAGGTGCTATAAGAGTTTATAGAAACATTTTGACAGAATCCACAGCCTTCGCAGCTGTGTTTGTCAGATTTTGACAAACATCAGTGCCACTGACCCATTAACTGTCAGTACATATTACAATAGTATATTATTATACAAGTTTTATAAGACCGTCAAATTGGTTGCGCCAATATGTCTTATAAAACGAGTGTAATATACTATTTTTTCTACTTTGCGTCATTAATTTTATAAAAATTTAGAAGTATATTAGGTAAAATTCCAATCTAGAGTATTTATGCTTGCAACCGTTGGTGACACTGTCATCTGTCACTTAAATTCAAATATCTGTGAAAAAGTAATTATTGATAATTATTATATACCATCATATACTAGTAGTACGAAACCTAGGATGCAACACGCATGTTTAAATATGTATAAAAATATACATACTTCGCAGTTTGTGCGATTCTAAAAAATCAGTTTGTGCTTACTTTTGTGGTTATGTGTATATTCGCTTGACATGCATTTGATATCAATGTCTCCAATCTTAGAAAAAAGTTACTAAAAACGGTATTACAATTTGCTAATTGTGAACGAATGCGCCAATATGTCTTATAAAACGAGTGTAATATACTATTTTTTCTACTTTGCGTCATTAATTTTATAAAAATTTAGAAGTATATTAGGTAAAATTCCAATCTAGAGTATTTATGCTTGCAACCGTTGGTGACACTGTCATCTGTCACTTAAATTCAAATATCTGTGAAAAAGTAATTATTGATAATTATTATATACCATCATATACTAGTAGTACGAAACCTCGGATGCAACACGCATGTTTAAATATGTATAAAAATATACATACTTCGCAGTTTGTGCGATTCTAAAAAATCAGTTTGTGCTTACTTTTGTGGTTATGTGTATATTCGCTTGACATGCATTTGATATCAATGTCTCCAATCTTAGAAAAAAGTTACTAAAAACGGTATTACAATTTGCTAATTGTGAACGAATGCGCCAATATGTCTTATAAAACGAGTGTAATATACTATTTTTTCTACTTTGCGTCATTAATTTTATAAAAATTTAGAAGTATATTAGGTAAAATTCCAATCTAGAGTATTTATGGGTGTAACCGTTGGTAACACTGTCATCTGTCACTTAAATTCAAATATCTGTGAAAAAGTAATTATTGATAATTATTATATACCATCATATACTAGTAGTACGAAACCTAGGATGCAACACGCATGTTTAAATATGTATAAAAATATACATACTTCGCAGTTTGTGCGATTCTAAAAAATCAGTTTGTGCTTACTTTTGTGGTTATGTGTATATTCGTTTGACATGCATTTGATATCAATGTCACCAATCTTAGAAAAAAGTTACTAAAAACGGTATTACAATTTGCTAATTGTGAACGAATGCGCCAATATGTCTTATAAAACGAGTGTAATATACTATTTTTTCTACTTTGCGTCATTAATTTTATAAAAATTTAGAAGTATATTAGGTAAAATTCCAATCTAGAGTATTTATGGGTGTAACCGTTGGTAACACTGTCATCTGTCACTTAAATTCAAATATCTGTGAAAAAGTAATTATTGATAATTATTATATACCATCATATACTAGTAGTACGAAACCTCGGATGCAACACGCATGTTTAAATATGTATAAAAATATACATACTTCGCAGTTTGTGCGATTCTAAAAAATCAGTTTGTGCTTACTTTTGTGGTTATGTGTATATTCGCTTGACATGCATTTGATATCAATGTCTCCAATCTTAGAAAAAAGTTACTAAAAACGGTATTACAATTTGCTAATTGTGAACGAATGCGCCAATATGTCTTATAAAACGAGTGTAATATACTATTTTTTCTACTTTGCGTCATTAATTTTATAAAAATTTAGAAGTATATTAGGTAAAATTCCAATCTAGAGTATTTATGGGTGTAACCGTTGGTAACACTGTCATCTGTCACTTAAATTCAAATATCTGTGAAAAAGTAATTATTGATAATTATTATATACCATCATATACTAGTAGTACGAAACCTAGGATGCAACACGCATGTTTAAATATGTATAAAAATATACATACTTCGCAGTTTGTGCGATTCTAAAAAATCAGTTTGTGCTTACTTTTGTGGTTATGTGTATATTCGTTTGACATGCATTTGATATCAATGTCACCAATCTTAGAAAAAAGTTACTAAAAACGGTATTACAATTTGCTAATTGTGAACGAATGCGCCAATATGTCTTATAAAACGAGTGTAATATACTATTTTTTCTACTTTGCGTCATTAATTTTATAAAAATTTAGAAGTATATTAGGTAAAATTCCAATCTAGAGTATTTATGGGTGTAACCGTTGGTAACACTGTCATCTGTCACTTAAATTCAAATATCTGTGAAAAAGTAATTATTGATAATTATTATATACCATCATATACTAGTAGTACGAAACCTCGGATGCAACACGCATGTTTAAATATGTATAAAAATATACATACTTCGCAGTTTGTGCGATTCTAAAAAATCAGTTTGTGCTTACTTTTGTGGTTATGTGTATATTCGTTTGACATGCATTTGATATCAATGTCACCAATCTTAGAAAAAAGTTACTAAAAACGGTATTACAATTTGCTAATTGTGAACGAATGCGCCAATATGTCTTATAAAACGAGTGTAATATACTATTTTTTCTACTTTGCGTCATTAATTTTATAAAAATTTAGAAGTATATTAGGTAAAATTCCAATCTAGAGTATTTATGGGTGTAACCGTTGGTAACACTGTCATCTGTCACTTAAATTCAAATATCTGTGAAAAAGTAATTATTGATAATTATTATATACCATCATATACTAGTAGTACGAAACCTAGGATGCAACACGCATGTTTAAATATGTATAAAAATATACATACTTCGCAGTTTGTGCGATTCTAAAAAATCAGTTTGTGCTTACTTTTGTGGTTATGTGTATATTCGTTTGACATGCATTTGATATCAATGTCACCAATCTTAGAAAAAAGTTACTAAAAACGGTGTTACAATTTGCTAATTGTAACACCGAAAACAGTATTACAATGTGTGCATTGTGAATGCAAAGTAGAAAAATGTCATTATCTGATAGAAACTGAGGTAACTATAGATACCTACTTTTGATGCAAACATTTCAGCAAATAATTTGACAATTACGCACAGCACCAAACAAATTGCAAATTAGATCTTTGAAAACCGTGCTATTGAAACTTGTACCTAGATAATATTATTCTAAATACTAACTGGTATTATACAAATAGACAATATATTTCTTTGCTAATCAAATTGCTAATAAACATACCTATAGCCATTCATAGGCATATTGACCAAAAGCTTTACTTAGTTAAAACCTCTGCGGTATATAAATTTGAAAGGTCGTTTTATTATTCAAATGATTTTAGCTAAAAAAACACACAAACAAGACAATAATTGAAATTATAATACCTAATCACTGCCTTGATAGGAATATCAAACAGTAATGTGTAACTTAAAAATAACTCTTTTTCGTGCAGTAGGTACCTATACCTATAGTAAGTTAAGATATCTTTTTTAACTAGGTAAGGTGTTTCTCTCTACAAACTTCTTTAGAATTTGCTGTTCAAGTACCTATGGCCCTAAAACTGAGCAGAGTCCTCGCAAAAGTCCCATTATCTTCTTTGAAAAATCACATTTTGAAATAAATCAAATGTCCTTAATTATTCCCTAGGATGTTCCAAACTTAGACCATCATCAGAAGATTCCAAACGTTTGAACTCAAAAATTACTTTTCCGTTGATAGGCATATTTTTAGGTACCTATTTTTATCCATATTAAATATTGTATCATGTTATAATGCAATAATTACCTACACATAGGTAAACCGCTCTCGATGTGTGAACTATTAGTACAAGATCCGGACCTAGATCGACCTTCCCTCATCCTTTTTTCTAATCAAATCTATTTTTTATACAATATAATGTATAAATGAACACAATGTCCTAGGGTTGCCGCCCCATATCCTGGCAAGGCTATTTTTAAATTAATATTATTTAAGGTATTTTTTTAAATAGTTCCGGTCATTCATTTTCTTGAAAAATTTGGTACCAATCGAGAGCCAAAGACTTACAAAAAACGCCAAACTAAGATTGGTAACTGGTAAGTACGAAGGTAACTGCTATTCTGCTTAATTGTCTGTCGTAATAGTAGGCGATCGCACAGCGATAGTGTAAACGCGAGCTAGGCGCTTGTCATGTGAACGTACCCTTTTACTCAACTATTCATATTTAAAATCCCGACAACCCTAAGATATGCCCAACTTTTGCAAAGGCAACCCTAACACCACGATGTTCGCAAGAAAGCAACCTACATTTTGGTATACAATTGATTAGGAAAAACGATGAGGGTAAATTACTAGTACCAATTTACCTTAAATAATTTGTAATTAAAAATAGCCTTGCCAGGATTTGGGGCGGTAACCCTAGCACATTGTGTTCATTTATACCTTACATTGTATGAAATATAGATTTTATTAGGAAAAAGGATGAGGGAAGGTCGATCTAGATCGGGATCTTAGACTATATGGACATACCTAGCTACGTATGTACTATATCATCTAAACTCATGTTATATCTATAATTCTCATCTTGTTAAATTAAATAACGCGTAATTATCTCTCGTAATTCCAACCAGGTTAATTTGCTGTTGATAATGAACTGAACCGTACATAAATAAACCACATACCTATATGATGCACGTAGTTAATATGAAATGAAATTATTACGGGCATTTTTTATAATTTAAGTATACCTACGCGGCAAGAACACGTTTAATTTTTATATAGATACCTACCAACATCCTATCTATCTCCCCATGAAAAATAATTCTTATAATTACGCGGCTACGATTTTAATGGCTCAATTAAGAAAATTGGTTCCGGTTATTTATCCCCGCCAATCGTATTCATTTATGGAAATTTCTCTACCGCATAAAATATTTATTATAATATTGCAGCGCCTTTTTCCTCCCGAAAGGTAAGATAATCACATATTCGGTAGCGTATAATGATGACAGCATATTATGCAGCAATATTATTATATGCTGCAAACTTTCAATTACTTTCCGACATTTAACTTAACTTTAATTGACACATTTTGGTCTCCACTAATTTTTGTATTTTTTTTTGTTGATAATGCTCAAAATCCACCAAAGATTAAAAAACTTATTAGAGATGCAAGAACAATCAAAATATACTCTACTGATAGAATCGAATAGAGTTGTTGCTCAACAGAATGATCCCCACAACTGTTCCGGTGGTTGGTATAATATCCAGCAGAGACAGCCATCAGGGACTCACCCTATCCCTATAGATTAATGATTGTAAAGCCCTGTTGGTTGGTTACCAGTCAGAGAATTTATGTTTTTCTGCTTAATTTCGGGACCATTGTGTCGGAATTTAATTATTATATCAAGGGACATCCGGCAAACGGGCCACCTTGCCCACATAAACACGTGATATTTATTAATCACCTCACACAGTTCCAGATGTACAACGTCCAAACACACCGCGTGTAAAGGACGTCCATTTTCTGGGTTTTAATTGGATAAATTTAATATGGGAGACGTAAAAGGCACAGGATAATAATTATTATGAATCGTACGTTTTTATATAGACGTGGGAGCGGGTAATTTATTAGATAATTTGTGTGTAGATTGAGTATGGGGCACACCTATAAATATATCTTAGAGAAAAGTGGATTTAATTATTACCTGTTCTGAGTTAATAAGTGCCTGATACTTTGTGATTTGAAAAGGCAAGTAAGGTAATTATTAAAGTTTGTTTGGCAATGCAATATTGCAGGTAATTTTTCAATACTATTAAACTACTCAAGGGCCACAAGTATGATTCCACTGAGCCGCAGGTTGCCGACCTCTGTGTTAGAAGAAAATAGCCCACACTCTTATAAATGATAACTTACACTTAGATATCAATTTAGGTACAACGTGTTGGCGCAAAGATTTAAAAAATGGATTAATTATCTGTTTTCAAACAAATATCTAGTAGTGGAAGGACATCTTATACATAGAATGATCCTTTACCTTTATCAGAATTATGACTAAAAACAAACGAAAGTACCTTAAAGTATGACGATACAGAGAAGAAATGAAGTAATTATCCTCGACCACTGACGTGTTGTTGACGTCGTTAGGCTATTGTCGTTTCCTTTGTTGAACAGTAGGAACATACCTACCTAAAACCGACAAAAAGGTGTAAATCTCCAAATATGAGAATCGTGCTAAAAGACGCCGTCAAACGCTAAGCGCTTTCGGCCACAGCATTAACAAACTGCATTCTCCTATTCATAAGTCAGCAGGCAGTCGACAGCCTTGCAAAATTAGCTCAACACTCGAAACAATTATCCCCTACTATCGTCCCCTTTATGCGTTTTGTAACTATCTGTGACTATTAGTGACTTGAGCCGCTTCACCGCACAGAATAAGCTGTGAACTATTAACAGATAAACCGGAAAGAATAAACACCATAAACACTCACCCCCGCAGACCACAATTACACCAGACGAAAATAATTTCCTCCATTTCCTGTCCCATTTTTCCGGACGTGGAGATGATGATGACTTATAAATCGGTTAGATGAGGCGAGGCGAGAATGTATATTACCTATATATGTCAGAGTCGATTTTTAATATTCCCCGAGGGGGATTTGCCACCCCGAGAGGGTATAAATTACCCCCGTGAAAGGGAGGCCGTCCGAGGCGTGATCATGGTGTGCGGTCTCGACGCCCTGACCCAAGCCCCGTGTATAATTATATATACAGATATACGGACACCTTTGGCATCGGCCTGTGTGTGTGCTCGGAATAGTGGGTACAGCTGCCTAACCTCTCCGACCGTATGGCGATTACGTGTGTATATTTTGCTGTCGAAATCCATGAAAGAAAGGTGGATTTTCACCTTTGGATTGAGAGTGTATGATGCTTTCTTTGTGAAAGGGCGCGTCTTTTTATTAATTAAAATTATATGTCTACTGATGGATGCTTGACTTTTTCTAACAGCCTTGAGTCTAATATCAATTGCAATCGAAAATTCATGTTTCGTTTGAAGGATAGAAATAGTTTGGTACAACAAAAATTGTAGCATTTACAAGTTGTTTTTATCGAATGTATTTTTATTGAAGCTTTCGACCTTTCTAAAACATAAGGTCCATACTAAGCATGCTTATGTAACAAATATACTCACAGTAAAAACCACCATTGTGATCGTTGAAGGGTTTTTATGGATCTTTCAGCGTTTTTAGACAAATTCACAGGTCATTTAATCTGTGTAATCAGCATGACGTGATTTAAAGTTGTAATATCCTGTGAAACAAGGAGTTTGTGTAGTCAGTTGTTTATGATAAGTCCTTGTATATTCAGTTTTAAACACAATTAACGAGTACTGTCTTACTGTCTTAAATTTTTGAAGAAGTTGATCGTTTGGTGATTCTTATCAAAGTACAATATATATACATAGCAAATACCTACCTTTTCTTAGAACATCTGTTTCTAATGTTGTTATTTCCTTCAACCAATAATATAATTATTGTTTGATTTTGATATATGTGACTGTCTACGAACGGTGGATCTATCCATTGTTGACCACTTTTCAAACATAAACTTAAACCTCTAATTGTCGTATTTTGTGACTAGAAAGAATTTAATTTGCAAAAACCAGAATCAATAAAACAGAAGGTACCTAGTCCAATAATAAATAAACTTGTGTAAGGAAATGAATGAATGTTGTAGGAATGTTGTATTTAAGACTACAAAAGAAAGAATTTAATTCGCAAAAGCCAGATGCAATAAAACAACAGGTGTATTTAGATTAGAGACTTCCGCGGTCCGAATCAGTAAGTTCTAGATTTCCGGGAGAAAACTGGACTACTTTATCGTCATTGACGCGGTTTTCTCCCGGAAATCTAGAACTTAGTAAAACAACAGGTAGTCCCAAAAAGAAATAAACTTGGTTAGGTCAGGAATGTTGTATTTTATGACTAGAAACAATTTAATTCGCAAAAGCCAAATGCAATAAAACAACAAGTAGTCCCAATAAGAAATAAACGTGGTTAGGTCAGGAATATTGTATTTTATGACTAAAAAGAATCTAATTCGCAAAAACCAGATGTGATAAAACAGCAGGTAATCCCAATAATACATAACCTTGTCTTAGGTCAGGAATGTTGTATTTAATAACTAGAAAGAATTTAATTCGCAAAAAATCTGTTGAAGAGGCATCTTCAGGAAGTCTTCACAATAGGAGAGCTAAAAATTTATCTCTATTTTTGCAAGGTAAATGTGCTGTAGGACTACTAAAACCTGAATTTGTAGTGTTGAGCTTACATTGAGCATATACCTTCCTTGAGCTTCTAGTAATTATAAATTTAGAAACACAATAGGTTAATATTTGCTTATTTTCTATATCATAAACTGTATACACTGTCAACTACCCAGTTGCCTTACATAGGTATAGTATAACCATTCAAACGACTACTAGAATAATTCTTTTCTCAATTTATTCCCAATGACATGTCATTTTTTAAGACAACATTTAGCTCTAGTATATTTCTTCAGGAAGTCTTCAGGAAGTCTTCACAATAGGAGAGCTAAAAATTTATCTCTATTTTTGCAAGGTAAATGTGCTGTAGGACTACTAAAACCTGAATTTGTAGTGTTGAGCTTACATTGAGCATATACCTTCCTTGAGCTTCTAGTAATTATAAATTTAGAAACACAATAGGTTAATATTTGCTTATTTTCTATATCATAAACTGTATACACTGTCAACTACCCAGTTGCCTTACATAGGTATAGTATAACCATTCAAACGACTACTAGAATAATTCTTTTCTCAATTTATTCCCAATGACATGTCATTTTTTAAGACAACATTTAGCTCTAGTATATTTCTTCAGGAAGTCTTCAGGAAGTCTTCACAGTAGGAGAGCTAAAAATTTATCTCTATTTTTGCAAGGTAAATGTGCTGTAGGACTACTAAAACCTGAATTTGTAGTGTTGAGCTTACATTGAGCATATACCTTCCTTGGCTTCTAGTAATTATAAATTTAGAAACACAATAGGTTAATATTTGCTTATTTTCTATATCATAAACTGTATACACTGTCAACTACCCAGTTGCCTTACATAGGTATAGTATAACCATTCAAAAGACTACTAGAATAATTCTTTTCTCAATTTATTCCCAATGACATGTCATTTTTTAAGACAACATTTAGCTCTAGTATATTTCTTCAGGAAGTCTTCAGGAAGTCTTCACAATAGGAGAGCTAAAAATGTATCTCTATTTTTGCAAGGTAAATGTGCTGCAGGACTACTAAAACCTGAATTTGTAGTGTTGAGCTTACATTGAGCGTATACCTTCCTTGGCTTCTAGTAATTATAAATTTAGAAACACAATAGGTTAATATTTGCTTATTTTCTATATCATAAACTGTATACACTGTCAACTACCCAGTTGCCTTACATAGGTATAGTATAACCATTGAAAAGACTACTAGAATAATTCTTTTCTCGATTTATTCCCAATGACATGTCATTTTTTAAGACAACATTTAGCTCTAGTATATTTCTTACATATTATTTCTATATTTTGCTTTAAGGAAATCATAAAATATTATTCGATAATTTTCTAAATACTCGAGGTAGATTTTGACCAATTTTTGTTAACATTTGTCAGCTGTGATATTTGACTACATTCTTCCAGTTCACAGACGAAATGATCTAAACATCTCATTAATGCAGCACAAAAGAACTAAATATACCAGCACCTTTAGGTCCCACAGTAGGTTTACCATAATGACACGATTCTAAATCGCTGTTTTCCATGACATGCCCTCTAACGGCACCGCACGCTAATCGCCGTTGCCGATCTTTCCTATATTTATTTTTAGAGCAGAATTTTAATGCATAACAAGGCTTTCACGAAGCCACGATTGTTAGCTAGCCATCAGTGCCTACGTATGTGTGTTTCTTTCCCGTGTCGCTTTATTGCAGACTATGTTAGTGCTCAATTAGCATAAGTAATCAAAGTGTTTCACATTCATGAGCCCTCAATATAACGCACTTGGCATACAGCCACGTAAAGGCTAAGACATACAACTAGCTTGGTTTTCTGGTGTCAGGTGTGGGGTTCTAATATAAAAATATGCTTTATTTAATAACAAATTTCAATAAATACAATGTTTTAGTTGTTTACTACTCAAATAATTCTGTGGTGAAATTGGTCAGGAAGTACGGATACCCTAAAGATACGGTTAAGGACTTCGGAGAACTGTTGTCCCCTAAACGATGATGACCTGCTATATTTCAAGTGGAATGAAGATTGGCTGACCATTTGACCAAGACCTGGTATTATAGAAAGTTACAAGTGTTTCTTTAGTGTGGAGACGCCTTGACTGTGTTCTCTATTACCCAGCCATCGAAGTGGATCAAATTTATACGGTTAGAACAATGGCGTGATCAGTGACTGTTGTAAGGCGATCGTAAACTTTCGTAAATTGTACACCCGCGCTCTGTATGTACACACACACACTCACACACATACAAGGAGGTATTCTCGCACGCAGAATTTCCCGTGTTTTATTTGTTTTATGATGGCGCGATAGCGTCTCGTTTCGACGCCCAACCAGCGCCATAATAACATTTTCAGGTTATAATTTCGGACGATAAAGTGCCACGATCTTTTAGTTTTGTTTGCCCAGCTAGAAATTAAGTGGTTGATAATTCCTATGAATTACTGAAGCTTGCATAATGAATGCAGCATGCTAGTTTGTTTGATTCTTGTATACGTATGTTCATTGTTCTTGAATTTGAAAAAAAAACACCAAAGATTACATATTGGCACATTCGTTCACACTGAAGTGTTTAAGCTAAGTATATATTATAATTATCCAAATTCAGAACATAATCGATAACTAACATATTGACTTCTGAACGAGGTACCTTTTCACTGTCGAAAAGTAGACCGATAGTTTGATTGAATAGTGAACAGATTACGGCTTCTCTATAATTCGGTGGGCCCGTGCATTTTCCGACAACAAATCGGGGTGTTTTGTGTTCGAAGGTCCTCCGAATGGCACACAATAAGTCCTTAACTACAAGTTAATGGAGTGGCCCACAATGCTTAATAGAGATATTGTGAGACAGGGTGACAACGGGACCACAATGGGGTGCCCCTGCCGCCTCGGCCATTCAGTATACCGCAACATCCGTAACTGCATCTGTTATTTGGTGGATGTTTTTAATACGAAACCGATTTTCGCCCTGCGAGCCACCGCGTTTAACGTTGCATGAAGGGTGGTTGTTTAATCTGTTAGGCACAGACATGTTACTAATACCCTGCGTGAGAGTTATTAAACTGACAGCTTGTGGATGACACTTTGTTATTATATTTTAAGCAAGTAGGTAAGAAGATATTGCTACCTGGAGGATAAAGGTGTTAACTTCTGAACCAAGGGTATACATTGTGTAATATAGTACAAACAAGTTTGCAGCATCTAAATTATCGTCGTCTAACAAATGTGAAACATTCTTTGGGTGCTTTTTAGGAAACATAACGATGATTTAATGATGACGTCACCACAATTTTTTTAAATGACAACCACAGTTTTTTTGCTGTTTTAATGGAACTTAATTTTAATGGAAAAAATTATTATTGAACCCAAAAAAACACAAAATTTAACGCAAATATTTAAATTGTTCTCTCCAGAATCTACAGCAAAGAATTCGCGCAGATTTATAGCAAATTAATCTTGACAGTTTGGAGCACACTTCACACACAAAGTGTTTAGGCTCGTGTCGGTCAATGCTGAATGGTTGGTGGATACGGATATTTCCGCTGAAACCCCAATTTTTTTTTCGTCGATTACAATACTTTCCTTCTAGGGTACTAGTCGGAAAGTAAAAATGAAAAGCTGTTGGTTGAAAGATAATAAGAATGGAAAGATGCGATGTAAAAAAAAACCAAGAAGAAGCAAAAGATATGTCTCACCCAGGATTTGAACCTGGAACTCTTGGTTTCCGTGCAAAATGCCTACATAGGAGAAGTTTATTTCTATATCTCCTATCTATATTGTATTGTCTCCATCTTAGTTATACCTCTTTCTCATGTTGTTATATCATTGTTAACAATACATACTTGGCCATTGTAGCTTTACATCAACCGTAACTAGTTAACTTTTATCCATTATTACTGGCAGATGGCTTCCTGCTTGAGATGATTGAAGTAATTCGATGAACATCCTCAACTTTCTGCACGAACGAACGTATCCAAACTTACACCAATAAGGAAGATCCCCATTAATAACGTCTTTAATTGCAATCCCACCATACCCTAGGTATCAATAACATCTTTGTCCACTCAATCTGGTGATTACTGGCGCTAATAGCTACCGCGCTTGTGATTGTTTGGCATCTCCGTGTCAACAGGGTCCTCGTCCCGTTTGCCTCTTTGTGATCTTTGTGTTTTGTGTTTGCACCGGGCCCATAGGCCGGCCGTCCTTTCGGCGTTTCTATTATGGGCAGTTTTTATAAGAGTGGTTTCGTTTTCTTACCTTTTAGTCCCTTTTTGTCGCTTTCAAGAGCAGTTAACACTTCCGTGCAAAGGACATTTTACGTGCTAACCAGGCGGCCAAATATATGGACAGATGACGCACTGATGGTTCCAAATTTAGAAGACTTTAATAGTACTGAGGCACTTATAAAAGGATAATATTTAATTTCATATGCTTAATATCTTTATTACGTATGCATAAATTTTCTAACGTTGAAAACATAACGTAGACCGAACGTCGTATTGCTAAATAGACCTGATTATTTATTAGCCAGGCCGGTCATTAGCGACAATAAATTATGATTTATTCGCGAAGTTAACTATTATTAAACCCACAGTTTGTAATTTTTAATTGGTCCTTCGACTCTAAACGTCAACTTTCCATACAGACAAAATAATTTCGCCTAATTTATCGGTTATAAGCTATTAAAAATTCCCCTTCCCCCAAATGCCCATTCGTAATTTCTTCATTCAGTTTCATTTATTACGAAGCCGCGTGAGTGGTGGGCTCTGATTTATTAGAATACGATGATAATGATGAAGAGAAAGCTCGCCTCTGACTGGCTACTGACTATATACAGGCCTACCAACCCTTGTCAAGAGTGGTTTTGTCATTGGGTAACAAATACCGGTAATTATCTGACGGCACTTGCATTGTGCCCACGGAAACACTTTTAATAGCATAATAATGCTAATATAGGAGGCAGGATGAATGACTACGGGACCCACTGCGTTGATGAGCCGTTCAGTTCACTCCCGCAGTAGCCTTCGACCATTAAAAATCATGATGGAAACTTGTAGAATCATTTTTATTAAGCCCTTTAAGGATCAAAGATAATTTGTTTCTCGTGGGATAAATTCCAATCTAAAATATTGGGATTGATGCTTAATTATTTCTGATGTTGCTATGTTTGATTTCTGTATTTTATACAGAATTTTAATTTGAAATATTTGTTAGAGTTTTTACTTGTATTAGCAGATTATGTAGATATTCCATTTTCATAATCAAGAAGGAAGGGCACAATGACACCAGTAAAAGACAATGAAACATGGAACAACGGCAAGAAAAGAAACGGCGTCTTCTACTCTCCCAATTGAGCAATAATTGGTGTTAGAATTCGCAAATTTGTAGTGAATTTAAGCTTTGTACGAATTTAATTTTAGCACTTTAAGTTAATGAATGACTGGCCCTGAATGGCCAATGTTGAAGATCAAATTCACATCAAGCCTATTGGGACTCCCAGGAACCCAAATCATTTTAACATTTGAATTGGCTAGGAAGAATGTGTCTATAACTTGTTGACAAAATGATCAACATAGTTGTTACAGGCACTTGTCAAATGTATTTTGTTGGATTTTTAGTTTAGAAGGGTTCTTCGTATATATCGAAATATAATATAATCTGGGACTCTAAGTGAGAAAAAAAATACAGCAGTATTCTTGTTTTATAAGCATCTCAAGCTGCCTGGTCAATTTCAACATATAATTTGTTCAGAATATCAATAGCTGTTGGTCTATCTACACTATGAATGATTAATTAGTAATATCCAACGTAACGATACAATGATATAACGCAACATAATTCTATACTCCATTCACGGTGCACCGTGGCATTAAGATGTCACCTCAACGAAATAAATGTCCCTAGCCTACGAAACATATACCTACGTCATTAATTTTCAGTAATTATCAGATTAATAATAACGCACCGCGCGCTGGCGTCGGCAATATAATTAAAACATCTTCTACGAATTGGTAGACCACCTTGTCGGTTCGCGAGTGTTCATCCCACCTAACGTGGTATCATAACCGCCAATCTCGACCGACAATTAATAAAGCTATAAACCACTAACCTTTTTAAGCGATTAATATTCCATTCGCTTACAATTTATAATTGATACATCACTTTATTTGCATGTATAATATTGCAAGGCGTTCGTGGTTTGTATGAAGCAGATTTTATGCAAATTCGTTATCGTTATCTATATATGCCGGGTATCCAAGCTTCACATCAGTATTAAATTTGCTGAATTTTTACTTATAAGCTATATTAACTAAGAACAAACTTCCTTTATCAATTTAAAAGTTATTAATCATCTTTACTGTAAACACACAGCACATGCATGTAATAAGTGGTCTCTTTTTCCTCAGAAAAAGAAAAGTTCAGAAAAACGATCGCTCGTTCACTGTCACACCACATAACAATTACCCATAATCGCAACGTTTAAATAAATTACCCTAGTTAATAATATTCCGCGGCGCACGCAATTATACACAGCCCGAAACACCGAAAGACTTATTAACCGACCGCAGATAAATTTCTGTGAGTCTCACTTCGCATTATCTTCGGTGCTTTTTTAAAGGGTGTCAAAGTTGCCCACCCAGATGTACCAAATTAAATTGAATACAAAGTTGATCGGCTAAAACAGGTCAACCAATCGCACCACGGTGATGTAACAGCTGTTTTTCGAGGGAAGGAACCCCTTTGACGGGTTTTGAGAGCTTAGCGGTAATTTCGTTTCTTCGCTGTGTATTTTGTTAATGACATTTAAAACGGTGACACAGAGGAAATACGAACCCGCGGGCCATTTGTACGAAAATTTTACGTTTCCGTGACCGGTAATAATCGGTCACGTATCCAAAGCAATATTAGGTGAAATAACACCAATTTTTTAAATTGTTTTTTCCAACTTAAATTGTTAATTCCAACTACACCATTCGAATCAGCGTGCAAAACTACACGCAAATTTGCATAAGACCAGGCTCTATCTTTAATTGCTTCCGAGTTATGTTAAAATATCTATCTTGTCTATAAAACGTCATAACTTTCGAACCGATTAAGATACAGAAATTCCAACTACATTCGAATCAGCGTAAAAAAACTACACACAAATTTGCATAGAAGCATAGAGCCTGCTTCTATGCAAATTTGCGTGTAGTTTTTTACGCTGATGTGAAGGGTTGGGTCGAATAGAGACATTATTGGTACAATTCGGAACGTGTTGAACATTCCGATGGAACGCCCACCTATATATATGTTACGGTTAAAGTGATAAATGTGGTTTGTATTGATAATTACTGGCTATTATTAATAATAACCGCATCACTTGGTCAATGTGATTAGAAACACTTAAATAATCACATGGACCGGCTATTATTAATAATTTCCTAACGGGCACGGTAAAAGTGATAAAAATGTTACTTTTTACAAAAGATCCTTTGTATACAGTCTTCAAAGAAGTTAGCTAAGTTATTTTGATTACTATGTAAGCTATTATATTTATTTACTCGACGCAAATTATCAGTACGGCTACCCCAATGACCAAAATTACGAATAATACAAAACATTGATAATACAGAATGCCTTTTTTGTCTCCCTTGTACTTTAGAAACTACTGGATATAATTGGTAATAATATTTGGTATACACCCAAGGACGGCTCAATGACGAAAACAGAAAAAAGAACAGTTTATACAGAGTGTTCAAAAACCATTTTATTATCAATAACACCCATTTTTATATTTAATGCATGTAGGTAGTTTTTTGTAAATGTACAATTACAATTTATTAAGTAAATTCTCAAATACTAATTATCTTGAAATGTTGCGCATTTAATAATAATTTTTTCAATATTGTATTTTCAAGCAAATATGTACATGCAAGAACTAGACTAGTTTACATAGATGTTTTTACATAAATTGCACCGCACAAATGATGCAAACATTTTTGTATGGTACTGTTCCTAACACGGTATTTTTTCCTTTTGGTGTTTGACAATAATTTTATAAATAAAAGATTAAACATGGTAACAACTTGCCTCAATCTTCCCTACATTAGTATGTCCATTACCTATACCTACCCTAAGTATATCTAATATCTCACAGATATATTTATTATAAAAGTGTTTATCACCAACAAAAAATACAAAAAAACAAAAGAAAATGACGTCCTATTGTTAAATGGTGTCATTGTTGGACTACCACAAAAAATAAAGGTCTAGAAGGACTTTTGTATTCAAAATTAAATATAAAACATTTTTTAAAGTTTTGTATTAAAAAGATAATAAAGTTATAAATAAAAATATTTTTTTGCCACGAATTGCAAAATGCAGAAGCACTACGTACGTTTGCACTGGTAAAATAATACAAACCGAGTTTCTAATTTATTACTTACTTTGCTTTTAAGAATTGCGCAAATAAGCATGACCCAAAGAGTTACACACTCGTGCATGCAATTAGTGTGGATTGGCATTTTTTAGTCTCGTTTTGATAATCTTCCTTATTTTAGTCATGAGTAGTAACTAAATAAGTTAGTCAGGACTAACGTCACTAAAGGCCCAACACTGAAAACCCAGTGAATAGATTCGTTGTGTGGCGATTATGTAGATACTAACAGAATTTCAAATCTGAGGCTCTATTATATTGTAGCATCACCTTAATGCAATATCGAACTGAAATATATCACATTGACCACCGCATGCTGGAAATTATTAATAATAGCCGGTTCATGTGATAAATTCTTCACTTTAACCTCGCCACTTGGCTATTATTAATAATAACCGGTAATTATTAATAATAACCTATTTATCACTATGACCGTAACATATACATATACATTTTCTAGAAATCATTGCAATGGATGCAGAGGACACCGTATATTTTCGCCAAAATTCACGTCGATTACAATACTTTCCTTCTAGGGTTCTAGTCAGAAAGTAAAAAGAAATGTATTCGTTGCTGCTAGTAGCATCAGCAACTAGCGGCTAATAAAACTGGCTGTTTTGTGACCGTGGCATAAATATTAAGGTAAAACTCCTCGAAGGCGGTATGAGTATGGACATAAAGATAAAACATGTACGAAGTAAATCGAAGTCGAATATTCGATGCATTTAGATGTTTCCAATTAGTATTAATTCTTTCAGCTCAGACCACCACGAGTCGTGTTTTTATCGGGCTGTAAGCGAATACGGCGGCGTACATGCTCGACGGGGAAACCGCCTCAATTTGCACCTCTATTCCGGACGGAGCCTTTTAAATAACCGCCCCGGAACGAAAACAAAATAAGAACGGCGAAGAACAAAAGATGCCGCTGTTTGTTCAACTTAATCGCGTCCATTTTTTTCCACTCTACCTTTTCCTCTCGATATTCACCTTCCACATTTTTTACTCGTTCTCGTATCGATGAAAACGCGATCATTGAAGGAAGAATTTTAATGGTAGGTATTGTAGGTAGACGTTCAATGACTATACGATAACTTTTAAGAAATGAATTTGAGATGAGTATAGTTTAAAAATTCAAAGGTAATAGTAAGTAATACCGGGGGTGGAACGGGTATCTATTTCGGGACAGGTCCAGACAAAACACGCCGTCAGCAGTTCCAGCTCTCGTCCGTCATCTTTCCCTAATTCGTGTCGGTGTGCGTATGTTTACGATGTGACAATTAGCAACTAAGCGAGTCAAATCGGTCGAGAAGTGCCGACAAAGGGCCACGGATTAACGAGGAATTCGAGAAGAATTCGCCACCCATCCTGGCCGCCCCGACTGGTCCTCTATCTTCCTCCGTTTCTAGATCGACTCCCTCCGCGCCGTCTGTCCTCGCTGAAGACACCTCAGACGTCGCCATAAAAAGGACCTGTAATAACTGTGCATGATAACCGTATCCTTTAACCATATTTTTTCAATTTTGTGCCCGAAAATGACGTTGAGCGATGCATCGAAGAAAGAATATAGCGTGGAGAAGGAGGTGGACCGTTTATTATAATTTTAATTATTTTATGGGAAATTTATGACACCGAATAGGTGACTGGTTCGCACAAAATTGCCACATAATTGTATTGTTAATGCTCTAAGAATGATTTTCTTAAAGAACCGTTGGTTTGCTACTTCTTGGGTCGTAAATCCACCAATAGAATCCTTGAAAATACCATTATTTCCGTACTTATACTAAATTTAACCTTAAATTGTTGAATTTTTAGGTAGGCTACATTTCTAAAGCAATTCCGCTCTAATATATGACATGTTTACTTTTTCCGCTAGCGACGACTGGCAGCACCGTCGCGTCGCCGTCGGTCGTACGCAACCAACCATTCACTTCAACGTTAAATATACGGCGACAGGAATCGCGCCGCAAGTTTTCAACAACTGCCAACGTAAACACTGCCACTATCACGGAGGATTTATCAATTTTAATAATCGCCAACGTTGTTATTATAATAATATATAACGTCGCTTCATGACTTGACGATGTGGCACAGTTGGAATTTTAGTCCTTTTGGTTTTAGTCTTGCTGATCCTTTATTTGTAATGTCTAGACTTTAGACACTTATATGTATATCAAACCGAACTACTTGGTAAGTACTTAATATACGAAATTTTGCGCTAAAATGTAATAATAAAAGAGGTAAATTTTTTGCTTGCTATGAAATATTATCGGTGTCTTATATAATATACGACGCTTGGTTTCATTTAATGACATTATTAAAGGTGCAATTCCATTTCGTTTTTAGGTTCCTTGTGGCCGTCTCGTGTTCATAAAGCCGTAATGGTGCCATAAAACTCAAGCTAGAACTAATTAAAACATAAACATGTTGGTCAATTAAGGTCGCCATTTTGTGTTTCAAGTCGACTCTATGTACATAGTTGAGTGTTGAGGTTTCTTGTATATATTTTATTGCTAATTGCCGTCGTGTGAAGCAATTTTCTGATATCGTAGACACATCAAAGCGTCTAAACCTTCTCCAGTTTCATGAACCACACTCTGGATAAATGAACAACTAATAACAGGTGGCAACAGAAGTTTATCAAAAGCAAAGGCTTTGGCTTCAGATTATTTATATGAAAGCTTATACCGCCTAAATAGGTGAGCTGGTATTAATTTGTTCAAAATCAGTTGAATTCCTAGGAAAATTCATGCATCATTGGCCAGTTCTGTTTGCTTGATTGTCACCAAAATCAACCTAGTTCATCTCCTGGTAATTCTAAATATGTTTACCAACTTCAAAACTAATTTGTTGTACAGTTTGGGCGCTATCGTCTTCACAGACATACAGGCATTTTTTAGTGTGTAGTGCTGTGTATGTATGGCTTTGTCTGCTATCACTTTTATTTCGTTCAGATTTGTTATGTAGTTGTCTTTTAGTTCGATTACGTTTTGCAATTTCTTCCTGTACTTGGAAATAGTTCTCATTCCTTTGATATTCAGTTTTGGGCTTTGGCCGAAGGTTTTTCATCATTTCCTGAAACAATCTTCTAGCTGGAAGTTCTCCTTTCCTATTTTTTGGTTCATTATTGCTTATGAGTAAACAGGGGGTTGTCCCATTTGCTTGTGCCTGTGCCTGTTGTAGAAACCAAACCATACCTTATCTCCCACCAGAACTACTGCCTCACTACACCAACGCGCGATGGTATTGGTTGATATGTTAGTTCATATAGGCTTAAGCCTAATAGGGTATTCCGGTCATGTCAAAATTTGAGCAGATATTCGGTTTAAACTACCGTACAAGTTACCAGGAGTCATACCGTAAAGCTGTAAGCTTTTTGGTTTAGGTTTTTTATGAGATAATTGCAATTAAAAGTGTATTTTATTTGAATTCACCCTCGGTAACACACGAAGATTACCTATCACCAGTAGTGCTGGTAACAGGGGAACAGCTGACCGGTCATGCCATTAGAAACACTTGTCAACCAAGGTGTGTGAGTGAACATAACATAAGAAAGCTTACAACGTTGCCAAGCCGCCCGTTTTAAGCGATCTTTGTGACGTCACAAAGACCAACTCTAATTCAAACTTCAAATGACGATTTCTCTTATGCCCGTTTGCACCGTTTGTGTTAAGAAAGGCTTAAGTATGAGATCGTACTTATGTCATCGATTTTGTTTGCACCGTCACATATCCATTACCTAACTACAGTTAAGAACGACCTAACTTAAGCCTAGAAAATCGACGGCTTAAAGCCAGCGTAAACATAAGCTTAGTTGTGATTGGTTGATTGTGGTGTAGACACACATTGCACATGAAATGTCGTTTTAAGAAATGTCAAGACGGTACCTATATGTGTCAATTTATCATGTTATCAAGCGATTTTAGGAGCTTGTAATGTAAAATTACAGTTTTATTGTGTGTTAGAAATAATGGTTTCATTTTGATCATAAATTCTTTTTTTTGTGCCATAATTTTTGTAGTTATGAAAGTAATTCAAATTTGCCGCCACATTAACCTATTGAAAGTTTTGACAAGTGACGCAATACTGTTGATTTTAGACCCAAGTATTTCCAAATATAACTAGAACTTTACAGTGTTGCCAACGTCAGAAACCCTTAAGTAATGCTTAAGTTAGGAAAGGCTGACATGCCAACGGTGCAAATGATACCTGACTTAAGTTAGGCATAAAGATAAGCTGTTCTTAAATTTAAGTCGTTCTTAATAAATACGGTGCAAACGGGCATTAATTTAAAGCAACGTTTGCAAGCAACGATTTTATGTGTAAAGTAGCAATCAGTAGCATCCATACTTTGTGAAAAACAACAATTTGAAAAACACCGGAATACCCTAATGCTGGTGCTACTTCAATTCTGCGTTTCAACCGCAGCTCGTGTGAATGGAATCCGTACGGTTAAACATCTGAAAGGGTATGAGTATGAAAGAGCCAAATTACATTCAGAAAGCTCAATTTAAGTAAGTACAGCTCTGGTCTATCCGGTATATGTACGCGACCGTCGTCGGCGTTTTTAAAGTTTCCGAGTACGGCTGCCGCCCCCCACCACCACTTGTTAGCATTCGTCACAAAATCGCACCTCCGTCGGGCGTCCACTTCGCACCTCCGAGGATTCGAGGGCTCGCGGCTCTTGCCGTCCTTATCTGGTGATCTCGAGTGGACCATAAACATTTCTATAGTTGATACGGCCGGGAATCGGGTAGGCGACCGACCGACCGGGTTGTGTGATGCGTGCGGCCGGACCTGAACGCGCCCGGTTACTCGCACACACGTATGTAATGGAACACCCAGATCGAGTTGGTGGCGGTCCCTTTGAAAAGTAACTGCCGCGGTCGGACCTAATTGTGACGTCACGTGTTTTATAACGCCATTCATCCCGTCCGATCGGCGAGGAATTATTCGCCGCGGTTACGAACAGGGATGGACCGGCCAAGACGCCCAATGGGCGCTTTTTTGGGACACAATTTTGATAAATTTTGCTCTCAGATAACAACAACGTCAAAAGCATTAGATTCTGTAGACTGCTTCTATGAAAGATTATAGCGCCTTAGCCGCTGAACCCATTAATCTACAAGTGCCTTTACACTTTTACTATTATTCAATTCCGTGAAGCCACAGTCACTCTGGACCTTATGAGATGTCATGTCATGTCAGAGGCAATGACATTTATCAAAATCTGTCAATTAGCAACACAGCGACGAAGGCTGTGTACTCTGCCATACAGCTCCTATAAATGTTTACAACTCCTACACTTATCATCCCAATGATCTGTAGATTAGTATACTTACACTAGCTCTGTGTATAAGTCAAAATTTTCGATTTTAGTTATTGGGCATTCTAGAAATATGTGGTTAAGGCTTCCCACCTGTCCACATTGGCAATATAGACATTTTAGGATACATTTTAGGTTATCTGCTATCTGTTACTGTTGGTAATAGTAGCAAAACACGGGTCGACAAAAATCGATTTTTTTGGATCGAAAATTGTTTTTAAGGCCGTTTTTTTGCTCAAAACTCTTTGCGAAGGGTATTTAGAGGGATCTTATCGTAAGGCATGAGAGCGAGCGACTTTTATAAGGTCGGCAGGAACGGATAAAAAATGTAAATTTTTGACGTTCATCGATCCGCTTGTCGGAATTTCTAGACGTCACGTGACATTTTCTCGAGGTTCGCCTTCACCCAAAGAGGTGCAAAAACGTGATTTTTTTTTTCAAAATTGACGCATTTAATTTACAAAATATCGCGCAGTCCACGCGGAATTGTGTCCTTTTTTCAATTCGAGCGTCAAAAGTAATATCGAAAAGCCCAATTTTGCAGCTACTCGATCGCAAATGTCGGCCAAAATGGGCGATTACGCTGAACGCGCCCTACACTTGAAAGTTCGTAATTAGTAGGTATAGGTAGAGATAATATTTGAAGTCACTAGAGGATGAGTATCAATTTCGTCAAGATCGGTTGAATCCCTATCGAAATGCATCTATCATTTGGCACTTCCGGTTGTCAGATTGTTACAAAAGTAATCCAGTTCGTCTTCCTGTAACTGTTAGTACAGGTAGGTACAGAAATTTAGTGCAATTCATTGTACCGTTTACGTGTTATCGTGTTCACAGACATTTTCCAGAAATCATTGTAATGGGTTACAATACTTTCTTCCTAGGGTACTAGTCGAAAAGTAAAAAAGTACTTTAAATCTTACCTGATTATGAATAAATAAAAATTCCAAATTGATACTGATATCTAAATTACTTTTTAAGAAGTTAATTCTAGAATCATTATAAATAATTTGATAAAATAAATTTCTTAACATTTTTTATTTCCGGCTAGGGCCACTACAAAGAAGACATTGATTATAATCGACAGAAAAAAAAAACAGGATTTAAGTGAAAATACACGATTTGAAATTTGTTGAAATTGGTATACATTTTCAGATTTTCTCGGGAAAGAACTGGATTGTTTTTGGTGACAATTCGACAACCGACGGAAGGAAAATATTAGATGCATTTTCTTACGGATTCAAATGATTTTGATCAAACTGATACCAAATCATCCTCCAGTGACTTTAAATATGTATGCCGATTTAGGTAAATGCAATATACAGTGAAAACGTCAGTGTTGTAAGTAAAATTCCTTGTTAACGTCAGTGGCCACTAACATCAAAGGGACCGACACAAGTCCGAAGTTGTCTAATGCCCGTTTGCACCGTTTGTGTTAAGAAAGGCTTAAGTATGAAATCGTACTTATGTCATCGATTTTGCTTGCACCATCACATATCCATTACCTAACTACAGTTAAGAACGACCTAACTTAAGCCTAGAAAATCGACGGCTTAAAGCCAGCGTAAATATAAGCTTAGTTGTGATTGGTTGATTGTGGTGTAGACACACATTGCACATGAAATGTCGTTTTAAGAAATGTCAAGACAGTACCTATATGTGTCAATTTATCATGTTATCAAGCGATTTTAGGAGTTTGTAATGTAAAATTACAGTTTTATTGTGTATTAGAAATAATGGTTTCATTTTGATCATAAATTCTTTTTTTGTGCCGTAATTTTTGTAGTTATGTAAGTAATTCAAATTTGCCGCCACATTAACCTATTGAAAGTTTTGACAAGTGACGCAATACTGTTGATTTTAGAACCAAGTATTTCCAAATATAACTAGAACTTTACAGTGTTGCCAACGTCAGAAATCCTTAAGCAATGCTTAAGTTAGGAAAGGCTGACATGCGAACGGTGCAAATGATGCCTGACTTAAGTTAGGCATAAAGATAAGCTGTTCTTAAATTTAAGTCGTTCTTAATAAATACGGTGCAAACGGGCATAAGTGTCCAACACAGCATCTTGCTACAGACATTATATTAATGTGTGCCATCCAGTTTAGCAAATTGTTGATTTGAATGCCAAGAAATTTGTGTGTGTTTACTTGTTTCACTGTTTTTCCATTATACCGAATGATTTGAAGCTGCCATATTATAACATGCTATCAATTCTTGCTGATTTAAAAAATACATCTACAAAAAACTGCTGTTTCCTAAATTACTTATACCTACTCCTGTTTTATTTAATTATTAAATTTCATTTAGGACCGATCTTACAAGTTTTAATATAAGTAGTAGGATAAGCTATATCCAAGATAAGTTATCATAAATTATGATATTATTATTATGATTCATAATAATACCGAGTTTATACCGATATTCTATTATTCTGATTATAAACGATAGGATTGTATGGCCCAACCTTACAAAGGATCTTGTAGTTGTTTTGGGTGCAGTTTATTCCGCTGCACCTAGGCCAATTCTTGGCCCTTTGTGCTTACCCATTTTTACATACTGTTTGATAACGACAACCAGAGGTGTTCAACTGGTTGCCGGCACCCACGGTTTTACGCCTCTTGCGAAAGGCGATGGGACGAGGATCTTCAGCTGATGCCTGGATTTGAACCCAAGACTTCCTAGCAGGAGAGCAGCACTCTACCGCTAGAGCCACTCGCCCCACTAGAGCCACTCGCCCCACAAAGGATCTATATCCAAGAAAAATTGCCGAATGTATAAAACTCTTTTTTCAAAGAGAAAGTCAAACTGACAATTAAATGGAAATTTGGATGGTTCTAACCGCAAAGTTGACATTGGATATCCTACCTACAGTATTTCTCATGAGAAATAAAAATGTCTTATCAAAAACTTTTAATTGTCGCATATATATATATATATATATATATATATATATATATATATATATATATATATATATATATATATATATATATATATATATATTTAAGTACTTCCTACAAATCCAGCTGTTTTATGTCTTACCTATGATGTTGTTCCTCAAAAATCATAGAATATATCTGACACTATCATTTCGCATTTTACTTAATCCTTAATGCCCTAGGCTACAGCGTATCACAATACTCACAATTATAAAACTTGTTATACGACGAAGACATAAATGATGCCCACATTCTAACACAAGTACAGCATTAATTATTCCATCACATTCAAATACTACTTGATAATTTATTAATACAAATTCTATGGTAATTCAATAACAATCCGTGAAAATTATTCTTTGCTGAACACCAAGATGACCTCCCTCCAGCCTTCAGAGGCCGAGCGTAACAGCGCTAACCGAGCTTATTTGAAGAAGTAAAAGTACTGCATCTGTGGTTCGTACCACACCGAAAGATCAAAGCTGCCCGTGACAGCATATTTTCATATTTCGTGTAATAATAGTGTTCAAAGGCATCTTTACACGGGTTATGATCGCCAGTTGTCACTGCGATCGGTTCCACATGAACCGTTTGTAAATTTACTGTCGATGTTATTATATAAAGAATTCGGCGATTATATTCATAGTAAGAGACTTTTTAGGTAAAAGTGTTTAATTTCAAGGTGGATTTATTATGCGCTTTGTGTGGCGCGATAAATAGTTTGTCATTGATAAATGTGCTCCTTTTTTATGTTGTACTTTTATCGACTTTTGCTTGATTCGATTCGGTTTGATTATGGTAAGAAGTAAGATATTTTGTGTTATAAATTTGCTGTCATGGAGTGATTGGTGGTCTGCTATCGTGATGAATGATGAGTATCGCACAATTTTTATTTTCATTTTACAAAGATAACAATATATTTTGTGATTTATCCTTGACAGGACACTTACCCGCAACCACTGACAGATTAAAAACTTCTGTAGGTACAAATGTAAATTTTAGTGGCAAGCTTGTACCAAATATGTAGTCGACTTTAAAAAATATGAAGTCTGAAAAGATATGCACTTTAATACAAGCCAAAAAGGTTAATAAATAAAAAAAAACTAATAACACAAAGTTTGTTCCTTTGTGACCTTTCCGACTTATTGATACTTTAAAAAAATTATTAGTTCCAAATTATATTTGCCTTACATCTAGAAACTGAAAGTGGATTTATTGTAACAGGTCTAGATTTACTGATACAGCGATATTTTAAAAAAACTGAAAAACCTGCAACAAAATCAGTTAACAAATTACATAAATTCAAAGAATATTCAAAAGTGTTGCTTTCAAGCTGTATTTTGATGAATCGATAAAAGGCCACAATTCAGAAGGATCGTGGGGAATATCAACTCGTTTATAAGACCCTCAAGATCGTGACATAGGCGTAAAGATCCTTCCATTTTAAAATATGCTTTAAAAGACTCGTTCCGCTTTGTAAATGAAGACCTCGTCACACCTCGTGCGAAAATATTCCATCCTGTAGCCTAGAACAAAATAACTCGGCTTTTTCTTTTGATAAACCTAAGTCTTTAACCAAATCATTCAGTTTCGCACTGGTTTATAAGGCGAGGTGTTCCTAAATGGTGAATCTTCACGACCTGCCTGGTTTGACAGAATGATTTCATACACTCTGTCCAATCTGGCAAGGTTCTGCAAACAGGCGAAGTTTCTTCTGTGTCAAAAATCGAAGATGATGAAGTGGATGGCGCACTTGGGAGAGAATGGTTCTCTCAATGGGAGATAGGTCGCGATGCTGATGGCAAATTTTGATATTTTATTGTATGCTTATCCTTTTTCGAATATCCGGATGATTGGAAGGCTCTCGCCTCAACAGCATTTTCTTTTGCTTTCCTTCCATCCACTTTAAAAGTCCAATCTAACAAGAAATACAGCATATATTAGCTGTCCATGGCTTTTCCAGATCTCCAATTTTAAATCCAAAATAGCAACAGTAAGCTGCTTTTACCTCTTCCGCGCATGTAACAACACTTAGTTATTTGGTGAATTTTTTTAACATCTTCTTTGATCACTTCCCATATTTTAATGCACAGAATGTCTATATATCTTAATAAAATAACACAAAAAAACTTGTTGATTTGTAATATTTTTCTGTTCTCATAACACGTATGCACAGAAGGCTAATTCAAGCGAAATATGACTTCAAATAAAATGGATGTTAGACCTGTCACAACACTTTGATGACTTGATCTATGGAAAGTGATGTTAGGTCAACAAAAATACTAGCACATAAAACGGACCTTAAAAAATGGAAAAGGATTTGCCCATGCGTAATGTAATATTCTTAAGGATCTTAAACTTTATCTACATTTTTCTTTTTTTTAGGGAAGAAGCAAAAACCAGCTAAAAGATTGTCGTTGTTTTCGATTGTTTTAAACGACACATAAACAGTATTTCATGGAAAATTTTCCACATTGATGTCTATGTACAAAAAAATAATATACATCTGTATTCAATCCGAAAAAGTTTAGAAAGTATACATTGCTTATACATACCTATAAATGTCGTGATTGACTACACAATGTGAATAGAAATTCTTATTATTGCTTACTAGAAAGCAAACAAAATCCCAATAATTGAATTAACCCAAAAATCGATACCAACCAAAAATAAGAGAAGCCTTGCATAATGGAATTGGACGTGGATTTGGACCACCCAAATGTAGGGAACAATCTCGACGAACTGAAGTGGTTGCCCGAAGGAAGAAATCTATATACTTCCGCTATTATTGCGGAGTCGAGGACAGAAGCGTTGCATCAGCCCGATCTACTTACCACCAGTGTAATTTAATTCAATGGGTTTAATAACCCTATCCAATAGTTAATTGTAGTTCGGCAACTGTCCGCAGGTGGCTGAGAGACTACCGATACACCTAATCTTAAGCTGTCAAACAGTAGACGATGATTGGAGAAACACGTATTTGATTAATGTTGAACGCGTTTTGGTTTCTGTTGGCTCACATGGAAGATAAAGCTTGAACAGATTTACAATTTCTGTGCGTATTATGGAAAGTATGGCACAGAGAAAGGCCTGTATGAGCTTTATTATGTATTTATTTAGTTAAAAATCTAAAATAATTTTCAATTAGATGTCTATGAGATGGCAATGAGATGGAATTTATTGATTTATTATTGATCTGTTACACCTTACATCTGTTAATATTATTACCAACAAATAGATAAGTGTAAATAATAGGTATATAAGGTCAATTTTGTCTAATTTAAATAAATGTTTGAACAGAAATAACTTTTTTTATTTAAGGATCATATAAATGAGTAATATTTACAGAGAATTCTTCTCACAAACAGACCGTACAATAGAAATGTAATATATATTTTCTTCTTGTCAATATTGATTACTACTCTGATAAGTAATGTTTAATCCCCTCTTTTTCATCAAATTCGGAATGTATATCTTTGCTGTTTATCGATCATCATAATATCTTCAAATACATTGAGACCATTGCTACATACCAGAAAATAAATTGCTTTTCAACTTTTCCAATAAATTGCTTTCTTTCATATCACTGTATACCTACCAAACTAAGCTTGCATAGAATATAGGAGCAAATGGAGCAAATCGCATTGTTACCGTTAGCAATTGTTAGTCATTCGCGTATAGTTATCATTACACGGATCTACTTGTACAAATTATACATCGATTTCCCAGGATAATGCGCATAAATGGCCGATCCATTATCATTAAAAATTGACCGAGTACAAACAATAATGACACTGATTATGTCAGATAAAGGTTCATAGATAAATGCTGTGGCGTGGTTTCATTACGACATACAGGGTTGAACTTAGGGAATTCATTATTATCCGATCCAATTCACGATAGGTGGAATGGATAGAAAAATGGGTGCGTTTCGTTACAATTCATTCCATAAATTGATGTGCCGCGACTGATAAATGCCCCTTTTTATTATTCAAAACTACGGAAGGATTGTAATGAAGGGTATTCATGATCGTACAGAATGAAGAATATGGTGGATGTATTCGCTTTGATACGACAAATTTGTTTTTCCGGTAATAGGTTCATCGCATGACGGTAAATTTGTAACTAATTTGGTATTAATATTATACAGTAGATTTTAATATGGAGATAGGGTGGTTTTATGTACATTTTCGGGTGGATCTTTTTGGGGGTGCATTCATAGTTCAATGGAAATAAACTGTACCTGTAAATTACTTTTTCCAAGTGGCCAAGGTGGCTTTTTCCAAGTTTTGAATCCACTGTGCACAGTGTATCGACCCAATACAAATGTTGGACAAAAATAGAAAAACTTGGTAGAATTTGATGAAATTTTATTTCAAAGGGTGTAATGACAAGCTAACTTAAAATAAATATGGTTTTTGAATACCAGTTAACGTGAAAAAAATATTTTTAATCCTCATAATCGGCTGATAAATCATCGTCACTCGGTAAATCGAACTGATCGGGTAAAGTAAAAGGAATATCGATTTTCAAAATATCTGGCTTTCCACATACCACAGGATATGGAACATATCATTGGCTATATCTTTTCCATGAGAAGTGGTTTTTCTAAGACTATATATGTATGGATCTGACCGTAACAATAATATTTGAATAAGATCCCTATTACAATGTTTTCTTGATGTCTTTCTTGAATGACTTAATCGATGCGTTCGAATTTCTTTTTTTCTTCTTCCAAATTTTTGTTCAAATTTCTAGCTGCAACGTTTGAATTATATACTTGTTAAGTGTTTACAAACATTTGTTCATAACATAAACAATATTCAGTACCTGTTATGCTTCTGACATACGGAAAACATAGCATGTAGGTCTATCAACAAGCAATTTATCAACATCATCACCAGAGATAAGTTAAATAACCGTTCTTCTCCAAGGGCTGAAAATATCGCATAAATAGCACAGTCGAAGGAGAAAATATAGTACACTTGTTAAACAAGCTGACATCTACAGTGTCCTGGTGCATAGTTAATGATACACTCAAGACTTGGCGCAAGCATATCTACATAATTAAGACAGTAAACACGTGAGCGACTAGCGAGCGAGTGCGTGAAGGAGCTGAAAAAAGACCCCGAGTCGCCAGGCCTGAAACTAACTAGATTTAATCAAGACAATCCCGGCGATAAGTTTGTATATTAATTTAACTAATTGGTCGCCAGAGTGTAGAGCAGGGCGTCTTCTCGCTCGAGGGCACCAAGTAGAAGACGAGAGATCTGGAGTCGTCGGCGGCTTTAACGGCCACAGACGACGGGCGGCAGCCTCAGCCAAGAGACACTCATTTGTTATTTTAAATCGGCCATAGCGTAGTTGGCCATCCTGTCTGCTCAGCTGTTTAGCGGGGCTCGTATGTCACTCATTTCCGACATCAGCCAGTTCCCTCTGATGTTGTTGTTCTTGCGATTAGTCTACAACGTTGTTTGTCCCTCTAATTACGGATTGCTCCTTGGCAGACAGGAGGCCAGCCGGAGAAGACGTGGTAAATAGAGAATGCGCGGTTTAATGACTTGTTCGTTGGTTTCTTGACATATTGACTGCAACATTTCTTATTATGCTTCAAGACAAAAAAAAATAAATTAAATTTTACTTTATATTGCTCCCAAATTACACAACGGAATGAACTTAACTTGAAAGAAATCGAATGACAATTTGACAAAATTTTCTTAGGTTAGTTTATTTCTGTAATCCGTTGTAATACTGCTTCTAAATCTATTGCTTGCTTCCAGTCCAAAGCATTGATTTTTCTTAGTAGTAGATTTCTTTTTAAAATCAGTAGGTGTAATAAATCAGTATTGTTGTTTCATCTATTTGAATAGGATACGAATATATAATTTCTGGAGAATCTCATGAATTTGTATCAACAACATGACAAAAATCACTGCAATAAAACCAAGTTTTTGTAAAATTGTTTCCAATCCAGCGTGTAATTTCTCCCTTTCACGATGAAACCACAAGATCACGAATCTTGTTCCATGTAAAAACAGCATGAATTCATTTAGGTAAATAAGAACTGTTACATAACTAATACACCTACAAGCGTGCACACGAAATTTCCATAGATTTTCCTGGAAGTCAGAAGAACTCAGATCTCGCGTGCTAGGGGTAGCCATCTTGTCAACCAGTCGTCAAACGATTTAATAAGTTAATTCCTGAGTGTGCTAGAGCTAAACGAAGTAATTAAATATGTCTTCCTATGGTAATTATTACTTATTAGAACGTATGGTATATTATTATCGTAGATAATTAGACGTTACCTTTATGGAAATGGCGTGCGCCATTTTGAATGTGAAATGTCAGATTGGAACGATTGGAACGTTGATTGAGTTTTGTCCAAAGCCATCACTGAAAATATCAATTACCATTTTTTTTTGAGATTGTGATGCTGAAGTATTATTAATTAATGGTCGATCATATATTTTGCATATTTAACACACCGAAGGCGATACGTTGATTGATTTATCAAATCTTTATTGCAGACAAATTACTATGTTGGTGGGAAACATAGACAATGTAAGTTATGCTGTGAGCGAATGTGCTTTCGTAATGTGTTCGCTTTGGCATTTGCCAATGTAAATGCAATGATTTGTAATTTCTTTATTATTCAATAAATAATGGTATATGAGAGTAGAAAATCTCGATTTGTATAAATTATGTAGCAGTTATAGTAGTAATTTGTCTTTTTACGTCACTTTAGCGGTCCTCACATGTCACAGACGAACTGAAAAACATCGTTAAAATAACAAAATACGACAACTGTTCGCGTCCTATTTTCGCTTTGCTTAATGAGACAATCAAGATGAAGCATACACCGCGATTATATCAACGCAACAACGTAGCGTATCCGAGCCAGCCAGTCTACCGTTACCGCATTTAGAAGCGTTTTACAAATCGCCGAACGCTAATAAAGCTACGAGTGACAGCCGGAAAGGTAAATGGACAACCGCGAAACACCAAAATAATCACACCAATTAACATATCTTCGCCATGCCATTTTCTCTACACAGAAGAAGCGACTCTTTAACTGAAGTAATTAATAGTTTTACTTACATCTCTTCTAAAGCTGCATACCCGACAGCTGGCTGGATCTTGTCCAGAATTCTGTGGTATGGAACGGGATTAATCTCAAATATCAACTATTATGTTCTTGCTTATGATTATACATCAGAATCATCATCATCTAGCTTCAGAATCGATAATTTCCTTAAATTTCTAACCAAAACGTTAGGAAGTTTAATATAATTCGAGTTATTATCTCAATTTGAGCTACTGTGCAACTAGCTGGACACGGTCCAGGAAATGGCAGGACAGGAGTCTCTTATTAGCCTAGCAAGGCACCACTAAATTAAACAACTTAATCAAAACGCTACATCTAATAGTCGTTAGCGAAAGTATGTACGGCCTGTATAGCGGTATATTTATACGTCATTTGCCATTAAGCATTTTGGCAAATGACGAGATGGGCTCTTTTCACGGAAGCTGTCTGCCAACGGCCATTAATCTCGTGTAATTTTTGAAGATTGTTACACGCAGATTATTATTACAGAAATGAAGCCGTTGCGCACCCATTACAGCGTGTGGAGATAATTTTAAATTGGCTGTGTTATAATAATTACGCTCCTAAATTCGGTACGTGTGCAGTTTACTTAAGAGGCAATTTGCTTTTGGTTATTTATTTTTTATTTGGTTAATCATTGCTGAAGCAGGTAGTAAATTTTGATGTTTGAACGTTATTTAATAAAAAATATAGATAAAAATGTATAACCTTTTACCATTTCATTGGTATATAACATATTCAGCTTGGTGCGACAATCTGTTAACATTCGGTTTTTCTTTGCGTAACGCGACATCTACCGGTAAAAGGATGAACTCTGTACACTGCTGAGGATAGTCCGGAGGGTACCGGAAAACTCCGGGACATGCGCAGAGCTGCAGATATCTCCAGAAAAAGGAGATGGTAACTACTGCTGTCGGCGACTACTGGCGCCATCACCCGCACCATATAGAAGTAGAACTGGTGTAGAGCGGAAGCTCGTACCAAGATGGCGCGTTAAGCTGGACAAAATAATACAAATTTGCTTTGTTTTCAAGAATATTTTGAGGCATTGGTCATGGAAATAAATTGTTAAGTTCTTGCATGCTCTTTGCTGCTTCTATTTGTATTAATTAATATATTTCAAGAGGAAATCCTTCTGTAAGATTTCAACCATATTCAGTTTATAGGAGCTTATTTGGTTTGAGAAGCTTAGAAGCGAAGTTAGCATATTATAGGACAAAAGGCAACAAAAACTAAAAAGAAAACAACATTTTTTATATTTGGACATTTGTTTGGTTTGTTCTTACATAATTCAAAGAAGTTTTTTAAATATAGAACGTAATTTCTTGAAGATCACCTAATAAGATTTTTTTTTTTTAAATTTGTGTCCTATTTCTTATATTTCAGGATATTTTCAAAACAGTGCATATTTATAAATGGTCAAAAATTGTAAAAGTGCAACATTACAAAGCCAGTGAAAGTTAAATTCATATTACATCTTTTTCGTAATTTTTAATTTTACTAATCGATTTTTGCTTGTGTAAACTATGGTCTTGGATAAAACCCAGTATAACACAAATGTAAGCAAGAAAAATAATCACCATATTCCTATGAAACAAAATTTTCGCTCTAAGTAGCCTCTTATGCCCGTTTGCACCGTATTTATTAAGAACGACTTAAATTTAAGAACAGCTTATCTTTATGCCTAACTTAAGTCAGGCATCATTTGCACCGTTCGCATGTCAGCCTTTCCTAACTTAAGCATTACTTAAGAGTTTCTGACGTTGGCAACACTGTAAAGTTCTAGTTATATTTGGAAATACTTGGTTCTAAAATCAACAGTATTGCGTCACTTGTCAAAACTTCCAATAGGTTAATGTGGCGGCAAATTTGAATTACTTTCATAACTACAAAAATTACGGCACAAAAAAAAGAATTTATGATCAAAATGAAACCATTATTTCTAATACACAATAAAACTGTAATTTTGCATTACAAACTCCTAAGATCGCATGATAACATGATAAATTGACACATATAGGTACTGTCTTGACATTTCTTAAAACGACATTTCATGTGCAATGTGTGTCTACACCACAATCAACCAATCACAACTAAGCTTATATTTACGCTGGCTTTAAGCCGTTGATTTTCTAGGCTTAAGTTAGGTCGTTCTTAACTGTAGTTAGGTAATGGATATGTGACGGTGCAAGCAAAATCGATGACATAAGTACGATCTCATACTTAAGCCTTTCTTAACACAAACGGTGCAAACGGGCATAAGTAATCCTAAATAATTATGTATAAACACTAAATTTTAGCCCGATCTGTCGTACCGTGTTCACAAATAGGTATACATCAGACATTTTTTAAAAAATAATTAAAATTAAAACAAAGGTAAATATAGTACCAAGTTATCATTGTGCGAGATATTAAATACATCCATAGAGAAATCGCACAATGCGCAGCCAAGAAGTTGTCAGTGTTGTGGACAGTTGTACTCCATACGAAGCACGACGCGACGTTCCGATTATCTTCTTTGGGGATAGATGAAGTCTGCAGCTTGCTGCCGGTAAAGTAGAGACCAGATAAATAGGGAAAGCGAACACTAGCCTCATTATTACTAATATTTGAGTGTAACTTTTGACCACTTGCAAGAGATGGCCTATAATCTGACATATAATAATCTTCATTATCAACACCATTACCTCGATTTTATGTATTTTATTTCAAAAGAAGTCTGAGTATGAACTAATTACGTCAGAAACTAACTACATATGTATGTCACAAAAACAACTAGCAGTCTTTTTTCCCAAAATATTCCAATTATATTGGTTCAATTATCTATAAAAGTGATTCTACACGAAAACAACAGATGTGTATAAGTACTCATAATATTTCCCCAAAACGATAATCCCGCAGGTGATATCCGAAGACAGTAATTTATCAAATATTCCATGCAATAAGTATAGAAAATAGGCACCCATTTAATTATATATTCCGAGAATAATTTCGATATCTACAAATGCACGACTAGCTCAATCCTTGGCTGGTTGGTGTCATTTAACAAAAATATGGTCCGTATATTTGTGCTGGTTAGAACACGCACGACTTAATTTGTACCCTGAACTACCCCCGAGTCACAGTGGTGTGCGGACGACCAATCCAATTATTACCCACCTCCGAAATACTAGGCCCAACAACAAACTAATTTCGTAAAACTTCCAGACGAGAAAACGTCGCGTGACAAATTTCGGTGCCGCCTGAAAAAAAAATGTATAAAGAAATAAATAAGTAGACGAAAAGTTGGGCAATCTAAAGTTGTGGCAATCAATAGAAACGGACGATATCGCTGTTGGGGTTTTAGGTTAGTTTTTGTTGATGATGGCTACGTAAATATACTTGAAAAAGATTTATGGATCTTGTCAAATGGTTCTGAAAAAAAGTAAGGATGGGTAGGGACAGATCAAATGAGTTGAGGAAATAATTGTTTTAAAAATTGAATTATTCTTTGGGCGAAGTTTACTCAAAAATCATCAATTAAATTTGAAGAGAAACCAAAATTTAATGTTATTAAACGAATATTCAATCATCACGTAATTCCACCGGCCCTTTGAAATCACCCCTTGATCTCACCCTCAACAACAATTTTGCCAGTGCTCTCTGACAGGCAAATTGTTTGGTAAACCCATGGGTGTTTTCGAAGCACCATAAGTTCATTAGAAGTCAATCAGCTAACAACCGTATCAAGTAGGCTCGTTACGCACCCCTCTTGCGAATTGGCAGCACCCCATACTTTCCAGCGTACTCTAGATATCTCTTCGGCCTTACGCAGGAGACTGACGTACATCCCAGTGCAGTCCGTCGCGCGTAACGCTTCGCACATTTGATTTAAAGTCCCCCTGTATTGCCAGAAGGGCCCAATGAATATTATAGTCACCGTAAACTGATTGATGAATGAAAATTGATATCTCTATGACGTGTTTGATATGAGGCGTGTGACTCCTCTTTATGTTGAAGTTGGGTGGTGTTTAATGTTTACAGTTGTCAATGGTGTGTTTAAAAGTGTTCCTTGTGCTTGTTGTAACATAATACGTCGATGGTTTGATATTTTTCTATGTATCAGTTCAATACCTTACGAACTTTTCAGCAAATTCACACGAATTCTTACAGTAACTCTGTGGAATAATTAAAGAACTTGGTCAAGTTCTCTTGTAACTTTATTCATTTCATATTTTGCAGAAGATAGGTACAGTGTTTTAACTAATGTAATAATTGAAGAGTTTTAAATCAAAAGGTCTAAGTACCATTTTTATGTTTTTTGAGGTTTTATGTCAATATCAATTCGGGTTTAGTTTGTACAACGGTCAGAAGATGGCATGGCATGGCAAAAAAATGCCATGCGTCGTCTTTAACACGCTTACTCACCAGTTGACAGTATTCATCAGAGCACCGTATATACAAAGAGATAAACTAGAACTGCTAGAAGACCTAAAGAACATAATGGAGTACTTGCCAGGTGAAGCTAAACACTTTAATTCGGACCTTATCCGAGAGTTTGCTTAATACTGAATTAAGTGCCTTAATTACGTTTTTATTTATATAACCAATAAACAAATATCTTGTATTCTTGTTAATATACCTTTCTTATTGAAGTATAAGAGTATCTGACGCTTGATTTGGTAAAATATCTGATTTATGATTTTTAAATTTCCGAGAGGAAACCGCGTCAATGACGATAAAGTTGTCAGCGTTGCGCACTCTGTTCCAAGAGACATCTTCAGGACGTAACAGTAAGAGAGCTACTACGAGAAGAGAAGAGGTTCTCGTCGTAGCTCTCTTTAGGGCTGTCAGGTTTTCAAAAACAAAAAGCGGGACATCGTTATGTGGAAAGGCAAAAAAAAGTACATTGCACAACATCAACAAAACAAAAATAAAACAATATATTCTACACTTCCAAAAATAAGGTACATTGCACAACAGTTTATTACAAGTTACAATGTCAACAAAACAAAAATAAAACAGTATATTCTAAACTTCCAACTATGTATGGACATATTGTACAATGTACGTTATACATAACAAAACTAGCCAACTTCAAATTATTTTATTTTGCATATTTATCATTTGATTTTGCTAATTTTAATAGGGTTTCGTTATTTTTTATGCTATCATAAAATATACTGCATGACATATTAAAGTTGTACTTTATCAGTAGCTCTGCCTCTACAGTTTTTAACAATAATGCATTTCTTTCCTTTCTCCAAACGTTGAACATAAAGCTAAAGACTCTTTCAGCAGATGCATTTGAGTGAGGTAAGTAAAATACAAAATTGCCGCCAAAATCGGGACGTCCCGCCAAAATCGGGACGCCTGACAGCCCTAGCTCTCTTACTGTTACGTCTGAAGATGCGTGTTGCAACATGTGTGCAAATCTTTGACAACTTTATCGTCATTGACGCGGTTTCCTCCCGGAAATCCAGAACTTAGTGATTCGAACCGCGGAAGTCTCCAATCTAAATATACCTGATCTATGTTTGAAATAATACGATGTGGCACATAGCTCGTGGGTGGGTTCTGATGTCAGTTGGACCGTTTTGATTATCTCGGCTGATGGTACTTAGACCCTTCTGCAAGGCTCCAAGTTCATAACGACACAATTAATTAATTAGGCACATTAAACCAAATAACGTTTGTATCACAAATCAAGTATGTTAAAAACATTAATTAGGCGTAAAACCAATAAAGGGAAGTACTCATTTTAAAATTTTATATAAAGTGTCAGTTTCCTAGGAACTAAATATTTGTTTGGTACTTAGACCCTTTTGATTTACAACTCTTCATTTATAATATCATAAAAAATCGATGAAAAGAAATTATGTTTCCCTGATTTGAACATGGATCTCCGTAGCTAATTGTTCAATTTAATGAAGAAACTGACACGACATGACAAATGTATCTCGCAACCACAGCGAGGAAGGCTGTAGAATAAAGGCTTATAGCACCCAAACCGCTCATCCTATTAATCTGTAAAAATTTACAGTACTTTCCTTGTAGGGTACTAGTCGGAACGTAAAAAGTGTAGGTTCTCTATTTTATTAAAAATTAATGATATCAAGTATAGACAACAGTAGATAAATATAGACCGTAAAACACCGCATGGAAAACAATAGGAAAGCGTCTGATTGAAATATTAAAAAACAATTTCTTTAATTCGCGGTATAAGTCTCAAGACGCATATAATATACATTTAAGTGGAACATTTACCAGGGGCCTCTTAATGGACGGCTCCGCCGCCACCGCAGCCGCCGCCGGCATCGTTTACCGCTGCGGGGGCGAGAGGGATGGTACATGCTCGTATACGTCACATGCAATAAAAATAAGGAAGCGCGCGGAATAAAGACATATATTAAACAACATCGAACTGGTACAAAAGCTTTCAAAATAATTACATAGAAGAATCGCGCCATAAATAATAAATGAGGCGTAACAGTGGCGGTAGGGGGTGTGGATCCTATGTACGATCCTTCTGTAGAGTGTGCGCCACTCGAACGACATCACGCAGGCTTATATCGTACTCGTCGGTTTACGCACTTCTCTTGTAAGAGGGGACTTAATTCAATTTATCTCCCAGTAGATGCTGTGACGATACTCTCCCATTGTCAACTGACAGACGAGACTTTTGCTTAATACACTGAACAGATCACACAGTCCGTGTTTACTAGGGACAGTGCATAATTTAGTGGCTATTTCTTTACTGGGGAAAGGAGGAATTGGTTTGTTTTGGAAGTTTTTGATCCAGCTGTTTTCACCTAACATTTAGTTCATCTCTTGCAAAAGTTATACAACTTCTTAAGGCTGCAATAAAACATTTTTTGGGTTGCATTTAGAATATGGTGGTTGGGATCTTTTATTCTGGAAAGGACTCTTGATATTTTTACGTGGATTTAGAAGCTAGAAATCCATCCTTCTATTACCTACTTAAATGTTATTGTCCAATACAATCAATACTAATTCACATATCATTGGGATCAGGAGTTTAGGCGCTTTAAACGTTTATAGAAGCTGTTTGACAGAATCCACAGCCTTCATCGAAGTGTTGCGAATTGACAGATTTTGATAAACGTCAATGCCACTGACTTGACATGCCATTGTGTTATTTCTATGACTGCTGTTAGGTTGGGATCAGTTGGGATCCAGAGTGGCTTCACGAAATTGAATAATACTCAAGTGTTTATGTATTTGTGTCGACAATTTAATCTGAAATTTGGGTGGGGGCCACCCTGTAATTTGTCCAAGGAAATACACGTTTTGGTATCCCAGTAACCCATCTTCAACCTATGATGTGCTTATGTTAATTCCAACAAAATGGCAGCACTTAATTTTAAGAAATTTCTAACCAACTAAGCATGAACTTTTGAAACAAAGAAAGGTTTAATATGCAAATAGATTCCTTAAAAAGTATTTTTCGACAAGTCACCGTAAAATAAACAAAGATGTTTATTTGATCTATTTTTATCTAATTCCCAAATTCGATCGCAAAATTCGATTTGGACAAGTCATACTCAATTGTTACAAGTACGGTGACTGAAATATATTTATTTTACGTTGGTAGTGTGGTGGGATCTTGTTTCATTTCTTCCGTGTTTTGCTTTGTCGTTACAGGTACGTGCATTTCTGCTTATAACCAGGTTTAGATATTTGATATAATAAGTGACAATGTAAAAATCATATTTCTCTAAATGGAATGAATACCTATGTAGTTCTGTAGATGTACACCATAAAAATGCTCCTTTTGGATTAATTTGAGGATATAGGAATAGAAAATGGTTTTCAGTGACTATAAAGAAATAGTGTGTTATTGCATCTAAGAAGTATGAACAGGCTTTGGCTAGGTGATAATAAAATTCTAGTATTAGATTATTCTATTTTCCTTATCACCGAAATATCGTGGATTAAGAAGGACAATCTTATTTGAGTACCAATGCTTTTGTGATAGTTAGTAATTATTAGCCTACATTCAAGTTGCATTAGTATAACAAATACACTTGTATTCCATAAGTATTACATAAGTATTCCATCATTTTGAGTAAAAGAAGATTAAATCTTCATGAAATATATTTCATATGCCATTTTTAGTATATCTTTTGCAGGGTTTTTTGTAATAGAATACTTTCTTGCTATGTAAGGTTTAAAGAACCTTCAACAGCTTTGTATGATACGCAGTTGACCAACATTGTTCGTAACTTTGTCCTCCTATATCTCAGCCATTACAAGGAATATCGTGGATTAAGAAGGACAATCTTATTTGAGTACCAATGCTTTTGTGATAGTTAGTAATTATTAGCCTACATTCAAGTTGCATTAGTACAACAAATACACTTGTATTTCATAAGTATTACATAAGTATTCCATCATTTTGAGTAAAAGAAGATTAAATCTTCATGAAATATATTTCATATGCCATTTTTAGTATATCTTTTGCAGGGTTTTTTGTAATAGAATACTTTCTTGCTATGTAAGGTTTAAAGAACCTTCAACAGCTTTGTATGATACGCAGTTGACCAACATTGTCCGTAACTTTGTGCTCCTATATCTCAGCCATTACAAGGAGTGGTATATATATTTTTTAAACATTCTGTTATCAGCAGCCTAAAACTTATTTTTCAATTTTTGTGTACTTAATCAAGTGACACCCTGTTGGTTTCTGCAACCAGTTGAATATAAATAACCCATATTGAACACTTTTGCGACAATTTGTGAGATAATAAAAGTCATCCAAACTCTATGATATTATTTATTGAAACTGGTACAGTAACACGAAATAATATTATATATAAATCTTCATGATCAAAGCTGATTCTTAACTGATTAATTTATGATTATTATCTTACATGGAAGGTTATTACTTATTATAGTTAACACGTTGACTCCCGAGGACTAGTTAACTTGTCCATAACTAATGGGCAATCACATGTCCTCGGAAGTTAACGTATTAATAAATCGAACATTGAAAATTTAGGGTAATGTTTAAGAGTATTTAAAATGTGGGTGTTTTTCTTAGTATTCCCGTGCATTTATTATATTAAATGTTATTATTAGAACATTAATCAGTATTATGTGGTCAACGTGTGATACTAAGGACAGACCAGCTTTTTATTTACGAAAATCAATCGATCAGAAGTATCATTTTTGTATACTTTATATATTTTTGTATACTTTTCGATTGCACCATTTACACAATGACGTTCATCCTACTGATCTGCAAATTTGTATACATATTTAAAGCAACTGGAGGTATCAGTTTGGTCAAAATTGGATAAATCCCCAACAAAACACATGTAACTTTTACCACTTCCGGTTGTCAGATTGTCATCAAAAATAATCCAGTTCGTTCCCTGGTAATGAGTATATCAAATTTCAGCCCGATCCATTGTACCGTTTGGGCGCTATCTCGTTCACAGACATACATACCCACATAGAGAAATCATTGCAATGGATTCGGGGGATCCCAAAATGCGTATTTCGCTGAAACCTCGATTTTTTTTCGTCGATTACAATAGTACTTCTAGGGTACTAGTCGGAATGTAATTTGTTACGAATGATTGAGTTGATGAGTTACATACCACAAAAATAACAGCAGTAATATATAATCCACTTTTCTTACTACCGAAACAAAAGCCAAAAGCTATTCCGATCAATATTCAATATTTTAAATTTCAGACATATTTTAAGCTACTGTTTTATAAGACGACAGCAGCAAGAGAACCATCCGAATTTATCTAATATTACCATTCTACAGCATTAGCTTTATTATTTTGAATTAGGAGATTGAAATGGTTTACAGCGCACACCTTGCGTTTACCTAATACCACAAATCTCTCCCATGCTGACCCATTACCAGCGGATTTTCTCAGAAATGTTAATTTAACCGTATACCCAAGTAAATCGTGTGCCGTAAACCTTCCGATTACACTAAACGTTCCCAGATAATCGCCGAATACATTTAAGAAATTTACCACAAAGTATTCTGCGTTATCGAAGGATTATTGGAGACACGGTCGAGATTATCCTGAGTGTTTTAGATTCGGGACAACTCCACTTAATACAGCGTGTCCAGACAACAGTTGGTGATGACACTCGAGAAGAAATGTTACGTATTCTGGGCTAAAAAGAGCGGTAAAACAAAAATTTGACAAGCGTGATATTAAATTGCACCAAACATGTTTATTTGAGTGTATCGATGATGCGTGCATCATCCAAACACAGGAAATTGCCTCCTCATTACCGCGCTAATGTCACAGCCCATGTTATTTACAAGATGAAATGCACGCGAGATGTTTTTGCGCACTCCCACGATTCACCAGTCGATTGCCTGACAGTAACAGGAAGTGGAAACCGCAAAATACGATTTCAAAGATCCATCAGAAGACGACGACATCACGGTATCCAATTTCGATATAAAAAATAAGCGTTGGCGGTGTAAAAGATTAGGGTGCTGATACGATTTGGTATCGGGGTCCTACTAACCGATCCCGATGGCAAGACCCACGGGTGACCCATGGGCTATCCAAACACAGCTCAGAACGTGTAATTTTGCGGCTAATGACATCTTTTGTCTAAAAGTCGCCGATTACGACGTTTTTTCTCTTGTTTTCTTCGCGTGATATGATCCGGCGGCGTCGGATCGACGATATCCTGTCAAAAATTATAGACGTGACACCTGCGGACTCGCCATGGGAAGTTTTATTACTTGTATAAACCTCGATTTGCAGTAATCGTTGTGTTATTTGATGTAGTTGATGAGGTATTAAAAGACCCAAGTCAATTTGCGAGAGGTTTATTTCAACAGAATACTTTAATTTTTTGTGTATTGTTGGTTTTTTGGTCTTTCGGGTTGTTATTGATATCTAAATATTGTTTTTACAAAAATTTCTGAGTAAGGTATATAGATAAATGTGAAATAAATATGGTTGTTAGCTGTTGCATGACATGATTTATTATACTTAGTGCTGTTATATTTCTGTCGGTGTTGAATGTTGTATCACAACTATGACATACTGGTTGTAAATTGTGGTTCCTGTTGCTATTGTAAACAGTTAAGTATTGGAATTAATAATAATAATAATAATAATAATAATAATAATAATAATAATAATAATAATAATAATAATCCTTTATTGTGCTCTTAAGAAATTCTTTTACACTCGTCAGTTTTACACAAGATAAACAATATAGTACAGACAACTTAAATTAAACAATCCACACTCAAAAACTCTCGAACACTATAAAATGCATTTCTAATCAGGAAAGGCTTAAGGCGTTTTTTTAGATCTGCGTTTAGATGGATTGTGTTAGATGTGTGATTAGATGGATTGTGTTAAAAAAAAATAATTAAAATGCACATGTTCTAATACAAAAGGTAGCCTGCAAGTCGTGGAACAAATTTTGAGCTTACGAACTCAAAATATAACGAAAATCTGTATACATACAACTTTTTTCCATAATATTTGTATTTATATTTCTAGACCCACTGTATAGATGTTTCAAACTAAGAAGAGCACAGTTGTGTATGCAACCAAATATACTCAGGCAATTTATAAACCACACACTGGGTATGATTGGTTGCATATACAACTGTGCTCTTCTTAGTTTGAAACTACTCTAACACATGTTAATGTTGAAGTCTACCCTGGATTAATACCGTTTGGTGCCGGTAGTTAGGCACTGATGTCACCAGATAAGATTAAAATCAAAGCGTTTTTGCAAGTGGATTTTTTCAAGCATCTAGATGGCGCCACCAAAGACAGTACAATCTAATTTTCAGATTTTACACCCATTTATTGCTCCTAACTTACTTACTACAAAATAATGACCATGGTATTCTTAACCTGAGTTTCAGATTAGTATTGAACACTTTCAAAGACAAAATAACGAAATATGTTCTTGTACATTTTATCATTATTCGAAAAATTCATATATTGGGATGAAACAGAAAGCAATAAAAGTCGTTATAAATAGTTTACTTAATTAGCGGGTGGGTGTATATTATTGCATATAACTATTTCAGTTATGGAAAATGTCTCCATTAAACAAATTAGATTAATTACCAATCAGATAAATTTGTAGCGTTATCTCACCACAACTTACGAGTGCCGCATCAGTGATCCAAAGCCCGATACAAACAAAACCTATTCGAATTTCCAATCAGTTAGTAATTGCTAGCGTTGGGTGAGGTGCGGGCTGCGACGGGGGGGTTGTTCGGCGTAGCTCCTGACCGCCGGCAAACAATCAGATAGACCCCGGAGCAGACAATGGGGGCAATAAAATGGTAATTGAAACGTGGAAATATTTCGTTTGCACCGCGTATATTTTCCGGCTCGCAATATTAGATTACATTTTAATCAGCAACGGTTCGGTGTGTATTCCTCGATCACTGGGGCCACAACAGCGGGTGCAGGGGTTGGAGAGGGTGTGAGGAATATAGGGGGCACGGACAGGTTACCGACCATTACTCAAACTTGACGCTAAAGGCCTAATCCAATTGTTACAACCCTCGACGTTGCGCGCTCCTAGTTTAGGAAGTGCGCGCCAGAGTGCGCTGCATGCGGTTATCTCCCGATCGACCACCCTCCCTCCCTGACGTATACGAAATCATCGGATGATTTTATTTCGATATTTTAACCAGCCATCTGGACGCTGTTGAATAAATTGCTACGTCAATTCGGCAGGTTGGCCATTTTTCTTCTTTATATCCGGCTTCCGGATTGCTGGAGTTCCAATTCTCGATGTTTTGTTTGGTGTTTGATATAATCGTATTTTTGGGGTGACTGAGCCGACGCGACGGCCAGTTTATCGTTTGGGAAATAGAGTTTGACTCCTTTTAGTATATTGCATATTAAAAATGTTGTTATAATTTGAAATCTGCATACTGTTACCTTTGATATAGAAAAATTAGCGCCTAAACCGTTCATCCCATTGATCTGTAAATTAGTATACTTATTTCAAATCACTGGGGGATGAGCTGATATTAGTTTGGCCAAAATCAGATAAATCCCGAACAAGACGCATGTAACATTGGCCACTTCCGGTTAACAGATTATCACCAAAAACAATCCAGTTCGGTCCCCCGGTAATTCTAAATAAGTGTGAAAAATTTCAGCACAAATTCTACACTATTCCATTAATTCCAATGTCTAATAAATAAACTAATAATTGACGATCTGGAAGTAGTAAAAGCAAAGTTTCACACATATACTAACCTTCATTTTGTCCTCCTATTTTGAAACCACTTCTTGACCTGTGCGTCTATCATCTTCAGACTTTTTGCCAGTGCTGCCCTCTCCGCCGACGCCAGGTACTTCCGCTTGTGAAACCTTTTCTCCAACTCCGCAGTCTGAAGTCTTGTGAACGACGTTCTAGGTTTCTTTCTCTTCGGCGGTGTCCTATTTTGATACGGGTGACCAATCCGCCTTGTCATTGGAAATACTGAGGATGAACAGCTGTCAGTTTGGTCAAAATCAGATGAATCTCTCAGAAGAGGCATTTAACATTTGCCACTTCCGGTTGTCAGATTGTCACCAAAAACAATCCAGTTCGTCCCCCGGTAATTCTAAGTAAGTATACCAAATTTCAGCCCGATCAGTTATACCGTTTGGACGCAATGTGGACGCAATCGTGCTTACGGCCATACACACAGACATACATACATACATACATACATACATACATACATACATACATACATTTTTCATAAACCATTGCAATCGATTCAGGGGACCCCAAAACACGTATTTCCACTGAAATCCCGAAATTTTTTTTCCGTCGATTACAATAATTTCCTTCTAGGATACTAGTCGGAAGGTAAAAATGTAAGCAATATTTAATCATAGGATTGGTTCGTCCATGCAGAAGCGCATCATTATTTCCGTTGCATCGACAATCCACTTAAAAATTCAATTTATCAACAACAGAACTCAATTGGACCTGAAGCACTGAACAAAGTTTCATTCCGCCAAAACTGTACGTCATCGGTAATTCCCCTTCTCTCGCACCTAATGCAACAGCAATTCTAGCTACGTAACTACATCGCATAGCCTTCAATTCTCGTAACTAGAGTCCCTGAATCAGTTATTAGGCAAGTAGCTTCCGATTGTCCGGCATACGAAATGAACTTGTAACAGTGCCATTCGCCGCCAATATCCTTGATAGGAATTGAATATATCATCGGAGCGCAGGGAGAGAGCTGTTTAATCAATTTGAAATTTCCCAGATCGGCCGGTGGGTCACGCCACCAGCTCCACTTCCGAAGCTCCACTTTGAAATTAAATACCCGTGCGAGAACGGGCTCTGTCGCGACTCCCACCACACTGACGTTTCGCACCCCCAATCATCAGGGATCAATTAAACGCCATATCTCCCGGGAGCGTCTCGCAATTGTTCCCGTCGAGGCAGCTGCCCAACATCCACCCCTTCGTCCTGCTCCTCTGGACACGGATCGCAGCCTTCCCCTGTTCCCCGTTTAGTTTGCTATTTTGATTAAGTTAATCGATAAGTGGATAGAGCTGGTAATCGTCTGTCCTCTGATCGTAATCAATCAGGAATTTTTTGAGAGTCTGCAATTCGGTTTGTTTGTACGGTTATACTGATAAAAGTCAAGAACAAAAATATAAGTTTAATAACTTTTTGATACTTTTGATACAACAAAAAAATTATTTGTTCCAGATTATATTTGCCTTATCAGCATTCTGGCTTTATTAGGTGGATAGAAATTAAAATGTTGCTTGCCGTTCGAAGCAAATGCTATTATGGACATAGAATAAAAATTTTAATAGCATTAATTTTGCTGCTGGGAACACCGCTCAGTGCCAGCAGATTTACACAAAACTCTAAATAAGTTAGTCTATAAGTAGAATTGAATTGCCCCCGGATCGTCAATTATTCAAATATTTTCCGCTGTAATTGTATATTACACATTTATACAGTCGCATTTTAGTGCAAGTTTATCCCTGCATTCGAATTGATATGAACATTACGTGAAAGTTTAATGGCTCTCCTACTTTTGCGCGCTAATCGAAAATTCAAGGCATTAGCCATTTCCATTTGCCTTTACTTACCGTTAATATTCATAAAGGATACATTGAGAATATTTTCAGGATTAGGTATATTATCTTTTCACCATATCATTATGGTTACAATAGATTACCAATAAAATTAAAATTACAAATAGAATGTACCAATACAAAGTATTCGCTACTAAGTAACAGATCATTTGTTAAAATGGTGTTTATTTTTTGTTCTTTTTCTTTCATCGTTCGATAGAGATGAGTTAGCCTGAAATGAAAGGGGCAGGCAGAATTTGAGCTACCCCGGGACGTAAAGATCTCGTAATCTACACTGGCAGATAACTTAATCCAAGATGAGAACCGCTGATCGACGCAGTAATCGCTTGTCCAATAGAATTCCCACTCCAATAAGTCACTGAAGCGGCGAAGCCGTGCTGACCAATTGCCCAAACTAAAGGCTGAATCACACCAGCAATAGAGATCGTGGTATACCAATATATGTCAAGAAAAACAGTTTTTTGACTTATTGGTGTTTGGCAACTATTTAACATGGCGAAAACAATCCAATTCGTCCTTGTTTTGGAGCTATCGTGTTCACAGACTTCTAGGGTAGTCTGAAAATAAAGAAGTTTGAATAACCTTATCCTGATTTATTGTGGTTGTAATGTGAATGATCCTTGACTGTAGCCAATTTTGGCAGACAGTTGTTTGCTCACATTTAATTCTTCGTTGGTAATGGGAGTGGTGGCGCTGCGCGGCGCAGCGGCTGTGTGGCACTGCATTCGATTGCATTTGCAATATTCAATGGATTCGCATTTTGCCGTGAATAATGTAGGGATGGATACGGAAAAATGTACGCGATCCGATAGTCAAAGCTTTTAACGTCAATTTATTTTCAATTTTCAATTGTTGTATGTGCATTTACAACGGATGCCCGCCGATCTCTTTTATTTTTTGTTTGTCAATCGATGTGTCCGCCAGTGTCTGCACTGAATAAAAGATCGCCCATAGATTAAAACCGTTTCGTGTAAGGTATTAAATTTTTAAAATTTCATTAACAAAATGCATTATCCATAAATACCTACAGGTTTTTTTTTTTAATATTTTTTCGGATATATTACGCGGATGTTATTTGTAATTTTTATGTGGGCAATTTGGCGCATCCATTTAAAAATACAATTTCGATTGTTTTAATGGTTTGTTGAATATTTATGACAAATCGGACGTACTTCTGGAATATTAATACAATTTGTACTAATCAACATAAATTCGAATCATTGTATGTTTTGTCAACATACAATACATTGATTAAAATTTAAATATAAATTAATTAATATTATTAATTATCTTTCACAGCTGGAAAGCGGCAACGATACTTCGTTATAATAATACTCGGCATCGAAACTACTTTTGCAAAATAACTTTTGTCTCATATCCAAAGGCAACTCATTACAATAATTCTGTTGCAACCGTTTGTTGAACATCCACATCTTTGGCCACTGCCTTTCCATCCATTCTTATTCTTCTTATTCTTATTGCGCACATATTTATACTGCGTGCTTTGAAAAGATTTTTTTTAATCGTAGGGACCATGTATACACTGTTAACTTGTTCTTTTACCCAACCTAAAGATTTCCGTTGACAAACGTCCAGTAATCATCAGCTAGTCATCACAAACGTTCAGCGAACCGTTGTTCTATTGACAACTAACCGGTGGCTCAACGGTTTGCTGAATGCGCCCAATGTTAGCATAATCATCATACTGCATAACTCTTCTGGTTATAATTTAGTTCATAGCAGTTGAAATTCTGTTATTTAAAAATTCAAGCTTTATTTCTATACAATCTGATTAAAACTTTGATATAACAACATAAAAAATATTCCTCTTATTATGTAATTATTTTGATAAAATTGTTTCTCTCTGCATTGTCTCTCACTTATGTTAACATCGAAATATAACAGTACCATGCAACGAACTTTACATCTGCACTCTTAGATCGAGCTTTTTCTTGAATCCTTCTTATAAAACTTCGTTAAAACAACCAAGAACCATCTAACCTTCTGGCAGATTACCTGCATGAGAAACAAACATTTCCTTTACCACTAAAAAAGTCTTAAATCGCACTCTCGAATCTTGTAAGATTGCTCACATCCTATCATTCACGTATTGGGTGGCCACAAACTCATTGAAATCACTGAGCTGCCAGTCAATGATCTACTACGTCCCCAGGTAGATGTCGCCTCTGTACAAATTACCGCCACAGGTAGCATCACCGGAAGCTATAAATGTCTCCACAGTCTAGACAATTACCTACCGAACGCAGTCAAGAACTGTTTTACTGGTTCTTTCCACTTTGGTGTTTACCTCAAGAAATCACTACCTCGGAAAAATTTATGGGATTTTAAACGCTTGGGTAGTTGAATGAGGTTTGTAATTAACCAGTTCCGAATAGAGAACTTCACTATAAAAAAGAATAGACAAGGTTTTTACTTGAAAACAAGAATGTGTTTCAATCAGTGGATAAAATTATGTTCTTATTTGTTATGAAAATTCTGCGTTATGTGTATTTTTGGCACAACAATTACTTTTACAAAACAAAGATAAGAAATATTCTTTCTGTAAGTTACATTTTATTTTGAAACACGCAGGTTTATCAAATTGTTATGCCACTTCTCTTTGTGTGTACCTACCTCAGACAATGGAGTTTCTTCCAAGCAATTAAACAACGTAATTGTTATAATATAATACATACTTTATTTACTTTTAGTAACATGTCCTACTATGTACGCCTTAATTACATTAATTTATATCTACAATTATAATAATTTATACATAGAATCACACTAATCGTCATTGTTCTTCCACTTCGTCCATAGCGTAAACGCAGCAAAAATAAACAATGAAGCGTTGGAACCACGAAGGAAAAACTCTATTGCACTATACAAAGTCCTTTAGGTTAGTCTGTCACGATGCGGAGGTGCTCACAAACGTTTGATGATTGAAAAATTAATCACTCGTATTAGCACATCGATTCGGCCAGGGCCGGCTGGGGTGTGCTGTATGGGCCAGCCCATGGCTGGAGATTTTGCAGAGCGCTCAAGGCCGTGTCCCCAGGTCCTGGTGGCTGTGTCGCTCCCTCGGGCATGTATCCTTTACTGAGTGCCTCCGCCTGAAGCGAGAGCATCAACCTGTTGGCAGCTTGTCGCTCTGCTTCGCGTTCTTCAGCTGTTTGGCGTCTGGAATTAACAAAAATGTATTATTAGAATAAATAATCTAATCAACCTCCAGTGTTATTTAAATGATACTGCTACGAACGTCATAATTGCCCAGGGTTAGGCGATTTGCGGGGATGCGTCATCGAACGAATAGACGACTCAGAAGCGGAGTGGGGGTATAGTAAATTAGTATAATAAGAATAAATACTATGTTGATAATATTTGTTAATTTAATTGATAAAGTTCCTATTTTAAATTTGATACCGACTTTTAGCACACTCTGTATACATAGGGATTTCGGCAATCCTCGTGTACGAATTTCGGGGGTGAAATGTAGGTGGGATGTCCACGCTAGACTGTCGGTTTTGACACCCTAAAAGCCGGTATATAATTCAGGAGTCGACAGCACAGTTCACTCAATAATGTATCCCGACATAGGTCTAGTGTTTAGCCCCTTAAATATTCAAGCAGTTTTCACTCGTCGCCTTCAACAGCCAACCAAGCAGTTACAGACCACCTCAATCTGTCCACACACTCGCAAAAAAAAACTCCTAAAAGAAACGTAGAAGATGCATGTCTGCAATAACTTTTGCAATCTTTGATGGTTCTTTCAGCTGATTATACAAGAGAACAAAGTTCCAAAACCAGAACAGGGATCACATATCTTTTTTGATCTAACATCTCTTTTTATAGATCAAGTGATCCATTTTATTTGAAGTCATATATTTCGCTTGAATTAGCCTTCTGTGCATACGTTCTCATAACAGACTGTTCAAAATATTACGAATCATCAAGTTTTTTGTGTTATTTCATAAGTTATACAGACATACTGTGCATTAAAATATGGGAAGTGATCAAAGAAGATCTTGTAAAAACTTTCCTGATTTGACAGAGTGTCTGAAATCACTCTGTCAAATCAGGCAAGTCGTGAAGATTTGTCATTTGAAGCACACCTCACCTTATAAGCCAGTGTGAACTGAATGATTTGGTTAAAGACTTAGGTTTATCAAAAGAAAAAGCAGAGTTATTCGGTTCTAGGCTACAGGAATGGAATCGTTTAGGGCGAGGTGTGATAGTGTCTTCATTTACAAAACGTAACGAGCGTTTTAAAGCATATTTTAAAATAGAAGGATCTTTAGGTATATGTCACAATGCTGAGGACCTTATGAACGAGTTTGATATTCCCCACGATCCTTCTGAATGGTGGCTTTTTATCGATTCATCAAAATACACCTTAAAAGCAGCAGTTTTGCATATTCTTTGAAATTATATAATTTGTTAACTGATTTTGTTGTCGTTTTCTTATGCAAGGCAAATATAATATGGAACAAATAGTTTTTTTTTGTTGTATCAGTTTGTTGAAAATTTGTTCCCGAAAATTGGCGTAAAGATCTAAAAAGAAGAAATCTACTTATAAAAATATTGAAATGTGTAAACCACGGTATAATATCTGTATAATACCTGCCTCATATATTCAAATCGCTTTATAAAGCTCAAAACGTGAAAAGGTAGTAATTTACACAACGGTTTCTATTATTGCTTATATAAGAAGATCTGAACTATATTTGAACGTGCAAACCAAGCCTAAAACAAAAGGTGTGTTACGCAACTCAGTCGTTAAATGTCAAATCGACATTTCATAAAACCCGCGAAAGTACAAAATCCAATTAAGTCCGTGGTAAGAATTAAACCGAAATGATAAGGCCGGGAGAGCAATTAGTTTTTGTGTCGAGCAAAACCGGCAGACAATAGGTCGATAAAACGTAAACCGGGTCGCGTCCCTATCAGTTAATTAAAGAGAAAACTGTATTGTATGTTGGTCACCAAAATGGCCGCCGAATAGCGGTAGAGCAATTAAAAACATAGCCTAATGGACTCTATTAAGTATCGCGAAACCTTTTTATCGATGGTTAGTTACAACGCGACTACACTTTGTCAAACACAAAATGTCTATTAAGTAGTTGCGGCGTGCGTATCCGTTTCCGCATTTTTTGCATCAATGCGTTTGACTTTTTATCAACCAAGATGTGTTTTAAAGAAGTTTTTGGATTTTAAAATAAATCTTTATCGTGGTGTACAGAACTCGTCACTTGCCTCCTTTGTTCACGTTCTACACACTACCACTAACATATTTCTGTGTTAATGGCAAAAAATGAGGCAACAAAATTAACTTATCTGACACATTGCTAATCAGGATCTTATAGGCAGGTGAATAAACTGGCCCTTAAACAGTATTATGTGATCTACTTATCACTTAACTGGCCTGAAAAACTCTAGCCGCAGGCGTTCGCTTTATTAGTTAACAGACCTAAAGGGTGTCAGTATAATCGTTGGCGAAGTTCAATTATTTACCAAACATTAAACATCGCAGTCAGCGCCGCCTGGTGGACTGCCGCGCCGCCGAAGCGGTCGGGCCTCGCCAAGCTGCGATATTTTAATTATGATTTACATAGCTAACCCTGATAACGCATTTGCCACATAATATAAATTAGCTGCCGTTTATTTACGGCCCTCTGTCAAATTATATACGCTGAGCGATTAATATCCATTAAATATTTAGCGCAATTTTACCCGCTCCCGATTATTATTTAACTATGCATATAACGTAAAGTATCGGCGATTTATTATTAAACGCGTTTTATAATAATTGCGCACAATTGCGGTATTTCGCGTAAATTAGTTAATTTCATTATTTGATGTTGGCATCTGCACTATATCGACCCAAAAGATTACGCGTGAATCATCAGTTTAAAAAAAGGAAACGCTGGAGTTCCCCAGGGTAGTGATTTGGGACCAATTCTCTATTTATTGTATGCAAGCATCACTGCGAGAAGAGCTGACAGTTGCCACAGCTATAATGGAGGCAGGATGAGCGGTTGATACAGCCACAGGTAAGCATAGGTATATATCTAAGGGTATATATAAAATATAGCAAATCTCAGTGGACAGTATACCCTAAAAAAGCGCACTTTAAAAAAGGCACCGCGCCCGTATGATTTTTTAATGGTATTCGGTGAAGATTTCCTCTTGTCCGCGCCGTCCCGTCATAAAAAAGCTTTCAAAAGCGCCGGAATTATTGAAAGCTCCTGAAAGTCCTGAGATATTCGTCGGGAGAAACAACCTGCACTGTCAACGTTTTAAAATTGAAGAGGGACCGCGACGTCACAGGCTACAATATTCATCACTCACTTGACTCTCGCACTGTGGAGGAGTTTTATTTAAGAGACGCCATTTTCAATTGTGAATTAGATATGACGTGGCGCCGTCGGAACGACCACAACGCCCTCTTTCGTCAAGTGCACATCACATTTGCGCCACCATCACATAGACAAAACGTATATATACGACAATTTGCTAAATCTTTCTACCAAACTGAAGAATAAAAAGACATATTCTTTAAACAAACACGTTTGTTTTGTTCTGTCATCGTTCTGAAAATTCAATTAAACCAATAGCAGTCACTAAAACAAAACTCGCAATTTATCAACCTATTTTCGGCCATACCCACCTTAATAAAAGCTCTTACTAACACGATTATGGTCCCATGTATCGCACAGTTAACGCAAGCAACGGGCTGCCGTTAAGTCGTAAGTTCACCTTTCGACCTATTCCGACTGACGTAAAACAGAAAACGAACGAAACAAATGAAATAACGAAGCCTCAATTCGATTAGGCCGCGTAAACGTTGTTTCCGACAGCCGAAACTCTAGTCAATTACACTAATACGAGGAAGACGGGGACGACAACGGCGCGCTCGGGGGTTTCCCCGATACGACACTTGGGCCAACTGCAACTTCTCTTCGCTAAGTCTGACAAGCGAGCTTTTGGTTAAGGGATAATGGAACCCACCATTCTGATTTTCTCACTGGTAATTTTATTGACTGCTTTTATTTGGAGACTCTTTGATAAAAGTTTTGCACTTTGTTTTCTGGAGAAGAATGTTTCTATTAGTTTAATTGGCAATCTTTTCTAAGAATAATGCAAAGGACAAAACTACTCACTACACTCTAGATTATGTCCTGCTCTCGAATCTGCCTCCTGGAATAAGAAATCTCTAATCAAACTTTTAAAAAATTCTACAAATTTTGTACAAATTTAGAATTTAGTCAAATTCATTAAATTAAGTTGTTGTGGCAACGTTGAGAGGCTCTTCTTTGAATACGACGTTTATTTTACTTAGGGCCAGTCTTACAAAGCAGTTTATACTACTACTAATACCAAGCATAACTAAATTTTAGTATAAACAGCAGAACAAACGTCTTACAACACCTGTCAAAGGTGTTAATCAAATTTTTCGCGGTTACCAAATCTATAACAAGGATTAGTAGCGCCGATTTGTGTGACTGTATCGAAATATCATGTACAAATAAAGAAAAACCAATCCGATGCTTTATAAGTACCTAATCTGGCCAGCTAATTAACAATAGGTAACTATGTAATCATGTAATTTTCTATGATATTCTACTCGCTATACTAATACTGACACTTGTAAGCCCGGGCTTAAGGCTAACAGGGCCCGAAAAGTGAGCCAAACATTTTACTGGCACCTCCACCTTATTGAAAAGCGATTAAAAGAAGATTTTGATTGATGATTCTTGCACCAAATTATAAAAAAATTCTTCGATATTCTTTATTGCCAACACAATTTTTAAAATATGTAATTATTTGTACAACCCCTTTGATCTGTCTAACCCATTTAGGCCCAGTATGATATCATGTCCGTTACATAGATCAAATGAGTTGAAACTATATAAATACTATATAAAAAATCCAAAATATCATTTTCTTATATGGTTTGGTTTGGGGTTGGGATGGACGACAAAATAAGTCAGTAGAAGGCACAAATAAACCAACAAAACGTATTTTCGCCAACCAAATTTCAACAATGTCATCACTATTATAACCGAAACATTCATACTGGAGTTACAGTATAACAGTTAATACGTCGTGAAAGCTCCGGAGCTTAACTACGGTGACATTATCCAGAATGGGATTCTGCGAGAGAACGTTAGCGTCGTCGCATAGGTGGCGCTCATATCGTAGCGTCGTTATTAAGAAATTGGCGCAAAGCAACCAGACGAGGACAGTATGTGTGTGTGAGAGGGATGAGAGAGATAAAAGCGCACCAGTCGTAAGCTGTAGGTGCTGAAACGGCGAAGCTTTCATATTTAATTATATCGTAATTAAACTACGCGGCGCTCTTCCTAATTAGGACCCTTATTAAGGCGGAGCGGAACCGCCGGGAGCAATATTAATTAACAAAGGCTCATTAATAATTACCGACGGAAACTTTATTATCAAAACCCTGGTAGCCGTCTCCGGCAGGCTTTTGACGCAAAAGTGGGTAATGTAATAAATTGGCCGCTTTTTGTGCCTGTCCTCCTGAAATATTTTCAGCCACTGCTTACTATAAACGGTGTATGATCTGTACAGTCTCTACGGAATTTGATTAATTTTATATTTTTATGGAAAATTATCGGCAAATTCTTCCTCGTTGTTTGTTTATATAAATATCATTATTCCATAAAAATCATGTAAAAATTATACTGAAGGGCAAAGAACAGACCGACACGAAACTATAAACCCTTCTAAACATAAAATTCTCCTTAATTACTTTTACTTTCAGCTGTACTGCAGCTATGCTACCCCAAAACGTATAATTGTTTGTCTTTCTACTGAAAATACATTAATTATGTAATTACCTTTGTTATGGCTGAACGAGCAGATGTCATTGATAACACACATTTTACATTTCGGGTCGTTAAAATTCAAACACAATAATCTTTCTTGCCTTTTCATGTTTTGTTGACCATGACCTAAAAGCACGCGTTTTTATGACTCCAATTTCGTGATACGCTTTGTTAGATGTAATAGCAACCCATAACACTGCATTCTAACCTGTATTTAAGCCTTACAATATCAGACCAAAACTGAAATACCGGTATTCCGAACTTTTAGAACCGGTATACCAGTATTAATGCCGGAAAGATTATTAGGCACTTGTCTGCTAGCACAGAGATTCTCCAGTAGAGTGCAGATTAATATTTATAAAATGACGATTATGATTGATGTCCACTCATCAAAAGTAAGAGTGAAGCTTTTATCTTCAGCTTTCAACATTTTCTATTTCAATATTTTCACTTTATTTTACAATTTTGCTCTATACTAGTGTAATGGGTCGGAAACCCATTATTTATTTCTTAGGATGTGATCAAATTGAGCGCGATGTAGACGGGGTAGAATGTTCAAGAATATCGAAGATTTTGGTGTTGAGTTGAACATCTGGTTTAGGATCTGACCGCGTGTTTATAAGTTTAAATTTGAAGTGTTGCCATTGGCTAAGAAGAAATGCTTCCGGCTTCCTTTGGGGTCAAGGGATGCAAACGAACAGATCTTTGGCTCTTCTCATTTTAACCCCGTCATGTAATGTACACGTTTTTGTGGAGCGTTCTTAGGCGCTTAAGTTTATCCCTGGTAAGTCTTTTCAACTCGTCTCGCATTTCATTGTAAATTAAATTATTCATATTTCTGCTAAAAGTGTGTCTGTCTAAATCAACTCTTAGGTTTAATTTAAACGTCAATATGTTCAAAGCTTCATTCATTTTTCTATGTAACCTATCAAACGGGATTGTTGATTATTATTGTTAATAGATGTTATTGTTTTGATAAGTGTTTCGTTTCATTTGAGTAGTCTTGCTTTATCAGCCCTTATTAAATGTTAAATACTTAAACGCGTCAGTTAGTAGTCAGAAAATGTGTTCACAAGGTTCAAGAAAAAGAACCCAGTTAGTTTTGCCTTCGAATAAATTGGAAGAGATTTGATGAATTAGAATTTTGACCAGTAATTAAAGCCCTTAAACCGCGCTTGGCCAAAATGCTACCATGTTAGGGAGTCGTGGTGGTTCCCGCCATTTTGACCTCCTACACTAGCATCAAATTTCTTAAGGTCAGTGAAGATTTTGGAATGTCTTTAAACCCCCTTTCACTCAAATCTTCTTTTATGTTCTGACATTTAATAAAAATACTAAATGACAAGTAATCGCGAGCAGGCTTGTGCGCAAGAACTTTTGAAAGTTTATCATGTTTAGTTTTATTAAAATAACTTGCTATACTTTTCTAGAGAATTTCCTGTGGCAGAATAACAACAATATTCTTTTCAATTCAACGTATTCCATTTTTAAAGAATTTTACGATATTTTGTACTATCTTTGAAGGATGTTCTAAAATAAACCAACCCAATTCTAAGTAATCAGCAACAAGCGGTAGCCCTATCCGGGTCGTAGGACCAAAAATACCAGCTAACGTTTATATTAAAATTCTTGGCATACCTGCGGTCCGATGTGGTCAGCGTAATCAGTGATGAACCGGTAGAGAGATCTCTCTTTGCCACAACACGAGGACAAGCCGAAACGAATAAAAGCGAAATAAAGTGACCCGGAGGATAGACCGCCGCCGTCACGATAGAGTCCGGGGTATTAGTACGCGTTGTGTGGCGACTGTCAATTGTGAACGACGGCGCCACTGCCTTGTTAACACGATATGTCCATTACCGGACAGGTAATTAAAAGGCCGAGCAGTTTGTTTCGAGATCAGCTCTACATAGCTACGGTTTTAATCGACATCTAAAAAAACAATGTCCTATTTAAGAGGGCATCTCTCGCTCTCGCTCTGCCCTCGTCTTCGTCGTTCGCTTTTATCGTCTGCCCGGGGGCCCCGTTGTTGTGGGTATACGCGAGGGCCGTAATGTGACCACTTAAATATGTCAAGCGACGGCAACAGCACTAAAAACCTACCCGCTAATAACAGTAATACGTTAAGGAGTAAAATACGGCCTCCCGTTTGTAATGATTATAGGTGTTTTAGCGTTTATTTGGGTCTGTGCTCCTATCGTAGTCTTACTGCCTGCCATCGTTGTTTATTGCCTGTAAATAACTAGGGAGATGTCTGTTTGTCAACTATTCTGGCTTAAACTAACATTCCAATGAATTAATTTATATATATATATATATATATATATATATATATATATATATATATATATATATATATATATATATATATATATATATATATATATATATATATATATATATATATCATATATCTAAAAGCTGCTTTCGTAAAAGTTAGTTTTTTAAACTTATTAGTAAATATCTAGGATGGCCCTCACCCTACTTTTCGACTATATCGTTGGTACAATGAAATATCTAAACACTTTACAAATTATTCAATTTTGTAAAACCAGAGCCAATCTGGACCCTAACTAACGTCAGTTTCTATGACATTTGTCATCCTGACATTTAATGTTATGTAATGTGATGGCACTAACGTTTGTCAAAATCTAACAATTCGCAACACAGCGCCGAAGGCTGTGGATTCTGTCAAACCGCCTCTATAAAGCATATAGCAGTGTTTCCCAACGTGGGGCGTACGCCCCACTGGGGGGCAATATGATTGTTGAGGGAGGCAATTGGAATATAGAAAAATTTTGAAAAAAAAACCTACCTTAAAGTCTCTTTCTACCGTTCATACTGCAACCGTTAATCATATCCTTGAGGGTAATTATTAAATATCCCTACACAATTCTAAATCTGAAAAAAAAAACACACAATAGGGAAAAATTTAATTAAGCCATCAATATTTGTAAAAACGTTTTTAGAAAAATATGTCAAAGATGTGATAGCTATGCCACTTAAGATACATTGTTGAGGAACATTTTGTTGAAGATATGTTATTCTGTAAATTAGAAAGCATCACAACCTCCGGAGATATTGTTCATAAGCAAAAAAATTACTTCAATGTCTTTAATATTCCAATACAGAACATAACATCCTGTACTGCAGACTGTGCTCCTAACATGATGGACAAGAAAAGCGGCTGTTTAAAGATAAGAATCCAGAAATGCTTCTTGTGCATTGTCTAATATAGCTCCATAGGGAAAACGCGGTTATAAAATATGTCAATTGTATCAAAGCTAATGCCGAATGTGACATTTCAAGTTAATTTGTGAAGTACAAAATAATTCATACTTTTTATAACTAAATTTAATACTTCATTGAACAAATATTTTTGGCAACCAAGTTTTCCCTGTGGATTACACAATGCACAAGAAGCATTTCTGGATTTTCATCTTTAAACAGCCACTTTTCTTGCTCATCACGTTAGGAGCACGATTGGCAGCACAAGATGTTATGTTCTGTATTGGAATATTATCGACATAATTAATAACATAGTTTTTTAGCTTAGAAAAAATATCTCTGGAGGTCGTGGTGCTTTCTTATGATTTCCAGAATAACATTTCCTCAAAAAAATTTTCCTTATTAATGTACATATATGTAATGTATAAGTTATCAACAAGGCCTCAGTGCCTCTCACTCTTGCTCATTTTAACCATTCTTTTTCTGACAGTGTTGTTACTAAGGGGCACAGCTATCACATCTTTGTCATGTTTTTCTAAAACCGTTTTTACAAATGTTGATATTGACAGTTTAATTAAATGTTCCCCTATTTTGTGCTTTTTCCAGATTTAGCAATGAGCACGAATATTTGATAACTAGACTCAAGGGTACGATTAACACTTGCAGTGACAATTTCAATTTTAGAGTAAATGTTTAACTTTGTGTTGTTATAATAAAATATGGCAGATTTGTGTTGTATTAGTTTTTAAGTGAATGTTTATTTCTATTTTGTTATAATAGAATATGTAGCAAATTTTGTTTCTGCTAAAATGCTTAGTATTTATTTCAATAATCAAATAAATTATTGTTTTATGTTATTATTTTTATACCCCCAATGGCGCAAGTTTTTCATTACGTCACAGAGAGGAAATTAGTCAAAGTTTGAGAATGTGTACCAATGACGAAATGAGAAACGTACACCGTTCCGAGTAAGGTTCATTTCCAACTCTGTTATAGGTATAAAAAAGACAATATGAAGTGGGGCATGAGATTTTTAGACCAGCTTCGGTGGGGCATAGCTCAAAAAAGGTTGGGAAACACTGGCATATAGCGTATAAACCGTTCATCCCACTGATCTGCAAATTTGTATACGTATTTAAAGTCACTGGAGGATGGGTTGGTATGAGTTTGGTCTCAATCGGATAAATTCCTCAGAAGACGCATGTAATATTTGCCACTTCCGGTTAACAGATTGTCACCAAAAACAATCCAGTTCGGTCCCCCGGTAATTCTAAATAAGTGTGAAAAATTTCAGCACAAATTCTATACTATTCCATTAATTCCAAATTTATTTTTCATTTAAAATAAACTAATAATTGACGATCTGGAAGTGGTAAAAGCAAAGTTTCACACATATACTAACCTCCATTTTGTCCTCCTATTTTGAAACCACGTCTTGACCTGTGCGTCTGTCATCTTCAGACTTTTTGCCAGTGCTGCCCTCTCCGCCGACGCCAGGTACTTCTGCTTGTGAAACCTCTTCTCCAACTCCGCAATCTGAAGTCTCGTGAACGACGTTCTAGGTTTCTTTCTCTTCGGCGGTGTCCTATTTTGATATGGGTGACCAATCCGCCTTGTCATTGGAAATACTGAAAAAAAAAAAACAGACAATAAACTTTTTTATATTGATCACTGCTTTGCTTCGTACAGATTTTCTTAAAACTTACAGCAAATTAAACCAATTCAAAAAAATAAGCTATAGTCTCACCACCTACAATAATAACGACTACCTAATTACGTTAATTATCTCTATTATCCATCACAAACAATCTGCGTTGATGTATCCGAAATCAAGATATGAAATAAGTACCCTACCCTGATGATGGTAGGATACGAAACGAACAAAACAAATTAAATGAGTCATGCCTCCGTTGCTACACGTATTGCTGCGCCAACTAATTTTCGTTAATAACGCGATTGCAGCGCCGCCACAGCGCGATACCCGAACCCGGACAGTTAGTTGCGGTAGAACAATTTCGAGGGCTATAATTATGCCCGCCATCTTGAAATCATAATAAAAATGACCATTTCGTCGATGATGTCGGTCTCACGTAAAAACGTCATTAAGCGACCGACCAATGACGGCGCGCCGTATAATAGAGCGTGTTTTTTGAACTCCTGTTTTTCGATCTACACGGTAGATTGCGTTCGGTGAAGTGTAAACACCGCCTGGTGATGGTTACAGGTAGTAGCCAGCTGGCACACGGTTGGTCCTAAACGAATTTCGATTAATGATATATAGAAGGGAATGGTGCGGAAAGGCACCCTTGGAAAACTAATAAAATATAGCGTTAGGTCCGAGGGATGGTCGTAAAGATGTGAAAATGGTGCGAAAAACTGTGGATTTGAGTTGTATTGAGTGAGAAATGAATTGACAGGTCACGAACATTATTGACAAATCGTTAAAAAGCTATAATTTGAAGAAAAAGTTTCTTCTTGGTATGAAAATGCGTTGCAAAACAGAGTGCAATGTAACAGCAACAAATTCTACCAAATACCAATTTTTACGTCAGTCTTTGCTTATCTGTTTCATTTCAATTTTATATCTTCATATCTCTCTGTCAAGTATATTTTTCTCTGACGAAGAAAAAGTTATTCTTCAATAAAAAAGTAGACGTTCGTCTTACAATAAAAATATTTCGTTTGACGAAAAATATACATGCTTCAACGAAAAACCAGTTTCTTGTCACAAGATTCTTACTCTGGGAGATACATAGAAAGTTGTGCTATTACTTTGCAGATGGCGCTAACAGTTTCTCGCGTCTTTTGCCACATATTACCGCTATATAAATTCGACGATATTGAGTGTTCGTATATTGTTTGGATACATCTATGCATAAGTGTTTTATTTCATGGGTGGCTTACAAGGATTATGAGGAAAACCAGGATTGTAGTGGAATAGCCTACACAGAAAGAACTCTATTCTTAGATATCAAGAAAAAATGTTCTTGCATATATAGTGTAGCATGAAAAGGAAATTTTTGCTATCCAAATAATATATTTTATTGTAATAAGAATTTCATTTTATGTTATAGTTATTTCAACGGCTAGTTATTGTTCCGGTTTAAGAGTTTAGTATGTTTATGTTGAGTATATTTTGCCTGACGAAGAAAATGTTGTTCTTCTATATATAAAAAGAGTAAGACGTTCGTTTTACAACAACAACTATATTTTATTGGGTGAAAAATATACATGCTTCAACGAACAAACAGTTTCTTGACCCAAAAGTATACGTACGTATCGCTTAAAACAGACGTAATTCCTTTCAAGCAGTTCCTTCATACTTAAAACAAGAAAACGTAACACTTGGAACATCAAGAAAATAATATTCTTACTCTGAAAATTTTGTATTTTACTTGAACTAATGAAATAATCTTATATAATAATCTCGAATAATTTTTTCTTTGTGTGTGTTGTGCGATGTTTTATTATTTCATTACATTAAATTATATTGCAGAGGTAACATAACAGAAACACGAATAGAAGAGAAATCCTAACCGTTCAACTAAATAACAATCTAAATTGTGATACAAAATCACGGCTAAATATCGCACAATTAAAACAATTAGACGCCATATTCAACTGAACAATCTAAAGTAATTACATGTCCAATTATACCAATTGACGTTCACTTCTTTGTCCCACGACCCATCGCCACTTGTCCACTACCCGCTATTATACGAAAACAAAGAACAATACAATTTCGTTAATTAAATAGTAGGTCTGCAATACGTTGAGTCATCAAGGGAAATAATTCAAATTAGCGAATGATATTTGATGGCGTATTTGTATTCCTGGAAATCAAAGAAATAAGAATATTTATTACAATTAGCGTGTACAACATCCAATAACAATGCAGTAATTAATCAGTGCGGATAATAAAGTTAATTGGATTTTGATTCGTGCTCATTCGTAATTAGTCGGTAATTTGCGGTTATAAACGTTGTTTTTTTGCCGATTCCTTCAACTGTAATGAATGCCGTGTTGGATCGGCCGGCAATTTACTGAAAATTACTAATGGGAAAGGAACTAATGGAGATCCGAAGTTGAATATTTAAAGTAATTACAGGGAACGTTTGTGCCGGTAATTTATTTATAATGATATAAAATCGATGAGTGGGGGCGCTGATAATAATGGATTAGCAAATATTCGACTCGATGTTACTATTCGTCATTTTTTGTGGAGTTTTCTAAAACTCTTCAAAATCTTTTCCAGCTGATAGAATTTTACAATAATTATTTGTACAAATCTTTTGATATGTGTACCTAACTGCTATGATGTGGATTGTAATTAACTATGTTTTCTTAACAATGTATTTAGTTGGAGAAATATGTTTTTATGCACTGGAATAAAGTCAGTTCAAATTTGAAACAAGTCGGACACAAATGGTTTGATGATGATTAAGATTATTCGTAATTTATATAAATTTATAACCGAACGTTGGATAGACGCTATTAAACATTAAATAATGAAATCTCAAATTTATTGTGTCGATTTCAATGTTTTAATGGGAATACAACGATAAAACGATCACTCCATCACTGTCTGTAAGCTTTCATCGAAACGTTTACTTTTTGACCAGTATATCTTCATTTTCTACAAAAATCTTTACTATTTCATCTATTATGGTATGTATTACTTCTCAATTTTCCTTAATGCTGTTCTCCAAATATTTTTGTTGCTTTCTTCTGTTTCTATACTATATTTTCACTTCGTCTTCATTATTCCACCACCTTCTTCACGCTTCCACCGAAATGTGTACTCGTTGATGTGTCATTATTCATTATAGTCTTAGTATATTCATCATAGTCTTCACGTTTCCACCGATATAATTGCACTTTGTGATCAGTTCAGCTATATTTTCTACCAAAATGTTCATTCTTTCTTAAATTTTTGTATCATTTTTCAATTTTGCTTGATTCTCTACACCTGTGCTCATGTTTCCACTCTTATCTTAATGTTTATTGAGTCAGAATGTACTCAGACTCATTATTCATCACAATCTTTACTCTTCCACCCATTATTGTATCAGCTTTGTATCATTTCTTCAATTTTGTAGGATTTCTCTACACCTGTCTTCACGTTTCCACTCCTATCTTCATTCTTCCATCAGTGTCTCCTTATTATTCATCACAATCTATACGCTTCCACTCATATCTGTACTTTATGATCAGTCTTTCTTCATTTTCTACCAAAATCTTCATCCCTTCATACAGCTTTGTATCATTTCTTCAATTTTGTAGGATTTCTCTACACCTGTCTTCACGTTTCCACTCCTATCTTCATTCTTCCATCAGTGTCTCCACTGTTTTATGAATATTTTTATACTTTCCTTGAGTTCCTATATATTTTGACTCATTATTCATCACAATCTATACGCTTCCACTCATATCTGTACTTTATGATCAGTCTTTCTTCATTTTCTACCAAAATCTTCATCCCTTCATACAGCTTTGTATCATTTCTTCAATTTTGTAGGATTTCTCTACACCTATCTTCACGTTTCCACTCCTATCTTCATTCTTCCATCAGTGTCTCCACTGTTTTATGAATATTTTTATACTTTCCTTGAGTTTCTATACATTTTGACTCATTATTCATCACAATCTATACGCTTACACTCATTTCTGTACTTTATGATCAGTCTTTCTTCATTTTCTACCAAAATCTTTATTCTTTTATACATTTTTGTATCATTTCTTCAATTTTGTAGGATTTCTCTAGACCTGTCTTCACGTTTCCACTTCAATCTTCATTCTTCCATCAGTGTCTCCACTGTTTTATGAATATTTTTATACTTTCCTTGAGTTTCTATACATTTTTACTCATTATTCATCACAATCTATACGCTTCCACTCATATCTGTACTTTATGATCAGTCTTTCTTCATTTTCTACCAAAATCTTCATCCCTTCATACAGCTTTGTATTATTTCTTCAATTTTGTAGGATTTCTCTACACCTGTCTTCACGTCTCCACTCCTATCTTCATTCTTCCATCAGTGTCTCCACTCTTTTATGAATATTTTTATACTTTCCTTGAGTTTCTATACATTTTGACTCTTTATTCATCACAATCTATACGCTTCCACTCATATCTGTACTTTATGATCAGTCTTTCTTCATTTTCTACCAAAACCTTCATCCCTTCATACAGCTTTGTATCATTTCTTCAATTTTGTAGGATTTCTCTACACCTGTCTTCACGTTTCCACTCCTATCTTCATTCTTCCATCAGTGTCTCCACTGTTTTATGGATATTTTTATACTTTCCTTGAGTTTCTATACATTTTGACTCATTATTCATCACAATCTATACGCTTCCACTCATATCTGTACTTTATGATCAGTCTTTCTTCATTTTCTACCAAAATCTTCATCCCTTCATACAGGTTTGTATCATTTCTTCAATTTTGTAGGATTTCTCGACACCTGTCTTCACGTTTCCACTCCTATCTTCATTCTTCCATCAGTGTCTCCATTGTTTTATGAATATTTTTATACTTTCCTTGAGTTTCTATACATTTTGACTCATTATTCATCACAATCTATACGCTTCCACTCATATCTGTACTTTATGATTAGTCTTTCTTCATTCTCTACCAAAATCTTCGCTTATTCATCAATTAAGTATCACTTCTGTCAATTGGGTATTGTATCATTTCCTCAATTTCGGTTTAATTCTCCGCACTTATCTTTGCTGTTGCAGTTCACTCTTCACTCTTTCATAAGTGTCTCCATTCTTCTATGACTTTTCTTTCTCTATCGTTTAGTATATACGCGACTAATCCAGAAACATACATTTACTGAGTAAGCTCTCGTTACATTTAAATATTAATAACGAAAACCTAACTAAAACAGAAAGGTATCCCAGCAATCACTTCGTTTTTAATCTAAGTTAATCCATTAATTGGTCAGAAGGGAAAACTTTGCTTGGCTGTCTCTCTGGAGAAGAAAAAAGCCGGTTACGTCTCCCGGAAGAAAAAAAAAACACAGGCAACCTCTCGTACTCCCCTTCTAAAATAATCGTTTGCGAATTATGAATAATGAAGAGCATCAACGGTGGCGCTGTTCAGCAATAGAGGGGAAGTTTTTCCATCCAGCGACGACGGTGCCATATAAAAACGGCCATTTACATCGCAGTCCTTAAAGGAGGGGCATAACTTCGCTGAATTTTAATACAGTGAGTGAATTACTTTGAGCGCCGTCTCGCTCGCACCGCCGGAACTTTTCGGCGGAGGCAGCGGTGGCGGTAGCGGCAGCCATCTTGTCTCTGGAGGCAGCTCAGTTTAAAAGTTCCGCTGCGAGATCTCGCCGTTCGCCCTCGACTCCGACGCGCTTGGATTTAAACTGCCTCACTATTATATGTAATGTGTATCGATCTCGGGAATTCTCAAAAGCCCCGAAGTCGCTGAACGCGAGCTTCGAACTTTTTTCTACCATTTTTATCGCGCCAGCTTACCAGGATTTCTCGCTGCGTTTACCCCCATGCTGTTGTTTACTGTCCCATTTTTCTTCCATATTGAAAACATTCAAATCGACACAATAAATTTGAGATTTCATTATGTAATGTTTAATATTCTAAATCATCATCAAACTATTTGTATCCAACTTGTTTCAAATTTGAACTGATTTTATTCCAGTGGATAAAAACTTATTTCTCCACCAAGAAAACGTTCAACAATCGACGATATTGGACATAATTGCACTCGAACCTTAATGGTCTAGACATAGTTTACGTATTGACGACCACTAAACCCCAACCCCCTCGGGCAATTTGCTTGCGTATAAAACGCCACCCAATAACGACATTGTAACAACGTCATTACTGAAAACCGCCATTAAGTACTCAACCGAAAACGGAAAGCTTCGTTCCTACTAAAACGTAGATATAGACGACGACGGGGTACGCGCGGGGGTTAAATTGTCCATTATCCCCGCCACGCCGCGACGGGGTAAATTAATAAAAACGGTGATCGCATGTTAAGCGGCAATACCGTCCGGATAATGGTATCCTTAACCATTCAAAATGGCCGTCACTTGTACACAAACAAAAAATGTATAAAAACTCGAAGTCATTATAACCATATATCCAACTGTTTATAATGTACGTTTCGTCAATTGCTTCCTGTATCGAACGTGGTGAACCGCTGCTTCCGTGGATCATTTGTTGTTTTTTCGTATTGTTGTATTTATGAAATTTTTCAATTTTGCTTGATTCTCTACACCTGTGCTCATGTTTCCACTCTTATCTTAATTCTTTATTGAGTCAGAATGTACTCAGACTCATTATTCATCACAATCTTTACTCTTCCACCCATTATTGTACTTTATGATCAGTCTTTGTATCATTTCTTCAATTTTGTAGGATTTCTCTACACCTGTCTTCACGTTTCCACTCCTATCTTCATTCTTCCATCAGTGTCTCCACTGTTTTATGAATATTTTTATACTTTCCTTGAGTTTCTATACCTACATTTTGACTCATTATTCATCACAATCTATACGCTTCCACTCATATCTGTACTTTATGATCAGTCTTTCTTCATTTTCTACCAAAATCTTCATCCCTTCATACAGCTTTGTATCATTTCTTCAATTTTGTAGGATTTCTCTACACCTGTCTTCACGTTTCCACTCCTATCTTCATTCTTCCATCAGTGTCTCCACTGTTTTATGAATATTTTTATACTTTCCTTGAGTTCCTATATATTTTGACTCATTATTCATCACAATCTATACGCTTCCACTCATATCTGTACTTTATGATCAGTCTTTCTTCATTTTCTACCAAAATCTTCATCCCTTCATACAGCTTTGTATCATTTCTTCAATTTTGTAGGATTTCTCCACACCTGTCTTCACGTTTCCACTCCTATCTTCATTCTTCCATCAGTGTCTCCACTGTTTTATGAATATTTTTATACTTTCCTTGAGTTCCTATATATTTTGACTCATTATTCATCACAATCTATACGCTTCCACTCATATCTGTACTTTATGATCAGTCTTTCTTCATTTTCTACCAAAATCTTCATCCCTTCATACAGCTTTGTATCATTTCTTCAATTTTGTAGGATTTCTCTACACCTGTCTTCACGTTTCCACTCCTATCTTCATTCTTCCATCAGTGTCTCCACTGTTTTATGAATATTTTTATACTTTCCTTGAGTTCCTATATATTTTGACTCATTATTCATCACAATCTATACGCTTCCACTCATATCTGTACTTTATGATCAGTCTTTCTTCATTTTCTACCAAAATCTTCATCCCTTCATACAGCTTTGTATCATTTCTTCAATTTTGTAGGATTTTTCTACACCTGTCTTCACGTTTCCACTCCTATCTTCATTCTTCCATCAGTGTCTCCACTGTTTTATGAATATTTTTATACTTTCCTTGAGTTCCTATATATTTTGACTCATTATTCATCACAATCTATACGCTTCCACTCATATCTGTACTTTATGATCAGTCTTTCTTCATTTTCTACCAAAATCTTCATCCCTTCATACAGCTTTGTATCATTTCTTCAATTTTGTAGGATTTCTCTACACCTGTCTTCACGTTTCCACTCCTATCTTCATTCTTCCATCAGTGTCTCCACTGTTTTATGAATATTTTTATACTTTCCTTGAGTTCCTATATATTTTGACTCATTATTCATCACAATCTATACGCTTCCACTCATATCTGTACTTTATGATCAGTCTTTCTTCATTTTCTACCAAAATCTTCATCCCTTCATACAGCTTTGTATCATTTCTTCAATTTTGTAGGATTTCTCTACACCTGTCTTCACGTTTCCACTCCTATCTTCATTCTTCCATCAGTGTCTCCACTGTTTTATGAATATTTTTATACTTTCCTTGAGTTCCTATATATTTTGACTCATTGTTCATCACAATCTATACGCTTCCACTCATATCTGTACTTTATGATCAGTCTTTCTTCATTTTCTACCAAAATCTCCATCCCTTCATACAGCTTTGTATCATTTCTTCAATTTTGTAGGATTTCTCTACATGGCATCCTTAACCATTCAAAATGGCCGTCACTTGTACACAAACAAAAAATGTATAAAAACTCGAAGTCATTATAACCATATATCCAACTGTTTATAATGTACGTTTCGTCAATTGTTTCCTGTATCGAACGTGGTGAACCGCTGCTTCCGTGATGATATCACCATGATGGCTCATTTACTGGTTTTTCGTATTGTTGTATTTATGAAATCGCTTTTTTTTACTTTGCTGTGCGCGCGGCATATGAAATGTCATTTACTGGTTAATGGTAATTGAGATACGTATTTTGTTTATTGGAAACGGAAGAATGTGGTATCCTAAATGATTTTATGTGGTTATTTAAAATTTTCATTCTGCAATTGATGTTTGATCATGATCAATACAAAATCAATGATTATGATCATCAAAATTTGATATAACAGTTATAATACTACCTAACTACAGGTTAATTTTAGTAGCTACGATAATAATACCTACCAAATAATAAAGCAAAAGAGGTTTGTCAACCTTGTGGTCAATTGCCATTGCAACTATGCACATATTTAATAACGACAACAAGCAGAGTCTGCTCTGGAATTATAGAAATAATAAAACATGTACATATCTATAGAACATGTAATTCGTGTAATTTCCTCGCATAATGGGTAATTGCAAGACTGGAATGGTATTACTTAGGCAACGAACTTGTCTTTACGGATTTAACGATAATTCTGACTAGGCATCTGCATGCCTATTGGCCGCCGCGTTGCAAGACATCGCGTGTCGTGTATTTCAATTCTTGTCGCACAGACAGGAGGGTAATAATTTCCAGGATAATTACAGGAACGCCCCATTATAAGGACCACTTTTGTCTGTCGTATCGTTGGGGCGATATGCACATATCGATTTTGATGTTTTACCAATTTTCTATGCTTAATGTTACTACGCACAGGAAAAAAAAAGACCCTGGAAATTTGTCAAATTTGATCATATTAAAATTCCAATTATTTATACAAATATAATAATAAAACTATAAAAGAAAAACCAGTATTCAAATACGAAATTTAGAGAGAAATTTACTTTCAGCATTTAGGCTCCGATAACACAACCACTTATAATTTTATGGCGATTTCTTCACTAAAAATCGATTTTATGCCGTGTGCGCGGGACGTTTTAGATTCCACCGATACCAGTTTATGCAAATTTAAGAGGTTTGCGTACACATGTTTCTCCCGGCGATTAGCATAAGAGCTCAGCATGTTTGTTTATGTCCCCATCGGGCCGGTCAGCCTTTTCCATCCCACTGCCAGCCAGGTATACTAATTAAAATAGCGCTCTTATCGCACCAAATTTATTACCGCTTTTTAAAAATGACAAGCGCGTTCTCCTTCAAACTAATCATTACGCCGGACTCTCTTAAGAGTCAACGTGACTGTGACTGCTCACTTCGTGGGTGTTTCGTAATGTTTTCCACCTTAGTTAGGAAATCTACACACGCACAAGTGAAAAACGACCATTCGTTACCTGGTTTTAATGCGCTTTTTACATTAAACACACCGTCAATTAAGATAAGAAGACTGCCATAAATATTTCTTGTATATTTTATTAAAAATAAATCTCAGAGGACAGTAATTAATTTTCTTTTGCTATTTTTACATCTATCCTTGATTAATGAATCGATTCTTATTAATTAATATAATTGGATTAAATATATCGCTCGCCTTTTAAGGCTTTTAACGACTTTGTTTTTATAGAGATTATTATAATTAATATGCGGTTTGCTGTTAAGTTGTTAAATTTGGAATTTATGATTAGATGAGTGTTGAATACCCCTTTGTTGATCACCCCTAAGGGTTACTAAGGATGCTTAGACTTTATTACTGTAAGTAAGGGTAGAGCAAACTTTATGGAAAGGTAATTTTGGGGTGGTTTTAGGCATAAGGGTTATTGCGATATAATTATGTCTTATAGGGTAAAGAATTATGAATCTTTACCAAAAACAATCGAAATGAAAAGATTATGTATTCCTATGAAATCCTGTAGGTATTTTTTGTACTAAATTTCACCAAAAACAGAACAACAATAATATTATAACCAAATAAAATGGCATGTAGTTATAAATTATAGGAACAGAATCACATATTTTATCAAAAAAAAAAAAAAAACAATATGAAAAGGTCGTGTTTTTGCGACTCGAAACAATCAACAACCAACAAAGTATAAACATGGCAAATGTCTCTCTCTCTGTCCCACATGGTGTTTCAAACTTAGCCCACAAAAACAATGTATCAGCTATACAAACCAAACGAGTGCCAAAAATAATTATTTAAAAAATATATTAACTGCGAAATATTTCGAAGAATTTGTTTATAATCTACTGAAAAAGTTTATTGTATAACTTATGATATTAAAGAAATTTAAGATACATTATATTACTTAAATTATAGTAGTATTTATTTGGTCTTTTCTATATTTTTCCTAACCACCACTACTATAGGTATTTTTCTCTGCACGATGCCCGTTTGCACCGTATTTATTAAGAACGACTTAAATTTAAGAACAGCTTATCTTTATGCCTAACTTAAGTCAGGCATCATTTGCACCGTTCGCATGTCAGCCTTTCCTAACTTAAGCATTACTTAAGGGTTTCTGACGTTGGCAACACTGTAAACTTCTAGTTATATTTGGAGATACTTGGTTCTAAAATCAACAGTATTGCGTCACTTGTCAAAACTTTCAATAGGTTAATGTGGCGGCAAATTTGAATTACTTTCATAACTACAAAAATTACGGTACAAAAATAGTATATTATGAACGAATGCGCCAATATGTCTTATAAAACGAGTGTAATATACTATTTTTTCTACTTTGCGTCATCAATTTTATAAGAATAGAATCCTTAATTTAAATAAATTTGTAGCTACACACAGTGAAAGATTTCCTCGTTGCTATCGATTTAATAAAACTTAATATTTAATTGGCTTGGCTTATTTGATTTCATTTAAGACTAGATGACATGTTACACTAATGCCCGTTTGCACCGTATTTATTAAGAACGACTTAAATTTAAGACCAGCTTATCTTTATGCCTAACTTAAGTCGGGCATCATTTGCACCGTTCGCAAGTCAGCCTTTCCTAACTTAAGCATTACTTAAGGGTTTCTGACGTTGGCAACACTGTAAAGTTCTAGTTATATTTGGAAATACTTGGTTCTAAAATCAACAGTATTGCGTCACTTGTCAAAACTTTCAATAGGTTAATGTGGCGGCAAATTTGAATTACTCTCATAACTACAAAAATTACGGCACAAAAAAAAGAATTTATGATCAAAATGAAACCATTATTTCTAATACACAATAAAACTGTAATTTTACATTACAAACTCCTAAAATCGCTTGATAACATGATAAATTGACACATATAGGTACTGTCTTGACATTTCTTAAAACGATATTTTATGTGCAATGTGTGTCTACACCACAATCAACCAATCATAACCAAGCTTATATTTACGCTGGCTTTAAGCCGTCGATTTTCTAGGCTTAAGTTAGGTCGTTCTTACTGTAGTTAGGTAATGGATATGTGACGGTGCAAGCAAAATCGATGACATAAGTACGATCTCATACTTAAGCCTTTCTTAACACAAACGGTGCAAACGGGCATTGAATAATTTTATTAAAATTCCCTACATTTTAATCTAAAAAATATAACAATAAGAATTGAACATTAAGAATCAATAAAATCAGCTCGAAATACACAATAACACCATTTTCTATTTTTAGTTGATTTTTTCAGTACTTTATACCTTTAGGATTTTTATCTCAATTGCCTTAAGATACAATTACTTATCCTGAAGAACAACAGGGATTTATGTGCCGTCGCGTACCTTGACAACGAAACAAATGATTTTCGGGTCGAATTACTCGCGCCATAATTGCGTTCGCGTTTTAAAACAAACGACCCAAACAATTGAATGAGCCAGATTGTAATTTAGCAAATTGGGCTTTTCGCCCCCACCTACCTACCACCTATCTCCACAAACCGACGTTAGTTAGGGGCAATTTCCGTTTTAGCTACCGCTTCTCCCACCCTTCGGAAAACAGCACCCCACGTTCTCTCCGACGCTGCCGCCAAAGTACCTGTCATTTTCACTTAGTTTACACCCGCAGCGGTTTCGACCCCCCTATATAACTGCAATATATAATATTGCTCCGGAGGAAAGGTTATGTGTTTTCAAGTTGGGTTCAACAGGAAAATTCAGATCCTATCAGATAAAAAGGGATACAGGGACTGATCTGATCTGAATATGCATATTATTTGAATGATGATTTATTGATATGTAACCCGAAATTTATTTTTGTGTTATGAATGCCAATATTTATTACGTGAAGACGTCTATATATTACAATAAAACTGTCAAACAAAGCGTTGGTATGTAAAGAGGGAGTTAACATAACTCATTATGCAAATAGCTACTGTTGTTTTTTGTATAGTTCCCGAGCACGCAATATGAGTAATAATGTTCTCATTATCACCTGCCAGGTGGCGAGATAAAAATTGCAATTAAGCTAAAAAGAAAGTGTAATACTACGCGGGCTAACGGTAATACAATGTAAATGACTCGAGTTGTAGTAGATTTTTGTCACGAGCTCGCGCTAAGCTAATTAAAATATAAATTAATACCGACTTTAAAAGCTTTGTGTATAGTAAGTGATGTAACTGTGTTATCGAGGTGATACTTCTGTGTAAAGTATGTAAATAAATGAGAAATAAATATGGTTATTAGGTGTTGCAAGACATGATTTATTATTGTGGTGTTATAATCCTACCTGTGTTGAATGTTTTATCATACCTATGATATAATGATTGTAAATTGTGCTTCCTATGAACCTTCAAATATTGGTATTATATGGATTCGGTTGAAAAGAAAATGATGATCAATGAATAAGGCAAAAAGTCCTTATAGGGTTAAGTTTAGTAACCAATTTACTAAGAGGCGCAGCTAAATGCATTTCCATGTTAGAATGTCTATTTCCGACAACCAAGGATTGATGTTACAACCTTGCAACCGATGGAGAAAGGAATCCTTAATTTAAATAAATTTGTAGCTACACACAGTGAAAGATTTCCTCGTTGCTATCGATTTAATAAAACTTAATATTTAATTGGCTTGGCATATTTGATTTCATTTAAGAATAGATGACATGTTACACTAATGCCCCTTTGCACCGTATTTATTAAGAATGACTTAAATTTAAGAACAGTTTATCTTTATGCCTAACTTAAGTCAGGCATCATTTGCACCGTTTGTATGTCAGCCTTTCCTAACTTAAACACTACTTAATGGTTTCTGACACAGGCAACACTGTAAAGTTCTAGTTATATTTGGATATACTTGGTTCTAAAATCAACAGTATTGCGTCACTTGTCAAAACTTTCAATAGGTTAATGTGGCGGCAAATTTGAATTACTTTCATAACTACAAAAATTGCGGCACAAAAATAGTATATTATGAACGAATGCGCCAATATGTCTTATAAAACGAGTGTAATATACTATTTTTTCTACTTTGCGTCATCAATTTTATAAAAATTTAGAAGTATATTAAGTAAAATCCAATCTAGAGTATTTATGGGTGCAACCGTTGGTAACACTGTCATCTGTCACTTAAATTCAAATATCTGTGAAAAAGTAATTATTGATAATTATTATATACCATCATATACTAGTAGTACGAAACCTAGGATGCAACACGCATGTTTAAATATGTATAAAAATATACATACTTCGCAGTTTGTGCGATTCTAAAAAATCAGTTTGTGCTTACTTTTGTGGTTATGTGTATTTTCGTTTGACATGCATTTGATATCAATGTCACCAATCTTAGAAAAAAGTTACTAAAAACGGTGTTACAATTTGCTAATTGTGAACGAATGCGCCAATATGTCTTATAAAACGAGTGTAATATACTATTTTTTCTACTTTGCGTCATTAATTTTATAAAAATTTAGAAGTATATTAGGTAAAATTCCAATCTAGAATATTTATGGGTGCAACCGTTGGTAACACTGTCATCTGTCACTTAAATTCAAATATCTGTGAAAAAGTAATTATTGATAATTATTATATACCATCATATACTAGTAGTACGAAACCTAGGATGCAACACGCATGTTTAAATATGTATAAACATATACATACTTCGCAGTTTGTGCGATTCTAAAAAATCAGTTTGTGCTTACTTTTGTGGTTATGTGTATTTTCGTTTGACATGCATTTGATATCAATGTCGCCAATCTTAGAAAAAAGTTACTAAAAACGGTGTTACAATTTGCTAATTGTGAACGAATGCGCCAATATGTCTTATAAAACGAGTGTAATATACTATTTTTTCTACTTTGCGTCATTAATTTTATAAAAATTTAGAAGTATATTAGGTAAAATTCCAATCTAGAATATTTATGGGTGCAACCGTTGGTAACACTGTCATCTGTCACTTAAATTCAAATATCTGTGAAAAAGTAATTATTGATAATTATTATATACCATCATATACTAGTAGTACGAAACCTAGGATGCAACACGCATGTTTAAATATGTATAAAAATATACATACTTCGCAGTTTGTGCGATTCTAAAAAATCAGTTTGTGCTTACTTTTGTGGTAATGTGTATTTTCGTTTGACATGCATTTGATATCAATGTCGCCAATCTTAGAAAAAAGTTACTAAAAACGGTGTTACAATTTGCTAATTGTGAACGAATGCGCCAATATGTCTTATAAAACGAGTGTAATATACTATTTTTTCTACTTTGCGTCATTAATTTTATAAAAATTTAGAAGTATATTAGGTAAAATTCCAATCTAGAATATTTATGGGTGCAACCGTTGGTAACACTGTCATCTGTCACTTAAATTCAAATATCTGTGAAAAAGTAATTATTGATAATTATTATATACCATCATATACTAGTAGTACGAAACCTAGGATGCAACACTCATGTTTAAACATGTATAAAAATATACATACTTCGCAGTTTGTGCGATTCTAAAAAATCAGTTTGTGCTTACTTTTGTGGTTATGTGTATTTTCGTTTGACATGCATTTGATATCAATGTCACCAATCTTAGAAAAAAGTTACTAAAAACGGTGTTACAATTTGCTAATTGTGAACGAATGCGCCAATATGTCTTATAAAACGAGTGTAATATACTATTTTTTCTACTTTGCGTCATCAATTTTATAAAAATTTAGAAGTATATTAGGTAAAATCCAATCTAGAGTATTTATGGGTGCAACCGTTGGTAACACTGTCATCTGTCACTTAAATTCAAATATCTGTGAAAAAGTAATTATTGATAATTATTATATACCATCATATACTAGTAGTACGAAACCTAGGATGCAACACGCATGTTTAAATATGTATAAAAATATACATACTTCGCAGTTTGTGCGATTCTAAAAAATCAGTTTGTGCTTACTTTTGTGGTTATATGTATTTTCGTTTGACATGCATTTGATATCAATGTCACCAATCTTAGAAAAAAGTTACTAAAAACGGTGTTACAATTTGCTAATTGTGAACGAATGCGCCAATATGTCTTATAAAACGGGTGTAATATACTATTTTTTCTACTTTGCGTCATCAATTTCATAAAAATTTAGAAGTATATTAGGTAAAATCCAATCTAGAGTATTTATGGGTGCAACCGTTGGTAACACTGTCATCTGTCACTTAAATTCAAATATCTGTGAAAAAGTAATTATTGATAATTATTATATACCATCATATACTAGTAGTACGAAACCTAGGATGCAACACTCATGTTTAAACATGTATAAAAATATACATACTTCGCAGTTTGTGCGATTCTAAAAAATCAGTTTGTGCTTACTTTTGTGGTTATGTGTATTTTCGTTTGACATGCATTTGATATCAATGTCACCAATCTTAGAAAAAAGTTACTAAAAACGGTATTACAATTTGCTAATTGTGAACGAATGCGCCAATATGTCTTATAAAACGAGTGTAATATACTATTTTTTCTACTTTGCGTCATCAATTTTATAAAAATTTAGAAGTATATTAGGTAAAATTCCCATCTAGAGTATTTATGGGTGCAACCGTTGGTAACACTGTCATCTGTCACTTAAATTCAAATATCTGTGAAAAAGTAATTATTGATAATTGTTATATACCATCATATACTAGTAGTACGAAACCTAGGATGCAACACGCATGTTTAAATATGTATAAAAATATACATACTTCGCAGTTTGTGCGATTCTAAAAAATCAGTTTGTGCTTACTTTTGCGGTTATGTGTATTTTCGTTTGACATGCATTTGATATCAATGTCACCAATCTTAGAAAAAAGTTACTAAAAACGGTGTTACAATTTGCTAATTGTAACACCGAAAACAGTGTTACAATGTGTGCATTGTGAATGCAAAGTAGAAAAAAAGAATTTATGATAAAATTGAAACCATTATTTCTAATACACAATAAAACTGTAAATTTACATTATAAACTCCTAAAATCGCTTGATAGCATGATAAATTGACACATACAAGTACTGTCTTGACATTTCTCAGAGCCTGAGTGTGGCCTAGCGGTAAGACGTTAGCGTTGCACTCAGGGGGTATCCGGCTCGAGCCCGGGGACCTGCTTCCAGTGTGAGGTTTTCTGTGGTTTTCCTCACTCCTTGGCGAATGCTGGAAGCCAAACATCTTAAGACGTTCCACAGGCGCGGGCGATAATAGTAATACTCTGGCCTGCCGATGCCCCTTGTTAAGGCTTGGATTATTAGGTATTATTATTATTATTATATTATTATTATTTCTTAAAATGATGTTTCATGTGCACTGTGTGTCAATATCACAATCAACCAATCACAACTAAGCTTATATTTACGCCGGTCGTTCTTAACTGTAGTTAGGTAAGGGATATGTTAGTTGTTTACTGTCAAATTTTTCCTCAAAATCACCCTGTATATTATATTTTATGTTCATTATGAAATATTGAAATACACACCCATACATGGTAAAAGTAAGAAAAAAATCACATACATAGCAACATACCTGCTAATCTGTCTTTAACGACTTGAGAAGCAAAAGCGGCAGCAGCCGCTGACCTCTGCAGGACCGGATCCAACCCCAACGTCCACGGCGTGAAGACGGCACCAGGACTTCCTCCACCCAGAGGACGATGTGCAGGTACCCTCAAAACACCCTGTCCATAAAAACCCGACGGAACAAACGATCCCAAACCACCTCGACCCTGCAGCAGACCAGAAGGATCGTAGAAATTCGTACTGGCTTCGCCTTCGCCCGACTTTTCCTCGAAGTTTTTCCCCAGGAGGTTCGATATACTGAAGGGCAGCGTCGTATTTGTCGAAGAATGTGAAATCGGGACATTGTCGGGACTGGAACAGTGACTCCTCGGTTCACTGTCACTATGCGATAATCTGCTATCAGTGTCCAAAACGTTGATCTCGCGTTCGTCTTCAGTCAAATCGTGATCAGACATCGTGATGAGACACAAGAAAGTCTAAACTTCACTAAGTACAATACGAGAAATACACAGATTGAACTTGACAGGATAAATTGATATCTCGAAACCAAGTGCGCGTGGTTAGAGCAAGGTACAGGCAAGGACACACATCGAGCTTCCGCTGTAGTTGCCGAAGGAACACTGGTGCAGTCGAGTGGGTTGCCATGGAATCGACAACATAGTTAACGAGTGGCCAATCATTGGCCAGATTTGTGGCGTCGGCCACGCCCCGGCCATTTCCCATTGGATTAACAGATTTCAAGCTAAATTGAATATCTTTCTGTTAATTTTTTTCGGTGGGGGTGAGCGGCGCGGCGGCGCTAAAATGCAGCCATCCGTCTCTGTCGCGGCGAGGCGGAGGCGCGGCGAATCGCGTGGCGAGATTTATTTTTGTGGAGAAGTCCGGGCGGCGTTCCCGGAGCGGCTCCGGGGTCGGCCGGTCCGGTTAATTGTACTGATTTGATGCGTTCTTGCGCCCGCTGGGTGTTGTCTTATGAAGTGGAGGAATGAACGTTTGTTGATTGGTATCGCGTATTAATTTTTGGAATAATTGGTGGAGGGGACGGTTTAGTTATTTAGTATTTCAATGTAGTTTTTGTTTGTTTTGGTAGGTATCTCTTTATTTGCATTAGATACTGGCCAATTCTTATCGCCAAGATTTAAAAAAATCTGATGTGGCCAGGCATATGACTTTATCATACGATACAGCCGTGTTCAGGGGGGCAATTTGGAAGCTTACTACGATGAAATTTTTTTTTTCCAAAAAATGGAATGGACATAAATTATGCAAAATTTTCTCTACTATAGTTTATTATTTAACTATTTTGACGAAATTACAGAAATGGCGGCTAATTTGCAAAATCGTTGAAAAATGATAAGAGTAAACCTCGAGTTCCTTTGGGCTCCTTTTGGACAAAACTTCTTTCAGCTCTAAGTTTAGTCACTAAATATGAAGTTTCGTCTCGATACCTTCAGTAGTTTCTCCGGAATCGTCGCCACAAAAAGCGGGTACACACACACAGACATTTTTTTGTACCTTGGTCAAAAATGTTCAGAGGGCCCAAAAAGACCTATTTCCGCTAAAATCTCAATTTTTTTTTTCAACACGATTACAATTTGGAAGTTCAAGGGGCATCCGCTTACTATGATTTAATTTTTTTTTCCAAAAAATGGAATAGACATAAATTACACAAAATTGTCTCTACTATAGTCTATTATTTAACTATTTTAACGAAATTACAGAAATGGCGGCTAATTTGCAAAATCGTTGAAAAATGATAAGAGTAAACCTCGAGTTCCTTTGGGCCCTTTTGGACAAAACTTCTTTCAGCTCTAAGTTTAGTCACGAAACTTCTAAATATGAAGTTTCGTCTCGATACCTTCAGTAGTTTCTCCGGAATCGTCGCCACAAAAAACGGGTACACACACACAGACATTTTTTTGTACCTTGGTCAAAAATGTTCAGGGGGCCCAAAAGGACCTATTTCCGCTAAAATCTCAATTTTTTTTCGACACGATTACAATACTTTGTCATACTACGTATGATAAAGTAATAATCTGATGTGGCCAGGCACATGACTTTATCATACGATACAGCCGTGTTCAGGGGGGCAATTTGGAAGTTCAAGGGGCATCCGCTTACTATGATTTAATTTTTTTTTCCAAAAAAATGGAATGGACATAAATTATACAAAATTTTCTCTACTATAGTTTATTATTTAACTATTTTGACGAAATTACAGAAATGGCGGCTAATTTGCAAAATCGTTGAAAAATGATAAGAGTAAACCTCGAATTCCTTTGGGCCCTTTTGGACAAAACTTCTTTCAGCTCTAAGTTTAGTCACGAAACTTCTAAATATGAAGTTTCGTCTCGATACCTTCAGTAGTTTCTCCGGAATCGTCGCCACAAAAAAACGGGTACACACACACAGACATTTTTTTGTACCTTGGTAAAAAATGTTCAGGGGGGCCAAAAAGACCTATTTCCGCTAAAATCTCAATTTTTTTTCGACACGATTACAATACTTTGTCATACTACGTATGATAAAGTAAAAATCTGATGTGGCCAGGCACATGACTTTATCATACGATACAGCCGTGTTCAGGGGGGGCAATTTGGAAGTTCAAGGGGTATCCGCTTACTACGATGTAATTTTTTTTTCCAAAAAATGGAATGGACATAAATTACACAAAATTGTCTCTACTATAGTTTATTATTTAACTATTTTAACGAAATTACAGAAATGGCGGCTAATTTGCAAAATCGTTGAAAAATGATAAGAGTAAACCTCGAGTTCCTTTGGGCCCTTTTGGACAAAACTTCTTTCAGCTCTAAGTTTAGTCACGAAACTTCTAAATATGAAGTTTCGTCTCGATACCTTCAGTAGTTTCTCCGGAATCGTCGCCACAAAAAACGGGTACACACACACAGACATTTTTTTGTACCTTGGTCAAAAATGTTCAGGGGGACCAAAAAGACCTATTTCCGCTAAAATCTCATTTTTTTTTTTGACACGATTACAATACTTTGTCATACTACGTATGATAAAGTAAAAATCTGATATGGCCAGGCACATGACTTTATCAAACGATACAGCCGTGTTCAGGGGGGCAATTTGGAAGTTCAAGGGGCATCCGCTTACTATGATTTAATTTTTTTTTCCAAAAAATGGAATGGACATAAATTACACAAAATTGTCTCTACTATAGTTTATTATTTAACTATTTTGACGAAATTACAGAAATGGCGGCTAATTTGCAAAATCGTTGAAAAATGATAAGAGTAAACCTCGAGTTCCTTTGGGCCCTTTTGGACAAAACTTCTTTCAGCTCTAAGTTTAGTCACGAAACTTCTAAATATGAAGTTTCGTCTCGATACCTTCAGTAGTTTCTCCGGAATCGTCGCCACAAAAAACGGGTACACACACACAGACATTTTTTTGTACCTTGGTCAAAAATGTTCAGGGGGACCAAAAAGACCTATTTCCGCTAAAATCTCATTTTTTTTTTCGACACGATTACAATACTTTGTCATACTACGTATGATAAAGTAAAAATCTGATGTGGCCAGGCACATGACTTTATCAAACGATACAGCCGTGTTCAGGGGGGCAATTTGGAAGTTCAAGGGGCATCCGCTTACTATGATTTAATTTTTTTTTCCAAAAAATGGAATGGACATAAATTATACAAAATTTTCTGTACTATAGTTTATTATTTAACTATTTTGACGAAATTACAGAGATGGCGGCTAATTTGCAAAATCGTTGAAAAATGATAAGAGTAAACCTCGAGTTCCTTTGGGCCCTTTTGGACAAAACTTCTTTCAGCTCTAAGTTTAGTCACGAAACTTCTAAATATGAAGTTTCGTCTCGATACCTTCAGTAGTTTCTCCGGAATCGTCGCCACAAAAAACGGGTACACACACACAGACATTTTTTTGTACCTTGGTCAAAAATGTTCAGGTGACCCAAAACGACATATTTCCGCTAAAATCTCAATTTTTTTTTTTCGACACGATTACAATACATACTACGTATGATAAAGTAAAAAACCATATGGTCTTAGATCAATTAGATCTGAAGAGAATTTCTGCTCGCATAGTGCGAGCTTTTTCGGCCGTTGTTGATTCAGTCGGGGCGCCCAGTTTCCGAAACCCGATGCATATTTATTAAAGCGCGCTCTCGGAGGGCGATGGCTACGCTTAAATTTAATTAAGCCGCTCCACTATTACGCCAGGTAAATACTTAATAGGAAACGAGAAAGCCAGCATATAGCTACTCCTCTAATAGTAAAACGCCTCGCCGGCAGGACTAAATTCAATTTATCCTGAAGTAAATAGTGTGAAATATAGCGTTCGCCTCCAAAAGTTATTATAGCTTTCTCTCAACTTTTGAGCAAATGTGCGGTAATAGGCAAATAACTTTAAAAGTGCATGTTTAATTCAAATTTTGTACATAATGTATGTATATGTTGAGGTGGTACTTAGTTAAATAAAAAGATTCACATTCAATTATTTGCTTTTTATCTTTTAACTTTTAACAAAAATTTGTGGCAACATACATATGACATAATAAATACTTAATAGACATCCCTCGAAAAGTGATTGTTAAATATGCGAAAGAACATCAGAAATGTATTTAAGACCTGTCAATCAGAGGAAAGGGGAGATTTGTAGGGAATAGTCCTCCGCAGCGCGCTCAATAATGTATTGAATCTGGAATCATCTCTCCTCTGTCCCTGTTTACTTAAATATTCACCGAAAACCCTTTTTTGGCATCGCTCTATTTTAGTAATTAGCTACCTCCGGGCGTTTAACTGCAGCGGCTAAGCGATTCGCGAGAAACTGCCAGATTGAACAGTTTCAACTTTCTTCATTATTAATACGACCCTTTTTAACTCCAATTAAGTCGAGGGACGGCAGACGTATTGGTGATCAGCGCCCTTAAATAATGAAATGACTCGCTATAGGTACCCATACCCCTTTGCTTTTAGAATACCTAACTAACTCTGTGTATAAGTCAAAATTTTCGATTTTAGTTATTGGGCATTCTAGAAATATGTGGTTAAGGCTTCCCACCTGTCCACATTCGCAATATGGACATTTTAGGATACATTTTAGGTTATCTGCTATCTGTTACTGTTGTTACGAATGTCCGGCAGGGGGCGTTTCGGGTTTGACGTTACTGTGGTAATGCAGCAAAACACGGGTCGACAAAATCGATTTTTTGGATCGAAAATTGTTTTTAAGGCCGTTTTTTTGCTCAAAACTCTTTGCGAAGGGTATTTAGAGGGATCTTATCGTAAGACATGAGAGCGAGCGGCTTTTATAAGGTCGGCAGGAACGGATAAAAAATGTAAATTTTTGACGTTCATCGATCCGCTTGTCGGAATTTCTAGACGTCACGTGACATTTTCTCGAGGTTAGCCTTCACCCGAAGAGGTGCAAAAACGTGATTTTTTTTCAAAATTGACGCATTTAATTTACAAAATATCGCGCAGTCCACGCGGAATTGTGTCCTTTTTCAATTCGAGCGTCAAAAGTAATATCGACAAGCCCAATTTTGCAGCTACTCGATCGCAAATGTCGGCCAAAATGGGCGATTCCGCTGAACGCGCCCTACACTTGAAAGTTCGTAATTAGTATAGGTAGACAGCGAATTAGTTCATCACAATTTCTATATATCTATGTTAAAATAGAACTGGTGGAGTCAATGCAGTATTTATGTTGTATGTTTACAAAGAAATTCTATGATGAGGTTTAAATGTCCAAAATTTTGTAGCATAATACCTAGTAGTAAGACAAAATACTTGATGGTGGTGTTTGTTTTGGAACTGAATCCGACTTGAGATTATTAAAATATTCAGCCGTTTAGGCATTCAAAGGCGGTCTGTGAGGAAAGATGAGGGATTAGGCTGTAAAAATGCTGGTGCTGGAACGCAAATTGCTTTTTATTTTGCAGGGCATTAAAAAATTTACCACTCGAATTGCGACCGCAAAATGGTACAATCACGGTCTCTGCCTTACCGCTGCTGCTGCTGCAATTGTACGCCAGTTTTAATATCCGCAATAAAAACTTGATCAGAGAGGAATTGCCCCAACAACAGTACGGCATATTTTCTCGTCTTCATACCTTTAAACGTATCCACTTTATGGGGGAAGCGAGCATAATTTTTGTGAATAAATAATTGAACTGAGATGGCATTGCTTTACTTCTGGAAGCAAGGGATGGATGAATATTTAACAAACAAAATTAAGTATTTTTAGGACCAAAAATGTAGAGGTTAACTTGATTATTTACCAGAAACAAGAATGAAATTTCCTTTCTTTCTCTTTTCTTTTTCTGTTCCCAGTTTCTATTTTATTTCGTTTATATTTTTCTCTACCTATACTAATTACGAACTTTCAAGTGTGGGGCGCGTTCAGCGGAATCGCCCATTTTCGCCGACATTTGCGATCGAGTAGCTGCAAAATTGGGCTTTTCGATATTACTTTTGACGCTCGAATTGAAAAAAGGACACAATTCCGCGTGGACTGCGCGATATTTTGTAAATTAAATGCGTCAATTTTGAAAAAAAATTCACGTTTTTGCACCTCTTCGGGTGAAGGCGAACCTCGAGAAAATGTCACGTGACGTCTAGAAATTCCGACAAGCGGATCGATGAACGTCAAAAATTTACATTTTTTATCCGTTCCTGCCGACCTTATAAAAGCCGCTCGCTCTCATGTCTTACGATAAGATCCCTCTAAATACCCTTCGCAAAGAGTTTTGAGCAAAAAAACGGCCTTAAAAACAATTTTCGATCCAAAAAATCGATTTTTGTCGACCCGTGTTTTGCTGCTATTACCACAGTAACGTCAAACCCGAAACGCCCCCTGCCGGACATTCGTAACAACAGTAACAGATAGCACATAACCTAAAATGTATCCTAAAATGTCCATATTGCGAATGTGGACAGGTGGGAAGCCTTAACCACATATTTCTAGAATGCCCAATAACTAAAATCGAAAATCTCCATCTCTCTTTCTCAATGTAATTTCTAATCAATGATTACCAATGATTATATATGTAATTGATAAGAGTAGCTACAACTATGGTATAGGTATTTCTAGGTGTGTGTGTCCGATATATGTCCACCGTAATATAAAGTATTCACAGTAAGGGTAACGTAAACGTAGTAGAATTGTCCGTGTACTGTAGTCGGCCATATACTGGGCGGTCTAAACAAAGTTAATAACTATAAACGTAGTTTGCGAACGTGGAGCAGTGTGGCGGCCGTAAAAATGGCCCCTAACCTCCATAAGAGGAAATCTGTATTCAGCATGAGATTGTCGGATGTCGTCCATGAATGTTTAAGAGGGCCTCTGCAGTACCCCATGCGGCCGGTACTAAACTTTGATATTGTTTTATTTGCAGCCCTCTCGCGGGTCAAACGCTAACTAAATTAGCCCGGCTTGGTCGATTTGTATTCCGGCATTGCCCCCGGTTTTTGTTATTGCCTGCTCCACCCCGTCGCACCCACCCCTGCCCCCTTCCCACCGGACGCCACTGCGCCTGAACAGATGAACTTTTAGTTTGCAAGGCTTTTCGGGAAACGCGATTCTTTATTTCATTCCCCCCTGGAAAGACAAATTGCAAGAGGCAGGTCATTTGTAAGGACGATAGTAAAATTGAGTTTATGATTTTCTTGTGTACGATGTTAGACTTTACATAGCTCATATACCGGGTGTCCAAATTTATCGGTTCACAATTATTGGTAAATTTGGTATTACTGAAACCGATAAGGTTGTCAAGTTTATTTTATTGTTATTGTAGTGTTAATTAGTTAGAAATTTAAATTGGTGAGAGCACAGACGGATAGAATTAGAGAGTAATGATTATTATGCATTGTAATTTTGCAGGTACTGTTCTAATGGGCGCGTTCAGCAAACTCAGCGCTTGCCAACCGTTGCCAATAATTGCCAATAGAACATTTGTGATGACTTTCTTTTACGTTGAGTATGACAGTGTATTTATTAACATGGTATTATAGTGTAATAATTGGTGATTTCAGCTGTATCCATATTTTGTTCATTGTAATTTGAGATAAATTGTATGTGATGCCGGATATGTGAATGGTGATACTGTCTGACCTTTTCACACGCATAGGTATGATTTGTTATATTTTCAACTTAGAAGACTCGTAAATCTTTCTTTTTTATGGCCCAAATCAGTAGGGCCCGTTCGTTAAGTGCTTTGTGTCTTGATATTTTGTGTGGGTGTTATTTGCTTAATTATAAATTATGGTATCGTGGACCGAGATAGTTTATACATTAGAGGTATAAGTTCAAGACACAAAGATGAAGAAAAAAACATTCTGTAGAGAACAGTCGAGATTAACAGCCGACATTCGGCATTCTACTTAAGATGTAGTCTTTTTTCATTTATTTTTATAATGTAACTTAGTGTAGTGTTTTGTGTTTTGTAAATGGTAAGCTGATTATTATTTCCTCCTTTGTGTTTTCACTTCTTTGTATTTTTACGAGAATCTAACAGCTCCTCTAGATGGTAATTTTAAGGATGAATTAAGTGTCTCTTTTATATTTTTTATTCATTCATTTTTATGTTTTTTTAATTTAATAAATTTGTTATTTTGTTGAGAAGTGTTTTCCTTTGAGTTAAATATCAATATGAGTAGTTTAATTAGTTTTGCCTGCTAAAATGCTGCACTGGTCCCATTGCAAGAACTCACGTGCAGAGCGAGTGTAAGAGCAATAATAGTGGTGGCTTGTGTTTGGGGGGTCGTGTTTGACTTTAAATGTTTTAGAACATTTTTTGTCATGCACTAATCACATTCCAAGAACCCACCATCCTACTATTACAATAGATATTCCTGATTTTGAATGTTAGGAATATTTATGAGTACCTAGACATTTGTTTATAATCAACAAGATTTTAAATGGGAATAACAATGGATGAAGATTATAAAGTTGTAGATTATCAACAATCATTTGCATAAATACCAACAAAAACAAGTATTTTTTTGATTGGTTGGCTTAGTGTTGGTTAACTGCTTTAATACGTTGTCAAAATCGTTCAGCGAACACTCAACTTCAGTCAAGTAATCAAAACTACAACGCGTTTTGCTGACTACACAACCGCTGAGTTTGCTGAAGGGGCCCATTTTAAGTACAGAACCAGTTAAATATAGAAACTTATTGCCACCAAAGAAAGTGCCCCAATTGTCCCCATAAGTCCAACACCACTCCCCACAAAATTGTTACCCATCGCCTACCCAAAAATAAAATTTTACACCAACATAAATAAGACCTCGACGTTGAAATTGGTAGGAACAGTGGAACTGAAAATCCCATGAAAGATTGACGCGCTCCCTTAAACATAACAATAGCGTCGCAGTTGGCATCGCATAAAACAAAAGCTAACCGCTATTCCTTACTTCAATTTGCCGAGCTGCTCATTTGTTTCCGCGCCATCTTTGAAAAATTGATGTGACGCCGACAGAGACAAAAGACTGATAATCGGGGGGCATCCGTCTCGGGCGTCGCGACGTCCGACCTGGTGCACGAGCGAGACGGCTAGAGGGCGGCAGTAACGAGTGAAGTATGTCCTGGTATCCAACCGCACCGGAAGGAGCGAACCGCCACAGGAATAAAACAAGGGAAACGACTCCAACAATACGCTCGCCGAATACGAAATTGACGTGAGTGCAGTCTGGAGTGAAAAGGCTGTGATAGTGGAAGCAGAACCAACCCTACATGGACGCTTTGCTGTTTACTATACAATATAACCTAGATATACCTACGGCGGATTTCATAATAATAATAATAATAATAATAATATAATAATTCGCCAATTACAGTAGCAGGTGGAACGTCTTAAGATGTTTGGCTCCCAGCATTCGCCAAGGAGTGAGGAAAACCACAGAAAACCTCACCCTGGAAGCAGGTCCCCGGGCTCGAACCGGAGACCCCCTGAGTGCAACGCTAACGTCTTACCGCTAGGCCACACTCAGGCTAATAGTAGTCAAATAGTTGTTTAAATAGTTAGTTTTTGACTACATATCATCACTGTTTGAAGTATGGAAAGTTGTATTTTATTTTTTATTATCTCAAACGACACTTGCAAGGTGTGGCAATATCTAAAACACATGCATTTTATGTATTATGACTTCAATAATTAATAAATATGCACCAGTCTCTGAAAATTTATCGCTGTATCTATAAATCTAGACCAGTTACAATAAATGCGCTTTCATTTTCTAGTTATGTAAGGCAAATATAATCTGGAACAAATAATTTCTTGTTTGGTGGTATCAAAAAGTTGTAAATTTGTTCCCTTGTGTTATCAAAATTTATCAGTGGCCAACCAACAATATTTTTATGCCAAACTAGACCTTTTTTATCTTCTACCTATACTAATTGCGAACTTTCAAGTGTTCAGCGGAATCGCCCATTTTGGCCGACATTTGCGATCGAGTAGCTGCAAAATTAGGCTTTTCGATATTACTTTTGACGCTCGAATTGAAAAAAGGACACAATTCCGCGTGGACTGCGCGATATTTTGTAAATTAAGTGCGTCAATTTTGAAAAAAAAAATCACGTTTTTGCACCTCTTCGGGTGAAGGCGAACCTCGAGAAAATGTCACGTGACGTCTAGAAATTCCGACAAGCGGATCGATGAACGTCAAAAATTTACATTTTTTATCCGTTCCTGCCGACCTTATAAAAGCCGCTCGCTCTCATGTCTTACGATAAGATCCCTCTAAATACCCTTCGTAAAGAGTTTTGAGCAAAAAAACGGCCTTAAAAACAATTTTCGATCCAAAAAATCGATTTTTGTCGACCCGTGTTTTGCTGCTATTACCACAGTAACGTCAAACCCGAAACGCCCCCTGCCGGACATTCGTAACAACAGTAACAGATAGCACATAACCTAAAATGTATCCTAAAATGTCCATATTGCGAATGTGGACAGGTGGGAAGCCTTAACCACATATTTCTAGAATGCCCAATAACTAAAATCGAAAAATTTGACATATACACAGAGCTAGTCTACCTATACTAATTGCGAACTTTCAAGTGTAGGGCGCGTTCAGCAGAATCGCCCATTTTGGCCGACATTTGCGATCGAGTAGCTGCAAAATTGGGCTTGTCGATATTACTTTTGACGCTCGAATTGAAAAAAGGACACAATTCCGTGTGGACTGCGCGATATTTTGTAAATTAAATGCGTCAATTTTGAAAAAAAAAATCACGTTTTTGCACCTCTTCGGGTGAAGGCGAACCTCGAGAAAATGTCACGTGACGTCTAGAAATTCTGACAAGCGGATCGATGAACGTCAAAAATTTACATTTTTTATCCGTTCCTGCCGACCTTATAAAAGCCGCTCGCTCTCATGTCTTACGATAAGATCCCTCTAAATACCCTTCGTAAAGAGTTTTGAGCAAAAAAACGGTCTTAAAAACAATTTTGATCCAAAAAATCGATTTTTGTCGACCCGTGTTTTGCTGCTATTACCACAGTAACGTCAAACCCGAAACGCCCCCTGCCGGACATTCGTAACAACAGTAACAGATAGCAGATAACCTAAAATGTATCCTAAAATGTCCATATTGCGAATGTGGACAGGTGGGAAGCCTTAACCACATATTTCTAGAATGCCCAATAACTAAAATCGAAAATTTTGACTTATACACAGAGCTAGTTGCACATACTATATAAGAACCAATGTATTAAAAAATCATAAATAACAAATCATAATGACGAACATTTTCACTATAGGAATCCAACAGTAATTCTACTGGACATAATACTTGGCAAAATCAAATTAATTATGCACTTTCCCCAGGATTGTTAATGGCTGCGGTTCGGATTTCTAGAAAAGCAATAAATTTCGGCAGGCAATCGCAGATCGCGTTTTTTAATGAAGCACTTTGCAATCTCGCGTGTCAGCGATAGCGCGGCAACCGGATTATCATCAAACGGGTACTCCCGAATTACTCCGAGATATCCCTATACGCGACCCTCTACCCGCGGGCCGTCTCGCCGACATTCCTCCGAATCTGGGGTCTATACGTTCAAAGTAAACGAACGTCGAGCGTAAACGTTCTGTAGAGATCGCGGGGAGAGTGTGCGCTCAGCAATCGAATACTTGGAAAGTATAGACCCGGTGCGAAAGGGTAACGAGACGATGGCTCGCTTTGTCTCTCTGGTCTGGCAAGAAGAGCGCCCATATCGCAATAAAAGTTAATGGCCCTAGCCCTGACATTAAACGGCAATTAAAGCGCCTGCGAATAGTTGTCCTATCTGATAAAATCGTGGAATTTTCGTCTCCTTCGGCCAAATGAATAAGTCAATAACGTTTAAGAGGTTCGGCGACTCATTTGTATACTTACGACAAATGAACTTGACATGCGGTGATTTGTTCTATCTGTTTTGGCAAAAAATCTAGACAAAATTGGCCGAAGTTTGGTATACTTATTTAGAATTACCAGGGGACGAACTAGATTATTTTTTGACACAATCTGAAACATAATCTGGACACAATCTGGAACCGGAAGTGGCAAATTTTACATGCGTTTTCATAAGGATTCATCCGATTTTGGCCAAACTGATACCAGATCATCCTCCAGAGACGTTAAATGTGTGCAGAGCCCAATGAGATGAGCCGTTTAGGCGCTATAAGCGTTTTTAGAAGCAGTTTGGCAGAATCCAGACCGTTCGTCGCTGAGGTTGCGAATTGACAGCTTTTGATAAATGTCAGTAGCCACTGACAACACATGACATTGTGTTATTCTGTAATGGGTCGGAAACCCATTATTTATTTATTAAGATATGATCAAATTAAGCGAGATATTTGTAAGAACATTCGGGAATGTCAAAGGTTTTTGCTAGGGTTGAACATCTGGTTTAGGATTTGACCGCGTGTTATAAGTTTAAAAATTGAAGAGTTGTCATTGGCTAAGAAGAAATGCTTCCGGCTTCCTTTGGGGTCGAGGGATGCAAACGATCAGATCTCGATCTTCTCATTTCAACCACCGTCATGTAAAGTACACGTTTTGTGGAGCGTTCTTAGGCGCTTAAGTTTATCCCTGATAAATCTTTTCAACTCGTCTCGCATTTCATTGTAAATTAAATTATTCATATTTCTGCTAAAAGTGTGTCTGTCTAAATCAACTCCTAGGTTTAATTTAAACGTCAATATGTTCAAAGCTTCATTCATTTTTCTATGTAACCTATCAAACGGGATTGTTGATTATTATTGTTAATAGATGTTATTGTTTTGATAAGTGAGTTGAGTAGTCTTGCTTTATCAGCCCTTATTAAATGTTAAATACTTAAACGCGTCAGTCAGTAGTCAGAAAATGTTTTCACAAGGTTCAAGAAAAAGAACCCAGTTAGTTTTGCCTTCGAATAAATTGGAAGAGATTTGATGAATTAGAATTTTGACCAGTAATTAAAGCCCTTAAACCGCGCTTGGCCAAATGCTACCATGTTAGGGAGTCGCGGTTGTTCCCGCCATTTTGACCTCCTTCAATTCTACCACTGACGTTAGGTTGAGGTCCAGAATGGCTGTGATTTCACGAAATTGGATAATTAGTAAAAATATTTAGACACTTGACACACAAGAGAAATTCCTCTTGCAGCAACGACAACACAATATCGTTCTTACACAAACCTCTTCGTTACAACAGAATGGATTTATTTAATCGTTTCTCGATTCAAATAGTTCGTGACGAAATGATAACCGCAATTCCCATTCCGGCAATATCAGAGCGGCCATATAAAATGATATTTCGTTTCGACAAAACATTCGCAATCAATCCGGCCGTTCTGCGTCGACAGATAGCGTGTATATTTTTATAGTCCGATTCGCTCCGCGCAATAATAATGATCCTAATAATTCATTTCTTTCACCGTTTCGTAGAGCAAATTAATAACGTTTTTCGTTTGTACAGTAATTGGTTTTGTCCAGCATTATACTTACCGCATCAGTGGAAAATGATCACGGAATCGATCTGAACCAATGGCAGGCAACTCCACGGAGCACATTAAATATTTCGATGCGTTTGATTATAAGGTAGACTGAGGCTGAACGCTTAGAACTGAAATTACTGAAATGTAACGTATATCCAACTATGGTTTGACCAATCGTTGTGGGGCTTGGTATGCGGTGATCGTGTTTTGTTCCAAATGGTTTTGAAATACTGACCAGAGAACTTTTCTAAAATGTATTAACTGAAAGGATTTTGATATTGCCTCTTTTATTGATGTAATGATGTAATTGACGTTGAATCTTGCAAATAAATTAAAACTCAAACTGTAAAATTTTTTGTAGGATAGTGTAATTACCTCCATGTTAGCTTTAGTGAAACACAAAACCTACAAAGGCCAAATTAGATTGCCCAAAAAAGAAGAAACGAAATAGCTGGCGTCCAGTTCTTGTAGTGACGAATTGTTCGCTGATCCTAATTACGAAAACAATTGACTGTGCGAGAATTGAAAACAATTGAAACATTGTTTGGTACTTTGCAGTGACACCCAGCAATTAGTCCATCAATTATAACCGTGAAAGTGGCGCCATCTGGCATCGCAGCGGCGTACGCTAATTGCTTCTCTTAACTTCCAATACTATTCGGACGAAAAAACGGCCAAAAAGGAAGTACCGTACACGCGTGCAAATAATTTCACCGATAGCCAGTGGTTGACTTTGAGCTTTTAAGTGGCCAAAAAAATTGTTTCTTGTTTTGACAAATTTTTATATTGTTTGATAGTATTCGACATTTTACTGCTTCATAATTTATTTCTTGTGCAAATCATTTTATCTCTTTAAGTGTCATGATGTATAGCTGGTTCAAGTTTGGAAGAATTAGAAATTTTGGACAAGAACTGTACACTTAGTTTTAAATTAATTGATAAAAATTTAGCTTCCATATCTCGTGTTTTCCCAATAAAAAACTGTATTTCATTTCAGATCTTTTTATGCCTAATGAAACCAAATCGTCCACTGTTCACGTCCACTTCACGTGACCAGCGGTAACAATTATTGTACGAACTGTTTGTCGACCTAATTCGGTTTTTAACTTAAAACTTTTAGGGTGCTGCCCACGCTCAGGGCAAACTGTAGAGTAAAAATGAACGAATATACATCGGTCACTGGCTAATTACTCGAAGGAATTGCACATCTTTTGTCCTCGGACCGATGGAGCGAGCCATGTGCCCATAAATGTTACTTACTTTTCGCTGATACCGGTAATTAGTTTATGTTCGATTGCGTTCTGTTGTTCTGGGCACGTGCTCGACCCACTGGTGACTTTCTCCAATTGTTCCGGCCACAGGAAACCGTCCGAAAATTACTGAAATCGACAATTGACAAATTGTCGGTGTGACTTTTGGTCAATGTTCTTGCAATTGCGGTGGCCGCCTGACAACTGGACTTCAAATATCTCTATTTAGCAGACTTGAGGTTCATATGGTACGAAGTCAACGACTATGATAACTAGGTTTTCTATCTAAAGAGATCAGGACGAAATGGAACATTTTATTGTCCATAACGTTCCTAACACTGGTCGATCAGCAAATACCAACCAATTTATTGACTTATTGGTACATTTATATTTAACGAATCCATGACGTATGCAATTAGCTTGCACGGCTGGAAATACCCGCCCAGTAAAAGTTAAATAACTATCTCCAACACATAAGCAATTACATCACCATGTAATATAGTGAGAAAATTATGCCGTTTGTCCAATTGAGTTCTGAGAGGTCCGCTCGAACTTTGCAAACTTAAGAACAATTACTTACCTCAACCTAAATTCTTAATCAGATAATGACTTCAAATAAGTGACTGAAAGTGGCAGTGGAGGTGGGATGGCGATACAGTGGAGCGCTAAGGGACACGGACCGACGATGGGACATGATGGGACACACCACTTAATATCCTAATGCAGAGTTCGTCGATGGCGACGCCCCTTCTTAGAATCTAATTAAGATGAACGTCCCCTAATTGGCGATTTAAATTATTGATAATCGAGTATAAAATTAGCCCCACAGTATCTCCCATTGGACGAACCGTTGTCTATCCTCCTTCTGCAGACTGTTTTCCTCAGCGGACCATAGCGCAGTGCCGGAGAAAATCGAATTGTTCGTTAAAGGCTTAACTAAGCAAGCAATGGTATTTGATTATTCCAACATTTCATCTTCAAAATGTAGAACATGACTCCTTGGAGCATAATTAGGTAAAATACAACAAGTGTGTGTTATTACAACAATTTCTTACAACAAAGTTGAAAGAAACATTAAAAACGCCAATATTCTAAAAAGAAAAGCTTGAAAATTACACATATTCTCAAAATGAAAAAAGTAATCCTCCTGGACGCTTACAATAAAACAGTCCAAGCAAAATGCTTAGAACCCGCACTCTAATAATGAGACCTGCAGATGGAATACAATCCTTTCTGGTAATGGGGACAGAACCCCTTTTTCATCGGCTACAAGAACACACCCCTCCTCGCCTCGATTACATAATAACTATCATATACAAAACGGCGATCTTTATGAAATAACAAGGTACCGTTGGTATATTACACTAGTAAGCACTCACTAATGGTATTTTAAAGGTGAAAGAAGACCCACAACACACAACATCGTCGGTTTTCATTTCGGATCGGTATACGGCGCGGTACAAACGTATAGCCAGGCCGATGTTATTACCTTTGATTGCCACAAAATGCTATATACCCAAATGACATAATGATTATTGTGTCGGACGATCGCTCAACCCGATTGTCTCTGTTCGAGAGAGCAAAACGGTCGATTTGATGGCGTTTTTTAGAGCTGCCAACCGTTATTACGGCCTTTTTGTCGGCGATATGATTAGGTACTTTGGGATTTATTAAATTGAGATGGTTTAGTTTAGTGGTGGGATTATTTTCATGGTTTCAAAACCTCAACTATCTACCTATACTAATTACGAACTTTCAGTGTAGAGCGCGGCGCGTTCAACGGAATCGCCCATTTTCGTATGCATTGAAAAGAGGACACAATTCCGCGTGGACTGCGCGAAATTTTTTAAATTAAATGCGTCAATTTTGAAAAAAAATCACGTTTTTGCACCTCTTCGGGTGAAGGCGAACCTCGAGAAAATGTCACGTGACGTCTAGAAATTCCGACAAGCGGATCGATGAACGTCAAAAATTTACATTTTTTATCCGTTCCTGCCGACCTTATAAAAGCCGCTCGCTCTCATGTCTTACGATAAGATCCCTCTAAATACCCTTCGCAAAGAGTTTTGAGCAAAAAAAACGGCCTTAAAAACAATTTTCGATCCAAAAAATCGATTTTTGTCGACCCGTGTTTTGCTGCTATTACCACAGTAACGTCAAACCCGAAACGCCCCCTGCCGGACATTCGTAACAACAGTAACAGATAGCAGATAACCTAAAATGTATCCTAAAATTTTGACATATACACAGAACTAGTACTACTACTAATCCAAGATATATAATGTAATAATAAGTTTACAGTCGATTTCCTAAAACGAATACATATTAATAAAATAACATGCTTAATATTGATACATAAAATAAAATAATATTTAGGGTTTTTCCTTTAGATCCTTATGGCATTGACTCTCATAACAAAAAAAATACTCCAGTTAAAGGTTATAATTCATCGTATCAAACATCGTAAGCGATAACATTTATATTGTAATGGGTCGGAAACCCATTATTTATTTATTAAGATATGATCAAATTAAGCGAGATATTTGTAAGAACATTCGGGAATGTCAAAGGTTTTTGCTAGGGTTGAACATCTGGTTTAGGATTTGACCGCGTGTTATAAGTTTAAAATTGAAGAGTTGTCATTGGCTAAGAAGAAATGCTTCCGGCTTCCTTTGGGGTCGAGGGATGCAAACGGACAGATCTCACGCTTCTCATTTCAACCACCGTCATGTAAAGTACACGTTTTTGTGGGGCGTTCTTAGGCGCTTAAGTTTATCCCTGGTAAGTCTTTTCAACTCGTCTCGCATTTCATTGTAAATTAAATTATTCATATTTCTGCTAAAAGTGTGTCTGTCTAAATCAACTCCTAGGTTTAATTTAAACGTCAATATGTTCAAAGCTTCATTCATTTTTCTATGTAACCTATCAAACGGGATTGTTGATTATTATTGTTAATAGATGTTATTGTTTTGATAAGTGTTTCGTTTCATTTGAGTAGTTTTGCTTTATCAGCCCTTATTAAATGTTAAATACTTAAACGCGTCAGTTAGTAGTCAGAAAATGTGTTCACAAGGTTCAAGAAAAAGAACCCAATTAGTTTTGCCTTCGAATAAATTGGAAGAGATTTGATGAATTAGAATTTTGACCAGTAATTAAAGACCTTAAACCGCGCTTGGCCAAAATGCTACCATGTTAGGGAGTCGCGGTTGTTCCCGCCATTTTGACTTCCTACAATATGCCACGGTCACACTAGGCTGTTTTATTAGCCGCAGCTATTCTGTGGTCACATTACGCTGTTTACCAGCAAAAGTACTGCTGTCGCTGGTGGCTACTACCAGCAAGCCTCAGTTCAAACTACAAGGTCAACTATTTCTGGGTGCATTTTATGTCACCAGGTAGATACATACAATAGTGAGACAATGTATTGTCTTCTGTCAGGTGAAGGCGTTGCAACCATAAGATATTTCATATTTTATATCAATTTGTGGGATTTTATTGACTACCTGCCTTGAACCTGACTACATAAATTTTGAAAGCACTGTACACGAGTGTAAATAACATAAGCAAGGCCAAGATGACAATAAAATTAGAAATTCTATATTTTAGAAATATTTAGTTGAAAAGTCAATGGCTCTATTAGCTCTACTACAATTAGTTATAGTTACAAAATTATTTTAATTATTAATTAAATTATAATTTCAATTATTATTAATTAAATTATATATTTCTAAATAACAAATTGTTCAAAAGTTATTGCTTTCATCCGTAATTTAGTTTCTTCTTTATATTTAATGTTTTATTTATATTATCTTCAAACACAAAAATAATTCAATCAGTTTTGCGTCCAATTTATTAACTAAAAAATAATATACTTACCTACAATTATAAAATTATACAATTTAATATACAATTGATGTAATTAAAATCCGATATATTTTACAAAATATATTATCAGCATTTCTACTTCAAATGAATCTCAACACGTCACAGCAACTTATAAATATTCCATAATATTTGCATTATATGCATAAAATGCATAAATAAGCATATTCCAGATTTTTTTATTTAAAATAAAAATTATAAATCACATACTTATAATTTTATATTATTAGCTGCTTTCCATTTGCACATTTCTGAGTTGATATTAGCTAAGCTGAGCTAATCTAACTTATGCGTAGCGTTCCTTTTGTTTTGGTGAAGTAAGACAAGCTCAGACAAATTACCTTCCCCTTGCCCTTGGCTAGTCATGCGAAAAGGTAACTTAGATCGTCTGAGCTGTCTGAGCTAACCTAATAGAAGAAGAAGAAGAAGGAGAACCTAACCTAAATCCGCCATCGTGCGTGCGTGCAATTTGGTTTTTGTTTATTTTATAAACTATAAGAAGTTTCGGCAAGATGGATGAAGTTAACATATTTGATGTGTGTGACCTGATCACACATCTTCGCTACGAAGTGGAATTAAGTCACGAGGACGGTATACGCGTGCAAAGAAGCGGTTCTGATACCTATGTTTCTTATTTGTACCTATAGATGATAACATTGATAACACTTGTTGTCAGGCAAGTGGCGCCGCCATTCGCTGACATCAAGTTCCACGAACTTAGTTAGATAGAATGGCACCGAACGCGTTCCTTTTGCCAACATAGCTTAGCTTAGTTAAACTTGGACCAAGCCAGACGGTGTTAGATTAGCTCAGCTAAGATTAATTCAGAAGTGTGCAAATGGAAAGCAGCTATTAGTTATACAATTAACAAAAATAATGAATCATTGCTTTAAATTATTTATTATAATCGATGGTTGGTATTTTCTACAATACCCACATTTGTCCTGAGCCAACAGTGCAAGCTCTAAATAGCGGCTAATGATAGTTTAACATATTCAACTTTAACAGCCAAAACATTTGTCGGCATGCAAAAATAGCAGCTGATGAGTGGTCACACTATGCTAGTTAACACCGGCTAATAATCTACAGCAAGCAGTAAATACTAAAACAGCGTAGTGTGACCATCCCATATTTTGCATTCCAATCAACGTTGCAGCATAACTTTTCGGCCGGCGACTATTCATTATGTGATCAGTATTTTAATAACTGTATCGCTTAAAGCCCTCTTTATACATTGGGAGAAGATTACCTCGTCATAATATTTATAAAACACATTTCAAGAATACATAATTTCCTGAATTAACATTTTTACTGGTTGCTGTAAAAGTTGATACAAAAGATAAACAAGCGCTGATAGGCTGGCTTCTGCTAAACTCACTCACTCAACTGATAAAACAGCGCTGCTGAGTGGCCACACTGTTAGCAGCAAGGAGCAAATAGCACGCTGGTAAAACAGCCTAGTTATGACCTTTTTTTAGTAGCACAGTGTGTCTGTATATTTTAAAATGTGTGGCCGTCCCTTGATGATAACAGTGAAGAAGGACAGACGCAAAGGGCGACAAAAAAACGGTCAGGAACACGAAAATATCATATGGTTTGATGCCTTTTTAAACAGGTAGCTCTGTTTTCGAAAAAAGGGTATTTCCGTCGGCAGCTGACATGTTGTATTTTACAGCCGCGCCGGTCGATTTTAATAAACAATCAAGGATGGTGTGGGTAATGGCTATTTGATTTGTAGAATGGGTCGTCTAATAGAACTGCCGGATAAATTTTTGAGATCTAATTCGAGAATTTGTGAGTTCTAATTCGCAAAACCTATTCATTTACTTTCAAAATCTGTATTATTATGTTCCACCTTTATCATGCATGCTCAATACACCAGCAATAGAATTTACTACCGTCGCTCTTATCTGTACAAATAATTCTCACAGAGAAGCTGGTCGTTAAGCATGCCATGTAGCTAATGCAGCCGAACAACAAAAATGAACAAGCCTTTACTTGCTTGCAATCTGCGGAATTTTCGCATGCATCAAATGCCGGACGACGGTGAAATGTGAAAATTACTTAATAAAATGGCACAGTATTATAATGAGCGTATGTTACAACGATGTAGTCGTGTTGTTAATGTTAAACGCTTTCCGATTAATAATCGCTAACATGTAAAATGCATTAGAGTTGACGTACTCGTTTTTCAACCTCCACTTTAACCATGCTAAGATCGGAAGACTCGTTAAAACTTCGGGCGCGCTCAAGTGGGTTGATGATATGGCTTAAGACCAACTTAAGACGCTGAATCACAGGCCGAAGATTCACGATCTAGTCCGGTCTTGCCTCGAAGGCAATAAATGTCCGAGCAAGTATTTAAATACTATTAATAGGCAATTCCTTTTACTGTAATCGCTAAGACTTATAGCAAGTTTGGAAACGTTTTAACCTAATCTTTTACATTAAACACGCGGCAGACCAAACAAATAAAGCTTTTAGCCGGTATCTCTTGCCGAGCCACAACTGCGGCTTTAAAACGTACTCCCGGAGAATTCCAAGAATTCATTGGCATTGTCTAATAATTAATTTAATCTTATTTAAAATTTTATGGCTTCATTTAACTTCGATCCAATATAGATTTATTCATTAATTATGCATTATTTATATTTTTATATTGGAGTAGTGTGATGGAAAAGTACTTTATACAGTTTTACCACAATCAGCAGCTATTAGCTGCTTTCCATTTGCACATTTCTGAGTTGATATTAGCTGAGATGAGCTAATCTAACTTATGCGTAGCGTTCCTTTTGTTTTGGTGACGTAAAACAAGCTCAGACAAATTACCTTCCCCTTGCCCTTGGCTAGTCATGCGAAAAGGTAACTTAGATCGTCTGAGCTGTCTGAGCTAACCTAATAGAAGAAGAAGAAGGAGAACCTAACCTAAATCCGCCATCGTGCGTGCGTGCAATTTGGTTTTTGTTTATTTTATAAACTATAAGAAGTTTCGGCAAGATGGATGAAGTTAACATATTTGATGTGTGTGACCTGATTACACATCTTCGCTACGAAGTGGAATTAAGTCACGAGGAAAGTATGCGCGTGCAAAGAAACGGTTCTGATACCTATGTTTCTTATTTGTACCTATAGATGATAACATTGATAACACTTGTTGTCAGGCAAGTGGCGCCGCCACTCGCTGACATCAAGTTCCACGAACTTAGTTAGATAGAATGGCACCGAACGCGTTCCTTTTGCCAACATAGCTTAGCTTAGTTGACCTTGGACCAAGCCAGACGGTGTTAGATTAGCTCAGCTAAGATTAATTCAGAAGTGTGCAAATGGAAAGCAGCCATTATTTTGTTTACCTACATTATCAGGAAATTGTTTATGTAATTTAACACAGCTAAAAAATATTAAAAACTAAAAAATACCTAACTAAAAATACCTAAATAACCTAACGTAACTCTAATCAAATCAATTTTTATAATAATTAAAAGTATTATTTGGGAAGTAATTACATAATTCAAATATCCCCGTGTGTTTTCATCGTAGCGACATCTATCGCTGAGCAGGCCAACCAACGCCGCGTACTAACAAACGTTCCAAAGCCCCCTATAAGACTACCATTTATAATTTCCTCTAAAAAACAATCTTTATTAATATTTCTAGGCTGTGGTATGTTGAAATTTTAGTACAACCGCAGCGTTTCGTTATTTGGCATCACTTTAAAACCGGGTTGCTGCAAATTATTTTCGAACGTAGCCCGCATGACTAACCAAGAACTGTCAAGGCGACAAACGTCAAACAGCAGCACCGTGATTCACTAGTAATTTTCATACGCAGTGACGATTGGATTGACTAGTGCAAAGCTGTTGAAATAATTACTGTTGACAGTTTGTGTTGCGGAACAATAGATCTATAGAAGACCTAGAGTAATGGTCCGAAAAATGCGCCCAGACTGTTTGCAGACATTCGGTTACAAAGTGTGCTAAGCATCATGGTCGCAAACGAACGTGTTGCTTTGTGATTTCTTTTCCAATTTCACCAGAAATTCACGCATGTACTTGTGGAGTTTTATAACGTAAATGTGATATTTGTAAGTGAAGGTTAATGTACATAATGGACTCGATTAGGCGGTGGTTCTACAGGCCCAAGGTAAGATAATTGTCGAATAGTTTACCTGAAAATTTAACCAAAACAACCCTATGTATAAAAAGTGACCAAGTGGAAAAACCTATTTCCTCAAACAATACATGTTATGACGTTACCTTATCTCCAAAAACTGTTATCCTCAACACAATAAAAACGTAACCAAGGATTTATAGAATCAAGGTCCCTTAATTAAATAAAAACAAGCTTGCTATCATAACCTCAATACAAACACTTTCTCCTCGTTTGTTCACTAGCATTTTTTTCACTTATTTTACGAATCGATGAAGATCGAAATGACATTTGCCTACTTTTGCAGTACAACTTTCTTTTTTTATTACTCCAAATAGAAACTTGATTATTTTTTTATCAACGATTCGCAAATAATTCGTTTATTGTTCGTGTATATCTATGGTGAAATAATCCGTAACATAAAACAAAAAACACCCGATGATTATAATGACAGCTCCGTTCGATTACGATGACAGATTCATTGAATTATGAAAGCATAATGTAACGGAAGTGCCATAATAATCTTTGTCCAGATAACCATCTATATCAATCAAATCTAAACAGAGAAATGAACAAACATAAGATGAAAAACAAAATTCTAGAAGCACTATTTTTATTTTGGAATAACAGATACTATTTGGGGTAATTTGTAATTTTATTCTAGAAAGATGACAAATCCCTATTGGCCCAATTCTTTTTTGCCGACGAAGCTCTGAACATGATAGCCAGCGAATTGGACAGCTTTGACGGTAGAAAAGATCCTGAGCGATGTTCAGCGCTCGTCAATCAGCTGCGGCAATCGCAGGATAAAGTTTTGACCATTACCAACTCCATTATGGATGAATTAATTGGTGATGATCGCGCCAATCGAGATTTTCGAGTGAAATTTCCCGAGGATGTCCTACAGGAGAATTTAGCCGGCCAGCTTTGGTTTGGAGCTGAGGTATGAAGTTTTATATAAAGTACAAGAATACGCGGTTTTGTTGTTATGTATCTGTAGATTAGTTGAAACGTAAAACACATTTCTCTCTTTGATAACCTTTGAGACCCAGTTGTTAATAAGTCGTGTTTATTATGCATTCGTTGACATTTTATGATATGCTTTTTTTGCGCATGTAATTTTGGTAGTAAAAGATAAAATAGTATATTATTATATGTCTTATAAAACGAGTGTAATATACTTTTTTTTCTACTTTGCGTCATTAATTTTATAAAAATTTAGAAGTATATTAGGTAAAATTCCAATCTAGAGTATTTATGGGCGCAACCGTTGGTAACACTGTCATCTGTCACTTAAATTCAAATATCTGTGAAAAAGTAATTATTGATAATTATTATATACCATCATATACTAGTAGTACGAAACCTAGGATGCAACACGCATGTTTAAATATGTATAAAAATATACATACTTCGCAGTTTGTGCGATTCTAAAAAATCAGTTTGTGCTTACTTTTGTGGTTATGTGTATTTTCGTTTGACATGCATTTGATATCACTGTCACCAATCTTAGAAAAAAGTTACTAAAAACGGTGTTACAATTTGCTAATTGTGAACGAATGCGCCAATATGTCTTATAAAACGAGTGTAATATACTATTTTTTCTACTTTGCGTCATTAATTTTATAAAAATTTAGAAGTATATTAGGTAAAATTCCAATCTAGAGTATTTATGGGTGCAACCGTTGGTAACACTGTCATCTGTCACTTAAATTCAAATATCTGTGAAAAAGTAATTATTGATAATTATTATATACCATCATATACTAGTAGTACGAAACCTAGGATGCAACACGCATGTTTAAATATGTATAAAAATATACATACTTCGCAGTTTGTGCGATTCTAAAAAATCAGTTTGTGCTTACTTTTGTGGTTATGTGTATTTTCGTTTGACATGCATTTGATATCACTGTCACCAATCTTAGAAAAAAGTTACTAAAAACGGTGTTACAATTTGCTAATTGTGAACGAATGCGCCAATATGTCTTATAAAACGAGTGTAATATACTATTTTTTCTACTTTGCGTCATTAATTTTATAAAAATTTAGAAGTATATTAGGTAAAATTCCAATCTAGAGTATTTATGGGTGCAACCGTTGGTAACACTGTCATCTGTCACTTAAATTCAAATATCTGTGAAAAAGTAATTATTGATAATTATTATATACCATCATATACTAGTAGTACGAAACCTAGGATGCAACACGCATGTTTAAATATGTATAAAAATATACATACTTCGCAGTTTGTGCGATTCTAAAAAATCAGTTTGTGCTTACTTTTGTGGTTATGTGTATTTTCGTTTGACATGCATTTGATATCAATGTCATCAATCTTAGAAAAAAGTTACTAAAAACGGTGTTACAATTTGCTAATTGTAACACGGAAAACAGTGTTACAATGTGTGCATTGTGAATGCAAAGTAGAAAAAAATAGTTTGCTGAGTTTATCACTAAGGTTAATTATGTCGTGAATTGTTTAATTAAGAATCATAAACGTCCATTTTCCTCATGTAGTGGCTCACTGGTATTTAAAATATTGCATTAAATTGATTCTATACATAAATAATTTATTAAATCTTATTGCATGAAGTTTTAAAACTACTAGCCAAGCTAGAAAAATTCTCTTCTGTGAAATTCAAGGTTAGATTTAGTAGGATGGGGAAAATACTTGCACAACAATTGCTTCCACATAATAAAATAAACCTTGAGGTTTTGCTGGTATATTGCAATAATAACAATAATAAACGTCCATATGTGCCAACACTACATTGATAAACTAAACATTATGTGCCTACTAGAAATTGGTTGTGGTTCCAGCCTCAAGGGCATGATTTTTTTAAATAAGGTGAAAATTGCGTGTTGGCTAAAAGATCTGTAAAAGATAAATATTGTTTTCATTGAGCTAATTAAATGTCTGCATGATTATAAGCCCCCAATGGAGGTGACCCATTATGAGATGGCGCACCTTCTAAAAAACAGATACTTGCTTTCATCCATAAATATGCTACAACGCAGCGAAACGTGGTAAATATTTCTTCATTATGACTGTTACAATTAAATATGAAATAATATAAAAATGCATGGCACATTTGTCCACTTTGAGATTTGACTTTATGGTTCCTGTTTCTATGCTAAGTGTACTGTTGTCACAAAGTTTGTATTTAGCCATACTGTCTCTCATTATCATGCAATAATTACCGTATTAAAAATCAACACCTTCATCATAATAGTCACTACAAACAAGGCTTATAATGTTAAATATTTGATGTGGACAACCAAATTCAAGGATTTCTCAGCTTGTGACAAATATTTGAATTATTATTTAGCCCCAAGTAGTAAACATTGATAAAGGAGAAACCTGTTTTCTCCTGTCTCTTAAACTTGAAGCTTCCTGTAAGCTCAAATCACAATAAACACAGTAAAAACACGGCAACTATCACAAATTAAGTTTGAGTTGGACATTGACTAGTGAACGAATCAACCAAACGCAAATAAAGACCTAACCAGACCCGCGCGTTCATGTTCTCGTTCGCATCCCGGGGAGTAAGGATAGGCTTAAAGCCTTTCCTCTTTCAGTGTTTGGCGGCCGGCTCGTCGATCATGAACCGCGAGGCCGAAAGTTTGGCGATGCGTCCGCTCGCCAAAGCGCTGACGAAGGCGCTCGAGAACGTCCGAAACCTCCTTCGCGAGACTTGCCTCCGTTGCAATCAGCCGAACGGTCCGTTGAAGCTGACCGGCAACGAGGTCGTCACCGAGCTCCTGCTCGAGAGTCTGAAGATCTTCGACAAGCTCTTCGCCCAATTCGAACTGTGCTACGTCAGCGCCATGGTACCAGTCAAAACAACACTTGAATACGAATTGCAAGTAAGGTTTTCTCCTATCTTCATTTTGTCTTCCTTTTCGTGCCTCACGTTCAAGTTCCTTTGTTCAAGTTTCTTTATTCAAGTTCCTTCGTTCAGGTTCTTTTGTTCACGTTCAAGTTCCATCGTTCATGTTCCTTCCTTCATATTCCTTCCTTCACGTTCCTTCCTTCAAATTCCTTCCTTCAAGTTCCTTCATTCAGGTTCCTTCCTTCCAGTTCCATTGTTCAAGTTCCTTTGATCGAGTTCCTTCGTTCAAGTTCCTTTGTTCACGTGGCTTTGTTCTTTCGTTCACATTCAAGTTCCTTCGTTCATGTTCCTTCCTTCATATTCCTTCCTTCACGTTCCTTCCTTCAAGTTCCTTCCTTCAAGTTCCTTCATTCAGGTTCCTTCCTTCCAGTTCCTTTGTTCAAGTTCCTTTGATCGAGTTCCTTCGTTCAAGTTCCTTTGTACACGTGGCTTTGTTCTTTCGTTCACATTCAAGTTCCTTCGTTCATGTTCCTTCCTTCATATTCCTTCATTCAGGTTCCTTCCTTCAAGTTCCTTCCTTCCAGTTCCTTTGTTCAAGTTCCTTTGATCGAGTTCCTTCGTTCAAGTTCCTTTGTTCAAGTTTCTTATTCAATTTCCTTCGTTCAGGTTCTTTTGTTCACGTTCAAGTTCCTTCCTTCCAGTTCTTTTGTTCAAGTTCCTTTGTTCAAGTTTCTTTATTCAAGTTCCTTCGTTCAGGTTCTTTTGTTCACGTTCAAGTTCCTTCCTTCAAGTTCCGTCCTTCAAGTTCCTTCATTCAGGTTCCTTCCTTCAAGTTCTTTCCTTTCAGTTCCTTTGTTCAAGTTCCTTTGATCGAGTTCTTTCGTTCAAATTCCTTTGTTCAAGTTTCTTTATTCAAGTTCCTTCGTTCAGGTTCTTTTGTTCACGTTCAAGTTCCTTCCTTCCAGTTCTTTTGTTCACGTTCAAGTTCCTTCCTTCCAGTTCTTTTGTTCAAGTTCCTTTGTTCAAGTTTCTTTATTCAAGTTCCTTCGTTCAGGTTCTTTTGTTCACGTTCAAGTTCCATCGTTCATATTCCTTCCTTCATATTCCTTCCTTCACGTTCCTTCCTTCAAGTTCCTTCCTTCAAGATCCTTCATTCAGGTTCCTTCCTTCAAGTTCCTTCCTTCCAGTTCCTTTGTTCAAGTTCCTTTGATCGAGTTCCTTCGTTCAAGTTCCTTTGTTCACGTGGCTTTGTTATTTCGTTCACATTCAAGTTCCTTCGTTCAGGTTCCTTCCTTCATATTCCTTCCTTCATGCTCCTTCCATCCAGTTCCTTTGTTCAAGTTCCTTCATTTGATTTCCTTCGTTCAAGTTTCTTTGTTCAAGTTTCTTTGTTCAAGTTTCTTTGTTCAAGTTCCTTCGTTCAGGTTCTATCGTTTACATTCTTTCGTTCACATTCAATTTCCTTCGTTCATGTTCCTTCCTTCATATTCTTCCTTCACGTTTCTTCCTTCAAGTTCCTTCCTTCAAGTTCCTTCATTCAGGTTCCTTCCTTCAAGTTCCTTCCTTCCAGTTCCTTTGTTCAAGTTCCTTTGATCGAGTTCCTTCGTTCAAGTTCCTTTGTTCACGTGGCTTTGTTCTTTCGTTCACATTCAAGTTCCTTCGTTCAGGTTCCTTCCTTCATATTCCTTCCTTCATGCTCCTTCCATCCAGTTCTTTTGTTCAAGTTCCTTCATTTGATTTCCTTCGTTCAAGTTTCTTTGTTCAAGTTTCTTTGTTCAAGTTCCTTCGTTCAGGTTCTTTCGTTTACATTCTTTCGTTCACATTGAATTTCCTTCGTTCATGTTCCTTCCTTCATATTCTTCCTTCACGTTCCTTCCTTCAAGTTTCTTCCTTCAAGTTCCTTCATTCATGTTCCTTCCTTCAAGTTCCTTCCTTCCAGTTCCTTTGTTCAAGTTCCTTTGATCGAGTTCCTTCGTTCAAGTTCCTTTGTTCACGTGGCTTTGTTCTTTCGTTCACATTCAAGTTCCTTCATTCAGGTTCCTTCCTTCATATTCCTTCCTTCATGCTCCTTCCATCCAGTTCCTTTGTTCAAGTTCCTTCATTTGATTTCCTTCGTTCAAGTTTCTTTGGTCAAGTTCCTTCGTTCAGGTTCTTTCGTTTACATTCTTTCGTTCACATTCAATTTCCTTCGTTCATGTTCCTTCCTTCAAGTTCCTTCATTCAAGTTCCTTCTGTCAGGTTCGTTTTTTCATGTTTTTAGCTTCAAACTTTAAGTTTCTTCCGTGAAGTTCTTTCCGCCAACTTCCTTCCATCAAACTTCTTTCTTCAAATAGGTTCCATCAAGTTCCTTCCGTTCAAGTGCCGTCCTTCAAATTTCTTCCTTCCTCCTTCCTGTTCCTTTGTTTTCTTTCTTTCTGCTATCTCTTACATGCTTCCTTCTACCTGCACCCATTGTTTTTTCTTTCCTCCTTCCATAAAATTATTCGATATGCGACTTTTTAGGAGCTTATCGGGGTCCTCTTCTCTGAAACACTGCAGCGAGCGCTGGGAATGAATCTGCTCACGCAGGAGATGGTGGACGATTGCGACCCGGCCTTGATGTTCACGATTCCCCGTTTGGCCATCGTCAGCGGACTGTTGGTGTTCCCGAATGGTCCGCTGTCGATAGACAAGCCGGTGGAGGAGATGAGCGAGATGTTTCGGCCGTTTCGGACACTCCTCAGGAAGATCAGGGAGCTGCTGTGGACGTTCAACCGCAAGGAGCTCTACATGCTGGAGAAGATCCTCTGCGACAGCGAGCATAGCGGCGATTTCAAGGTCAGCGATTGCGACGCTTCCGACGAGTTTCTGGCCAAGTGCTACGGAAATCTCTGCAAAGGTATTATTTTTGATTAAATTTCTTCAAATCCATGGTTCATACCATCTCATTAATGTCTTCCATCAAAGATTTACCAACGGTCAGCTCTGCTGAAAAGAAGAAGGTGGTGCGACGGGAATCATCGAATGCTATGTACGTCTATAACCTCTCGCAGAGTGAAGCCCGCCCCTCGACCTCTTCTGGCTTCCTCATATCGAACACCGTCGATCACGATAGCATAGTAGCCGCGATTTCGTCGCACGCTCACGAGTTCAAAGGAGAATCGCTGCCAGACACGGACTCCTTGGAGGTGATTACAGAAGCGGCCGCAACTTTAAATTCGATTCTGACGACGCCGCCGCCGAAGGATGCGTCGTCGTCCGCGAAGAAGAAGAAGAAACGGCTGAAGAGCAAGAAGCTGCTCCACCTGGAATCACCGGACGATTCGGGGATCTGCACGGAGAACACTAGTCTGGATCGGTCGCCGACGCTCGATCTGAACGAGGATAGGAGTAATAAGTGTTGTGATATCGGTTGTGAACACGGGACTGATTGCGTGTACAGGACTTGTGGGAAGTCCCCGTTTCCGGGGACCAGCGGTCGTGCGGACGTGCAGCCCTGCGTCGATAGACTGTCGGAGGACGATTGTTCTAGCGTCGATAGTACGGATACGACGTCGTCCTTTAATAGTAATTCTGCTGATGACGAGGAAATTGCCCTCGCCATGCAAGCGGCGGTTATCGCCACGAGGAACGAGCAACGAGCCAAATTTAGGTGATTATCTCTTCTTTTTTTACTTTTAAATTAGAGGCTCTCAATTCGAGAAATTTACCCGAATGATTAAATGATAGTTGAGCATGAGATGGTATAGATGCTTCAAACTAAGAAGAGCACAGTTGTATATGCAACCAAATATACACAGGCAATTTATAAACCATACACTGGGTATGATTGGTTGCATATACAACTGTGCTCTTCTTAGTTTGAAACTACTCTAGATACATAATGACCCTATGCCACATAAATATACAATAATGATATTTAAAAATTTATTTTCTTTTCGGTTGACGGAATACAATACAGCACTTGACCTACTTTACAGACAGTTAAAAACAATGTGTATTATGTTGATTTTTGCTAATGTTATTCAAACAAATGCAGATTGCAAAATATTGTGGTTAAAGGTATGGTTTTTTTTTTGTGATTTGGAGGAAGTTGTAGCAGAACGATTTTACAAACATTGACATTGTGAACTATTGAAAAATCTAAGTAATAATTAGATATATTCATTCCATTGTTCAATACCTATTCTAATGTTGTACAGTATAACTTCGCTAATCCGGACATATATCGTTCCTGACCATGTCCGGACTATTGAGGTATCCGGATCACTAGAGGTTTTTTTCTTTTGTTGGGAAGGGTCATTTTTTATGATGAAGATGAAAACAACTGGGAATATTTGAATATATGTGAGCCCGGACGCAAAAAGGGACCTGTCGTAACGTTATCTTGCACAATATTTTCGCACGTAAGGTCTCTTCCGATATGTACCGTTATGCTGCACGTTATTTTCGCACGATAGGTCCCTTTTCGCATCCGAGGTCACATATAACCAAAACATAAAATTAAAAACTAAATTCTGAACATAAATGGATAAAATAAGCAAAAGATTTCAGTTATTTTTTAAAAATATATCAATCTTTGTTTATATTCTTTTGGATACAGCTACATTAGTAAATTTTTCTCTGGGCCTTTTGAGAAGCAGAATTTCCATGGGAAAATTGTTTTCTGCAGACCACCTGATGCCCAAAGAAAACGCGTTGGCAGCATCGACATTAGAGCTTTTTGGGGCCTGTTAACCCCTGTTAAAAATGTCTTAACCTCAGGCTTAAAATATTTTTCGAAACATTCAGTAAGCAATGTTCTACTCATCCGTCCTTTATCAGACGCCCTGTACACAACGTGTATTGAGCTCATTCTGCATTTAAAAGCATCTAGATTTGCCGCTGTTGCTAAAATTAAGTGGCAATTTATGTGATCCGGTTGCTTCACAGTAAGACATTAATGTTAAACAATACTTTGGTATTTTCTACCTGGTTTTAAATGCAAATTATATTTTGTGTCCGAACTAGGGAGGTAAAATTTCTAAAATGTCCGGTTGACAAGAGCGTTCGTATTACTGGAGTGTCCGCACTAGAGAGTGTCCGATCTATCGAAGTTGTACTGTATATTCATTCCATTGTTCAATACCTATTCTAATGTTGTATATGTAATAATATTATACAGCTGTCAAAGGAATTATTATTAGTATTGCTCATCGGCCTATTTATTTTTTTTTTGTTATGTCAATCGATTTCTGTGGTTTGATGACAAATGCATGACTGTTACACGTGCATCTGTTAAATATCTTGGAAAAGCCAGTTTATCAAACCAAACAATTGCAGATGGGAAATTTGTGTTTTCAGGTGATTTACATTATGAAATTTCCAAGGTTGCGTAAAATGCAGAAATGATAGTGTTCTAGGAAAACTGTATAACTTAAAACTTCTGGGATTTTATTGTAATGATTTCTTAGTTTGAACTCCATCAGAGATTCAAAGCGTTATTTTTTTTGTTACGTATGGTATGTCGCTACCAGTGCTGCCACTTCTACCGATTTTTCGATAGATCTACCGAATCGTTATTATTTTCTACCGAATTTGTAGGATAATGGATTTTTAATGCAAATTATAATTTCTTATTTACTTAAGTTATACTTCACTGATGCAGTCGCACAAAATGATGTTTTAGCCACATTTAACATATTACAGAAATTAAATGATCCCATTACAACATTATTTATGCAATTTTTAGATTGTACTGTACCTATTTTCCAGAATTTAAATAAAGAAATGCAGTTAGAAAGTCCTAGAATTCATGTGATATAGGTACTGAAATATATCAAATGTTTTGAAAACATTCTATGATTGCTTTTTAAAACGAAATTATATACAAACAACTTCAACAGAAAATATTCATTTCAGAAACAGAAGCCATTTCTTGGACATTACAGATGTGCATTTTGGTGCTAAAGTGGCTAAATCAATTTCTGAATTTCAAAATATTTCACACATAAATACATATCTGTTTTTGTGGAATACTATTTTTATTTACAAATTATTTTCTCTTGTATTTGTTATTTTTGTAATAAAAAGCTTTAAAACGCTTCAAAATGCGTTTTGTTTTAATCTACCGATTTTTTAGGGTACCTTCTACCGAATTCAAGAGACCTCAGCGTGGCAGCACTGGTCGCTACTAAATTATTGTAGGTTATTGTTTGCTTACGTCTTTCATATTTGTGAAAAATTTAGCTAAACTGTGTAAGATCCTAACCTGAGTTGTTTCTATAATTATTTTTTTCCAAAGAATGAGACTAGAATTAAGAATAGTTGCAGCCATTCAGAATTCATACGACGCAGGTAGAAGTATTAAAGATACTCGTAAACATATTGTTAAGATAAGGGGGTTTTGCCATACCTATAAACGTACTCTTATCTTAGATATTGTTTATTTATTTGCTATCAAAGATACATAGAGGACAATACCTGAACGGTGGCCTAACAAGTATGAATTAAATACATACCTATTATTTAGATTCGCATCTTTTCTGCGTCATAACATGTACTGTATGGACAATGAGCAATGCGATAATATGACTTAAGATAGCTTTAAAATTATTTATACTTCTTATCTCTAGCAGAGCAAGAATTATAAAACCTCAAACTTATGTTTTATACTTGTAGAATTTATATTTTATACTTATATTCTTTAAGATGTCAAATTAAAAGCAGTGTTACGATTCTATGTTCACTTTCGCATGAACGGATGTCCTGTGTTTGAATTAACTAACACAATGGTCTTTATATAATTGCTCTTGTAACAATTTTGGCGGTCTCGATATTCACGCAACAATTAGTACATTTCCTATTGCCAAATCTGCGAAATGTTAAGAATATAAAGTAGCTTTCAGAATCAACTCTATACAGACACACATTCCCACTTATACATTACTACATCACAGCTCAGAAAAGGCAGAAACTACAATATTAAAAACTACAGAACATATTAAATTTTAGTAGTTAAAATTATTTAATTATTCACTGAATTCTATGTATTGAATGTTTCCCCTAGATCTAGTGAAGACCTCATACACCGCCTCTACGTCTGTATATCCGGAGTGGCCGATCAACTCCAAACGAATTTCGCCAGCGACTTACGGAACATCCTAAAATCGGTATTCCTCATGAACGCATCGAGCGATCCAGAACCAACCGTCGACCCAGAACCATCCATCGAGTACCACCCGACGGAGAACGAAGTCATCGAGAACAACGAGTTCTCCGTCGACCCAAATATCCTAGCGCAAGAAGCCCTTTTCGACTCCAACGTCTATTTCCACATCACCGACGAACCCTACGATACCCAATCTTCGGGCGATTGCAATTACGAACCCCCCGAAGATACAACGTCGGTTATCGCAAATTCGAGCACTGCGACGCATCCAGTCGTCGAGAGTCCTCCAATTTGGATACCGGACGAGGAGGCACCGAAGTGCATGAGTTGTGGGTCGAATTTTACGGTTGTGAAGCGAAGACACCACTGCCGGAACTGCGGGAAGGTATTCTGCTCGCGATGCTCGTCCAATAACGTACCTCTGCCGAAGTTCGGGCACACGAAGCCGGTACGCGTCTGCAATAAATGCTTTTTATACCATTTGGCGCCTTTTACGATGCAATAAATGTTTTCCGTCGTCTTAAATGTTTGTATGTACTTAGGAACGTGTACTTACAAAGCGGAAAAGTTTCTGGCGTTTTCTTTCCTTTGGTCCAGGAGATGCGGGAAACTTTTTACGTGGGGATAAATATGTGGGGGGAAATGCTGTTTTGTTTGTCAGCTGTGGAATTTGGTAAGTTCTTTTTTTTTCTTGCATATATTTTGGGATTTGCCATTATTTGTAATTGAAATTTTAGGTGACTTATTTGATTATTTGTTTTCTTTTAACATAGTCATGAATAAATTCATGTTACTCATGACTTATGCCAGAATACTCACTACACAATTTGTGGTTTAGACAGTGATACATACAAATAATTATGTAGAATCAAAAAGAAATTGTATTATTATGTAGAATTTCTTTTTTTGGTCAATTTTTTTTGTAAAATCACTGCAATTCTTTTGGTAAATTAGTTCACTGCATCCATTTTTCAAAGCTGGCAAACAAAATTGTTCGTTAACTCATAAAGTATTTTATGAAAAAGTTTTAAATTGTCAAAATACCAAGTTTCTATGTTCGTCTCATTATACCTACGTAAAATCTTTCTGACTCTTGGACAATCTTCGATACATTCGATTCTACCACATATATTGTGATGTTTCCGTATATTGTTATCGCGCAACTCTTTTGTAAATAGTAAAAAATTGACTAATCGAGTTTCGTCTTTAAAAGCTCTAAAATTGACAATGTGGTAGATTCTAGTTTTGAACTCGCTTAGGAATTTGTACATATTATCGGCTATTGTGTGATTTGAAGAGATAAATTTACATTAAGGACTCAAATGTTCCGTTCAGCTATCATCGGTTGTGATTTCTGTTGTACTTTTGTAAACTTACTTACTGTTTATTTTAATTGTTTAAACACATCACAGGAAGGAATAAAACACCAAAAATATATATATTTCCGATTTCAATGTAAATTTTGATCGTTCTTTAAGCTTAGCGTTCAGAGTCTATTTTATAATGTGAGAATAAAATGCGTTTATTTTTGTGAAATCTGTGTACACGTTTTTATTTTTATCTACTTGAAATTTTTTTTGTCGTGCTGCATTTATTTCAGTTGTTTACCAAGAATACTAATTTTTGCTAGAGAACTTGCAAGAACCAATTTGGATCGTTAGCGTTAGGTTACCGTTGGTAAATTTGCTAGAGGCCACGGAATAAGAAATGTTTTTTTTTGCTCGGAGGCAAGTAAGGCCCGCCACACAAGTACAAAGCGTTCTAGACTAAAATATGTTCCGAAAAACTAACCAAAATTAAACATTTCTCCTTACCTTTAGCTCTTTATGTATTTTTATTGTACTGAAATATTTTGTGATAAATATGTATATTTTATTTAAGGGTTCCGGGGATTATTATATCTCTAATAAACTAATTTTTACTTACACCAACTTTTTATTTCCCTTTTTATAGACTTAGTATTGAATTCTTGACTATAGTGCGTTCGCGTTTAGAACGAAGTGGTGGGCGGGGAAATCTCAGCCAGTTTTACTTAGGAATATGAACAAGTATCAAGTATTTAAGTATTTAACAAGTATTTAGAGCTTAGGTCATGTGAAGTGCATAAACGTCCAGATTGATAATTCATTTGCTTCTGCGATGGTCCAGTATTTATTCTGTCAGCCATAGACCAAAAAACTTTCGAAATTACCCCTCTTAGGTGTTCTTGTGCCATTTTTATTTTATCTTCATTATGTATAGAATTCATTTATAGCAAGAAAATGCTGTTGTTGAAGTTGAAATTATTTCATAAAATGGTCACTTTTTGTTTGTTAAGAGTTTGCTAAAAAGTGGAATATCTTCATCTCAAATGCTCTCCTTGGTTTGAAACATCTATAACAAATATTAAAAAATATTCCCGCGATTTTTAACCAAATAAAAAACATCTCTTTTGCAATGCAATTGATTTATTTATTTACATTTTTATACATTGAAAATAACTGCCGTGTTACAACATAAACCGTGGCTATTACCAGCAACATTAAAACATGGCAAAACTCCACTTCCAATTGTAACTTGATCGGCAATTATTTCTTCATCATTAAATACAATATCATTTAAACGACCACCGTTGGGCCAGCTACATAAGGTGCTACATAAACGTCCAGATTGATAATTCATTTGCTTCTGCGATGGTCTAGTATTTATTCTGTCAGCCATAGACCAAAAAACTTTCGAAATTACCCCCCTTAGGTGTTCTTGTGCCATTTTTATTTTATCTTTATTATGTATAGAATTCATTTATAACAAGAACATGCTGTTGTTGAAGTTGAAATTATTTCATAAAATGGTCACTTTTTGTTTGTTAAGAGTTTGCTAAAAATTGGAATATCTTCATCTCAAATGCTCTCCTTGGTTTGAAACATCTATAACAAATATTAAAAAATATTCCCGCGATTTTTAACCAAATAAAAAACATCTCTTTTGCAATGCAATTGATTTATTTATTTACATTTTTATACATTGAAAATAACCACCGTGTTACAACATAAACCGTGGCTATTACCAGCAACATTAAAACGTGGCAAAACTCCACTTCCAATTGTAACTTGATCGGCAATTATTTCTTCATCATTAAATACAATATCATTTAAACGACCACCGTTGGGCCAGCTACATAAGGAGCAGATACATAAGGTGCATACGCTGGTTCTACATAAACGTCCAGATTGATAATTCATTTGCTTCTGCGATGGTCCAGTATTTATTCTGTCAGCCATAGACCAAAAAACTTTCGAAATTACCCCCCTTAGGTGTTCTTGTGCCATTTTTATTTTATCTTCATTATGTATAGAATTCATTTATAGCAAGAAAATGCTGTTGTTGAAGTTGAAATTATTTCAGAAAATGGTCACTTTTTGTTTGTTAAGAGTTTGCTAAAAAGTGGAATATCTTCATCTCAAATGCTCTCCTTGGTTTGAAACATCTATAACAAATATTAAAAAATATTCCCGCGATTTTTAACCAAATAAAAAACATCTCTTTTGCAATGCAATTGATTTATTTATATACATTTTTATACATTGAAAATAACTGCCGTGTTACAACATAAACCGTGGCTATTACCAGCAACATTAAAACATGGCAAAACTCCACTTCCAATTGTAACTTGATCGGCAATTATTTCTTCATCATTAAATACAATATCATCATTTAAACGACCACCGTTGGGCCAGCTACATTAGGAGCAGATACATAAGGTGCATACGCTGGTGCTACATAAACGTCCAGATTGATAATTCATTTGCTTCTGCGATGGTCTAGTATTTATTCTGTCAGCCATAGACCAAAAAACTTTCGAAATTACCCCCCTTAGGTGTTCTTGTGCCATTTTTATTTTATCTTCATTATGTATAGAATTCATTTATAGCAAGAAAATGCTGTTGTTGAAGTTGAAATTATTTCAGAAAATGGTCACTTTTTGTTTGTTAAGAGTTTGCTAAAAAGTGGAATATCTTCATCTCAAATGCTCTCCTTGGTTTGAAACATCTATAACAAATATTAAAAAATATTCCCGCGATTTTTAACCAAATAAAAAACATCTCTTTTGCAATGCAATTGATTTATTTATTTACATTTTTATACATTGAAAATAACCACCGTGTTACAACATAAACCGTGGCTATTACCAGCAACATTAAAACATGGCAAACCTCCACTTCCAATTGTAACTTGATCGGCAATTATTTCTTCATCATTAAATACAATATCATCATTTAAACGACCACCGTTGGGCCAGCTACATTAGGAGCAGATACATAAGGTGCATACGCTGGTGCTACATAAACGTCCAGATTGATAATTCATTTGCTTCTGCGATGGTCTAGTATTTATTCTGTCAGCCATAGACCAAAAAACTTTCGAAATTACCCCCCTTAGGTGTTCTTGTGCCATTTTTATTTTATCTTTATTATGTATAGAATTCATTTATAGCAAGAAAATGCTGTTGTTGAAGTTGAAATTATTTCATAAAATGGTCACTTTTTGTTTGTTAAGAGTTTGCTAAAAAGTGGAATATCTTCATCTCAAATGCTCTCCTTGGTTTGAAACATCTATAACAAATATTAAAAAATATTCCCGCGATTTTTAACCAAATAAAAAACATCTCTTTTGCAATGCAATTGATTTATTTATTTACATTTTTATACATTGAAAATAACCACCGTGTTACAACATAAACCGTGGCTATTACCAGCAACATTAAAACATGGCAAAACTCCACTTCCAATTGTAACTTGATCGGCAATTATTTCTTCATCATTAAATACAATATCATTTAAACGACCACCGTTGGGCCAGCTACATAAGGAGCAGATACATAAGGTGCATACGCTGGTGCTACATAAACGTCCAGATTGATAATTCATTTGCTTCTGCGATGGTCCAGTATTTATTCTGTCAGCCATAGACCAAAAAACTTTCGAAATTACCCCCCTTAGGTGTTCTTGTGCCATTTTTATTTTATCTTTATTATGTATAGAATTCATTTATAGCAAGAAAATGCTGTTGTTGAAGTTGAAAGTATTTCATAAAATGGTCACTTTTTGTTTGTTAAGAGTTTGCTAAAAAGTGGAATATCTTCATCTCAAATGCTCTCCTTGGTTTGAAACATCTATAACAAATATTAAAAAATATTCCCGCGATTTTTAACCAAATAAAAAACATCTCTTTTGCAATGCAATTGATTTATTTATTTACATTTTTATACATTGAAAATAACCACCGTGTTACAACATAAACCGTGGCTATTACCAGCAACATTAAAACATGGCAAAACTCCACTTCCAATTGTAACTTGATCGGCAATTATTTCTTCATCATTAAATACAATATCATCATTTAAACGACCACCGTTGGGCCAGCTACATAAGGAGCAGATACATAAGGTGCATACGCTGGTGCTACATAAGGAGCAGCTACATATGGAGATGCATAATATGGAGCTGCGGCTACAACAGGAGCTGGTGCGGCAGCTACGATCGGTGCAGCTAAAGTATTGTAATTCCTAGCTATAACTTGCGAGCTGGTTGCAGTTACTACACCTGGAACCACTGGAGCTGCAGCATATGCAGCCAGAACGCCTGGTTTCGGTGCCGCTGACACACAGCATAAACTAGCAGCCAAAACTAAGACGATCTATAATAATACAAAGAAAAGTAAAACGTAGTAGAAAGTATTTTTCGTTAAAGATTACTAAAGACACAAACTACTTACGATTTTGTACATGATGGTTTCTTACTGTTCTTGGTGTTCAGTATGCTTTGACAGAAGTAACCTGTGGTATTTATACCAAAAGACAACCCCCACATTGTCGGCTATTGCCGCAATATTGCTGCACGTTAAATTTGGTAACAAATTCAGAATATTTCGTACGGGCATCTGATTTGTATGCAGCGTGGTGTCAGGTTAAGCGCAACCGATGAGCTGATATTACAGTCTGTACATGCTTACTTGGGTCGTTTGCATAATGTACTTGTCATTTCTAATGTTTTAATTGGGACGTATCACAATTAACCCACATTATTTGTTATGTAATATTAAGAATAAGTAATGAGATCAATGGAAGTTGCTTAATTAGGTAAGTAACATTACTATTATATTGTATTGACTGAACATTGAGTAGATCATGTTTTCTATGATTTGTTTGTATCATGTAAGATTTTTGAAGCTGTTGTCGACATGTGAATTTGGGATAGGTGTTTGAAAATGCATGCCAGATAAAAACCAGTGAATTAGTCCAAAGGGGAATATTGTATCATCATTCATCATGTTACGATTTCTTCTATTCATAAGTTACAAGAAGACTCAGTAAGTAGTAAGTAAGGGCTAGTTCTTCAATACTGGTTTATTAAGTTCTACTGAACCAGTTCTCATCTTGATTTCTGTTAGATTTGCCAAAGCTGATTAGATACTGGTTATCAAAACATCTTTGTCAGCAGTGCTGAACTTCACTCGTGGTTTAAACTAGTAGTGAAAAACTAGTATGGTAAAAACCAGGAGTGCTGCAAATGACTAAGCGATTTCTGCTGTTAATTTTTGACGTACGCGACAGATCTTCTTTGACAGATGACGCGTGTTGAAACAGCCTTTTTTTTGTATATATGTTTCGTAACCTTCAACGAGATCACTTACAGCACTCCTGGTTTTTACTATATGAACATCCATCATAAGAACCATTAGGGCTAGTTTTCAATAGAAGTTTATTTTTAAGTTCTGCTGAACTCCGTTCTATTCTTGATTTCATGTTATGTCAGTGGCACTGACGTTTGTCAAAATCTGACAATTTGCAACACAACAACGAAGGAGGTGGATTCTGTCAAACCGCTTTTATAAACTCTTATAGCACCTAAACCGTTCATCACAATGATATGCAAATTTGTATACATGTTTAAGAGCACTGGAGGATGAGCTGATATGAGTTTGATCTCAATCGAACATTGGCCACTTCTGGTTGTCAGATTGTCATCAAAAACAATCCACTGCGTCCCCTGTCAATTTTACATATGCAAAATTTCAACCTAATCCGTTGTACCGTTTGGACGCTATCGTGTTCACAGACATTAATTAGCCCTTTACGTTCTAAATTTTTGAGCTAGTATGAAAGTTTGCAACACGAACTAAATGTTGTTCAAACGAAGATAATGATTTCAAAAGTTTGCACCTATCAGTGCAAAAGGAAAAGAACTCTGACCGTATATAGATGTTTGTCAGTATGGATTTCTTCCAAACCAAGAGGATTTTTGACATTTGTGGTTTCAAGATACGCTCAAATAACTACCCTTTGGTGCTGTGGTAACAGTATCTTTATTCAGGAGAACTCCTAAACTGAAGAGGCAAATTGAAGCCGACCAAAGGAAACATTTCTTCCGACCAGTCATACTGGGTCGGAATACGGTTTCATAGCCGCGCACTTTGTGCAAATCGACGTTCGTCAGCAGGGCAAAAATGGCCCTGCAACTAGGTTAAATTTGAAGCAAAGACCCTTCTCGCTTATCAAATACAAAGGATAATTAAACTTTTAAACTTCATTTATGTGCATAGTCCGCGTTTATGCGTGATGTCAGAGTTGACATATCGATCAAATAAGAATGTATGGTAACGCCAGGTAACGTTATGGAAACGGAAAACAATCGTCCTTTTGACAGTATTTATTCCGGATACATTTTACACTTTTTTGTTTATTTATACAATATTTAAAAGCTATTTCACAAAATAAAAGTGAATAATAAATATGGAGGAGAACCAGTTCGACAACGCTGGTGAAAATCCTGAAGCAGCGGCGGCCTCTTCGGCCGATGACTTGGATCCAGAAAATCCCGAGCACGCGTTCGCCATCCTGGAGAAGACCTATACCAAGGTATTTACCTCTTCACTCCCACAATAAAGAATCGCCTGCTTATCTCCATCCGTTTCTTCATCATCAGCAACCAGAACTCTTCCTTCTTATTATTTCACGTGAAATATATCTGTTATTAAACAATAGACATCACCTATGACAATACCCAGATAACTAGATACGTAAAACACACCAAAATCTCTTCGTTCCAGACTATAAGCGAACTCGAACAAACTCCGGAACTGATCCAATACGCTGAGGAATTCACAAAGATCTTCGAGGCGTTCTTCCAAAGCCACGAAAACGAGAAGAGCTTATCGCAGAAGTGCGAAACCTACGAGGAGAGAGTGACTGAAGATGAGAACCAGCTGGAACTGGCCAAGCAACTCGCAAAGACTGATAACAAGACAATCCACGAGCTCAAAGACCAGATTAAGTATGCCTGGAAGATGTGTGATGCAGCACACGCCAGGGAACAGGCAGCGCAGGAAGTTATCGATAACTTGAGAAAGCAGATTGATGGCCTAAATGCCGAGATCGAGTTCAAGAACAAAATGGGCCAAGATGATGAGTAATATAATCTAATATACCACAAAATACTTCGCTTTAAACCACATTTTCAGGGCCAGTGAACTAAGCAAGCATAAAGAAGGCTTGCAGAGGGAACGCGATAAGTTGGCATCCGAAGTATCAAAAATAACTGAAAAGTTAAACAATGCATTGAGCTACCAAGAAGAACTAGAGCGACGAACATCCCAAGCAGATTTAAAAATCAATGAATTTGCTGAACAAGTCGAGGTAAGGTAACCAAAAAAAACTATTAGATGTCACAAACTATACTTTTTACACGTAGGAACAAGCCAATGAAATCGAAAAGTCCAAACAAAACAAGTCGAAACTAGAAGCAGAGATGCAACTCCTCATCCAAACAATCGACGACAAAGACCAAGAGATCAACGCGTTGAACGAAGTCGTGATTGCTCAGCAGAAGCAAGCGAGCAAAGCGGAGCTTAACTTCAAAGAGCAGAAAGCCCTCACGGAGAAGGCTATTAAGGACGGCGAATCTATGACTCTGAGGTTCGCAAAGATGCAGGACGAACTCGACAGCCTCAACTACAACCACGAGAGGTTAAAGAAGGACTTTCTGAAGCGAGCAAACGAGATTCGTGTACGTATCTCCTCCTAACACGGTGGTTTCCATGATATAGAACGTTTTCTTGCAGTTTAAAGAGGAAGAGGTAGCTAGGATCAAGAATGACATTGCCAAAATTGCCAAGTCCAAAGAGATTTTGGAGTCGCGCATCAAGCTGATGGACGAGGAAAAGGGTGAAAGTAACGCCGAGAAGGATAAGCTACGGCAAACGATTGCTAACATGAGTAGGGAAATTGATTTGGTGAAGAGAGCCCAGGATCAAGACAAAAGAGCTCTCGATCATATCACCAGGGAAAAGGATATTATGAACAAGAATATCATTAGGATGCAAGGTAAAACCTTTTTTGCTTAATTTTCCAATAACCTTTCCTTCATTCCGTAATTTTAGCCGTTGCCAAGGACCATATAAAGCTCATCAAGATTCAAGAGCAAGCGAGGCGTAAGCTTGTGTTGGAAATCGACAATCACGTCCTTGAAGGAAATAAGAAGTTGAAACAGATCCACTACTTCGAGAAAGAACGCGATCGGCTTCTCGAAGAACAACTGAATCTCATGAAGAAAATCGAAGACTACATGGATGATGAGAAATTGAAGAAGGTGGACATTACATCAGAACTTATCTCCTTTTAACTTTCTGTTATTCTCCAGGCTGAGATTTACGAACTGAAGAAGAGCACGGCTGAATACGAGAACAAATTGCGGATGCAACTTAATCTATTTGACGCTGTACGCGCTGAACGAAACGCGCTGATGAAGAGTCTTCAGGAGTCCAACGCCGAAACTAGCGAGCTGAAAGCCAAGCTGAAGGTGACCACCCATCAAACTGAGCAGCTGAAAGAGGACATATCCATGAAGGAAACACAGTTCATCAAGGAAGAGATTATACTGAGAAAAGTTACCAAAGAAAAGGAAAACTTAAGGTATGTCTTGAATAGAACCACCAGTTATTTTTATTGCTAGATGTTTTGCAGGGTTGAGTTGGACAACTCGCTGGAAACCATAAGGAATTTGAAGCAGGATATTGCTGAGATGAAAGCAGAAGAGAAACGTCTGCATAAAGTTATTCTGGTACGTATTTAGGTGCTCATTATAAGTCCTAAAGAATCATGTTGTTTATTATTTTATCCATAGAACGGTGATAGACTGATAAGACAACAAACTAAAGACTTGGAGCAATTAATGAACGAAAGAGACATTCTGGGATCCCAATTAGTCCGAAGAAATGACGAGTTATCACTGCTGTATGAGAAGATTCGAATTTTGCAAACCACCTTGCACAGAGGTGAAGCCCAATACGACCAAAGACTGGAAGACATACGCCTCCTAAAAGTGGAGATTAGACGCTTACGACAAGAGAAAAGCCTACTGACAATAACCATCGCCAACATGACTGACCTAAGACAAGAAGTCTTCCATTTAGAAAGAGACCTGATCAAGGAGAGACTGAAATGCAAAGCACTCGAGGAAGAATTGCAAAACCCCATGAACATCCACAGGTGGAGAAAACTGGAAGGGTCTGACCCAGAGGTCTATGAATTATTGCAGAAGATGCAACTTCTCCAAAAGTAATTACCAATTTGTGCAACAACATGTACATGGTTAACTACTAAATTATGTTTCTTTATAGGAGATTGTTGAAACAATCAGAACAAGCTTTGGAGAAAGAACGACAGTTAAAAGAAGCGGAGAGGCTTTATTTGAATTTACGGCACGTGGTTGTTAGGCAACCGGGTCCTCAAGTTCTCGGCCAGCTGTCAAAAACACAACAGGCGCTGTCGCAGAATATCCGTAAGATGAAGGTAAACGCGAAATCTGCATTACCGACACCCATATATTACAAATTTCGAACATATTTTTTCCAGTGTTTGGCTTCCGAGTTAAACATGACGGAGCTACAAAACAACGAATACAAGACCGAATTGGAGAAATTACGAACGGAAGTGAAAGATGTGAAGCAGAAACACATGAAAGATAAGCGGGTCATGGGTAAACGCCTATCGGCGATGAAGGAAAGCTTGAGTAGGTCAGTTACCCAGGCACAGTCGTCGTCGGAAATCAAATTCGCCGGTGGTGGTTTTCGTATGTCGGTAAATAATTAAATCGTGCGTTCGTGCTAAAATCCCAGAGGGACAATATCCGATACACGTGTGCTGCGTATTGCGGTGTGGGAGTGCGCCGTTTATCGTTATCTCTACCCGTAGCCTGGGATCGATAATTCGAGACGAGCGGAAAAACATTTCGAGGTTAGGATGCCGAAAACACTGGAGGTTTGTGTTGATAGCTTTGAATCGGCCATGGCCGCTATCGCCGGCGGAGCAAACCGACTCGAGTTGTGCTCCTCGCTCATAGAGGGCGGCCTAACGCCGACACCGGGAATGTTACATCAAATTCAAAACGCAAACACTAATAAGATTCCTATATTTTGCATGCTGCGATGCAGGGCGGGGAATTTTATTTATACGGCTGAGGAGGTCGAAATTATGAAGGAAGATGCAAAGATTCTGCGTAAATACGGCGCCGATGGTTTTGTTTTCGGGGCGCTACTCGAAAACGGAGACGTCGATATGAAACATTCTCGAGAAATCGTCAAAACTTGCTTTCCTCTCCCTGTTACATTCCATAGGGCTTTCGATTATTGCCGTCGGCCGACTATTGAAATTGAAGTTATTATAGATTTGGGATTCACCCGCATCCTAACGAGTGGTTTGCAACCAACCGCTCAACTTGGTGTGAAGCAAATCCAGAAACTTATGGAGCAGGTCGGGACTAGAATAATTATTGTACCTGGAGGTGGAATTACCGTAAATAATTTAAAGTTTATCATGGAGAATACGGATGCTACCGAATTTCATGGGTCCTTTAAGAAAGCCAAAGATGAATCCACTTCAAAGACCACCGAGGTTTCTGTTGGGGAAAAAAGCGACACCCTGTACGTAACAGACGACCAAGTCGTCGCTCAAATTGTTGATATTCTTAGGTCCGATTAAAATGTCTTTCTTTTTTTTGTCCGTATTTATTTTCATGTACGTGTTTTAAACTTTTAACGCGTGGTTTTCGCAGTTTATGTTTTCGATGTAATTTAGGTGTTTGTAAATTGTAATTATGATGCACTAATGTACAGGACGAAAGGTTCTTGTCTGCTGGGCGCAGTAATTAGTTTGTTAAGTCGTCGTACTTTCGAAAGATGTTTATGGGATATATTTTTTGACAGTATTCGTCCTGATAAGAGGTCTCGGTATTTTCTGAAGCAATCTTACTATCATGTGACATAAATATATTTTAAAGCCTCGTAAATCGTGTGATTCGAATTTGATGTGAAAAATAAAGTTGTTATTTGAACAGTTTTGGTTTTATTTTTTAACCTTGTTATTGTAGACGGTGTTACCATTACCTGGAAGTCGCTAAGAAAAATTTGGGACACATTACGAAGGAAATAAATCATGTTCATAAATTGCATCATTTAATACTCTTATAAGTCAGGCATCATTTGCACCGTTCGCATGTCAGCCTTTCCTAAGTTAAGCATTACTTAAGGGTTTCTGACGTTGGCAACACTGTAAAGTTCTAGTTATATTTGAAAATACTTGGTTCTAAAATTAACAGTATTGCGTCACTTGTCAAAACTGTCAATAGGTTAATGTGGCGGCAAATTTGAATTACTCTCATAGCTACAAAATTACGGCACAAAAAAAAGAATTTATGATCAAAACGAAACTATTATTTCTAATACACAATAAAACTGTAATTTTACATTACAAACTCCTAAAATCGCTTGATAACATGATAAATTGACACATATAGGTACTGTCTTGACATTTCTTAAAACGACATTTCATGTGCAATGTGTGTCTATACCACAATCAACCAATCACAACTAAGCTTATATTTACGCTGGCTTTAAGCCGTCGATTTTCTAGGCTTAAGTTAGGTCGTTCTTAACTGTAGTTAGGTAATGGATATGTGACGGTGCAAACAAAATCGATGACATAAGTACGATCCCATACTTTGATATAAGTTAGTTATTTATGCCCGTTTGCACCGTTTGTGTTAAGAAAGGCTTAAGTATGAGATCGTACTTATGTCATCGATTTTGCTTGCACCGTTACATATCCATTACCTAACTACAGTTAAGAACGACCTAACTTAAGCCTAGAAAATCGACGGCTTAAAGCCGCTTGTGGTGTAGACACACATTGCACATGAAATGTCGTTTTAAGAAATGTCAAGACAGTACCTATATGTATCAATTTATCATGTTATCAAGCGATTTTAGGAGTTTGTAATGTAAAATTACAGTTTTATTGTGTATTAGAAATAATGGTTTCATTTTGATCATAAATTCTTTTTTTTTGTGCCGTAATTTTTGTAGTTATGTAAGTAATTCAAATTTGCCGCCACATTAACCTATTGAAAGTTTTGACAAGTGACGCAATACTGTTGATTTTAGAACCAAGTATTTCCAAATATAACTAGAACTTTACAGTGTTGCCAACGTCAGAAACCCTTAAGTAATGCTTAAGTTAGGAAAGGCTGACATGCGAACGGTGCAAATGATGCCTGACTTAAGTTAGGCATAAAGATAAGCTGTTCTTAAATTTAAGTCGTTCTTAATAAGTACGGTGCAAACGGGCATTATAAACTTTGATATAAGTTACTAAGTTCTAGATTTCCGGGGGAATACTTTGATATAAGTTAGTTATTTAGTCGTTAAAAATAGAAATAATTTACATGTCGTGAACATTGTCCCCAAATCATCAGTCATTCTAACACATTTAAATATGGAATTTAACCGACGGTACTTTTTTATGTACGCATGTACGATGACGGAATTAAATACATCAAAGTCAACAATCGGATTCCTAAAATCGCTAGTAAATACTTAATTATGCGTATTAATTGATGTCGAAATCTGTCAACACGTAAAATCTAAATCATCGATATAACACTAAATTGCAATCTTAAGGACAACTAGTTTAATCTGGAGTAATGTTTGCTATGGAAAAATTTGTATATAATTATTTGCATGATTTCGTGCAATTTTTTACGAAAGTAGGGCATGTGAGTTGGCGCCCAAGTGTACAGGCATTCCGGCAACTTTCCGACTACCTCATTGACACATTGAAGCGCCGAAACCTTCTACCAGCCTTATACAATACTGGACGACACAAAATACTTCAATTTCATGAAACCACAGTTGGATTCCAAATAATGTAAGTCATAGAATAACATTAAATGTCATGCCGCTGACATTTATTAAAATTTACGTAGTTTATCACTCGAAGATGAACTGGTATCAATTTGGTCAAGAACGGTGAAATCCCTAAGAAAATGCATGTAACATTTGCCACTTCCGGTTATCAGATTGACACCAAAAACAATCCAGCTCGTCCCCCGGTAATTCTAAATATGTATACCAAATTTATTGCACCGCACCGTTTAGGCGCTATCGTATTCGCAGACATACATTAGCTGCTTTCCATTTGCACATTTCTGAGTTGATATTAGCTGAGCTGAGCTAATCTAACTTATGCGTAGCGTTCATTTTGTTTTGGTGAAGTAAGACAAGCTCAGACAAATTACCTTCCCCTTGCCCTTGGCTAGTCATGCGAAAAGGTAACTTAGATCGTCTGAGCTGTCTGAGCTAACCTAATAGAAGAAGAAGAAGAAGAAGGAGAACCTAACCTAAATCCGCCATCGTGCGTGCGTGCAATTTGGTTTTTGTTTATTTTATAAACTATAAGAAGTTTCGGCAAGATGGATGAAGTTAACATATTTGATGTGTGTGACCTGATTACACATCTTCGCTACGAAGTGGAATTAAGTCACGATGACGGTATACGCGTGCAAAGAAGCGGTTCTGATGCCTATGTTTCTTATTTGTACCTATAGATGATAACATTGATAACACTTGTTGTCAGGCAAATGGCGCCGCCACTCGCTGACATCAAGTTCCACGAACTTAGTTAGATAGAATGGCACCGAACGCGTTCCTTTTGCCAACATAGCTTAGCTTAGTTGAACTTGGACCAAGCCAGACGGTGTTAGATTAGCTCAGCTAATGGATTCAGATGACCGCCGTTTCCTTTCCTCTAGAATGGTTGGTGCTGACTGCTGACGTCAAAATCATTGAACATATTATTTAAAAAATCACGTTCCAAAAAGTCATTATACGTTTCTACAAGATCACAACGAGATCACACAAGAGTTCTACACGAAGTAAATTTTCTCCGTTCTTTTTTTCTCACCGTTACCGTGGGTGTTATATACCTTTTCTGTTGCCATTCACTTACGAGTGTCAGCAAGAAAACAAGTCAAGAATAAAATCGAATCTGTTCCAAATTTATTAATTATTTGTGTCAGTATGTTGCGCTCTCAATTTTACGTAAACTGGTAAGGTCAAATAAATAACACTCCATACGTATTAAATCTTATATTTATGTGAGGTTTATTCATAATTTATACACAGCAATACCTATTTCCATATAGTCTTACGTATTAACAATACACAGAATCAACGGATCTTAACAACAGACAATAACCTTGCAAAAAGGTCTTGTCCTGTTGTCTTCAGGTCACAAAACTTCACACTGCACGCAGTAGGTGAAGTTTTTTGGAAACCATTAGGAATTGAAGGGGTTCTCTTAATGTGGTAGGTTATCCACGGGAACTCCATAGATGCGTACACGGCTTAGGCCCCCATCTGGAGCAATTGTTATCTTGACGTGAGTGAAAGGACCATCATTAATAATACTATCGATTTCGTGGATTTTGTGGGCAGATAACTGAAAATTAGCGTTTTATAGAAGGTTTGCAGGAAAAGTAAGATAAATAATTTACCTTTGTGTTGGGAAGGACCAACTTCCAATGCGATTTTCCTCCATCCATATAACATCCTTCAATTTTTGCCGAATCAGGAAAGTTCCCCTTGAAATGGGCTGTGTCCAGCTCAATTCTTGTAATCTTCCCCACGCAACCAAAACCTAAGACGCACCATTCATTGCCAGGAACTTGAAGGATGTTATGCTCGTCAGCTTCAAGTATCGGTGGTCTGTCTGTTCTTCTGGCGGTTTCCCAGCCGTCACCCATGTCCTTTCCTCTTCCACGAGTAATCAGATTCTTTGGATGGCCATAATGGGCGTTGGAATAACTATGGCAAAATCCACCGTTTTCCATAGACACCAAATCGATTTCATCGTCTGATGTTAGGTCCAGTGTGCAATGGACATCTCCATATACTCTTAATCTCGCTATCCCACCATCTGGGAACATATTCAATCTTATATGAGTGATAATCTCATCGCAGTCTACTTTGAAGTAGTTGTGTCTGGATTCCAAATAACCAGGCTTTAGGGGCGTCATCTCTATAAGCTCTTTCCAATCATCAGTCTTCAGTTTCTCTATTTTCTCTATCGATTCTTCGCAGCATTCAGTCCCCATCGGATTTTTAACCCTAGGAGGAAATAATGCTTCTTCTGCAAGAAATAAACGTAGTGTTATTATGTTGTAATCGTTGACCATTAGACACCACGTAACAATAGAATTATATTTTAATACATATTTCCTCACCTGTTGGCGTTAAATTGGCGGCTTGCAGTGAGAATTGTGGTGCAAAGTTTCCTGTAAAGAAGGCCGTGTCCACCTCGATTGCTCTTATTGTCCCTGGAATGCCCAGCTTGATGACACACCAGTCATGGCCGGGTTTTCGCTTTCGTCTTGTTTCCCAACCGTCCATCCATTTTCCGTATTCGGTGAAGAGACCCACCTGGAAAACTGGCTCTTCGCTTTTCAGTAAGTTTTCAGCCGCTGCAAACCAATCGTCCGTTGCAAATAGGACCTGTCCTCCATTCTAAACAAATAAAGAAGATTTTTGATGTGAATGTTGTTTTGTATATTATAAAAAGAAACCAAGTGAAGAAGGTGTGGTACTGATATTGGTCAACATATTGTTAAACATTGATAACCTCATGTTATTTTAGTATTGTTATCTTGTTAGAAAACTATTTATACTCTCTGTTGAAAAAATGCTAAACTTCTGTAATCACTAGTAGAAGCATCGCGGAAATAGAATTGTTTAACAAATATAATCAGCGTAAAAAAAAACATTATAATAAATTATAATCCTTAATCGTTCTACAGGGTATTCCAAACCCTGGCCACAAAAACTCGGTTACACAGGTCAAATGAGTTGTAGAAATTGTTAAAAATTGCATTAACTAGGATACATTTTGGGAAATTTGTCTAAAATTTGCTAAAAGAATCATAAAAATCCAGAGAAAAAATATTAAGAACGTTTCGAATAGTATGAATATCCAGAATATCTACTCTAACTCATCAAAAGCTCTGATGACGTGGATGAAAGGTCTTTGCCATGAAACTAATAACAAATTGACAAATTCAGACTTACCGCTAACGATTACAACAATTTTTTCTCTTATCAATAACTTATAAGTCGTTGAACTACACAAATAATTCACCCACTGAACATTACCCCTAATTATACTAATAATAAAAATTGATTTTTTTTGTCAACCACATTTTCCCAGAAAAGAGAACAAAGAAGTTGTTAAACTAACCTTTTCGCAGACCAGATCGGTCAAGTTATCGAATTGAGAAATTTCGGATGACATGATGTGAGTGTGCGGTGTGACAAGTTTTAATACAAACCAGGAATCGGTTCAAGCAACAGTTCTTTATATAGCATTTCAATTATTGATAAGGATGACTCGTGTTATCATGGACTAATTGTTTGTAATTGGTAGGAATGTTAAGTTATTTTCCAAAAGACGTACAGATTAGAGGTTAAGCTGTAAACAAGCAACTTTTACGAAATTGATAGCCTCTGAGGAAAATTTAAAGCATTTCATCACACGTCCTATTTACCTTGACAATATTTATTTATACAACTAAAAAAAGACGTACTAATACTCAAAAAATATATATTATATATCTGTGGTGGCCTTACATGGCTGGCACTAAGAAGTGTCTGAACATTTGCAATTATTCAATTTTGTGAAGCCAGAGGCTCTTTGGACCCTACCTAACGTCAGTTTCTATGATATAAGGACATTTGTCATACTGACTTTCAATGTCATGTCAGTGGCACTGACGTTTGTCAAAATCTGACAATCTGCAACAGCGACGAAGGCTGTGGATTCTGTCAACCTGCTTCTATTACTCTTATAGCTCCTAACCCGTTCATACCACTGATCTGTAAGTTGGTATACATATTTAGTCCCTGGAGGATGAACCGTTGTCAGTTTGGTCCAAATCGGATGAATCTCTCAGAAGTGGCATTTAACATATGCCACTTCCGGTTGTCAGATTGTCACCAAAAATAATCCAGTTCATCCCCCGGTAATTCTAAGTAAGTATACCAAATTTCAGCCCGATCAGTTATACCGATTGGACGCAATCGTGTTTACGGCCATACACACAGACACACATACATACATATAGATGTTTCAAACTAAGAAGAGCACAGTTGTATATGCAACCAAATATACACAGGCAATTTATAAACCATACACTGGGTATGATTGGTTGCATATACAACTGTGCTCTTCTTAGTTTGAAACTACTCTACATACAATACATTTTACAGAAATTATTGCAATCGATTCAGGGGACCTGAAAATGCGTATTTCCGCTGAAATCACTTTATCACAAAGCTAAATACATCAATAAAAGTTTGCATTTTGCTTTATGTCAATTTTTGCAAATAGACAAACCGTTTCAAGTAAAAATTTACCCCAAGTAGTGGTGATACATGATTTGGATAAAAAAGAATTATATGTAAACCTTTATATTGTTTGGATAATAAGCTCAGAATATAAGCGTAAAAGATTGACACAAAATAATATGTATTACCACCATCACACCATCACGCCTCAACACGTAACATCACTTTTTGAAAGATCATTTACATATAACCTAGCTAAGCTATACAATCCTCTGCCTGACTCCGTAAAATCAAAGAATCTGCATCAATTTAGAGTAGCTCTTCATCAGCATCAGCGTCTTCTTCGTTTAATTAATTCATATCTGTTTATTTTGTTTTTTATTAGTTGCAGCTTGTTGTTTTCACTTTTTTTATTATTTTTTTACTATCGCAGGGTTGAGTGGAAGAGAGGGAGTTATGCTCCCAAACTTCGCCCTGTTTATTATGCAGTTTTTTGTTTCATATGTTATACCGATCAAACATCAAATAAAGACATTATTATTATTATTATTATTATTATTATTATTATTATTATTATTATTATTATTATTATTATTATTATTATTATTATTATTATTATTAACTCAACTAGGAGTAAAATTAATTAAACGTTAAAAAATTCAAAAATTATAAGTTTGTTCGAGCAGTGAAAATTAATTTGACAGGATAAGCCATGTTTCAATAGCAACTGTACTATAAATAGGAATGACGAACTAAGTTTTGACAGCTACTCGAACAAAGCTTATACTAACTATATTAAATCTTAAGTTTGTATTATAAATAATATACTTTTGGTAAATTATAAACAACAACGAAAGCCAGAAGTTACCAGAAAAACTGCGATGTAAAGAATTAAAAAATCGTACAAAAATTTACTAATACGCCCAAAATAAACAACAGACATGTTATGAAAAATAAGGCTAAATAACAGAATGGCGACATAAGGCTTTTTCCTATATCGTTGAAATTTTTATAGAATTTAATCTGCTTACAATAAAAAAGTTCAAGCATACTGGCTAATATCTTTTCTACTACCTATACTAATTACGAACTTTCAAGTGTAGGGCGCGTTCAGTCGCCGACATTTGCGATCGACTAGCTGCAAAATTGGGCTTTTCGATATTACTTTTGACGCTCGAATTGAAAAAAGGACACAATTCCGCGTGGACTGCGCGATATTTTGTAAATTAAAAGCGTCAATTTTGAAAAAAAATCACGTTTTTGCACCTCTTCGGGTGAAGGCGAACCTCGAGAAAATGTCACGTGACGTCTAGAAATTCCGACAAGCGGATTGATGAACGTCAACAATTTACATTTTTTATCCGTTCCTGCCGACCTTATAAAAGCCGCTCGCTCTCATGTCTTACGATAAGATCCCTCTAAATACCCTTCGCAAAGAGTTTTGAGCAAAAAAAACGGCCTTAAAAACAATTTTCGATCCAAAAAATCGATTTTTGTCGACCCGTGTTTTGCTGCTATTACCACAGTAACGTCAAACCCGAAACGCCCCCTGCCGGACATTCGTAACAACAGTAACAGATAGCAGATAACCTAAAATGTATCGTAAAGTGTCCATATTGCGAATGTGGACAGGTGGGAAGCCTTAACCACATATTTCTAGAATGTCCAATAACTAAAATCGAAAATTTTGACATATACACAGAGCTAGTAAGCTATACTGTTGAGAGATCCAACGACCGTTGTCATGCCAACAGGGGGCAATCATAATACAACGTAAAATCATCTGTCTTGTGTAATAGCTTAACATTACTGATAAGCTACATACATTTTGTAATCGCAATGAATATTACGTAGCTTTTACGACGTAAAAATAATTCGAAACTTATTTTGGGCTGAACAAACTGGATACGATAGAAGAATCGTAGACAGCATATGTTTAAACACTCACGTCATCGTGTGCTATTCACAACTTTATCCAGTGGTATTTTTATATTTATCGTTATGTTGTCAAATGTTTGTTTACAAATAAAGATAAAACCATATGATTCACGGTGAAGGCCATATAGTATAAATTATAATTTAGACTAATTCATTGATAATCACGATAGTCTGCCATGATCATATACATAAGTAAATTGCCAACCTATTTATTTTAATAGCTTTATCTTTAGTCTGTTATGTAATATTTCTCGAACTTGTAAACAACGGAGATATTGGAAAAGAGATAGGTAACAAAAACGATTCTTAGTTTCCGACTACTATTTTAGAAGGAAAGTTTTGTAATCGACGGAGAAAAACTGAATCAATTTCACTTCTTTGTCAGGAGACAAACTGGATTGTTTTGTGTGACAATCTGAGGACTCGAAGTGAAAATGTTGCATGTATTTTCTAAGTGATGCAACCAATTTTAATCAATCTGATACCAGATCATCATTCAGTGACCAATACAACAACCACAATCGTAAATGATACAGCAAAACTTAATAGAAAGCAGTCTATTTCAACGGAGAACTCGCAAATTCTTCCGGAAAACCGCATCTCATACCAAGAAAAAACAGACAAGTTATCATGGGTCAACAAATTCACGAAGCAAGTCCAAAAATTCGACACAGTTACGGCATACCATACGAGAAGGTAAATATCACTTTCGATAGCACGAGTTGTGTAACCATCCATGGCGTACTACTTCCATGGTCTGTTGGTATAACCCATGTGTACCTCTCCACATTGATACCGGTTCTGAACACACGCCAAGATGCAGGTGTATCTCGATTATTACATGCACAACCAATGGCATATTAGAAAGGCCTCACTTTCTACTGACACGAAGTCAGAAGTTTTCCGAGAGGAAAACAGTCTCCGTCCAAAGACGCTGCACGTCTGGTGTCTTCTGTGAATGGTGACTGGTGCCTTCTAAAAGAATTACACCATACCGGTAAATTTGATGTGACGTGCTGTTGGTTTATACGGATACAACGACGAATGTCAATTTCTAACCACCTAAATTTCAACCAGAAATTGTTCTTCTTAAAACTATAAGTGCAGTAGCTAGTAGCGATTTGTTTACTAGCATATTATATAAAGCTTTTATTGTTCTAAATAACTGGAACTATTAAGTGTTACGCAATTGCTTGTCTTGTGTTACGTCAAAGCGATCAGGAAGTGCAGCTCTTGCTGGCAGACAAATTCAGAGCTTTACGTAAGTTCACTTCACTTGTCTACTGACGTATCTCTGGCTGACCAATTACTCGAAGGCACTTGTTTGACCAATTGCATAACTATTGAGTAATTAATGATATCAACGATTAGTGTTACCAAAATAGCTCATGGGCAATTTTGAGAGTGATGAAATGCTTTTATTTTCCGACTAGTACCCTAGAAGGAAAGTATTGTAATCTACAGAAAAAAAATCAGGAAAATACTCGTTTTGAGATCCCCCTGAATCGATTGCAATGATTTCTGGACATTTATTTTGTAGGGATTTAACCAATTTTGACCAAACTGATACTAGTTCATCTTTCAGTTACTTTAAATATGTATACTAATTTATTATGGGAATTTGACTAGCAATTTCACGTCATTCCCTGTGGCAAGTTAGAAAAGACTTTATTATCACTTTTAAGATTGATGTTACCACAAAGTTTGTTTGGTTTTCTTGTTATGCCCATATTTATAACGAGTATTAAAGATAAATTAAAGTAAAGAATGCAGTTAATTAGTTCGTGCCGCATTCTTCTTGTGGAATCATGAGCTGAATCATCGGCATGACTGTGCATTTCCATTTTGCCCATTTTGCATTAAAACGTCAGATTTAGAAAAAAAAACATTCTGATATAGCGAGCAAAACGACAAAAAGGTCATTTAGCGTCAGTATCTTCGAAGGCAGGGATAAGTAAGCTCACACAACATATTTCTCGTAGAACGCTGATTTTCGTCAATAAACTCACTAATCTGTAAATTATTGTCAATATTTACATTTCCTGGAGGCATCAGTTTGATAAAAATCAGTTGAATCTCTCAGAAAATGCAACATTTGGTACAATTCGTCGCCTGACAATAGTGACGTCCCAAGGAGGAAATATAATGCGAAGCTTGACAACGTTGCTCATAGTTATTTTATGCTATTAGGTTGGGAGCACACGCATACTTCACGTTCTTTACGGTGGTTGAATTGAGGTTAAGTGAGGCAAAAGGCAACATCAATCACGAACAAATCTAAACAAACATACACAGTTTGTAGTGTGCCTGATTGCAATAGAGAATCAGTAGAAATAACACATGACGGTACTTATAACACTAGTTATTACTTTAATATACAGATAACATAACTCCCGGAATGTCAAAGTAAACACTAGCAAAGATGGCATGCAACACCATATAAACAAGAACTGATGACAAACCTATAAGAACAAAAATCCCTATATTTGTGAATAATTTCTAGGCTACGTTGACAATTTTACACTTGCCAATCACGACAGTCCTCGGCAAATTCAAATTTTAATTGCAATTTCCTCAACAAACTCCGAATATAATAAGTTAACATAATGTCATACTTAGGTAATTCCACAGGCATAAATACAGGTATTAAAAAAACATTGCAATGGATTCAGGGCATTTTAAATCGAGCATTTTCGCAAAAAATCGTGATTTTTTTTAATTGATTACAATATTTTCCCTCTAATGTGAACTAGTCAGAAAGGAACAAACATCATCTACTGACTTAAGTATACCAGAAACATTAATAATTAAAGATACATATGAATGCTTCTTTGACATATTGTGTCAAGTGCTCTTAACCTATACACCTTTGCCATGTAATTACAATTAACACTATCAAAATGTAGCAAGAAAACGTAATATAATAATGGAAATCCCTGGAAGAGCATCGATATAAGTTATAAAGTACTCCTATAAACAGGAATAAAGAGTTAAATATTTAGGTGAATATTAGAACAGCAATGAGGGGTTCATCATCCCTTGATTACACTTCTACGTTGTTTATTTAAGTGGAATATCTTTATCTGAACTGGACGGTGGATATTCAAGGTACCTACCCATAAATGTTTAATCGAAATTGACATTCGTTGTTCGATGTTACCTATAAATGTACCGCGGCGTTTATCTGTTGGCCACAATAACGTTTTAACTTTACCTGACAGGATGAGCGCAAGTTCTCACTCTCAAAACGCGTCCGTCGACAACAGAGCGTTATCTTGGACATGACCAATTGAATCTGGATCGTGAAATTATCGGCAGGAAATTTTGCCGGTAACAGGATAACTGTGTCGCTGCCGGTCTAGGTTTTGCGAACGTTTGTAGAAACTTTGTGTTGTTGCCATGGATTCCAAGAAAAATTCGAACGCGAATAGTGCGTCCAGCAGGATGTTCAGTTGGAGCAGTAACGAATACAAGTAAGTCTTTTTCTAATATTATATCAGTATAATATAGACTGTGTATTATCCACTTAATTTTGAAACTAAAAATAACAATAGTTGAAATTTAGTTGAACTATTTCTATATTTTGATATACAGCTCTTTGTTCAGAACTCATTGTTCTCTTAATAGCATTTGTGCTACTTTTATATTTATATTTATACACCTTGTCCGCCATTTTTTTTGTTTCACTGATGGCAACAAGATATGATATTTTATTCTTGTCACAAGTTTTGTGATGATTTGTAAAATGTAGCAAGGGCTAAAATCTCTCAGGTGTTTTAGCACTAATATGTTGCAGAAGATTTGTTAAATGTTTTAATTATACTAAATTATATTCACTAGATTTAGAAGTGTTTGTCCCCCAGTCGATGTAAAATAGTCAAGTAGTTTTGATAGATATACCTATATGTATTTAAAAAACCTTTAATTCTGTTGTTCATTTTGGCTTATTTCTTAAATTATATACAAAGAAGAAACAGGAACACAATAGCAAACAAGTTTAATAAAGAATAATTTTAAGAGAGCAAATCTTACGATTATTGAATTTTCTATTTGAAAATTCAATAATCGTAAGATTTGCTCTCTTAAAATTGACACAATATGTCAAAGAAGCATTCATATGTATCTTTAATTATTAATGTTTCTGGTATACTTAAGTCAATAGATGATGTTTGTCCCTTTCTCACTAGTTCACATTAAAGGGAAAATATTGTAGTAAACTAAAAAAAAATCACGATTTTTTGCGAAAATGCTCGATTTAAAATGCCCTGGATCCATTGCAATGTTTTTTTAATACCTGTATTTATGCCTGTGGAATTACCTAAGTATGACATTATGTTAACTTATTATATTCGGAGTTTGTTGAGGAAATTGCAATTAAAATTTGAATTTGCCGAGGACTGTCGTGATTGGCTAAGTGTAAAATTGTCAACGTAGCCTAGAAATTATTCACAAATATAGGGATTTTTGTTCTTATAGGTTATAGACTGTGTATTATCCAGTTAATTTTGAAACTAAAAATAACAATAGTTGAAATTTAGTTGAACTATTTCTATATTTTGATATACAACTCTTTGTTCAGAACTCATTGTTCTCTTAATAGCATTTGTGCTACTTTTATATTTATATTTATACACCTTTTCCGCCATTTTTTTGTTTCACTGATGGCAACAAGATATGATATTTTATTCTTGTCACAAGTTTTGTGATGATTTGAAAAATGTAACAAGGGCTAAAATCCCTCAGGTGTTTTAGCACTAATATGTTGCAGAAGATTTGTTAAATGTTTTAATTATACTAAGTTATAGTCACTAGATTTAGAAGTGTTTGTCCCCCAGTCGATGTAAAATAGTCAAGTAGTTTTGATAGATATACCTATATGTATTTAAAAAAACCTTTAATTCTGTTGTTCATTCTGGTTTATTTCTTAAATTATATACAAAGAAGAAACAGGTACACAATAGCAAACAAGTTTAATAAAGAATAATTTTAAGAGAGCAAATCTTACGATTATTGAATTTTCTATTTGAAAATAAACTAGGTTATTTCAAATATGACGTTTCAAATAAATGAACATTGCACCTGTTTGCCAAAAGTGTATCTAACTAAAAGTTTTGTTTGTGTTTGTGATATTCTCTTATTGTATGAAAACGCATACAAATTGTTCTAGAAAGTTGTGATATAAAGCACAACTCTGCTGTAATTACAAAACAATGCATCTGTTTAAAACTGCCCCAACCTGGGGGCACTTTTGAACAGTAGAAGTGTTTTGAAAATAATTAATTAATGAAAACCTATTTGAGCTGATTCGATATACAGTGTATAACCTTTTTATATAAACATTCAGGTATTACACAGACATTGACTATTGAGCTACTGACCATTACATTCTTATAAAAAAGTTATCCATTTTTTTTACAATAAGTGATTTATCGAAGAACAATGTTAGGGATAATATTGGTCAATTAGTTTTAGATTTCTTTCTACTACTCTGGCTGTCTGATTGGTTCAAAGGTATGCACATTAGTACTAACTGTCGCAAAGGCATTCTTAATCCATTTTAATCGCTATAGTCATTAACCACATGCGGCCTTGGCCATGCCAAGTGCCGATAAACTGACCATTTTTTGACAAATATTCTTCCTCTTAACACCAGTAGCGGCTCGTGATATGTTTAATTGGGTGGGCAAAATATCAATGCAGTTTTAAGGACTTATTTAATGAAGTGTTACTATATGTTATTAAATAAACACTACAAATTTGAACCGGCATATTTTTAAGAAGTAGTTAACCGTAAGAACCATCAAGAAAGTCGAGTAGACACTAAACAACCCTAATAAAACGGCCGACTTTTTGCGCGAATTTGTTGCATGCGCTATTGCCTATTAGAATACGTCTATGCTATCGTATGGGGTTATCTGCCTAGTCCTCTGACGTCACACATGCATTTTTCGCTACCCCCACTCCTCCGGCTTGCTGGACAGTTTACGCGCTTGCAGTAGAAAACCATCACCGCTGGTGGGCACAATCTCAATTGCCACCCCGACCTGGTAGATTCGGTTGCATACACTACAGTTATTTACCAATTCTACGGCCAGTAGCGTAGCAGCGTTGGATTTTATTATGTATTCAATATAATAATGCAGGCATACTGATTGTAAGGAATTTATATAAGGCAAATACTTAACTGTAACAAATATTGTATTAATAACGTCCAAATAAAAATGAGAAATACTGAATACCAGTACCAGGTGATCCAATATTTTTTGGGTGGGCACTGCCCACCTTGCCACCCCTGACGAGCCGCCACTGCTTAACACAAGAACATGAAATAATAAAAGAAAAATTCGAGTTTTGCTCTTTCCGGCATCGTATATTATTGAACTGTTTCAAAATTAGAAAACCCTTCCTTCCCTATAAATGTTGGTCAATTTGCTAAATTTAAGATAAAAGCCTTTATTCTCTTCAGAAATACAGAAGATGGAAAGAATCCAAGGACAACATCCAGCTATTGTTCTTCCTGTATTACCTCAGTTAGAACGCTGTTTGCTTTGCTTGCTAAGTAGATAAATTAGAAGTTGTTTATTTCGTGTATCTATTATTTTCCAGATAATAAGAATTATTAAGCAAATAATAGGAAAGACAAATATCTATACCTAACAAATATCTATACCAAACAAATATCTTGTATTCACAATCAAAATTCTGACTTTAAGTAACAAGAACCGTAGTATTTTTAGTGTTCGAATACTAATTTATTTCCAGAAATCTGTACCATCGTAACAAGAGTCCCTCAAAGTCAGCATAGTCAAATTGATTTATTGAAGTGATTGATTTGAAACAATCTGTTATTACACTTTATACCACATATGGGACCTTGTTGGAATCGTTCAATAATGGTTGTCAATGTTTTGCTTGAGCAGTGACTTGACGTTTTCATGATAACGATGACACCAGAACAAGCATATATACTTACCGAGTAATCGTTTCGGGTTTGCAAAAAAAAATTAAATGGCAGTAAATAAAGTCGTTAAACAATTACGTCAAGGATTCGATGAAATTGCATTTCAAGAACACCTCTGATGACGAATGATGGACAAGAATAGAATTAAATTATCAAAAAAAAAGCAACAAAGACGAATAAAGTATAAACGAAAACGCTTTACGACGTATGTAATTAAAAAATTGTTTTTTTTACATTCGTTCAACTTATAAGTCAACAAATTTATTAAATATTTACGACCTTATAGCGGATGTTAATATTTGTACATGTCTTGTATATATGTTGATTTTGTTATATTGATATAACGCAAGAGAAACTGTGTCGCATAATAAACGTTCTCCAATGAAACATCAATAAAACTTGGTAATAGGAGATTTTTGTGTCCCCCCCCCTTCATACACATGGCAACACTTAATTTGTTTAGACATTACACTTACGTGAATTATCGTTTGATGTAAAAAGGCCATTAATTTTATGTCAATATTTATAGATTCTAGTTAGTTTCAACTATTTCGTCACCACTATGAATAGCGTTTACTGCCTTCTAAAGGATTGACCAAAGAAGGCTATCTATTAGGCCAGGAAACGTCACAAAGAACTAATCTCTTCTTCTATATTTTGATCGTCAATAACTGTTGTAATGTTTGGTGTTGATTTTTTTTAATTCAGATTTGTAAAATTTGTATGGGGTCGTATTTGGCACAAGATATAGTTTATCTTGCTTTCAGTTTATTGTTTTGAGTCATTTTCGCAGCAGACTTTTGGTTAGGTCAATCCTCCATGCCGACAAAGTCTGCCCTTGACACTTAACTTGATGGCATTGAGAAAACCAGACCATAGTGAACCACTACATCAAACAATAGTGGTGTAAAATCCTTTGTGTCGCAGAATGACGATTTGCTATCTTACCTCTTTCATCTTATTTACTTTCCAAAACAATGGCGGATGCTAAGTGAATAAAAACAAGAAACTAAATGGTCTTTTTAGAAAAATGTTTTGACTAGTGTCTTGACCTAGGAAAATCATCAAGTCCTTTTCCTGGAGGATTTTCTTCTGTTCATTTACTTCAGTCATCATATGATGTACGAAAGTAAAACTTTATTTGCTACATAGACCTTTATTATCGAAGCCGTTGTATAATTATTAGCAATGGCGTTTAAATGGTGTGGCTCCACGTCACCTGACACCGCTTAAGTGCCTATAAAGTCACACGTTCGTCGTTAGGATGTCAACCGGCGAAGAAATAAATCATTTTCAATTGTCCCTCCATTGCGCAGTTTACCTCCGCCGCGTGAAATGGTGAGAATGCTGTCGTCGTCGGTGTCATCTCGATCTTATGGACGAAGAAGTGGGTTAGCTTATGTAACTGTCTCGATCGGATCCGAATGATGGCAGGGATCGCCATCAAACTTTCACCAGCGCCTCCGGCATATCCTCAACATGAAAGTTTTCACTTGAATACTATACGTAAACGATAATTGCAATATTATCGTATATACACCTTAACGTACTTTGTCTTTATTTTTAGTCCAATATTTGGTTAAAAGTATTGGAGCTGTAACTTCAAAACTATTGATCGTACCTACCTACAAATTGGCTTTTGTGAAGATCAAGGTTTTTCCAGTCAAGTACCCATAACATTTTGGAAATAACCTTCCTTCTTACAGTCATTATCATTTAAAAATCCGGTGTTTCCCTCACTCAACTTACCGACTACATTGTTGATACATTGAACTGGCTAAACACTTGGAATTATTCAATTTCGTGAAGCCACAGCCACTCTGGACCTCACCCAAACGTCAGGACGTTTATCAAACTCTGCCAATTCGCAACCATAGCGACGAAGGCTGTGGATTCTGTCATCCCACTGTTCTGTCAAATGGGTACACAATTACACATGTTTAAACTCACTGAAGGATGAGCTGGTATCAGTTTTCTTTTGCTACTTACATACATTTTCCAGAAATCATTGCAATCGATTCAATCTTCATTTTTCCGTGGATTATAATACTTTCTTTACATATTTTCATGGAAATATGTAATGTGTACTTTGACACTATGTAACTTCAAAAGTAATGGACAAACCTACCTGCAAATATGCTTATTGGAAAGATCAAGATTTTTCTAAAAGATGTATACCATACCATTTTAGAAATAACCTTTTTTCTTATAATATTTTTCATTTAAAGAAATACTTATTTTGAGCAAAGTAGCAAACAATGTGCATTTTAACAAGCTGTAACTTCAAATGTAGCGCACATGTCTACTTGCAAATTGGCTTATGGACAAGAAAAATGTTATTTCAATCGATCTATAACTATACCCCGTCCAATTTTAGAACTATACTTGCTTATAGTATTTTTTATTGCTGCCCGATTAGTAATTAGTACCCTAGAAGGAAAGTATTGCAATCGGCATTTGGTATCGAAATTTGGTATATTTATTTAGAATTACCGGGGGACAAAATGGATTGTTTTTGGTGACAATCTGACAACCGGAAGTGGTAAATGTTACAAACGTTTTCTTAGGCATTCATCCGATTTTGACTAAACTGACACCATCTCACCCTGCAGTGATTTTAAATATGTAAACAAATTTACAGATCAATGGGGTGAGCGGTTTAGGTGCTATAAAGATTTTTATCGATTGGTTAATTGGCGATTGAAGAATAAATAAACAAGAAGTAGGAAAATAAACCTCGTAGGAAAACACACGGATACGTGATAGTATATTAGAGTTATTTGCATCGAGAGGTCAGTCTCGTATTGTTATAATCCCGATATAGTATTATTACCTATTATCTTTCGGACATTCGTACATTCGTTTTTGGTGTTTCATCCTCTATAATCTATACGTTTTGAGAGTTTATAAATGTGCAAACAGTGTGTCTATGTAGTCGGAAAGTTGGGTGGAGACCACACCAGATAGTTTAAAACACATATTTTGATAGCTAACAATGTGCACTTTAACAGAGAATCTTTGCAAGCAAACAAAAGTTTAAATGTACCTACTGCTAGCTAACAGAATGATTTGCGTGTCTTTTTAAATGGTTTAAAATTTCATCATTGTTAGAAACATTTGAAGAAACCTAGAGTGGTAACAAATTTCGATTTCTACTTGTATCAGTTTACTTGTTCATTAGTTTATACTTTTGCTTGTGAATACTTTTTAGATTCAGATTCTACGCAGAAAATTATCACTTTTAAGTAAAATTTCACTTTGAAGCTGAGGAGGTTTTGTTGGGTTGTGTTACGAGTATTAATATAATTTCAAAGATACTACAACTCAGCCAAACAATGCACTTGTCATAGTGTAGGTATATTTATTTTATTCTGTACACTCAAAATATGAATTAATTCGTAACTTATTATATAAAACTTTTTTATACAAACTTTTTGCTCGTGTGACCCCGTCATAGTTTATCAATATTTTCAATGTAACTCCGGATAAATCTAGTTCAAAGAATATCGCATCCTTCGGTGAATGTCATTTAGTAGAGCATATTCCCCCGAGAGTTTATCAATGGTTCACATTTTTATCGGTTCCAAGTATTATTTATATATATTCCCTTGTTCGATTTCGTAAGCGAATATTGCTGATAATGCAAATGTTGCATATCCCATACAGCGATAATTCGCAAAGGACGGCTATCATCGTGAAAACGCGTGTTATATTTAAGCACAACGCAATTTGGCTGGTGGGTACGAAATCCAATTTAAGATTTTGACTGCTATAAATAACGAATATGTCCGTATGTTATACGGTATCATATTAGATTATATTATTTCTGTATGTTATGTGTCAAGGATCAGTAATTAACCTACTCAAACAACTCTTGATGGCTGTCTTATCTAGCAATTTCATGGAGGACCTTTTCGTACATTTTCGACCAAGCTGATTTAAAATACATATAAATAAATACCAAATACAGATAATCAGTACTGGCGCATTTTGTTATGACTGTTGGGACACTTGAACACTTGTGTTTTTCTCTTATTCTGATCCCATACCCAAACGAAATAACAACTCATATTTTTAGGTTATCGAAAGGAGAAAGTGAGGAGTCTTGTAATCAGCCTGAGATCAGGCTTTTATAGCTGGAGAAACTTTTTGACTATTCCACTACAATCCTGGTTTTCCTCATAATCCTTGTAAGTCACCCATGAAATAAAACACTTATGCATAAGATGTAAACAAACAATATACGAACATTCAATATCGTCGAACTTATATAGGGATGATATGTGGCAAAAGACGCAAGAAACTGTTAGCGCCATCTGTAAAGTAATTGCACAACTTTCTATGTATCTCCCAGAGTAGGAACCTTGGGTCAAGAAACTCTTTTTTCGTTGAACTATATATATTTTTCGTCCAACAAAATATTTTTGTTGTAAGACGAACGTCTACTTTTTTATTGAAGAATAACTTTTTCTTCTCAAATACGTACGCTTATCCGTAGTTTTGCGTGCTTGTGCACCGATTACCAGGTTGCGTGTGTCCCATTGCATTCATAATACAACTATTAATGATTAACTCAAAACAATTTACCATTATACAACATCTAAATTGATATTAAATAGCCCTTCATAATTTAAGTGAGTAGGAATTTTATTGTTAAGCTATTAATTTTGACTTTAGACTTTAGAGAATGCGCTTGACCAAGGTCCTTAAGTAATCTGCACGGTGTTACACAGATAATATACGTTTTAGTTTAAAAATAATCCATTTCAAAGAATTGTGTTGTTTGTTATTCCTTGTGACCATTGGTCATCTCAACACTGTTAATAACATTTGAGGTACTCAGAGTTGCTTTATGATTTCGAATTCAAGAAGGCGTCCAAGGCTATACTTATTGGTATTTGGCAATGCGTATTTTCAAGAATGGATGTACGTGATGTAACATGGAGGAGAAAGTGAACTGCGTAGCGGCGTCTTTTCCAAAGCCAGTGCTGACTGTTTGCCTTTTGGCGATAATAAAATACTCACACCACGATTACACGTATTCCTTCGAGAAAATGTTGAATCTTTTGTTCTTTTTTTGTCATATTTCAAAGTTTTGTCAACTGGCTTGACAGGCTCAGCTTATTGCTGAAGAACATTAAAGTCTTGAAACAAAAAGCAGAAAACTGAACTGTATAGAAAAATATTTACGTTTCTTTTTTGGTTTATGACTTTTTTCTAATGGATTTATTGTAATTTGTACTCATTCCTATTGTATCAGTGCTTGTTGTTTTATTTTCAGTTACCAACACACCTTTCAGTTACCAACACCTACCATAAACATGTCAATTTTTTAAAATAAAAGTAAATGTTTAAATGTACAACGACGTCATCCTTCATCTTTAAGACGTCAAAGATGAATAATGACTTTAGACGCTCAAATGCTCGCATATTTAAATAGCGAAGAATGTATTATTGGCACAGTGAAAGTGAAATGCTGCATTAACATATTATATTGTAATGGAATTTAACGCAATTAAGTTGAAAACGCTCTTGGATATCGATGTAGTTATTTTAAAACGATACTCTCACAGATGAAGATAATGATTGGTTAGAAGATAAGGCCAATTAGTTGAAAATGAGAGACAAGTGGCGTTATATTGAAAGTCGAATTGATGGAACTTGAAGCATAAGAGGACTTGGATATATATGCTATTTTATTTCCTAAAAATTCTTAAAATCAACTACAAATAGATAAAAATGACCATATTGATATAGGTTGGTTAACAGTGAGAATAGAATCAGGTAAAGATTGAGAGATCAAATATCTTAAGATGATTTTTCTCCGTGAATAATATTTATTAAATTAATTGCATCATCAGTTAATACTTATTTACAATGGAAAATTTCCAGTGTGCAACGCAAGACGGGTTTTCTGTTATAAATCATAATTTGCAAGAAATGTTTATCTAAGAAGTTGTAATAATATTTAAATAGAGACGATCTAATAAACCATTAATTTTATCAAAAAAGGTTTCAGATAAAACTTTACGTAAGCATGGAAATACTTATAATCGCTGAAAATTGAAACGAAAACTGAAAATGAAATGAAGATCATATAGAATACTTACCCCTTCATATGATGATAGTTTTATCTGAAACATTTTTTGAAAATTTATGGTTTATGAGTTATTACACTTATTAGATCATCGTAATTTTAATGTCTCACTCGGTATATATGTGAAAATTTCTTCATTTTATTGTTTTTATTTCTAAAATGTAATGTAACGATTGTCTTCAAAAATACCTACTGTGTTATTGAGTGGGCAAAACTCCGACCTTTTCAGGGTAGTTACCCCTATTAATTACCTACAATTTGACGTATAAACCAAAGTTATGCAAGAATATTTACAAAAGTTATTAATTAATTTATCAGTCTGCCGTCGTATTCCTTGTTATGGGGTAGATCAACATTATTATGATTTAAGGGGTGTTATTGAGTGGGCAAAACTCCGACCTTTTCAGGGTAGTTGCCCCTATTAATTACCTACAATTTGACGTATAAACCAAAGTTATGCAAGAATATTTACAAAAGTTATTAATTATTTTATCTGTCAGCCGTCGTATTCCTTGTTATGGGGTAGATCAACATTCTTATGATTTAAGGGGTGTTATTGAGTGGGTAAAACTTCGACCTTTTCAGGGTAGTTACCCCTATTAATTACCTACAATTTGACGTATAAACCAAAGTTATGCAAGAATATTTACAAAAGTTATTAATTAATTTATCGGTCTGCCGTCATATTCCTTGTTATAGGGTAGATCAACATTATTATGATTTAAGGGGTGTTCTTGAGTGGGCAAAACTCTGACCTTTTCAGGGTAGTTACCCCTATTAATTACCTACAATTTGACGTATAAACCAAAGTTATGCAAGAATATTTACAAAAGTTATTAATTAATTTATCGGTCTGCCGTCGTATTCCTTGTTATGGGGTAGATCAACATTATTATGATTTAAGGGGTGTTATTGAGTGGGCAAAACTCCGACCTTTTCAGGGTAGTTACCCCTATTAATTACCTACAATTTGACGTATAAACCAAAGTTATGCAAGAATATTTCCAAAAGTTATTAATTATTTTATCTGTCTGCCGTCGTATTCCTTGTTATCGGGTAGGTCAACATTATTATCATTTAAGGGGTGTTATTGAGTGGGTAAAACTCCGATCTTTTCAGGGTAGTTACCCCTGTTAATTACCTACAATTTGACGTACTAATCAAAGTTATGCATCAACTTTCGTAATTGTTATAAACATTTATATAACCCACTTGATAATCCGCACACCAATATACGTCTTTACTTATGTAAGAGGGGTTGTAATCATAAGGGTAGTGTCGTATTGATACAACTACTAGATGCACAATTTCATGTAGATTCCGAATTTGTTATCCCCGATGTTCTACGGTATCGGCGGATGGCGTTATTTCCAATTCTATTTGAAGACGCGATGAGCACAATTTTTTTGGTAAACCGTTCGATATTTTTTGTGGGCAAAACTCTGGAGTATACTACTTGAATAGCTCTATCGATTGATATATGTTTCACTAAGAAATTCGAACAAAAAAGTTATGGATATCTTTTATGGCTATCTTCTCCCCGGTACTAGAAAAAGGTTTCTTTTAACATCATATGAAAATTTACGATTCTATAGGAACCACAAGGTCACACCTTGTAAACATATTTGAATTAATTGTTGAAAATATTCCATAACAGCATCACAGAGGCAATTGATTATCGTTAATTATATTCAAATTTTCCCACACCGCACCGTGTTTAACAACATAAGGGAAAAAAATAAGAAGAAAAGTCTTTTGCAGAATGTAGAAAGATCAACATTTGCTTATTAAGAGTAGAAAATATCAATAATGATTAGAAACTGGTATAAATTTGTGTATGTAATTTATTACTTGCTCGAAATTAGATCTTTAGGAAGTAATTCTAAGAAATGTTACATGATGTAGTGTACTTGTAAAACTCAACTTTCTGATTTAGATGATCAATTACTCAGTAACATAATACCAAATCTGTGCATATTTCCTAGCGTGTATCAAATCATTTTGATTTGAAACTGGTTCGATATTCAAATTATACCTCTACTCGCAGTAAACATTGGACCTGAATTGTAATAAAATAACTATAAATACAAATGTAATGGAAATGGCGTTTATAAAGTAAAAATTACCCACCATAACATTATGCGAGATATTTTTTGGTTGCATTTTACATATATAATCATAGTATGACGTCAAACCACTGGGTTTTGCCTGTGGCAAAATAAAATAAAGGATGCTACGGCAACAAGTTGGTTGAACTCGTACCTTAACGCAAACCTGTATGTACTTCAAGAAATGTAGTCACTCAGAATATACAGTGTGATGGCAAAGTTTGGAACAGAATTAATAAATTTTGTGTTTTTACTTTCTGACTAGTACCCAAGAGGAGTCTTGTAATCGACAGAAAAAAGAGTTTTCGACATTTCAGCGGAAATACACGTTTTGAGGTCTTCTGAATCCATTACAATGATTTCTGGAAAATGTATGTGTTTGTGTATATGTGTATCTGGGTCTGTTTGTGTGTGTATGTCTGTGAAAACGATAGCACCCAAAGGGAACAACAGATCGGGCTGAAATTTTGCTTACCTACTTAGAATTACCGGGGGACGAACTGGATTGTTTTTGGCCACAATCTGACAACCGGAAATGGCAAATGTTAAATGCATTTTCTTAGAGATTCATCCGATTTTGACCAAATTGATACCTACTCATACCCCAGTGAGTTTAAATATGTATATGCTTATAGCGCAGTTTGGGCGCTATAAGTCTTTATTGAAGCAGTTTGACAGAATCCACAGTCTTCGTCGCCGTGTCCAAATTGTCGGATTTTGACAAACGTCAAACGTCAGTGTCACTAACATTACATGACATTAAATGACTATGACAAATGTCATTATGTCAGAAAGAGACGTTAAGTAGGGCCCAAGCCACAGTCACTGCCGCTTTACAAAACTGAATAATGAACAATGTTGTCCACTAAAATTAAGTTTTTACTTCTTTTTATCCCCCGGTACCTAATTCTAAATATATACAATAGTATATTATTATACAAGTTTTATAAGACGTCAAATTGGCGCATGAGTTGTTTGGGGCACGAGGAGCGCCAGCGACGAGTGCCCCAAATGAACGAATGCGCCAATATGTGTTATAAAACGAGTGTAATATACTATTTTTTCTACTTTGCGTCATTAATTTTATAAACATATAGAAGTATATTAGGTAAAATTCCAATCTAGAGTATTTATGGGTGCAACCGTTGGTAACACTGTCATCTGTCACTTAAATTCAAATATCTGTGAAAAAGTAATTATTGATAATTATTATATACCATCATATACTAGTAGTACGAAACCTAGGATGCAACACGCATGTTTAAATATGTATAAAAATATACATACTTCGCAGTTTGTGCGATTCTAAAAAATCAGTTTGTGCTTACTTTTGTGGTTATGTGTATTTTCGTTTGACATGCATTTGATATCAATGTCACCAATCTTAGAAAAAAGTTACTAAAAACGGTGTTACAATTTGCTAATTGTAACACCGAAAACAGTGTTACAATGTGTGCATTGTGAATGCAAAGTAGAAAAATTTATATACCATTTTAGCCCAATCCCTTGTACCGCGCACAGATATATTCCAGAAATCACTACAATGGGTTCAGGAAACCTCAAAACACGTTTTTCCGCTAAAATACCGATTTCATTTCGACTGATTAATAAATGAATATAGATTGGAACTTTACTCATTTATTAGCTATTACTGTGTATATTTATGAGGAATTATTTATTTAAAATCAATATTTCTGCTACGAATTTAAGAAATAGCGCGTCAAAAATTAAAATAACTTAGACGTTGCCTTTTTACAAACTATTTCTGATAGCTAATCAAACTAATCATTGATGATGTCTGCATAACTACTACCTATATCATGAATAAAAAATTTGCTAATCAATTTTGATAATAAATATAGTTTGATTGAATGTACCTAACTATTACCTATATTAATATTCTGCCTTTTCTATCATTTCAACTATATTTAGGTATGTAAATAGTGGTTGAGATTCAATACTAGTTGTTGAGTTTGTCACCAATGTTCATTTTATATTGGTTTATTTTCGATGAAAAATACTTTAATTAACGATTTCAATTCACAAGCTAGTTGTTTGTAATTACCACAATAGCTATTTCACCTATTATTCTATCCCAATTATATTAAATTGATCAAATCATACCTCAGACTGAATGCGTCAACAATTAAGTAATTTACGAAATAACTTGTCTAAACCAATACAACGTATTCAAGCAAGATATAATAAAATATATTTATTTTTGTCCTTTTCTGAAACACAGACAGCAGTTTTGTTCACATGTTCACCTTGATGCTATGCCTTAACGGCCTTGACCTGTAGATATTTCTAAATTCTAATGCCCCATTTACTAGGACGGAACGGACCTATCCTGTTTTGATACCGCTAAACCAGCAGCTGAATCCCACACCTGCAGTCACCCAAAACTTAGCTACTTACTAAATTCCACATACTCGTAGTTGCTACACATACTTGTTTTATACGTAGTTTTAATAATTTTTCTTCAAAATAAATAATTAAAAATCCGCAATCTAGTTGTAGGAGGTCAAAATGGCGGGAACAACCGCGACTCCCTAACATGGTAGCATTTTGCCAAGCGCGGTTTAAGGGCTTTAATTACTGGTCAAAATTCTAATTCATCAAATCTCTTCCAATTTATTCGAAGCAAAACTAACTGGGTTCTTTTTCTTGAACCTTGTGAACACATTTTCTGACTACTAACTGACGCGTTTAAGTATTTAACATTTAATAAGGGCTGATAAAGCAAGACTACTCAAATGAAACGAAACACTTATCAAAACAATAACATCTATTAACAATAATAATCAACAATCCCGTTTGATAGGTTACATAGAAAAATGAATGAAGCTTTGAACATATTGACGTTTAAATTAAACCTAGGAGTTGATTTAGACAGACACACTTTTAGCAGAAATATGAATAATTTAATTTACAATGAAATGCGAGACGAGTTGAAAAGACTTACCAGGGATAAACTTAAGCGCCTAAGAACGCTCCACAAAAACGTGTACTTTACATGACGGTGGTTGAAATGAGAAGAGCGAGATCTGTTCGTTTGCATCCCTCGACCCCAAAGGAATCCGGAAGCATTTCTTCTTAGCCAATGACAACTCTTCAATTTTAAACTTATAACACGCGGTCAAATCCTAAACCAGATGTTCAACCCTAGCAAAAACCTTTGACATTCCCGAATGTTCTTACAAATATCTCGCTTAATTTGATCATATCTTAATAAATAAATAATGGGTTTCCGACCCATTACATAGTTATCAGACTTTTCGTTGCGAGTGAAATTTCTTCAGCAACAAGGACATCTGGTGTATGCCAGATGACCAATTATAAACTAGGTTACATGAATGAAAATATAAACTGTGTTTTTCTTTCGTCTATTTATCATATAAAACTTGAAATGATTTCGTAACAGTCCGGCACATTGTTCACTTACTAAACTTGCAAGCTCTTTATATAGTTATGGAGGTCGATGTTAATTAACAACATCGTAATTAATACAATGAAATTTAGTATAATACGTAACAAATATTTAATATTCAATAATTGTTTTGTTCCGTAATATTGAATAACGCGCCTATTTGGCAAAGCTTTCTGTTTGTAATACTAGAGATACGTATTAATGTTAAGTAATAATCTTCTCAGTTTTTATTATAAAAAAAAAACACCCAATAACAAATTATCGACCCGAAGTTGTAGTGAGGTATTTATTATGTTTTTTATTATGATTTTTTGTATAAATTAGTGGATTTTTTAGTGGGGTTTATTCAAGGACCTTAACTCAAGATGAACGTTGTAATATAATAATAAATAACGCCGCATTATGCACACGTTATTAATTTTTGACGTAGTAGGAACTGTTTTTTGTTAAACGCTAATTTGGAATTGCGCGCGTCAGAGATTCGTTATAATTAATGAGTCAGTCTTACAGAGTTTGTTTGTCATTAATTGTGCAGTTGAATATTTAAAGATATTGGATATTGGTATGTGGTTTCCATAAATCTGTATCTTCTCTCAACATTAGGAGTACTTGTACTGTTAATTGTATTTACATACTAAAATACCTTTTAAACTGAATTATTATGACTAATAAACCTCGGTATATAGTGATTGCTACAAATAAACTGCACAGATGTCGATATAATTGATTTGTCCATACGCTCACTTTTGTGCACCTGAGGCAACTTGAGCTCAAAGATCGCATAATTTTATAATCTATGCCAAAGAGTACTTCAATGCCCATTGCCCACACTCAAGTACATAACACACATTAATTAGAGAAGTGATTCCGATAAAAACCAACGTTGCCGCATTACGTTATACACCCGTTGGTGAATTATACAATTAAAAAGTTTAATAATTGCGTATGAATTAATATTTTATAACATTTATTATACTGAACTAGAATAAAATTGTTTTATTTTTGAGGCAAGAAGGTCGACCACATTCTTAATTGCCATTAGAACGGCACCGGTTGGCCGTTCAATTTGCATAAAATTACTGTTTTAATGCGCTCTGTCACTTATAGTTTTTGTCCGAGTTACTTAGGTTTTCGGTAAAAAAATACCGAAAATAAAATAATTATAGAAACGCGACGAGTCACTGTCATTAGATTACTGCTGGATTATATTGTTGAAGCTCAGGACACAAATGTACTTTAACGAACGCTGAATTGATAAAATACGTCCAAAATACGGCCGTTCTTACATAATCATTTAGTTTTAAGATATATTATGTATTTGGAAATAGCGAAATATCCAATCCAATCCAACCCAACCCAACCCAACCTATCGCTCCTATTGCTCCAGGTATCATTCATCCCTCTTTAGCTAATTCAATTTCACGGGCAATAAGACAACAGAAAATAAAATATCTATTTCAAATTTCAACTTTTACTGTTGCCTCACGAAATGAAGAGTTGCAGAACCATCAGAAAGAGAAAAATACAAGCCTCTATTCTCCAGTGCCTTAAATCCATTCAGTAAAGTCAACAGTCTTCAGTCTTCAGTCTTCTTCTTGGGTTCAAATCCAGGCATCAGCCGAAGATCCTCGTCCCATCGCCTTTCGCAAGAGGCGTTAAACCGTGGGTGCCGGCAACCAGTTGAACACCTCTGGTTGTCGTTATCAAACAGTATGAAATAGGTAAGCGCAAAGGGCCAACACTGGCCTAGGTGCAGCGGAATAAACCGCACCCAACTATTACATACATACATGCCCATACAAGACAACAGAAAATAAAATATCTATTTCAAATTTCAACTTTTACTGTTGCCTCACGAAATGAAGAGTTGCAGAACCATCAGAAAGAGAAAAATACAAGCCTCTATTCTCCAGTGTCTTAAATCCATTCAGTAAAGTCAACAGTCTTCAGTCTTCTTCTTGGGTTCAAATCCAGGCATCAGCCGAAGATCCTCGTCCCATCGCCTTTCGCAAGAGGCGTTAAACCATGGGTGCCGGCAACCAGTTGAACACCTCTGGTTGTCGTTATCAAACAGTATGAAATGGGTAACCGCAAAGGGCCAAGACTGGCCTAGGTGCAGCGGAATAAACCGCACCCAACTATTACATACATACATGCCCATACAAGACAACAGAAAATAAAATATCTATTTCAAATTTCAACTTTTACTGTTGCCTCACGAAATGAAGAGTTGCAGAACCATCAGAAAGAGAAAAATACAAGCCTCTATTCTCCAGTGTCTTAAATCCATTCAGTAAAGTCAACAGTCTTCAGTCTTCTTCTTGGGTTCAAATCCAGGCATCAGCCGAAGATCCTCGTCCCATCGCCTTTCGCAAGAGGCGTTAAACCATGGGTGCCGGCAACCAGTTGAACACCTCTGGTTGTCGTTATCAAACAGTATGAAATGGGTAACCGCAAAGGGCCAAGACTGGCCTAGGTGCAGCGGAATAAACCGCACCCAACTATTACATACATACATGCCCATACAAGACAACAGAAAATAAAATATCTATTTCAAATTTCAACTTTTACTGTTGCCTCACGAAATGAAGAGTTGCAGAACCATCAGAAAGAGAAAAATACAAGCCTCTATTCTCCAGTGTCTTAAATCCATTCAGTAAAGTCAACAGTCTTCAGTCTTCTTCTTGGGTTCAAATCCAGGCATCAGCCGAAGATCCTCGTCCCATCGCCTTTCGCAAGAGGCGTTAAACCATGGGTGCCGGCAACCAGTTGAACACCTCTGGTTGTCGTTATCAAACAGTATGAAATGGGTAACCGCAAAGGGCCAAGACTGGCCTAGGTGCAGCGGAATAAACCGCACCCAACTATTACATACATACATGCCCATACAAGACAACAGAAAATAAAATATCTATTTCAAATTTCAACTTTTACTGTTGCCTCACGAAATGAAGAGTTGCAGAACCATCAGAAAGAGAAAAATACAAGCCTCTATTCTCCAGTGTCTTAAATCCATTCAGTAAAGTCAACAGTCTTCAGTCTTCTTCTTGGGTTCAAATCCAGGCATCAGCCGAAGATCCTCGTCCCATCGCCTTTCGCAAGAGGCGTTAAACCATGGGTGCCGGCAACCAGTTGAACACCTCTGGTTGTCGTTATCAAACAGTATGAAATGGGTAACCGCAAAGGGCCAAGACTGGCCTAGGTGCAGCGGAATAAACCGCACCCAACTATTACATACATACATGCCCATACAAGACAACAGAAAATAAAATATCTATTTCAAATTTCAACTTTTACTGTTACCTCACGAAATGAAGGGTTGCAGAACCATCAGAAAGAGAAAAATACAAGCTTCTATTCTCCAGTGCCTTAAATCCATTCAGTAAAGTCAACAATCTTCAGTCTTCAGTCTTCTTCTTGGGTTCAAATCCAGGCATCAGCCGAAGATCCTCGTCACATCGCCTTTCGCAAGAGGCGTTAAATAGTGGATGCCGGCAACCAGTTGAACACCTCTGGTTGTCGTTATCAAACAGTATGAAATAGGTAAGCGCAAAGGGCCAAGACTGGCCTAGGTGCAGCGGAATAAACCGCACCCAACTATTACATACATACATGCCCATACAAGACAACAGAAAATAAAATATCTATTTCAACTTTTACTGTTGCCCCACGAAATGAAGAGTTTCAGAACCAGCAGAAAGAGAAAAATACAAGCCTCTATTCTCCAGTGCCTTAAATCCATTCAGTAAAGTCAACAGTCTTCAGTCTTCAGTCTTCTTCTTGGGTTCAAATCCAGGCATCAGCCGAAGATCCTCGTCCCATCGCCTTTCGCAAGAGGCGTTAAACCGTGGGTGCCGGCAACCAGTTGAACACCTCTGGTTGTCGTTATCAAACAGTATGAAATGGGTAAGCGCAAAGGGCCAAGACTGGCCTAGGTGCAGCGGAATAAACCGCACCCAACTATTACATACATACATGCCCATACAAGACAACAGAAAATAAAATATCTATTTCAAATTTCAACTTTTACTGTTGCCTCACGAAATGAAGAGTTGCAGAACCATCAGAAAGAGAAAAATACAAGCCTCTATTTTCCAGTGCCTTAAATCTATTCAGTGAAGTCAACAGTCTTCAGTCTTCAGTCTTCTTCTTGGGTTCAAATCCAGGCATCAGCCGAAGATCCTCGTCCCATCGCCTTTCGCAAGAGGCGTTAAACCGTGGGTGCCGGCAACCAGTTGAACACCTCTGGTTGTCGTTATCAAACAGTATGAAATGGGTAAGCGCAAAGGGCCAAGACTGGCCTAGGTGCAGCGGAATAAACCGCACCCAACTATTACATACATACATGCCCATACAAGACAACAAAAAATAAAATATCTATTTCAAATTTCAACTTTTACTGTTGCCTCACGAAATGAAGAGTTGCAGAACCATCAGAAAGAGAAAAATACAAGCCTCTATTCTCCAGTGCCTTAAATCCATTCAGTAAAGTCAACAGTCTTCAGTCTTCTTCTTGGGTTCAAATCCAGGCATCAGCCGAAGATCCTCGTCCCATCGCCTTTCGCAAGAGGCGTTAAACCGTGGGTGCCGGCAACCAGTTGAACACCTCTGGTTGTCGTTATCAAACAGTATGAAATGGGTAAGCGGAAAGGGCCAAGACTGGCCTAGGTGCAGCGGAATAAACCGCACCCAACTATTACATACATACATACATGCCCATACAAGACAACAGAAAATAAAATATCTATTTCAAATTTCAACTTTTACTGTTACCTCACGAAATGAAGGGTTGCAGAACCATCAGAAAGAGAAAAATACAAGCTTCTATTCTCCAGTGCCTTAAATCCATTCAGTAAAGTCAACAATCTTCAGTCTTCAGTCTTCTTCTTGGGTTCAAATCCAGGCATCAGCCGAAGATCCTCGTCACATCGCCTTTCGCAAGAGGCGTTAAATAGTGGGTGCCGGCAACCAGTTGAACACCTCTGGTTGTCGTTATCAAACAGTATGAAATAGGTAAGCGCAAAGGGCCAAGACTGGCCTAGGTGCAGCGGAATAAACCGCACCCAACTATTACATACATACATGCCCATACAAGACAACAGAAAATAAAATATCTATTTCAACTTTTACTGTTGCCCCACGAAATGAAGAGTTTCAGAACCAGCAGAAAGAGAAAAATACAAGCCTCTATTCTCCAGTGCCTTAAATCCATTCAGTAAAGTCAACAGTCTTCAGTCTTCAGTCTTCTTCTTGGGTTCAAATCCAGGCATCAGCCGAAGATCCTCGTCCCATCGCCTTTCGCAAGAGGCGTTAAACCGTGGGTGCCGGCAACCAGTTGAACACCTCTGGTTGTCGTTATCAAACAGTATGAAATGGGTAAGCGCAACGGGCCAAGACTAGCCTAGGTGCAGCGGAATAAACCGCACCCAACTATTACATACATACATGCCCATACAAGACAACAGAAAATAAAATATCTATTTCAAATTTCAACTTTTACTGTTGCCTCACGAAATGAAGAGTTGCAGAACCATCAGAAAGAGAAAAATACAAGCCTCTATTTTCCAGTGCCTTAAATCTATTCAGTGAAGTCAACAGTCTTCAGTCTTCAGTCTTCTTCTTGGGTTCAAATCCAGGCATCAGCCGAAGATCCTCGTCCCATCGCCTTTCGCAAGAGGCGTTAAACCGTGGGTGCCGGCAACCAGTTGAACACCTCTGGTTGTCGTTATCAAACAGTATGAAATGGGTAAGCGCAAAGGGCCAAGACTAGCCTAGGTGCAGCGGAATAAACCGCACCCAACTATTACATACATACATGCCCATACAAGACAACAGAAAATAAAATATCTATTTCAAATTTCAACTTTTACTGTTGCCTCCCGAAATTAAGAGTTGCAGAACCATCAGAAAAAGAAAAATACAAGCCTCTATTCTCCAGTGCCTTAAATCCATTCAGTAAAGTCAACAGTCTTCAGCCTTCAGTCTTCTCCTTGGGTTCAAATCCAGGCATCAGCCGAAGATCCTCGTCCCATCGCCTTTCGCAAGAGGCGTTAAATCGTGGGTGCCGGCAACCAGTTGAACACCTCTGGTTGTCGTTATCAAACAGTATGAAATGGGTAAGCGGAAAGGGCCAAGACTGGCCTAGGTGCAGCGGAATAAACCGCATCCAACTATTACATACATACATGCCCATACAAGACAATAAAATATCTATTTCAAATTTCAACTTTTACTGTTGCCTCACGAAATGAAGAGTTGCAGAACCATCAGAAAGAGAAAAATACAAGCCTCTATTCTCCAGTGCCTTAAATCCATTCAGTAAAGTCAACAGTCCAACGAAGTAGCAAAATAATTTCTATTTTATCTTAAAACAATCACCAGAAACGATCGTGCCTAAAAATCGAAATCATCAAGTAGACAAAGTCACAGACACTCTTGGCCCAATTACAAGAGATATTGTCTTTGGAAGAACCCAACGTCCTTGCGGTACAACTCAAGACAGGCGTCGTCCCAGCATACCAAGGTGGACCCCATCATGCACCCGCTATATCTCTCTTCATCACATGTTAATTTCGGTTTAACAGCAGGTGGGGGTCAGAGCACGCCACTGATTGTCGTTCCACAGGTAACTTCAATGGTCAGTGCAACGACGAACGGCTTACGAACGCGTTCTCCTCAAACATTTCCGTACCGTCGCCGTCACCGTCGACTCGCAGTCAACGCAAAATCACCAGGTTAGCTATCTAGGCAATTAAAAGTGAAAACGTCCAATATAAATTCTAATATAAACGCGTTTTCACTCGCACCGAAGATATAAGAATAAGTGGGTTGTCTTCTTCTGTTTTCTTCGTCTGCGTTCAAAGACGTGATTCTCTTTGATCACTCGTGGTTATGTACGATGTTTGAATTGGATGTTTAGTGCGCCAAACTTTCTCGCTACAAGTTTTGCAATAGCCTCGCCTATGTTGTTGGTATTTCGCGGAGTAATCGGTTTTTTTCTTTAAATTAAACAACGCGTTTTGTGTGTCACCGTCGGGCATTTGTGCGTTAATTGTTTTTGGTGTTGGAAAATTTAACGTAATAAACCCGAGTAGGTATATTATAAAAGACGAATGGAACAGGTTTGTAAATTTCACTTTTACCCGCGATGCATAACGTAACAATTTTTATATAACGATTGACAGTGTATTCAGGTAACCACATCACCCCATAGAATGTAAAGATATCGAAGTTTTGTTGCAACTAATTGCTGTTAACTATTTAATTAATAACAGGGGAATTATCACAAGGATAACTGCGTGAGGTGTTCAGGATAAACTGGAAATTCCCCAATAATATTGTAAAATTAACATGATCATGGTAACATTCCAAGAACATTTCCTTTGGTTGGCCGAACAAACATTGTAGATTTTCTTTGGAAGTGTCATTCGAGGTCAAAGATTCCATAAATGTTTGCAAATAGTTCATTAAATCATAGCCAAACGTGAATGGAATGTGGAATCTTTTTAGCTTTGTCAGTGCTCTTTATTTTAAATTGTTTTTTTCCGCACTCTTCCTTTTTAAGGTCACCAAAGCTTGATTTTTTTTCGAATTAATTAACTTAAGTAAAGTTGAAATGTAGAAGTATCATATATTATCATTGCGTATTAGTTTTAGTTACGAAATATACAACATTTCACCAAGTTGAATAACTTCGAGATAAATGAGTACTACTGTCAGTACTGCTACTAGTATGAGAGTGACATTTTAAGTAAAAGAGTTTGTCACACCAGTTTAACAATATTGCCATTTTTCAACTGACAAGAATGAGCAAGATGAAGTTTGCACACTTATCGAGAAATACTAAACCTTTGTTGGTGCTGCTCGCTGCTAAGCAACGTTGTTATAATAAAGCTAAGGTAAAGTAATTAATTCAGCAGGAAAATGGACCAAGGTTTGGTTTTTTTTTTTCATACGAAAATTTAAATCATTCAGTAGAAGTTTTCATATCGATGTTAGGTACCCAAAAATGCTGCTAATACCTTGTTGGGGTCAACATAACTTGCCATGTTTAGTTAGAGTTGACACTCCAACCGTGCTTCGGATTCTAACTAGGAAATAGTAGGAGTAACCAGTTAATGACAGCTTTAACTGATGCTTGGTAGGTAACTCAAGAAACAGCACATGCAACATTGTTTGAAGAGGTTAATCTGCTGCAACCCATATGCTCGATATTGATTAGAAACTACTTCTTATTAATTATAATTGCCAGGGAGTATATAATAATCAAATTTAATAATTGCGTTTATGTGCTTCTGATCAAGAAACCATTTTATTACGAAGATTAAGCTGTACATTATGGTAATTTTTCTTTTTTCACTTGTACAATGTGTATCTAATGTGATTAGAATTAAAGAAAGAAGTTCTTTTTTACAAAAATACCGTATTTCAGTGTTAAAATGTAGTCATTCATTTTGTATTTGTAGTGCCCTATAAAACTACTTATACACTAGGTTTTCTGCAGTAATAATAAATTATGTTTCACGTCATTGAAATTTATACAGTCGTTGTGCAAAATTATACGAGTATTATAGTTACTAGACATGTTAGTTTTATTGAGCTATTATTTATTATAAGTAACAACTTGCAAAATCATAGAGTTTTCTAATAATACTTAATTACACTGCTATAATTAAAATCTTGCTCAAAGTCGAAAAACATATTTACGTCCAATAAATTCGATCTGGAATCTGCTCACAATAATTTCGCAATCAAAACCTGAATAGAAATCAAAACCTGTTCCGTTGCTTTAAAATAAGAGAAATCCATCCGGCAATGTAAAAATTGTTTACCATAAATTCGGTACGCTATACGATAACCATTTATTATAAACAGTATGGGCAATATTTGCCCCAAAACTTTCGCTTTCACCGATCTAAAAATACTTAAAACCACATCCAGTTTGAATTCGTTATGAATCAAAGCAAAAACCCTCGCGGTTGTTTCCAATATAGGGTTACCACTTACCACTCTAAGGTTGCCTTGTAAATAATTAATAAAATATCGTGGTTGGAATTTCGTGAAAATTTTTGGCTATGACATAACTGAATAGGTGGAATCTATTGCAAAACTGTTGCTTCACAGTGGGCAACAACAACAACTAGATTTTGCTTCTTTTCGCAGGTTACACCGCGCAGGAAATTAGACACCCAAGAAACATGTTTCACTGGCAGTGAAAGTGAACATTGTATAATATTTAGACTTTTACGTGTATTTAAGTTTAGTGAGTCTGTCGATTGAGTGAACCTTCTAGGAATATGCTAATAACGTAAGTTTTTATTTTTTGTTATTATTATATAATACAATCACTTTATATTTTAGTAATTTTTTTGTCTGATGTCGAAAAAAGTATTTTCTTAAAAGTGATGTCGTTGATTATATGCGAACATTTTATTAAAATAATTTAAGGTATGAATACGTAAAACGCTGTTACTGAAAGATGCAAGTAATAGATAATAATTACAAACATTATTTGTGTTCAAGTTTCAAAACGCGAAGGTTTCAAAACCTGTTTAATTATTTACCGATAATTTTGTTTGTCGCAGTAAAGTAACCACGTGATAACTTGACGCCACGTATTAAATTAAACGACTAAAATGTACGAGACAAAATGTCATCACTTCTATATTTTAATTATGTCCAAATACATTTTGTTTCTTCATTCAGAATCAAATCTCTATAGAGTCAATTTTGTTGAAACAGAGCCACTCTGGACCCTATCTAACGTCAGTATCTATGATATAATGACATTTGTCATAGTGGAGTAATTCTAAATAGGTATACCAAATTTCAGCCCGATCCGTTGTTCTGTTTGGACGCTGTCGTGTTCACATATAACTATTGATGCCTCTGTCAACTATTGACACCTGTCGACAACTGTTGAGTTCGCTAAACTCGCCCATTATTTTAAATTATTTAATTACTGAATCATATGAATCGGTTAATTTAAACAAATCTTGATCTTACTATCAAGAAAAATTATCGTAAACACTGAAAGTATTGACAAAAATTACACCATGAAATAACAATATGCCACTTTCTACTACAGGGAACAAAATGAAAGTTTGAACCTTGCCCTTTTAAACTTTAGGCCGGTGTCAAGTACCTGTGCCACTCAAATGAACTGACCTACACAATAAACTAACTGGTTCATTAATTCCCCATAAATTCAAGCTGTAGATACGCCGATTGCAGACTGAATTACCGACCATGCTTTATGGAGCGTTCAAAATAAAATTTCTTTTCGAAATGTTCTCGCTGACGGTTAGTTACAATGACTACGGAACAACCCAATAGATTCACTTGTCAGCGTTCAGTAAACGTGTTTACATACGCTTCAGAAGCCATCAGAAACATATAAACTATAGATATGGATACGCCTTTCTTCAGTCTATTGACATTTAGCAATTTAGCAAACAAAACTTCATTTCGAATGCTACATTAGTTTTCTAGTTCAGAGTTCTACTTAATCAGGGTCTACCAGTTTGAGTGCTTCTGTGCCCTCAGTAAAATTTCAATGTTAACTTTTTCCTGCCATCAGCAGCACCGTTTGCTTTCGATAGAGTCCTTGGCTGTTTCTTACGATGCTAGTTTTTATGCAAATCTCGATTATTACCAATGATAATGCTCTGCGTGTGATTTACGTACGCCCGATATATGTATAACAATCTAAGAACGATACTGAATCACACCGTAATTAATCACTGGTAAAGTAATCATGCATTGTTCCACTTACGCACGGTCTGCCAACACATGAGAAATTGCGGTTTTTTTTTTAAGTTTTCGAATGATTAATTGAAATATGAACGATAGTGTGAATTTTCATTGATGTTTTCTCGCTATTAGGTCAGCTTATATTGGGGTTTTTATCGCTTCGCAAGGAAATGGTAGTCATAACTCGTTAAAGTTGAGTCTACGTTGAAAACTGCAATGGAAACAAATGGCAGTGTGTACTTTTTTGTAGCAGAGTATACTGAGAGAAAAGAAATGTAAAATCAAATAAATGTACTTCTTTGAACATATTTCTTTCAAGGAAAGATTTATGTTTGAAACAAATAAGTATTTTTAAATTTCAAAAAATGAGCTGCATGGTCTGAAAAAAATATTTTATTTGAAGTAAAAAGCAATAGTTTTCACTGAAAAAAAAAAAGATTCTTTTACACCAAATGGTTTTCCGTGATTTCCGTAATAAAGAAATTGTTTGAGTTTAATTGCAGAAATACGTTTGGATGAAATAAATCTGGTTTTATTTGAAATAAAGAGCGACCTTGAGGTAAGTAAATATTCTATTTCAAATTATATGGAAGAGAAAGATAATACATTTGGGTAAAAAGATTAAAAAGGTATTCTGGTTACTCTTCATTTAGGAATAAGTCTGTAGTCTTTACTAAAGATTACCGTGGAGTAAAATAATCTAATGAGTCCATCATAATCTTTTATTGTGTTTTTCGACCAAACTATGTTTGGATTATATAACCAAGGTCCCATTATTATAATCCAAACATAATAAAATATTAATTAATGATTAATTCACCGTCGCAATATTTATATAATTTGAAAGTACACTTTACTGAAACTAAAGCTTGACTTTATTAAGTCAAGTACTAAATTGTCAAACAGTAAAGAAGGTTTCTTTATTAAAAAAAAAACGTAGAGTTCTTGAAACAAAATGTTCATTTCGTTTGAAAATATTATGTTATTCAATTTAAGTTAACTAACGTTAACATCGATCTTTCTTTGGCTTGAAGCAAATTAGTTTCATTCAATTTTTGTTCTCTCTCTGTGTATAGTGATATATTCGTATACAGTCTTTCTCCAACTTCAAATACAATATTATTGTACCTACACAACATTCGCTTAGATTACATAATATTCCCCATATAACACTCATAGTCACTGAAACACACCCATAGGTATACACTAAAAAGCATGAAATTATGCAACCTAATATAAAATTTGTTGTAAAATACTCAAAAGATGTGTTCTTCCATCTTATCGAATAAAAATAGGTATTCCAGACTTTTTCTCCGCACTAAATTTCAAATAGTCTACACTTTTCAAATTTAATGATCGCTTCTTTTTTTCGGAAAACAACAATACTGGTAATCATTTCTATTGTGGATGTTTGCTAGTATGAAATTGGTGAGTGTGAAGTTGACTGTTCAACCAGTGCAACTTATATAATGGAATTAATGGCAGTGTTACTGTTTGCAGAAATATTACACAATACTGACTCATCATAAAACACACTGGTAATCTGGGTCAGTAGGCTCGGTAGTATTTTTAATTAATAAAGGAAAAGGAGAAATTTAATTCGACACTTCCTAGTATTTATTAGAAACTATTTTCACGATATTTTGTTGGCGCTGCGCTGGCTGACTGTTTATTTTATTCATTGTCGTTTGGAAATACATACTTATTAGTAGTAATGCTCTAGAATTACTACTAATCATTGAGATGCAATAAGATTTGTTGTTTTCTTCTGCCATCAAGAATACAAAAACAAAATTTGTTAAAATTTTTTGTTCACCACAAACTATGTAGCCACAAACGCTTTCACGGTGTATATCTAGTTCTACTCAGTGAAAATAAATTCAGAACACGTGTCTGAACCAACAGTGATATATTATCATAAGAATCACTGCAACGAAACAATGTTATGCCATTTGGAATACGTGACTAAATTTCTGAAGAAAGCACCATATTATAGGCAGCCTATAAATAAAAGCTTTCCTGTCTCATTAAGCAAACAGATATAACTAACATACCTTACAACTGACAAGTAAGTAGGAGCAAAAGTAAAAATTCTACAAACTAGATCAATGGCATAATACATGCAAGAACCCAATTAGCACAATATTATTTTGCAACGTAAGCAGTACAGAATATAAACAAGTTTCTACTTACTACACTTATTGTGGAGGATTGCCTTAGGAACACACAATTACAAAAGCATTTAGAATAATGTATTACTAAGCGCATTTTGCAACACCAACCATGTACCTACTTAGAGGCATTTCCTATTTTAGCGATGTGTACAAGAGTACAATACCATTAAAATACAAGAGTAAAAAGGTACTGCCCCAAAAGTGATCATACATTATTTTTTGTAATATATCCCGTTACAATGTAGAAGCGTGATTCTTGTATCAATTATATCAATAATAATTACTTAGCATTACAATTAGACATGTGGTTATTTCTGTAACAACCAGAAGGAATCATTCTGAAAGTGATTTCAAGGTTTCACGTCCATGGAATATTTATTGTGAAAATCAACATAATTAATAAACAATTGTGTTTAGTTACAACTCTGTGTGAGGTTTTGCTAATAGGGAGCGTTTTAGGAAACAAAACAATTAACCACAATTAATTCAACATTATATTAGGCCAAATTAGGAGATGGTAAGTTTTTCTCGACGAGCAGTATATATTATTATTATTATTACAATGATAACTTATACAACAGGATGTCAAAATAGAATACTCAAGATAGAAACATTGAAAACAAAAGCCAATTCGAATTAATTGAGAACTAGTCTACCAATAGGTAATAAAAAAATAATAATTACTGCGGTCTGTAAGATTGGACTGTCAGATTGCCGTCTTTAAATTGTTATGATGGATTGCGTCACAGAGCACTGTTACTTTCTTTCTATCGCCTTTTTTATCCAATTTTCCTTTCACCTTTGATATTACATAGCGTTATGTAGCTCGCCGACTTGAGAATTCAATTCACGACTTGGTGAACGTTGTCGTTGCAGAATTAGTTTTCGACACATTGTGTACCGTATTCGGCATGGCATATCATGGAATTTCATTTCTTCTTTTCTACGTAGAAGTGTACTTAGATGTTACTGATAAGTATGGGACAATGAAAATATATTACAAAATAGCCACAACAAATTATAACTACTATGTTTTTAAGAACATTAAATATTAAACTACTTCTGTTACAAAAAAGCTAAATATCTAATAAAAGTAATCTATTCAAACTTAAATCATTGTAGAAAGCATGAAAAGTTGACTATTCAAACACATAATGTCTTTACTCAAATCTATTATCTTTCTCTTCCAAATAGAATATTTACTTACTTCAAAGCCGATCTTTATTTCAAATAAAACCAGATTTATTTCATTCAAACTTATTTCTGCAATAAAACTCAAACAATCTCTACACTACAAAGAAATTCAAAGAAATGTACACTATGTACACATTAAATGTACACTGTACACTATGATTAGTAATCTATTACTTGAATGAGTTGTAACACACCAACAAAATTTGACATATCTGACACTTAGCTATACAGAACTTTACGTGTAGGTGAAAAATTGAATGACCAACTGCCATTTAACCTCATTTTTTATGACTTAGAGCTTAGAGTGTTCTTCTTCCGATTGTATTGTCAAATACTAACTAACAACTTAATTACTGGTCAAAATTCTAATTCATCAAATCTCTTCCAATTTATTCGAAGGCAAAACTAGCTGGGTTCTTTTTCTTGAACCTTGTGAACACATTTTCTGACTACTAACTGACGCGTTTAAGTATTTAACATTTAATAAGGGCTGATAAAGCAAGACTACTCAAATGAAACGAAACACTTATCAAAACAATAACATCTATTAACAATAATAATCAACAATCCCGTTTGATAGGTTACATAGAAAAATGAATGAATCTTTGAACATATTGACGTTTAAATTAAACCTAGGAGTTGATTTAGACAGACACACTTTTAGCAGAAATATGAATAATTTAATTTACAATGAAATGCGAGACGAGTTGAAAAGACTTACCAGGGATAAACTTAAGCACCTAAGAACGCTCCACAAAAACGTGTACTTTACATGACGGTGGTTGAAATGAGAAGAGCGAGATCTGTTCGTTTGCATCCCTCGACCCCAAAGGAAGCCGGAAGCATTTCTTCTTAGCCAATGACAACTCTTCAATTTTAAACTTATAACACGCGGTCAAATCCTAAACCAGATGTTCAACCCTAGCAAAAACCTTTGACATTCCCGAATGTTCTTACAAATATCTCGCTTAATTTGATCATATCTTAATAAATAACTAATGGGTTTCCGACCCATTACAAATGAAGTCAATACACCATGGCACAATAGTCCCAGTGAAAGTTCCAACAAGATCAGCACAGTACTATTTTTGAGTCATTAGTTACGCGTTCAAAGACAAAATCGTGACCAGACGGGAAATTGTTTTCTATTCAAACAAAAAGCTTTAGCTAACCGTCCGAGTTTCCTACCGCTAGAAAATCGCAATTTTCCTTCTGGAAGAATCACAGCCGGTATGGATAAAATAGCTTCCGTCACGCATTCGCAAAACATCTGTTACTTTAAGTACGTTTTTCCGTATAAACTGTGAGGCATACAGAACGCTGATTAGCCACTGCAATTGTTCAGAATCGGACCTCGAGAGCCTGGTTTATAACACGCAAAACTACGGCTAGCAATGCCTTTCACAAAGTCAATCGACAGCCGCAGAGAATTGCACATTCATTGCAGTAGTGAGTAATTGTCAATTGGGCTGACGTTGCCGGAGACATGAAGGGCAAATTAGTTCTTTTACTGTTCGGTTATTGTTATTCAAATTGAGAAATAGTTTATTTGAATTAATTATGGTGGCGTTTATAATAATCAATGGTATCTGTTGTGAATTAAGTAACAATATTCTAGAGTCTTCTAAAACAATGTATACCTATAATACGTTTAACGTTTTGAACCAAATCGTGGACATTTCATCTTCATGAAAAAAAAAGTGAAAACTTTTATCACAATGCACTGCTTTGTGTCATAAAAATAGGTCAATGTCTGCACGCATCAAAAAAAGTAATAATCCTTGGTTTCGTCTTGGCACATGCCTCAAATAATAATATTAATGACATACACACAAGTGCATAATCATCACTATCTCCTGTAGAACCTCATTATCATCAACAATATCTGCGTCCAATTTTCATTTATTTTTATTGACAGTTTAATGAGAAGTCAGCCTTCAATATTTTTCTCCATGCGATTATGGACAAGAAACAATAAAATAAGCTAATCGTATGCCTAAATGTGTCTTTACTGCCAATAAAACGTTGCCAATCAAAAGGATACCTCCACAAGGACATGGGGCTTCATTTCGTTGAAAAGGTCACACATGTTAATGAATAAATATATATTCAATTGACAGACGAAAATATTGTTTACTCTTGAGTTATAAATTAATACCACAAACATTAGAACCAGTCTCTGGTGTACCATCGTTCCATCTGGATGTACTCTTCCACTATGCCATTGGATAATAAAGTTCGCGGTGATAATTGATCGCCCACTTTTATGTGTTGTGAATTTAGGATAAAACTTGTGACAATAACCTGTGGTGAGTTACATATCAAAAATTCATAGCACTACTGATTACGTCTTTTATTGCAAAATTAATTGTTATTAACATAGTTGTAATTTAACAATTTCTGTCTGTATGCACAGGAAATTTTGTATCAAAATCTTCCTTCTGTGGTTTTAATAACGAAATTCGTGGAAGAAGCTATTGAAATTTTTCAGATAACTGACAGAAGAAATATTGCCAGTTGCTATTATAGTGTGTGTTGGAAGACGGTTATTATTATTCTCGACAATTCTCCATGAACCTACAATGTAAATCTTTTGTTACTGGGTACATTGAACAAGCCCGTAGACAAATATTTGACTTGATTTTCGCGTCTTTTTAGGTGTTATGTATAATTTGAATAGGTATAGCGTATAGGTATAATACATAAAAGTGTACTTTTCGATGTTATATTCTCTTTTTGTTTGATTAGGATCGACAACATGCAATATGTGGAACCTATCAGACTATGAGTCATATTGTTTGTTCATCTTTTCCCTCGAAAATAATGAATCAATCGTACCTAGAACCTATAACTAGCCAACTAGTCCAATTGGCCCCACGTCGATCCAAAAACTCACCGTGTATGGTGGAAACCAGATTGACTGGAGGACTCGATGCCATATCTTTGATATTTAGCACATCGTGGACTCGAGTCCAATGGACTGGGGCCGTTAGGCCCGCTCGTGTATGGTGGCCCTTATAGATAGAAACAAAACAAATTTATTTATTATGGCCATCACAGAACCGACTGGGTTTGTCCAGACTTATAGTTACTTGCACGTCAAGTACATGTGATAACAATTTTGTGGATGTGCTATTGTAAAAAAAATGCTATGGTAAAAAGTAAATATACGCTCATCAGAAAAAAATCATACTTGAATTTTCAAAGGTTGATTTTAAAGAAAAAAGTTTCAATTAAATGACGTTTATCAATAAGTGTCAATTTGCAACACAGGGACAAAGGCTGTGGATTCTGCCAGATTGTTTCTAACAACGTTTAAAGCACCTAAACTGCTCATTCCAATGATCTGTAAATTAGTAGACATATTTAAAGTCACTGGAGGTTGAGCTGGTTCATCAGCTCGTTTATCAACCCGATCCGTTGTACCGTTTGGGCGCTATCGTGTGCACAGAAATACATACATACACAGATACCCAAATACATACACACATACATGCCAGAAATCATTGCAATGTATTCAGGGGTCCCCAAAACGCGTATTTTCACGAAAATCTCGATTACAATACATTCCTTCTAGGGTACTAATCGGAATGTAGAAATGTCAGATGACACTCAAAAATTGAGGTTTAAAAATTCCAATCTACATATGTACCGTTCACTAATAAAATGCTGTCGTCATTAAACTAAGATGTAGTAAGATATGATATATAATATTACATTGTGGGAGGTCAAAATGGCGGGAACAACCGCGACTCCCTAACATGGTAGCATTTGGCCAAGCGCGGCTTAAGGGCTTTAATTACTGGTCAAAATTCTAATTCATCAAATCTCTTCCAATTTATTCGAAGGCAAAATTAACTGGGTTCTTTTTCTTGAACCTTGTGAACACATTTTCTGACTACTAACTGACGCGTTTAAGTATTTAACATTTAATAAGGGCTGATAAAGCAAGACTACTCAAATGAAACGAAACACTTATCAAAACAATAACATCTATTAACAATAATAATCAACAATCCCGTTTGATAGGTTACATAGAAAAATGAATGAAGCTTTGAACTGCTTTGAACATATTGACGTTTAAATTAAACCTAGGAGCTGATTTAGACAGACACACTTTTAGCAGAAATATGAATAATTTAATTTACAATGAAATGCGAGACGAGTTGAAAAGACTTACCAGGGATAAACTTAAGCGCCTAAGAACGCTCCACAAAAACGTATACTTTACATGACGGTGGTTGAAATGAGAAGAGCGAGATCTGTTCGTTTGCATCCCTCGACCCCAAAGGAAGCCGGAAGCATTTCTTCTTAGCCAATGACAACTCTTCAATTTTAAACTTATAACACGCGGTCAAATCCTAAACCAGATGTTCAACCCTAGCAAAAACCTTTGACATTTCCGAATGTTCTTACAAATATCTCACTTAATTTGATCATATCTTAATAAATAAATAATGGGTTTCCGACCCATTACAACATTATTTATATTTTGTTCGGTAAAACTTGTATATAAGTAGGATATGTTAAGTAAAAATATCTATTTAATATGTAATGTCATCATTAGTATTTTTTGCTTCATTATCGATAGTCCTTATGACTAAATTATTTAAATTTGCTCAATGACTTGCTCAATGCAAACACATTAACATAAAAAGACATTATTTATATTTATCTGACTACAATTTATAAAACCAGGAATTTCCGATATATTAAAAGTTTTATAAAATTAATAAATTGCAAATTTCTTACAAAATATATTGGATATTTTCTGAATATTAATTATGATAAACTTATCTTCATTAATCAACAAGTATTACATAATATACCTAAATTGATTGTAGACTGTAGTTTACAACAAAATTAATGGCTTATTTTAACATAATTAGCACTAACAATGCCAAATAACAGATGTAGTCCACAATTAGCTATTATGTGTATTACACGACAATTTTATAGGTTGGGTGATATTGTCGCCTCACCCATTAGTGTAACATTAAATATTTAACTGGTACGATCAAAGATACTATCTCAATATGCACAGGTATTACTGCATAACATATACTTTCATTATATTTACTCTATCGGTAAAATGCAGGGGCTACAAAAAAAAGGTAGTTGTGTTGTTATTGTGCAGTAATTGTTACTGTACATCTTTAAGTATATAACAAAACACTAAGTGCCTTTATTAACACGATTTGTGCATTAAGGTAAAGTGGAATAATTGTATTAGTCTATAATTATATAGTTATCCTAAAAGATAAAAGTAATCCTATCAACTTATTGGTTTTTGTCTATATCGTATTGTATACTAACAACTTGCAGCGAAAAACATTGAGCAATAAATAATTTCTCTTGTATGTTGTCTGTACATAATATGTATGTATTATCACGAAAGACACTAATTCCTGTTATTAGTCGCCTTCCTCGTATTCTACGTTCTGTATTACTTATGCGCCTAAATCGAAAGTTTAAGTAATTTATTGCGTTCGTTTTCTTCGTCACTGGCATTAATATTTAAGAAAAGTAAGTAGCACAGTCTACTTTTAGCGGTCTGAATAATGCACATTAAGTAAGAGTGCTGTAAGTTGCGATTATTATTCTAGTCTGGTGTTATATTGACGTTTCGAGACGCAGTTTGCAATATTTCGAAGAGAAGATTTCTGCAATCCAAACAAACCCCATTTCTTCTTTTGAACACTGTACAAAAAATAATTTAGAACACATAATTATACAGCTCGTCATTTTTAACTTTTAATCAACACTTTCAATTTCCAATAATGTGGAAGTATAAGTATAGTAAATCGATATTGAAACAAAGCTAGAAACTCCTTAAATTGATCTAGATGTCACCTAACATATGTTACTTCCCAATGGTCTTTTTTTAAACAGTTATTGATTCAATGTCTATACTGTCACAACCTATTTTGTTACTTTATTAACGTGAATATGTTATTCCTCACATATCATTTCCATATTACACACTTCAGACAATTACGCAAACGTCAAAATCATGTTGAGCTAATTGGTTTAACATAACAAAATTCCCAGTAAAACTTACACCGAAGTTACTCACAAATGATATTTTATTCGTAATGGAGGATGCGTGGCCAGGAAGAAGGTATGTCCTTTAAATTTTCATTCCTCTTTATCACATTTTTATCGACGAATAACTCAACTAGTATTAGTACGTTGACAGTTGGAAAATTGTCAAAATTTAGGTATATACCATGTGATTTTGTGAAATTTGTTAGAATGACAATCATAACTTTGTTTTTGATATCCAATAACTATTTCATTTATAGTTTTTTTGACAGTTTCTAGAGAAAAATCTTCAAAATCTAATTCTGAACTGTTGTATATGCTTATACAACAATTAAAATGCAATGTGAAAACATGATTTTTTAATAACAACAATCAATTCAGAGTTATGAATGTTTGCCGGTAATTATTGAATTATTTATTACTTTCCACCTTGTATATATGGATACGCAATAGTGCAGAATTGATCGCGTGCATTACCTGCAAAGAAAGTTCAAGAATAATTTGCTTCTAGATTTTAGTTTCCGAACAACATTTCGCAACATATGCGAAACTTATAAAGGTGTGAATGTACATCTTAATATTTAGTAATGCGGTCGGCAAGCTACGCTACTTCTAAAACGTGTGTGTGTGGTATGTAAATTTATTTTAATCACGAATTTATTTCAATCGCAGAATCTAGAATTATGTACAGGTGTTTTGCTGTTATCTACTATAAATTTTCTGCGTTTGTGTGTTACATGAAATAAATTTAATCAAAGACCAATAACACAAGGGAACAAATTTCCAACTTTTTGATACAACCAAAAAAAAATATATTTGTTCCAGATTATATTTACCTTGCATAACTAGAAATTCCCATATTTTAATGCACAGAATGTCTGTATAGCTTGACTTGATAAAATAACACAAAAAAATGTTGATTCGTAATATTTTGAAGAATCTGTTATGAGAACGTATGCACAGATCTTAGACCTGTCACAACACTTTGATGACATGATCTATGAAAAGTCATGTTAGGTCAACAAAAATATGTGATCTCTGTGCTGGTGATAGGACCCTTGTTCGCTTGTGTAATTCTTTACTCTTGCCATCCAAACTTTACCTATTGTGTTAATCTCAAATTGTTTTGAGAGCATGAAGTCACTAGGCCTTTCAGACATCTATCATTGAAAATGCTACATGGTTTTTATACATAGACGATTCATCATCACTAACCTGAATATACGAACAATTAACTGTGACATTGAAAGTGTAAGCTCAATGTAAATTCGACATATGAGAAAGTGGTGCCAATTTGTGCAATTTTCCGTTAGGTACTTCTTGAAGCGTTAATTCTAGAACATGTCGAAATCGGATTTCTATCGACATACGCAATTATTTTAACATAGTATGGTTACATCCATCTATGCCTTTCAATTTCTTATTGGAATTTGAGGTAATATCAATAAGAAAGACCCAAGTTTTCAATTTCTTCTGGCGCTCAACCATACATCATTCCGGAACATTAAACATTTAACAGTTTCAAATTTATGCACGCCTCACGTCGCATGCATCTCAATTAGCATAATAATAAACGTGTTTAATTGCGACAAATTATCACTCAAAATTATTTTGCGAAGCACTTCTTCATCTTTTTAGTGCATTTAAACGAACCGCGCAACCGCAAAAACCATAGTTCACCTTCATAAAAACTTAAGATGTTATTTTTACGAGTCTCCATTTGCATACAACTTTCAATCTTGCCACACAAAATGAAATATATTATTATTACCATGCCAAAAAAAACACTAGGATAGCAAGTAAAACCCACTTACGTTTATAAAACGTTTTATTCGCGTTTCAGTGGTTAAAAACACGTTACTGGTTTAATTGTTAAGTTTTGTTTGATAGAACTGATGCGTTTAATATACATTTCTTTGTGAAACAACGTTTTAAACTACACGTTCCACTTTGAACGTTTTTCAAACATAGTTATGTTTTCTATGGAAATAATAATAACTTTTGATTATTGATTGATGTTATTAATAATAATGGTTGATATCTGTCTAAGATATGGGTTTTTCTTGTTACAGTGACGTCACAGCGATGGGCGAAATAGTCGAGGCTACAAACAATGGGCCCGATTTGGTTGGCGTTAATGTAGAGAGGCCGCCGATGAGGGCGCAACAGTCGTCGGTATGGGCGAGGAGATCGCAGGCCGTTTGCGTCAGGCACGCTCACAAACATTTTGGCAGCAAGAAGAAACCAAACCATGTCCTCACTGACCTAAACATGACAGTCGCCAAAGGGACAATGTAAGCGACACTATTTTGTACAATTTGTTACTGTTCTGGAGTAAATTTCGGAAGTGTAATTGCCTTTAACACTGGTTTTGTTCGTGCAGCAGTCAAAAGAGTAGAATTCATGTATTCTTTTGACTGCTGCACGAACAAATCTTACTCTAGATTACGAATGTTGAATAATATATCATGACGTTACTCAAATATTGCATTAATTGTTAATTATACCCATATAAATTAAATTGCCATAATTATTTAAACTATTGCAATTTACAAATTCATGCAGACGCTGGCGACTGCAAAGTGAACCTTCAACCGTATATTTTTGACGTCAATTTGGACAAGTAAATTACAATAGACATAATTGTATAATTGCTTGTGTGTGTCTATCAGTAACCAATTTCAACAGTGAACATTTAAACGCCACTGGTATTTAATCGCATGCAAATTTAGTTTATTGAATGAATTTATTGTGGTCACTATTTGGCATATGTTGACTATTTCCATGTCTAACTCACTGCTCAGGTATTGGAATTGGAATAATTAACATAGAGAAAATCATATTTTAATGATTCCAATCAAAGAATCAAATAACAAAATCATTAAAAAGTAACAATATGAGTGAAAATACTCATACATAAACTCTTTTCTTTCATAAAACAGTTTCTACAAGAGACCACGAAACATGTAGAAAATATCAAGATAAAACAAGTATTTGATGTTTTCCTAGTATCCCCCATTTTATTATCACGTCAATATTTTGCACGCAGTTATGTATTGGCAAACAAGGTATCATATCATCATAAGTTTCCAATTATATCGTAGAAATATTTAGCAATTAGATATATCCGACTCATGTTTTAATAACAATTTATAGAACCAATTTTAGAATTCCTACATATAGAAATAATAACTATGTTGACTATCCATTACTACCTCTGTGCCTAGAAAGGTCACCCAAACGTTTTACACAACGTCCAAATGTTTTACAAAACATCCAAATGTTTTACAAAAGAAACAAGGTTATGACAATTTCCCTTCCTATAGATATGGTCTCCTCGGTGCTTCTGGATGCGGAAAAACTACACTGCTATCCTGCATAGTGGGCAGACGACGGTTAAACGAAGGTGAGATATGGGTACTGGGTGGAACGCCTGGTACAAAGGGTTCAGGGGTCCCGGGTAAACGCGTCGGGTACATGCCACAAGAGATCGCGCTCTACGGCGAATTTTCCATCAAGGAGACAATGATGTACTTCGGTTGGATCTTCGGCATGGAGACATTAGAGATCATCGAACGACTGAAGTTCCTGTTGAGCTTCCTCGACTTACCAGGCGAGAACCGCTTAGTAAAAAATCTCAGGTACGAGAAGAGTTTAACCTGATTGATTTTCTAGGGGAGAACTGATTTGTGGTTTGTTTGCAGTGGAGGACAGCAGAGGCGAGTTTCTTTCGCTGTAGCGCTCATGCATGATCCGGAGCTGCTGATTTTGGACGAACCGACCGTGGGCGTTGACCCACTGCTCCGACAGAGCATTTGGAATCATTTGGTGCAGATTACCAAGGATGGAAATAAAACTGTTATCATCACCACCCATTATATTGAGGAGGCGAGACAAGCACATACCGTAAGTAAAAAGATCAATTAATTTTACATGTCTCACCGGAATGCGAAAGGTCAAAGTACAAGGATTAGGCAATGAATGTTGACCCTAGTTACTTGACACCTATTATAAATTTATAGCTTTCTCGCAAACATTGATGATTGATAGTCGCAATTACGTCCTCGTGTCACAAGCTAATTATCATATCCTTTTTATTTCATTAGATTGGACTTATGAGAAGTGGCAGACTTTTGGCAGAGGAGTCACCGCACGTGCTGCTGTCTATGTACAACTGCCAATCGCTGGAGGAAGTCTTCCTGAAGCTGTCCAGGAAGCAAGGTCAACTCACACAACCAAACAATCCACCCCCCACAGACTATCAACCCAGCAACAACATCAGCACAACCACACTCAACTGGGACAAGAAAAATGACTCTATTTATGTTACAGAGGAAAGTGGTGTCGTCGGTCTCAATTTCCACCAAAGCAAAGAAATCCTCATCAACGAGAACGCACAGAACGGACACCCAGATGTAAGCAAGCTCCCCTTTTACATCAACCGACAATATACAATGTCTCTTCTAGGGTAGGGGACCTTCATCATCAACGAAAAACTCGAACCCTTGCGAAGATTGCTCGGACTGCACGAACTTTACCACGTGGGGTAAGCTCAGAGCCCTGCTGCAAAAGAACTTCCTGAGGATGTGGAGGAACGTCGGCGTCATGCTCTTTATCTTCGCGCTGCCGGTCATGCAGGTTATCCTGTTCTGTCTGGCCATTGGACGAGATCCCGTGGGTTTGAGGTTGGCCATAGTGAATCACGAGACCGGATATTGGAATAAGTCGTACCAGGAGTGCGAGTTCGAAACGGGATGCTCGACGAAGAACTACAGCTGTCGATATCTGCACCATCTTCAGAAGGACACGATAGTCAAGGAATATTACGAAGATCCTCGGTCTGCGATACAAGCGGTGAAGAGCGGGAACGCGTGGGGCGCCCTCTACTTCACCGAGAACTTCACGGACGCCCTCGTTGCTCGAATTGGTCTTGGAAGGACAGCTGATGAGGAAACTCTAGATCAGAGCGAGATCAGAGTCTGGCTCGACATGTCCAGTAAGTATCTTTACATTCGTTTGACGACGTGAGTTCGAAATGGCAATAACACCGTTTCAACCCAATTTAGATCAACAAATCGGTATCATCCTCCAAAGAGACCTTCAGTTAACCTACCAGGACTTCGCGAAAGACATGCTGCAATCCTGTGACCAGAATCCCGCTATAGCTGACGTGCCGATATCCTTCAAAGAGCCCATCTATGGATCGAGTCAACCTTCATTCACTGATTTCGTTGCTCCCGGTGTCATATTAACGTACGTTTTTATATAGAGGAACAAGAAATGATGGTGTTTATGTATTCTTGACGTTTTCAGGATTGTGTTCTTCTTAGCGGTCGCGCTGACGTCATCAGTACTAATTGTGGAAAGGACTGAGGGAATGTTGGATAGATCGTGGGTTGCAGGTAAAGTTCTTTAACATAATCTCTTCTCTGTACATCTTATCGCAATGTGTTCTCATCAATTGCAGGTGTTTCTCCTGGGGAAATTCTGTTTTCTCACGTGATCACACAGTTCGTAGTGATGTGTGGCCAAACGGCACTGGTGCTCATATTCATGATGCTGGTGTTCGGGGTCCAGTGTAAGGGAGACATCGGCTGGGTGATTGTGATCACGATCTTGCAGGGATTGTGCGGAATGTGTTTCGGTTTCGTCATATCGGCTGTCTGCGAATTAGAGAGGAACGCCATTCAATTGGCGCTGGGTAGTTTTTACCCAACACTCTTGCTCAGCGGTGTGATCTGGCCCATTGAAGGGATGCCCACACTGCTGCGGTACATTTCGATATTCTTGCCCTTGACGATGGCAACCACGTCGTTAAGGTCGATGCTCACTCGAGGGTGGTCGATCCTTGAACATGACGTGTACATGGGTTTTATATCGACCATAGTGTGGATAGCTTTATTCTTGTCGATAAGTTTGATTGTATTAAAGGTGAAGAGAGGTTAGAAGACCCTGTAGTTCAATTTTTTATTCTTTAGGTTACGTTAAAATTGTCATAAATCTCTCTCTTTCTCTAGAACTTCTCGTTTTTTCTTCTACTGTTCTCTGAGAGTGCTTCTTTATTTATGGATAACTAAACACGCGGACATTCTTTATATAACCTCCTTGGTCGTAAGTTCATTAATCCTTACCCCCCCCCAAGCCAATATACGTTTTTTACGAAATAGATGTTTCTTGTAGATTTAGTTATTTCATTGTAAATTTGTGTAAAACTTTGCTCTATTGGTCGAGAATGAATAAATTTGATAACAAATAGGGATACGCGTGTACAGTAATGCTTGATTGAATTCGGACGACCTCTTCGAGTTCCTCTAGAGCACATGGAATTTACCATACGATACAAATGACGGAGATGCTCAAGTGTTTAGATTTATTTTATATTATTACGATAATTATTTTTGTTAATGTCAAATACATGAGATAAGGTTATGTGATGTGTACATTTTGTTATAAAATAAACGAAATACAGACAAGTAATTAATAGTTTTATTTTTTTTACCAATAAATAAGCCAGTATTTAAGAAGGTAAGTTACATAAAAAAACTCTAAACAAAACTAAGGGAAAGGACCAAGATAGCCATAAACTAAGATAAAGTACTAAACTACTATTAATCTTACCTCCCTGCAGAAGTACAGCAGCGAATGCTATAGCTTTTCCAACGAATTTTAACGAAACATTTAAACAGTTCTACGAGACTAACAGTAATTTTGAAGATTGCTGTTTAAGAAACATTTAAAAAATAGAATATTTTAATTCTCAATGATTTTATAAGCAAAAGCTGTTCATAAATTAAATAGCCAATAGCTAGAACAAACTAGGGACTAGTCGGAAAGTAAAAAGGAGTCTTTATTCATGAATAATATTTCTAAGAAGTCGCATCCTGTCAATGAGCAACATTTATTGGATCACCCAGTATAGCAGACTTCCTTCAGTTTTCGGCAGCGATAGCAGTTGGTTCCACGAGTGCCTCTTGTCACTCGTGCTTACCATTGCAATGGAGAGTAATGGTGAAGCTGATGGAATCTGGCTTACCGCTGAAAGAAGACCAACGCCACAGAAAGGCTAGAAAACAAAGTTTGCGAAACTGAAGTTACACCTTTTTTTTGACAGAACAAAATTTATCCATTTCGCAGCACTGTTACCGGAAACATCATTTGAGCGATTTTTTTGTACAAAGCAAATTCTCTTGTTGAAGACGCCCGTCGAGCGAAATTCTAAGCTCACATCAGCAAAGAAAGACGTTCCAAATTTGAGGAAGAATGGTAGCCGTATTTGCATTCAGGTTGACATGAGCTGTCAACATAGAAGACGTCGCAAATGTCACAGCCGCAACCCCAGAGGAACCCCCAGGGTCAGGCCCCTCCTCCCAATCCACAGTTTCAACCCCAGCCCCAACAATCACAACCCCAACAAGGTCCACCACAAAGACCACAAACCAGCGAGAAGAACAGACACATACACCCCGTCATAGAAATTGTGAATGGCTACAAGCACTTCGGAATATCAAGGAAATGGAATCAAGCCATGAAAAACGTCAACCTTGCAGCATACAAAGGAGAAATGTAAGCCGATCTCCAGTAGGGAAGACTATTTTACTGTCAATTTCTTGTAGATATGTGTTGCTGGGTCCACGTGGTTCTGGCAAAACGACTGTCACGAACGTGATTCTTGGTGTGTGCACCCTTAACCATGGCGATGTAAAGGTAAACGCTATCAGGTGTTAGTGACTGGTGTCTTTTACTTATTAAATCAATTTCCCTTTGCAGATATTTGGTTTTAGACCTGGGCACAAGTTGAGCGGAGTACCAGGCCTCCGTGTTGGTTATTCTCCCTCCACAGATGGCCTATTTGGACTGCTTACAGTGAACGAGACGCTGAGATACTTTGGACGCATGTTACGACTGAAGAAGGACTACATCAACGAACGACTATCGGCAGTGACTGAAATGCTTGCCCTCCCACCTGGTAAGAGGTACATACAAAACTGCTCCATCATGGAAAGGCGGCAAGTTTCCTTTGCTGTCGCTATACTACATGAACCGGAACTGATCATCCTAGATGAGCCGGACAACGGAGTTGATCCAGTCACCAGGAAATTGTAGGTCACCCACTTCCTTTGTAATTGTAGATTCGACTCGTAGAGTTTTCTCGTAGTATTGCAGATCACTTGCGCACATTGGCACAAAAAGGTTGCACGGTATTTTACACATCACAAAGTCTGCTTGAAGCGGAAGGTGCTGATAGAGTAGGGATAGTAAGGAGTGGTTATCTGCTTATGGAAGGATCACCTAGGGAACTGATATCCAACAATAAAGAGAGAAACATGGAGTCTCTATACAGTCACATCTACTCGTTCAAGGTCAGGAAGAACGCGGTCGTAAAGAAGAAATCCATAGAAGAGAACCCGATGATCAAGATAGAACCGTTGCCGAAATACGGTTCAGACGGTTTTCTGTACACCGGTCAGGATGAACCACCTCCAACGTCGCACACTTACAAACGATCGTTCAATCCATGTCAGTCATTTCGAAATTTCCTAAGGATCTTACCGAATTTTCCGCGCATAGGTTTATTGTTAGTTAGAGACCTACTTCTATCGTTTCGTAACTTCGCTTGGATCTGTTTCGTTTTGATAATGCCGATCGTCATACTGCTCGTGTTAAGTTTTACCATAGGTACTCCACCGAACCATCTCAAGCTTGCCATCGTCAACTTGGAGTCAACGGAAGACCAGTGCAAGACAGACGCGCAAAAGTTCGTGAGTTGCCAAGTGATAAACCTCATAGACACCAAAGTTCTAGAGACAGAATACAAAGATAATTACGACGATGCGGAAAATGAGGCGCGTAATTTAAAAGTTAGTGGCATATTGATAGTGGGTGAAAAGTTTACCAACCAGATTATGCGGACTATGGCCAACATTGATCTGAATAACGTGGACATCGGAAATCCTGACACCTCGCAGCTCATCCTCAGGGTGGACACGACCAGTACCATTGTTGCCAGCACTATTGAACAGGCAGTAAAGAAGGCAGTTGAGGACTATCTGCAGGAAGCGACGCAAGAAACCAAGCTCCAAAATGCTACCATCGGCTATCCGTTAAAAGTATGACCATTGCTCGAGTGTACTTGAACAACATATTAGTGCCATATTCTTTAAGGTTGGCACGCCTCTCTATGGGAGGACAAGCACGGAATCTGAGTACATTGCCAATGGTTTGGCGATAGTGCTTTTGTACCATCTAGCAGCATTCATAGCATCTTTTGTGTTGGTCGCCTATAGGCAAAAGCAGTTGCTCACGAGAGACTACATTGCGGGTAATTTTAAAACACCAATCTTTTGAACCATCAATACAATCTTTGTCCGTATTCTGCTTTTAATTACTTGAACTGTGGTTATGCCTTTACGCGTTTACTGTTTCAGGTGTTCGTCTATCAGAAACAGTTATATCCCAATTGATAATTTACGGAATATTATTATTAGCCGAGGGAATCCTAATGTTCATAATATTAGTTTTAATCAAAGAAAAACAACTAGAACCAGAGTTTCTATACTTAATCGTCATAATATTGGAGCAAGTGTGGTGTGGGCTTTGTTTTGGTAATTAACGATCAACCACTTTGAATTATGTGCGCAATTTAGCATTTCTTTTTACTAGGGATTCTTCTATCAAGCCTGGTGAGGAACAACGTCCAGGCAGGATGCGCCGTGTTCTGCTTTATGATAATATCGATATTCCTGTGCGGTAATGTTATGAAATATTTACACAGAGGATCTTCTTTAATGTTTTGTCCATTTTAGGTGTTATTTGGCCACTGAACGGTTTACCGGAGTGGCTGATGACGACTGTTAAGTTCCTTCCGCAGACTCAGGCAATATGGGCAGCTCGGTGCATTCTGCAGAGGGGCATCGCGACCGATACCCAAGATTTTCACTTGGCGTACATAATTCCCGTTGTGTGGTTAGTTCTGTTTATTTTATTCACGATTCTCATCAATAAAATAAGTTAACGGTACTGTTCTCATGTGTAACGACGTAAGCAAACATAAAATAAACAAATTTTACCTAAATTTTTGGTTTTTATTATTCTCTCAAATTCTCAGTGACGATAAAAAGTATCTTCATGACGTAATAGTAAGGGAGCTACGAAGAGAATGACGTGTGTGCGTAAGGGTAAGAGTTTTTGTAGGTAGAGTAGTTTCAAACTAAGAAGAGCACAGTTGTATATGCAACCAATCATACCCAGTGTATGGTTTATAAATTGCCTATATATATTTGGTTGCATATACAACTGTGCTCTTCTTAGTTTGAAACATCTATACCTGGCGGTCAGGTAGTGAAAGTCTATTGGTTAGGAAGGCGATTTGGGGTAGCCGTGATTGGCTGTGGTGGTCGTAGAAGTGTTTTCCAGGTGTGATACAGTTGCCAACCTTCGTCTCTATTGAATTAAACTAAATTGAATATCTTTGTTTTTGTGCACCTTCCTATTCGCCGTTTTTGTGTAAGCTCCACCCCTTTTGGTTTTAGCCACGCCCACTTTTCACCTAAGCCCCGCCTTTTTTTTCGTTTAAATTTCATCCCTTTCACCAAAGCCCCTCCCCTTTTGGTTTAAATCCCGGCCCTTTTACGTACGCCCACGCCTTTTGGTTTAAACAAAAACATTGTTTTTGTACTTATTTTTTTTAGAGAACAAAAAAGAACCAAATGTTATCTAATTTATTTTTTATTATTCTCTTAACTCTTGTACAGATGATTCAAACAATACTTAGACAATGTATAAAAATGATTACATAAAAAAAAACACACAGATGTTAAACAAATGCAGAAAACTATTTTGGGGACAGAGATCTTATTCATTGTAGACCGTATAATTTTAGTGTTCTATCCATCGAAGTGGATGCTATGTAGTGAGCGTGCTTTCCAAAACGGACACCGGTCGCTGTTGCTGTATGATCATTGAATACTTTTAATTCCTGCCATTGTTTGCAGAGGTATATCCTGAAAAAGGACACAATAACTTGTAAGAAATCTCTAATTATAACAGTTGAGAAACTGTTGATATTTGAACTCTACACATCACTTAAGAAAAGAAAACTAAAATATGTGATTAAAACATAATTAAAATAGCAAAAATTACTAATTATGTGATAAAAATTTTCTTCTTCACTATAAAAAACATTTTTATTATTTTATCTTAATAATTTTCATATTTCACATTACATTTTTACACTTTAGTCTTATATCAATAAGTATTCCTCAAACTTTGGCATTTTTATTATTTTATCTTAATAATTTGCATATCAATATCAAACTTTGACACGTCATAAAATTAAATTAATAAATTAATTGAAATAAGAATAGAATCGCATAAATCTTACCTTATGTCTGTACCAGCAACGCCAAGATACGTTCCACTCTGGTCAAAACAAAGATCCTTGATCTGGTATCCGTCGTCAAGTTGAATTGTCTTGAAATTCTTTAACTTCCTCAAATCCCACAGCTTTATACAAGCATCGTCAGCAGCCGTAGCCAAATAATAACCGTTTTCAGAGAATGAAATCGATGTGATCGCGCCAGTATGTCCTGAAAGAAAATATAACACAATACTATTAATGTTCAATACCGCTCCTCTTGGTTTTGGCCTTTGGTTTAGGCCCCGCCTTTTTTGGTTTCAACCCCGCCCTTCTTCATAACAACCGCCCATTTTGGTTTAAGTCCGCCCATTTTGGTTTAAGCCACGCCCTTCTTCATAACTACTGCCCATTTTGGTTTAAGTCCGCCCATTCTTGTTTAAGTCTCGCCCTTTTTTACAAAATCCGTCCATTTTGGTTTCAGCCCCGCCCTTCTTCATAACAACCGCCCATTTTGGTTTAAGTCCGCCCATTTTGGTTTAAGCCACGCCCTTCTTCATAACTACTGCCCATTTTGGTTTAAGTCCGCCCATTTTTGTTTAAGTCTCGCCCTTTTTTACAAAATCCGCCCATTTTTGTTTCAGCCCCGCCCTTCTTCATAACAACCGCCCATTTTGGTTTAAGTCCACCCATTTTGGTTTAAGCCACGCCCTTCTTCATAACTACTGCCCATTTTGGTTTAAGTCCGCCCATTTTTGTTTAAGTCTCGCCCTTTTTTTTACAAAATCCGCCCATTTTGGTTTCAGCCCCGCCCTTCTTCATAACAACCGCCCATTTTGGTTTAAGTCCGCCCACTTTGGTTTATGTTCGCCCATTTTGGTTTCAGCCCCGCTCTTCTTCATAACAACCGCCCATTTTGATTTAAATCCGCCCATTTTGGTTTAAGCCACGCCCTTCTTCATAACTACTGCCCATTTTGGTTTAAGTCTCGCCCTTTTTTACAAGATCCGCCCATTTTGGTTTCAGCCCCGCCCTTCTTCATAACAACCGCCCATTTTGGTTTAAATCCGCCCATTTTGGTTTAAGCCACGCCCTTCTTCATAACTACTGCCCATTTTGGTTTAAGACCGCCCATTTTGGTTTAAGTCTCGCCCTTTTTTTACAAGATCCGCCCATTTTGGTTTCAGCCCCGCCCTTCTTCATAACAACCGCCCATTTTGGTTTAAGTCCGCCCACTTTGGTTAATGTCCGCCCATTTTGGTTTAAGCCACGCCTCTTTTACGTAAGCCAAACATAATCAAAAAAACCACACTTACCTGTGAAATTAGCGACGTTACTCTGCTCCTTCAAGTCCCAAATTTTAATCTGCGAATCGGCGGTCCCCGTCCCGAAAATCAAGCCGTCCGGATGAAACTGCGCCGTCGTCAAAGCGACGTTGGTCTGATCGGCGACCTTCGTAAGCAGACGTCCGGAACGGATATCGGAGAACGCCCAGTGCTGATCCTCCGAGGTGGAAAGGACAAAGTCGCCAGTCGGGTGGAGGGAGAGGCCGGTGACGGCGCTATCGTGCGACCTAAGCAGTAACGTCGTCTGCGATGTCGGAACGTTCCAGACGCGGATCGTGGAATCCGGGGACGCCGTGATCACCAGGTCTTCGTCCGGATGATAGATGACCTTGGTGACCTTCTTGGTGTGCCCCTTAAGGATGGCCACGACCTGTTCGGTGTCTTTGTTGAAGACCGTCGCGTTTTTATCATTTCCACCTGTCAGGATTTTGCTCGTGTCTGAATTGTGGATGTCCAGGGCTAAAATGCCCGGCACAGACGCTGAGTGTAAGCTCTGAAGTAAGGAAGAAAGAGAAGAAATAATTATTCTATTCCTTGTTCTATGATATTTATTTATTTTTGTTTTTGTTTAGTTCTTTCAGTCTCTCCTTCTTTGTTTATTTCATTTGTTCTTTTATTGACTCTTTCTTGCGATATTTCTTTTGTTTCTTGTTTGACTGGTTTTCTTAGTCACCAATTTTGAGCAAAAAAAAAACAAACAACTTTTGCATCTAATTTTATCACCGAAACAAATTTTGCCATTTAAATATTAAATTGAGCAGATTATTTGTTCTTAAAACAATATAAGTATAGATCAGATTTTCTAATGTTTTTTTTTAATCTTTGTTTATATTTAGACCAGTGTTTCCCAACCTTTTTTGAGCTATGCCCCACCGAAGCTGGTCTAAAAATCTCATGCCCCACTTCATATTGTCTTTTTTTATACCTATAACAGAGTTGGAAATGAACCTTACTCGGAACGGTGTACGTTTCTCATTTCGTCATTGGTACACATTCTGCCCAACAAACTTTGACTAATTTCCTCTCTGTGACGTAATGAAAAACTTGCGCCATTGGTGGTATAAAAATAATAACATAAAACAATAATTTATTTGATTATTGAAATAAATACTAAGCATTTTATCAGAAACAAAATTTGTTACATATTCTATTATAACAAAATAGAAATAAACATTCACTTAAAAACTAATACAACACAAATCTGCCATATTTTATTATAACAACACAAAGTTAAACATTTACTCAAAAACTGAAATTGTCACTGCAAGTGTTAATCGTACCCTTGAGTCTAGTTATTAAATATTCGTGCTCATTGTTAAATCTGGAAAAAGCACAAAATAGGGGAACATTTAATTAAACTGTCAATATCAACATTTGTAAAAACGGTTTTAGAAAAAGATGACAAAGATGTGAAAGCTGTGCCCCTTAGTAACAACACTGTCAGAAAAAGAATGGTTAAAATGTAAGGTACATTAATAAAGAACATTTTTTTTTTTGAGGAAATGTTATTCTGCAAATCATAAGAAAGCACCACGACCTCCAGAGATAATTTTTCTAAGCTAAAAAACTATGTTATTAATTATGTCGATAATATTCCAATACAGAACATAACATCTTGTGCTGCCAATCGTGCTCCTAACATGATGGGCAAGAAAAGTGGCTGTTTAAAGATGAAAATCCAGAAATGCTTCTTGTGCATTGTGTAATCCACAGGGAAAAACTTGGTAGCCAAAAATATTTGTTCAATGAAGTATTAAATTTAGTTATAAAAAGTATGAATTATTTTGTACTTCACAAATTAACTTAAAATGTCACATTCGGCATTAGCTTTGATACAATTGACATATTTTATAACCGAATTTAATCTTCATTGAGAACTGGACAAACATTTTTGGTTACCAAGTTTTCCCTATGTAGCTATATTAGACAATGCACAAGAAGCATTTCTGGATTCTTATCTTTAAACAGCCGCTTTTCTTGTCCATCATGTTAGGAGCACAGTCTGCAGTACAGGATGTTATGTTCTGTATTGGAATATTAAAGAAATTGAAGTAATTATTTTGCTTATGAAGAATATCTCCGGAGATTGTGATGCTTTCTAATTTAGAGAATAACATACCTTCAACAAAATGTTCCTCAACAATGTATCTTAAGTGGCATAGCTATCACATCTTTGACATATTTTTCTAAAAACGTTTTTACAAATATTGATGGTTTAATTAAATTTTTCCCTATTGTGTGTTTTTTTTTTTCAGATTTAGAATTGTGTAGGGATATTTAATAATTAGCCTCAAGGATATGATTAACGGTTGCAGTATGAACGGTACAAAGAGACTTTAAGGTAAGTTTTTTTTTCAAAATTTTTCTATATTCCAATTGCCCCCCTCAACAATCATATTGCCCCCCAGTGGGGCGTACGCCCCACGTTGGGAAACACTGATTTAGACAATAGACATTAACGTAGAAGTCTACCCTCAATTAATACCTTCTAGTTCCGCTTGTAGGCGCTGATGTCACTAGATAAGATTAGAACCAAAGCTTTTTCGCAAGAGGAATTTTTTCAAAGACAGCAAAAACCAATTTTCAGATTTTACAACCATTTATCGCTCCTAGTTTACTTGTGACAAAATAATGACCATAGTATTGTTAACTTCACTTTCAGATGACTATTTAACACATTCAAGGACAAAATAATGCACCACATTCTTGTGCATTTAGGGAATTTCATTGTTGTATATCGTCTTGTCATTTTTGACATCAGGTACAGAGTCGGTAACACGCAAAAGCGCGGTAGTTCTCCTAACCACCACAAGATGGCAGCGCAATTTGACCAAAAAGTCTGAAATACTCCCAATGTTTAATGCATTCATTTATATGAAAAAACCCACATTATTTACTGGAAAACAGTTTTCCTCCCTTCCCACACATCTTTAAAATGCATTGGACAAAACACCATGTAAAACATGATCTACTTTTCTCATAAATTGAAATAATAACTTAAGAGACTGAATGAATAAAAATGATCAAAAAATGAATAAAGATGACCACTTTGACATTATCTATAAAAAAATCAAACTTACTGGATGTGATGACAACGTTCTAAAAGCCCTCAAATCTTCCTGGGTGGTCAACTCCTCCGGTATGGTCCTTCCGCGTTTCTTACGCTCCTGCGTCAAAACGGTAGCCTTATCCTGCAATTTTTGTATAATCTCCGCACTAATGCCAGCCTGTTCCGTCGGTTGATTAGCAACACCACCAGCTTCCACCGCAACAGCCTAAAAAAACAATCAAATTAATAAAAATATTCACGCAAACAATCAGCAAACAAAATACCGGTTGAGGTACTGCAGTGATGCCAGCTTGTGGTTTCAAAGTAGCTAAAGCCTCTCTAGCGGCCATTAATTCCTTATTTAATCGAGCAATAACACGGCAAGCTGCATCATGTTGATACAAAGCATGACTTAACTCTTGACGAGCCGTTTGTAACTGCTGACGCTGCGTAAAACTATACAACATTACGGCATCCCATTCGTCTTGTAATAACCGTAGGGTTGCCGGAATGCTGGTGGCACTAGGCGGTTTAGGTTTTACGATCGGCGGTGCTAAAAGGAAAAAGTTATAGAATTTTTTTGAGATTGTGTTACGACTTACTTTTAATTTCTATAAGTTCTTCTATTGTTAATTCTTTGCCACTTATAGGGTCGATCCCATTTTCTTGAATGTATTTTTCTATTATTCGCTTTTCGAATACGGCACCTGAGGAGGGCGAAACCACCGGGTGCTCCGGCACTTCGTTTGAAACTGGAAAAAAGTTTGGTTAGCGGCATTTTACCAAGGAAAAATGCCTTAAAAAATCATTGGAATGAGGGATAGGGGATAGGTTTTTGTGATATTGAGGTAAAAACATTGGAACTGGTACGTGTGTGGTATATAAACGATATTTTAAAGGATAAATTCAATATTAATTAAATAACGAGAAATAAAACATACTTGCACAACACAATGCCATTTTACTACTTGAATTTGGTAACTTTAGTAATCTAGTGCAAACGCAAAAATCACTATCATATATTTGCTGACGCTGTGATAAATGAATGCACCCCAAAACACCCCAACTTTCAAAATGAAATTGACAAGCTTGACGTTGATGTGTCAGATTTATGATAAATACACATAATTAATTTTGAGTACTTAATGAAACAATTACAAATGAAATGAGATTGCAAATATTTAAAATTATACGTTTAGTTTCAAATATAGATATAAATGGATAGCAAATGTTGGAGACATGCGTGGAGTTTGTAGTGGTATTCGGTGGTATTATTAGGGAATTTGATATCAGTCGTATGTTACGGTGCTGGTATTGTCTCGTTGATTAGAGTAAATCCGAATAAATAATATTGTGAAAGTGTAAAGTAAGCGTGCCTCCCACCAAATTATAACAGATCTGCGTTTATTGCATAATTTGTATAACCTATACGCCTGAATATCTTCTCAGTGTGTGAAGGTCGGTCACTTTCTCAAAAGTCCGCGGGGTAAAAAGTCTGAAATTCTCAGTGATGTGCAGCGCGATGTACAGAATGCCCCACACATGGGTTACCACAGGATATTAGTTTATTTATACGAGAGCCTATTATTATTATTATCGTTCCTGAAGATGGGGAGTCGAGACCAAAGACTACGGGTGAAAAATTCCAAGCTTTATACTTTCAAGCCGTTCCACTATAAGACTGTAAAAGCTTGGAAAGACAACGATAAACTCGTAATACCTTTGCCGAGAAGTGGACATAGGATAGTTTGTGATTCGAAAAATTTGTATTCATTCGGCGGATACAACCCGTCGGTAAACAGAGGTGAAGATGACGATGACTTATTCGACCAGTATCTGGAGGATGAAATGAACGTCCATTCGTTTCCGTTGTTTAAAGAACTTTGGAAGTTTAATTTTGCAACCAGAAAATGGACCATGTTTACGGACCGGGAATCTTTACCCACAGTTTTGGCTTCAAACGCTGTTATACGACATGGAAATTATCTATTGGTATGTTTCTTCTTGATATAAATAACATAATAATTGATTACATCAAACATTATTTCACCAAATTGTAAGTTAATGAGATTTTTTTAAAATTTTCAAATTATGATTAGATTTTTTTTGAATTTGATAAATAGATAAATATTTATCTCATTATATACATTTATTTATTTATAAATACACTTTAGTTATTATCATATATGTTTACTGTGTAAATATCAGGGTTGTTATGTTTTAAAACATTTCATTAAAACATGATTTAAAACTTGTTTTAATAAAAAAAGAATTGTTGTTTTTGTTTTAAATAAAAAAAAACGTTTTTTATAACAACCTGGTAAATATCTATGTATTTTTTTTTAATAATCGCAATTATTTTAATTTTAGTTGCATTGCTATGTTTATAAATGCTTTTTATTATTATGTAATACAAAATATGTGCAGAACATATCAACAAAACCCAAAATCAAATGTATTTTTCTGTTTCCATTCTAATTATATCAATTAATTCATGATTAATGTCCAGTTGTATAACATGCTTACTAAAAACATGTTATAAAATTTCCCTGTTTTATCATTATTTTTATTAGGTATATGGTGGAACAGGAGCCCCATTTGGGTACCGCTGCAGTAACCAATTGTACGTCTGCAGCTTGTCAAGCGTCGAGAACAGAATGGAAGAGATAACCACTTCCGGTATACTGCCAATGCCCCAGTACGGGCAGGCGATACTTTTCCACAACGACCATCTGTACACGTTTGGCGGTACGACCGGGTTTTCGTACACCAGCGATATACACCGGTTAAATTTGAAGTGTCTAACTTGGGAGCCGGTCTACATCTGCCAGGGACAGGGGGAATTCGAACCGAAAGGAAGGTACAGGCACGAGGTGGCCTACGACGGCCAGGATATGTTTGTCTTAGGAGGGGGCACCGCCGAGGACGTCTTTGACTTCATCCATATACCAGTATTTAATTTCGAGAGGAATGAGTGGCGGTTACAGAAGACCATCGGCGACCCTAGAGGTAACTAAATATTATTTACATCCAAACCTTTGAGAAATGGACTTACTTATTAAATATTATTTATTACAACAGTAAAAACCACCTAATTTTAAATTACGTCAGCTTGAGTTCCTGTTTCTTGTTTTTTACTGTGTGTCATTTTTTTTTAAGAATAATTTTGAATGTGTTTTACAAAAATATTTAAATATTGAGTACTTTACAAGTTATTTTGGAACTATTTGTTTTCCTAGGCAGATTAAAATGGAGTTGTTATTGTAAACAAGCCTTTGAGGTATTTTTTGTGGGTTTATTTTACATTATGTGTTGTGATATCCAATTTTTGCATAAGGTCATGTAATTTCACTAGAAAATCCACTAAAAAATCTGTCTAGTTTTCACAATCAACCATTTGCCCAACTATCTCAACTTGAATATGAATACCAATTAGCCCTCTGGAGGCTGTTAGACAAACTAAACTTTTGTACATCTATTATTAAAGCCAGAAGAACCAAACAGTATTGTGGAGGATCTCACGTTTGCTGATTGCATCAAATTTTGGAAACAATATCAAAACATGTTTTGAAAAACAAAATTATAAATATTTACTAAATGTCTGATGTTAACCAGCTATTATTATTACTTACACAACAAAATGAAGATTTTGTAAAATATTTTGATATTTAAAAGACCTTTCAGTGATACATGAGATATTGTTCTGCCAAAAAATATGTGTTTGCTTTAAAAAAAAACTTCTGTTTTGATCAAAACGACATTGAATTTATGTATGCAGTAATAAATAAATTGCTAGAGTAGTTTTAAACTAAGTAGAGCACAGTGACATATGCAGCCAATTATACCCAGTGTATGGTTTATAATTGACCCGCGTATATTTGGTTGCATACACAACTGTACTCTCCTTGGTTTGAAACATCTATACCTCTGTAAAGATGTAATGAGCATCATAAAATAGATTGTTTACTGCTTATTTAGTTTATAAATAGACTATGGATTCAAACGATTTTATTTGGATTGTTTTATTTGTATGCAAATTAAATTCCATTAGTATCACAATTTTTATTTTGTATATTTTTCTTTATTCCTTATTTTCTTATATTAATGCTAAAACTGTGTTAAAAGTTGTCCATGGGAGAGCACAGTTGTGTATGCAACCAAATATACGCGGGTCAATTATAAACCATACACTGGGTGAAATTGGTTGCATACATATGCAACTGTACTCTACTTAGTTTAAAACTACTCTATCACTGTTTTGTCGCAGAGTGAAAAAGTATTATATACTTTTTTTAATAATTGTTGACGTTTATGTACTTATTCACTCAAAGCATAAATTATGAACACATTAAATAAACTACCTTAAAAATAAAACACTAATAATTACCACGCAATTTCCTTTAATTTGTTTTTTCCTTGTTCCCTCACAATATCTGCTCCTTACTAAAGAAAATCATGATTCTAAAAAAAAATAAACGCATATTTTTTACTGCTGAATCTACGTCAATATCCAAATAATTACTGTTTATAAAAAAAGCACAAACATCTCATGACTAATAATAATAATAACAGACTAGGATGACCTTGCATAGATATGTCTCTAACCAAAAAATTCTTCCGCAGTTCGACAAGAGAACAACGGGATTCCCCTGGCAAGAAGGTGCCACGGAATGGTACAAGTCGAGAAGAATAACGCGGTCCACGCCTTCATCAGCGCGGGTTACGGTGGAGTGGAGATTTTCGACGACTTGTGGTGCCTAAATCTAAGAACTTTCGAATGGACCTTCATCAATACGTGTTCCCTTCCGCACCCGACGTATTTTCATTCGTCTGCCGTCACACCCGAGGGAAAGATGTACATATTTGGGGGGATTTACGCGGCCCAGCAGACGGTCCGAAATAATCAGATTCATAGCGCGTGGTTGCATATACCGAAGCTTAGCGAAATATGCTGGGAGGCTTTGCTTTACTATAACCCGAACTTGACAAAGTGCGGTAAAAATGAGCTGATTGATGCCGGTTTGCCGAGGAATTTCGTTAACAGAATTGAGGCGTAGTTTTGGCAAGGTGGCAATATTTAATGTGAGATTGACTTGTATTTACGTATTGTATATAATATTATGTGAAGAATCATGTGAGAATATATGGAGAAATAGTGAGATTACCAGTGTAAATACATAAAAGTATGAAATATTAAGGTAATTGTGTTATTGTATTTAGATTACGATTCAGTATTTAGTTTTTAATAAATTAATCTGAGAGAACTTTACGGAGATTGTTTATTTGCATCAATTCTTCATGTTATGCTAATTTTTTCACCTGCTATTTTACTACATGTGGTTTTGGCAAATTAATATTTTGATAGTTTTAAAATACAACATTCCTGACCATAGTCAAGTTTATTTATTCTTGGTACTACCTGTTGTTTTACTGCATCCGGTTTTTGCAAATTAAATTCTTTTTTGTCATAAAATACAACATTCCTGATGTAAGATAGATTATTTATAGTTGGGACTACCTGTTGTCATATTGCAAGTTAAGACAAGTTTATTTATTACTTGGACTACCTGTAATTTTACTGCATCTGGTTTTTGGGAATTAAATTCTTCCTAGTCATAAAATACAACATTCCTGACCTATGACAAGTTCATTTATTATTGGGACTACCTGTTGTTTATTGCATCTGGGTTTTGCGAATTAAATTCTCTCTATTCATAAAATACAACAATTCTGACCTAAGCCAAGTTTATTTATTATTGGGACTACCTGTTGTTTTACTGCATCTGGTTTCTGCGAATTAAATTCTTTCTAGTCATAAAATACAACATTCCTGACCTAAGACAAGTTTATTTATTATTGGAACTACCTGTTGTTTTACTGCATCTGGTTTCTGCGAATTAAATTCTTCCCAGTCATAAAATACAACATTCCTGACCTATGACAAGTTTATTTATTATTGGGACTACCTGTTGTTTTACTGCATCTGGTTTCTGCGAATTAAATTCTTCCCAGTCATAAAATACAACATTCCTGACCTATGACAAGTTTATTTATTATTGGGACTACCTGTTGTTTATTGCATCTGGGTTTTGCGAATTAAATTCTCTCTATTCATAAAATACAACAATTCTGACCTAAGCCAAGTTTATTTATTATTGGGACTACCTGTTGTTTTACTGCATCTGGTTTCTGCGAATTAAATTCTTTCTAGTCATAAAATACAACATTCCTGACCCAAGACATGTTTATGAATTACTGGAACTACCGGCTAATGTATAGCATCTGTTTTTGCGAATTAAATTCTTTCTCATCATAAAATACATGACCTAAGATAAGTTTAATGGGAATATTTGTTGTTTTACTGCATCTGGCTTTTGCTAATTAAGTGCTTTTCTGACCCAACATAAGTTTATTTATTATGATGACTACCTGACAGGTAACCCAGTTGTTTTATTGCATCTGGGTTTTGCCAATTAAATTCTGTCTAGTCATAAAATACAACATCCCTGACCTAGGATACGTTTCCTTATTACTGGGACTACCTGTTGTTTTATTGCATCTGGTTTTTGCCAATTAAATTCTTTAAGTCATAAAATACAACAATCCTGACCTAAGACAGTTTTATTCATTATTGGAATACCTGTTGTTTGATTGCATCTGTCAGCTTTTTGCGAATTAAATTCTTTCTAGTCATTCCTGACTCAAGACAAGTTTACTTATTGCTGGGACTACCTGCTATTGTTACTATTGCATCTGCTTTTTGTACCTAATTTCATGTAAGTAATAACAAACAACATTCCTGAGCTTAGACAAGTTTATTATTTATAGACTACCTGTTGTTATATATTATATAGCAACTTGACAAATTATGCCTTAAAAAAAGTGAACATGTATAGAAAGAAATTAGCTTTTTGCAATCGGTATATATTCTATATAAATTATAAATAATTTTGCTTTTCATAGTAATTGATGTGTTAAAAAAATAAAGTATATAAAGAAGTGTGGAAAGCATATTTTCCAACTTTATGCAATCATTTTGTTACTAGGTGATTAGTAATAGCAAAACCGATTAAATTTTTACAAACACTGCATGAAAATTTGAGAAAAAGTGGGACATCATTAAGTCACATGGTTGCACATAACAGGACTTCAAGCACTGTTTTACCTTAGCACGGGAGATTAGCATTCAAGACTTAACAACAGCCCATTTGAGTGTCCTCAATGTTTAACATAACAATTTAAAAATCAATATGAAAGATTATTGGCTGAAGCCTAATAGTAACAAATATAAGATGGTAAGAATCCCCCAGACGTTCCTTTAACAATCTCCACCATACATAATAATTTAAGTAAAACAATGCTAGGATTAAACAAACATTGAAATTTATTTTCTTACAAAAATATAAATTATATACTACTATCTTACTTATTTAAACTTACAAACTAATTTAATAGGTTTCAATCTTCCACAAGTCGGCAGCAGACATCAGGAATTTACACAACTTATTATAACTCTCCGTATCATAGTCGTCCCACTCGGCAAACTGAATAACTTCACCGGCCGTTACGGTATCCCTGCTATTGCAAATTCCAAGAACCTAAAATTAAGTAATTTTACCTAACATCGCCACACAGTAGATTTTATGGTCGCCGATTCTATACCTCCACAACTCCTTCAAGCAGATCTCTATTAGGTTTCCTAAATTTTACGGTTACATCTACACCATCGTGTGACTTCAAAGACATACTCAAACCATTCGGGGCAACGTTTACAACTGTACCTGTAATACTAATTTCTTGACCGATAAAGGTTGATAATTGACGACCATTCACTATTTCTCTTATATTTTCTGCCATTTTCAAGCTTAGGCCTTTTCACTTTCACAGCAAGTACAGAAATTTAACCGCGTAAAATTGTGACAGTTTTGGAAGCAAACAGTGCAGCCACAACACATCAACCGTCAAGTAATATTACTTCAACTCATCTAATAATGTAATTTTATACTATTAATTGATAGTCAATTTAATAAAATTATATTATTTTGATGTTAATTAATAATTCAATTAATAATTTTGGTTAAATAATAACAATATTAATATATTTTTTTAAAAAGCAAAAGTTCCTAGACAAGGCTGACCTAACCTAAATATCGACGTAAATTTGAAATGTTTATTTTTTCAAAACAATACAATTAAAATGTCTCAAGTGTGTCGTTTGTGTTTAACGTACTATGAAAATAGTAGTATGCTCACTAAAATGACCACGGACCCGTTGAAAAACCAGATCGAGTTAATTTTACCAGAAATTGTAAGTGTCCCACATCCCAGTTTCTCAATAATTTCTTTAAAAATTCTTCTTTTTCTCTAGAATTTAGATATTATTAAGTATCCTATGATATGCGAGAGCTGCTCTAAGCTACTCATGAGCGCGTATATCTTTAAAAACATATGCATAGACAATGAAGTTCGAATACAAACATTGCTCAATAATTGCCTCATGTCAGACGTAACTTTAGATGAGTTACTTACGGAAGGTCAAACACCACCTGCCCCTCAAGAAGACCCCATAGAAATTGTTGTTATTGACGAAGAGCAAAATGAATCTTATAATGTGGGAGAAGGTACCACAGAATACATAATCCTCAATCAATCACAGCCGACTATGACACCAAAACCGGTAAGATCCCAAAAAGAAATAACGAAAAAAAATGGCAAAGAACGATTGGTAAAATGTTCATTCTGTGAGAGAAAATTTGTCGGTATGAAACGGTTAACATGGCATAAGCGTCTTCACCCTGACCGACCTTATAATTGTGAGATTTGCAATTGGGCATTTGATGATCCATCTGGACTGGCATTGCATAAGAAAACACATTCCGCAAGGGAGGTGGTAATAAGAGACAGTGTATATCATCGTTGTCAAATCTGTGGTGTTAGGACTTTGTGCACAGGAAAATTTAAAATGCATGTGGATGAGCACTTGACAGAGGGTCACGGCGTTAAACGGAAATATTGCGAGTCTTGTAATTTGCAATTTGTGCAGGATTCAGACTTTGAGAGCCACATGAGCCAGCATAAGGTAAATTGTATGGAGAATTTGAACTCGGATGAATATAATGCTGAAGAGATCCTTCCAACATAGACCATGTGTGCTTTTGTCGATAATAATGCGTATTTTTATATGTACCTTAAGGTGTTGTGTTCATTTTTCATTTTAATCAAATTTTTGTGAAAATGTTACTTTTTGTTTGTGTTTTTTGGAAGTATTTTAATTTTATGGATGATTGTAATATAATAAAAATAAGGTGTATAAAATATATCTATCTGTAAATTATATAAACAAAAAAAAATAGAGCAAGTGTCTGTTAATTCATATAATTAAAATATAAGTTAGTTCATTTAGTTCACGTTTTACATTGTAAAACACTATTCAGGGTGCACCACGTGGAGGCGAACTAACAATACACCCCAGCGACCGATCTGACTACAGAATTGTAATAAATAAATTTTCAACAAATTTATTATATTATATAACTTTCTTCGCAGAGAAGAAAGTGTAATCAAATAGGCCCCCCTATCCCAGGCGTATAGATGTTTCAAACCAAGGAGAGCACAGTTGTGTATGCAACCAAATATATGCGGGTCAATTATAAACCATACACTGGGTATAATTGGTTGCATATGTCACTGTGCTGTACTTAGTTTTAAACTACTCTACCTATAGCCTTAAATGGATAGTATAACATAAAAAGGAAGAAATATGATTATTTATAAGTACTAAGTAAAGCATTGAAGCTGCAGTAAAAATGTCTTTTTTTAATACTAACAACATAAGAGAGAACATGTATAAGTTTCAGAGCCCTATAATTACTTTTAGAAATAATATCTACACTTTTGTATTCAGGGTTTTTATTCCGAATACAATAGTTCAAATAATATTCAATAATTACTGATGGAATATTTAGTGATGAGGTTAAAATTCATTTAAAACTGTTCAATTATGGATGCATATTGTATCTAATGAATTCCAGAGATTAAAAATCAAAATTGCTGACATTAATTCCTACTGTTTGGCGTAAACAGCACTTAGTTAATAATAATTCTTAGTATTTAACACATTTTGCAGCTTTTATAAATTTGAATTTATGGCGCGGTGATTTGAACAGTCGGTAATGGTATTTTATTACATTGCCCAGTGCAGCCAATTGCAAATCCGCGGCGTAATCAATAAAATTTCCATAACTTAATTACACGTATTACTGCGTAATATTAATTTATATAAATTGCGCTATAAATAATTTACCGCAACAATTTCAGAGCACGTGTATAAATGCTGAGTCGTCTAATTATATTTATATCGCTTGGTGGGGGAGTTGTATGAAATCGAAATTCCCCTAGAGGTGAGCAAAAATTGACGGCATTGAGCTGTCGCTGTCGCTTGTCCTTTATTCTTTCGTCGCACTTCTGTGCGTTTGTGCGTCTTGCGCCAGCAAACCCGTAAGAATGTATCTCCCAACGAGAAATCTTTGATCATGTGCCCATCAACATTACTATAGTTCGATACAACTTCAAAATTTTATAAACGTTCGGATCCCATTTGCTATTTTCATAAATCGAATTCATCGGGAATAGAAAAGAAGCATGGAGAGGAACGGCCACAAGATGCTTTACAAATTGGTGCTGACAGGCGGTAAGTGCTTAGATATTAACTAGAAACAGTTTTCATTATCTTCCCTGAACACCTCGCTACCCTTACGTTTGTAATTTGTACGATTTGCACTTTGTAGGAATGTGCTGGCAGCATGCGTTTGTTAGGTTACGTTTATCACTATAGCGTTTTGTATTTCGCCGTGGAATGATTTGCGAGTTCATTTTACAATTTTTCGAAGTTATTAGAGTTGCAGGTGTTAAATTTGTTGATGTGCCCTTCTGTGTTTTGGAACATACACAACTAGCGTCCATCATGTGATGCCAGTTCATATTTTTATACCGGTTGCTATTTTAATATGCTTTGTATTTAAAACAGTCGGTTTTAAAGTTCATCTCTCGTCTCTCTATCTGGAACAAACTATCTAATATAACATTTAAAAATATTCAAACAAAACGATCCCAAGGGATTATAACATTATAACACGAACAATGGTAGTTTTATTATTATTGGACATATACTAAATAAGATGATGATTTATGTATGTATATCTCTACCTATACTAATTACGAACTTTCAAGTGTAGGGCGCGTTCAGCGGAATCGCTCATTTTCGCCGACATTTGCGATCGAGTAGCTGCAAAATTGGGTTTTTCGATATTACTTTTGACGCTCGAATTGAAAAAAGGACACAATTCCGCGTGGACTGCGCGATATATTGTAAATTAAATGCGTCAATTTTGAAAAAAAATCACGTTTTTGCACGTCTTCGGGTGAAGGCAAACCTCGAGAAAATGTCACGTGACGTCTAGAAATTCCGACAAGCGGATCGATGAACGTCAAAAATTTACATTTTTTATCCGTTCCTGCCGACCTTATAAAAGCCGCTCGCTCTCAAGTCTTACGATAAGATCCCTCTAAATACCCTTCGCAAAGAGTTTTGAGCAAAAAAACGGCCTTAAAAACAATTTTCGATCCAAAAAATCGATTTTTGTCGACCCGTGTTTTGCTGCTATTACCACAGTAACGTCAAACCCGAAACGCCCCCTGCCGGATATTCGTAACAACAGTAACAGATAGCAGATAACCTAAAATGTATCCTAAAATGTCCATATTGCGAATGTGGATAGGTGGGAAGCCTTAACCACATATTTCTAGAATGCCCTATAACTAAAATCGAAAATTTTGACTTATACACAGAGCTAGTTGGACATATACTAAATAACATGATGATTTATGGACGTTATATTACCAAAGATATAATTCGCTCCTATTTTTATCATTTTATGTTGTATAATCTTCATTAATGGAATTGATAACAAAATTTTGTTGTATAAAAACTTACATATGTATCAATACATATTATTTAATTAGCAAAACAATGAAACAAAAAAAAAACATGTTTAAAAAATTTGCCACAAATGTGCTAGCTATCTTGTATCTTTTTGAGTAGTTTTTAGGTAGGTACCTTAATGTTGTTCGATTAATAAATCTGTTTTAATTTTCAGGACCGTGTGGTGGCAAAACTACTGGACAATCCCGGCTGTGCACCTTTTTTGAAAATCTTGGATGGAAGGTAAGCATATCCTATACTTAGATGTTGTACCTTAAGAGTGCCTCAGGTAAAAAATTGTATTACTGTGTATTTCTTGGGGGGTATGTTCGAAAATCATCCCTTGTTTCCAGGTTTTTCGGGTCCCGGAAACTGCAAGTGTCTTACTGAGGTAGGTATCAACAGAAAAAAAAAACAACAAAAAAAAACAATCAATTGATAAATTACATAAATCCTTATTCACCAAAAAAAAAAAAAATACTTTAGTCACTTGCGAATGCGTTGAACTTGTTTTTATTTTATTTTTTAATAAGCACCAAATTTTAGACTGACTGGGTGCATTATAAAAGATACATATTCATACAATCAACCAATTTCTAATTTTTCTTAGTATGATTATTACGTTAGTAAGTAATAACTTTTAGAACTTAATTTTGAAAACTCTTCGTCTACAGTGGTTCCATTGTACTCTTTTAACTTTTCAGTGGTGGTATAAAGTTCAGCGATCTTAACGAGGATGAAGGTGAGTGTCTTTTGTTTTTATTATTTATTTTTTTTAAACGTCTTAAAATTTGATGCTATATTAATTTTGCTATGCTTGAATTATGTACCTATATTGATAGCTAAAACTATTAGATTGTTTTTACTTTGACAGATGAAATGATTGGAATGAGATAACTGATGATCTGAAGTGTCTAGTCAAATCTATTAATATTGCGTATAAAATATGTGTCAGTTATTTTTATGTATAATCAACGAGTCATATTATTATCTTCCAAAATGCAGAAATCCTTGGGAATTGAATAAAATAAGGTCTTGACTGCGATTATATAATTATCTAATCTAATTTTTGTGCGTATATTATGTTATCTTTTCTCAGATAATATGCCAATGTAAAGGTGTACGTAATAAGTAATAAATAAACAATACTGCTAAATGTTGCTAAAGTGGAATAGTTTCAAAATATTAAACAATATACTATGCAATAAAATTGGGAGTATAATTTGCGTAATTACTTTTAAATATTATGTGGTAATCCTTTTTTTTATTGCGATGGTTTCTCATTGCAATGTTTTGCTTATTTTAGTTTTTTTTTGCATAATAACAAAATTTATATTTATAGCGTTTCAAATTTCGTTCAACGACCGTCACTCAAGGACTTAGTGTTTTTATAGCAGTGCGTTCTGAATTATTTAATTCTGATGTAAACAATGTTTTTATTTTGGCAGAAAGATCATTTGGTTGGTCCAAGTAAAATACAAAATTTGTAAGAATATAATTTTCTTGATGTTTCAAGTAGGTATTACGTTTTTCTTGTTTTATAAGTATGAAGGAACTGCTTGAAAGGAATTATGTCTGTTTTAAGCGATCGTATGTATACTTTTGGGTCTAGAAACTGTTTGTTCGTTGAAGCATGTATATTTTTCACCCAACAAAATGTTGTTGTAAAGCAAACGTCTTACTCTTTTTATATGTAGAAGAATAACATTTTCTTCGTCAGAGCAAAATATGCTCAACATAAACATACTAAACTCTTAAACCGGAAGAATAACTAGCCGTTGAAATAACTACATATATTGAAATTCTTATTACAATAAAATATTATTTGGATAGCGAAAATGTCCTCTTCATGCCACAGATATCCACGGATAGAGTTCTCCCTGTGTAGGCTATTCCCTTACAGTCCTGGTTTTCTTCATAATCCTTGTAAGTCGCCCATAAAATAAACCACTTATGCTGCATAAGTTATGCATAGATGTAAGCAAACAATATACGAACACTCAACATCGTCAAACTTATATAGCGGTAATATATGGCCAAAGACGCGAGCACGACGCGAGGATGTGTACCATCTGTAAAGTAATTGCACAACTTTCTATGTATCTCTCTGAGTCAGAATCTTGGGTCAAGACACTGCTTTTTCGTTGAAGCATATATATTTTTCGTCCAACAAAATATTTTTGTTGTAAGACGATACTTTTTTATAGAAGAATAACTTTTCTTTCGTCAAAAAAAAAAGAAAATATATACTTAACATAAACATCCTAAATTCTTAAATGGTAAGAATAACTAACCGTTGGAACAACTATATTGAAATTTCATGCTACATTATGTATATAAGCAAGAATAATTTTTCTTGATATCCAAGAATAGAGTTCTCTATGTGTAGGCTATTCCCTTGCAATCCTGGTTTTCCTCATAATCCTTGTAAGTCGCCTATGAAATAAAACACTTATGCATACATGTAAGCAAACAATATACGAACACTCAACATCGTCAAACTTATATAGCGGTAATATATGGCCAAAGACGCGAGGAAGTGTTAGCGCCATCTGTAAAGTAATTGCACAAGTTTCTATGTATCTCTCAGAGTAAGAATCTTGGGTCAAGACACTGCTTTTTCATTGAAGCATATATATTTTTCGTCCAACAAAATATTTTTGTTGTTGTAAGACGATACTTTTTTATAGAAGAATAACTTTTCTTTCGTCAAAAAAAAAAATATACTTAACATAAACATCCTAAATTCTTAAATGGTAAGAATAACTAACCGTTGGAACAACTATATTGAAATTTCATGCTACACTATGTATATAAGCAAGAACAATTTTTCTTGATATCCAAGAATAGAGTTCTTTCGGTGTAGGCTATTCCCTTGCAATCCTGGTTTTCCTCATAATCCTTGTAAGTCGCCCATAAAATAAACCACTTATGCATACATGTAAGCAAACAATATACGAACACTCAATATCGTCAAACTTATATAGCGGTAATATATGGCCAAAGACGCGAGGATGTGTTAGCGCCATCTGTAAAGTAATTGCACAACTTTCTATGTATCTCTCTGAGTCAGAATCTTGGGTCAAGACACTGCTTTTTCGTTGAAGCATATATATTTTTCGTCCAACAAAATATTTTTGTTGTTGTAAGACGATACTTTTTTATAGAAGAATAACTTTTCTTTCGTCAAAAAAAAAAATATACTTAAGATAAACATTCTAAATTCTTAAATGGTACACTATGTATATAAGCAAGAATAATTTTTCTTGATATCCAAGAATAGAGTTCTCTCTGTGTACTGTTTATAATTTTAAGAACCGTGATTAATATTTAATCAATTAAAAAAGTTCGACATACATAAATACATTTAATATCATTTTCTGTGTATTCAATTTAATTGTCGGCGCAGTACTTTTCGATGACATTGAAGAAGTTAAAACTGGCCCTTCGTAATCGATTAGCTAAACGTTGAATAAACGAACATAATCAAACTAGAGCACGAAATCGTAACGTTGTAATTTCAACTCGTAGATATTTCTCCTTGTATTTGTTTCCGAAAATGCGCAATAAATTTCATTGTAAATTAATAATTTTGCCTTCTCACGGAATCATACAACACGCCACAAGGTAAATAATTCCAGTTCTGTTGGCATCGTTGTGTCAATATTTAATCAATTTCTGATAGAGTGCATTACAGTATATAAATATAAACGCGACGTTTTGGAATTTGCAGAATGTCATTCGATTCGCAATAATTCGCGACTCTTATTTCTGTATCAAGCTATCGGTATTGCCAATTGTTATTTTTTACGATTGTGGCATTTTTTTGCCTACGGTGTTAAATACGTGGATTGGTTAATAACAATGGGTACTCTATGCATATAATTTATTCGATGACGATTGAAAACTGTACTGATTACCACATACATAGCTATTAACGGATATGTTGTCAAAATAGCACTAATCCATACTTCAATTTTTTAATTTTGTATCTTCTTGGTTTCGTCTCTATCTTTCTGCTATTTTTCCGGATGTGTGAGAAAAATAAACCGTGGTTTTCCATCATTTTATCGCACAACGTTATCTGAATTTGCACGTGGACTAGAAAGGTGTTATTACGTTTTTTTTTTTTTTTCAATAAAGTAATTGTCTCTATTGTTATTTCTTATTATTGCTGTCACTAATCCAATAACGAATAATATTAATTTAGGGTATGTGTGATTATGATTACATACATATAATTTGCGAACAACTTGTATAACATAGCAACGTGTCCTTTCAGTGCAAAATAGAAGTACATACACAAAACCTCAGCTTTCAAAGCTGAAAGTACTATCAAACTGCTACTATAAACACTTATTCTGTAAACACTTATGCACCGTTTGTGTTAAGAAAGGCTTAAGTATGAGATCGTACTTATGTCATCGATTTTGCTTGCACCGTCTATCCATTACCTAACTACAGTTAAGAACGACCTAACTTAAGTCTAGAAAATCGACGGCTTAAAGCCAGCGTAAATATAAGCTTAGTTGTGATTGGTTGATTGTGGTATAGACACACATTGCACATGAAATGTCGTTTTAAGAAATGTCAAGACAGTACCTATATGTGTCAATTTATCATGTTATCGAGCAATTTTAGGGTTTGTAATGTAAAATTACAGTTTTATTGTATATCAGAAATAATGGTTTCGTTTTGATCATAAATTCTTTTTTTGTGCCGTAATTTTGTAGCTATGAGAGTAATTCAAATTTGCCGCCACATTAACCTATTGAAAGTTTTGACAAGTGACGCAATACTGTTGATTTTAGAACCAAGTATTTTCAAATATAACTAGAACTTTACAGTGTTGCCAACGTCAGAAACCCTTAAGTAATGCTTAACTTAGGAAAGGCTGACATGCGAACGGTGCAAATGATGCCTGACTTAAGTTATGCATAAAGATAAGCTGTTCTTAAATTTAAGTCGTTCTTAATAAATACGGTGCAAACGGGCATTAGCACTTAACCGTTCATCCTGGTGATCTGTAAATTTGTTTACATGTTTTATGTCCCTTGGGGCTGATGTTCTTTGAGCTAGTATCATTTTGATCAAAATCGGGTTAATTCGGAAGATAAAAGTAACATTTGTCATTTCCGGTTATCAGATTGTTACCGAAAACAATTCAGTGCGCTTCCTGGTATGTAGTTTTAAGTATGTATCCCAATATTTCAACCCCATCCGTTGTACCGTTTGGGCGCTATCGTGTTCACAGACATATACATATACAATTATACATACACATATACAAACATACATACAGACAGTTTCCAGAATCATGGATTCAGGAGACCCGGATATATCCTCCCCGTTATACCCGCGTATATCCTCTGAAATCCGATTTTTTACGTCGATTGCAGTACTTCTTTTACGGTACTAGTCGCAAAGTAAAAATCCGTTCATGGGTTTTTCTACCTCATTTATCTCGTGACTAATATTCATCGCTATGTGGTTTATTTTACTAATCAAGTTACACATAACGCAACTTCTGTCTCACCTGGACGTGCTAATTTAATTACAAATTCAGTGTTCTTAGTAATGTTTTTCACACTTTGGATCTGTTTGTCACCATTTTAAATCGTTGATTCGCTTACTGCCTACATAGTTCACTGTGATTTTAACCACAACAGAATACCAGTCGTCATATTTTTGAGAAGAATCCGTGCAAAACAATCCATTTTTTCGAAGAGAATTCTTCTCTTCGTAGCCGTCTTATTGTTGCAAAATGCCTCTTGCAACAGAGTGCGAAACGTTAACCACTTTATCGTCGTTGACGCGGTTTTCTCCCGGAAATCTAGAACTTAGTGATTCGGACCGCGGAAGTCTCCAATCTAAATGTTCTGCGAACTTTCAAGTGTAGGGCGCGTTCGGCGGAATCGCCCATTTTGGCCGACATTTGCGATCGAGTAGCTGCAAAATTGGGCTTTTCGATATTACTTTTGACGCTCGAATTGAAAAAAGGACACAATTCCGCGTGGACTGCGCGATATTTTGTAAATTAAATGCGTCAATTTTGAAAAAAAAAAAATCACGTTTTTGCATCTCTTCGGGTGAAGGCGAACCTCGAGAAAATGTCACGTGACGTCTAGAAATTCCGACAAGCGGATCGATGAACGTCAAAAATTTACATTTTTTATCCGTTCCTGCCGACCTTATAAAAGCCGCTCGCTCTCATGTCTTACGATAAGATCCCTCTAAATACCCTTCGCAAAGAGTTTTGAGCAAAAAAACGGCCTTAAAAACAATTTTCGATCCAAAAAATCGATTTTTGTCGACTCGTGGTTTTGCTGCTATTACCACAGTAACGTCAAACCCGAAACGCCCCCTGCCGGACATTCGTAACAACAGTAACAGATAGCAGATAACCTAAAATGTATCCTAAAATGTCCATATTTCCAATGTGGACAGGTGGGAAGCCTTAACCACATATTTCTAGAATGCCCAATAACTAAAATCGAAAATTTTGACTTATACACAGAGCTAGTTATGTATATTTAAATTGTATTTTGTTTTGTAAAGATGGGTACCTAGTTTGGCTGAAATACATATTTGTAAGTTTCAATTAAAAACGTACAATTTTATTAAGGAATGGTTTGGTTCATTTTGTTTCTTAGCCAAGATTTAACTAGCGATGAGCGATGACAGACATTGATGTTTGGCACGTCTGCATCTGTTAAAAATAATACATAATTCACTGTACATATCACGAAAACAAAAACAGTACAAGTTAATTGAAGCTATACTAATCCTATAACTGAAATTTTATTTCTTTTCGGCAAACTGCTATGCCAACAAAAATAACACTTAACCAGATTTTTTTTTCCTACAAAAAGTCATTAACCGCATCGGAAAGTCCTACATTTCCCGTCTCGAAAATACCAGGTCAACGTACACAAATAAATTTTTCATACGTAGTTCCCACAAATCAAGAAACGTTACTTTCTTCTAACTGTACCCGGCCAAAAAAAACCGTCGGCCAAAAATTGCTCTCGTACCACGAGATTGAGATGCCTAGAAATAGCCGAAATGCGACGTGTTATAATTTGAGAGGTGTATTTGGGGAGACTATCCTGGGACACTTGCCAAAAATCGTACGTGCCTGTTGGACGTAGGGGGCTTGTTCTGGGCACGGTCGGCCGCTCTCAGCTCATTCAAGATCAGAAAGGATCTATCTGATGACGTCAAATGGCGTAAAAATAATTTGTCGGTCTTCGCGCCTAACCACGAGGCGTTATTGTTATTTTTTTGGGAAGCGGAGGCGCCATGTTTATGGTTACCACACGAAACCAAACAATCCCACATAATATTTTTTGTAATACACATATTACGAGTTCTGATATGAGGGATTATGTTTACGTCAATTCAATATTACATAAAGATTTGTTTTGTTATGATCTTATAGAATTGTATTTTGTTGATTTTGGAACCTCAAGATGTATGTTATTCAATATGTAAATTTATTCCGTGGCGTAAGGGCAGAATATTTGTGTTATTGCTCACCAAATTACGAATTAACTATCATTTAAATATTTTGTTGATTATTTTACACAAATAGTTAGACCTGTGCGGTGATCTGGCAATGATGACTCTTCTTGGCTTACAAGAAAGAAAGATAAAAATTGATTTAGATCTTTTTGGACGTCGTATATTATGACACTTTGACCACACGTAATACATACTAAAATTAGAGATTCGACAACACTTTGGAAATAAAATTAAATAAGTTTTTGCAGTATTGGTAAAGATCTACACACGAAGTAGTCAGAATGATTAATGATCATTCTAAAACATCGTTCATCACATTAATATGCTCTGTCATAAAAAGATACAGGGCACCATTGTGAATACGAAATCTCAATTTGAAGAGTTGTAAATCAAAAAGGTCTAAGTACCAAATATTTAGTTCCTAGGAAACTAACAAACTTTATATAAAATTTAAAAATGAGTACTTCCCATAATTGTTTTTACGTTTAATTAATGTTTTTAATATACTTGATTTGTGGTACAAACGTTATTTGGTTAATGTGGCTCTTTAATTAATTGTGTCGTTATGAACTTGAAGCCTTGCAGAAGGGTCTAAGTACCATCAGCTGAGATAATCAAAACGGCCAAACTGACATCAGAACCTACCCACGGGCCATGTGCCACATCATATTATTTCAAACATAAATCAGGTATATTTAGATTGGAGACTTCCGCGGTCCGAATCACTAAATTCTAGATTTCCGAGAGGAAACCGCGTCAATGACGACGAAGTTGTCAAAGTTTCACACACATGCAGCAAGAGGCATCTTCAGGACGTAACAGTAAGAAAGATACGAAGAGAATCTATTATCTTCTCGTCGTAGCTCTCTTACTCTTAAATTTTGATTGGACGTTGTACGAACTAAATATTGACATATGTAGATCCTTTTGATTGTTACTGAGGGTGGTCTGTAGAACCCATTGATACAAAAACCTCAAAAAACTTAAAATGGTACTTAGATCCTTTTGATTTACAGCTCTTCAATTATAGCATGAACAAATATGTATCTATCTAGCTTCACAAAATTGAATAATTGCAAATGTGTTTAGACACTTCATTGTGCCAACGAAGTAGTCGGAAAATTGGGTGAGGGCCACCCCAGATATTTCTTGCTGTTCTTCAGATGTGAACGTTTTATTTTACAGTGTTTAATAGATTTCGTAGTTGTTAATTTGTGATAAGTTAACCCAGTTTGCACACTGAACCTAGCAAAATGAAGATTGCTAGTTGCTACTTGAACTTTGCGCGTTCTAAAATTAAATAGTGTTTGGTTTGCCAAACGGCCACTATAAAATGGCCTTTATTTATTTTGTGACCTGTACAACGAATGCAATGTTAAGAAATTCATCTATAATTCATATTTCATAACCAGCTGGTTTAATTATACACCTGAACTTGTTACAAACTTATTATAGATCCGTTTGTTATTTATTAATGTGTCCATTTCTGTGGAATTTTGTTATTTTCTACGTTATTTTCAGTTAAGTTTATAAAATATTTACAGGAAGCTAGGAATGTTTTTGTACGTACATACGTGCAAACTAAAATTTTAAAACAAACGACGTATGGAATTGTCAAACAAAATCCTTTAATTTCGTAATCCTGATTATCGCCAACAACAATGTATGTAGTAAACCTAGTAAATTCAATTACAATAAGCGGATTTTCCGAGGTTTATTACGTCAGTTGTTTTTAATACCCGTACTATTATAGTGGTTTCCTGTGGTAATTTGCGTGAAAAGTATAAGACGGAAAAGGCTAAGGAAATGCGGTGGTCCTATTATTTTTAAATCCACTCGGCTATTGCCAAACCACGCGATCCTGAACATGTCGGTAAACAAAACGCATAACCTTGCCCTTCAATCAAAAAGCGTGACCGTACGTGACGCAGGTGCATCATGTGTTTTCAGTGGCACGACTTTGATGCTTGATTGCCCTATTTTCACTTGACTGTTTAACTTTCGAGATCATTTGGTACTAATAATTTGTACCTCAAAGAAGAGGCTTCAGGATGTAACAGTAACTGAGCTACGAAGAGAAGTTCTGTTACTGTAGCTCGTTACTCGTAGCTATGTTGCTGTTACGTCCTGCAGATGTTTCTTTTCTACGTTACGGTTAAGTGTTACGGTTACGGGACTATAAATCGACCTTAAATGTGGCTAACTCTTGTACGCTTGTGAATGAAAGCTGGACACTATTTCAAAATGACAATTTGTATAGCAAAATGCTGCCCATCTGGTCACCAACACTTCGAAGACTGGACCTACATAAATCACTAAATACATATTTGCGAATTAGTTTAACAAGCTTAAAAGAACTGTTGTTTAAAGTTTCGTTCATTTCGGGCATTGGGCAAATAATTGATAAGTGTTATTGTTCTAGTAAATGTCGTTTATTGCTTGCTTATACTGTCGTTGTGTGGTACATATAATGTCAAGTAGAGTATGTCAAGTTATGAGGTCCATTCGGTTAAAATAATATTTGTTGTAATAATAGTGATGATGAAACCTTTCACCAAAAAACAGTTTACTAACGGCTTTTCGTCGCCCTATAAAATCCTGAATAGCTATGCGTCAGATTAACTGAAACAGTTATCCTATTTTTCGCTAACTTCAGTTAACATTGTTATTATTTTGTTGTTATGTTTAGAGCTTTAAACGCTGCAATAAAAGTCTTGTTTGTAGCGTAAAACATGTTGAACAGTAACAAAACCAATAGACTTGTAACTCACCGATTGTAGCGCTAACCACAAAGTTATTTCGGTAAAACTTATCTTGTGTGCTATTAGATGTGTTTATTTACACACCGACATACAAAATTTGCCACGGCCAGATATAAATTTTAAGATCACGGGATTTTATCCCATCAATTCCGCTTGTATTCGAGAAAAGACGAAGTATTATTATGCCAGTCTGTCACTTTATCTAAACTAAAGTTTAAATATTATCAAGAAGAGAAAATATGCTTCTACAATGATTGCTATTTTGGTACCTCGCTCGGTATTTGCTTTTGTTGAGTTTTGTCTCTTACTGTCTGTAGGTATTGCATGTCGACTGCACGATTAATTATTATTTTTTTATTTTTATTTCTTTGCATTTTGTTTCGAGGTTCCGAGAAGGGCCACACTTGCTCCCGGTGCGTCCCTCTGACCTGCTCAAAATGTCACTGTAAGCATGACTGACACCGATCCTGTCAGATTTTGTGTAGATTGCGTTTTATCGATTTTGTCACTAACCCACCCCGTAGAGTTAAGGGTGCGAAAGGAGGGCAGTTCAACAGCATCCCGTTTGTATCAGATCGTAGTAACACAAAAAATTATTTCATATAGGATCATTTATTTGGCGATTTTGTACCTTCAACATTCTCCTGTTTTTACTTTTACCTGTTCGTAAATGCTTGCGTCCTGTTGATTGTCTTGCTTTTACAGATTGCTAATGCAGTTTTACAGAATGCTGTTTTTTTTTTATGTTGTATAAATCATTTTTTCTGTTTCGGTCTAAAATATTGCTCGAACAAACGACTGACTATAGAATCCCTAACTTATTTTTACCCGAACACCAATTATGCGCAGTATAGGTAGAGTAGTTTCAAACTAAGAAGAGCACAGTTGTATATGCAACTAATCATACCCAGTGTATGGTTTATAAATTGCCTGTGTATATTTGGTTGCATATACAACTGTGCTCTTCTTAGTTTGAAACATCTATAATATGTACATGACTTTTTTACACCAGCTCGAACAAAGCTATTATTTCTACACTGGCAATTAGTTTTTATTACTATTTTTGTAAAACTCAGTGAGCAAAGTTTAAGTTCTATCCAACAAATATACTTTTTGATCTTCTATTTATTTGCCATTTTTAAAATACTTTTGTAGAAGCATCATTAATTTTAAATAAAATGTCACAAATACGTTTCTTGCTCGATTTTGTCTAGAAATGTGTATTGTGATTATAGTATATTGTTGTAATGTATATTTTGTCGTTTTTTTTATTCGTTATAATAAAAAATCTGTTCCTTTTTTTTCAGCCTTTCGGTTTCAAGAAAATCTACTCAAGACAATGCTCCAAATTGAAGACACTTTCTTTGAACTGGGACGGACATGCAAACAAAACTGCTTGATAATATGTGACAGAGGTGCCATGGACGCTTCAGCATGTAAGTACATATTATTGTTGTCGTTTCGTTTTTATTGTTTTATGACCTACTGACGTATAAAGACAAATTTTATAACTATAATACGCGGGCATAAAGTGCCAATTAATGTTCTAGTCTAGGGCAATAAATAATTTGATCTCACGGAAAATGTAAAACCTGTACTTTAATTTTGTCACTGGTGTCAGTATTACGACCATATTTTAATTTATACATTGCATAACTGAGATAATAGAACATTTAAAAAATAGTCAATTGTTCAAAGAATATTTGTAGGGACAAAATTGGTAATAGTAAGCAAAATATGCACAATAATAAGTATCTTTAGCAACTTTTGGTAAACATGCCTAAAATGTCGATTATATAATCTGAAACATGAATTATTTTTATGTAGATGACCAATTTCTTTGAAAGCAGCATGAAAGAATACTTCAATTCATACTTTTGGTTTAAGACAACCAAATTGGTATCTTAAAAAATAAACAGTGATAAATAAGAATGTGCCCACAACTTCTAGAATAACTAGTATAATTTGATCAATCATGTCACAGGTTGTTTAATAATAATATTGGAGAAAAGAGAAATCTTTTTGTAGGGAAATAATTGTAGAATATCTCTTTGCCTTTCAGTCATTCCAAAAGAACAATGGGACAAACTCATGGCAGAAAATTCATGGAACAACATCGACCTACGAGACAACCGCTATAATCAAATAGTTCACATGGTATCAGCAGCAAATGGTGCAGAAGAGTTTTACACAACAGAGGTAATAAAATACTTTTGTATCAAAAAAATTCTTTCTTGCAATTTAACTTTAACTTAACAGTTCTGCTATAAATAATTTTTTTCTCTGGCAGGATCACTCTTGTAGATCTGAAGGAGTGGTGCTGGCCAAAGAGTTGGACGCGAACGCGGCCGCCGCTTGGGTCGGTCACCCATACTTCGACGTCATCGACAACTCGACGGACTTTGAAGGCAAGATGAGGCGGATGATCGGCTCGGTCTGCCTGAAGATGAGCATTGACACGGGCGACCGACTCCTGCAGAACTCTAGGAAGCTCAAGTTCCTCGTGAGGGGTCCTCTACCAGAAGACAGCGCTTTCCCACGTTTCCAGGACTTTGAAGTTGTACACACGTATCTACAATCGAACTCGCCCAACCAGGTCAGGCTAAGGAAGAGGGGCCAAAAAGGTAAAAAGCGACAATGCGCCATACGCGCTGTATAATTAACGTCTTTGCAGTTTATTTGTTACATCTGTCGTTTTTAATACTGGAGCTTATGGAAGATTTTTTGAAAATGTGTCAATTGATTATCGGTTATGTAAAATTTATCTTTTGTTTATAAACATTGCTGCGAGATGAGTTATTATTGTATATCATCAGTAATGTTATTCATGTATTATTATGCAATATTTGTATCGACAATCTGAATCTTATAATGTCTAATTATATAAATAAAGGTTATTAAAAATTCATTAGAAAATCGGACTAGGTTTTACAATTTGAATATGAATACCAACCAATTTGCCCTCTGCGGCAGTCAACGAAACTAAACTTTTGAACAACTTCTATCAATGGTGGAATTATCATTTCTTACAAAAATCTTCTACCAAACTTTTATCACACAATCAAATAGGACTATGTTTTCAGAAAATGCTCCAAATGCCTCAAAATATAAAAGACATACATTATATTAAAATTCACTTACATATTTTATTTGTTCTTACTTATGTTATTCTTATTTTTGTTTGTATTTTTCTTATACTATTTGTATAAGAATAAACATTGTAGAAACCTTGTAAAAACTGTAAAGTTTTCTAGTAAATTGGAAAATAAGCGTAGCGTTGTTTTAATTTATTAAACCTGTCATCCCTTTACAATGTACAGGTAATTAATTTGTGTGTTTTGTCTTTACTCCTCAAGTAAGAAGTGATTATTAACAGTTTATTTGTTTTATTAACTTACAGCTTTATTTATTGGATTTTCCATAAAAAAATCTAGTTTTCTTTTTATATTAGGGCTGGTTTATTCATCTACATGTAACATTCTGGATAGCTATGTGTCAGATAGGTCAAATTTTGTTGGTGTATTACAATAGTTAATGGTAAAAAATGGGGCAACAAAATCAACTTATAATAATAATAATAATAATAATATCAATAATAATAATAATGTGACACCTATACAGGACTTTACGTGTAGGTGAATAAACCAGCCCTTAGTGAGCTTAATAATGTGTATATATTTATTGATCTGTTATTTTTTTGTTTATTTATAGGTTACTTCAGCTACATCCACACGGTGCGCAGACAACTGCAGACCGGAGGTCAAGTGGTCGAGGTTAAGACGCAGATCAACCGTCGCGATTACATCAACCTCTTGGCGCAGAGGGACAAGTCTCACTTGACCGTTTATAAGAAGAGACGGTGCTTTCTCGTGAACAATCAGTATTTTCAGCTTGATATGTATGAAGAACCCGGTCATCCAAGGTCAGTAAAAATATTTTTTATCTTATAATAAAAATATTGTTGGTGTGTGATGAATTTTTTTTTTTTTTTAATCTGTTGGCTGTAGGAATTGACATAAAACGTCAGAACATCCAACAAAACTGGCCAATTCTAACCTCTAAAACTTGAACAATGACATACAGCAAAATTAAGGAAATTGGCAAATATTAAAAAATGTTTTTGTTGTTATTTTTTAGGTGTAAGGGATTGATGTTGCTTGAGACCTATAGCGCTTTGGATAAAGGGCGGATGCAAGAGTGTTTGCCACGGTTCCTAAACATTGAGAAGGAAGTAACGGGCGATCCAAATTACTCTATGTACAATCTATCGTTAAGGGAAGACTGGAAAACGTCGAAAAAATTCTGCAAGGATATCCACAGTAAGTAGTTTCAAACTGAGTTGAATACTCTCATACCACAACATAGACGCGATAAAATAGAATTTGACCTTGAATAGTCCCATATGAGACATTCCATATGGGTTCTCTGATTCCAAAGGGGTTCTAAAATGGAAATAAACAACAAAAATGTTGTTTATTTTATATATTTGAAAGCTTATACTATTGGAAACTGCTAAATTTCATGTTCTACTAACTAACTAATAAATTGTCATTAATTTATGTCATAATTTATAAATATTGTCTAATTATAAACAAAGGTCATTAAAAATGTACTAGAAAATTTGGCTAGGTTTTACATTACAATCAACCATTTGCTTAACTGCCTCAACTTGAATATGATTACCAATTAGCCCTCTGGTGGCAGTTGGACAAACTAAACTGTGTACATTCTTCTATAAACTTGTGTATATCTTTTATTTTTTTTATCGTTCTTTCCTTAGTTATCAAAGCAGCGGAAGATCTACCGGCGCACGCGCATAAAATGAACGGATATTTGAACGGCCAGCATAATGGACACCAGAATGGCGTAGAAAAGTTCACACGGGAAGAGTTGCTGGTAAACGGACACGTTGAACATCTGCCGGAGTCGAACGGAATCAAGACGAACGGGATCAAGCCGAATGGTACCCCCATCGCGGGGAAAGTGTGAAGACGCGTTTGCGCTTTAATTTAATACTTACGTAGTCTGTGTTTAATCAATAAGCGGTTTCCCCTCTTTCCTTTTATTTTTTTGTCTTTCATTTTGTTGTATGTAGGCTTCTCTTTTGGATTTCTACTAAAACTAAGGTTTCCTTTTTTTTTTGTTTTTGGGTACTTATTAGAGAAGATTTATTATCAGTGACCACTATAATAATAGATCTATCAACCACGATTCTGTATTTAGTGGTAAATATGAGAGAAACTTAGGCGTATTACTGTAATAACTTGTATTATCAGTAGTTCTATGTACGTAGATTGGTAATAATCGTGTTTGAAACGGCGAGAATTTTTTGAATAATACGGTATACTAATCTTTTGACGGAAACAGATTTGTTGAATTTGGTCTCTCGTCGTTTTTAAGAAACATAGCAAAGCAGCGCTTCTTCAGTCATTTGGGTTTTAATTTTTTCCTTGTGGATATATCCTTTTTTTTAAATCGAATAAGAAAAAATCATTGGCTTTTATTTGATGCCATACTGTGATGTACTTTCCCAAAAAAGATAATTGTAAATTTTCTATTTTGATTTTTGTTATGCGTCAGGTGAACTTTGTTGAAAAAGTACCTGAGCAAGAGAGATTGAGATATAACCCGAAAGTAATAAATGAACATTGTATATGCTGTACTTAAAGTGGAGATTAATATTTTCGTGGATTAACTATATTTTTGCATATACACGTGTAATAATAATAATAATACTTGCTAGTTTCAAATCGAAGAAAATATATATTGTATGTCTGTGATTCTATGTTACTTCATACGTTGACTTTACCAAAAGACAGAATTTTCTATGATAAGGGTAATCAGACGATTGTGGTGGCAAAACAAAATTCCTCAACGTGTTTTGACCCATGACGCCTTACTAAATCGTTGAGGAATTGCACAGCACTACCTTTACTTGAGGCTTTATCTGGTGATCTTCTACTTGTTTGAAATTTTAACAAAACTGGTCAATCTATAGGCCAGCACTTTATATTTTGATCATTCAACAATCTGCAATCTTTTTATGTTCAAACTCCAGGCTTTATATCTTGTATATTGTATCCAAGAAATAAAGATTGTAATTATAGTAATTATTTGTTTTTATCACCTTTTTTGGCTATCACATAAGAAAAGGTAAGTGCATTTTTTTTGGAGGTAAATGGTATTAAGTATTATCAAACTAAGTAGCGCACATATGCAACCAATTATACCCGTATATTCGGTTGCATACACAACTGTGCTCTCTTTGGTTTGAGACATCTATATAAGTACTAAAATAATACAAAAATCTACATAAAAGAATTGACTTTTATTTTGTAAATCCTACAGAGAAATTGTAAAATAACATAATTGAATAAAAAATTAACCTATAATTAAAATAGACTATTTCTTTTGTTGAAAATAGTTTTTCATGACTTTTTTACCTGGGACGATGCCCTGAGATAGGCCGGGTCGTTTTCGTTTTTGAGCAACGTTTTCTTGTACTATTTGATTTAAATCTTGCGTAGTAGGCTGAGGCAATGGTTGACTTTGACACACAACTGTTTCCTGAATTTGATTTTCTGCATCTAATTGCTCTTTGGTCTTTTGTAAGTCCGAGTCGTGTGCATATTTACAGTTGTGACCGAAACGGCACCTGCCTTTCCGGTAATTCCAGCAGATCTTTTTCCCGTTCAGGTAATTACTGGTATCGGTTGAGCTCACCATCTTGACGTGCTTCTCTAGGATCGCCTTTTTCGCGTTTTCCGCCTCGATGAATGGATTCTTGAATACAGACGAGGTGAGTGCTTTTTCTGATTTATCATTTATGAAGCCCGGCGTTGGTAGCTTACTGGTTGCTAGATGACTTGTTGTGGGTGTTGTTTTGTCACTAAAAAAGGTATCTGGGAGATTTTTTGCAAAGGGTTCAACAATTGACAAAATAATTCTCAATTTATACGGGCCAGGTTATGTTGCACAAGCGGGAGGATATTTCGGAAATGATATTACCTAGATGAATCGCCATTCTCTCCTTCGGAATCAGAAGAACTCGATTCGGTAGATTCTGTTGAAGAAACGTCATAATCTGGGACAAGAGACATTTCATTTCGTAGTAATAGACCGATTTCCCTAGCTACACGCCATGTTTGTTGCATAGGTTATAAATGGTCTGTTTACAAATTTATGTCATGTGACCGCGCATATAGCGGCTCGTCCAAAAGGGCTATAGGGTTGCCTCCCAGTTTCAAAATAACTATAGAAGTATGTTTTTATCTCTCAGGGGTTATCAGAAAATACCCGGTTTATCACAAAAATAACCGATATTTTCGTTGCATTGGAAAAAATCATAGATATTTTGTGCAGCCAACTTCAGGGTTCTTGAACTCTGTATGTTTTGATAGTTTCCACTTCCGACACATTTTGGGTTTACGTGTTACGCCTTTAAATACCAGGTTATCATAAATGAGAGTTGCTGGGACATATCACATATCAATATTAGCTGCTTTCCATTTGCACACTTCTGAATTAATCTTAGCTGAGCTAATCTAACACCGTCTGGCTTGGTCCAAGTTCAACTAAGCTAAGCTATGTTGGCAAAAGGAACGCGTTCGGTGCCATTCTATCTAACTAAGTTCGTGGAACTTGATGTCAGCGAGTGGCGGCGCCACTTGCCTGACAACAAGTGTTATCAATGTTATCATCTATAGGTACAAATAAGAAACATAGGCATCAGAACCGCTTCTTTGCACGCGTATACCGTCCTCGTGACTTAATTCCACTTCGTAGCGAAGATGTGTAATCAGGTCACACACATCAAATATGTTAACTTCATCCATCTTGCCGAAACTTCTTATAGTTTATAAAATACACAAAAACCAAATTGCACGCACGCACGATGGCGGATTTAGGTTAGGTTCTCCTTCTTCTTCTTCTTCTTCTATTAAGTTAATTAAGTTAAGTTTTGGTGAAGTAAGACAAGCTCAGACTTGTCTTACTTCACCAAAACAAAAGGAACGCTACGCATAAGTTAGATTAGCTCAGCTCAGCTAATATCAACTCAGAAATGTGCAAATGGAAAGCAGCTAATTATCTTCGATAAGCAAAACTTTCATCCAAAACTGAGCGACTCGTCTGAAGGGGGTGCAATAAATACAGACTTGCCTGCATGACACGACAATTAAGAACCCCCATCTTATAAATTCAGTTTTAAACTAAAAAAATAGTGATAAGAAGCAATAGGCTCGCAAAATAAACGCTTTTTGCTGATGAAACGTTCCAAGCATTTTAAATTCACTAGCACTATAACTGGAAGTGAAGTTTAGTATGTAAGTACCGGAAAATAGTATTGCACAAACTGATTATTGAGATTCTTGAACCTAAATGCATTTGAAACCACGAGACGCCACTGGACATCACGTGACGTTTGCCAAGCTCACGTAATTTTGAATTCATTGAAAATAAAACGATTTTATTCACTTTATTTATTTACCGGTTTTATTGCAGAAACATCAAAAATAGTTCAAAATCAATACACTCCGATATCTCCTATACAAACACGGACTTTTTTGTCTCTTATCGCATACCCCTCCAATAGCACTTTGAATTCTCCGTCGCTAATTTTGGAAAACGTTAAACGCACATTGGGGATGTTTATCCAATATTTTCCGCATCCGATCTTTTCTGTTACGCTGCTTTGTTCTTTGGTTGTCCAATCCTCGTACCACGTCGTGTAAACGTTTGTGATTACAAAACAAACGTGTAATTCAAGAGATATGAAGCGAATTATGTTCACTATGTGGTTTAGAATTGCATTGAAATCTGCCGAGTTTGGATATTGGTACAAAACGCTCGGTAAGGAATCTATTATAATCAATTTTGTGAGGATACCATTATTCTTGATTTCGTCTTTTATCTCGTGTAAAGCATTTGCCAATTCGTGCAAGTTTGAGATTTGTTTTACCAAAATTTTAGATAGAATTTCGCCAATTTGGTCCTAAAAACATAAGAATTGAAAATGAGAAATGAATTTTAGTTGTCGTATTTACATCGGAAATTTGTTTTGATTCGCACATTTTCTTTAATCGTCTAGGACTAAAGTCACGTTTTGTATCTAGGAAATAAACGTGCTGGGACAGATTGTGAGCTATATTTTTCGCCAGGGTGAGACAACATTGAGTTTTTCCCGTGCACGGTAAGCCGCATATTTCGTAAATAGTTCCTGTGGATAAACCGCCCCCTATGCATTCATCGAGACTGAAAATATGCAACAGTTGCGTTAGTTATGAAAAGTTTCGGAATATGTTGAAATACTTTTTTATTCCAGTGGGGATTATCGACGACTTCTTGATTATTTCCTTGTAATATTCGAACCCGTTGCGAACAACCGCCGAGTTTTTATTAACGATGTGTTTGCGAATTATTAAAATATTCTGAAATTAAACGTTTATGCAGTCTTCAAAAATGTGTTGTAATGTTTGTAATTGGTACCTTGTGTGAGAGATTTGTGATTGAACAAAGCCTTTTAATGTCTGTGCTAATGAAATGAAATGTTGTGTAAATGTGTTTCTCGAAGAGGCAGTCGATAATAATTTCTGTGAGGAGTGGATGAATGATTGTTGATAATCTGGTCATTTTATTGTTTTTCCACGACGCGATGGCCCGCCTCTGTAGAATCTATAGAGAGTTGTCGTCATGCGCGGGATTCACGCTTGCGCCAACGAGCTGCTTTTTTCCATCCACTCGGGTGCTGCTGGGCGTTTATTCTACAAGCCTTGTGAAACGGCAGTCGCCATGTTTGAATGGGGCGATGCGTCCTTGATGTGAGCGCGTAAAATGCTGAAAATATCGCATATATTTTGTGCCTGACCGTTACGTGGGGTACCTAATTGTTGTATGAGCTCCGATAAGCACGATTGTGAAACTTTTTTTGGCGGATGGGTTATTTTCGCGTGTAAATTTTGTGATTACATGATGGTAAGTCCAACCGTCCTGAGCTCGTAGTTGAACATGGCGTCGCGCAAGTTCCTTTGTTCGATTTAATTTCTACGGGCGCGCACTTTGATCCGCTATAACCGGATTTCTGTTTACTCGGATTTTTCATACGTACGCGAACAGTTTTCCTTAATAACTTTTCACTCAAAAATTCTTACTTCACGGCCAAAATCACTTTACGGTAGGATACGCACGCACCACTGTACTTTATATGAAGATTTTACGTCATCGGTATATTGATTCCGGTACGGGAATTTAAGCAATTTCAAATTCTTTCGTTAAAAAAATATAGTTGCTGTTCGCCTGAACTTCTACAATTATTTCTTGGGCGTTATTCCCGTCCCACTTCATATGCCGGTTTTGTTTGCCGCGTTTTTCGACTGTTTGATTTGAATGTTGTTAGTTACAATTTATAATACCGCTCATTTGTTTTTTAAATCGATGTTGTTTTGTTTATTTTTTGTTTCGACGCTTTTCTTTTGTTTTCTATTTTTAATTTTTAAATTTATTTTCAGGAGTGTAGACGATGAGTGACGAAACTTTGGGGGCAGGTCAGGCTGGTCTGCCCCCGAGGGAAGATGCCTCTACCCGTCCATCTGTGCAAATTATTGGTGGACGGCACTTCGTTATTACCTCTCCTCAATCGCAATCACAAAATGTACCAGCTTTAACTCAGGTAAGTCAACAAATAATTTGGTTAATGTTGTTGTTTGCATGCATACTTTTAATTTTTTCCAAATTTCTTTTCTTAAAGTTTTTCTCTTTCTTTATTTTATTGCTTAGCAAAAGAAAGACAATTTTTATTTTTTTATCTGTTAAAAAAAAAGTGTCCACTTTTGGCGACTAACGTAAAAAAATTATTTTTTTCTAGATAACCGCCGGAAATATAAAGCATATAATAAATTTAAGTCCGGTTAGAAATCAAGCAACATCATTACGCCCCAGTTTAACAAATCAGAGCATAGTAAACGCGCTAACTAAGACGTGGCCGAATACTAACGTTCGGATGCAGTTGTTTTCTAGCGGGGACGCGGGGCAGCAGGCCCGGTCCCCCCTCAAACGCCCCCAACCGCCCGACAAACGGGACACCCCCTCGGCCAAACTCCAGCGGGTCATGAACCATCGGAACGTCCGCTCAAAGATCATAAAAGAGAAGTACCACGAACACCTACTCGAGTTGTATTTCATCGAGACTGGTGGAAACATATTAGATCTCTATCAATTTACAAAACGTCCCAAAACACAACAATTTATAAATTACCTCAAGGAAAACTCCATTGATCCTAAAGAAATCCTCGAGGAAATTCCTACAACACCTAAAGTGACTACGGTGGTACCAATTTCTGCACCATCAGCAACATCTGTTAACTCACTCCCTGGTATTTCTTCTACAACCACTACAACTCCATCTGAGACTACTCCAAAAACATCCAACACCATTAAAACCAACAAAACTCCAACCAGCAGCAACCAGGAGCAGATAGTCGAAAAAGCTAAACAAGAAGCTTATGTGGTCCAGAGAATAAGTGATCTGCAAAAGGAAGGCCTATGGTCGGAAAAACGATTACCGAAAGTCCAGGAAATGCCCAGGGTGAAGGCCCACTGGGATTTCCTCTTGGAAGAGATGGTTTGGTTGGCAGCTGATTTCGCCCAAGAACGAAAATGGAAGAAAGCCGCCGCGAAAAAGTGCGCTAGAATGGTGCAGAAGTACTTCCAGGATAAGGCATTGGCTGCCCAGAGGGCTGAGAAGGCTCAGGAGCAGAACATCAGGCGGATAGCGGCGTTCTGTGCAAAGGAGATTAAGGTGTTCTGGACGAATGTGGAGAAATTAGTGGAGTACAAACAGAATACGAGGTTGGAGGAAAAACGGAAGAAGGCTCTGGACCAGCATCTCAGTTTTATTGTTGACCAGACTGAGAAGTATTCGCAGCTCTTGGCTGAAGGGATGAATAAGCCTGGCACGACCCCAAATGAAATTGTAGAGCCCAGTAATGCTTCTTCTAGATCTGAATCACGGGTCAATTCTGATGGTGAGTTTTTTTTTAACTTTTTGTATGGTATGTTTCATAAAAAAGGTCTATTTGCTATGGAAAATATTGTAGGTTAGTTATTTTAAAATTTGACACTTAAATTCAGGGTTAGTGGTGACCAGTGTCAGTTACAGCATATAGCCAACACAAATTAAATTAGAAAAAAATTACACCAGACTTTTTTCATTGAACATTAAAATAAATTTTATATTTTTGGGTAAATAGTTTTTATTTGTATAACTCTGATGGTGAGTTTTTTTAACTGTTTGTATGGTATGTTCCATAAAAAAGGTCTATTTTGCCATTGAAAATATTGTAGATTAGTTATTCTAAAATTTGACAATTAAATTCAAGTTTAGAGGTTAGAGATAGCCAACACAAATTAAATTAGAAAAAAATTACACCAGACCTTTTTTTTTCTTGAATATACGATATTTAAGATAAACGTTATATTTTTGGATAAATAGTTTTTATAAAAATTACTTAATACCTTTCTAGATCCAATGTGGGAGAATTACTTACCTGTTTTTCCATAATTTAATAGAAAGGAGATAAAATTGTGACTTACCAACCGACTTTGTATGATGTTACAAATTTGGGTGCATGTTCACAAACAGTCTGTTTAGCAAACGTATTTCTTGTAAGTAGGGGCAACAACATGCAACATGCAATTTGTTAAACCTTAATTTGAAATAATTACTACAATTAATGAGTCACAGAGATGAGTTTTGAACGCTCAAGAAAAGGATAAATTTATTTCTACTTTGTAAGAATTAGGTTATGTTCATCTGGGATTTCTGGGTAATCTGGGTTCATCATGTAGGCTTTGGAAACAAAGCCAAGAAAGAACTGTCAAAAAAAGGAAATAAAAGCAATCATTGAGGAAAAAAAAAACTATTGTTGTGGTTTATGTTGCTCTGTTGTGATAGTAAAACTCAACAATAAACATTAATTTCAAACATACCTACAGTTCTATAACGAGCTTGGATTCTTCTAGTCCAATAGGTAATCTTTGTCTGTTGTCTCAACAATAAATCACAATTTTTCCCCTTGCACCATAAATTTCAAGTAAAATTATGAATCATCCAAATCATTTTGCGTTTTCAGACGAATTCCATCCTGATAGCGAGAACAGCACGGACGACGAGGAGACGATAGCGCAAGCGGAGGCGGCGAACAAAGAGGAGGAAAGCGCCGAGGTGGCGGCGCTCCAGCGAGAGTCCGAGATGGACTTTGAGGCGTTCCTCAGCGAGCTACCTAAGGACTACCTGCAGAACCGAGACAAGATCCGGCTGAGCGACGTCGAGGACTCCGACGAAAAATCCGAACCCAGTCCGGAGCCCCAACCGGAAACGTCAAAGTCGAAGAAGAAAGACGACGATTTCGTCGCCCATTCTTCTAGCGAGGAAGACGATGAGGATACGATACAGGAACAGGAGGAAGCCGAGGGCACCCAAGATCACGAGGAAGAATTAGATGATTTACAGGTACTTTTATTATCTTCAAGATAATTAAAATTATAATTGTTTTGTTTTAGGCTGAGAATGATATGAGTATAGAAGAATTACGTAAGAAATACGCGAATTTACCTGAAATTAACGAGGATTCGAACATGTCGTCTCTGTCGGAGGGTAGTCGGATGGATGTTGAAGATGAGAAGGAAGAGAGTTCTTCGGATGAGGAGGGGACTGATGAGGATATGGAGGTTTCCGAGGAGAGCGGGAAAGAGGATGAAGTTGGCCTTGAATCTCTACTAGACGATGTTGAGACGACGAAAGCTGGTGCTTCGGCAAATGTGACCGCCGACGAGGGAGAATCTAAAAAGACTGATAACAATGACCTTATAAATGACGCGGCGGCCATCGCGGAAAGCATACAGCCCAAGGGGAATACCCTGTCTTCCACTAATGTAAGTTGTTTCGTTTAATTCTTAATGATTTAAGAAAATCTAGAGGCAAAAATTAATCGTTTTAAATGATGATACACACTACCGTTTTCTGAGAACTGGAAATCCATTCAATTCCATGTTTTTTCATGATTAATTTTGAGGCATTTGTCTGATTATTTTATAACTAACAGATATAATAAATAAAATTTGGTGCTTGTGTTAACTCTTGTTGGTTCTCTGCAGGTTGTTACTCCAGTTCCTTTTTTATTGAAACTGTCACTGAGAGAATATCAACACATCGGTTTAGATTGGTTAGTTACTATGTTTGAGAGAAAACTGAATGGAATTTTGGCAGACGAGATGGGTTTAGGAAAGACTATACAGACGATAGCGTTGTTGGCGCATTTGGCTTGCGAAAAAGGTAAGATTTTCTATTTTTTTTTGTCACAGTCGATGTTTTGTACCTTTCTTATCCAAGGTGGGAGAATTACTTACCTTTTCTTCCATAATTAAAAGAAAGGAGATCAAATTGTGACTTACCAACTGACTTTGTATAATGTTACAAATTTGGGTGCATGTTCACAAACAGTCTATTTAACAAACGATTTCTTGTAAGTTTCTTGTAATATGCAACATTTTTTAAGTTTGAAACATTAATTTGAAGTAATGGCTACAACTAAAAAGTCACAGAGATGAGTTTTGAATACTCACGAAAAGGAATAAAGTTATATCTGCTTCGGAGAATTCGGTTATGTTCATCTGGGTAATCTGGATTCATCATGTAGGCTTTCGAAAGAAAGCCAAGAAAGAACTGTCAAAAAAAGAAATAAAAGCAATCATTGAGAAAAAACTTTTGTTGTGCAAAGATTATGTTGCTCTGTTGTGATTGTATAGATGTTTCAAACCAAGGAGAGCACAGTTGTGTATGCAACCGAATATACGCGGGTCAATTATAAACCATACACTGGGTATAATTGGTTGCATATGTCACTTAGTTTAAAACTACTCTAATACCATTTATGCCCAGTTTTAAAGTTTACGAAGAACCTAAAAACTTACCTTTTCTTATGTGATACCCAAAGAAGGTGATAAAAACAAATAATTACTATAATTACAATCTTTATTTCTTGGATACAATACACAAGATATAAAGCCTGGAGTTTGAACATAAAAAGATTGCAGATTGTTGAATGATCAAAATATAAAGTGCTGGCCTATAGATTGACCAGTTTTGTTAAAATTTTAAACAAGTAGAAGATCACCGGATAAAGCCTCAAATAAAGGTGGTGCTGTGCAATTCCTCAACGATTTAGTAAGGCGTCATGGGTCAAAACACGTTGAGGAATTTTGTTTTGCCACCATAATCGTCTGATTACCCTTATCATAGAAAAAAAAGTCAACGTATGAAGTAACATAGAATCACAGACATACAATATATATTTTCTTCGATTTGAAACTAGCAAGTATTATTATTATTATTACACGTGTATATGCAAAAATATAGTTAATCCACGAAAATATTAATCTCCACTTTAAGTACAGCATATACAATGTTCATTTATTACTTTCGGGTTATATCTCAATATAATTGGTTGCATATGTCACTGTGCTCTACTTAGTTTGATACTACAATAAAACTCAACAATAAGCATTAATTTCAAACATTGTTTATCTCATTTGAGCAATAGTTACCAACAGTTTTATAACCAGCTTGAATTTTTCTAGTCTAATAGATAAACTTTGTTTGTTGTCTCAATAACAATAAATCACAATTTTTACACTTCCACCATAAATGTCATGTCAAATGATGAATCATTCAAATCATCTCAAAACATAATGTTACAAATTTGGGTGCATGTTCACAAATATCCATGAAACATCATAAGTTTCTTTTTGAGGCAAAAACATGATAAGAAAAAATATGATTGAAATAAACTGTTCTATTTAACTTTGACTTTTTGCAGTGTAAAACCATAAATAAAATAAAAAATACTAAAAAATGTGTTTAATTAAGCCATTTTCTTTTGCCTTTGATAGAAAACTGGGGTCCACATTTAATTATTGTACCGACATCCGTAATGCTAAACTGGGAGATGGAGTGCAAAAAATGGTGTCCCGCTTTCAAAATCCTCACTTACTACGGCACGCAGAAGGAACGGAAACTGAAGAGGACCGGCTGGACGAAGCCGAACGCCTTCCACATCTGCATCACCTCATACAAGCTCGTCATCCAGGACCATCAGAGTTTCAGGCGGAAGAAGTGGAAGTACCTGATTTTAGACGAGGCCCAGAACATTAAAAACTTTAAGTCACAGCGGTGGCAGCTCCTACTCAACTTTCAGACGCAACAGTACGATGATGGTGCCATAAAATTAAATAAATATTATTAAAATATAACGATTTGCAGACGATTACTGCTGACTGGTACACCCTTGCAGAATAACTTGATGGAGCTGTGGTCCCTGATGCACTTTCTCATGCCAAACGTTTTTCAGTCGCATAGGGAATTTAAGGAATGGTTTTCGAATCCTGTTACAGGGATGATTGAGGGGAATTCCGAGTATAACGAAAGTATCATCAAGAGATTACATAAGGTATGAGGTTTTTGTTAAATTTAAATTTAAATATTGAATATTTACAGTGGAATTTTTCTATGATGAGATCTTAATTTTTGAAGGGATAGGAATCCATTCAACCTATCCCTGAATTGTGATATTAATGAGGCATTTGTCTGAGTTTTTAAATATTTCTTGATTATGTAGATTTTTGTTTATCTTTGGTTATTGTATTTTTAATTTATTTTTTGTTTCTATAGGTGTTGCGACCTTTCCTTTTGAGACGACTAAAATCCGAAGTGGAGAAACAAATGCCTAAGAAGTATGAGCACATAGTGATGTGCAGGTTGTCGAAGAGGCAGAGGTTTTTGTATGATGACTACATGTCCCGTGCAAAGTAAGTAGTCAAAAATTTGGTTTTTATAAGAAAATAGGACATATATTTATATTACACTTTCATCTTGGGCTAGTTTATTTACCTGCCTATAAGATCCCGATTAGCCATGTGTCAGATAAGTGGATTTTGTTGTCCAATTTTTTGGCATTAACACAAAATTGATTTGATTTGATTTGACACATTTATACAGGACTTTACGCGTAGGTGAATAAACCAGCTCTTCGTTTAATAAATATTGATAAAGGATTTTTTTTTTATTATGTATTTGAATGTCTGAGTCTGAAGAATTTATTTTGGTCTTAAAATCCAAAGACCCTTTATAAATCGAAGCTATTATTTTAGTAGTTTTTTTATATTTACAATCCATTGTCTAAATGCAACAGATTTGACAGAACGTCCTCAAGGAAAAAGTTTTTACAAGAGCTCCGTATAGCATTAAAGAATTTAGAAATATATTATAAATCAGATATCAAATTTTGCATGACATTACTCTTTAGATAACATTCATGAATAAACTCTTGAAATTCTTCAAGTTCAATAAAGTTTATTTCTTTTTTTTATAAATTCTAAATGATGTTTTTCTTAAGTGTTTAATATAATTAAATAAATGATGTATTTTACATGATGATTTTTTACAAACGTCTGAGAACTGGATATCCATTCAATTCCACGTTCATTTCTTGATGACTATGAGGCATTTGTCTGACACTGTCTAGAATATTTAAAAAGCATCAAAAACTCACTCTTTCAGTACTTTACAAATTTTTACTCTCTCGCAGGACGCGAGAATGTTTGGCAAGCGGAAATTTACTGAGCGTCATCAACGTCCTTATGCAACTCCGAAAGGTATGCAACCATCCGAACCTATTCGAGGTCAGACCCACAATATCGCCTTTCCACTGTCGCGGTATCGTCGAACATATTCCGTCTGCCGTATATAGCCTGTTCGAGTATGACCCTTTTAAGGTACATTTTTATTAAAAAAAAATATATAAAAATTATTAAAATTAAAGTCAAATTTATTGTAATTAATTTTTTTTTTTCACAGAATATTGATTTAAACTCTATGAATTTGAACTTACTCGCGATGGAGTACGATCTTAGCGCGTACCAGTGCTACCGGATGCAACAATATCAAGCACCGAGGCGTTTAATTGAGGAAATTGCGACAACCGACGTCGAATCTACGCCGTGTCCGCCCCCGACGAGGCTCAGCTTACGGGTGAAAAAATTGGATTCAACTAAGGATATTAAGACTGAACCCAAAGAAGAAAACGTGAAAATAACGACGGCGCATGTTGTTGCAAAACCAAAAGTTCATGGTGGACTGCAGATTGTTCAACAAGGTATAAATGTTTCAAACTAAAAAGAGCGCAGTTGTATATGCAACCAAATATACGCGGGTCAGTTATAAACCATACACTGGGTATAACTGGTTGCATATGTCACTGTGCTCTTCTCAGTTCAAAATTTCTAAAGACAACATATATTTGCACTTTGACATTTTCTTTGTTGATTTTATTTTCTCACAAAATTTTTCTTGTACACAAGTATTATAAATAGCTCTTTAAACACTAAAAAGAATTTAAAATGATGTGAATTTACAAAAGTCTGAAGACTGGAAATCCATTCAATTCCACGTCTAATCGCTGAATGAGCATGAGGCATTTGTCTGATTATTTTTTCTTAATTTTATTGCTTTGAAATGTTTTTTTTTTTTTGTTGACGATTTGTGGTAATTTTTTGTTGTTGTTTCTCTTCAGGTCTTGCGGTGGTTTCTCAGGCTTCGACTAGTCAACTTAGCGGGACGAATGTGTCTCTTTCAAGCGTCCTGAAGCCGACCGATAAAATTACAGTGCCTGCAGGATATGCTCAATTGGTCCAGACGTCAACCGGCAAGCATATTCTGTTCACGCCCAATAATGTCGTGTCTACGGCAAATTTGGGTTTACAGAGTACTGCTACAGGTATTTATTATTTATTAATTAATTGATTAGTTTGTCTGTGATTATTAAATCGTAGACAAACTAATTAAAAAACTTTGATCCGTTACAAAATTGTTTAAATGATGATACATTCTACCGAATTCTGAAGACTGGAAATCCATTCAATTCCTAGTCTGGCAATGATTATTTCGAGGCATTTGTCTGAAAATTTTATTTAAGAAAACCATATTTAAGTTTTCTTTGGGTGTATCAAATATTTGAAAAAAAAATGTCTTTTTTTTATAGTTGTATCATCAGGGCAAAGGTTTGTGATATCGCAGGCCTCCGGCGGTCAACAGCAAACGGCGCAGACAGTGGCGAAAGCGTACGTTAAGGTGCTCAGTTCAGTTCCTACAACACCGTCTGTTACAGTGGTAAGTAACTAGATTGCGGATTCTAAACATTTTACTTGTACTATTTTATTTAGGTTAAATTTCTTAAATATTTTCAAAAATTAGAATAAAAAAGGAGAAAGATATTTGGCTAGTTTCATTTTGCTTTTCTTTCATATGTTATCCATATATTATTTATTTAAATTAACCACACTTTCATGGCGATTTTAGAGTGTGTGGTGCACTGACGATCAGTTTATCAATGTTTAAATATTTGTTAAACTTTTGCATCGGTGCTATATAATTTGTAATGGCCAGCAAGCTTTGGATTTTCTTATATCTTCAGCTCTCTAGAACCTTACAAACAGTTTTTTTTTTTTATTATCACTATTTGATATGGAAAACAAAAAAGTAAAGATGATTTTAAACGATATATAAATAAATGCTTTTTGTGAAAACTATGAACAGCAAAGGATTGATGCAAAAACGTTTTTGTTTAGTTTTATACACAATAAACATTTGTTTTAGTGATTAATACGATTGTCTTGAGTAAATAATACAAAATCTTCAAGCTTTTGCTGAATCTTTTATTGTATACTCTGTGCTGTGATATCAACATTTAAAAAAACTGTATAACCGTTGTGTACCGTGGTGCAATTTGGTTACAAATAAATACGCCTACAGTACATTCACATACAGCAAGGTCACATATTTTTTCTTTCTTCAGATCGTCTTTATGCATTATAAATAATTAATGTCAAACTATAAATAAAGGTTTGCTTGTCAATGTGTATCCAGTTGAACTTATTTTGCTTTTCTTCCCTATGTTTTATAATTTTTATAAATATAATTTTTGCGCTTTTGCAGATTTTTTAACAGTTTTAAAATTTTTTTTGTATCCCTTTTAACTTCTGAAGATGAACTCAAGAAAGTTTATGAAAGACTGTCAATAATTTGTGCCTTTTGTATTTACAGAGCACCAATGCGACGGATATCAAATTTGAGAACTCTCTTCAAGCAAAAACTGTTACATCTAAATATATCGACAAATTATACTCTAACCAGACCGGAAAACGGGATTTGGACGTACGGTGGTTGAAGAATGAAGAGGACAAGAAAGAAAACCAAGTTCCTGTAAGTGTTTTTAAATATTGCTAGACGCTTTTTAACTATTGAAAAAATATTTTAAGATATAAGTGATTTTTCTTTTTGGTACAACAAATCCTATATACATAAATAAAATACATAAATTTTCTATCTTTTATATCCTAACAACGCACCTGACGTTTAAAAACTGTATAATTACTTAAAAATCTTTACCGTTTTGAAAAAAATAATCAAAATCTGTAAGGTAATTGCTTGACATGATGATTTTTTACAAACTTCAGAGAACTGGAAATCCATTCAATTCCAAGTTCATTCCTTGACGACTATGAGGCATTTGTCTGACATATTTTCAATATTCCTTCTAAACTCAACACTCCAAAACAATTTCCTCAAATCTTTCATTTTCCCCCTAGGAAAACATGAGGACTAAGCTAGATATTCTCTCACGCGTGAACGCGAAACGTTGCAGTATGATGCCGTTGTATGGCAGGGACTTTCAGGACGCTGTGACAATCAAGACGGGTCTGCAGACGTCGTCGTGGTCGAACGGTTACGTCCACTGCAGGAACGTTCACGCCGACAAGGGTAGAAGCTTCTCCGACTGCCTCAAGGAGCTGGTTCACACACCCGCCGAGAGAATAGAAGAATTTAGGGAAGTTTTTAATAGGTTTATCGTTTACGTACCTGCCGTTCACGCCCCGGAACCCGAGTTACAAGTGTGGAATCCGCCGCCTAGCAAATACTGGGGCATTAGGAATGAGAAATTGGTGTTGTCCCAACGACTCCTCGAACCCACTACCGTTCTTCATCCGATCGTTTCCGCGATGGTTACGCAATTCCCGGATCCTCGATTGATACAATATGATTGCGGTAAGTTTTTTTGGTTTTTTTGTGTTGTGTCAAATGTCAAAATAATGTTAACTTACATCAAGTATTTTTACATTTCACAATAAACTTTAAATTTCACAGTAATTTCACACTGAAAAAAGTAATACTACATACTTTTCTAAAGGTTTATACAGTATCTACTGTATTTTGTCAATGTAATTTAATCTAAAATTACATTTTTGGTTTAATATTTGCCGAAAGATAGACATTTTTTGAAGTATGTGGTGCACTGACGATCAGTTTATCAATGCTTAAATATTTGTTAAACTTTTGCATCGGTGCTAGATAATTTGTAATGGCCAGCAAGCTTTGGATTTTCTTATATCTTCAGCTCTCTAGAACCTTACAAACAGTTTTTTCAATTACCACTATTTAAAAAAAGAAAACAATAATAAATAATAATAATAATAAATTGTTGGAGTTATTTATTTGATTTATTATTATTATTTGTATCTCGTAGGAAAATTGCAAACACTGGACCGTCTGTTGAGAAAATTGAAGTGCGGCGGGCACCGCGTGTTAATCTTCACGCAGATGACGAAGATGCTTGACGTTCTGGAGGCGTTCCTGAACTTCCACGGCTACATATACCTGCGCCTCGACGGCACGACCAAGGTCGACCAGAGGCAGATGCTGATGGAACGCTTCAACGGCGATAAGCGAATCTTTGCCTTCATCTTGTCGACGCGTTCCGGAGGAATCGGTGTCAATTTGACCGGCGCGGACACTGTGATATTCTACGATTCTGATTGGAATCCTACCATGGATGCCCAGGCACAGGATAGGTGCCATAGAATCGGGCAGACTAGAGATGTCCATATCTACAGGTATTTTTTAATTTTTTTAATTTATTTTTTATGTTCTCTCTGTAATTTTTAGCTCTTTGTTTCCTCGTTAATTACTTTGCTAGATAATCATAAATATCAGTGTGCATTGTGTTTTAAATGATGATTTTTTACAAACGTCTGAGAACTGGATATCCATTCAATTCCATGTTCATTTCTTGATGACTATGAGGCATTTGTCTGACAAATAAAATTCTATTAATATCGATATGTTTAGATTTTGCCATGTTTTTAATTTATCATTGTTTGCGATATTTAGGTTGGTTAGTGAAAGGACTATTGAAGAAAATATCCTGAAGAAGGCCAACCAGAAGAGACTTCTTGGCGATTTAGCCATCGAAGGTGGAAACTTTACAACAGCATATTTCAAGAGCGTAAGTTTAAAATTTTATTTAGTTACTTTTTTCCTGATTCTTCCTGAAATTATAGACTATTTTTATGTTAATTATCAAAGAAGATACAATGTTTTAACTAAAACCTAGCAAATTGAACTTGTATGTTCTATAATTTGGGTATTTTTGACGACTGTGATGATTTTATTAGAACACGATGTAAAAAAGATTGTCAGAATTAACAGGGCTGTGATAATTATGAAAAAAATCTTACTATTTCATACATGACATGAACTAAGCTTTTGCTCTTTGATATGATGCTGTTTTTCTCTAATATTATGCTCTTATTTGTTAATTTAAGCTCTTTTTCTGTAATATTTTGCATACTCTTTCTTGAATCTTTTTTTTTATAATATGCTGTTTTTCTTTACACTTTTTGTCAAGTTTGAGACACCCTGTAGAGTAATTAGATACGACCTACCTATAAAGTACTGCTGTTTGATCTTTCAAGCCAAGTTTGAGTTAAATTTGCAAGAAATAAGTAATAAATTTATAAATAAATAAATAATAAATTTTTTGAAAATTAAATTATCCAAATGAATCAAAAGACAATAAATTGCTAATTAATTTGTCTTTCAAACTGAGTAGACAAAAACGTGATCAGACCACAAAATTGTAATGTCAGTTTTCCACATCAAATGAGCTGTAGAAATAATTGTTAATTAAAGATAATTATTGGAATACAATTGTATTCTAATAATTATCTTTAATTAAAGAGAATACAATTATTTTGAACAATTTGTCTCTAATTTGTAAAAATTGTCTTAAAAATCATCAACCATGAATTACAAAAGTTGGTAATTTATCAATGTGATATTTATGTTAGAAAATGCATATTTATTTTTTCTAAATCACACTGATGAATTTATTTCAATGCACAGACGATCAGCTCATTAATTTGTTAATAATTAATGGACTTTTGCAGCTGTGCTATAACATTTTGCAATGGCCAGCAAGCTTCAGATTAAATAATATCTTAAGCTCTCTAGAACCTTGCTTACATTTTTTTTTTTTCAATTATACCCTATCTTTAATAAAAAGGTGTAGTCTGTCATGTTTTAAATTTTTCTTAAATTTACGTTGGCTATACTCTTTAGGAATTAACATATAAAACGTCAGACAGAAACGTCGGAAATTTTAAATAACAAAAACGACAATAAAACTGATCAACTCCAACCTTCAAAACTTAAAGTTTATTTGTTAAATTTCACAGCAGCCAACGTACAATATTTTGCACTGCAAACTAGACTTTTTTTTATTGAACATACTATACGTAATCACTAAAAAAGATTTTTATCCTCATTCATTATTAATTTTGCAGTCCACCATACAAGATCTCTTCGACGTGGACAACTCCGAGACATTGGCCACGACCAGGATGTCCGAGGTTATAGAATATAGCAAGGAACGCGAGAGGGCTCATGCTGCCATAGAATCCTCCGGTTCGACACCGGAAGACAAGGTTGCGATCGGCGCGTTCGAGAACGCGCTGGCCGCATGCGAGGACGACCAGGACGTCCAGGCGGCCAGGACCGCCAAGGCGGAAGTCGTCGCGGATCTCGCCGAGTTCGACGAGAACATTCCTCTCGACGAACAGGAGAAGGAGAAAGAACCAGAGATCAGCAAAGCGGAATTGGAAGTCGAGAATTTAATGAAACAAGTATGTGTGATTTTTTTTTGCTTTATTTTAGGAGTATTTTATAATATGATCACATAAACCATACCTGGGTATAATTGGTTGCATATGTCACGGTAATCTTCTTAGTTTTAAATTACTTTAATTTTTTGCTTTAGAAATTGACATGTAAAACCTAAAAAGTAATAAAAAATGTTTTGTTGGGAGTAACAATGTTCTTTTTGCAGTTAATGCCGATAGAACGTTACGCGATGAAGTTCATCGAGGAAACGGAAGCGGCCTGGTCTCAGGAACATTTAGCGGCTGCGGAACGTGAAATCGAGGAACAGAAGTTGGAGTGGGAACGAAACCGACTGGCGGCCATGAAGGAGGAAGAAGAACGGAGAGCGCGCGAACTCGAGGAGGAGAGCGAGATGTTAACTTTCTCCAGGGAGGACGCGATTAATCAGGTCAGCACAAAAACTAAAAAATTGCAGAGAGGCGAGGCGGCAGCTACTGGTAAGAGGCCCGCTAAGCGATCTCTCAACAAATCCGCAAACGGGAAGCCGTTAACCAACAGATTGTACCCGAAACGGCGGACAAGAACGAAGAGCAAACAGGAAACTACCGAGGAGAAAACGGAGGAAATCGAGGAAATTGTTAAGGAGGAGTCGGAGAAACCCACGGAAAATTGTGTCGAGTCCGAAAACAGTCTGGATTCTACGGAGAATGAATTAGCGAAAATCTCGAATCTTTTAGATCATAATTCCCCTCGGACTAGATCCAGGGGTACTGTAGCTATTAATTTATGGACTCTTGACGTTAGTCCGATCCTACCTGGTGTTAAACCGGTAAAAACGTCCAGCAGTACTCCGGTGCAAACGAAAAAGCGGGATAAGAACGATAGTGACTCGGAAAAGAACGTCAAGAAGGCTAAAGTTGAATCGGAAGTTGATCAGAACGAGCAACCAAAAACACGACGGAAACTAAGAAACGATATGCTTGAACTGGAAAAGAACGCGGTCATCATCGGTCGAAAGTTACGCAAAAAAAATGGTAATAAGGATATCAAATTACAGGAAAATGTAGAAACACTGCCTAATTGTAACCACGAGAATAACGAACACGAGGGTGACGATAAAACAAACGATTCGGCGAGTTCTCTAGAAACAGATCAAATTTTAAACAACACCGATACTAAATCAATAGAAGATGAAATCGGCGACGTGGATCTAAATTTAACATTAGAAGGCTCAAAATCGGATGAGAGTAGTCTAATAACGAGCGCAAATGCCGAAGTAACAAACCACGCTTTACATGTTGAGCTCAATAGCACGGATTTCGAGAAAGAGTTTTGTCTGTCGCAGAACAACAAAAAGTTAAAAGTTGTCTTGAGGGATTTAACGAAGGAGGACGTCGATAAGTATCTGATTTCGAAAGAGAACATTGAGAAGCCGGCTGAGAATCACTCGGACGTCACTAACTCGGAGAAAAAGTTTGACCTCTCCGTCCTAAAATCGCCCGAGTTACGGAGCACGCCCAAGCGGTTCCGGTCACGGAATAAAAAGGCTGTAGATAGTAAGAACTCGACACTCGACACGTGGGTGACGAGGAGTCCTAGAGGCGACAATAGTATTAATAGCTCAACAAACGACTCGGTCGACGGCGAAAAAACGGACGCTAAGAATACTTAGGTTTATTTTTTTTTTTAATTTATTAAGTAAGATTATAGATGGTTTAGGCTGGTTTTGTAGTTACTTAAAATAAAACGAAAAAATTATTAATTTTGTGGATTTTCCAGTCTATTCATGTTTAATTACATTACAAAGTTTTTCTATAGAAAATTTGGTATCAATAAATTTGGGGGTATTTTGTAAACCCACTGCACAAGTTTTATAAAACCTTTTCTTGGAATAACTATAAAGCCAGCTTATACTTGCCGGAACTGAATGTATTAATTAAAAAAAAAAAAAAAATTAGAAACAACTGTATGTGATTCTAAGAAAGAATATGCGATTTTCGCATCATCCTGTACATAGTTAAATATTAGAGTTATAGTTTTTTTACTATGAGGAAGACCATTATTATTGTGTATGTAAAATTGTAAATTATAATCGTGCGTGATTGGAGACAGACACTGATTCCCCCGTTTATTTATAAAACGTTCCGATCGTATCAAGAAACATTAATTTAATACTTTACTATATTAATTATTTTTCGTTTTCTTTTCCGGAAGAGAAGTCTATGTTACATTTCGACTGTGATTTATTTTTTTTATATTGTAGATGTAATTTAAAAATGTAGTATGAATGAATGGCGTGAATGGAAATATTGTGTAAATATGAAACAAAGCTAACAATATACAGTGTGTTCATTTCAAAATTTCAGTATTTTGATAAATGAGCGCAGTGTATGCTGCATGAGTGAACGTTATAATCTGGGAGTAAAAGTTTGCTATGTTGTCTGTTAACGTTTAAGATGTATGGATTTGTATATAGTTAAGATGTAAAACAAATAAAGAAGTTCTCTTGCGTAGCTGTGCGTTGTTTTTGAATGGCGGGGTAGAGGCGTAGGTTTTGGTGCCATCTTGCTCCGGCGTGCCGCAGCGGGCACCAAAACACTGCCCCGCTGGACACGAGCAAGAGGGCTTCTTTGCGACCGGACGAAACCGACACCTACGCTTCCTACCCTCACCGCCTTCTCATCTCCATTACCCGCTATCCCGGCGATTTTTTTCTCTCCTGCTGACCGATCGATCTCTGGACTAATTACAAGTTGATAGAAGCGTTTAAAGCAAAATGTAGTCTAATCGTAAGATATTTGTTTTGGTATGTATGTGAATTATTGATGTACTCCGATGTTTGCTGCTGGACTCTTCTATATTATTCTGTCTTCCGGTTGCAGGTGTGGATGTCGGACAACTCCATGGAATTAATGCCGGTAAGTATCGTTCTAGTCTTAACGTTGAGGAAAGACCCTTTTTTTTACATAATATACAATTATTTGATTGGTATGCTCCACTTTATATCATTACTTTAATTTGGTATATTGAGGTCTTCAGAGCAAATGAACTAACCCCATATGAAGGTTTACAGTGACTCTCATACACAGTATTTGTTTGAGACATACCGGGACAAAATTACAGGATGTGAGGTCAAACTGATAAAGATCAATGTGAAACACGGAAAAACGCTGAATGGATTAATATCTTTAAAAATCCTAGACTAAAGACCAAGGTTGTTTTAAAAAACGTTTATTTTTTTTTTGTTAAAATCTGTTTTAAAACATGAAACAATGTTTTAAAACACCTAAAAAAAAAACATGTTTTAAATCATGTTTTTTTTTGTTTTCGTTTTACTTTTCAAGGCAAAGTGTCAGAAAAAAATAAATTATTGTTTTCGAATATAAAGGGATGCTCATGGAGATTTAAGAATAATATAAAATCTATCCTTTTACAAATATTGGCTCTCTTGAGTTGATAGTAGGTTCTCTGTTCCATTTGGCGTTGTAATGGGATTCCCTGACGGTTAGGGGATTACCTCACGCGTAGTTAGTTGGATTTAATACAAAACTATTTACTATTATTTATTTTAAAAGGTTTTTAACACTGTTATTTTTAAACAACCCTGGTAGTCTATAAATGATTCTATTGAATGTAGTTCGGAAATAAACAGTAACAGTAGAAAGAAAATATTTTAAAAACTTTGTTTTAAAACATAACAAGCCTGTTATGTTTTTTTCTTGCTATTAAGAGTGCCTGCTATTTTATTGCGATTGTCTTGCTAGATACATTCTTTTTAGTAATAAACCACAACATTCCTGACCTAAGACAAGTTTATGTATTATTAAGAAACACCTGCTGTTTTATTGCATATGTTTTTTGTGAATTATATTTTTTCTAGTCATAAAATACAACATTCCTGACCTAAGTTAAGTTTATTGATTACTGGGACCAGCTGTTCTTTTATTGTATCAGGTTTAGGCGAATTAAATTCTTTCTGGTCATAAACTACAACTTTCCTGGCCGAAGACAAGTTTGTTTATTATTGGTACTAACCTGTTATTTTCTTGCATCTGCTTTTTGAGAATTCAATTCTTTCTATTCGAAAAGAAAGAAAATACAACTTTCCTGACCTGATACTAGTTTATTTATTACTAACACTCCCTGCTGTTTTACTGGAACTGGTTTTAGTAAATTAAATTCTTTAAATCCATTTCTAAACTACAACATTACCACAATTTTATTTAGTTGAAAAGGTGTGATAATTATTGCTATTTTAATAATGGTAGCAAGTTTTTTTTTAATTAAATGATGAAAACTAATTTCTAATTTCATTGAGTGAACATTTGATCAGAAAGCCAAAATCGGGTGGTCTGGTTCAGACATTTCTGTTGATTAATGCTATTGTCAAAAAACATACGTCAATAATCGGACTTGGTAATAATGGTAAAAATAGAAAACATTGAATTTTGAAATTTGCATATTAATATACATTTTGGTTCATTGTCCATCCGTTTGTTACTTAATATCAGCTAAAAATTAATCAGTTTATACAAAATACGTTAGAAACGTGTATAAAATTTCATATCATTAGAAGCGCTGTATTTCGGAAATGCGAGGTAGATTTGGGTTCTTGAGACCCCAAAACGTGCATTTTCATCGATAAAGGGTCACATTTTTATCGATTCCAACAACTCCCTCAGTGGTCGTTCAAAAACAGTGCAAAAATGGACATTGGAAGGACTAATTCACTTCTGAAGTGACATGTTCTAATACAGCAGGCAACTGTCGCATAATATGTTCTGAAATGTTAATTTTAAGTCGCAACACATATGGCCATTAGAGTTAGAATAACTCTGTAGCAAGATAAGATAAGCAATAACTGGCGCTATTTTTTTTTTGTTTAAATTGTGGCCAACAATTTAAAAGTAATGGATTTTAATACAAAAAGTAATGAGAATGGAGAGATGGCTTTTAAGCAAATACTTCAATGATACAACAGTGATACATGAATTACAAGAAGTCATTACAAGCAACATTATTTGATATATTTATAATTTAATAAAAAAATAACTACATAACAATAACAATCCGTTGTACCTTTTGGACGCTACAGTGTTCACAGACATGGACGCATAAATACATAGATAATTTCCAGAAATCATTGCAATGGATTCAGGGAACATCAAAACGCGTATTTTCGCTAAAATTTCATTATTTAATTCGATTAAAAAATGACTGTAGTGTACTGTACAAATGGATAATAAATCAATAATAACTTCACACCAGAATAAATCAGAGTGTAGATTTCTTTTTGAGTTTCTACAAAAGTCGTGTTCGTAACATTTTACAAACGGAAATTTTTAACTACTTCTATTGTCTGTTTGGTGTCAATTGGTTCGAATTAATGTTGTTAAAAATCATCTCAATTGAAAGATAAAAAAACAACAGTAACATTACTACTGTTTAAGAATTATCTATTTGAAGATCATTGTAAACAACACACTGATTTGATTTTGGTACGTATACATTGGTATATTCACCACATTTATCAAAAAAAATTACAAATGAGGCACTTATTAAAATTTAAAAGCCCTTAGACTATTTAGTTTAGGTGATTTGATGATAAAACAAGACTTTTCTATCAAAACGTAAACTAAATCCTGACCAATTTTGAAATGTAGATGTGGTGTCCACCAACTCCACCACAGCAAGACACGGATGTTTACGTTGACCAAACCATGTCATTCCTATACGACATGGACGTGATGACGGAACTTCAGCTACCGCCTGTTTACGTCAAGAAGGATAACAAGCGGTCTCGACACGAGGCCGGCCTGATAGACAGCAGACGCGCCCTGAAGATCCACCGGAAGGACGAATCTATGTACGCCCCGAGGTCTCTATTCGAACGACCATCACCGGCTCTAGTCAAGATGCGCCGCGACCTCAAACTGCAAAAATACCGGGGAATCATAAGACCTCCAGTCCCGTTGCCGGGCGTCAAGTTACCGGTGTCGAAACCGACCATTGATCCTCCTTGCTTCCACAATTGGACCGTTTACGAAGACATGGCGTTGCTGAAAGTTATCCAGTCATTCCAGATGCTCCCGTTAAATCTCATGGTCGTCACACCCGGTCATACACCCAACTGGGATCTGGTTTCCGATTATGTGAATACCGTCTCGGTGACTTATAGGAGCCCTAAACAGTGCAGGAATCGTTATGAGACTGTTATTATTCCAAGAGAAGAAGGAAAACAGGTATTGATATAGATGTTTCAAACCAAGGAGAGCACAGTTGTGTATGCAACCGAATATACGTGGGTCAATTATAAACCATACACTGGGTATAACTGGTTGCATCACCACTGTGCTCACTGTGCTCTACTTAGTTTAAAGCTACTCTACTATGCTTCTTCTTTGACATTTTATACCAAACAAGCCTTAAAAACAAAGCTTTTTCTAAATAATGCTTTTTTTTTAAATAGTGAGAAACATATTTTAAAGAAACTAATATAGGAACTAAAGATATTGATACTTTACTAAAAGAAAACAGTCTAACTTTAGATTCTAATTTTTTCCCTCCAGAATAAGTCAGGTAGACCCATGAGAACTTCTCAGCTGTACACACAGGACAATAATTCATCATTCTCGCAAATTGCGTGCCAGAGGTTCGATTCCCTGAAGAGTAGCATTGCTTCGAAGAGGACATCGACCACGACTAAGTCTTCGAATAGCAGTGGGGTTGTTAAATTGCATCCTAAGCATGTGGCGCTCCTGAACGATCTTGGGATTGATATTGACCACCCTGTGTTGCCTACGGAGGTGGCTGCTCGTAGGGCTGAGCGTTCCGCCAAGGAGAAGAAGCACCCGGAACAGCAAACCTCTCAAAGGTACGTCCTCAAGACAAAAAAGGATTTAGAGTTTGTGAAAATCAATACTGGTTTCGACTAAATCTTGTCTTCTTATATAAATGTTGATTACTCGGTGTAATTTTTAATTTGTTTATTTGGTGAATATAGGATTATGAAAACGGCAATTTCTGCACAACAAATACAAGCTAGCGCTGCGCAACAGGCAAGCACTTCAGGCACTACATCACAAACTGTTATACCTGTTGTTACACAAGTGACGGTTGCTCTTACGACAGCTACTATTACCACGGCTACTACAAGTGTAGCAGCTAGTCCAAGTACTCCTCCAAGTATGTATATTTATTATATAATAGTTATTTATGTACCAATGGCTTTAAAGTAGATATTCATTGCCCTCGTGTGTTAAATATTGATATATGCACGAGATACATACAAAATTTTATGTCTTACACATGTTTTTCTTCCTCAATTTGTGAAAAATCGCAAAATTCTAACAACTAAAACTTACTTATTTCAGATACAATACGAACGCAGAGGATTGTAGCATCCCCCTTGCAAACCTCTGCTGGAGTATCAGTGACAGGGTTGAGCCCTGCGCAATTGCAGCAGGCGCAACGTTTAATAGTTTCCGGTACCCCAGTTCAAGCAAAGGCAATTGTCAGTGGAGCGGCTGCCGGGAAAACCATCACCCCTGCGCAGTTGCAGATGATTCGGCAGAACTCCTTTAAACAGCAACAGCTGCGGCTGCAAACCGGGGCCCTTGCTACCGGGCAGGCCATTAAAACGGCTACGGTTTCTATCGCTGGGTCACCCGCCGTTCAGGTGCAGTTCTCGCAGGCGCAACCACGGGCACAAGTTAGCGTAAGTAACACTATTTTTTTTTTTTAAGTTAAAATTGTTTTTCTTGATAATTGATGCAATTGTTGATGCAATAAATTAATAATAATGTAATGTAATGAGTTCGTTGTTAGTTTTACTTATCTTGCTAATAGGAGTATGTACTCTGAATTTAATATTTCTTTTGGTTTTCCTTTCTTTGTGTTTTATTCATTATTTATAATTATTGTCTAATTATAAATAAAGGTCCACTAGAAAATCTGACTAGGTTTTATAATCAGCTGTTTGCTCACCTGCGTTAATTTGAATATGAATACCAATTTGCCCTCTGTCGACAGTTTGACAAACTAAACTGGTGTACATCTTCTAGTGTCATTTTTAATGTTTGAATGTCACGTGATTACAGATGTAGGCAACCAGATGTACACATATTGGTATAGATTCAAACCAAGGAGAGCACAGTTGTGTATGCAACCAAATATACGCGAGTCAATTATAAACCATACACTGGGTATAATTGGTTGCATATGTCACTGTGCTCTACTTAGTTTAAAGCTCTACCAATAAATTATATTATTTTTATTATAAAAACCATATTATTTTTATTATAATAAAATAAAAAAAACAAATTTATTAGCAGTGACTAAATATCATTTCAGTACGTCAAACAAGGAACGACGGTAGCTATAAACAAACAAGCGATAGCAAGAGTAACCGCCGACGGAGAAGTTACACAATTATTTAAGCAACGCCTGCTTCAACAGCAAAAGGCCCTTGTGGCCGCAGCAGCCGCGGCAGGGTCCGGCCAACCATCCAGCATCCAAAGCATAAACCCGCAAAGTTTTGTGCAGACGATCCAACAGGCAGGAGGCTCGGGAACGCAAGTTGCCACGCTGGTCAAGGCGGTCTCCAGCAGTGGCGTAACACAAACTGTGACGATTCCGGTGACGGGGGTGACACTCGGACAGGTGAAGGCGCTCGCACCCGGTACTACCATCAAGACGAGCACTCCGCAGCAGATCAGGCAGATTCAGCTGCAGCAACAGTTGCTGGCGCAGAAGAAGCTCTTTAATCAGAAGATTCCTGGCATCGGGCAGGTTACCGGCAAGGGAGGGGTTGCCACGCAACTGATTGTTGGGTCCAAACCTCTCACTACGCCGTTAAATATGCAGCAATTCCAGCAAGTGATTAAATCGCCGCTCACTGTGCAGCAGTCGCCTGTTGTTCTGGCCAAAGGGACCTCTAGAGTTATACCGGTCGCTGGACAAGGCAACAAACCCACCATTCAGGTTAGTAACTTTTATTTTAAGTTTTGAATAGTTTTTTTTTTACAATTATTAGACTTATAATATAAAAAATGTACTAGATTTTAAATTGAATACCTCATTCTGTCTTCTAACATTGATTAGTTTATCCTGCAGTCATTTTAAATATGTATACAAATTTAGATTAATGGGATGAGCGGTTTAGATGTTATAAGGGTTTATACCCATCGGTTTGTGATGTAATGGAGGAATAAATAAACAACGTAGAATAATAAACAACCTCTCAGCAAAACACACGTACACATTAGTTTAAAACTATTCTATAATCCCAATATAGTTATTATTATCTTAGAGAGTATAAAATAATCATCATTTCATTTAATGATTACGTTTTTCCATTAGGTTGTTGCCGCAACATCTCAAGGCATTACGACAACAATCCGGCCACAGAACGCAACCACATTAACCGCGGGGCAACTGGCCGGCTTAAAAGTGTCATCGAATGTGACGTCGCCCAGTCATTTGTTATCGCAGGTGTCGGCGGCGTTGCAGAATCAAGTTGTGAGACAGGGCAGCCCCGTACGTATACAGACGGCGAGCGGAAGCGGGGCCAACAGTCCGTTGGTGGCCGTCTCCGTTCAGTCGGGGGTTGCCGTTCAGGCTTCTCCGCAAGCAAACGTGGACAAAGCCGAACAAGTAAGTAGGATTTTGAAGAAATAAGTATTTCTTTTCTCGTTTTGTCCATCATTATATTTTCTTTCGATTATTGTGAACGTTGTAGAGATGGTGTACTCATCTTAGGTTAAGTTTTCGTGGACTAAAACTGTTGAGGAACGGTTGGTTGTCGTTTATATTGAAGGAATGAGGATGTGTGCTGGGTAAAGTTTCAGTAAAAATATTAAATTAAAAATTAAATATCACAATAATTGTGTAAACTTACAGTGCTGAAGTGAGTTTTCACAAGTTTTTACAAGTCAGAAAATCACCAAATTAAACCCAATTAAATAATAAATTAATGCTACATTACAGTTGTAATTTTACTGGTACTTTTTTCAGTTTATTTATGTAGATAGGTAAATGTATATTTTTATAAATACAAAATTATTGGGATGCACCATCTTTATAACATAGTATAGATGTTTCAAACCAAGGAGAGCACAGTTGTGTATGCAACCAAATATACGCGAGTCAATTATAAACCATACACTGGGTATAATTGGTTGCATATGTCACTGTGCTGTACTTGGTTTAAAACTACTCTAACTGCGTTTCCTTTATGGTATATTAAGTTAGTTGCTTTATATTTGCATTAAGTAACACACGTACCGTTATGTATTTTTTTTCCTTCATAATCTGTGATATGCAAAATGCTTCACCACGAGACGGAAGTGCGAGACCCTCCTATCGAACGTGATGCTTGGTGTTTGCTATTATTTAATTTCTGTTGATGTATAATATGTTCTGTCTGTTGTAAATATTATGTATACGATATCATATTTTATAAATAAATTGAGTATTTTCAAGTAATACACTACAGGTTTATTTATTTTGAGTTTGTGTCGTTTCTTTCCTAGTGCATGATGTGTGTTTTTCTTTTCGGACACATGCAGTATGTTTGCGGCATTTGTACAATCATATTTCTCTTTCAGGGATAAAGCAAGTCTCCTAATTAACAAAAAAAATCGTGTAAATTTTCTAATAAAATGTTATTAAAGTTATCTTTGTTTTTTATTATTATCCCATAATGTCTTAAAAGTAATATAATGGTCAGTATTCATTATTTAACAGCTCTATACTCGTCAGTGTGCTCTACTTAGTTTAAAACTACTCTATCTACAAAATCTTTATGGCGCGGGGTCGATAGTGACATCTCTTATCGTTTTTATGACTTGCACTCGCGGTTGTGATCTTTGCTGGCGCTATTTCCGCGCTAAACTTCGTTTATTTACCGTGAGATGTCGCCGGTAGTACTAGAATGTTGTGTACCGCTGTTCGATTAACCAAAACCATAACCAAAACAGTGTCAAGTCGAACATGAACAGTTCCAAAACAGCTGTTGTTCGTGGCGCACGTCGAGCAATAAACTTAACCTATAACAGACGATATTTAAAGTTGACAGTTCGCAAAGTAGTGTTTCTTGACTGAAAAATCTGTTCTCCGCCGACATCTGACCCACCGAAGAATGCAAGACCGCCTAAAATGTAAGTACGCTTTATTTTACTTTTGTAATTTTATAAAAAGATGACTATTTACCGTTTTGCGCGGTATTCGCGTGTCTGTACGGTAGATGAGGCTCGTTTATTATTGTTTAACTGTTTTTGGTCGTATATTAGCGTGCCGGAAAGAGTTAAAAGTAGTTTGTGTTGTATAATTTAACCAGTGCAACAATTGTCAAGTAAAATTGAGTATGTATATCGATAATAATAATAATTTATCTTGTAGCAATTGTCGGAAATAGGTTGTATTTTGTGTAAATTGTGTAATATTAGTATTTCGAGGTCAAGTCGTCGTGTGTGTTGAATATCAGTTATTTTCTGCGGCAATTTATTTATTATTATCATGTATAATGCTCATGAAGAAGATATTTTTTATTTGATTTATTTTTTTGTAAAAAAGTTGGAAGTTTCTAATTATTAATATTAATAAAAGTTTATGTGGTGCGAATAATTCTGATCGTGGCTGTAATGTTTGTAAAGTGAAAGTTTAGAGGTTGTGTAGTCATCTTTGTATTCAGTAACAATGTGATTTTTTTTCCGAGGCGAATCCGCCTCAATTCACTGACTAGCTCATATGAAATTAAAAAAACACAATCTGACAACCGGAAGTGAAAATTGTTACAGGCATTCTCATCGGGATTTAACCGATTTAGACCAAACGATATCAAACTATTTTTATACCAGCTCATCCTCCAGAGACTTTAATCGTGTATGCCAATTTTCAGATCAATGAGATGAACGGTTTGGGCGTTATAAATGTTTATAGAGGCTGTCTGAATCCACAACCTTGGCAAATTTTGATAAACATCAGTGGCCACTGACTTAACATGACAGTAGGCGAAAAGTTGGGTGATTCCAAAATCTCCAAGCCAGTATACAATTTTGTCTAACTATCACCAGAAGTAAGAAAGAGCCAAACCTGTTTGCGACAGCCAATTATTATTACATAATCTATTAAATATAAAACAAAAAAGTCGAACGATATAAAATAACCAAATCGAAGAATTGAATAGACCAATGTAATTTGTCGTTCGGCTGTAGTTATGACAGCAAAAAGAAAATAATGAGGGTACCACAGACTAGACAGACAGCGCAGTAAACGTTATTTTCCATGACCACCGATATCTCGTTTCTCTCTTCAACTATCGTCTATTTCACTCTAAAAGCATGAAACCGTGACATAGGGGGCGCTTTGGGCCCGTTGGCGCCATATTTGAAATAAATCTTTCGAATTAATAAACTAGTTAAAATTTAGATTAAAAAATGTTTGTTATCGCAGTCTTAACTTCTTGCATATTATTATAAATAAAAATATAAAGGAATTTATTACACATATTATATCAATGTAATAATGATACTACAAAACATATAAATAAATAATTTTAAGCCACATAAATAATAAACATATATAAAACAATATTTTATTAAGACAATAAATTAAAATTTATTAGTCGAAAATAGAGGTTACACATAAGTACATAAGTATACATAAGTACGCACCTATCCAGATTCTTCGGCAAACAGAATAATTTCTCTTTATCGGTTTTTCAACAAATTATACCAAAACATTTTACTAATACGCAAATATTGAAATTTGACGCTTGTCATAAGTAGTGAAATGACATACTGATGACATAATTTATAGATTTCTATAGGAACTCTGTCCATCAACCGAGCGCCCCCTGGGCAACGGTTTCACAAAAATAGATAAAGATGTCAATATACCGATTTAATTGGATGGAAGAAAGACAGAGGGATGTGCACTTATTGCAATCTAGCTGCGGTGTCTGTCTAGTCTGTGGAGGGTACTATCAATTATGACAATATGTATAACTTTCACATATTTTCAGCGCCGGATTTAAGGGAGGGCAGACTGGGCTGCAGCCCAGGGGCCCCCACCAAAAAGGGGCCCCCACCAAAATATAAATTGTACTAATACTTACGTGTTTGCAATGCAAGTTCATGATCAAGTAATGTGCTTATGTCTTTAAGGCCCCCACAGCTTTTCTGCCCAGGGGCCCCCACAGCTTTTCTGCCCAGGGGCCCCCACAGCTTTTCTGCCCAGGGGCCCCCACAGTCTTAAATCCGGCGCTGCATATTTTAATAGATATGTAGGTAGGTATGTATATTTCCGGATTAGAAATAGTTATTTTATAAATTTATTAAGGTTCTATAAAAAAAAAATGATTTATGTATCACTGGTTATAATAAAATCAAATTACCATAATTATGGAATGTTTAATTGCAGTGTTATTATGACACTCATTAAATTTAACATTTCGCTCATCTATTGTTGTTAATTGAAAAATATATCCACCCGTCGAAGTGACTAATGTTGCTATAGTGTCCGGATGGTGTTTGCTTTTGGAATGGGAGTGTTACGAGTCGATATAATCAAATTGAAACGGTAAAGTACTTGACCGATAACGATATAGTCGCCATTAATATTGCCGCTCATGATATTATATAAATCGAGACGCATTGATTAATTATTGTTAATGTGACTGACATAAACCACGTTATCGTAAAAAATAGCGTGGTGCGAACAGAGCAGTCGTCGATAATCAGAACATTAAAAGTTATGTTACTTATTTTTATGGTTATTGTTTTTTATGGATTTTTTTATATCAACAGAGGAAAAGAGCTCAAATCTTTTAAGAGAATATATTTTTTTTCAAATAAGTCTGCCAAGAAAGGTCGATGTCAAACATTTTTTTATTTGACTAGTTCCTTTTTTCTCTCTGTGTATATGTACATTCCTAATTTACACTTTTCTACCAGTTTGTGTACCGTAGAAGAAATTGTTTAAAAGAAAACATGTCGTCTACTTGCATAGATGTGTTTGTTTTGTGTCAAATATTCATGTAGTGCTTCATGTCAGTTTGGCTACAAAGTCTATACGTCCATGTTTTTGCAAGATCCATAATCATATCGTAATCTAGAGAGACTTGTGATGATCAGTTTACAATTATTACCGTTTACATTTCAATCAGTAAAAGGTGAAGGTCCCGCATTTCAACTACAAAACCACCATTTTACTGTACGTACAGTACACATTTGCATTTTCGATTAGATCTGTTTGCTTATTTATGTTTCTTTTTGCTTGTTATAAATGTGCATTGTTGATTTTGCCACCATTATCAACTGGAGAACTGTGGGTGCTATACATATTTTTTATAATACATACATATATACTTACGTGTTGTAGAATTTCAATGCAACAACAAAATAATTTTAATCAACTCTATCATAAATAGTCAACCAAAACATTAATAAATTGATTTGCTACAATTTTACTGAAGTTTTCTGTTCTCCTTTTCTACAGATATTGTAAACAATTCTATTTGAATGCAATATTTTGCTTAAAGTTTCAACAATTCAACTTCTTGTTATTTAATAAAACATATACATATTAATATAATCATCATTTCATAACTATTATCTCTCTGTACGAAATTTTTGAAAATGTTACACTTGTTTTAAATCGATGTATGAGCATAATAAGTCCATGTCCAAGTTGCATGATTCTCAAAAAGTAACGTGAATAATTTATAATACCTACACAGAGAGAACTCTATTCTTGGATATCAAGAAAAATTAATCTTGCGGATTTTTTTTCTACCCAAATAATATTTTATTCTAATAAGAATTTCTTACGATTTAAGAATTTAGTATGTTTATGTTAAATATATTTTTCTCTGACGAAGAAAAAGTTATTCTTTAATAAAAAAAAGTAGACGTGCGTCTTACAACAACAAGAATATTTCGTTGGACCAACTTCAACAAAAAAAAAGCTTCTTTACCCAAGATTCTTACTCTGAGAGATACATAGAAAGTTGTGCAATTACTTTACAGATGGCGCTAACAGTTTCTCGCGTCTTCTGCCACATATCACTGCTATATAAGTTCGACGATATTGAGTGTTCGTATATTGTCTGTTTACATCTGTGCATAAGTATTTTCATGGGTGACCAAGGATTATGAGCTAAACATGACTATCCGTGAGCTAAAATAAATAATCTTTTCTTTGTTGATACGTTTCTGTCAATTCTCCAAATAATACTTATTGTAAACTATGTCACTAAATGAACACAATATTATGTTATGTTATGAACTGGAAAACTCGTTTCTCATATGTCATCAGCTCATCACACTAACTTAATTGAGATGAATGGCAGTTTAAGTACCTACATAACTCATATAACCAATTGCCCTACAAGCGGTTATCAATAACCGCTTCTTGTGTGCACTACTTATCAACATTATACTCCATCGCATACCACAGATTCCTGTATCAAGGTTTAAGCATAATTAACCGCACCTCAAAGGGCTGAAGAAATGCTGATATCGAGCTTACCGCAATCTTTGTCCACTTTCGTAATAAATAACCAAAGTTTGCGACCACGGGAAGTGCGACTTGGGATATTTTTAACCGTGAATCGCTCGAAGTAATATAATAGTTTCGGACCTGCTTGATATTGCCATTATGTCGTTAAATCGCGCGGAGATGATGATGACACTGATGGCGTGTCAATGACCCTGCTCTCTAGTTTTGCGTAACGCTAAAAATGTAAATAGTACACACACACATCGGACTGGATCGTCAGGTTTAAAAATTACCACGGTCGTCCTAATTGCGGACGAGACTGTAATTTTGGTGTTTAGATTTATAACAGATGCCGTTTAGGCGGTTCGAAGTTATGTAAGATTTGTGTTTAGTAAATTGCCTGGGAGAACATGTATCATAATATATTGTAGGTTGGCTGCTCTAAAATTTTACCATTATGCAAGTATTAGAGCTTAGAGTTGACCAGGTTTATTGTTGTTTCTGTTACTTAAAGATTTGGTCACTATAACTTATATTTCTGTGCCCCATTACTTAGTTCGATTATACTGTATAGCCTAAAAAATGTTCTCACATCAAAAGAAATCTGTTTGGATAAAATAGTTTATCTCAGACCGTCTTAATTTCATACAAGATTTACTCTCTTGACTTGTTTCCAAAACATTTCTTTGCTCTAATTCAACTGTCTAGACTGTGAATTAGTGTTGGCACAGTAGAATGGTAAACGTACTTCTGCTATACCTACTACTGTGTTTATGATGGCAATGATAGTAATATTTATAAAATGTGGATTCTTAACATTGTTTTGGTAATAGATTTCTTATCACATAACTATTCTATAACCACTTGCATAAGTATGTATGCGTTTATAAATCCTCCTGAAGTTTTCACAATTTTGTTTTGCTTGTTATTTTAGAGTGTAGTAACGATGGACATTAACTGCTTTCCATTTGCACATTTCTGAGTTGATATTAGCTGAGCTGAGCTAATCTAACTTATGCGTAGCGTTCCTTTTGTTTTGGTGAAGTAAGACAAGCTCAGACAAATTACCTTCCCCTTGCCCTTGGCTAGTCATGCGAAAAGGTAACTTAGATCGTCTGAGCTGTCTGAGCTAACCTAATAGAAGAAGAAGAAGGAGAACCTAACCTAAATCCGCCATCGTGCGTGCGTGCAATTTGGTTTTTGTTCATTTTATAAACTATAAGAAGGTTCGGCAAGATGGATGAAGTTAACATATTTGATGTGTGTGACCTGATTACACATCTTCGCTACGAAGTGGAATTAAGTCACGAGGACGGTATACGCGTGCAAAGAAGCGGTTCTGATACCTATGTTTCTTATTTGTACCTATAGATGATAACATTGACAACACTTGTTGTCAGGCAAGTGGCGCCGCCACTCGCTGACATCAAGTTCCACGAACTTGGTTAGATAGAATGGCACCGAACGCGTTCCTTTTGCCAACATAGCTTAGCTTAGTTGAACTTGGACCAAGCCAGACGGTGTTAGATTAGCTCAGCTAAGATTAATTCAGAAGTGTGCAAATGGAAAGCAGCTATTATGTCGTCTATACACACACACACACAGAAAAGAATGCTCAGTTCAAGTCACATTATTTTAAATCAAAACAACGGTTGATTTCCATATCCACGAAATAACTATCCACTTCAGCCAAGATAAAATTTTCTCAGAAGACAAAGGACTGAATATCGGTTTCTATTTTCGTACTTTTCCTGAGTCGCATCTAAGAATTAAATTGACTGGTTACTCCTACACTTCCCTACACTATCGCCACTGCACGTACTTATGGTTATCCGTTAGAAACGATTCGCCAAATCAAAATTCAACGCGAGCCATTCGACGCTCTCGGAGGCTAAAGCCCGAGCATATCAATAGATAATGGCGTATACGTACGCCAGCCAACCGCTAGAAGCGAATCGCCAGCCAGCACAGCAGCGCAGCGCCCAGTTCAACAGGTGCCTCCGGAATCTGTAGTCCGCGTATTCCGGACGCGGATTTCCACGGTGAAGTCCCGCGCGTCTCTCACCTCACGCCAGACATTAATTACCGTCGCCATCAATATTCATGGCGACATTATGGGCGGCACTAATGCCCCGCAGTCTACCCTGTACCGAAATCTCTGAAGGACCTTTTCGCGTCCGGGCGCGACTTAACGTGTTTAGCGGCGCGCAATATTCTGATGCTAGGTGAGGGGGGACACTTCATGGAATAATTAAGGGCTTTGGTCAAGTTTTCATCTACTCAGAATTAAAGCCAAACTAATTAATAATGTATTGATTAATTTCGGTATGTTAACTGTCGAAGATATTTTACAATGTTTTAACTTCAGTCGTACAAATTTACCTTTTAAACATTATGATGTGAAAGATACTATAAATTACTGTATCGGGCAGTGTTTCCCAACCTTTTTTGAGCTATGCCCCACCGAAGCTGGTCTAAAAATCTCATGCCCCACTTCATATTGTCTTTTTTTATACCTATAACAGAGTTGGAAATGAACCTTACTCGGAACGGTGTACGTTTCTCATTTCGTCATTGGTACACATTCTGCCCAACAAACTTTGACTAATTTCCTCTCTGTGACGTAATGAAAAACTTGCGCCATTGGGGATATAAAAATAATAACATAAAACAATAATTTATTTGATAATTGTTGAAATAAATACTAAGCATTTCAGCAGAAACAAAATTTGCTACATATTCTATTATAACAAAATAGAAATAAACATTCACTTAAAAACTAATACAACACAAATCTGCCATATTTTATTATAACAACACAAAGTTAAACATTTACTCTAAAACTGAAATTGTCACTGCAAGTGTTAATCGTACCCTTGAGTCTAGTTATCAAATATTCGTGCTCATTGCTAAATCTGGAAAAAGCACAAAATAGGGGAACATTTAATTAAACTGTCAATATCAACATTTGTAAAAACGGTTTTAGAAAAAGATGACAAAGATGTGATAGCTGTGCCCCTTAGTAACAACACTGTCAGAAAACGAATGGCTAAAATGAGCAAGAGTGAGGGGCACTGAGGCCTTGTTGATAACTTATGTAAGGTACATTAATAAGGAACTTTTTTTGAGGAAATGTTATTCTGCAAATCATAAGAAAGCACCACGACCTCCAGAGATATTTTTTTCTAAGCTAAAAAACTATGTTATTAATTATGTCGATAATATTCCAATACAGAACATAACATCTTGTGCTGCCAATCGTGCTCCTAACATGATGGGCAAGAAAAGTGGCTGTTTAAAGATGAAAATCCAGAAATGCTTCTTGTGCATTGTGTAATCTACGGGGAAAACTTGGTAGCCAAAAATATTTGTTCAATGAAGTATTAAATTTAGTTATAAAAAGTATGAATTATTTTGTACTTCACAAATTAACTTGAAATGACACATTCGGCATTAGCTTTGATACAATTGACATATTTTATAACCGAATTTAATCTTCATTGAGAACTGGACAAACATTTTTGGTTACCAAGTTTTCCCTATGGAGCTATATTAGACAATGCACAAGAAGCATTTCTGGATTCTTATCTTTAAACAACCACTTTTCTTGTCCATCATGTTAGGAACACAGTCTGCAGTACAGGATGTTATGTTCTGTATTGGAATATTAAAGACATTGAAGTAACTTTTGCTTATGAAGAATATCTCCGGAGGTTGTGATGCTTTCTAATTTACAGAATAACATACCTTCAACAAAATGTTCCTCAACAATGTATCTTAAGTGGTATAGCTATCACATCTTTGACATATTTTTCTAAAAACGCTTTTACAAATATTGATGGCTTAATTAAATTTTTCCCTATTGTGTGTTTTTTTTTTCAGATTTAGAATTGGGTAGGGATATTTAATAATTAGCCTCAAGGATATGATCAACGGTTGCAGTATGAACGGTACAAAGAGACTTTAAGGTAGTTTTTTTTTTTCAAAATTTTTCTATATTCCAATTGCCCCCCTCAACAATCATATTGCCCCCCAGTGGGACGTACGCCCCACGTTGGGAAACACTGGTATAGGGCGTTTCAAACTTGGAGTTCTGAACTGTTTCTTCTTCTTCTTGTGGTATAAGAAATTGTGAGATACCTGTTTCCATAATTACCACAGCGCAAGTTAATTTTGCCTATCTTTTTTATATCGTGTTGAAATAATCGTTAGAATTCCTAAAAAAAAATACACTACTTATGGAAGATAAAATTTTCAAGGTTGAAAATTTGTTCCCTTATGTTATATAACATACATTAATTTTTCACATCCCAGAAGACAGATTACATCAACCCTAGCTAATAATACATCACCGGACACCACAACAAGAAATTCAACAACAAAGAGACCTTACATTTTAATCTAACCCACATACAACATCAATTTTCTTTCGCGTCAACACCACCTGCACCTTTTTTTCCCTCTTTACATTTGTTCTCGTCATTTCCACGGACGCGCCTTCACCACCAACGGAGAAGGTCGAGACACGGCACGGAACTCTCTAAAGAGTCTAAAGTATCGATTTGAATTCGTGCCGTGGAAGGGTGTCGTCTTGCTTAAGATCCTCCTGGATCCAATAAAACACGTCCCTCGGCTGGGGACCGTGTGGCGGTCGAAATACTTCGCGGGCGGAGGCCAAGGGCGGCACTATGGGGGTGCATAGGGCGACGGAGGCGGCCGAAAATTGACAGCTGAATGCGCCCGAGCGACTCGTATAACCGGCGAATATATTCCCGTCGCATTTTCTTTCGGAAAGGTGCCGGCGCAGGTCGCGAGGATTCTCTAAGGGCGCATATTGGAAATTGTCCGATGAAAGTAATCCTCCCTAGCGCTGATGTTTCTTTGTTCTTTTTTTGTACAGTTCTTGCGCTTTTACTATCTAACTAGAAAAAATGCAATAATTTATTTGAAAATATGTACTTGTTTGTATATGTGTACATATGTATTATACATATTTAGAATTATCAAGGGACGAACTGGATCGTTTTTGGTGGCAACCTGACAACCGTAAGTGACAAATGTCACATGCGGTTTCTTAGGGATCGAATCGATTTTGACCAAAGTGATACCAGCTCATCCTCCAGTAACTTTAAATATGTATACCAATTGACAGAACAATGCGATGAGCAGTTTAAATGCTATACAAATTTATAGAAGCAGTATGACAGAATCCACAGTCTTCGCCTCTGTGGTGTCCACTGTCCACTGACCGGACATTATTTCCCTTAGAATTTTTTAACGTAAAAAAATTATAAATTGTAGATAAACAGAAGCTATAAATGTAGCAGGAAATCGCAATATTATTTAGCAGTGCTCCCATTATTTGATATATAATCATCCTTTTATCATTGGCATCATCGGCAAACCATTTATTGCAGGATTTCCTTTTCCGGTTATGTTTCTATGAATTAAAACCCTTCAGATGCATCCATACAGTGATAAAATGCCAGGGCCTTTATGTCAGCTCCATAAATGTAAGTAATACATATAAAGAATTATATGTCTGTAAGAAATACGCCAAGAAAATCATATATCTATATTTTAGTGTACATTTTTTAAATCTGTACTGTAAATTAAAGGAAAATGATTTTTATTTATTACAAAGTTATATTTCTGTCAATGTAATATTGTATAAAATTCCCTAAAGTTGATGACTATATTTTTTCACAAATACAAGTTGAGGTTATTATTATATCATTATATATTCTTTATACCTTATAATTTTATCAGCTATCTTTAGGTACAACTTTCCGGTATCGTGCTCATAAATTAAAAGGCACCTCGTCGATGTCAAAGTTAACCAGAACATGCATTTAAATTTCCATTAAAACTTTATCGCTGGGTCCCTTTTAAAGTGCAGAGTCACTTGAATTAATAAACGATAGAAACCACGCCATATGTCGTGTTTCACAAAATTTCCCGCATGCATTTTACAGTAGGTTATACGATAATTATCAACTTACCCTCCATCGTGCAACATTATGGAAATACGGATATGGAAATACGAAAGTGCCTTTTCACCCTAGGCAAGAAAATATCTTCAGAACATGATGAAGAATCTGACCAATTTACCTCATTGTTCAATTTCATTCCTATCTATTGTAACATATCGTATATTTATCTATATTTTAACAAGTCGGTAAACTTTTCTACAAATGCCAATGCACAGTTCTATGTCGGTCAGTTCTCTCACCCGGCGAGATGACATGTCTTAACCCTCTTAAATCTTGCCGGTTTGTCGCCTGTGTCAGTGGCTGAGCAGTGCGATGGCGAACTGCTGTTAAGAACACATTAAACTCAAGTTGTAACCGAACTTGTACAGTGTAAAGACCCTACGTCGTTGTGTTAATAGCACTTTAATTGCTTTCGAGACTCGGTTGAAATTGCTCTCTAGAAGTGTGGATTCTTTTTATGGCTAGCCGAAACGACCCAAACGGCACTCTTTATGGTAATCTGCGCCATTATTGCATCGATTATGCCCTCGTGTTCCGCGATTATGGTCCATCCTCTAAGAATACGCATGAATTGTTATTGATATTTGGAACGTTCATGTTGATTGCTTAAGTTGTGCCCGTATTGATTAAAAACAATTTCATTTATTTATTAGTTATTGATTATATAGTGTCTTAATTTGAATTAGGTTAAAAAGACTTTTGTTGTAAGGAGTGTTTTATATTATTACTATTACGACTAGTACCATAGAAGAAAAGTATTGTAAAAAAATCAAGTTTTCAGTCTTGCACAGAGGGAAAATTGTATTCGATACAACACGAATATCTTAGAGTGAAGAATATCACTTGTTTCTATATCCCCAGAAAAATCATTTGGTTGGTTCAAGTAAAATATAAGTAATCAAAGTAAGAATATGATTCACTTTCTTGATGTTTCAAGTATTGCGTTTTCTTGTTTTAAGTATGAAGGAACTGCTTGAAAGGAATTACGTCTGTTTTAAGCGATAAGTACGTATACTTTTGGGTCAAGAAACTGTTTGTTCGCTGAAGCATGTATATTTTTCACCCAACAAAATATTGTTATTGTTGTAAAACGAACGTCTTACTTTTTTTAAATGTAGAAGAATAACATTTTCTTCGTCAGAGCAAAATATACTCAATATCTACCTATACTAATTACGAACTTTCAAGTGTAGGGCGAGTTCAGCGGAATCGCCCATTTTCGCCGACATTTGCGATCGAGTAGCTGCAAAATTGGGCTTTTCGATATTACTTTTGACGCTCGAATTGAAAAAAGGACACAATTCCGCGTGGACTGCGCGATATTTTGTAAATTAAATGCGTCAATTTTGAAACAAAAATCACGTTTTTGCACCTCTTCGGGTGAAGGCGAACCTCGAGAAAATGTCACGTGACGTCTAGAAATTCCGACAAGCGGATCGATGAACGTCAAAAATTTACATTTTTTATCCGTTCCTGCCGACCTTATAAAAGCCGCTCGCTCTCATGTCTTACGATAAGATCCCTTTAAATACCCTTCGCAAAGAGTTTTGAGCAAAAAAACGGCCTTAAAAACAATTTTCGATCCAAAAAAATCGATTTTTGTCGACCCGTGTTTTGCTGCTATTACCACAGTAACGTCAAACCCGAAACGCCCCCTGCCGGACATTCGTAACAACAGTAACAGATAGCAGATAACCTAAAATGTATCCTAAAATGTCCATATTGCGAACGTCGACAGGTGGGAAGCCTTAACCACATATTTCTAGAATGCCCAATAACTAAAATCGAAAATTTTGACATATACACAGAGCTAGTAAACATACTAAACTCTTAAACCAGAAGAATAACTATAGCGTTCTACTATAAATAGGAAATGAATCATTTGAAAGTTTCATTGAGAATAACTCTATTTTTGTCGAGGTATTTTTTTTTCAGTCTTTAAAAATGCGACATTCAATTTATATTTGCCACATCTGTACCCGTCAGGCAGCAGCTCTTCCAATAAAGTATTTTTGGCTGATATTTTCGTCGGCATGTCGCAATTGTAAACAGTTTTGTTTTCTTTGATAGCGTGCAGAAGGCGGTTGGCGTTCTTACTGTACAAAAATAACCTCCGGTTTATTTCAAACAGGTATTCGAGTGTTCTTCCAAGCAAACATTACTACATCATTATTTTTTTCTCTCCTAAATTCCCCCAGCTAAGAAAAAAAGCCATCTATCTACTAAGCTCTATATTGGTGGTGGCCATCAAACGCGGTTTTGTTTTTGCCCGTTATCTCTTCATTTTCGCTTTCCCCGGAGATTCCGTGCGCGCTTGTCCCGTCTCTCTAGTTCGCTTGATCTACCCATCAGTCGCATTCCTACCGATCGCAAATACCGTGACTCCATGCAGGTTTCCTTTCACTATTTCGCGTATAAGGGCAGACGCGATGCTCTCTATACAGCTGTCACGCGCTCTTGCGACTTTTTAGTGTCTCTGGTTCGTACTACCTCTGTGTAGTACGAACCAGAGACAGAAAATTTTATTCGATACAACACGAATATCTTTGAGTGAAGAATATTACTTGTTTCTATATCCGCAGAACGATCATTTGGTTGGTTCAAGTAAAATTTTTTTTTTAAATTTCAAGAATCGAAAGAATGGGTTCACAAGATATATTATAAAAGTTTTTTTATCGAAGAATGTTCTCTCATGATATTTTTACATATTATTCATTCTGATGTAAATTACTAGCATTGATAAAATAATTATAACTAGCATTGATAAAATGCTAAGTACATTTTGATGTTGTGTATAATTTTCAATGTAAACACCATAGTCCAAGCACTCAATCTATAAATTCCTTTGTAATAATAATTCACACATGGCTATAGAGGCACAATGTGGATTCAACAATAGCAAATTTATAGCCACGTTTACAACAATATTTGAAATAGACATTGTTCTTCGCATTATAATTATTGAGCTTGTATTGTGATGTGACGTTATCGATGTGTTTTGCCGGGTATGAAATATATTAACGGTGACATGTTCAAAGGACAGTGTGTGTTGAAGTCATTACAAACGTCCGGTTTACTGATGGATTGCCATGAGGTCACTGCATTGACCCTGCAAAGAATATTGCGAATAAAGATATGCTTGAAAATATATAATACAAAAAATAACATAGGTATGTATGGAATCGTTCTCTGCACAGAGAGAAAAGAACATTGAATGAAACGAATTTGCTTCAAGTCAAAGAAAGATGGGTGTTAAATAGTGGCAAATGAAGAGTAACCAGAATACTGCTCGAGTTCTGTGCCTCAGCTTATATAAAGTCCAAAAAGAGGCCAACGCGTGCGTAGAGACTGTCAGCGCCACCTCCCCGCCGGTGGACATAGCAATAATTTTTAATGAAACCACTTTTTTTATTCATAAACATAATCTTTTTACTAAAATCTATTATCTTTCTCTTCCAAATAATTTCAAATAGAATATTTACTTACCTCAAGGCAGCTCTTTATTTCAAATAAAATCAGATTTATTTCATTCAAACGTATTTCTGCAATTAGACCCAAAAAATTTCTACATTCTGGAAATTACGGAAAACCATTTTGTGTAAAAGAATCGCTTTTTTTTCAAATAAACTTCGTTTTACTTCAAATAAAATATTTATTTCAGCCCATGCAGGTCATTTTTTTTTTTTTTTAATTAAAAAATACTTTTTTGCTTGGCTTTTCCCATTGCCAAGTACGAAGAAAACAAATTTATCTTTAAAAAAGATTAAACCTACCTATAACTCCCAAGAAAAAGATTGGTAATAGTGACTCCGAAAAAAAAAGGCAGGATCCCCTTTGATGATTTTATGGTCGGCGGCGTAGAAGAAAGCGGGTTGGGAGAGCGCATTAACGCCAGACCAGTAGCTCATATAACTTTCTTTAATTACGAGACCAATCGAATCTCAACAGCTGTAACCCTTAAGCGGCGGGGCGTGCTGCCCTACTTAATTTCGCGGACCGCAAACGGTATAAACAACCCTCATAAGCGCGCCGCATTGCACGCAACACGTCACCCTCTCTATGATATACAACTTTCGAAGCCGGGTCCCATATATACTTTCCTCGGATTACGGTGGTTAACGGTGGAGCAGTTAAGGGTGGTTTTCCACACCCCGCGCAGCTGGTATGGCTTTAACGGGCTAGCGTTTTAATTCAAGCGATAAAATGTAAAGTGGTCTGTTTCCTTTGAACTTGTATGGTTTGTAATTAGAACGGTGTTTTTTGCCTACCTTACACAAAGAGGAAAAAAATGTAAAATCAGAAAAATGTATTTTTTCTTTTGTTTGAAAAACAAGTGTGTATTTTTAAATTAAAATTATATGAACTGCATAGGTAAAGAGAACTGTTTTGTTTGAAATGTTTCTTAAGTAAAGAGGTAAAGAGGCGTTAAAAATTCCTGTTTATACACTAAAGTTGACCATTTGATTTTTCATAACTATGCCTACATCCTGCCTACGAATCATAATCGAAATATAAAAATGGAGAGTCCATTTTCCCTGTAGAAAGTCCCTATATTTGATATTCATTATGCAATGTTAACGTTTGTTAGTCGCCGGTTTTGTTCTGTTCTGCGTACCGATTGTTTGTAAAATACGAATTGCAAAATAGTTATTTCCATATATGTACGTAGTTCTAAATATCGTGATGACCGTTTAGTGTTCCGCGCACCCACCCACCAGTTTTTTGAAACTAGGTCGCAAAGAATTAATAGCGTCCGATATTGCAATAGTTATTTTTTCAATTGTTTCGATTTTTTCCTGTTTATTATTCGAGTATTTTACGGTTTAGTTTGCCGTCAAGTTTGTGACTAATTTGTAGAGTTATTAACCCTGGACACACTTGATTATTCACCGCGTGATTTACATGAGCATGTATAGGGGGATTAATTAATAAAATTATTTTTATTGTCACATAAGTAAAGCAGTCATGGGACGTAGAAAGTGGTAGATTAACGAGCTTTTATAATGAAACCTATAACATAAAAGAAAATTTGAGGATGTCGATAAAAAGCAATGTTTCATTTCAAATTCCATTAAAAACACAACTTTATCTTGTAGAGATAATAGTAAAATTATAAAGTAAAGTAAAAACCTCAAGAAAACTATTATTTTTAATCAACTTGTAATATAAATTGTTTAATAATCTTCTACGAAAATAAGATTTTGAAAAATACTGTCCTGTTATACAAAAAGAAGCCATATCAATTGTCAATATTTTGCTTTACAATTGACTGAATATTTTGACTAAAACTGTGACAAGTAAATTATTGCAATTTTGCCTGTGATGTGGAGTAATATTTACGATATTTCTTCTTTTTTGATAACTTATCATAGTACAAAATATCTGGAGTGGCCCTCACCCAAATGTCCGACTATATCTTTTGCACAATGAAGTGTCTAAACACAATTATTCGATTTTGTGAAGCCATACCCACCCTGGCTCCTACCTAACGTCAGTTTCTATGACATAGTGACCTTTGTCGTAATGACATTTAATGTCATGTCATGTTAGTGGCACTGACGTTTGTCGTAATGTGACGTTTGCAACACAAAATGATTGTAGCTCTTAAACCGTTCATCCCACAGGACTACAAATTTGTATACATATTTAGGGTCACTGGAGGGTGAACTCGTATCGATTTGGTTAAAATCGGATTAATCCCAAAGAAGATGCATATAACATTTGTCACTTTCGGTTGTCAGATTGTCAGCAAAAACAATTCAGTTCGTACCCCGGTAATTCATACATACATACATACATACATTTTCCAGAAATCATTGCAATCGGTTCAGGCGACTCCAAAACGCGCATTTCCGCTTAAATCTCGAATTTTTTTTTTTCGTCGATTACAATACTCCTTCTAGGGTACTAGTCGGAAAGTAAAAAAAGCTTCTAAAGAATTGTACTGAAACAACCAAAATGTTTTTGTACGCTTTTCAAATTAAGAATTTCTGATGATTGATTTTCTAATTATAAAAGGTACTGAACAAAGACAATTTAAAGGATCAAATACTTTGTCTGCAATTGTAAATTTTTTTTCAACACTAAGTACAAACATACCTACACAAATTCCCATGAAAGTATGTAGTAAAATCGTGTAGTCAGAGTGCTGTGCGATTTTACCATACACTAGCCTTTTCATTCGTGAATATTCACAATACTGTTTTGTAATTGTCTTCCCATAAGAGTTTGTGTCTGTTGCGCCAAAAACGTAAGATAAAATCTTTGCCAACATACTTTTAATGTAGGTACCTTGAAACTATGATGACAGAGATTCATCATGTCATAAAAATTCTTTTTATATGACAATTTTATGTATGTAATTTGTTAGTTTTGTAAAGTTTTTTTTGCATTTAACGTTTGATCATCTATGCCCTATGGTACGAGAAAATCGTCTAATACATACCTAAAAATTAGATGTTTGTAAGTGTAATGGGTCGGAAACCCATTATTTATTTATTAAGATATGATCAAATTAAGCGAGTTATTTGTAAGAACATTCGGGAATGTCAAAGGTTTTTGCTAGGGCTGAACATCTGGTTTAGGATATGACCGCGTGTTATAAGTTTAAAATTGAAGAGTTGTCATTGGCTAAGAAGAAATGCTTCCGGCTTCCTTTGGGGTCGAGGGATGTAAACGAACAGATCTTGCTCTTCTCATTTCAACCACCGTCATGTAAAGTACACGTTTTTGTGGAGCGTTCTTAGGCGCTTAAGTTTAGTAAGTCTTTTCAACTCGTCTCGCATTTCATTGTAAATTAAATTATTCATATTTCTGCTAAAAGTGTGTCTGTCTAAATCAACTCCTAGGTTTAATTTAAACGTCAATATGTTCAAAGCTTCATTCATTTTTCTATGTAACCTATCAAACGGGATTGTTGATTATTATTGTTAATAGATGTTATTGTTTCGATAAGTGTTTCGTTTCATTTGAGTAGTCTTGCTTTATCAGCCCTTATTAAATGTTAAATACTTAAACGCGTCAGTTAGTAGTCAGAAAATGTGTTCACAAGGTTCAAGAAAAAGAACCCAGTTAGTTTTGCCTTCGAATAAATTGGAAGAGATTTGATGAATTAGAATTTTAACCAGTAATTAAAGCCCTTAAACCGCGCTTGGCCAAAATGCTACCATGTTAGGGAGTCGCGGTTGTTCCCGCCAGGTCCTAACTTCCTACATAAGTTTTGGTTAGCTTTGATCTTTAGCAAATTATAAACGATTCTTTAAAATTCTTAATAGCTAATACAAATTTTAAAATAATTATTTCTACATATGTATTTGATTTGTGTAATCGACATGATGTTTTTGTGATCTAAGTTTTGAATACTCTGTGAAACAACTAAATATGTTGGCCACGTTTTTGCCTACGTTTTAAAGCCCATTTCGCGTATTGCGTGATAAATCAAACATCAGTGCGTTTACAATTAACAGTAGCCCTATTCACACCGTGTGCATTTTTTGCTCGTGTAACGTCGACGAAAAAAAATCGACAAGTGAGACATAGTGATTCCTGTATGTTGGATAGCGGGCGACAATCGGGCAACAAAAAGCGCGACAGAAAGTAGCTCGTCTGTGACCTTACATTGAAAACTGCTAGTTTTATTTTTGGCGTCACGGATGTCGAACTACAAAAGTCTGGCAGTACCCTTAAACGTACCATAACGGATACCTCGTTACTAAGTAAATAGCATGCGGTTCAAGTTGATAATTGCCTCTGACATGGGGACACAACACGACTTTGGAGCGATTCGAGCGCCGAGCTTCGGTCCCACTGCGAGTAGCTCGAAGTTCGAACACGAATGCATGCAATGCTACAGCAGACAGATCGCTGGCCGCGCCCTTGACACGGTGACTCGGTTGCGCAATCAGCCGTGAGAGGAATCGGCTCTTTCGCGTTTGGTAATCACTTTGTGAAATTCGTTCCGGTGAGCGGGCGGATTTTAGAGGTCTTGTTTGCGAGGGACTTTGATTGATTTGTTTGGACAAGCACGGCATGACTAAATTAATTTAATAACATATTTAAAGGTGTCAGTTTGGTCAAAATCGGTGCATTCCCTAATACAATGCATGTAACATTTGCCACTTCCGGTTGTCAGATTGTCACCGAAAACAATACAGTTTGTCTTCTGGTAAGTCTAAATATGTATACGAATATGTAGGAGGTCAAAATGGCGGGAACAACCGCGACTCCCTAACATGGTAGTATTTGGCCAAGCGCGGTTTAAGGGCTTTAATTACTGGTCAAAATTCTAATTCATCAAATCTCTTCCAATTTATTCGAAGGCAAAACTAACTGGGTTCTTTTTCTTGAACCTTGTGAACACATTTTCTGACTACTAACTGACGCGTTTAAGTATTTAACATTTAATAAGGGCTGATAAAGCAAGACTACTCAAATGAAACGAAACACTTATCAAAACAATAACATCTATTAACAATAATAATTAACAATCCCGTTTGATTGGTTACATAGAAAAATGAATGAAGCTTTGAACATATTGACGTTTAAATTAAACCTAGGAGTTGATTTAGACAGACACACTTTTAGCAGAAATATGAATAATTTAATTTACAATGAAATGCGAGACGAGTTGAAAAGACTTACCAGGGATAAACTTAAGCGCCTAAGAACGCTCCACGAAAACGTGTATGACGGTGGTTGAAATGAGAAGAGCGAGATCTGTTCGTTTGCATCCCTCGACCCCAAAGGAAGCCGGAAGCATTTCTTCTTAGCCAATGACAACTCTTTAATTTTAAACTTATAACACGCGGTCAAATCCTAAACCAAATGTTCAACCCTAGCAAAAACCTTTGACATTCCCGAATGTTCTTACAAATATCTCGCTTAATTTGATCATATCTTAATAAATAAATAATGGGTTTCCGACCCATTACAAATATATATACGGTATACTTCAGCCCGATCCGTTGTACCGTTTGGTATCATGTGGACATATATACATACATGCACACAGACAATTTACAAAAAAAAATCATTACAAATGATTCAAGGGACATCAAAGCCTATAGGAAATACATATTATCATATTATATTATCATGAAAATCCTCAAAACTATAATATTCTGTTCTTCTAAAATGTAGTTCAAAATATTAGTTACAGGATACTATCACGGAACCATAATTATAAATAAAGATAGTAATTGGTAATTGTTTATCTGGAGTGTACCTATAAAAATGTCCTCGTCTGCAGTTCTAGGAAGACTTAAGAGTGATTGAACTCTGCGATCTCATGCTCTGTCTGTCGCGAATGGCTTTGCCGTTTGCTCTCGTTACTCGGAGGTTGGACGTTGACAAATTAAAATAGTTTTAATTGGAATTATTGTGAGTTTAGGTACTCGCCGCAAAACCTTCTCTTTCGAAATTCGGAGCATTGGCATTGTACTTAATTAGTTCACTTCCAGAATGCGGTCATTGCTGAATTGAACCTAGAAGTATTTCCATTGTTTGATCTTGCCTTTACGTTATAATTCTCTTTGTAATTTCGATTATTATTAACGTTATTATTAAAATAATAAGGAATAGATGAAATATGTAATAATAATGAATATGGCCGTTTTAAGCACCTAATTGTAATATTTAAAATTACTGAATTTCTTATTACTTTAAATTATTTATAGTTATACATATTTACACCTTTCTTTTTGTACTTTGCAGGGAAATGCGAATATTAGACGATGCTCCTTCGCTTTTTGGTGAGTACTTCTTAGTCTTCTTTTTATTTTGTTTTACAAAAAAAATACCAATGCTGAGAATTGGCGTTTGGTATTCCCCCAAAATGTGGCGCTAAAATCTATCACAGTGACAGATTTTAATCGTACCAAATCAAAAAAATCTTTTGACAACCGTAATTTGCATATTTATGTGACCCGAAATGAGCCTTCAATGCGAGAATCCTATAATGCGAGTTAGCCTACGCGACAAAACCCCATTTCCGATTCGAGATGCGAAATCCGCCTGTTAAATCTGTTTACCGGGTACGATTGCATCATGGGATGCCACCGAGGCTTTGCATAATAGGTCGCGGCGCCTGAAGCAGACGTCAAGTATATAAACTTCGCAAGATGCGTCGTAGGCGTGGATTTTAGCCCACTTAAGCGCGACAGTCCCGTGGAGGGCGAGCTCAGTTGGCAGGCAGCGCAGCGCAGCGTCGCGAGTTCTGAATTGTCGAGAATCAAGAATCAAAGCAACCACAACAAGTAGTATTTAACGTTGTGTTGTACTGTAGTGTAACCAGATTTGAAAATGAACGATTAGAAATAATCTGATGAATCTACCATAGGACCAAACAAAAGATTACATATTCCGATATGTCTACCTATACTAATTACGAACTTTCAAGTGTAGGGCGCGTTCAGCGGAATCGCCCATTTTCGCCGACATTTGCGATCGAGTAGCTGCAAAATTGGGCTGTTTGATATTACTTTTGACGCTCGAATTGAAAAAAGGACACAATTCCGCGTGGACTGCGCGATATTTTGTAAATTAAATGCGTCAATTTTGAAAAAAAATCACGTTTTTGCACCTCTTCGGGTGAAGGCGAACCTCGAGAAAATGTCACGTGACGTCTAGAAATTCCGACAAGCGGATCGATGAACGTCAAAAATTTACATTTTTTATCCGTTCCTGCCGACCTTATAAAAGCCGCTCGCTCTCATGTCTTACGATAAGATCCCTCTAAATACCCTTCGCAAAGAGTCTTGAGCAAAAAAACGGCCTTAAAAACAATTTTCGATCCAAAAAATCGATTTTTGTCGACCCGTGTTTTGCTGCTATTACCACAGTAACGTCAAACCCGAAACGCCCCCTGCCGGACATTCGTAACAACAGTAACAGATAGCAGATAACCTAAAATGTATCCTAAAATGTCCATATTGCGAATGTGGACAGGTGGGAAGCCTTAACCACATATTTCTAGAATGCCCAATAACTAAAATCGAAAATTTTGACATATACACAGAGCTAGTTATTTTATACTAGCTACGTTTTCTGTACTGAACACTGCATTTTTTTAATTAAAACGGGTTACAAATCAAGTAATGTATTATATAATCATATGTTCATCATATCTTGTCTGCGATATGGAATCTTCTTCTTTGGATGTTGTGTTTTTTACTGTTCTTGGTAGTACTGTTGACGGGGATGGGTATTTACCGACGTGATGTTCTGGTGGTCTTTACCATCATTTTTGGCCAAATTCTCTCCTACACACTTAGGCAATGACTGTCTTCGGCTTCATTTCGATATGTTAATTTTTGAAGAAGATATATGGTGGGTTGAAGAAAGTCCCGTCAATGCTTGATCCTTCTAGGGTACTAGTCGGAAAGTAAAATTCCAGTTCTCTATTAAAGTAAACATTTCAAAGACGCCAAAGCAAACCAATTAATTACTTTTTTAGAGTAATTCTTACTTGTTATTTGAAGCAATCTTTACTACTTCGAGTGTTTTGTAGCAAACTTTGAAAAGTTTCAAGGAAAGTAGTCAATTTTACCTCGACAGTAGGTATATATATGTTGCCCCATTGCTCTCAAAGTAATTAAAGGCAAACTTCAATCGACCGGGCCGGAGTTTTTCATTATCCGTCCCGCCTGCCGGTCCTGGGACCGTATTCTTGAATTGTTGCCTTTGGTCCGTGGACGGAATTTAGTAATCTATCTCTTTTTCTCTTAGGCCAATAGACGGTGAGAGATAGACGGTTCCTCCGTATGCGGATTAATCCGCATGGTTTCGACAATACCGGCTCAGAGCTGGCAAAGTAAAATGCAAGAAAGCCCGCGCCTGTTTTAAATTCATCTCGCGCTCCGCGCTTGTTTTTCTCCGGTGGCGGGACGGCGACGTAGCGGCACTTGTAAAAACGCGGAACTTTTAATTAAATCGGCCGCCGCCGCTCAAAAAAACTTACCGCCGATGCAAATTTTTCGCCCGTTGCTCTCCAACTGCCCGACCGGGCGGGCGCAGGACTATTGTTGCCACGTAATTGGAAACTCGCATTCGACCCCCATTGTTCACTAAACACTATTTTCAGCAATTTTTCGTTCGTGCTGTTTATGTGTACTGTAGATTAAAATGTTGTTTTTTATTTGCAGCGTAGACTAGTGTTTGCCTTTTGGTTGTAATAAAGTTAATGATATCTGAAATGAGAAAAAAATGAGCTGCTTCCCTAGAAATACAATGATTTATAACAAATATTAATAAAAAACAGATGTAAAAGATTTCTGAAACCAATTTCTAATGGGAACGATTATAATGGATCCTCAGTAACGAGAGTAAATTTACTACTCATGTAAGAAAGAAACGTACTAGGTATCCTTTAGGGAGATTTCGAAAAGTATGTACGAGTATACAAGTCTGCCGGGTTTTCCCGATACTGTATTACCCCCGCGGGTATTCGTCTACGTTAGGATCTCGGTAACTTTGATTCTAATCAAAGAGCCCGCCCAACTTTGAGCGCTCCCGAGCGTTTGTTCGGGATGTGAATTTGTATGCCTTCTCCGGACGGTTTTTACTCAACGAATTCCGCCTCCGCGGGCGGAACGCTTACACGATTACCGTTCTGATGGTGGGAATCTTGATTGGATTCTGGTGTCGAAATCAGGCGTAAATTATTCCAGTTGGACAGCTGGAATAGTACGTAATGAGAATTTTTCGGGATTGATTACAAAACTTCTGAGTACATAATGGTATATTATGTGACAAAAGTGTGGATAAACGTGTGTATATTCTCTATATAATATGTAGCTTATCTAGCATTCTTGCTGCCCAAGACGCTGCAGCTAGCTAGCACCTAGCTTTTTAAACATAAAAATTCTGGATTAAGCATAATGGCAGTCTACGCTTATTGGTGAACCAATACCAATTTATAATCAATATCACAGGACAGTCTCCAATCAGCCTGACATTCCACGATATTATTCTCTGTAATTCTACCCCCACACCCTTCCGGGCAGGTTTGCCACCGACTCGGTATGGACGTCCCTGCGCACAGTTATGATCGAGGGCGCGTAAACCGCCCCCTGTTCCATGGAGATGCAAATTCGGTAATCGGAACCCCTTCAATTAGAAACTCCCGGCGGCCACGGTCAGTTCGGAGACGCACAAGTCCGCACGAACAATGGCCAATTCCGGGGCCGATGCGGTCCCGGCGGCGGGGTTTGGCTGTGTACGGGCACTGTGTAAGTTAAACCGGCCGTACTGGTTCCCAGATCCAATTTGCCGGTAATTAAATTAAGACATTGCAACGCGCGGACCGATCCGCATTATCGGCCCTTCCCCCGGATTGACCGCAAACACGCTCTTGCTTCGAATAATCAAATTAATCCGGACGTCTCGGATTACAGACTCTTAAGTCAGAGTAAGTTGTCTTCTGTTGAGGTGGAAAGAAGGAATTTTGTAGGAGGTCAAAATGGCGGGAACAACCGCGACTCCCTAACATGGTAGCATTTGGCCAAGCGCGGTTTAAGGGCTTTAATTACTGGTCAAAATTCTAATTCATCAAATCTCTTCCAATTTATTCGAAGGCAAAACTAACTGGGTTCTTTTTCTTGAACCTTGTGAACACACTTTCTGACTACTAACTGACGCGTTTAAGTATTTAACATTTAATAAGGGCTGATAAAGCAAGACTACTCAAATGAAACGAAACACTTATCAAAACAATAACATCTATTAACAATAATAATCAACAATCCCGTTTGATAGGTTACATAGAAAAATTAATGAAGCTTTGAACATATTGACGTTTAAATTAAACCTAGGAGTTGATTTAGACAGACACACTTTTAGCAGAAATATGAATAATTTAATTTACAATGAAATGCGAGACGAGTTGAAAAGACTTACCAGGGATAAACTTAAACGCCTAAGAACGCTCCACAAAAACGTGTACTTTACATGACGGTGGTTGAAATGAGAAGAGCGAGATCTGTTCGTTTGCATCCCTCGACCTCAAAGGAAGCCGGAAGCATTTCTTCTTAGCCAATGACAACTCTTCAATTTTAAAGTTATAACACGCGGTCAAATCCTAAACCAGATGTTCAACCCTAGCAAAAACCTTTGACATTCCCGAATGTTCTTACAAATATCTCGCTTAATTTGATCATATCTTAATAAATAAATAATGGGTTTCCGACCCATTACAATTTGTCGTGTTCGGCAATTGTGGCAATTGCCCATGGTCAGGCAATTTGCGGGAATACGTCACAGAACGTCCAGATAACGAAGGAATAGTCTCACGCCAACACTCCATAAGCGGCGTAGGGGGTTTATAAGCAGCGCTTTAGGGATCACTAAGGTGTTTGAATGCATAAACAGATTTGTCATAATAGTTGAGATATCGGTGGATAAACTGCGTTTCATAAAGCAATTAGAAACATTTAAACGTTACATCGCAAGCAAATATAAAATATGACAATAATAAACTGTTCTTACAAACATACTTGTAACAGTACAAAACAACGTAAACATTCGCTTCGAGTGATCTCTAAATTCCTAAATTATGTGCAGCGTTTGTGTTTATATATATTTTCCAAGCATAAATATTGGACGAAAGGTAACACTTGTTAAGTCAAACCGCCAATACAAAAAATATTCGTCAAAATACTTCCACAATAACACAAGGGCAAATTTACAACTTTTTGATACAAAAAAAAAATTGTTCCAGATTATATTTGCCTTACATACCTAACTAGAAACTAAAGTGGGTCTATTGTAACAGGTCTAGATTTGCAGGTACAGCGATACTTAAAAAAACTTAGAAAAGTGCAACAAAATCTGTTAACATATTATATAAATTCAAAGAATAAGCAAAAGTACTGTAGCTTTCAAGCTGTATTTTGATGAATCGATAAAAAGCCACCATTCAGAAGGATCGTGGGGAATATCAAACTCGTTCATAAGACCCTCAACATCGTGACATACACATAAGGTCCTTCCATTTTAAAATATGCTTTAAAACGCTCGTTATGCTTAGTAAATGGAGACACTGTCATACCTCGTGCGAAAAGCTTCCATTCCTGTAACCTAGAACCCAATAACTCGGCTTTTTCTTTTGATAAACCAGTCTTTAACCAAATCATTCAGTTCGCACTGGTTTATAAGGTGGGAGGGTGCCTAAAACTTCAAATGGTGAATGTTCACGACTTGACTGATTTGGCAGAGTGATTTCAGACACTCTGTCAAATCAGGTAAGTTTCTTCAAACAGGCGAAATTTTTCTGTGTAAAAAATCGAAGGTGATGAAGTCACCTGGGAGAGGATGGTTCTCTCCATGGGGGATAGCTCGCGATGCTGATGGTTAATTTGGATATTTTATGCTTATCCTTCTTCGAATATCCGGAGACGTTTATCGTGCCAAAATAGCAATCATCTGCATGACTGGAAGGCTCTCGCTACAACATGGGAACTGCAAACGGCATTTTCTTTTGCTTCCCTTTCATCCACTTTAAAAGTCCGATCTAACAGGAAATACAGCATATATTTGGTGTCCATGACTTTACCAGATCTCCAATTCTAAGTCCAAAATGGGAGCAGTAAGCTACTTTTACCTCTTCCGTATTTTTTTTTCAGATGTGTCATCATCTTATATCTTCTTTGATCACTTCCCATATTTTAATGCACAGAATAAATTAACTTGATAAAATAACACCAAAAAAAAAAACTGTTCCTAATTTAATGAGTAAACCCACCAACATAGCTGTCGTATCATACAAATCAACTCCTATCTGTTAGGTATGTTTGGTTGCCTATACAGGTAAATAACCTTGTTTACCTGTGGTGACAATGATAAAACTAAAAGGTAGAAACTGGTTTTAATAAGACGTTCTTATACCTGGCTCAGGTATAAAAACACATATAATACGCTGCAATATAAATTTTTCATATATTTCATTCCTCTATTTATATAGTTTCTTTTTATTACCTAGTCACAGTATACCGAAAATGTCACCATAAATTATATACATAAATTATATAGCATACAACGTCATCCTACTTAGAGTACTAACTTTCCTACTTTGATAGCGTACAAACGTTCGCAAAACGACCACATACTGTTATATTAATTGTAAGCACTCAACGTTTGACTTAGATGTACTCTCAAGATCTGTCTAAAGTGCATCTCCAGCATTAGTGGCCAACATGGAGTGGACGGCACAGATTAATAATAACAGAAGGAAATCGCCCAAGATTTAAATCTGGCTAAAGACCCCTATTTATTTCTGGATACGAAACCAGGATATGCAACAAGTCATTATTCAGGTCACGTTGAGCTATTTATTTCCTTCTTGTATTAGGCAACGAAAATATAACGCTCATTAGGCTGTGAAAAAGAAGGAAGTTTTTCGTATTTTTCTATCACGTTAAAGATTCATGTACCTTCACAAGTAAAACACTTTTTTTATCATTATTTACCAATTCTTGTCGAACATCCTTGCTGTTTAAACTGTGTTCTTTCAATTCCCTTTGTATTTTCTCGATTCGTTGTCAGCCAGGTTTATTTATATCCGCTCGCTACTGTAACCGTTCTGTGTGTGATCAATTTACGGGGCACTGTCTTCGTGGTCCATTGTTTCAGATTTTTTCGTCGAGAAGTAGCGTCCAGAGAGTGGGACCCTTATTTTCAAACCACTCGAGTGCTGAGCGAATACTTGCATACTAGCTATGTAACTCTTTCCGACTGACGTAAACAGAAATAAATAGATGGCATCCGATATTTTGCTTATGCCCTGGTCACACTAGACTGTTTTACTAGCGTGCTACTTGCAGCTAACACTGGCCGAAAGTTATGCTGCAACGTTGATTGGAATGCAAAATGTGGGGTGGTCACACTTAGTATTAGTATTTGCTGCTTGCTGTAGATTATTAGCCGCTGTTAACCAGCATAGTGTAACCACTCAGCAGCCGCTATTTTTGCATGCCGACGAATGGTTTTGGCTGTTGCTAGTAAAGTTGAACATGTTGAGCTTTCGTTAGCTGCTATTTAGAGTTTACGCTGCTGGCTCAAGACAAATGCGGGTATTGTAGAAAATACCCAACCATTGATTATAATAAATAATTTAAAGCAACAATGCATTACTTTTGTTAAATATATAACTAATAATATAAAATTATAAATATGTATGTGATTAATATATTCAAATATTTCTTCAAAATTGAATAACGTGGATTACGTTTATTTTTGCATACAATGCAAATATTATGTAATATTTATAAGTTGCTGTGACGTGTTGACCTTTATTTGAAGTCGAAATGCATATATACCTACTAATATATTTTGTAAAATATATCGGATTTTAGTTACCTGGACATATAAAATGGCACCAGAAATAGTTGACCTTATAGTTTGAACTGAGGCTTGGTGGTAGTAGCCACCAGCGGCAGCAGTACTTTTGCTGGTAAACAGCGTAATGTGACCACAAAATAGCCGCTGGCTGCGGCTAATAGAACAGCTTAGTGTGACCGTGGCATTAGGTATACATTTCATTGCGAACACTAATGCGAGTGACCTAGGCGATCAAGAATACAGTTCCAGACAGATATCTTGGAGCGTATGCGTTCTACGAGCGAATACTTTGAAAGTACGAGCCCTGGGCCAAGTTTGTTGGAAGATTTGTTGCCGATATTCGCTCAACAGTTGTTGTTTCGTCGTTGTCCTTTGTCCCGAATGGTTCTTCCGAATCCAGTCCCATTGTCGAAAGCGCTCATTAAGGTTGCGTGCTTGGTCGTTGCTTGCTTTCAGTTTTTATATAGCTCTGGCACACAATGGAGCCATTTGGTTGCTCACATTTCTTTCATTGGACTATTTAAAAGGTATTTGTTCTTTTTGAGAGTACTGTCCTTTAAGTTTAGCGTAGGGATGCTATATCATTAAAAATGTGGTATCTTGGGAGGAGCTATTCTTGCGTTATCTAGATGCTCGATGACACATACCTGCAAATTGCCTGACCCTGAGCTTGTATGACGTTCGTTACAGTATATTAGTAACAACTTAACAATGTAAGTAACAATTACGGAGTAATTTGTTTTAGTATTCTCAGATGGGGTCCTTAGTTCACAACTTTGTGGCTAAATCTACCTTTATACTAGTATTGATTTTGTCAACCTGCCAAAGCCTCATTCTAATGATTCAGTCACGTGCGGTCTACAACAACTCTAACGGCGGACGTGTCGCGGCTTTATTGTCTTACTTTAATTACCAGACTCAACGCAACGAACGCTACGTGTTTTATTGAACACCTGAGGGATAACTTATACATAGAACGAACGTCAATATTGAAACTTTGGTGTGGGCGTGTTGTCTTGTCGCCCAAATTACAGTGTTAATCAAATATTCCCTCATTCTAACACTCTGTGAATTGGCAACGTGAGCTCTAATTTGCTATCACACTAAATAAGATAACTTTGAAAAGTTTGTTTAATGACTTCAGAGTCAAAACACCTCAAACATATCTCGTGTTTCTTATCAAATTATGGAAGAAGTGTGTCGTTTTCTGCATCACTACACATGAGTGTATTTTTGTCGCTCAAATTTCAAGCCGGAAGCAAAAAATTCACCTGGAGATATAAAAACGCTTTTCTGGCCTCGTCGCGTTCCGTTCCTCCCTCGCGTATCCGGAAAAGCATTGCTCAGCGCGCCAGTAAATTTGCCGGGTACGTGACTGACTTCGTTTTTTTTTTTTTTTTTTTGAGAAAGCGTTCTTGAGTGAGGCAACATATCAATAATAGAAAGTTCCGTATAGGGGACCCGTTCAAATATTTATAAAGGGAGCGCTTGTCGCGAAGGCCAAATGATAGAGGGCGGACGCATGCGACAACAGCCGCCAGTGTTGCCAGATCAGGGTCCTGTTTGATAAAACTACTTTACAGCTTTTCACTTTCACTTTGTAATTTGTTTTTTTTTTACAAAGTGCATACATAGTGTTTGTGTTTTATAAAATATCATAATGATTCAATATCATTTAATTTTCTCGTGATGAAACTGACCAAAATGGTGTTTAAAAACTTGCTGTTCATTTTGTGATGTTTTTAACGGTAGCTTATTTTGAATTGTTAAACTCCTCTTAAGGGTAGGAACACACTTGCAATTGTCAGTTGCTCAACAGTTTGATTACATCTTTTGTGTTATATGAACTGCTGTGGACCTGGGCACACATGTAACTGCAACTGTTGTGGTTGCATGTGTGCCCAGGTCTAAAAAGAGAACACTTGATGACTTATATCAAATTTTGATCAAATGATGCCAACATCCTGTGCAAATGCTGGCCAAATTCGGCAACCCTGACTGGCGCACAACGCGAACCGTTTAGGTGCCAACCGGGGGTAGAGGTTTAATTCCGCGGAGAAGATTCGATTCCGGACGCGCGCATCAAAATTCATATCACAATCGGTGCGCGGAGGAATCCGGTTCGCAATCACCGCCGATTCTCGAACTTCGCCGCGATAAGGCGGTTAGGGGAGTTCCTGGGCTGGTGTTTTTTTGCTCCGCGACTCCGAATGCGAGTTTTCTTCGTTCGCGTCTGCATTTTTCGTACGTGCGCGTTGTCCGGTCCGGATGCTGTTTGTGTTCGCGATTAACTTGATTCCGATGCTCCCGGGATATAGGTTTTTCGGGATTGTGTACGCTCTCTCTTAGTGTGGGAGTTTCTATTGTTCTTCAGTGATTCTACTGAGTGGAGTCGTGTTGAACGAAAGAATAATAATATGTAGTTTGAATCGTATATTTTGTTAGTTTGTTCCGATACTTTAGTGACGCTTTTGGCGGTATGTTTGTTTTTCTAGTTTGATAGTCATAATTATCACTATGATACCTAAAACTGTCCAAGTGTTCCTTAACGTATAACAAGTTTTGCAATATTTACATACATGGCAGTGTTAATATTTGAAATTTCACAAAAGAAATAAATCTGGTTTTATTTGAAATAAAGATCGGCCTTGAGGTAAGTAAATATTCTATTTGGAAGAGAAAGATTTGAGTAAAAAGATTATGTCGGGGAGATTGCGCTGACAGTCTCTACGCATTAGAGATGGGCTTATTAGTTCTTTTTAATGAACTAGTTCTTCCGGACTAGTTCACAAAAAGGAACTAGTTCAAAGAACTAGTTCTGAAGAACTACTTTGATGCTGAGACATACTACTTCGATGAACGTGTCTTCATGTGTTCTAGCACGTGTATATCTCGTTCCGAACGAAATTAGGATCTAGTTTGGACAGAATCTATGTCTGCCTTCCCACTTTGTCTTATCTTGAAGAATCCTTATTTTGTTTTATTTGTATTTTTTTTTTAAATAAATAATTATTTATAATTATATTGATCGAAGAATCGTTGTCTTCTTCGTTTGATGTCGCCCAACACAAGTCGTTCACTGAATGAGAATGTTTTAGCAAAGCAGGTCTTTTTCGAACTAGTTCTTTTTATTTTAAAGAACTAGTTCTTTTGTTCTAAGCCGGGAGCCATTCTCTCGGACTAGTTCGTTCACGAACTACCCAACTCTACTACGCATGCGTTCGCCTTTGTTTGGGCTTTATATAAGCTGAGCTACAAAATGCGAGGGGTATTCTGGCTACTCTTCATTTGGGAATAAGTCTGTAGACTTTATTAAAGATTACCGTGGGGTAAAATAAACTAATGAGTCTACCATAATCTTTTATTGTGGTTTTGGACTACACTATGTTTGGATTATATAATCAAGATCCCATGATTGTAATCCAAACATAATAAAATATTAATTAATGATTAATTGATGGTCGCAATATTTATTTAATTTAAAAGTACACTGAAACTAAAGTACTATTTGATTATATCAAAATTTGTAGTTTTGAAATCAACATTCGATTTTATTAAGTCAATTACTAAATTGTCCAACAGTAAAGGAAGTTTTTTTTTACTCCAAAAGAACGTAGCTTTGTCTGCCACTATTTAACATAGATCTTTCTTTGACTTGAAGCAAATTCGTTTCATTCAATTTTTTTCTCTCTCTCTATGTATTAAAAACGAAACATACAACAATAAAATGTCTCTAAATTATTCGATAAATGTTCTTACAACATTTACAATTATCATTTCCCTTTTACATTTCCTATTTTTTTAACTCGTTGTAGCTCAACAATGCTTTCCTGAAACTTTTCCGGCACCCATTTCAAAATAAAAAGAAAATACATAGAACATTTACTAAAAAAAGTTTTTCATCAACGTGCTGTACTCTGTGCAAATTACAGAAGTACGAGCTTACCAATTACCGCCCCAAATAAAAATTCCGGGCGATGCGTACGAACATTTAATTTTAAATCCCGCCGGTGCAATCACCACCCCTCGGGCCCGTACCGATCCCTTTATCGCGCGCCCGTACGCGCCAATCCGCAAAAAATCTCATCTCGCCCCATTCTTCGCCGAAATAAAAATAATACTAAAAGTAGAATAAACACGCGCCGCTAATTCGCGCCGTAAACGCTAGATGGCGCTACTTAATTCGTTCTCAAGGTCGGCACCCCGAAGATTCGCATGCAAATTGCCGAGACGAGGGATTTTGGAGCGCGGACGTCTTGGAGCGACACGCAGTGGGTCATTATTAGGGAGGCATTATGCTGATAGAGGGCGCTGCTGCGTTTCTCGTATCCGATGAGCGATTACGTTTACGCACGGTCGGTTTTAAGGGCCACCCCACGGTTCAATTCGCGCTCAAGGTCTCGAGGAGACGCTTGAGGGAAGGCTGTCGTTCTGGAAGTGCTTGGAATTACTTTAACCTCGAGTCGGGGCGGAATTAAGCGACCGTGTTTGCGTTTCATGTCGATTTTAGAGTTTATTATAATTCCGGGAAGTTTGGTTAATTATATCCGGGCGAATGCGCGTTGCGCATTCGTTTGATGTGCGTGATTTCGACCTTGGGAATATTGGGGTGTGCTTGGCGAGGGTCTTCGCAAAATATCACCAAAATGTGTGTTCGTTGGTATGAAGAGGTGTCAGAATTTGACAGAATTTTGTTCAATTTGGGATTTTTAACGTGTTTTGTGTACTATTTGCCTATTTGCATTGTTTCTTTTCATATTCACTCCTATATTTTATGGTTTTTACTCTTCGACTAGTACCCTAGAAGGAAAGTATTGTAATCGACGGAGAAAAATCGAGAGTTAGTGGAAATACGCTAAGGGGGGATTTAAATTTGGGGGGATTTAAATTTGGTTGAATTATTTGGCAATTCATGATTTGTCATAGGCCAGTGCGTACAACTATCGTTTGTGGCATATTAATATGACAATAAAACATAAATTATTCTGCGTCCGGCTGAATTTTATATACCATTCTATTTAATACAGTACAATATTCATGACCGATTGGTATTCAGTGTGCAGTAGCATAAAATGTAAAAAGTGTAGATGAGGCCGGATTACTTATTGGCAGTTTAACGCTTTAATAAATATTAATAAAGGTTTACAGTTCGAAATGTATGATTAGAGATATGTAATAGTAATTTATCGTGACAACGAATTATAGTTATAGCTATAGGTACCTATAGGTAATTAGTTGCTAGTAATATAGATATTTATCTGGCCATTCAGGGTTTTCAGCATTAAGAAATTCCTGTGCTACAACTCTGTTGAAAAACTCTGGTTGTTATAAACCTAATTAAAAATATAAATAGAAAAAGGAAGATCCGGTACCTATTTTTAGGACTAGTGGATATAGTGTAATTCCTCTCTGACTCGGCAAATATTTACTCCGTTCTCCTTTGTTCTGCACCCTCACGACTTTGGTGGCTGATAGTTTACTACCTTACACAAACAAAATCAATGAGTGTCAGTCAAACACTGTTAATTTTTCGATTTTCAAAATTTTCAAACCTTCCAAACAACGATTTATCGGCTTTCCATTTTTTTGCCAGTACAGAAAGGAAAACAAAATCGCTATATAGATTCAATTTTAAGGATCAATTCTTGGACTTATAATATTATCGACAAAATCGACAAATCGACAAAAAATAGGTATTTTTTGAAGCTCACTGAATCAATTGCAATGATTTCTGAAAAATGTATGTATGTATGTATGTATGTACATATATCTGTGTAAGTCTGTGAACACGATAGACGACGACTGAGGTTTCGCGAACTTGAAATATTGTAGCAGGTTTCGACCCAATATCGAATAATTGCAGAAGTGTTTAGACACTTTATTGTGCAAATGATGTAGTCAAAAAATTGGGTGGGGGCCACACCAGATTTTTTTTTTATAGAGTGATAGAATAAGTCTACAACCCCCGGGTGTCATTACTTGTTTATCGACGTCGTATCACACCCTCCTACAAACCATAAATAAGACGTCTTCATTCCGTAATAAATCCCTCGATTTTATTTCTGTCCCGCGTCGATTACATTTCGAGAAAGGATAAACCCAGGCCGTAAGGGCGACCGACGCAGATTTCACTACCGTTTCCGAGGTGACATAGGTTTGGCATCTGACCTTGGACCCTTATATTTGAATTCATGGTGGTCAACCCGCATACAAAAATATTTACCCCTCTTCTTCTATTAACGTAAAACAGATAGAAATAGCGAGATCCGCGTACGGATTTTTAGTCACCGATTCGAGAATAACTTCCCTGAAACTTACGTGTGAGCTTTTCCCGTCCTCGAGTCCGGTTCCTCCGGCCATCGGAATCGCTCAGGTGTGAATGAATTATATTTTCCGTCGTCCGCTGCTGCACAGAATAGTAAACAACCAGAACGATATCTTGTGTTGGCGGGAAAGTTTGCGCAGATCCTCTCGCGTTTCGTGCGGCCATTTTAAAAATAGGACAAATTACAACCAATCAGTTGCAAGTAAACACCGCGCATAGGCTGTGCCATTTAGGTTGACAGAATTTGCAACGGTCCACATACTTATCACCTATCGCCTCAACGTCGACGATTAGTATGTGAAATGTGCACGCCTACCGGTTCGTCATTTATAGTTTGTTTGCATGGAAAGTGCAGGACCGTATTGAGCCTGTGTATTACTTGATTTCGCACATTATTGTTCGTGATTGATTTTAAGTTATCTTACCGTTATCTGAGTGTAGTGTGTTATTACTGTTATTAAGAATTAGTGATATATGTTTAGTTTTACACAGAATTTAGTTAGGAACTATAAGAGAGGGCAAAAGATAAAAACTACAACTTTCCTCGCATTTCCAAAGGACATCGGTTATAACAAATTAATGCTTATACATTCTTCATTCAGACACGTGTTATGTATATAACTTCCATTGAAGAAGATGGGGTGATGTTATGTGGTCGAGACGATTTGCCACGACTCGAAACTGTCCATATCAACCACAGATCAAGTATAGGACATTTTGAACTGCTTATGTTTCCCAACTACCTGAAAATTAGATTAGAGCTTGACGCTCTACCTACGATTTTTCCTAGTCTTGAAGGGTCAGTTTCAGGGAATACTTTATTAAATTGTATAAAACTATAAGTTTTGTACATGCGTGTTCATCGTATACATATATTTATACATGTATCTTTTGTACATGTATTTTTTACATCTTTATTCACGTATGCGATTATTTTTCACATTAAAATTTTGCAATTTTAATTTGAAAAACAAATGAGCAAGAAGGCAAATTATTATTTGGAAAACGAATAAATCGTAAATAGTACGATGATAGTGTACATGTATTTTTTACATCTTTATTCACGTATGCGATTATTTTTCACATTAAAATTTCGCAATTTTAATTTGAAAAACAAATGAGCAAGAAGGCAAATTATTATTTGGAAAACGAATAAATCGTAAATAGTACGATGATACGATCCTATAATTTTCCCCTGTAATCCTAATTATGTCTTAATACTGTGTATTATAAAATAAATTCACTTTTGTCTTAAACATAACCACACGACAAGTATTAAAAACACAAGCAACATTCTTAGGCTCTTCACAAAAAGTACATGCCGGCCCTGAGTTAAGTACGAAACAACATGGCGCGAGGTCATGAAATCTAGCCGATAAAAATCAAAGGTACCGCCGAGAGATATTCTTCTGGTTGTTTACTATTCTGTGGCTGCTGTTTGCACGTTCATTCATATGCGGGCACCGGTCGCAGTTTGTTTACGGTACTATACAGTGTATACGTCGAGGCGTAAGCGTGTGTGTATTCGTAATGTGTGCGCTTTTACATTCAGTGCTTGTTTATCGTAGTGGATATTACTTGGTGCGGAATAGTAATTGAATTGTTGGGCGTATTTATGAGTGGTACTTGTTGACTCGTAGTGCGAAGGTTTGTGCACGAAAATATGCGCGCGTTCACGAATTGCTGAAATTGCCCATTTTCGCAATTATGTTAATGTGTATATGGTCCTATATTTGTGTTAAAATAATTGCAAAACGCGCCAGTGCTTTCACGTTAAATTAGAAAATGGTTTGATGTTTGCTTTGATACGATGCATTTTGGCTAAACGGAGTGGTGTAATAAATGTAATTGGTATTAACTAGGGGTTTCTCTCTTTGGAACGATTCAAAAGTGAAGCAATAAAAAGGCCGTAGCCATAAAAATAAATGGCTGGTAATAAAAAGGTCCATAAAAATACATTTTTTGCCCATTGAGTTTAGAAAAAATAACTTATGAACCGTTCTTGAATCAGTTTTTTCACCACCAGTTAATAATAAGACTTAGGTTAATAATACCAGGGCACTCAGGGATCAAACGGAACGAGCCAGCCGACAGCCTAGCTCCAGAAGGCTCCAAGGCTCCGTCTTGCGTACCAGAACCCAGCAGTGGAATTACTAAAGGCCACATTAGGAGGATGGTACAAAAATGGACAAGTAAAGCAGAGAAGCTCACAGGCAACTATTACCTTCTCTTCCTCTAAAGCTAAAGAGTTTCTCTAGCTACAAAAGCCTGATCTTAGACTGATCACGGGACTTCTTGAATACGTCAAACGATCCATATCATCACAATTTTCGAGCCCACTTCGTACGCCAGTTTTCAATTAACGTCATCACAAACTATTCAGATACTTTCCGATATTCCCCGTCAACCCTCGTATACGTACGGCTTCAGAGAGAGCTTCAAACTAGGCTTTCTGTCGTTCAAATTTCGAGCCCTATAAAGCCCGATATCAAAAAGTTCGACGCCAGTCATTAAATCTCCGGCCCGCTGCCCCTATGCTGCTCCGCCGGAAGAAAAGTTGTAATTGCGCCCCATTTATATTAAATAGAGGCTTGCGGCAAGCTTCCGGCCGTGTCAGGTGGGGCCGGGCTTAACGCGGGCGTTTCAAACTTTCGATTGGAGCCTGAATGGCAGGTTTATCGTGAGGGATTGGCGTGCTAATCGAGCGCCAGTCGAGTCCTGAGATATCTTTTTTGAAAATTGACGTTTATATTTTCAATACTACCGAGTATTAGTAGATTACTGAGTATGGGTTTATAATAAGAAAGTTATTTACATTTTGTTAATTTTTTTTATTAATTAATTAAGTTACAAGAATACAGGAATTCTTTTCTGTTAGGATTTTCAGTATTTCGATTACGTACTAATAGGTACTGAAAAGTGACAAAGTTTTTTATTTGTGGTACACGTAGTGTAGACTAGGTGTGATGAGCCTGCATTGCCCTCGAGAACAGAAAATGGCTTAAATGGGTTCTGTGAAGCCAAATCGCCTGGGATCGTTTCAGGACAAATGATGCCTCTTTGGCTTCCTTCGTCTTGTGTGTGTAGTTTAGATTTTCAGACACGTATGGGTGTGAGATGTCCTGGAAGTGAATTACTCCCTCGGGGGCGATTCATTCTAGCGTTAGGTCCAAATTTGACGATTTTGAGAGAAATGTTTAGACGAGATTTTTATATGGAGTGACAATTATAAAGGAAATTATACTAACTATACAGGGTGTAATAGGTTTGAGTACACAAATATTGAGGGATAATAGAAATACAAATATACACAAATATACACAAATATACACAAATATACACAAATATACACAAATATACACAAATATACACAAATATACACAAATATACACAAATATACACAAATATACACAAATATACATAATTATACACAATTATACACAATTATACACAATTATACACAAATATACACAAATATACACAATTATACACAAATATACACAAATATGCACAAATATACACAAATATACACAAATATACACAATTATACACAAATATACACAAATGTACACAAATATACACAAATATACAAAAGTACACAAATATTGAGAGACGCTACACATACAAAGAATGTTATGGTTGAGATCTAAAATGATAAATAATTATGATCTTTGCACGGTTTTTGGGGTACTGAACACAAATCTGAACTTCTACTGGGGAATAAAGGGATATTATTAAAAAAGAGCAGTAATAAAGCAGATTTTTTTTTTATTTTTCTGTTATAAATGGCGCCATTTTGTCATATTTTTCCAGCAATTTTTATGACAGGGTTTGTCTTTTTTGTCACAACTACAAAATCTCAGATCTTTTGCTTTCAGTAGTCAATTATTCTTAATATTTCAGCAAAAAAACGAGCACTTTACTTGCATCGTGTTCCATCATAGCCTGGAAACTGAAGGAAATGATAATTTGAATTAGACCCGCCAGAGACGGCTTAAAATTTCCCCATCGCAAAACCATTCCCTGTCTCCCGTTCTCTCCCGTTTTTGCTTGGATTGGAATCGGCTGAAGTCGAAGTTAATTTCGCGAGCGTTACAGCCGCGCGGATGATGCAGATTCCACTTTAATTTCGAGAGAATTCCCATTTCGGCCGTTCGGCTGTCGTCATTTCGGCATTCCGTCGATCCGCGTGCTGTATAAGGGAGTGGTGGTAGGCCGACTCGACGTGCCATTTTCCTGTTTTTATGGGAAATCGTATTCACCGTCCGAAATTCAATCCAAGTTAGCCGGATAGCGGAGAATGTTTTATTCATTCCGTCCGTATCGGCGACCCGTGCGTCGAGTTTCTCGCGGAAGTCCCGGAATGTTGAAGTGAGGCCTTGGGCAATGATCCGAGGGACAGCGAGGGGTGCTCGAATATACTCGAGAATGTTTGAGAAACGCGGGGTTTTGAGCGAAAGGGACGAATCGTATTATTTACTTATGTGTAGCCTATACTTTTTTATAGTAGTAGCGTTGCTGCTTGATAAAAAGTATAAAACACATTTCAAAAATATATAATTTCATGAGTCAACATTCATGCTGGTTGCTGTAAAAGTTAAACAAGAGCTGGTGGACTGGCTGCTGCTAAAGTGGTCACACTATGCTGTTACCAGCCAGTAGCAAATAGCACGCTAGTAAAACAGCCTATTGTGACCATAGCATTAAATTGCTTGTTGTATCTTTCTTTGATGAAGTACCATTGAGTTTCGAAGGGACTAAAATTGAGTAACACAGTATTAGATACATCGCGATCAGATGGAGTGCGACGCTCCAAGTTTGTATTTCGATTACAGTATATCAAAGTTCTGAGTGGCGAAATGGATACGTTCCTGAAACTGGGAAACTGGGAACACTCACTCCTCCCTCTGCTATGTAAAAATAACTTATGAACCGTTCTTGAATCAGTTTTTTTCACCACCAGTTAATAATAAGACTTAGGTTAATAATACCAGGGCACTCAGGGATCAAAGGGAACGAGCCAGCCGACAGCCTAGCTCCAGAAGGCTCCAAGGCTCCGTCTTGCGTACCAGAACCCAGCAGTGGAATTACTAAAGGCCACATTAGGAGAATGGTACAAAAATGGACAAGTAAAGCAGAGAAGCTTACTGGGAAACATCCACCGGTATGAGACAAGCAAAGGCAACTATTACCTTCTCTTCCTCTAATGCTAAAGAGTTTCTCCAGCTACAAAAGCCTGATCTTAGACTGATCACGAGACTTCTTGAATACGTCAAACGATCCATATCATCACAATTTTCGAGCCAGTAGCAAATATCACGCTAGTAAAACAGCCTATTGTGACCATAGCATTAAATTGCTATTGCTTATTGTATCTTTCTTTGATGAAGTACCATTGAGTTTCGAAGGGACTAAAATTGAGTAACACAGTATTAGATACATCGCGATCAGATGGAGTGCGACGCTCCAAGTTTGTATTTCGATTACAGTATATCAAAGTTCCGAGTGGCGAAATGGATACGTTCCTGAAACTCTGAAGAACACTCACTCCTTCCTCTGGTATGGGCGAGCCATGCTCTTAGAGGCAATAACATTTAGAACTGGGTTATTATCTTCCACTGATTGTGGGCCGCTAGCAGCATCAAGTTTAGATTAATGACGTAGTAAATACAGTACATTATCTTCATTAGGGCCGATCCGGTATAACGTCGGTACTTACTAAACACTCCAAAATAATTGAGTTACGCAGATCGAGACTGCTGGAGTGCGATTTAATGGGCTCGCACATCATTTAAATTAAGTGCAAATGTACTCTGCTTAAATACCTTTATTTACATTTAATATGTATACTTCCAGGAATGTACACATTCGAGTAATTTAAACTACTTCTGTTTTAACTTTTTTAGCAAAAATTTTATTGCCCAGAAAAATCCTTATTGGTCTGAAAATTTTGACCATCCTTTCAAACCAATTAATTTTTTATACAGATCAACAGTGATTGTCTTTTGGTATTTATTGGCAGGAGAAATTGTGATGTAAAAGTATAAAAAAACGACGTTTAACAGCAATTTAGGTTTGTAGCCTAAACGACATTAATGTCCTCTCCCCGCAAAAGAGATTTCATTCATTCTCGCTCCGCCCAGCAGAAAACGTTAACGTGGATTATGATAATTTACTCCAGTTTTTGACACGACCGGAACCATTATCCCGTCTTTTTACGCCTTTCCATATGCCGGAAATACGTATGTATTTGAGAGTGCATTTCAGGCAAGATGTTGCCTCGCTAAAACGCTTCCAAAGTTTCGCGGAGAAGGAGTGGAAGGGGGGGGGGGTAATCACTACTTGCTGCGACGAAGCTACCTGCCTTACTGACGCGACGTATAAAGTTTTAAATTTTCAACGTTTCCGGAATTGATGGGCTACAACTTCCGGTTTGGACGTTTTTATTGCGCCGTATGTATGCAAGTAGGGCATAGCGGGATTTTTATTTCTTGTTCTTTTGATGTCTTCCCGGATAATTCTATTTGGTTAAATTTTGAAGATTAGAAATTGTTACATTTATTTATCACGTGTATTATTGGGCCTATGTTATCAAGTGTTCAATAGTACATTATTTAACAAATCATAATTAATAGTAATATTATTGAATGCTAATGCTTCTGATATGAATTGGATATATGCCTATCAAATTACATGATCCCAAATATTATGAAAGCTATCGCATAATGTTTGCTTCATTTGCGATCCACTTTCCCATTAGCAACGTGAATTATTATCATTAGGTAATGTGGACGGTATTTCGGAAATAACGGCCTGATTTAAATGCTAATGCCAATTTATGGTACTTCGCGAAGAATACGTAATTGCAGATAAGAAGTGGAGTTGAATATTCGTGTTACGTCAATTCCCCAAGGGAAATTACAGATTCATTACGAAGTAGGTAATCATGGAAATTAATGCAGGTTATTTCTACAAAACAAATCGATGAAAACGTGTGTACAACTCGACCGATTATTTATTAATTGCATACGGAAAACTTTCTAATATTTACAGAAATGTCAAATTCATAATCGAATCTAGTAATTGCCTTTTTTTGCCGCAGCGAATTGACATCGAAATATTTTTGCTTTTTCCTTCAGTTTCTCCTACCGTTCTACATTCCTCCATTATTTGCCAGAGGTAACTAGTAAATATTTGCAATTCTTTCAGTATGAGAATGCTTGAATAACCGTGAATGATCATACCAACACAAATAAATACTAGAACAATAAAACGTGAATTTTCAGATTTTTTTTTAATTGATTTTCTTGCATATGAATATTTCTACCATCAATTATGACTAGAAATTAAAGTTTGACTTATGACGCATTTAAAAACCCGATGGTAAGTGTTTGTATTTATTAATAAGTGTTTAATTGGCGTTTTTTGGCCTAATCATAGAATTTCGTTTCTCCAACATTAAGTAATTATTAAAATTTATAATATTTATGCTTTATTTAACAATATTATCTTTAGATGGCAGACAGTAGTCTTCTAGGTCAATAACAATGATGGAAATGCTATTGGTGTTAAATCTATAAAATATTAATCCTGCATATACGTATAGATATATTACTGTTCACAACAAACATTTGCTCTTGTGCCACTAATAAAACTCATAATAAAAATAGGTACATGTGTACATACTATACTGTCACGGCCAATAGAAATGCCTTGACGAAACATGTAATTTGACACGTAGTTGTCGACGTTTATTATCCGGAATAAAATATAACAAGGAAAGGATAATAATAAAATTTTCGCTGGGCATTCTTGCAACAGTGCGCGACTTGTCGGGGGCTCACTTTGCGCTACACAAATTTGCTTTTAAACCTGCAAGACGTATAACATGCATAATACATTATGACGGCGTGGAAGTTTCAGGCTAAAGAAATGCTTTACCTACCTCGCGCCACATTTCCTTCTTTTTTTCCCTGTTATTTCGCGCTGGATCCCAAATTGAAAAATAAATTTACCGCAGGGAGAGGTCGATAGACCGTGGAAAATATATTTATATCGGGGGCTAATATAAGGAGACCGTATTGTAGGGAAGGTTCAATAGGACGCCCGCATCGGGCGTGACAAGAGGTGGAATTTTCAATAGGGTTCTTCCCTTTTCGTCACTTGTTTGAATCTCCTTCTGGATGAGCGGGTCTCCTGATCTCTTGGCCCTAAATGGAATACATTAGGAGACCTCCTTTCGCGAAGAATTCTTCCGCATTGTCGGCATCGAGACAAGACTGAGGATTAGGAAAGCAGTTATCGGACGATTTACGGATTTTCCAGATATTTCTCCACTAATTTGGTCCATGTCATGGTGAATTGGTGAACCCCTTCATTTCTATAGATTAACTAACAAACATTTAAAGGTACAAGCGACCGTCAAAGTAAATCAACAATGAATTAATTGAAGTGATTTGCCACCATCGCCTCTTTTTTTTTTAAGTTAACGTTTATTTTTTTTCTTGCTTCGCGTCGTCGCTTCGTCTCAGTGAGTGAGCTCAGAGTTTTTTTGTTGTTCACTTTCAATTAGAGAACGAATGGCAAACAGTTGTCGCTATCTATGTACATGTTGTACTTTTACTTTAGTAAAAGGATGTCGCGTTTTTTTGCCCAGTGAATACAATATTGAGATAATTGTTAATAGACAAATTGATGCTTCTTGCATATTATACTGTACATTTTAGCATGTATTTGCCGAAAGCTAAAACTTCATATTTTTTTTATTTTACATATTATCAGTAATTCTGATATATTTAGATCGACGTAATAATATTCCATACTGACAATAATATTTCATACTGACATAAACTATAATTATTGACAATTGAAAAGTTGTAAATCAAAAGGGTCTATGTACCAAACATTTATTTCCGAGGAAACTGACAAACTTTATATAAGATTTCAAGTGAGTACTTCCCGTAATTGTTTTTACACTTAATTAGGGTTTTTAATATACTTGATTCGTGAAACAACAAGATTTCCGAGAGGAAACCGCGTCAATGACGACAAAATTGTCAAAGAGGCATCTTCACGACGAGAAGAGAAGAGGAGATTCTCTTCGTAGCTCTCTTACTGTTACGTCATGAAGATGCCTCTTGCAACACAGTGCGAAATGTTGACAACTTTATTGTCATCGACGCGGTTTCCTCAAGGAAACTTAGAAATCATAAATCAGGTATTTTACCAATTTAAGCGTCTGCTACTCTTATATTCCAATAATAAAGGTATATTAACAAGAATACAAGGTATTCTGTTTATTGGTTATGTAAATAAATAATTAATTAAGACGCTTAATTCAGTATTAAGCAACTATCGGACAAGGTCCGAATTAAAGTGTTTAGCCAAATACTCCATCATGTTCTTTAGGTCTTCTAGCTTATCTCTTTGTTTATGTGGTGCTTTGATGAATACCTTGAACTGTTGAATGGGCGTGTTAAAGACGACGCATGGTACTTTTTGCCATGCCATGCCATCTTTTGACCGTTGTAAGGACTAAACCCGAATTGATATTGACATAGATCCTTTTGATTGTTACTGAGGGTGGCCTGTAGAACTTATTGACACAAAACCTCACAAAAAAAAACAAATACAACTAAAGAAACAAGTATATTATAAATAAATAAAACTATAGCTAAAATTAAGTTTTAAAATAAAGTTTGCAAGATGCTTTTCCAGCATTGTACGTACATATGCGATAACATTTCTTTCATTTTGTTTCAGGGTTAAGATGATCATTGCCGAAAGAGTCGCGTTGCAGTCGTGTCGTGTTCGCGTGAAGGCTTCTTGAGGTCGCATCGTGTGTAGAGTATGCTGCTGAGGATGAGGAGTAGTGGGCTGAGGAGGGCGGCGTTCTTTGCCGTCGCCGTGCTCTTCATCACGGCGATTGTCGTGATGCTGTGCAGCTCGCCGAAAGATGACGCGGCCGGTAGCGCGAGCATGGCACTTGTCGTACACGACAAGGAGGTCGTGGGCGCGGACGGCAAAGTTTACGAGTACAGCAGGTCGATGCCGGTGATTTTCATCGGGGGCGTGCCCAGATCGGGGACCACACTGATGAGAGCCATGCTTGACGCACATCCGGATATTAGGTGAGTTGTATTTGTTGGACATTGTTGGTTTGTGGGTGCAATAAAAACTGTTTTATATTTGGTATGTTTCGGTTATAGTAATATAGATGCAGTAGTAGAATAATAATATAGAAAAAAGTAAAAGAACGGTATGCGTCAGAAATGGCGGAGGCGCCGGAATGTCCAGAATGAAATCAATACAATTAAATAAAAATAACGAACATGAACGAACCGAAGAGGAACGAATATTATATACAGACGAACAATATAAAAAGGCAGAAAAAAACGCATTTATAACAATGGTGGATGCGCCGGGTTGCGTTGAAAATTCAAATTTCCGTCAGCTTTTATTTCGAATGAGCTTATTCCCTATTGAATTTAATCCCTTTGCGTAAAATACAAAAGAAAAAATTAACAATTTTGTACCCAGTTCATGCACGATACTTATTAAATGCAACTCTGCTCGTCTAACGTATTCAACGGCTCACATAGGAAAACATTATTACGTTAATAACACCACCGACTCGCCACCTTATAATTAACTGTACGGTGGTGGTCGGTTGACAAGCCCTCTACCACCACATTTCGCGGAAGATAACAGGTTTGGGTCTCCGCTAAGTGAGCGTCGCTACCGCCTCGTGCCCTCGGGGCCGCTTTAGTATTCTTCCCTCCCGTCTACGGCGCCACGGACGCACGTAAAATTGCAGTTATTAATCTTGCGGGTAGCTCGTGCTGGAAGGCCGGATTGCATTCGAAGCGCGGCGTGTATGCATGTAGATATATATTGTGGATATATATGCGACCTCGGCGTTATGTTGTCGCTGCACTAGACGGTGTTATTGTCTTGTGTTTATTGAAGACGTTTCCGTGATGATACTCGTAAAATGGTTGCGGGAGGGTGGGGAAGGTTGTGGAGAATGATGAAAAGTTTGAGAATAGTTTTTAATGGGATTTGTGTTTGTGATTAAATTTTCAAAAAAGAAAAAATTTCTAACGAATGTACTGATATGCCGGTAATACTTTACGACTGTCACACTTCTGACACGCATTTTCTAGAAGTTATATTTATATCTTCAAAGAAATAAAAAATATAACATCCTATTGTACCACTTGAAAGGAAAGCGAAATACGCTTCAATGAAATTTTATTCTATGGTACAAATTTCCGGCGGGGTGTATTTTATAAGTCACAGCGTTAATAGGATTGCAACAAGAAATCTTTTGATAGACGACACGATTCGGTCGCTGTTCCCGATTCTAGGTACTTTTTGTACACGGAAGCCGTTTTGTAGAACTTCGAACCGCTCGGCGAGATAAGCAGCTTATATTTTCCGACCGGTATTGATTAACTGCTGTTGGGGGGCGAAATCGTCGTCAGAAAGTCCTGAGTCGGCAGCCACCAGGTAAATAACAACCAGAACTAATTCGCTTCAGCGCAAAATTTTCCCAGATCTGCAGAAATTTCTCAAAACAAGATCAAACTTTCCGATGATAAATAAAAGTTTATATACCGGTACTAGTGGTACACGTCATTCAGAAAACTGAAAACTGAATTCTGAACAATAATTTTTGTTGATTGAAACGTTGGATACTTACGAAAAGCTAGTCGTTTTATTAAAAAGAAATATTTAAGGTGATTAAGTTAATATAATATTAATGGCAAACAGTTACTTACTGAAACTGCTTCCTTCCCCTTACCCGTCAAATAATATATTAGCCAATTTCAAGGCATACTCTGAGCATTAGGCTTATTGTAGTCGGAAGTCGTTCGGTCCGTAGCTACCCTTTGGGCATGAAATACGACTACCATAACATTTACCGGGCGTCGATAAACCAACCCCAACATACCCTGACCTCTGGCGGTAAACTTATAAATTACTCAACGCGGCGGCACCTAAACGGCAAACTCCGTCCGATCATTTCCAATTTAATAACAAAAGCAAACGCATATATCACGACCCACCCGCCCTATTTATAATGATACCACACCAAAGCGGCAAGTGTACCTCCGCCCATAACATGGCTTAATCTCTTTGTAAATGTTTGTGCGAAAACTGGAGGGAGAATGTCTTCAATTACGACTTTGTATTTACGGGGGCTGCGGGAGACAGGAGGATAGGAGCTATTCGGTCTCGTTGACTTTGAGGGCGCTCGCAAATTTGATATAACAATAACAACGTTAGGCCGTGATCCCCTGTTGATAATGTATTGCTCATAGGCAAAGGGCTTCGTTATGTAATCGAAACGCGGTAAATTGTGCCTAGGTGATGTTTTGGGATATCTGGTGGCCACAAGAATGCCTTTTGTGTTCACTGTTGATTCTCTCCGCTTAACATATATTGTCCTGCTAATTGACTCTACAGCGTTATGCTGAAATCGATGTTAATATGGCCACTATATATATTTACATAACTACGGGTAAGTGTCAGGTATTGAGATATTTTGTGAAATGTTTTCGAAAAAAAAAAAAAAGGAATGTGGAACCATACCGAAATGACAATCTAGGTATATAAAAGTGAACGACACCACCTTCTCATACGATAATACTTGAGAATAAAAGTGAGGCTTTATTCAGGCTTATATGGCATGTTTTATCACTACATTAGTTTTTCTTCATTCAACAAGCGCTAATCATATAGAGCATTACCGATATGACGCGTATTAAACATACGGTCTCAAAGAGTAACATTAACTACGTAATTGATGTCCACATACATACAAATTCAAGAACTTACTAATCAAACATTGGTGTACCGTCGATGATGCTAACTACTGCACCCCACATTGACGTATCAAAGGTTGTGGTGTATAGGTAATCACATGCCAAGCTTGACACAAAAGTGGCGAGCAAAGAATAGCATTTAATGACAACAACTATATAATTAATCACGGACGTGTCTACCCATGTTCTATTGTTAGGACTATTCTACTCTAGAAAAATGACAAAATTAAGGCAGTTAATGATCAGGTGTAGAAGAAAATAAATAATATTACATAATAAATGAGGTTCTCTAATATTTTTGTGAACTATAGCGAAACCACTGTAAAGGAGACCTACTCGCACGTATAAATAACCGGTTTTCTTATGGGAGAATTGGTCGTATTTAAAATGGTTAGACCGTACATAATATAACATTACATTCACGCACAAGAGTAAACGTGTTTGACCAAACTTTACATTGATTTTTGACAGAAGAGATGCCTGTTTTGATCACAGCATAGCATGGGATTTATATTCTCGTAATACCTGACTGACACTTACCGATTAGAATTTTGCTATCACCTCTCAAAATTTGCGCACTCTAAGCTGTTACACCCTGTAGATACTAATTTTTATTAAATTTTTTATTAAAATAGTTATATGAACAAATTTATTTGTTGTTCCATGTAACTAGGTAATATAAAATCATATTTATGTTTGGTTATTTTTGCATTGGCTGCAAAAATCGATTCCAATATACCTGATAAGCCCCACAGCGAATGGTTAATTTATTAGGATTTAGTTTGGTCCCATAAAACGAGTATTTATTTTCGAATTTATTATTTCATTATTTTGCGCCGAAATTTATCCCGAATTAATGTTATTAATATAAGTATATTACACATCGGTAAATGCGGCAGATTTTATGCAAATATGCGCACTGGCTTGTCAGTTAATTTGTTGGATTGCATATGCTTTCCAATCTGTGAACGTGACCGCATACGGATTACACATATTCCAGTCAGTTTATTTTAGAGCTATTTAAAATAGGATACGCATAAAACGGATGCATTGGGAGCAAAAATTAATTCCGCTAATGTGATTTTGATGTATGCTTCATTCGGCAATGCAGAGCTATTTTTGCCAATTAACACGCGTTTATTTGCTAAGTTTTAATAATTTACTGATTAACATGAATTGTATGTTGAATGCATTGATTTTTATTTGAAAGGTATATAATGGAAAATGGTGTGTTCTGCTGATTTTTTTCTTATTTTGTTTAGGCAGATTTTAAAGTAAGCTTATAGCGAATATAATTCACCAAGACTTACTATATCGAGTATATCGCGTAATAATAGAGTTCTCTGTTTGTAGACTTGCCGTAGGTAGCTGGTGAAATATTCAAATAATTTCCAGAGAACAAATCTGCCCAAAAGAACGAAATCAACATTGAAACAAGGGTAATTCAATATCAATTACGTCGTGCGCCAGGGACTGATCGAATTTTAATGAACCAAGCGGACCTTAATGCGCCGCTGTATCGCAGAAATACGGTGAATTTATGAGCAAACACAAGCAAACGGTAAACTTGATTATACGGAATTTGGGACCGCTGCATTAGAATTGAATCAGAGTCGAGTTGTTCCACGAAGAATGGAACGCGGCAACGAATTAAACCCAGTATTGGTGGCGCATAATCTACTCTGTAGTAGGTACTTGACACTTCATTAAACGAAACAACTGTCATGAACATTCCTCAAAGTAAACAAACGGCTGCCTGGTGGTCAGTTTAGTGAAGTTGTTGTTCAGTTGTGTTTGAAACAGGCGCCTAGATGCACACTGATGGCATTTTTTTTTGCTGTGGCGTACGGAAAGTGTATACAAGCTGATTTAAAATTGGATATAAATGATACAAAAAAACGAAATTTATTGAACCAATTTGAGCCAATTGCCCTTTTATTTAATTAGTTTCTCGATTATTTCTCCAGTATGGTAATATGATAATTTTGTTCTATATAGTTGTACTTGGTTATCCTTTAATAGAAGATATATGCTGCCTCATTTTTAGAAAGTAGACTTATATGTTTTGGAACTATAATATGCTTCATCATCAAATGTCTCGATTTTCTGCTGTTAATTATGTTTTTGATATTCAATAACACAAGGGAATAAATTTCCAACTTTCTGATACAACAAAAAAGTTCTTTGTTCCAGATTATATTTGCTTACATAACTAGAAACTGAAATTGCATTTATTGTAACAGGTCGAGATTTACAGATAGAGCGATACTTTAAAAAAATTGAGAAAACTGCAACAAAATCAGTTAACAAATTATATAAATTCAAAGAATATGCAAAAGTACTGCTTTCAAGCTGTATTTTGATGGATTTCATCCACTTACAAGTCCGATCTAACAGGAAATACAGCATATATTAGGTGTCCATGGCTTTTCCAGATCTCCAGTTCTAAATCCAAAATAGCAGCAGTAAGCTGTTTTACCTCTTCCGTATTTCTTTTTTCAGATGTGTCACTACATAACAAGCGCACATGTAACAAAACTTATTTGGTGAATTTTTACAACATCTTCTTTGACCACTTCCCGTATTTTAATACACAGAATGTCTGTGTAACTTACCTTGATAAAATAACACAAAAAAAAACTTGTTGATTTGTAATATTTTGAAGAATTTGTTATGATAGCGTATGCACAGAAGGCTAATTCAAGCGAAATATATGACTTAAAATAAAATGGATCTTAAACCTTAATGAGGTTTAGATATAATTTAACATGAAAGGTCTGAAAGCTACATTTTAACAGGAATTTCATATAACAAGTGAAAGAAACTATAACTAAACGAAATATGCGGGACGAAATCAAAATATTATGTTTTTATATGTGGGGCGATTCCATATAAAAGCGTCAAAAAAAAAGTGACAAAACCTCCTAAATTCAAAAATTATAAAAAAATTAGTTAAGGTCACCATGAAAATTTCATTGCACCTGATAGGATGAAATTGATTATTCACACACTTTTTCCATTATTAAATTTACTTTAAGATTCTGTTTTCCTATTACCTCTACATGTAACGCTATTTTGTTTTCCACCATAACCTCGACACCAATCTGGATGGAGAATGCTGCTTTTGATACTAGGCAACCCACATAACTCATGCATGAAACCGGACATACCCAAATCTGTTCATTTTATACATTGGCACATATACACTGTGGCAGTAAATATAATTCGTCCGTTCGCATTTATTTATCGCTTTAATTGCTTCAATACACTGTGACAAAACAAATCAGTTAAAAGTCATTGTTTGAATAGTTATTAAATACTGCATAATGATGCGTATAAACTATAAACTGTCAGATATTATAGATGTTTCAATTAAATACGTTGGCATTAATATTTAACTCCGTTATACAAAATTATGGTATAAAAAGTGGCACATTTTGCAAGGTTTTCTTCTCAAAATTACGAAAGACCAACACAAGAAGCGGATAAGTATATGTAAATCGAAAAATCATCGCAATTTTCCAACCAAAACATCAGAACACGAGATATGATTATCGAAGCATGAAAAATAAACCTATATTGAAATTTCATCTTAAGGGGGTTTTGCTCGGCAGCATCGCGGATGAAGGAAATGGAACAATCCCTGTCGCATAAACTCCATTATCCCACGTCACTGTCGCGCGCGAGGAAAAAGAATATCAAGAATGAAAACGCGTAATCACGGACCCGTAAAATTGCCATCTCGCGGTTTACTGAGCCGTTGCTACCCTGCTGGTGAATATATTGAGTGCGAAAGACATAAAATGAATTTTTATTATTGTCATTAAATTTTCCACTGTTGCGAAATAGTATTCCTTAATCTAATTATTCATTCCTGTTGGAGTTTAAGTGAGACGTAAAGTCACACATACACACAAAGGGAAAAATTTATTCGATACAACACGAATATTTTTGAGTGAAGAATATCACTTGTTTCTATAGCCGCAGAAAGATCATTTGTTTGGTTCAAGTAAAATACAAAATTCTCAGAGTAAGAATATGATTTTCTTGATGTTCCAAGTATTACATTTTCTTGTTTTAAGTATGAAAGAACTGCTTGAAAGGAATTACGTCTGTTTTAAGCGATACGTACGTAAACTTTTGGGTAAAGAAACTGTTTGTTCGTTGAAGCATGTATATTTTTCACCCAACAAAATATTGTTCTTGTTTTAAAACGATTGTCTTACTCTTTTTATATGTAGAAGAATAACATTTTCTTCGTCAGAGCAAAATATACTCAACATAAACATACTAAACTCTTAAATCGGAAGAATAGCAAGCCGTTGAAACAACTACATATATTGAAATTCTTATTACAATAAAATATTATTTGGATAGCAAAAATATCCTCTACATGCTACAGTATTTACGCTATCCAAAAATAGAGTTCTTTCTATGTAGGCTATTCTACTACAATCCTGGTTTTCCGCATAATCCTTGTAAGTCATCAATGAAATAAAACACTTATGCATAGATGTAAATAAACAATATAAACAATACACACTGAATATAGTCAAACTTATGTAGCGGGAATATGTGGCAAAAGACGCGAGAAATTGTTAGCGCCATCTGTAAAGTAATAGCACAACTTTCTATGTATCTCTCAGAGTAAGAATCTTAGGTCAAGAAACTGTTTTTTTCGTTGAAGCATATATAGTTTTCGTCAACGAAATATTTTTGTTGTAAGACGAACGTCTACTTTTTATAGAAGAATAACTTTTTCTTCGTCTGAGTAAAATATACTTAACGTAAACATACTAAATTCTTAAATCGTAAGAATAACTAACCATTGGAACAACTATATTGAAATTGTTTGTTTGTATAGAAAAAAAATCCTCTTCATGCTACATTATATACGCAAGAATAATTTTTCTTGATATCCAAGAATAGAGTTCTTTCTGTGTAGTAATGAAAACAATACTTCTATAAAAGAAACAGCTCAAATTTTGATCTTTGAACGTTCCACCCTCAAACGATCGGCTTCCCCTAAAATCAGATTAAAGACCAATTAATTAAAACATCGCGATAATATTAATTAAAACGTTCACGTGCAGAACACACACACACAAAACAAACCCCACCAAGATAAAAAATACTCGGAAACAGTTCAATTATCACGGAATACGCTAATTATCGTCGACGTGGATGAGTGCCAATCTGGTTCGCTCGTCCGAAGTCAACACAACGGCATCAGCAGGGCTTGGCAAATTGAGATAGCGAGCAGAATTCTAGCTGCAGAGCAACCCCAATCAATCGCGCACCCGATATAGTAATATGGATGGAAGTATGTGTGCGACGCATTGGGAAAACAAAGGGCGGCTTGCGAGGGCACCCAACCGACCCGTTTCCAACGGTACATCAGACCTAGATCCGAATGCATCGGTCCGTGTCCGCATGGAAGGCATAGATAATAGGCTTCGTCGTATGCATACTCAGCGTACTACGGTGTGGGGAGTGATGGGGTGCATGCACTGTTTACCCATTTAGCGGAACATGACCGGAATTTGTTTGGAGAAGACTCAGAGAGGCTTATCTGTTGTGGAGATAATGTCCTTTGGGCGAGGAATAAAAGTTGTGTGTGGGTTTTGTCATCATGAGAGTTTTTCGAAATAGCTGCAGATTAGTTTTAATCAACTGCACCATGGTCCCACTCATATCATGTTTATTAGTTTTGTTTTTAAGTTAGAATAGAAGTTTTGGTGTTATACATAACTATCCTTGAATTATCACTGTTAAGAGAGTAATTTTGAAGGTTTTTTACCCTCATGATTATTAGAATATCACTTATGTATAAAATTATACAGCAGAACTGTACGTACGTACACTGAATTGGTTTTTCACAATTTCAAATTAACGATGAACGATTGTTAAATTAAAATTCGTTTTACACTGTTCAAGAATATCTCGAATGTACTATTGAATTGTATTCTTTATTTCTTAAGTCTATTATTTTTTTATTTCACTTGATTGTGTTGCTATTGTACGCACTTTATCGTCAATAAAGATTATTCACAAGGGAACAAGGGTCTCCTACAACCAGAACAGGGATCACATATTTTTGTTGACCTAACATCACTTTTCATAGGTCAAGTCATCAAAGTGTTGTGACAGGTCTAAGATCCATTTTATTTGATCAATCTATTGTACTCTCAGTGTAGGAGGTCAAAATGGCGGGAACAACCGCGACTCCCTAACATGGTAACATTTTGGCCAAGCGCGGTTTAAGGGCTTTAATTACTGGTCAAAATTCTAATTCATCAAATCTCTTCCAATTTATTCGAAGGCAAAACTAACTGGGTTCTTTTTCTTGAACCTTGTGAACACATTTTCTGACTACTAACTGACGCGTTTAAGTATTTAACATTTAATAAGGGCTGATAAAGCAAGACTACTCAAATGAAACGAAACACTTATCAAAACAATAACATCTATTAACAATAATAATCAACAATCCCGTTTGATAGGTTACATAGAAAAATGAATGAAGCTTTGAACATATTGACGTTTAAATTAAATCTAGGAGTTGATTTAGACAGACACACTTAGCAGAAATATGAATAATTTAATTTACAATGAAATGCGAGACGAGTTGAAAAGACTTACCAGGGATAAACTTAAGCGCCTAAGAACGCTCCACAAAAACGTGTACTTTACATGACGGTGGTTGAAATGAGAAAAGCGAGATCTGTTCGTTTGCATCCCTCGACCCCAAAGGAAGCCGGAAGCATTTCTTCTTAGCCAATGACAACTCTTCAATTTTAAACTTATAACACGCGGTGAAATCCTAAACCAGATGTTCAACCCTAGCAAAAACCTTTGACATTCCCGAATGTTCTTACAAATATCTCGCTTAATTTGATCATATCTTAATAAATAAATAATGGGTTTCCGACCCATTACATCAGCTTCTGCTGTGATGCAAATACACGTTTCGATGCAATCGAATACAACCAGGCCGTCAATTAAACGTCACGCCGTAGCGTCAGTCATAGATTATTGTCTTCGCAGCAGGCGGCGAGATATCCCTAATCTAATGTCTCCGTTTATCCGACCGATAATTAACAGCTTATCGATCGCGCAATTAAGCAGCCGCGATTATTTGAGTTTCCGGACGCTCTACGGATAACGATGCCGCGCGCTAGCTAATAACGCGCCCTCTATGCGGCGTCTATTTGCAAACCAATTTACGGACGCACTTCATCACAATCCTATAAGCTCCTGTCTAATGAAAGCGGCAAGCCCGCAACAAAACCAATGATAAGTTGAATTACGTGTCGCGAGATATAGGTATTATCGGGACTATGCTTGAGCGGATTGTGGAAAATCTGTGCTTTTTATGGGGATTTTGATAATATATAGCGATATTGGTTATGTAGTTAATTGCCAAGCTGGTAAATGTTGGTGTTAAGAATTTTTATAGGATATTGTATCGTATGTCCGACAGAAACGTCAGAAAATTTAAGTAACAAAAACAACAAAACTGTCCAACAAAATATTACTTACTTCTAACTAAACAAGAACGTCGGTGATTATTAAATAATTAAATGACAAAACGTCGGCATAAGAACAGAATAATAGAACATAATTTGTTCTAGTATTATAATGTTCAAATTCGAGAAGTGCGAATTGAATAGAAACCAGATTATTTTTTCTTATAGCAAAGTTTTGGTCTAATAGCGTGTTTCCTTATTCAATCAAGAAGATTGCACGAAAATTTCATCAACAAGTAACTTCTCAAATTGAGAATTACTGTCCATCATCAATCTACATTTTTTCTTAGTATCAGTTTTTTTCTACATATACAACATGATCGATAGGAATTTTGTTGAATATTTGAGTTCGAAAACTGTCACCTTAATCTCTTGATATAAATTAGTTCCTCTCTTCGATTTCTTCCAAAAATATTTCTTACCTGTAACTCGAAATTAACGCATCAATCAAGTATACGTAAACACGTGTCGCGCAGGGGTGTACCGCCTGTCTTCGTCAATTAAATACACATTCGGGAGTAATTATAACTTTGTACGGGCAGACGGTAAAGTTGAAGGGTAAAATCATTAGAGAAGCTTGCGGTCTGGCAAAGACTCGACTTTTAGCGCAAAATATAGACGACGAAAAGTTATTTACCATGCACACAGCGCCAGTATAGTTCGCAGACTCAAACTACACAACTAGCGCCGGTTTTCACTTAAAATTGTACAAGTACACCGGCCGAACGAAATATTTATTAACAGAAGCGCTGCAATATTACACAACGACCTCGACGTTTGTGTTTGTTTTGACAACTCACTGAGCTGGGATTTTGCTGGTATGCAATAATGATGTTATTGCATGGGAGGTATTAGTTTAAGTTGGTGTTTCTGCTTTTTGCGGCTGTAGTGGAACTAAAACTTTTACTTCGTGAAACATGAACTTATCAGAAATTGTGTTTGTACTGGTCGACATTTCCTGCTATGCTGTGTATTGCTGAGTGTGGTTGTTTGTTATTGCTTTTATTAGAAGAATGCGGTCCTTTAAAAATGTGATGTATATAACTTACATTGTGGTTTTACTTACAGTGACCGTTACAGTATAATATAGCAAAATAACGCATGATTTATTTCTAAATTTTATCTGCCAAAATTCTATCCGTTTCGGACAGTTTATGCCTTCGAATCCATGATTTGTATTTATTTTAAATAATATATTACACAGAGAGAGAAAAAATGAATGTAACGAGTTTCTGGTATTAAAACATGTTAGTTAAATGATGGAATTTGATGTACCCTAAAATCAATAAATGGTATGTTTTGCAATATTGCGTATACTATTGAACATTTGTGCTGGGAAATAAGAAACTAAAAGAGGAAGTTCTTAGACGTCGTGATTATACAACGTGCCTCAGAAAGTTTGCACCAAACATAAACTTTTATTATCAAACAAAAAATTTACGAGAACACTGTAACCTTTGAACTCTTAAAATCACTTTTAAGTATAGCAGAATAGTATAAAATCACCTCTGGTTATGTCCTATTTCTGAACATTTCGTCCCTTTATTAAAAAGCGGTAGAAAATCGGCCAGATAGAGTTTTAATCGGGGCGAGTCTCCGTCACGGCCGAGTGCGAAATTTCCCAACGGTGCTTTCTTTCCGGTTTTTAATGGTGCCCATTAATAATTTCGGCCGCGTACGGGGGGAGCGGTGAATGAATGAGTCCAATTCAGGCTCACGGCAGGCGGTCGAATACCGATTTGATAACAATTAAAGCAGTTCGTATTCACGCCGCACAAAGCGCCATTCCTACAAAGCGTCAGCGGTGAACCGGGAGAGGGTGTCCAAAAAAAATCGTAGCGATCCGCCCCAAAATATCAATTAGTGCTGACGTCTCTGTGGTTTTATTTTTTAACGCACCCCTCGTCGGGCGAAGCAGGGCTAATTAATTTTGGACTACACTTCAGAGGATAAATCGTCGAGGGATTTGCTTTAAAAAGGAATTTTAAGTAAATATTTTCTCGCTTGGCGCGTTTTAACACGAAAATAACTGTAAGGTGAACGGTCTCTGCGTCGTTGGCGGTTATTGTCTAATTATACCACAATGGTGGAGTCGCCGGGAGACATATTTTATCGTTTTTTATGTCACTGTTGCGTTTTTTGTTGCGTTTACTCTAGTGTAAATTATCAGATATAATATATTCGTCAAATTACCACAATTTTGCATAAAGTTACATGTATTTGTTAAAATAAAATGAAACGGGTCGGCACACAATGCATCGACCCAATACAAATGTTGGACAAAAATAGAAAGGATTGATAGAATTTGATGAAATTTTATATCTAAGGGTGTAATGAGAAGCTGACTTCAAAAAAGAATATTGTTTTTGAATACCAGTTACGTAAAAAAAAAACAAATCTTTTTTAGTATATAAAAATAAATATTGTAGACGCTTAAAAATTAATTCGACGTTTATTCAATTTTGTGTTGTTAGTTAAACTCCCATATGGTGCGGACTTTCCTGGACACACTGTATATTATACTACTCCTTGAAAACATCCCAGGCAGCGAAGAATAAAAGATGAGCACATAAAGACGGTGAACTCATATATTATTTGCATAACACTAGACAATAAATATTCACAAACAGGTCCCCAAAAAAAAAAAAAAGAAACCTCTTCCCTTCACATTCTCGTGATCTTTTGCATAAATTCGTCGTGTTAAAATTTTACACCGAGGTTTGCGCGTCTGAAAATGGCGTAAGATATTTATTGCGCGTGTACGTGACCGTTTTCCGGGCGTATAGAGAGCGAGCTCGACCGAGAAATGTAAAAAGTGTAGGGCGAAAACTGCGCTCTTGCACGTTTGTTGAAAAATTCATCTGGCCTCCTAGGTCGCCTCGGCACTTGCAGCCACCGAGAAGTTTGTTTTCTCCTCTCAATAATTTTATATCGTATGATTTATTATGTACACAAGCCGCTGATTTTTTACTGTGAAAATATACTGACTGCTTCCGACTCTACATTTCTATGGTATTAGTACGTTTAAAAATGATATAGAATTTTTACTTTCCGACTAGTCCCTAGAAGGAAAGTATTGTAATCGACGGAAAAAAAAATTTCGGGATTTCAGTGGAAATACGCGTTTTGGGTTCCCCTGAATCGATTGCAATGGTTTCTGGAAAGTGTCTGTATGTATGTGTGTGTGTGGGTGTGTATACTGTATGTCTGTGAACACGATAGCGTCCAAACGGAACAATGGATCGCGCTGAAATTTTGCATACTTATTTAGCATTACCGGGGGACGAACTGGATTGTTTTTGGTAACAATCTGACCACCGGAAGTGGCAAAAGTTACATGCGTTTCCTTGTGGATTCATCCTATTGCTATTGCGATCAAACTAATACCAACTCATCCTTCAGTGACTTTAAATATGTATATAAATTTGCAGATCAGTGGGGTGAACGGTTTAGGCGCTATAAGGGTTTCTAGAAGCAGTTTGACAGAATCCACAGCGTTCGTGGTTGTATTGCAAATTGTCAGATTTTGACAAACGACAGTGCCACTTACATTATATGACAGTCGGAAAGTAGGGTGAGGGCCACCCCAGATATTTGGGTTAAATTTATCGTTACCTATTATGCTAACCCAATATTTGTAAGTAGAATACGTCAATGCTGTTTTTGGATTTTTTCGACCTTGCCAAGTGTTTGTTCTTCTTGTGATAATTGTGTTTGCGTGCGATAAATGTCGGCTTAGCTGATCGAACAGAAAATAAATAGCAAAAAAAACTGTGATTAACACAGAGCAGATGGGAACAATTATTTGACTCATTAATGCTGGGAGATAAAAAAAATGTCAACATATTGATAAGGGGTGCTTCACATGTCACTTTTAATGCCTGACATCCCTCATTGGATTAAATTTAGTGCGTATATAGGATTATATTTGATATCTGTTTACTTTATCGGAAAAATTCACGTTGATTTACTTGTTTACTGACCCATTTTTCTACATATTTATTTTGGTGGATGCCGAGGTAAATATATTCTTTAGCTGCAGATAGAGAAATTTCATTTGAGCCAATAAAGAGAAATTTTCAGTTACGATATTTCTTAAAACAGATATTTCTCTAGAAATGTGGATGCCTGGTTTTAAAGTCTAGCTAGAAATCTTAAGGACATACTGTTAAAGGGCGTCATACACGAGTTAAAATAGACATTAGTCTATTTTAACTCGTGTACGACGCCCCCCAAAATCTTAAGTAAAGATTTTGATGTTTTTTGTTAAAAATGCCAATTTTGATCACACAGTTTTGTGGAATAGTGAATATAGAATACAATAGAGGTGGGTAGTTCGTGAACGAACTAGTCCGAGAGAATGGCTCCCGGCTTAGAACAAAAGAACTAGTTCTTTAAAACAAAAAGAACTAGTTCGCAAAAGACCTGCTTTGCTAAAACATATCTCTATGCATATCTCATTCAGTGAACGACTTGTAGGGACATGAAATCTAGTTCGAAAGTCCTGCTTTGGTGAAACATATCCCATTCAGTGAACGAGTTGTGGCGACATCAAACGAGCGACATAGCACCCTGCCCGCCAGTTGTTTCTTTACCTAACGGCGGATGTCAAAAATATAATTAGAGTATAGTATTTTTTCCTATTGGATAATGGATTACACTGTTAATAGTAGTTTCGCCAGTATATGTTATACTATAATTTATAAATAATACCCCAATTCCACCTAAAATTGCAGTATGAATAAGGCTAAAATACGTGCAGCAATATGTCTTTTATGCCTTATTAAATAAATATTTAAGAAATATACCTAAATAAAATAAGACAACGATTGTTCGATCAATATAATTATAAATAATTATTTATTTTCAAAACAAAATAACGATTCTTCATAAAAAAGACAAAGTGGGAAGGCAGACATCGATTCTGTCCAAACTAGATCCTAGTTTCGTTTGAAACGAGATATAAACGTGCTAGAACACACAAAGACACGTTTATCGAAGTAGTATGTCTCAGGATCAAAGTAGTTCTTCAGAACTAGTTCTTTGAACTAGTTCCTTTTTGTGAACTAATCCAGAAGAACTAGTTCATTAAAAAGAACTAATAAGCCCATCTCTAGAATACAATGACATTCCAATAAGGTGGACATTTAAAACAAGAGTTGTTCTCTTGGTGCTCGTCAAAATTATTGACGTGGTTTTACCCTTTCCCTTTACAAACAAATTTCATTTTTACTTTCCGACTAGTAACCTAGAAGGAAAGTATTGCAATCGACGGAAAAAGACAATTCGAAATTTCAGTGGAAATACGCGTTTTAGTCCCCTGAATCTTTGCAATGATTGCTGGAAAATGTATGATATGTAGTATGTTGCAAATTGTCAGATTTTGACAAATGTGAGTGCCACTGGCATGACATTTTATGTATGACAAATGTCATAGAACTGACATTATGTAGGGTCCAGTGAGGCTGTGGCTTTACAAAATTGTATAATTGCAAAAGTGTTTAGAGTTTTCATTGTACCAACGATGTAGTCGGAAAGTAGGGTGAGGGTCACCCCAGATATTTTACATTAAAAAAAGGACCTTAACCTTAAACGGTGTGCTGTAATGGATGATAATTACTTTAAGCCCTTCTACGTTTGCTTCTATTAGTAGACCATCAGAAAGGCATTAATTTACGCCACGGCGATACTCGCTCGCAGTATTTAATTTATGCAACGCTACCTCTGGGACGCGAAATTCCTTTATAAATATTCATGGAAGGGTGCGAATGCCAAAGGTCTATTCCAGCAATAAAATGTCACCAGTTAAATGACAAATATAAGACATTTTCCTTCACTTCGGTATACTTTTCTTTTCACTTTTGTCTGCGTGGGGTATTTTTATTGTACCTCTTCCATTTACTTTTTTAAAATAAATATATCATAGCTTCCAGCTCAGATCGTAGATTTGTTGAAACTCCACAAAACCCGACTAATAATTTTCCATGATTTTGTCTTGTTCTTTCAATTTAATAAATATTAAACAGTTGTTATTCATGTTTGCGCATCTTTTGTGACGGGAATAAAATGGGACTGTATTCTATTAATATACAGTTGTAGTTTGTATATTGTGCTCGTTTAGGACAGACGTCGTATCAATTTGTTTCAGGTCCTCTGGCGGCAACTCCCAAAACTAATAAATATTCATGGCCCATGCTTCGCAAAGTTATAATGCGAAAAGTTCGGAGCACATCTTTCTCTCTCTCACACACACACCCCCGAAAATTCGTCTATATCACCCCGCCCATTACATGTATAACATGTGCACAAATGGATCTGACACGAGCTCTGGTTAGAACAAATCGTTTTTCGGCTAACCGACGTATAGAACTTCGATCCGACGACCAATTCGACAATTTGTGGCGTTTTTAAGCTGAATAATCAGTGGAACATTTTAAAAAATATTTCTGTAATTTGATCAAACAAAGCGAATCTTCTTAACGTCCCAACAAATTTCAAAAAGACTCAAATTACACAGAGCTTAACAATCTGTCGGCCACCGTTTGTTTGTGATGAGTGATGAGTGATGACAGTTTGTGTCTAGCGCAGCCACAATACACATCGTCACGCTAAGCAACGGATACAGGACAATTCCACATAAGACTTGACGTTACCCTTTACACTTTGCAGCGTGTAGCTTAACATTTCAAAGAAATTAAATGCCACCTGACACGAAGACTAGAGTAGAGAGATATTCAACAATACTCTTCGTGAACAATAGCCCGCCATTGTGTAATTAATACGTGCTGGTTTTGTGGAAGAGACAAACCACGTTCGCACGTTGAGCGAGCAGAGGGAAATATAAAAGCCGTTTTATACTACGCAGTTTATTGTAGAGATTGTACGATTAAAATAAAATGTTTCAGGCATTGTGAAAATTACTAAGTAATCAAGATTAATTTTGCATTTCTGTCAGAGAATGTGTAAGCGAAATACTGGTTGAGTATAATAACAGAGCGAAGGATGTGTTGTGGAAACTTGAAATGAAAAATCATCAGCGGAAAGTGTATGTCATCCTGTGATCCTGTAATCCTGTGAAAAAAAAGACGGTTGAACTCGAGGGATTCTTGCCCGGTCCTGGATTATATAACGCGTGCTCGGTAAAGGATAAGGTCACATTTGCATGTCCTTTATAAATACAGTATTTTCCGAGCTTGCCGTGTCCCGATGTTTTATTGCTTGCATTGCTTAGCAATCGATGTGGTACACGCTGTACAAATAACGAGAATTTGCATCGAACTACGTATTTAGAGAGAGTATTAGTGAGTGTATGGAATTTAAAACGCGGAGTGTAGCAATTTGCATCTTCCGGTCGTGTGGATCAAAATACGCTTATTGGATTATCGGAACTAGAATAGGTAACGGAATGGGTAACTTATTGGTCATTAATTCTCAATAATTAATTAATTAAAAACTCAATAATTAAATAAGAAGAGAAATAAACCTCATAGGAAAACACACGGATACGTGACGGTTTTATTATAGTTATTTATATCGAGAGGTGCCTTGTATTGTTATAATCCCGATATAGTATTATTATTTTATTATTATCTTAAGGAGATTTGTATTTGGTATTCCACTCTCTATAGTTATACGTTTAGATAGTGTAAACAGTGTGTCAATGTAGTCGGGAAGTTGGGTGTGGGCCACAGATATTTTATATTTTTGTATTAGTCAAACGTAAATAAAAATTTCGAACATAGAATTTCAATCAGAGTATTTGAAATTAATGCACTGTAATCAAAAAAGTGTAAGTTTTTTCTTATTCTGATCCAATACCCAAATGAAATGAAGATTCTGTGGAGTGATCTAACTTTGCTAAGGTTTGGTAACCTTGTATTTAGCGATGGGAAAAGAATAGAAACAGTTTTGGCGGTCAAAATTGTTTTATAAATTGTTACCTTAGTTCTCCAATTTGTTTTGACTTGTAGAATGAACGGCGAATAATATATAAATATATTATCGATATTTGATTTTGATGGGCTTGAGTTTAGACAGCTCCCTTTGGCGTCTTAACGTAATTACTCTAATAAAATTTAAATGTTGAAGTTCGGTAGGGGATGTTTTATGTCAACTATAAAATAGCAAGGGGTGAGGCATAATAACGATGCCACGCCTGACATGGCGTTGCTATCGTCGAGAAATCACGCTTAATTATGCCCCTGGAGACCCTAATTAAAAATGTAGCGAGAGGTAAACTGGGGACGGATGCCGCCACCATCGGCGCCGCCGCGGCGTTTGGCGTCATTGCACGAATGAGAGCTTGAGTTAGTTCGAAAAGGCCCGCTCTGATATTTGTCTAATTAAATTTTAATTAGGAGGGCCGGTGGGAGAGTGAGCGGTTGTTAGGCACGTCAATGTCGCAGAAGAATTTTGGCGGCGCTCTCAAACAATTTTCAATTACTGGGCTTTCTTAATTAATTGGATGGATCTGTTGCTAGCGTTTGCCGTTCAAGTTTACCAAGGCTTGTTCACCTGAGTCGGTTTTCACAATAAAATTGGAAATTTATGGGGGAAATTGATTCCGGAATTTCATCAAATTATAATGATTAGTAATTTAGGTATTTAGTATTGTTGATGAGTTTGAGTTGTTGCCAAAAGAAAAGGTACGTTTTTTTGAAAATTTTGTTAGTATCGCCACTTAATAAAGTAACTTTGCAGCAAATGTGTTTCAAAATAACACCCGAAATTGTACGGTGTTTCGAGTTACCTATATTAAAATTGTACGTAGGAAATACAAATTGAGCTTATCCCGTATTTGCTGCCCCTCGTGGCAACCGTGGTACTAAAATTTAATTAATACATTAAATTGTAAGCTTGTTCAGAGTAACTGAATGCTGGCGCAATGCTGCGAACAAGCAATTTCACTGTATTAACTTCAGTCGGCATTTGGGTCAGTACGGATATCAAGCAAATCCCCAGAGCTAAAATCGGACTGGCTTGCGTACACTTCGGTTATGGGGAGATTTTACAGAAATTGCGGGGTGAGTTTAAATTTATAAAGATATTATTCCCCTGTCTATCGAGTAATTTATATAAACATTTTTATACTTTTCCTTACTGTCTGGTAACGATAAACTGTTTCAGGACCCACTAAACTTGTTTTTCATTCTTGTTATTTTTGTTTAGAGCTGTTAGAATAGGGGTGGCAGGACTATGTTCTGTCGTACAATGGGCTCTTGGTATTGTTCGGTACGAGTGCGGATTGGGTGTAGTGTAATTAATGAAGACCGGACCAGTATTAAAACTGAATTGAATTCACGACTCACGGCTTTTGTCTACCGCTTTTCAAAGGGCCATTCAAAGGTAATGAGCCATGGTGTAGGTAGTTGTGAAATAGTTAACGTCTCGGTTGGCGGAAGGAAACTTGCGACTAGAGACAATGAGCGTCATATTTTACTCGGAAAAACAAAATATTGTGTTGAATAATACGAATATACAGTATAACTTCGCTAATCCGGACATATATCGTTCCTGACCATGTCCGGACTATTGAGGTATCCGGATCACTGGAGGTTTTTTCTTTTGTTGGGAAGGGTCATTTTTTATGATAAAGATGAAAACAACTGGGAATATTTGAATATATGTGAGCCCGGACGCAAAAGGGGACCTGTCGTTACGTTATCTTGCACAATATTTTCGCACGTAAGGTCTCTTCCAATATGTACCGTTATGCTGCACGTTATTTTCGCACGATAGGTCCCTTTTCTCATCCGAGGTCACATATAACCAAAACATAAAATTAAAAACTAAATTCTGAACATAAATGGATAAAATAAGCAAAAGATTTCAGTTATTTTTAAAAAATGTGTCAATCTTTGTTTATATTCTTTTGGATACATCTACATTAGTAATTTTTCTCTGGGCCTTTTGAGAAGCAGGATTTCCATGGGAAAATTGTTTTCTGCAGACCACCTGATGCCCAAAGAAAACGCGTTGGCAGCATCGACATTAGAGCTTTTTGGGGCCTGTTAACCCCTGTTAAAAATGTCTTAACCTCAGGCTTAAAATATTTTTCGAAACATTCAGTACGCAATGTTCTACTCATCCGTCCTTTATCAGACTTGTACACAACTGGTATTGAGCTCATTCTGCATTTAAAAGCTTCTAGATTTGCCGCTATTGCTAATATTAAGTGGCAATTTATGTGACCCGGTTGCTTTACAGTAAGACATTAATGTTAAACAATACTTTGGTATTTTCTACCTAGTTTTAACTGCAAATTATATTTTGTGTCCGAACTAGGGAGGTAAAATTTCTAAAATGTCCGGTTGACAAGAGCGTTCGGATTAGTGGAGTGTCCGTACTAGAGAGTGTCCGATCTATCGAAGTTGTACTGTATTTCTATAAAGAATTACAATATCGTTTTTCACTTTCCGACTAGTACCCTAGAAGGAAAGTATTGTAATCGGAGAAGGAAAATATGAATAAATTTTAATAACATATGATTTTCAATTTCTTTTAAATAAAATATCTTCCTTTACTGTTTGACAATTTAGTACTTAAATTAATAAAATCGAACGTTGACTTGAAAACTACAAATTTTGATGGAATCAAATGGTTTGAATAGTCCGTAAAAAAAACAAATTGGTATGTTTTCCTTTTTTTTTTTAATTCTTTTGATATTTATTAGTATTTTTTTGTGGGCGTTTTTTTTGCGCTGAATACAGTTTACTCCATACCCACACACATGAATCATACACACGAAAATGACAAACCGTGCAGCTTAGTACTTTCGCTCACCTAAGTTACGTTCAACAATTCATCTTATATTGACCACAAACGTCTCTTGCAGATGCGGCCAAGAAACACGCGTGATCCCACGTGTCCTCCAGATGCGGCAGCACTGGATGAAATCCGAGAAAGAATCAGTGCGACTAGCGGAAGCAGGCGTCACAAAACCCGTTTTAGACGCGGCCATAGCAGCCTTTATCCTCGAGATAATCGCGAAGCACGGCGAGCCAGCACCGCGCCTCTGCAACAAGGACCCGCTGACGATCAAGATGGGCACCTACGTGATAGACTTGTTCCCGAACGCCAAGTTCATATTTATGGTGCGCGATGGAAGAGCAACCGTACACTCGATCATCTCGCGAAAGGTGACGATCACAGGTTTTGACCTGACCAGCTATCGTCAGTGCCTGAAAAAGTGGAACACTGCGGTCGAGTCGATGCACGAGCAGTGTCGAGAGATGGGCAAAGAACGGTGTCTGATGGTACCGTACGAGCAGCTCGTGCTCCATCCTAGGGAATGGATGGAGAAGGTGCTCAGGTTCCTGGATGTGCCATGGCATGAATCCGTTCTGCACCATCAGGATTACATCAATAATGGAATTGAGCTTAGCAAGTGAGTATTTTGATTTTTGTCCAATTCTTATTATTGTTGTCACGGAAAAAAAAATAAAACGGTTTTCAGCGGTTTTAGCGGTTCCAAATCTGTTTAAACGGTTTCAAAGTTATTTCTTAAGTGTCCTAGTTCAGAAAAACTTGGGGTTATTTGTCAAAACTTTCATAAAGGATGGCTTAAAGCAATACACAGTGTTATCGATGTTGGAATAAACCTATTATTCAAGCAGTTTTAAAAAGGGCAAAGTCAACAAAGAACATTACAATTTTACGACCCCATCGTGACACTTATAAAGAATAAGAACAAAGGTTATGTTTCGCGTGGTCGGTGGACTGAAGAGGGAGAGATACGGCCGCAAAAAGGGAAATTGGCAATTTGTTCGAACAATATTTGTGGAGGAGCCGGGGGTCTGTCGTCCGGAGTCACTGGCGTAACATTTGAATATATCGCGCATAAAAGGCATTACGGTAAATTTACGGTCGCGTATTATGTGTTTTCGGGGCAACCGGTCGAGCTCTTATAACCCGAGTTTCCAAGTTAAATGTCTCGCGATCACCCAGTTAAAACATTCGGTGCGAGCCCCGGGACGATTTGGCACTAAAGTGGATCAACTCGAATGTTACATTGCCTCCACTTCGTGATTTTTAACGGTTTGAATTTTGAGTAGTTATATATGAATACCGAGGCTGAGTGATTTATGCTTATGTTAAATGTATTCGTAAATATACTCAGCACCTTGTGGGGCGAGTGGCGGTAGAGCATTGCTCTCCTGCTACGAAGTCTTGTGTCCAAAATGAGAAATATCCTCTTATACTCACATTTAATATAAGTAAAGTAAAATTTTCCTCCTGAAAGTTCTTTGCGATTTAAAATTTTAAGTCTATGTAAATACGCCTTACGCCCTCATTAAAAATTCAGAACCCTTGTAACTTTTTTTGAGAGGAGTCTTCAGGAAACCTACCACCGTAAAATATCCATTCTTAATGAATAATTTCGTTTCTTCTCTGCGGTTTTATCTGCCGGAGCCGGATGTCTCGATGGGGTGTAGGGGGTTGTGCAGGAAAGGGGGGATTCCGCATTTTTAAATAAACACCTGTTGGTCTTAAATTAATGACGGTCGTTCCCGTGTGTTCTGTCAGACCGCTTTCCCTCTTTTTCATTGTTAAGCAGCAGTCTCGACCCGAAAAAAATAACACGAACGGCGTTCTGGGGCCCGCGTTGCGGTTTTCTGTATTTCCTACCGGGTTAAAATTGAATGAGGTACGTTGAACGGAGGCCTATTCGACATGTATGCTGAATTTGGGGTGGAAGTATGTCGGCTATAATTAAAATTTGATGAGGAATTTTTATGTTGGGCTCGGATTTTATGGATTATTATTAGCCGTTTTGTTTTTTTCCTGAAGTTTTATCTTATTTTTCGAATGGTATTTGTCCTCTAATAGTTCAATGGGGTTTCATTTGGTTGGTATTACAATATAGATAATAATCATAAGTAAGAATTTTCAACATAAAATCTTTCCAAACTCCCTGGGGTGCTATCGAGGTCGAATTTGCGAATTTGCTATTCGTTTCGCTATCTCAACGAACAATTTAGTGACGCACGGGTATGGCAACCCTGCGTGAGACTAGTGTTCATGTTTGTTGACGTTTGCTCGAGACCTATAAATGGCTTGACAACGTTGCTTTTAACCGTGATATTGCGTGCAAGTTTCGGCATCTGGAACTTATGTGGAATCAGTGGAATGGCAAAAGGTATTTGCGGAATAGGTTATTCATATGTTGTACTATATTATCGTTGCATATGAATTAGAGGTGGGTAGTTCGTGAACGAACTAGTCCGAGAGAATGGCTCCCGGCTTAGAACAATAGAACTAGTTCTTTAAAATAAAAAGAACTAGTTCGCAAAAGACCTACTTTGCAAAAACATATCTCTATGCATATCTCATTCAGTGAACGACTTGTAGGGAGATGAAATGTAGTTCGAAAGTCCTGCTTTGGTGAAACATATCCCATTCAGTGAACGAGTTGTGGCGACATCAAACGAGCGACATAGCACCCTGCCCGCCAGTTGTTTCTTTACCTAACGGCGGATGTCAAAAATATAATTAGAGTATAGTATTTTTTCCTATTGGATAATGGATTACACTGTTAATAGTAGTTTCGCCAGTATATGTTATACTATAATTTATAAATAATACCCCAATTCCACCTAAAATTGCAGTATGAATAAGGCTAAAATACGTGCAGCAATATGTCTTTTATGCCTTATTAAATAAATATTTAAGAAATATACCTAAATAAAATGAGACAACGATTGTTCGATCAATATAATTATAAATAATTATTTATTTTCAAAACAAAATAACGATTCTTCAAGAAAAAGACAAAGTGGGAAGGCAGACATCGATTCTGTCCAAACTAGATCCTAGTTTCGTTTGAAACGAGATATAAACGTGCTAGAACACACAAAGACACGTTTATCGAAGTAGTATGTCTCAGGATCAAAGTAGTTCTTCAGAACTAGTTCTTTGAACTAGTTCCTTTTTGTGAACTAATCCGGAAGAACTAGTTCATTAAAAAGAACTAATAAGCCCATCTCTAATATGAATAGCGAATTCGTTTATCTCACTCCTGGAGGAACAAAATCTCGTGCAATAAGTACAATTTACTTGGAAAGCAAATGTACCAAAATCTAAAACGTAAAAGCATCTAATAAATCTAAAATAACAACAGCCTAATAGTCTCCAGAGTCACATTCGAAAATCTATCATTGTTCATTCGTCCGCATTCAACCACCCGGCTTATCAGTTTTACAGCCGCCGTTGATTAAAATTTTACGGTACCCAATCACGATCGTTGAGCCCGGGGCCGTAAAACAGGCCGTTTCCGTGTACCCCAATTCCGCCAGGGTGATCTGCAGCCACCATCTAATTCCACCACGATCCCAATAAGACATCTTTTTTTCTCCCGTGTTTCAGGGTGGAGCGATCCTCAGATCAGGTCATAAAGCCCGTCAATCTGGAGGCTCTGTCGAAATGGGTCGACCATATACCGGATGACGTCGTCAAGGAGATGCCGGACCTCGCTCCGATGCTGTCGGTGCTTGGTTACGATCCGTACGCTAAATCGCCGCAGTATGGGAAACCGGACGCGATAGTTGCGGATAATACGATCCATATACAGAAGGAGAAGGATGCGTGGGCGAGGAAGGCGAAGGAATTGTTCGACGTGAAGTGGGAGGACGAGAACGAGAAGGAACCGAGCGAGAATCCGTCGAATATCACGTGATACGAGTTTTTGTTTATGGAGAACAGAGTGCTGTGCTTCGCGGGGATCAAGTGTATCATTGTTGCGTCAGGAGAACGCGTCGCGTCCGCGTCTGACGCGCCCGATGTCATTGTATTATAGACATACGAGATGGACTCGAAAATATTTAAATGTGAGCGTTGTTTTTAAACGGGACGATAATCTGCGTTTCCTAAATAAAAGTCTTTGTTTTTAATTGTTGTTGTTTTTATTTGTGTTTGCTTTGATCCGGTTATTGGTTTCAGTAGGGCAGAAATGATATGGTGAAAGAAGAAGTAATAACCACGGTAGGTATTTCGAGAAGGTCAAGTCTCCCCAATAAATATTTTACATAAATATTACCGCGTACGTAATTGAGGGAATCTGCAAAAAAAAAAGGTTCATATTTTCAGAACGTTCGGTGTTACGATGGCGACAAAAGAATGCGCAAATAAATTAGTAACATCTCCGAGTGTGATAGTAACATCATCATTGTGTCATCTTCCTGAGCTTTGCTTCCACGGCAAAGCCCGAAAGTTACCCATCCTCTAATGCCCGTTTGCACCGTATTTATTAAGAACGACTTAAATTTAAGAACAGCTTATCTTTATGCCTAACTTAAGTCAGGCATCATTTGCACCGTTCGCATGTCAGCCTTTCCCAACTTAAGTATTACTTAAGGGTTTCTGACGTTGGCAACACTGTAAAGTTCTAGTTATATTTGGAAATACTTGGTTCTAAAATCAACAGTATTGCGTCACTTGTCAAAACTTTCAATAGGTTAATGTGGCGGCAAATTTGAATTACTCTCATAGCTACAAAATTACGGCACAAAAAAAAGAATTTATCATCAAAACGAAACCATTATTTCTAATACACAATAAAACTGTAATTTTACATTACAAACCCTAAAATCGCTTGATAACATGATAAATTGACACATATAGGTACTGTCTTGACATTTCTTAAAACGACATTTCATGTGCAATGTGTGTCTACACCACAATCAACCAATCACAACTAAGCTTATATTTACGCTGGCTTTAAGCCGTCGACTTTCTAGGCTTAAGTTAGGTCGTTCTTAACTGTAGTTAGGTAATGGATATGTGACGGTGCAAACAAAATCGATGACATAAGTACGATCTCATACTTAAGCCTTTCTTAACACAAACGGTGCAAACAGGCATAAAAATGGTATTACTAAAGTACGGTAGGGCTTAATGGCGCTCTTGCTTTTGTGGTAATTATTAATAACACGCCTCTGCTGCATCACAATGATGCACTAATACTCCCTAATCCAATGTTAACACAAAGTTCATTATGCATAATTCCGAAATGCTAAATAATTTGCATAAAACGCAAGGAAGGTGCCCGCGTAGCTCAAACCATAACAGAGGCGTATTAGAAGTCTAAGAGCTTATCTTTTATGGACGTAGCGCGAACAGCGCCGGATATGGACGCAATATAGAACACGATGCCTAAGTTATATAACAGAGGTACTAGAGGCTCCTGCAAGACAAGCTGTAAACTTTAACGATACTGTTTTAACAACCCTTGTATCTCATGCTCGAGGCATGAATATTAAATTTCAAATTTTGATATAGACACCAGAACATGACCTCTAAATAATAATCGTTTTATAGGATATAGGTACAGTAATGGCATATTATGGTAGAAGGAAGGTTAGGGTTTATTGATTTAGGACTAAATTGTTGAGTTTTCCGCAGTTGAGGATTGCCGGTATGTTGTCGAAAGTAAATATTGGTTTGGGACGAGCTCAAACATAACTTTTTCCGAGCCAACCGAACTGAATTTGATGTTACACAGACAATAATTTTACGTATTGTCAAAAAAAAAAACTACTTTTTACAGTTGAAGAGGTGTAAATCAAAAGGGTCTAAGTGCCATTTTTATGTTTTCTGCGGTTTTTGTGGCAATAGATTCTACAGGCCACCCTCAGTAACAATCAAAAGGATCTATGTCAATATCAATTCGGTGCCATGCGTCATCTTTAACACGCCTACCCACCAGTTCACAGTCTTCATCAAAGAACCGCCTATACAATGAGATAGGTAAGAAGACCTAAAGAACATGATGGAGTAGGTACTTGCCAGGTGATGCTAAACACTTTAATTCGGACCTTATCCGAGAGTTTGCTTAATACTGAATTAAATGTCTTAATTTACTTTTTATTTACATAACCAATAAACAAATGCCTTGTATTCTTGTTAATATACCTTTCTTATTGAAGTATAAGAGTAGTTCACGCGTAATTTGGTAAAATACCTGATTTATGATTTCTAAATTTTCGTGAGGAAACCACGTTAATGACGATAAAGTTGTCAACGTTTCGCACTCTGTTGCAAAAGTCATCTTCAGGACGTAGCAGTAAGAAAGCTACGACGAGAAGAGAAGAAATTCTCTTCGTAGCTCTCTTACTGTTACGTCCTGAAGATGTCTGTTGCAACATGTGTGCAAAACGTTATCGTCATTGACGCGGTTTCCTTCCGGAAATCTAGAACTTAGTGATAAATAAAATAAAATAAATAATACGATGTGGCACATAGTCCGTGGGTAGGTTCTGATGTCAGTTGGTCCGTTTTGATTATCTCGGCTGATGGTACTTAGACCCTTCTGCAAGGCTCCAAGTTTATAACGACACAATTAGGTACATTAACCAAATAACGTTTGTATCACAAATCAAGTATGTTAAAAACATTAATTAGGCGTAAAAACAATTAAGGGAAGTATTCATTTTGAATTTTTTTTTGTAAAATGTGTCCGTTTTCTCGGAACTAAATATTTGGTACTTAGACCCTTTTGATTTACGACTCTTCAGTTCTAAAATATTATAATTGCACATTTTGTCGAAAGAAAAACTTGCAAGTAAAGTATATATTCCGTAATGGATATAATCCAAAGCAATTTTTCTTGATAAAAAAAAAAACGACAAAGGGGTATTGCCTATTGTCCGGACAACAATATTTCTTAATGAAAATTCGCCAACACTATAAAGCCGAGGAGAACGCCTACTTCGCTACGAGAATAAAGCAAAAATAGAGAAAAAGCGTAAGTGCAGACAGTAAATTGTGGGTAAAATAAAAATGAGGGAGCCGTAATGCGACAGGGCGTTATCAGGTCGGACATTTTTGTCATTAAGCCGCGCGGAGAAAAATGTGAAACAAGGACTGTAATCCTGCCGTGTTATATGGCATGCGAGATTGCACTTTTATCCCATATAATACAATGACATATTGCGAACACCCAACCGTACGAATAACGTATAAAAATCGGTAAAATAAATCACGTTTGTCGTTAATAAGAACAAACAGTTCTTCAATATACAGGCTATACTTTATTATAAAATTCAATACGAAGACACAACACGTGCAAGCAACGAACTTACTATGCACAAATCTTTCTAGAATTAATTAAAATATATAGTAAAATATGCAGTAAAATGGTTAATAGTCTTGTCAAAATATGTCCCGACAAATCGCCAATTTATCAGTCAGAAAAATTAAAAGTCAGTGACATACTTTTAGTTGCTCTATTCATAATATTGGAAGTACCCAACAACTGCAAAGAGAAATCGATCATTGCTATTCTTCTTTTTGCATCATAATAGCGGATGGAGATCATAAATTCCCGCTCCGATGATGTTTAAGGGCCAAAGTTACGGCTTCGCGAAGTTAGTAACAGACGCAGAAGTCGTAATTTAACCAATAAACGCAATCGATTGTCATAATTTTCCAGCGGGGTAGTGATTTAAATCTCAGACAAAGAACAGTTTAGGGCGAATAAGAAGGAGAAATGCATTCCGAGGTGAAATATGCTTCTGATTTGTCTGCACCAAATGAATTGTGAGGTACAAAAATTCTTTACTTGTACGATTAAACGCATTAATCTGTTAAAGAGGTAGAAAAGTTGAATATATTCTTCCATTTTACTTCCATCAGTGAGATTAGTATGAACGATACTTCTCCGCAAAGTATCTAAGCAAATTTATCCATTTTAATTACTTTAAGGAGTATTGATCGCTTCTCAAGCTTTTGACCGGTTTTTATCGGGCCGCTATATCTAATTAAAGACGTTCAGCCTCGAAAGCTAAAGAAAGAAAAAAGAAACTTTTCATACCATCTCGGTCGGATTGGCCCGGGCGATTGAAAATGCTTAAAGATCTCGCAAGGAGTAAAAAAAGAGAGAGGAAAAAGGTCAAACTCGGTATCTCTTGAGAATGTCAAGCTGCTATCAGTTGATTAAAATCCTTGTTTAATAAAACTTTTTTAATTGATGGCGCTTGGTCGAATAAACGAACAACGCTTGGGGTTATTTTATCAATTCAGTCCGTTTAATAGCAATACTAAAAGAATTATAGTATCTTAATTAACTCCTGAAATCATCTCAACGACTTTATTAAATCCACTTGAATGTCTCTGGTTGCATAATGTGCAATTATGTCATAAGCCGAGCGGAAGTGAGATTAGCTCTGAGAGAACAAAAAACTCCGAAATCGCCCATGTTTTAGTAGGTAGTTAAAGTCGACGTTTATTACGGACTACCTCGCTATTACCGGCAAAAACCTCATGACCCGCGCTCTCCAATTTCTTTTAATAATCCATAAGACAGAGCAACGTCCGGCTAAAATAACAGCAAAAAACTACAGTAAAACCTCATTAATGTAATTTAAACATTGATTCATTGTAACCACTACTCGTTTATGTGAACGAATCGATAATCCGGATACATTAAACATTCGGATTATCGAGGTTGTTCTGTATTCTGGAAAAACTGCACTGGGGCGCGCTGCTGTTTGATATGCGGAATACGGTCCGGTTTACGATAACAACCACGTCGATAGTGTCTTCTGCTTCTAGTTTAGAGCGCCGTAAAACTTCTGGTTATTGCGCCGATAGATCTTCAAGCTCCCTTTAACATTTAATTGATCGGTTCTACTCGCGACTTTAAGACGAATAAACTTGTTAGGTGAAGTCTTTAAACGAGTTGATTATCCAAGATCCGTTCCGGATGGATATTAAGAAAGTAGGTTGATGTCGTCTGAAACTGTTTTTAAGTCACTCAAGATGTCTTCTTAAATGTATTTTTTATTACTTTCTGATGAGTATCCTAGAAGGACAGTATTGTAATGGATGGGATAAAGGACGAATTGGATTGTTTTTGGTGACAAACTGACAACAGGAAACGGCAAATGACGTATTTAATTTGTAAGCTAGTGTATTATTCCAAGCATCGTAGTAGAAAAACACACAATATCCTCTCGTAATATCATGATCAGATTTTTTGTGGTTTCGAGGCTGTTTGAAGGGTCCTTAAACCACCGGCGGGGTGCTTTTGTGTACCGTCCTACGGCCTGGCGACTATGTGCTTTGTAGTTTGATCCTTCGCGTAGGATAGCGGGCCACGATCGGATGTTCCATATTGATAAGTTTCCTATTTACATTTTGACGTGAGCTTTGGGCTAGCTAGTAGACAGCGGCTTCAGTTACCCGTCCTGCGTGCATTCCCTGCACTCGTGTTTGATCGCGGTGGGGTCTTTGAAACGGAGCTCCCGGAATATTGCTGTGTCGCGCGTTGTTTGTTGCCCCAACATTTGTAAAGCTCTCGCTTTACTACGGTTGATGCACACAAGATCAACTTTGATGTTATATCCTTTGACGGGACTTAACGGGCAAAATTTACGGTGTTTTGAGCGGCATATTATTCGAATATTCTACCGGATATTGAGAATGAGCCAATAATTGTGTTAGAATTGAATAGAAGGCCCATCAGGGGGGCAAAAAACGAGTACTTTCGTTTTTTCGTCTCCAAAGAAGTACATCAATTTGGCTCTAAACTAAGTGGGAAAAAACTGACCAAGGTTCTTAATTCTTCCACAGGTTGCTTCAAACTAAACCGCATGTTGGTTATACAGATCAAATAAATTGCAGAAATAATTATTTATTTACAAAAGTAATAGTTATAAATAATTTGGACGAATTCATCTATAATTTTCTGAAAGAATCAACAAAATCCTCCAAAGATTGCAAATGTTTGGTCTAATCTAATCTAAGTTTGTCAAATTTCTAGATGTTTTTTTTATACTGACTATATTTTGTGAAATAAATATTCAAATTTGTTAATGAACAATTATTTGTTCTAATCCTGAAATGCTGAAGGATGACTGACTTTATGCTTAAGTTGATCAAAGAGATTTCTCGGTCTATCTCACCGCCTAGAAATACGTGGAAGTGGGACAGTGCATCGTCGACTAAGACGCTTGCAAAGTTTCCGATGGCATTTCCGTTGTATGCTCCCGAGCCCACTTACCAGAGACGCTATTATTTGTCGAGGTAGAAGGGTCCGCTCGAGTGTGATCCGAACGTTGTAATGGATGATGGCAGACTGTTCGATAGTTCGAGTGGATTGGCTGTTGTACCTTTGTTTATACAGGGTCTGCAGACGTGATGCAATTGGATTAAATAATTCAGAAACTATAGATGGAATCGGTCAAGTCCCTTCGAGATAATTGGCAAAAAGTTTAAATTAACGTTAACGTTGAAGTCTACCGTCGATTACTACCTTCTGGTGCCGCTAGTTAGGCGCTGATGTCACTAAATAGTAGATAATATTAGAACCGAAACTTTTTCGGAAGAACACTGTACTCGAGCAGAAGTTCAAAGTATCCAAAACAGAGTTCATCTTTACCTAGTTAATAACACTACAAACTAACAGAAAATTTATTTGAAAAGTGTTGCAAAGAAACCTTACAAATCTCATGTGTGCAAATAGCTAAAAGCTTTTTAAATTTAATAATGAGTAATATCGTTACTATATGGGACTTGGGACAAAGTCGTTGTTGCACCGTATTTCGAAATTTCAAGCGCGACGCGTTGCAATGTCGACACCGCCGTCGACAGAGGCAAACCTCAAGAGGAAAGCCGTGTAAAAGCTCCACCGGCGCGCTGTGCATTCGACAAAGTGCTAGTGGAAAGCGCTGCCGGCCAACTTTTTCACGACCTTTTGGGCGGCTCCCTCCAAATTACCGGCATAATTGAAATTTGTAACGCGATATTTCACTCGAGAGCTATACGTAAACTAAAAGTCGCACGCGAACTAACTTTGGACACACTACAAACCATATAACCTCGCTTAGCCTCTCTTCATTCAAAAATGACATTTTTTACATAATTATTAAAGTGTGTGTTAGTTATGATAAACTTCTTTGTAACGTCTTGACAAAAATCGTTTTAATTCATAGCCTTTCTTGTTACAATTCTGGAGCAAAACACTATAAACTTAGTTTTTATTAGTTTTGCATACATACAAATTATGTCATTGGATTGAATATCATATTCTCAGTCATAATTTTGAATATATCGCTAATAAAACCAGTAATAAATCCGAATGAAGGATACTTCAAGTCGGAAAGGCTGTTTCAAGTTGGGTATTTATTACGACGGGACAAATTTCAATTTAAAAACTGTCACGTTGATAATTCGCCAGCTAATATGGAGACGGCAGCCTATTTCCATAAATAATTTCCGCGAAATAATCATAATTCATAGCAAATTGCGCATGGCTTGCATCGATCCGCAAGCGGCACGGAGAGAGAACTCATTTTCTCCAAAGTTGCTGTATCTTAGGAAGCACGTCAACGGTTGCGGTTACACTTCCGCTCGAGCGTTTTCCATGAGACGTGTCCCCTTCGGGTAGACTCCGTGGTAAGTGCATTTTCGCACTGTGTCACCACACTTTAGTGCCAGAGCTGCAACATTTTCTTCTACTCCTCCGAGGCGTTTCTATGCACTGCTATTTTTAATGCAATGCTCTTACTTTTAGAGCATTTCGATGTACCTATTACGTGAAGAGTCTACAGAGGGCGTTGAGGTGGTACATTTTGTTTTTTCTTTGTGAAGTGACATGTTTCAGCTTAAACACTGTATCTTCTTTGAATATTAACATATTGATATTAAACAAGTGTCAATACATTGACAAAAACTTGACGAACGCCCTTAATGGTTCTACTGGGTGTTCCAAAATTAGATAATAAAAATAGAAGTTATATTAGCTAGAAAAACTTGTGCGAGATCAAAAATGACAAAACAAAACATTATAATGGCCATAGCATTTTGTTCCCCATTAAAAAGTAATGTAAATACGCTCTTTTATGTTTACAACGTGCAACTAAATGTCAAATCCTCGAATCCTTTTAATTTCGAGTTCACGTAAGTACATCGGAAATGATGTGTCGGATTTCGGTGGTAATTTGGGCGTAAAGAAATGCGTAGCGCAGAACTCTATTAGCGAAGCCAGCGCCGCTAATTTCGCTTTGAATTCTACCATTTCCAAATGCGCCCTTTTTCACCGTGTTTCCATTCCATTTTGCAGTTATTTGAATAGATCTCGCAGTGTGGTAATGGAATTGAAAAACTCATTTTACGTATCATGTTTTCATGTAAATTTGTCAACGTCACCATGTACAATGCTGCCACAAAACTGATAGACTTATAAATCCGATTATTAAAAGGCCAGTGAGAAAAATGAAATATATGAATGAAATATTTTGTTGAATTGCTTTGCAGTAATTAAATGCAAACTATTTTAAATAAATTAAGACACAACATGTCAAATCTTAGAATGAATTAAAATGTAGGAATTTAACAAAAAATAACACTTTAGTTTTCCCGGTATAATGACTTGCATTTTTATTTTCAAAATTTCAAAGCCAAACTTTTCTCGGCCTTTCCTTGTCCAAACACGAGCTTGTTAGGCGCCACTACGCCTTCAGTTTAGTTAGCGACGTCAAAGAGGCTAGCAAGGACCCATAAATCATCAGACGGACGGCCTTGTTTATAATTCTCGCAACAGTTTTCAATTATAAAAACATTGGAGCATTCATTAAAACTTTGGCGAGATATACAGCAAACATGGCAAGAAAGCTCTTCGGAATTCTAAGCTTTCACCATTTATCAAACTGCCCAAGATGGGCTAAAGCTAAAGATTTTTCTTCATGGTTATTATTACGCCATATTACGGTGATAATAAAATTACTAAATGTTGGTGAAGACATATTTAGAGGGCGGGTTTCTTCAGAAGGAAGTAGAGCGAAGGCAAGATAAGTTTCAGCGCTCAGAACAACGGAGCGGGCTGAAATTTGGTGTACATCCTTATTTAGAATTACTGGATTGTTTTTGGCCAGAATCTGATAACCGAAAATGACAAATTTTAAATGCATTTTCTTAGGAATTTATCCGTTTTTGACTAAACTGATACCTGCACATCTTCCAGTGAATATGTATACTAATTTACAGATCAGTGGGATGGAACCTTCGCCACTATGTCGCAGATTCTCAGATTTTGATATGACATTGTGTTATTCAATGGTTGACGGTAGGTTGGGGCCCAGAGCGGCTGTGGCTTCACCAAACTGAATAATAGTAAATATATTTTGATATTCAATGTGCCAAAGATTTAGTTGGAAAATTGGGTGGGGGCCACCCCGGATTTTTTAGATTTTTATAAGCGTAAAAACACAATAAAAAGTACTTCTAGGATAATCAATTTAAAGGGCGATTTAACACAAAGCGGCGTAGAAGTGTAGATTTGTTGCCTGGGGTACATTAGTTTTGCGTTATCTCTTCGAGCGCGCGGTGGCGTTGCGGAGGCGCTCAACGTCGGCAAAAACAACTGCGAGCGTTATTTCAGTGCGAAGAGATAATGCGAAAGTGCGGTAAATCGAAACAAAACAAAACATTGCGGAGTGTTTACGGGGCGAGGAAAAAGGGGCCGTAGAAAGGGGCATCAGGATTTATTTTAAATTGCTTCCCGACTATTGTCGCTGCTACTCTTCTCTTTTTATAGGCGATAACACGGTTTTATACACCTTCTAGTTGCGCCAAGTTAAAATACGAGATAGAAGCAAATTACCCATAACTTAAAATTAATTATAATCGTAATGTAGATTAGGAATAAGAAAAGTTTTTCCTTGTTAATAGTATTGCTTATCACTTTTCTTGTCTTGTCATTGTGTTGAGTAAGATATTACAAATCATAGCATAGGTGTGATATAAGGAATGTTATTGCTAGATTTGTGTACAACATTAGATTATTAAATAAGTATAATCAATAGTAACCAATTAAAACTATACTGAGAGTTTCTTATCTTCGAAAACATCACAAACTTTTCCCAAACAAATTACCAACAGAATCCTAACAAACTTGTTTTTTCCTGTATTCCCTCATAGGTATTTTATCTTTCATTCTCGGGCTAGCGCCAGCCAATAAACGGCAACTCTGCTTTCGATCTCGGCAAATTTCATCAAAATTATTCGATTTGCCAGATAATCGAATGGCCGAATTACGAGCCGGTCGGGGCAAAAACAAACATCGATGTTGGCTCGCTCGGCTCATCGCGAATACTCTCGCAGTGGCCCCCGAGTTCTCATTTTATTTGTTTCGTCAGCGCACGATAATTGCTTTACTAACGTCGTTACGGGGCCTTCTAAACGCTAACAAACGAATTTCGGCCGAATTGTTTTATACGAATCTGGTCTGTTCCTTTTTTGGTTTCGATCGGTTGTTGTTCCTTCCCCCTTTTTGTTTTGCGCTTTGCACCATTTATCCGCCGGATCTGTTAAACTAAATTTCTCTTTATTGGATCTGTTTCAATTGCGGTTTTTGACTCGAACTCTGCGAAGTAGTTTGCAGAGATAGCGTACAATTCGATTAGAGAAGTTCGCCGTTGGATGGTAGTTGTTTACGAAAGGTTTTCGTTGATTGAATCGGTGAACGGAAAAAGTCAATAACTGTTCATTTTCAACTGATTTCTTGTAACTGTGCTCAATCTACAATTAATTATAAGTGATGTATTACCAAAATTTCGGCTTGGACCTGGTCTCATAATATTATCGGGTAATGCAAATGCCTCATCGATGCACCAGATATATCCAACATTGAGGGCGACAGATTGCTCTGTGTCCGCTTTATGTTCTTCGAACCATGGCTAAATCAATTTTCTTCTTCATTTTGACACGGTAAGCGTGTATAATTAATCTACTAAAGTAATTTTCACCCCCGAAAAATATCTCGGCTACGTTTCGCTGAATAAAAATTGGAACAGGGAGCTTTTTTACCGTTCCGGAAGTTCAGGTTAATGTAACAATCGATAGACGAAACCGCGGAAAGTCCATCGAAAATTCATGAACATCCCGAACGGTTATGAATATTATATCCGATGGTCATGAATATTTTAGCAGATACGGACCGTGAATAATCACATTTTGTATTTTAAATTCAGTATCTGTGCAGTTTGGACTGAATCGGAACAAGTTTAATGTATCATCGATGTAAAACAATGAATAAATTCGCGGAGGATGTTGTACAGTTGTTAATTTTTCATCGACTGTTAAATTACAAATATTGAATCATTAATGTTCCATAATCCAGTTGTGAAAAATATTTTATAATGTTGTTTTTGGTATGAAAGTTGTTGTAAAACAAGAGAAATATCTTCCATTACAAAACCTTGTAGCGGTTTCGTAATAAAGCAAGTAAATTTTAATTTTTCATTAAAAACAGAAACACACAGAGGCGGTACGAGCACATGCGGACGAAGGAATGAAAAAATTCCAAATTAACGTGAGATTTTCATCAACACTCGCTTTACACGCTTATATTTTTTGTGTCCGATTGTGTTGATTAAATTTTAATCGAAATCATACAACGTTACTTTGAGGCCCGAATTACAGTTGCGGGTTTTGCTAATGTAAACATTTAAACCCGTTACGTCCCGAATATATCCGGGTATTTATCAACATTGTGTTGATTAAAAAGCAGCAATTTTATTTTACCGTTCTACAATTAGATTTTTATTGGTTCTACGTTTTACGTTCAACGTTATGGAAATATTGGATAAATTACGAATGTAGCAAAGTTACAGGTTGATAGTATTTTTGTTATGCATAAAAATAGCTAAGATTTGAAACACTAGCTCTGTCCGAGCAGCAATCAGAAAAGTCATGTATTCTACTGGTGTTTGGGCAAACATAAGGTAGGGATTCTACAGTCAATCGACTGTTCGAGCAGTACTTTAGACTGATTGGTATTTAGTTTAGGTACGGTTTTTTAACAAGAAAAAAAGTTTTTAATCCACACGATGACCAACATCCCCCGAGGTCAGTGACGAGCTCAGGTAGGGGTATTTAATGTCTATAACGTGAATCATGACATGCAAGTTGAAATTGTTGTGTGAACTGCCTATAAAGCCAACAATGTTTTGACATTCCTTCCACCTCGAAATGTTAATTTTCACAGTTGAAGAGAGAGAGAAAATCAAAAGGGCCATTTTTATATTTTTTGAAGTTTTTGTGTCGATAGGTTCTACAGACCACCTTCAGTAACAATCAAAAGGATCTACGTCAAGATCAATTCGGGTTTAGTCCGCACAACGGTCAAAAGATGTCATGACATGGCAAAAAGTGCTATGCGTCGTCTTTAACACGCCCTCCCACCAGTTCACAGTATTCATCAAAGCACCGCATGGCGCATATACAAAGAGATAAGCTAGAAGACCTAAAGAACATGATTAGGAGTACTTGCTAGGCGAAGCTAAACTCTTTAATTCTGTTTTTATTTACATAACTAATAAACAAATACCTTGTATTCTTGTTAATATACCTTTCTTATTGATGTATAAGAGTATCCTTTTGATTTACAACTCCTCAGTTGATACAGACTTTAGCTTACACGCTTACAGTTTAGTTCACATATTGATTGTTACACAAAAATTTCGGATTCTGGAAATAATCAAAGTAAAAATAAATAACCAACTTCAATTCATCCCAACCCCTTTCTATAGGATATAACATCCGCTGACACCTGACGGGATTTACATGCAGCAAGTTTCTTTACAAGATTTGGAAACTCAATTACGCAACGATCTCGCGTAAGGGAGAAAAGGTGGAAGCGCCTGACTGTTGAGACCAATAAATTCGCCGAAGATTACTTCGGTCTTCGTCACTTCCGGGTGAAAGTTTACCGCTCAAACTTCCTCGCTCGCAACCCCTGCGTGCTAAAGCTGTTCGCAATTTCCATCCACCTTGTGTACGAGGGTTGCTTTCACACTACAGATGTACTGATGACGATGAATAGCGGAAAAGTTTGTAAAGTCATTGGAAAATCCGAACGAGGCACAATGCTCGCCGAAGCTCTCGTGATCTGTATCGACACCGCAAAACAGCGTTACCCGCTCATGAAATAATGCATGAAGTTGCATATCAACCAATATAGAAAGAAAAAACAAAAACAAAAACGGTAACGTATAGTTTGCAGTCGATGTGGGTTTTAGGTTACGGTTTCAATATGGTTTTCAGTTGTTGACCCAGAACTCATTGTTTTAAAATAAAACACTGTGTATATAATTATATTTTTGGAATTATTAATAGTTTTCTACAAATGCTAAGGTACCACCAGAAAAAAAAACATATACCAAAAAAATCTATCGTTTTGAAGATATTCGCATTTGTTTCAAAATTGTATGTACGTTAGTTTTAGAAAATAAATCATTTTGTTACTATTCAAATAGATGTATCTCACACTGAGAGAAAAAAATGTAAAATCAAATAAATGTATTTCTTTGCACATATTTTTTTATATGTTTGAAACAAATAAGTATTTTTAATTTAAAAAAAAATGAGTTGCATAAGTTGAAAGAAATATTTCTTAAGTAACAAGGAATAATTTTCAATGAAAAAACAATTCTTTTACACCAAATGGTTTTCCATAATTTTCGGTTTAATTGCAGATAGACGCTTGAATAAAATAAATATGGTTTTATTTAAAATAAATATGTATTTACTTTAAGGTAAATACATATTCTATTTGAAATTATTTGGAAGAGAAAGACATAATAGATTTCAGTGAAAAAATTATATGTTTGACTCAAAAACGTGCGGTTTTATTAAACATTATCCCCATCTATACTAGCGGGGAGATGGCGCTAACAGTCTCTAGTCACACGTTAGCTTAGTTTGAGCTCTATATACGCTGAGCTATAGAAATTTAGCGGTATTCTGGTTTTTCTTTATTTTGTAATAAGTCTATTCGTCAATAGAGCATTTCTTATGTAGATTACTAAAATGGCAGTAAAAAGTCTCCACCCATCCACAGTTTTTTTTGCAGAAATGATTTTATATGGCAAATCTATTTTGTGCCCTTCATAAAAGTTAACTAGGTGTGAGCGAACTGTTGAAGTGGTCTCGTATGTAAGACTAAATTATCTACTATGGGAAGGTGAATAAACTGGCCCTGCCTAAGATGGTACAATCAACGATAGAAACACATAAACTAACTATCTATTAGCACCAGTAGATAAAAATGTCTGGTTGTAGTAATAACATGACAGGGTGCCGTCTATTACAGCAAGTTCGGCAAATTTTAATTAGGGAGACAACACAAAACGACAATTAAAAACACTCTCATTTAGTTACCTCCTAAAAAAACTACATTTCCACGCTAGTGCGTCGTGAGCATAATTTGAAGCCCAGCTTGCATCCACCACCGTTCCATCTACATACTTCCATAATGTTGCAAACGTTATTACTGTCCGCTGTCGGTGTTAAAAGCAGGAGCGTTACCGGTAGCAACACGTGCGTTCAAAATGAGATTTTTTAAAGGGACGGCCGGCAAACGTCCCTTTTACCATCCCCGGCCGCCCACCACCTGGAGTGTCATTTATAACGGAAGTTTAAAAGTCGACGAGTCGCACTCCAGCACAACCAGTCTCCTGGAAAATATTGACATGAATGCGCCGCGACGTAACGATGACAACAATCTCAAGCACTATGATTTTCTTCACTTTTAGGCTGGATTTGAAAGAGTTGTTTCAAAATATTTAGTATTTTATTTGTTTTCTTTTCATTTTCTCTATTCTGCTACCGTTACCGACAATTCAGGGTAAAAACTAGGACAACTAGGAGGCAGGACGACAGGATCCGTTATTATTCCCAGCGGGTGAATTAACAGAGACTGAACTAGTCGATTGCACTTTGTATCGCCTCTGTTCTGTCTTTCGCCGTTAATCGAAAAGGACCAAAATTGAATGATGGCCGCTTTCGTTCTTCTTGTTTCAGTAATCGAAAATGGAACGAACTAGCGTCTCGCCAGAGCCGTTCCAACGTAATTGCAAAATCATTCAGTTTTTATACGGTCTCCTGCGAAACTTGTTAACACGATTCTAATATCAGTCATATTAGAATCGTGTTAACAAGTTTCTGATTGGAGCTTTATTTATCTCGGTCTCTTATCTTGTTTTAGCAGAATATTAATTGAAGGAGTATATCGTATTCGACGGAGAGAAATCAAGTTATTACTTGACTTTGTTCCACCCTGTATACAGAGACATTTTCTCTGGATTATATTACGTTATGAAGGTCTGGTGTATTACTGTATATCTATGTACCTATATAGTTGAGTATATATGAAAACGGAGATTCAATTTTAAATTAAATCGGACATAGGACCGGCTGAGACTGCGAGTATGGTCGGTCGCTGGCGCTGAATAAAGGACGACTGAATCCTGCAGCGTTCCCGAAGATAAATTACTGCAAACCTGGGGTTTGCTTTTCTTTGTTGAGACTCGGGGTTTGGGGTAAGCGATGGATGGTGTAATATACTGATATCTTTCTGTACGTTTTCCTGTTCTCGTTTTAATATATTGCTGAGTGTACAGTACATTGTATACCTTGCACTGCTGAAGTTGGTTTGAATTTAAAATACACAATAGGCAAGTAATGGATTAAAAAACCTTCTATGAAGTTAAAGCAGCTTACTGCTGCTGTTTTGGATTTATTGGAGATCTGGAAAAGCCATGGACACCTAATATATGCTGTATTTTCTGTTAGATCGGATTTTTAAAGTGGATGAAAGGGAAATAAAAGAAAATGCTGTTTGCAGTTCCCATTTTGTGGCGAGAGCCTTCCAATCATATAGATGACTGCTATTTCTGCACGTCTTCAGATATTCGAAGACGGATAAGCATAAAATAAAACCATCTTCTTCCAAGTGCGCCATCCACTTCATCATCTTCGATTTTTGACACGAAGAAATTCAGCCTGTTTGAAGAAACTTGCCTGATTTGACAGAGTATCAAAAAAAGTGTTCATAAGTTATTGTACTTATATAATCTTTAATGAAATATTAAGGGTTTTTTTCAGCGAATTATTAGATATTTCACCTCGCTATTGTAATTGGGTTTTATTTGGTAATGATTTGGATTGGTACTGAGCTATATATTAACAAAAGCACATTATAACTTATGCCCTTTGCAGGAGTTTGCAATGCAACACGTATTCCGTGTTCCCTTTGTTATTTCACATATAACCGAACATCACTGTGTGTAACGGTGGTAAATGTCATACCAGGCAGCGAAACGTAACGTATCACATCCATTAATCAAGGTATATGTTATTAATGCGCGTTGTTTGGTTGTCAATCAGAACAATGCTTGCGTGCCAACATAACTAATACATCAAAGTAGAGGTGGTAAACGAACACCACCGACGCCAGCGCTTTCTATCGGCCGATGCCAACATTATGTGAACCGAAATGTATCGAGTACAGTGAGTTCTATTCAAAAACTACTATACTACATTAAAAGTTGGTTTATGAAGCCAACACACCTTGGTGTCCCAAACGTCATCGACGAGACAGAAAGATTTGCTGCTAAGCACGAATCTCGCCTACATCATCACGTCAACGTAGAGGCCTTGCAGCTACTGGACAACCAGAACCTAGTGAGAAGACTGAAAAGAACTAAACCGTTCGAACTAGTGTAGTGTATAAAACAGAGCACAGTGAGTGTAGTGACAGTGCCGTTAGTTTAGGATAAATAAATTAGTTGGATAACCTATTATATTCAAGTAACCTAGTTCTAAGAAGTCAGATCCAAATTGATAGTTAATCTGTTAGATTAGTTTCAATAAATACAGCATTCAGTGCTTATTAACAAAAAAAAATGAAGCCAACACCTAATGTCAGCGGGCACTGACGTTTATCAGTCTGGTCAAACTCAGATAAAATCTCAAATTGTCATGTGGAATCAAAATACATCATAATTCCATCGCATAAGCACATCGTTATAAAGTCAAACGTGTCATAAGTCTTTGTTGGAACTAACTGTCGTCCAATTCACGTTATTATAATAATAATAGCGTTTTAACCGTCTGCGTCTGCCTATAGCGGGTAGAATTAATTGTGCCTGGGCCTAATTTGGGCTCGTTAATTATAGGCCTATCGATCAGGCTACGGCAGCGCTTTTATGTGCCTTTTCAAGTCCTAATTGTTACATAACGTGTTGTGTGGGCGATAGGTCTATTCAGAAATTAATTATTCACACACGGATCTCGCACATTACAACCAAAGTCCATTATTATTGACCTTAAAACAGGGCTTTTAAATTAGGGATAAATTACAATAATTTAGCATATAATGAAAACTTGATATTTATGGCAGCAATACATAAAGGGCTATTTTTATTTAGATTAGAACAAAATAAAATAACTTTTTGCAGTAATATCATACAATATATATTCTACAAACATATTACAATACTTACAAAGCTGTAAATACTCAAAATGATATCAAGTGGCACTTTTGAGCATGACAAATATTGTTCAAAGGCATAGCTTTAATGCATGTTTTAATGCATGTAAAGGGCACATAAGAGGTAATTTTTACACAAGGTTATAGAAAAGAAGTTTAGATTATTTTATAGAAAAGAAAGAAAATTGACTTCAGCGACCGGAATCGAAATGTGTGTAAAGTTTCTGTTGAACAGTAAGAAATAAAGTCTCGTTATTTTTCTATAAACTGACAAAGTGTAGAAACGAATTGCAACGGATGTGGAATCGCGTAAGTTAATAACGTGTGAACTGAAAATATTTTGGAACGGCTAACGGTCGTCCAGGGCACGATCTACGTTGGAAAACAGCGACGTTTCTTATCCGGACGTCGCAGACCGAACTTAACTGGGTTAAAAGTTTCCGTGGTTCTCGGCGAAAAGTATGGACCTGCCTGGTAATATAATGTTGCGTTGAAGACGTTTGCACGATAACAAACTTGTAAGTTTCTTTTTAATATCCGACAACAAATACGTGAACGGAGGTGGAAGGAACTCTGTACGTCATAAAACGAATGGTACTCGAATATAGAGGAACCAAGAATATATATACAGGATGGTCCAATGTATCATATTTGAATATAGTGAGAATTATGATACGTTAATTTTTATAACTTTACTATATAACATTTTTGTTATATAGCCTTAAAAAAGGGAAGTTACAATGACGCAATCTGCATGGTAAGTGACAAACAATATAATAGATGTCTGTCATTCAGTTATCTCCGTAATATCCACCGTGTTGTAATATTCACTGAGTGTCAAGAGGGAAAACACATTTTCTTGCACCTTAGGTTTAGTTCTCATATAAAGGTGGGCGGGCTAAACACGTCCACCTTCTCCACTCACTTTTTCATTTTATTTTTTCCAGTCGCTTTGTAGGCAACGAGCCCGTCGTCTCGCTTTCTCTGGGGCCACCGTGCAAATTACGTTTGAAACTTTTTCACCGTTTTATACACAGTGAACGTCGACCCGCGCCAACAAAGTTTGCAAAAATACGTGCCGAGATTTTCATTGCGTACATGTCACGGAGCAGTCGTATTAAACTAACCGAAAATTACGGTTTATATATTGCCAACGGACAAATAAAATGCTCGACACGTTTCTGAGACGTATATTCTTGGAATTGTTAACGCCTTTTGAGCCGTCGTCATGTCGCCTGCAGGTTGTTTCTTAGTAATGTTCAATGAGAAACTATTTTGTGGAGTTTTATTATAATTTAATAATTTAATTATATACTCAGTGCAAAAGAATGCCAACCTAAATGTTGTTTTAATCTAGAAGAATGCTTACAATATGCTGGAACAGACGTCAAAATCCATCTAAGATTATAAGAGTTATTGCAGATCATTTTATTCTATTTATATATCATTTTATTCATCTTATTCAAATTTGAAACTATGGAAGCATAATTTACATCGGCGTTGATGAAGTCAAATGGAAATACATCCATAATATTATTTCACATTATTTACAATGTAATGTATTTTATGAAATTAAAATGGCGATGCTACCGCATCGCACTCACCGGCTCAATTAAATAAATTAATTTCGGCCCTAAATTCAATTTAACTTAATGGAATTTGTAATTAAATTAACTTCATTTATAGAGTATTTGTATATTTTGTATCTACATTGGTAAAGTATCAAAGACAGCTTAATGTAAAATTCGCAAATTAGCCTATTACGTAGAGAGAAACTTAATTTGTAAATTTATCTTTATTATGTTTCACTCCGCTATTCGTATTTTCTTAATTATCATAATTCACTAAAGCATTTTAGGCCAATTTTAAAATTGAAAACTTTGTGCTCCAAGAATTGTGTCCCCAAGAATGTTTTGTCATCGATTGTTTTGAGTTCGATTATTTAAAAAAGTACAACCAATAAATACACAGCTTTTAGAACTGTACAGAGAAAAAAAAAGTTTGAATGAAACGAATTTGCTTCAAGTCAAAGAAATATCGATGTTAAATAGTGTCAGACAAAGCCTTAGTTGTCTCAAAAAAATTATTTTTTCGTAAAATTTATTAAATTCGAAGCTTTACTCAAATCTATTATCTTTCTCTTCCAAATAGAATATTTACTTACCTCAAAGCCGATCTTTATTTCAAATAAAACCAGATTTATTTTATTCAAATGAATTTCTGCACTTAAACCTAACAATTTCTACATTACGGAAAGCACGGAAAATCATTTGGTGTAAAAGAATCGTTTTTTTTTTTCAGTGAAAACTATTTCTTTTTAATTGAAATAAGATATTTGTTTCAGCCCATGCAGTTCACTTTTTTAATACCTATTTGTTTCAAACATATATTTTTTTCTTGAAAGAAATATGTTCAAAGAAATACATTTATTTGATTTTACATTTCTTTTCTCTCGGTGTACATAAATATTGAGGTACTACATACACATCAAATTTGCGATCGGCAATAACACAAGCATTAAAATAATTAGTAAGGTACAGTGATTCTGACATGTATGTGGCAAAAAGGGAATGCAACGAACTCAACGACTTGTTTATACTCTCAAAAGTGGTAAATATAATTACATTGTTCTTGTCCACGATTTACCTGCGCATTGACACAACAATGGATCGCATTGTTCTGCACAACTATGAAATGCAATATACACAACCATCCCGGGGGAATCACAGACAATATTCCATGCACGCGACATTTGAATGCCGACCAATGGAGCCTGCTCATATATTCTCCATTTGTGTATGGGGAACTCCAATAACTCTAAAGCATATAGAGGTCGCTCATTGTTGCTGCCAGTGATTGAATTTAAAATACTCCCTTCGACAGCAAAATACTAATACCGGTTGAATATCCAACGCATAACCCAAATACTCAATGCAAAAAAACGCCCACCTAAAAAAATAGAGAATTTTTTATTTTGAATGACTTTCTGGTGGATTTTAAATTATTTTTGGTTGATTTTGTTGCCTTTTCAGCAAGTTATAGACAAATTCTTCGCAGCTAACACAAAAACTCAAAAACTGGCCCAACTGTTCCACACCACTTTCTTAAGTTTAACATAAAATTTCTGTAAATACCTTGAAACATTTCAGTCGACAATTATAGTTAATCACGAGAGGAATGAATAAGAAATTGCAGTCCTCGTCGTACTTCTTGATTATTGTGATTTAAATTTTAATGCAAAACAAAATTTGCATCCGAAGCAAATATTAATTTTGCTCTGGCAAAGTTGGTTCTGGTAACCTCTCCGGAAGGTTTATTGGGTGGCCTTTATTCCGCGTAATTTCTCAAATGGATCCTCAGCATTAAAACTTAATATTTACAGGGTGCGAGAGCGTTCTCGTGTACCTTCAAATTATTGTATACAAGATGGGGAAACAACGGCTGCGGAGAGTTCTTGTTCCTCTAAACTTGGCCAAAAGTTAGTTAACGCCTCCCCTACCCATCGATGGAAAGGGAGAGCGGAATTGTACCAAAAGTTACTACCTCTCAGGAATTTTGAACAGCTGTAAGTGTAAATTAACTGATTTTCGGCTTTTCACAGTAGCCATATATACGTAACTTGCGACTTACACTATGCAATTTTACATTACATTGCTAATTAACTTGGCTTTAAAACTGACTTATCAAAACTTAAATACTTCCACAGGTGTTATAAAAGATAGCAACTTCGTACAAAAGAATAAAGAGACGGACTGGATATCGAATACAAAATGGCATCATTCTCCTGAATGACACAATAACCGATTTACCCGGTATAGTAGCTGTATATTTCTCAAGGGTTTCTTCGAAAATGGCACTACAGAATTCGGTTAGGCGAGGACGCACATGTGATAACATAATCGCATCGAGTAAGCCCTTAAATCACTCCCGTATCGCAGATGGCAGCACTGGAGCACTCCATAATTGAATATTTTTTCGCTCAGGTTGTCGGATTGTATAAAAAGCGAAGAATTCTTTGTCGATACCGCCCACGCCGTATCCGAAGGAAATAAAAAAATATCTCAGTGGAAATGTTGCGTGAGAAGGACCTATCTTCACCCCACTTTATCCCTTAGGAACGACGATAGAGGGCATCTTTTTTATACAACAGAATACATAAAAAAAACGCCAACGTTTTGTATCTTCGAGATGATGACATGAGACTACTTTTGAATATGGTAAGTATATATTTGTGGTATTTCAAACGATGAAATATTATATGCCTGAAAATGTCTATTATTATGTCTACCGAAATATAATTCGACGACTTTGAAGGGACATAATAAAGGGACATAATAAAGTCAGACAATATCGATTTAATCATATCGACTCAACTCAATTAGTTAAAAACTTAAAACTAAGTTAAATTGTTTTTAAAAATATTAAAATATAGAGTTACATAATGGAATAAATTACATAGATTCTTATCTTTCAGTGGCTTTCAAGTCTTGTTCCTCAGCGGACTTGAAACAGACCAGAATATAATCAAATTTAATGCAACACTTTAAATAACAAATGAATTAACACATTAACAAATATAATTAGTAACAAGTGTTGCACAGATATTTTACCAATGCGGATTTTGCTAGCCAGGGTTTATCCGGTACGATAGATAAGGCGTGTGAAGGGTTAATGTAAACACTAGGGAAAGTAACCTAGAGGCTCGAGAAAAAGAGGCCAGGCAGTACCATAGACTGGCTCTAGGGGTCTAGTTGTGTGAAATGTGTTGTTGCTGCAGTATTGTAAAGTGGCTCTAGGGGCATAGTTGTGTGGAAAGTATTGTTGTTCTTCTAGAATAATATATGGAGACATGGAGCTATATAACTTGGGCTTGTCGTGGAGACATGGAGTTATATGGCTTGGGCTTGTCGAGGATAGTATAGACATGGAGTCATATAACTTGGGCTTGTCGTGGAGACATGGAGTTATATGACTTGGGCTTGTCGAGAATAGTATGACATGGAGTCATATGACTTGGGCTTGTCGTGGAGACATGGAGTCATATGACTTGGGCTTGTCGTGGAGACATGGAGTCATATGACTTGGGCTTGTCGAGGAGAACATAGACATGGAGTCAGACGTATATGACTTGGGCTTGTCTATCTTCCTGGGTGCCATAATAGGATATTATGCGGGTTCCCCCATGACTTGCACCGGTATATGGTAGCAATGGCACTGGCTAGTGCATTCCGCTCTGCTTCACTGTGTGTGTAAAGTTCCATCCAGGTTGTGGTTGATTTGGAGTATTTTAGGTGTGATAAGATAAAGTGTGCAGATGACCAAGCTAGCCTATGAGTCCAAGGAAATAGACGACATGGACTGGGACTGAAGTCTGGGGACACGAGTCCCCGGGTAAGTTAACCTTACACTGTATCGTTATCGCTGTTTAAAGAGGGTATTAAAGAGGGTATCTTGTTATATGATACGCGAGGGATGTGTAACCGTTCGGTGACGATTGGAACAGCCGCGGATTCTTTCCAATAGTATTTACCAATGACGTGTCATATCGGTGAGTTATTATCAATCTATTAAGCATGTTGCAGTTTGGTATCAGATGAACCAGTTTTAGTAATTATGAAAAAATGTAGTGCGGCAAAAATCCCTAGCCAACACAAGTTTGTTTATTCAGAGGCTTTATTGCAGGGTGTAACAGGATTGAGCGCACAAACTGTAGGAGATGATAGTTCAACAAAATTCTTATATCAAATTATTTATTCTATTCTTTTTAATAACTGAAATATTGAAGGTCAAAGTGAAAGAGAATATTGTTTGTACCGCAAGTGGTACAGTCCAACTAAAAACTTTTATACATCTGTAAAGCAAATAATACTACATTAACAACAAAACGTACCGTAACATAAGGTACTCATAAACTTCCCAGAAGCTCATTATATTATCGTCCCGCTTCTTATCTACCAAGAAAGCATATTAAGTAACTTGGTACAAAGTCGTTCGTTACCACGAAAACTTCACTGAATGCAGGGGCATATCCCGGGAGTAATGCGAGGGAAATTTAGATAAAAGTGAGGTTAGGATGGCGCCACCGTCCGGATAGTGTGCGCATTGTTTTCCACGTTAATATAGTGCGGATGCCGTCGGTGGTTGTACTGCCGCCTTCGTATCTCGACGGATGTGGGTGTTATGGTCAGGGCGAGGTGTTGCAAACTATGTAATCCAAGCCGACGACCCCCGGGGTGCGGACGCTCAGGGATGCGGCTGGAGGAAGATCGAGATGTCCGGGAAAATAGTCCCTGGTGACACCGGCAGATGTTCGCCTTAGTTTGAATTATTACGAGTGCTATATCCCTGTATTGCATTGTGTGACGGACGCTCACGGTTCTCTGCTGACATAACTTCCAGCCATAGTTCTCGACACACTATGCAGCATTTAAGCTTAAAGTTTTCCGAATTGAGTCGAGAAACAGTTAAACTACGTGATACTTAGTTAATACTTCATAACGCATTTAAATTTTCTATAAAAAATGATACAAGTCTTTAAGTGAATCACACTGATTTTCAAGTTACAAATTTAGTTTAGATAAATTATGTCGGCATGTTTTTAACTTAACTTTTAGAGCGCACACGAGGACTAGATTTTACAAAACTAAGCCTTCCGTAAACTTTACTGCAGTCTTTAAAAACTTCTTCAAACCCGATGGCAAATATTAAGCAGGGCCAAAACTTTCAAAGCTTCCAACTTCGTTACACTTTAAAACTTCAAGTTTTACACTAGAATGCGATTTTCTTGCAAAACTTACAGTGATATTTAATGCTAAGAAGCAACACAAAATACAATAAAAAACAATCATGCGGCCCAAAGAAAAGAACGCACATAATATGTCGCAAAATTTATTTGGGTCTCTACGCAGGACAGCAAGGAAGTATTAAATAAACCCTATAGGTGGAAATTTATTGTAAAGACGCTCGGGGTTTCCTAACAGAAAAAGTACCCTTCTTTATGTGACTTTACGGAAGATATTTTAGGTGTAGGCCTGACAGTAAATGCTTTACTTCGGAAAAGTTTACTTCCAATGTCCGCTTTATTGGGCGTGACAAAAGTGTTATTTGTCCACCTTTCGAATAATATATGAAATACAATAAATTTAGAAGAAAAGGCGGAAAGAAAAAATACTGTTATTGGATGAAGTGGAAACTTTTTCGTTCGTTATTCAACAAAGTGGGAAGCGAGGAGAATGTAATAAAAGCGTTCCTAACGAAAATTGGGAACCAGTTGCTCTTAGGTGATTTTTTTAATAATAAAGAGTGTTTGTTTCATATTTGTTTTATTGTTTTATATCACTGTTGTCGATCAGATTAAAACAGAAAACAGAAATAAAAATAATAATTTTAGGTTGATTAAGCCGGCATATGTACAACTTAACATTATGTAATTTTATGTGTCAACGATTGGTTTAGATTTTAGATATCTACAAGTAATTTCATTGGGTGACCCAACATTCCGAGTACATCGTTAATGCATTCGAGTATCCACTGTTGCAATTACTAAGTTCTAGATTTCCGGGAGAAAACCGCGTCAACGGCGATAAAGTAGTCAACGTTTCGCACTCTGTTGCAAGAGGCATCTTCAGGAAGTAACAGTAAGACAGACGTAACAGTAACGTCCTGAAGATGCCTCGAAACTTTGACTACTTTATCGTCGTTGACGCGGTTTTCTCCCGGAAATCTAGAACTTAGTGATTCCTACCGGGGAAGTCTCCAATCTAAATATACTTTTGCAATTATTCAATTTCGCAAAGCCACAGTATACAGCATCTCTGAACATGTCAGTGGCCATTGACGTTTATCAAAATCTGTCAATTCACAACCACAGCGACGAAGGCTGCTATTACAAGGTATGTATGTATGAAGCAAGAAAACTGTAACTGAGTAAGTCTTGGACTTTGTAGATCTCTCAGGGGTTGCAGAAAAGTCTGCATCCCCTTTCATTTTCCTAAAGGCCATATTTAATTTATTACGGGTCCACTGCCTGTATACCAGTTTCTATTTGAAGTTCTTTGTAGCGTGAGAAACTCTCGTCGTTTGTCCAATTTCTTGGCACGCTGTCTACCTCGTTAAAGCTCAGTAGCTCGACGGAAAATACGCCTTTCGGGAATTCTAGACTACACGTATACTCGTAAGAATAAAGGATAACTCATTCTTATTTCCATTAAAGTTGGATATTTCTGCTGAATGGTAAGTATAAACTGATTTAGACATGCGAACCCGTACGCAAACACATGATTTTCTGCTGAAGAAATAATGGTGTTCGTTTTCGTGCCCGCATGTACGGACCAGCCTGCATGGTACTGTAGAAATTTTCAAATAAATTTTTATTTTATTTACCACAAGGTCTACATAAATGTCTGGAGGCATATACGGTGTATGGAGCGTATGAAAAAATATGGTTTGTTATACGTACTTAAATTCCAGACTGTAGCATGTGAATTTATTGACGCATGAAAGTTTGCTACACAAAAATGCTCTTTAGGAGTAATTGTACTTTATTACCTCGGTATATAGGGTGCTGCTTAAGGTTTTATGTTTCCTGGTGGTTTTATTAGCCGTTTTTTGTATAGAAAATGTATTTTGGGCATATCATTTCATTTGGACGTAAAAAATCCATTGATATAAAAACAGGAAATAGCTCCACCGTTTACCGTTTATTATTAAAACAATTCTATGACAGTATAATAATATTATTCTTTTGAATGTTAAGTTGCGGTTTCGACAAATGAATAAATATATAATACATATCACTTACCCATTTTTAATCTGAAGATATCTTTGACATACTCAATGTTCCACAGTAGCCAAGTCCAAGTTTTGTTGATTTACTGTAACAAAGAAATAAAATGTATTGATTATGCAGGCACCAGAAAACCAATACCAATACACACATAACTTATCAAGCAGTAATACAAATTAAGAAATACATCTTGTCATTTGATCTGTGTATTCGACGCGATGTCTCTCTGGTATTTGTTTGGAGTACGCTTCTGGAACAATTAAAGACATTGGTCAAGTTTTTGCCTTCTCAGCTTTCAAACCAAATTCTACTGCGTTGATGGACAAAATGGACGTCAAATCGACTACGATCCGCGACAGTTTCGATTACATCTCACTGCTCTGCGCTCACAGAGCGATGCATTTGCGACCGAACAATTTATGTATAAGCGGGACGAATCGCAATCTGCTCTGTCGTTTTTAGCGGCACACCTGTTCCGGCGCAATCGAACGGAGTGCACAAATCTATCGGAATTGAGTGACCGGATCGCGGTTCGAATGTAAATTACTGAAAATTGAAACGTCGGCGGTTTGTTTGGTATACGTCGGGGTTTCGTTGGACTCCGGTGATTCCAGCATTTCGGCAGTCACGCAGCGGCGCGCTTCTATATGAGGTGATTTCCTGTATCGACGGTATTGCTGCTACTGCTGCTGTGACGTTTTCCAGAGAGTTCCAATGGTGGCACCACTCGACTGGCTTCTTTCCAATTGTATACTTTCGTGATGCTTCGAAAGGGTAGATTGCATTGCTATCGAGGGACTGAATTTAGCCCCTCTCTCTTTTTCCGTGAAAATACACGCTGAAATTGTATTGGCAAAATGGCTATATGCAGAGTGAATTGAGTGTGTTTCATTTCAAGCTATCGCGAGTTTAGGATTAGTTCTTTTTAATGAACTAGTTCTTCCGAACTAGTTCACAAAAAGGAACTAGTTCACAAAAAGGAACTAGTTCAAAGAACTAGTTCTGAAGAACTACTTTGATCCTGAGACACGTACTACTTCGATGAACGTGTCTTCATGTGTTCTAGCACGTGTATATCTCGTTCCGAACGAAACTTGGATCTAGTTTGGACAGAATCGGTGTCTGCTCTCCCACTTTTTCTTGAAGAAACGTTATTTTGTTTTATTTAAGTATTTTTTTTGCAAATAAATAATTGTTTATAATTATATAGAACGAAGAATCGTTATCTTATTTTATTTAGGTATATTTTTTTAAATATTTCTTTAATAAAGCATAAAACAAATATTGCTGCACGTATTTTAACCTTATTTATACTGCAATTTTAACTGGAATTGGGTTTTTATTTATAAATTATAGTACAGCAAATTCTGGCGAAACTACTATTAACAGTGATGGATTCTGTGGTGATGGGGCATATCCATTATCCAATAAGAAAACACTATAGCCTAATTATATTTTTGACATTGACCGCCGATAGATAAAGAAACAACTGGCGGCGGTGCGCTTTGTCACTCGTTTGGTGTCGCCACAACTCGTTCACTGAACAGGATATGTTTCACCAAAGCAGGTCTTTCGAACTAGATAGATATCATGTCCCTCTCTACAGAGCAGACACGCCGCCCAACACAAGTCGTTCACTGAATGAGATATGTTTTAGCAAAGCATGTCTTTTTCGAACTAGTTCTTTTTATTTTAAAGAACTAGTTCTTTTGTTCTAAGCCGGGAGCCATTCTCTCGGACTAGTTCGTTCACGAACTACCCACCTCTAGTACCTACACAACTAATAGTAATTTCCAAATAACATCAACATTTCAGACAAACTAGGATTACAATTAAATTTATTTAACTCCATCCGAATGGACAGACCGAAATCGCGAAAGTACTTCCCTCCTAACTCCTAAATAAATAAATAATGCATGACATGCGGTCACATAGTAGACGCAAACGCCAACAACAACAGCAAGGGTAGTAGAAAACAATCGCAGCGAGCTTTTAGTACAGATGAACGGAGGCAGAGAATAACCGTCCGAGTGAGTAATTAGATTCACTGTCAGGAGCGAGTTCTGAACTCGTTAGTAATGTATGGTTGAAATTAAATCGCAATTGGTATGAATCCAGAGAGAGAAACGGTCTCGGACTCCAAATTTCCATGGGTTGGCTCAGTGGACGCCTGCGATACAGACTGGGTCGACGCCGTATCGCCAGCGTCGTTCGTTTCACTCGTTTTCACTAATGAATTCTAAGTGCGTCGACTTGGTAAATTATTTAGCGCCGGATGCAAAATATGCACTACCGGTGTCGGGCGCTAACGATTTAACGAACCAACTGCGATTTTATCGTGGGTATCGCTTTTGTCCCGAGGGTATGAGAAATTGAGTAAGCGCATCAGATTTAATATGATTAACCAAGTTGTAAAATTGTACGTAATGTACAGTTACGCCGGTTACACATTGGGCGGTTTTTGCCGTGACGGCAAATTTGCCGTCGCCGTCGTTCCGGCAGTAGTGTATAGAATTGAATGGAAGCTTTCACACTGAGCGGCGCCGGCGTAAATGACTCGCGGCCGTTTTGCCGTTGACGGTCGCTGTGCAGCCGCTTGCTGCCACTAGCCCGGCGGTAATTTTGTCGTTTCTTTTCACATAGTGGTGTACGTAATCAAATAAGCGTCTACACATTCGGCGATCGTTGAACGACGGCGACGGCAAATTTGTCGCCACGGCAAAAACCGCCCAATGCGTAACCGGCTTTACGTACAATTCCTGTAAACACTTTTGCAACTATTCAATTGTTTGAAGCCATAGCCATTCAGTACTGCCATGTCATATCAGTGGCACTGACGTTTACAAAATTTGACAATTGGCAACACAGCGACAAATGTTGTGGATTTTGTCAAACTGTTTCTATAAACGCTTATACCACGTAAACCGTTCATCCCACTGTTTGTGTACTTATTTAAAGTCATTGGAGGATGAGCTGTTATCAGTTTCGTCAGAATCGGATGAATCTCTAAGAAAATGTATGTAACATTTGCCACTTCCGGTTATCAGATTGTGGCCAATAACAATCCAGTTGATCCCCTGGCAATTCAAAATATGTATGCCAAATTTCAGCTCGTTCCGTTGTACCGTTTGGACGCTATCGTGTTCACAGACATACCAACATACATTTTCCAGGAATCATTGCAATCGATTCAGTGGAGCCCAAACCGCGCATTTCCACTGAAATCTCAATTTTTTTTTATAATTACATCCTTTTTGGTAATAAACCTCGACATTTCTGATCTAAGAGAAGTTTAGAAATGAGACTACTTGCTGTTTTATTCCCACTGCTTTTAAGGAATTCAGTTATAACCAGTAATAAAACATTCCTGATCTAAGACAAGTTAATTTATTATTGGCACTACCTGCTGTTTTATTGCGCTGTTGTATATTCTTTGCGAAATAAATTACTTTAAGTCATACAATACAACATTCCTGACCTAAGATACGATTGTGTATTATTGGAACTATCTGCTGTTTTACTGCATGTGATTTTAGCGAATTAAATTCTTTCTAGTCATAAAATACAACATTCCTAACCAAAGTAACATTTATAAGTGTATTATTGACACACTTGTCTTCTTATTGAATTTTTAGTTATTGTTGTTAGAATTGTTAGTTCGGCAATTTACGCAGTAATTAATGCTTTCACATTCCTAGTTGTCATAGCAATCGAACGATTCCAAACTGCAAGTGTAATAATTGTTTACTGATTACATATTTACATCCTAATACATTACAGCGGATATGATGACAACGTAGATATTTGAATTATTTATAATATTAAAGATCCTTATCGAGAACTTTAGTTCTGACACGAATTGTCTTCACTCTTCAGTATACTTCTCGAATCGTTTACACACCGCACCCTAAAAATGGATGTTCCGCAAGATTGCTTCCTATGTCTAGCTAGACTGCTTGTGATAGTATTGCAGTTAGCAGGAATATTTCCTTTTTGGATATCATGCGACCACAGAAACGTTTTTAATTATGCGATAAGGATTTCTAAATACCTTATTTCGTGGGCAATGTGTTTTATTACCTTTTTACTTCTAGCAATAACACGGATAGCTTTCAAAATTATAGCAACAGATAATTCTCCGACCATATTTGCGGATATGTTGGATTTCTTTGTTTGCGTTGACGCTATTGTGATTCAATACATGGCAATCCGGAATATAAAAATCGTCAAGAACGCTTACGAAAGATGTTTGGAATTGCAAAAGACAAAATGGTTTCGGCTGACTAACAGAGCGAAGAAAAATATCCAAATTTTTTCAATGATCTGGACGTGTCTTGCGATCTTTTATAGCACAGGAACTTTAATTTACATCTATTTCTATGTTGATGATATCCTTATTGCCGTTATAAATTTACTCGCCGATCTTATACATACCGCAGCAACCATCTACTTTATATCGCTAGTCTGTTTCTACAGAAAGATGTTTGAGAATACATATGAGCATCTGATAAAAATACTACGAAGGAGGTTGATTATTAAAAACGACATTTTGGATGATTTGCAACAGTTGGTCACCTTCAAGAATAAATTATATTCAAACTTTGCTTACTGTAATAAGCATCTTTTGACTGCTGTTATGTTGCACGTCTTTATTATTGGTATTTGTGACCTCATATCATTGTCGGCTGTTGTTTGGAATATTGCCAAAGGAAGTTGGGCCGCATATGACATTCACCTAATTGTACGAGCGTTGGGTTGTATTGTAACGGTTATTGAAGGATGTATAGAAGGAGAGGCATTGTTAAATGCGGTAAGTACGCACAACAACCTAAGTCATACATTTGTTGGGATTTACGTCATATAGGTGATCAGCTCTTATTCGTTGTCATTATTTGAAGTATGAACCATGTCTCCTTTGTGTATAATTATGTATAACATTAGGTCGTGTTATTAATTCAGCAAAGACTACACGTACTTCATTTGTTGGCTAATATAGCAAAGGCACATTTCTACAATTTTTCTTACTCCTCAATAAATAATTAATAATAACCTTTTTTATTACGAAGGTTATGGCTTGGATATGGTTTCATAATATGGGTGTCAGGTATTGGGATAATTTGTGAAATGTATTTCGACAACAAAAATATTAAATATCTGGGGTGGCCCTTACCCTACCTTCAGACTATATCGTTGGTACAATGAAATATCTAAACACTTTAAATTATTCAATTTTGCAAAACCACAGCCAATCTGAACCCTAACTAACGTCAGTTTCTATGACATAATGACATTTGACATCCTGACTTTTAATGTCATATCATGTGTGTGGTCATGTGATGGCACTGACGTTTGTCAAAATCTAACAATTCTAATTATTATTATTTGTGTGAACTATATGTAACACTACATTCACGCACAAGAGTAAACGTGGTTGGCCAAACTACCGAAACTTTCCATTGATTTTTGACAGAAGAGATACCTGTTCTGATCACAGCATAGCATGGGACTTATATTCTCCCAATACCTGACACTTAACGTTATTGGATAATGCAAAAGCCTCATCATGACATAGGTGTATCATTTGGTTTGCAGATATTCTTTTGCCAAGCACATAATTCTTAAATTCATTAAAATCGCAGCACTTTCCATATGCTCCAACATTAATGAAGGAAAATTTGGCGTCTAGTAATCTAAGATATGTAATGGAGTTCTTGTTGTTAATTTTTTTTTGCAGAACGATGTTATAACTTCTTTTCTTCATAAATACCCCATAACTCATTTAAATCGCGATGAATGTGGTGTGGTAAGTAAATCGCATGCTATGGCAAGCACAAACATACTTTCATGGTACCAAAATTGCCTATTTTAGCTTGAGTGTTTTTTACGTCATCTAGAGCTTCAAGAACTAAAATTTGGACAACCTGGTTTGTTTGTGGCATCAGCAAAATCGTTCGTTGATGTAATATATCTACTATTTGCTTCAAACATTCAAAATATTTAATAAATGACTTTACAGGTTTGGAAGTATGAATTGTCATACATAATCGTGGTCGTGCAATTGAAATGGGATAGTCTGACAAATGGATTCTAATTTAAGATATGGAGAAGCACCAAATATTCATTTCTGCTAAAAATACACTAAAATTACATACTAATTATTAATATTCGATAATTTCATCGTAACATCGTACTATTTATTTACTACGTATACACATTGTCGAATTATTATTTTATTTACGTTTTTCTTTTTAGAATTTATATTAGAATGGAACAGTTTCTCTAAGATAGAATAGAACAGTTTTTTGCAACTTTATTCAAAGACATTTAATACTTTTCTTAATAAACAATAGTTTTATGTTGAGGGGTGTTTTCTTTGAGGTTAATTAAGTCAATTCTTTTTGCAAATTGTCTATCAGAAAGCAATATTTACACCAACCAAACCAAATCGCCCATTTACGTCTACACAAACATCCAAATTTACCGATATAAATAATCATCGAGACAGATACTCAACCGACAAAATTCTTCCACTTCAACGACCTGATTTCTTATCTCCAGCGCTGCAGATCGCATTACTGAGCACGCAGACATACCTGCGCCCTTAAAGACTCTCATTCGGCAATAAATAATGCACGGATCGAGCAATGCATGACGGTCGTTACCGAGAATGGAGCGAGAGTATCGAATATTGTAATAAATTGCATCCGGTAAAGTAGTACAAGGTTCTGAAGGCGAACGAAACCCTTTGTATTGCAGATGCAGCCGAAGAAGAGTTCTTGGGTACGAAGCCCAGGTGCATTGAGGTCTACGAGCACCCTCGAGTAATACACAATAAGGGCGGGTATTCAGGCGCCACTATTACGGCCTGACGATATGAAGCCCGTAATCGTAAAATCAATACGTCATTTGTGTTTGGTCTGCGGTCGCGGAAACTGATGTAAGTACGTATATAAGAAGTGCATAAAATGAGATTGTAATAATTCTGAATCATTGTTCTTTTGGTGAAAATTTGGTGTTTTTTGCATATTACAAGTTTTTATTGAATATTTTAGGAGTGCAACCGTCTAAGATTAAAACTTTTAGTGGATAGTTTTAGTATCCACTATCAAATATTATATTTACTTTACTCTTATGCGTGTTTCACATTTTCACACCCAGTATATGGTGCAATATTTTTAAGATCTATTTTTAAGAAATGGATAACAAAAGATTTCCCCATATGGGCGGACTCTCCTGGACACACTTTTTCAGTTTTTCACCTTTTCAGTTTTTTCCACATAATGTAAATTAAAATACTAGTCTGTTTAGAAAATTCACGTCCAGTATATAGTTAAGTTGTACGTTACTAATATGTTTTAGTTCGAAAAATTCTGTTTGGTTAGTGTTGGTGACATATTGGGAAATGGATCTCTTCTGTGTGGCGATGTCATACAGAAATCTAATACTCAGACTGAATGTGTTAGATATAGGTCGAGTGTGTGGACTTCTCTGTGAAGGGGACGTCACTCATTAGACCCTTTCACGTCTCGTCTTTCCTTTTTGTTTTCGTAATGCTTGAAATCTAATAACTTAATGGCCTGAGATTCTGTTCAAATAGGTAATATAATAAGAAGTTAAGAGAACATGACAAAAAAATAAATAAAGGTATTATATTTGACATGTTTTAATGAATCGATCTGTATTTTAAACTAGAATTCTAATAACTAACTTTGATAATCTAATAATCAAGAAATATTATTATTCTCGCTGTCCATGAGTTCTTTATAAGAGCTACGCAACTTTTCAGCAGACAATGCTAATAAATCCTTAATTAATATGAAGACAGACAAAAACACCAGTAACTTTTATAACTTTTGTGGCTTTTACAAATTATAGACAAATTCTTCGGAATTCTTTACACTTTTAAAAACATAATTAATTTGGATTTAATTGGACTAGTGCCCTTAATTGCTTCACAGGTTGTTCCATATTTAGACCACTAAAATATGTCTGTTACACAGATCAAATGAGTTGCATAAATAATTATTTTAAAAAATATATTATAAAGGAAGCCTTTTAAATAGGAAGAATTGCAAAGAGATTGTCTATAATTTCCCGAAGGAATGTTACACCATAGTGTCCTTCTGGTCTAGTATATTTCTACCCAACCAACCAACCCACACCTTATTATTTGAAAATCTCTCCCCAAAACCGTAGAATATTGGAGTGTCTCTCACGTCAGTGATTCTCCTTCCGGGCCATTGATTTATGTGCCGCGTTCGCAGGCGAAACCCGGGTATACATCACGTACAATTGTAATTCACATAATGAGGCGAACGCTTCCAGATTACAGCCCGAGAAACACGTTCCTCCCTATCCTAGCTAACCTAGCGGCCGTCTCGCGCCCCTCAAGGAGTTGTTGCTTGCCCGATGTTATTTATGCACCAGCCATTGACGTGGATTAATTTTTAGCGTAAATAACATCCGTAATGATCCGTTTACTACGGCAGAGGGTAATTATCTGTCGTTTCTGAGGCTGATGGATAGGATGGCTATTGGAACCGTGCGTCTTCAGCGAAAGGAAAAAATTTAGGTGGTGAAAATGTAGATAATTGCACAAGATTATATGGGACACAAAAATATTTATCTGTCTGTCTTTATTGTACATAAATATCATGTTTTCAGGATGAATATGATGAACTACAGCAACGGTTTTCGATCAGTTATAAAGAACATGATGTATATAACTGGGGGAAAAGTGTTTGATAGAAGAAATGTAAGCTTTTAAAACAGAAAAATCTACGGAAAAATAGTTTTAAAAAAATAGTTTACTTCTAGGGAATCTAAGGTACTAGTCGGAAAGTAAAAATTGACAAAATATTTACTCAAATTCCAGAAATACGGAAATACAGAAATACAAATCAAACTACTTGAACACAAATCAATGAAAAGCTGAATGATATCGGTTTATGTGTAAATTTCCGGCAAAAACTCTACATCAAACATGATAAAAATGAGACAACAAAAGTGATGGCCACGTTTGCCATGTCCAAAGTGACTTCAATCAAATTCCAAACGCTACTGCATACTTTTCCAGTTAATTTCAATTAAATTCATTTGATAATTTAATTATTTTCAATATATTGAAGACAACTACATTTATAATTGACAGTACGTTTATAATTCACATTCCTGTTAGTATTGTGTAATTTAATAATATTTATTTATGTGCTAATAAATAAACAAACTCCAATGAACCTACTTATAAAATCGTAATGCCAGTAATCAATTAGCACAGTTGATGATTTAATTATACCAATTAAATATTAAATACTTCGCGTACGGCAGTAAGAACCGGGAATTTTTAAATTAACAATTAACAACTTTTAAATTAAAACCGGTATGGGGCGGTGTCGTTGCTCTAAAACTAGTTAAATGTCTGTAACACAGTTCTATTTATTTTGTATTTCGTAAGCATTTCCGACCCAACCCAGCTTTCTCTCTCCCAAAAAAGCTCGAAATACTTAATCCAAATTTTCCAAAAATTATTAAGAAGAATAGAAAAATTTGATGGAGGACTTTTATTATTATCTAGCCAGAGCCTATCACCTCTCAAAATTTGTGCACTCAAATCTGTTACATCCTGTATATACAAGCATTACCTAAGATCTTACACTGTCTTATATATAACGCTTGTCTCAATAAGACACAATAACAGATTAACGTAAATTTATAGACACAGATAATATATAAATACAGGACAGGATACAGGAAAACGTGCAATAGAATCTAAACCCTACTTGAATCACAGCTAATCTAGGGCTACTATAAATCGCGAATCGGGTTCCAGCTGATTCACACCCCTTGAAATTCAACACTAAACCTTTTTAAAACAATGTCCCCCAATGGCCTAGAGCACAGCGACATAATGGCCCCCATTAATTCAACGAGAAAATCCTCGCTACCCAACACACCCTGCAGTAACATCGCTAACATCGCTAACTCCTGTTATTAACTGTGCTTATTTTAAAACAGGTAAGTATTACAAACAACATATTACAAAAAAGATATTCAAACAAGTTAAAGAGTATATTTCTTTCGTCAAGCACTTCTTTTCCTTTTGCTTCGACGATAAAATTTTTTGGTGTACGAAGAAATGTTTTTGTGACTTTCAGCTATATTGGAAAATGGTGGATTCGTCCCCTGAGATGCTTCAACTTACAGCTCCAATCGAAAATGATTAATGTCGCACGTATATTCAATGCGGATGTGGTTCTTTGCGGTATGCGACCGGCGCAGACACTGTAATATATGAAGACGTATTTGTATCCGATGGCAAAACGATCGAAACGAAATGACTGTACGAAACGAATGAAATATGTGCATGTTTTCTCCAAGTGCATTCGTAAAAGTAGATAAGAATTTATGTTGTATGCACATATTTTGTAGGTATATTAAAACTTTTATCTGTCTTAAGATGTATTGACTTTATTCTACGTAAGTGATATGTGTACTTGCAACGTTGTGCATATGCTGTGCAATGTAGTGTTCTACCCTTATCCAGGTCATAATATCACTTCTATCCAGGTCATGATCTTGAGAAACGTAAGTCTTTTGCTTTAAAATTAAAATAACAATAATAAAATTGAAGAGTTGTAAATCAAAAGGGTCTAAGTACCATTTTGATAATTTTTGAGGTTTTTGTGTCAATAGGTTCTACAGGCCACCCTCAGTAACAATCAAAAGGATCTATGTCAATATCAATTCGGGTTTAGTTCGTACAACGGTCAAAAGATGGCATAGCATGACGAAAAGTGCCATGCATCGTATTTAACATGCCTACTCACCAGTTGATAGTATCCATCAAAGGTGAAGCTATTCTCCGTTCATTAGCAATGAATGCTATAAGAATCACAAGGTCATAAGAGTTACTTTTCGTTCCAAATGGAAAAGCTGGCAGCTCTGTTGCGTTTAAAAAATTTGCGCGTCTACACCGCACCACTAACTAATCAAACTCCATAGTAAAGTAGAAGAATTGTGCTGGTAAATCAACCGAAATGACAGGCGGTCACTCAACCTACAATAATGAAATAAATTTAATAACCATACCGGCGCCTCCGCCAAATATGCTTACATCATAATTCTTATATTTGAGCAACGATAAAACTGAACTGAGTATTAATTAGTTGTCTCTTATCACACTGAATAAGAACATTCTGTTTGTATAATATATTTATATGTTTGCATATATTTCGTAACGTTTTAAGCGATGAGTCATGTGCACTAGTGGTGGATTTTACTATACTTAGTTGTATCTTAAAGGAAATGAAACGGGTCTTGCTTGTATACATATTGTACAACTAATACTAACTTTCCCGAAGTAGATTCGAAAAAAGTAGAAGAGCAAACGAATAAAGGTTTCTTTGTTGTTGTTAGTCGAGTATCTTGGAGTCGGTGTACTTCGCCGAAGAATGGAAGAAGAGACAGTATACACGTATATGCACTCGGGCCGGCCCTACTATTTCCATTATTTGCGCTGAACCGGAGTTATTTATGTTTCTTGTGTCACTTTACCATCAATCAGGCAACAGTTGAGCGGCCCCTTATATTATTCATATTCTGATGGGTTTTGTGCTCGGGTTCCGGAAATTTCCGAGGTTTCTCTAGTATTCTGTATAATTTACAAACACCGTAGCAAAATACTTCACCTGGTCAATTTTTTTCCTCCCTGTAAGAAAACTTTACACCACATCAATAGTGTCCCATATATGCGCAAACTGAAGCGTAATTAAATTCTAGAGACAGCTAAATCGTTCATAATTGCTGAAGTGAAATTCATGAATCAACTGCTAATTACCTCGTAAGGATTTTGCTTGGACTATTTAAGTATTCCTTGCATACCTGCACGAATTTGGCTGAAACCCTCGCTGCTTTGCGCCAGCTGTGGTGAAAACATGTTTCACTTTCTATTTTCAGTATAAATTACTTCACTAGGAATTTAGTACGGTTACGTGGAAGCTCATCTTTCATTGTAATAACTTGTGTGATGTTATACCGATTTACAAGATTATTTCAGTAGGCACAAAAGCCCTCAAATATTGCTAAGCTTTGATATTTTTAACTAGTTTTTTTATTTGCATTGGTTACAGCGTACATCAGCATGGAAAATGGGCTTAATACAGATTAGTAACACGATTCGCTTTGTGCTAGTGGATACAACATGATTCTTTTAGTTGAGGAAAGATAGTGAAGGAAAATAATGACGATAAAGAACGTTCGTGTATGAGAACGAATATGATGCGTCAAATCACGAGCATACGATTGAAGAATTTAGCAAAAGTTATTATTGACTAATAACTCATATTCTTTAACAAAGCCTATAATTTTTAAATTATGCATAAATAAAATTCTTTTTATATCAAAAGTTGTAAGTTAACGTAAATCATAAGATCTAATTTGACCATAAAAACGAAATCTTTTTTATGCATAACAGAAACGTTTTCATCGGGCGAAGAGTGCTTTTTCATTGGGTCTTAAAAACATTTTCCAGGACCTGAGCAAACAGCTAAGGCCGTCTGGATCGACGTCGACTTCGTAATCTCCCTTGCCAATACAAAGTTTAATGTTAGGTCACGTCGCTGATGACAAGGCCACTCCTTAATAAGACGAGGAGAAAACAATTTCTGAGGAAAAATATTGTCTCCTCGTGATTTTTTATAACGTCTTCGCGACGGATTATCTTGGAAATTTGCATAATACGCGACGGAATAACATTATGCGCGATTTTTTGGTTATATTGCGTCATTCGCGCCTCTGCACATTTACAAAACTCATTTAAAATTACATTTTTGTCGGAGCGCGTTCATTTTAGGAGTTATTTGACAGGACGTTAGCGCCTGAGAGCGACGTTCAAGTATCAAGTTTTATTATATCTCGTCGGCTCCTTTTTCTCATTAACTGTGACGTTATCATATTTCTCGTAATCACGTTTTGTCAACTCGTCGGAGGAGCCGTGAAACTGTATTCTTAAAATGGTGAATTTTAAATGAAAAATTTTCAGCAGCTCGGTTGTGAATATTTCACTCGTGGCAAAAAAGCTGCTGGCGGTAAAAATTGAGAGATATAAGAAAATATGTACTGTGATATGATACTTCAGTCAAATTTATTTTTATTTATTAATCTAGAAACACAAACGTAAGTCTTAGATAATGGTTGGTTTTGAAATTATAATTTCACAAGGGAACAAATTTCCAACAGCTGATACAACAAAAAAAAAGAAAGAAAGTGGATTTATTGTAACAGGTCTAGATTTACAGATACAGCGAAATTTTAACACTTATATTAATCGCTTAATTGCTATGAATTACACTAAACACAGCCTAAAGCCTCCACAACACGCTACCATAATACATTAATCGGCAAAGTAAGGTCCGCCCCGTCTAATCTCATTACGAAATTAATTGATTCGCCGCCAAGTAACCGGAGGTGGCAGCACCGTCAGCATTATGGATTGCCCGGAAACCAAGCAAACCATAATTACCAGATTACAAGCGTGACACGTGACTGTCTGCGCTGGATCCAAACCGACCTGTGGACGTGCTCATGAGTATTCCAAGAAGCACGTGGACAGCCGATTTACTTACTTCAATCGTATATCGATGGCCAAACAAGGCAAGCGTATTTCCTGGGTTCGACAAGATTAGTATCACTTAATTGAGTCCAGCGCGCTGGATGTATGTATACATTGGCGATATGTGTATGAAGGTAGCTGTGCACGGGAGTGAAACATGGGAGCATGCCAGCAACTAAATTACTGGGATTTCGCTGAACGAGGTATGGGATTTTCCTGAAAAGGGGATAGTGTATAACTAGGGCTTCATATTTGTTGCTGGATGTTTAAAAACTAAAGAGCGAGATTAAATCCGATAGGATTTTAAAAGGGATTTTGGTTGGATAATCTGATAGCAAGCTCAGTGATTCTTTTGTCCCGTTTGGTAGATATTCATATTAGTACAAAAAAGAAAAAAAAAATACTCACTTATCTTCGGTGTATAACTAGTTGGTTTCTTTTTCCACAGTTTATCACCCAATTCCACAGTCTTTAATTCGCCTCAAGGTGGACAATAAATACAGTGTGTTGGGGAGTCGTACTGGGTGGATCAAAATCTTTGAACGTACACTACACATAAGATTAACATTATCTCGAAGTAATATTTGACAATGTTATTTATAACTAAAGAACCCTAGAAGAAAAGTACTGCAATCGACGAAAATAAGTTGGGATTTCAGAACATATTTTCTTCAAGGAAAGTATATATGTTTGAAACAAATAAGTATTTTTAAATTTGAAAGAAACATTTTGTTTGAAGTGAAAAGAAATAGTTTTTACTGAAAAACCGATCCTTTTACACCAAATGGTTTTCCGTGATTTCGAAAGTAGAAACTGTTTGGGTTTAATTGCAGAAATAGGTTTGAATGAAATAAATCTGGTTTTATTTGAACTAAATATCGGCCTTGAGGTAAGTAAATATTCTATTTGGATGAGAAAGATAATAGATTTGAGTAAAAAGATTATATGTTTTAATAAAAAAAGTGGTTTCATTAAAATTATTGCTATGTCTACTGACGGGGAGATGGTGCTGACAGGCTCTACGCACGCGATGGCCATTTTTGAGCTTTATATAAACTGAGCTACAAAATGCGAGCAATATTCTAGTTACTCTTCGTTTGGGAATAAATTCTGTTGGCATACAAAATACAGTTGAATCAACGGTTTTGACGTTTCAATTTAATCCCAATGTTCACCTTCACCCTTACTTAATCCATTCCAAAATTCCCTATCCAAAATAGCTCACCACACTCCCCTCCATCGAATCCCTCATACACGTCGAAAGCCCAAAAGCAAACACGATTCAAATCCCGTCCTCATTGGAATCCAATCTCGGCCAATTTAGCTCCACAATTGAGCCTAATGGGGACCAACAAAACCTACCAGGAATCAAATCCGCGTCGGGTCGCCATAAAAACACCCCAAGGAAAGCGACTTCGATAAGCTGCCGTTGGAACTATTGCTTGGTAGCGATCTGGTGAGCGATTTACAATCCGCTGTCATTTCATTAAATTCGAGTTTATTAAATGAACCGTGACGACTGCAGAGGCGTGCGCTCCGTTGGGGCGGATTGCCGCCCGCCAGATTTGCCCTCGGGGTGCAAAAAAGTTTCGCAGCAGTGACGCTGTAGCCGGTAATGACCTTTTCGACAGAGCCTCGTTTTCGCTCGATTAGACTTCTATTAGCTCTAATTTATTGGCCTGCCTAGAGATTTTGCCCGGGTTTATAAGAATGATAGGAACAAGAAAATGCTAGAGATTTTTATTCTGAATTTACATATGCAAAAAACATATACTAAACTACCTAGCTCAAAACTATAAAATGTTGATATCTTGCAGTTTTTATTAATAGAGAAGTGATAGACGATATAACCGAGTTGATAAGTAATACGACAAATTGGGGTTGATTTTTTTTATCTACACAGAGGGAAAAATTTACTCCAAGCATTACGTTTTCTTGTTTTAAGTATGAAGGAACTTCTTGACAGGAATTACGTCTGTTTTAAGCGATACGTACGTATACTTTTGAGTCAAGAAGCTGTTTGTTCGTTGAAGCATGTATATTTTTCACCCAACACAATATTGTTGATGTAAAACGAAAGGTTTACTCTTTTCATATGTAGAAGAATAACATTTTCTTCGTCAGAGAAAAATATACTTAACATTAGTTAACATAAACATACTAAATTCTTAAATCGTAAGAATAACTAACCGTTGAAACAACTACATTGAAATTCTTATTAGAATAGAATATTATTTGGATAGAAAAAAATCCTCTTCATGCTACACTATATACGCAAGAATAATTTTTCTTGATATCCAAGAATAGAGTTCTCGCTATGTATTGTGCATATAATAATTTTAATTTTACAAACTAAGAACAAGGAGGACATCTTGCAAGAAACGAGGTCCAATTGAGAACTGTCGCATTTGGTTTATAAATTTTAATATTTGACCCTCTCTTTCCTAATAAAATCCTAAATAAATCACATATTAAATACAATTAAATTTTACTTATAAACATATAAATCTCATACGAATGCCGCCGCCGATGGTAATCTAATAAATTATTACAAAATCGCTGGTATAAACCAGTGAATAATTCCCGATAATGCAATAACTGGATGAACTTTACACCGCAATCGGGGACCCCAACGCCACACTAAATCACATTTTGTATAATATAAAATGGGCGTGCGATGCCAGACATGCAGCGGTGACCGTCCATTTTTAAACAAAAACCCGAAGCAATTTATGTCAAAATATGTATCGATGAATAACTACGGTCCATAAAATACGAATAGGTTGATGATGCGTGCGGATAATGCAAATATAACAGTAACACTGTTCAAAACAAATAACCGCCAACGTTTCGTTTTTTTATTGTTGATATTTCGATTGTAGTACTTTAAATTGTTATATTTTTCATTATTCCTGCATCGAACGAACTGATGTACTTGTATTCATTCACAGCTTTCGAACTGTGAGCAAAATATTTAGTATAACGAACACTTTGGACTTTTACTGATAGCTGAACAAATAAATGGACACATAAACAGTTAGAGACATAATAGAGACGACTGATAAGCATAAACATAACTGCAATACATGATAATAGAGGAAGCGAAGCGAATCGATTCAATTATTGAATGTTGCTATTTGGTAATTGAAAGATAACAAAAAACAAGATCGAAATACTCGTTCTGCAAACAAAACACAAACCAATTTAGTGCACGGTAGGGGTTGCACATACGCTATACATAGTTAGGTACGTGTATTATATTATTGAACAGTACATGCGGGGTGGCTTCACCTAACTTTACCCATCAAGGGGAGTTACGGCGGGATGCCTCCCGACTAGTTTTCAACTGACATAAATTGAATTTATGGCAGCGTGAAGGTAATACGGCCGCATATACCTAACAGCCCCATCCGTATTGATGGACGTGCGCGCATTGTGGTCAATATGTCAGTTTCAAATTAATAGTTTGGTGTTGTTTAATGATCAGACGTCGATGTACAAATTAAAGTACAAACAGTTCGACCTCCGCTATTAACGCTAAGAAATGCAAAAGTATTGGTTTTAAGCTGTATTTTGGGGAATCGATAAAAAGCTACCATTCAGAAGGATCGTGAATATCAAACTAGTTCATAAGACCCTCAACGTCGTGACATACAGGTAAAGATCGTTCAGTTTTAAACTATGCTTTACAAGGCTCGTCACGCTCTGTAAATGAAGACACTGACACACCTCGTGCGAAAAGGTTCCATTCCTGTAGCCCAGAACCTAATAACTCGGCTTTTTCTTTTGATAAACCTAAGTTTTAACCAAATCATTCAGTTCGCACTGGTTTATAAAGTGAGATGTTCCTAGAACTTCATATGGTGAATCTTCGTGACTTGCCTGATATGACATAGTGATTTCAGACACTGTCCAATAAGGCAAATTTCTTCAAATACGTGAAATTTCTTTTGTGTCAAAAATCGAAGATGATGCAGTGGATGGCGCACTTGGGAGAGGATGTATCTCTCCATTGGGGATAGGTCGCGATGCTGATGGCAAATTTGGATATTTTATTTTATGCTTATCCTTCTTCGAATATCCGGAGACGTTATCGTGCAAAAATAGCAATCATCTACGATATCTACATGATTGGAAGGCTTTCGCTACAACATGGGACTGCAAGCAACATTTCCTGTTGCTTCCCTTTCATGCACTTTAAAAGTCCGATCTAACAGGAAATACAGAATATATTAGGTGTCCATGGCTTTTCCAGATCTCCAATTCTAAATCCAAAATAGCAGCAGTGACACATGTAGCGGATGTGTCACTACATAACAACCGCACATATAACAAAACTTATTTGGTGAATTTTTACAACATCTTCTTTGATCACTTCCCATATTTTGATGCACAGAATGTCTGTATAACATGACTTGATAAAATAACACAAAACAAACTTGTTGATTCGTCATATTTTGAACAATCTGCTATGAGAACGTATGCATAGAAGGCTAATTCAAGCGAAATATATGACTTAAAATAAAATGGATCTTAGATCTGTCACAACTCTTTGATGACTTGATATATAAAAAGTGATGTTAGGTCAACAAAAATATGTGATCACTGTTCTGGTTGTATGACCCTTGTTTCCTTGTGTTATTTTTCTCCATGGAATTTACCGGGACTCTGATATTGTAAACACCATGTATACATTGGAATAATTGTAAGTCAAAAAACGATAACTTCTTTTTCAATTAATAATATATGGCACTGCTATACAAGAAAGTGTAAAGTCTCTGTCCACCTTTAACAGTCGGAATATAAAACTTGAAAATTCAAGTTTTCATTTGCGAGAACCTTACGTCCGGTTAATAGAATATTTCCGCGAACTTTTCCTGTCGCCGTAACTCACCGATTTTCGCCCCAGAATGACATTCGGCTCCGTCGAATTTCCACTTTGATTCCCGTCTAATTCAAGGAACCTATAAATTTCGGCGTACCGCAAAATCATTTCATTCCTGGTGGAAAATTCACCGCTTTCGATACATTGGTTCCATATAGGCTCAGCAGCAGAAACATTTGTTGTCCGAAGAACTTGATCCGCGCTTTTGTGGGCGACGGTACAACATCAAATTGATTTAGAGAGGTTTTCAGTTCATGACGTTGAAATACGGTACCGGGCGTCAGTTTGTCCTCCCCGGCTTCCGTCCGGTCATGTTTGATTTTTGGATTCTTTTTTTTTGCTATCATATTTCAGTTCGCGCCGCTGTACAAACTGGATGAGATAAGAGCGGAGAGCCATCCTTTTTTGACAGCTAGAAGCGAGGATAAATTTACGTTTGCACGCGCTAGAGGTGCTAGAGAAATTTAAGAGTCACTCGGATGAATCGCTGTGAATATTGAAAAGTTCCTCGTTGGTGTAACTGATGGGACACGTGGAACACGCTGCTTGACAAATTCTGAACGATTTTTTAACAGAGTGGCTTCATTTTTCACCTAAACTCAACGCGATAAATTTATTCGGATATCACAATTAGCAGGATATTACACGGAAAGAAAAAAATTGAATGAAACGAATTTGCTTCAAGTCAAAGAAAGATTGATGTTAAATAGTGACAGACAAAGCTTTAGTTGCCCCAAAGAAATTATTTCTTTGGTAAAATTTATTAAATTCAAAGCTGTCGTATTTCAAGAACTCTACGTTCTTTTTAAATAAAAAATCTTCTTTTGCTGTTTGACAATTTAGTACTTGACTTAATAAAATCGAATGTTGATCTAAAAACTACAAATTTTGATATAATCAAATAGCACTTTAGTTTCAGTAAAGTGTACTTTCAAATTTTTAAATAAAACTTTTAAATTTAAAAATATTTATTTGTTTCAAACATATATTCTTTGCTTGAAAGAAATATGTTCAAAGAAATACATTTAGCTGGTTTTACATTTCTTTATTCTCAGTGTAAAGAAATACAAAAAAAAAAACATATTTTCTCCAGTCAAATCTCTCTAAATGTATGGACATTAGTAATATAATTTATCACAGTAGAAGGTTATCAACTAGTTCACGCCGAGCTCAAGAAGAATTTATAGGACCCATCAGTCTTAACAAGGGGATTTGTCCGGCGTCTTACAAATTAAAATTGTCCCGGTAATTAATTTGATAGTGCGCCCGCTTTCGACGGCATAGAGCGCCATCTCTGCGAAAGTCTCTAAAACAAAACGCGCGTCTCGCGTCGGCTGGTATGCCTTGCAAAGCGTCGTTAGCTTCGACGAGGCACGGTAATTAACTTCTGGACTGAAGACAAATTGGATGCAAAATTAAATTTCGTATCGCGCGGAGTATACGAGGGTGTCTTAATAAAATTTTCATTAGTGTCATTAACGCCTCATCACACCCATCCCCCTACGCCGCAGAGATCTCATCTAATAATTGATAATAATTAATTCGTACACATCAGAAATATACTTGATTCAACTGATCAGAATGTATTGTATAAGCGAGGAAAATGGGAAGTGAATAAGTAATTTTCTGAAGTAGTCCTGTTACGATTTTAATATTCTAAAAGCGGGTAAATTACAAAGTTTTAGGCGATCATTTATTTAAATTATCGTAAGACAGAAACGTCCAAGTTGTTAATCACAAACACTTGTTATGTTGTGGTTTCAGAAGGGTTACATTAATCTTCATTTTAAATTAATCTTACTCCTAACAATTTAAATAATACATTTATACATTTTCAGCTACTTTCTAAAAATTGCAATTTCTCTAAACACTGCATCATTGACCGTCCACCGAGCGAAAGAAAACAGAACTATTTTCGACCTAGTACAGAACATCGGTAACGATACAATATCAACAAGGGTGTATCTGACGGGGTCTGAGAGGTTTCACAAAGGAAACGTTAGAGGGAATCGTTTCAATTACGAGAGATAATTGGTTTAATTTAGATCGGTTGACCTCGATCCCGGCCAACGACGCAACTGTCACTCGCATCTACACTATCGATAAAACCGTCCGCTAAGTGGCCGGTTATCCGGTATTTGCAGACGCCTCTCAGATCCGTGATTTAATCCATTTCCTCGTTCGCTACACCTCCATCCCTACCCATTAATTCTACCATTAACATTCAGTCGATCCAATCATGTCTGATGATTAGAGTGCTTGACCAACGCCCTTAATCATAACTGTTACACTGATAAGATGTGTTGAGGAAAATATCAATCAAACAAACTTTTATAGTTTGTAAGTAAAATATAAAATCAGTGTTGTAATAAAATACGATGCGTGTAGATTGGTGCGAATCGCAAATGGTCGGAAATCGCTGTATATTTTGATTAGGTACTGTATGATGCATAATTCATGGACGTTATCCTTAATCGGTTTGGATTTTCTTGACGGTTATTGTTTTTGGGGAGGCCATAAATAAGCGAATTATCAGGTGAAGCGGGAGAATTTATAGGACACTAACGCGCTCACCCGTAATGTGTCAGATGATTTATACGTTCAAGACAAGATGTGTTTACCAAAAACACACATTGACAGAATCGAGCTACCTACCATATAATAATAAATAATGTGCCGGAAATTATCCAATACCCGCTAAATTCGACATTTTTACTCAAATACACTCCTCAATTTTTATATTATCGAACTTGGGTTTCAAATCTGAATAAATAAAATAAAAAAAAATAATAAAATATTCAGTACCCACATGATACCCTCGGAAAAAAACCCAAATTAAATTAATTAGTCAATTAGTCAATATATATTTTTGGAAATAAAAACAAATTTGTTAAATTCTATATTAGCTGTTATTTTTGGGTGCAACTGCCTTTTTATTTTTTTTTTGTTATGCTAATAAGGTTACTACCAATGCTTGTGTTAATTTTTGTGAAAGAATAACCACCAAAAAAGGTTTACGTCTGTTTTCTGCAAAGCACAGTGCAGAAAAGAAAATACTGTGCTGACTGAAAGAAAAATCAATAGAACACGGCACGATTTCAACCTGAAGACAAAAATCATAAAAAAATAGATCGAAATCGATAATACAAACACAAGTTTTGAGCACAATGTAAATTTAGAATACCCTCTTTTGCAACACTGTAATCGACGAACAAAATTGAACGTCGCTACTATAGTTGATTTAGCTTTCCGTCGTTAGTTGTGCATGAAACGTTCTTATTGGCCGTTTTGCCGAGCAAATGGATAGCCGACCGTTAAACTGAACGACGGGACAGCTACGTTATTTAACATTGCCGTAGGGCCTTCAGGAGTTTCCAATATAAACGATGGAAATTGTCAGACTATTCAAGCCTGCTCAATATTTACCTTAGTACACGAATTGCCCTTTTACGGGGCAACATCTCTACTACGGGTACTAAACTCAAATTGCCAGACCTTCTACCCGTGTTCACCCAGCTAATATAAAGCTTGTAGCTTGTAGACATGCTCTGTTAACGTATAAATGCGTAATTTATGTTGAAACTCGTTAATTCATTGTTTTTCTTTTCCTTCGGCACCTCCACCAAAACTGCAAATACGCGAATACAGGCATTTTTTTAATCATAAATGAAGGATTTTGTGTCAATATCACTGTTTAGAACGACTAAACGAACTAAGGTTTTAAATTTAAGTTATGATTGCAGTTCGAATAAAGAGAAGTTTGAACTTACACATCGTGTACTCTTGCTGCAAATGATATAAATTCAAATAATTAACAAGGGCAAATGAGCATCTGTGCAGAGAGATTGCAATTTAGCTTTACTTTGTGAAATGCAATCTGTGTGTACACACATCGACGGAAGGCTTTGGTGGCTCCGCGAGCCCTCTAGCGCCGTCGGCAACATCATAACAGCACAAAACTAATTACAGAGATATCGATTCGTCTGGATTAATAATTCGACCCGCTGAACAAGTTTGCACCACCCCATCCGCTCAATGGATGTATCAACAACGAATGCAACTTAATATCCTTGACTTCTATTTGCTTTGATGTTCTGCCATTATGTAAAATAAATGTAACGCGTTAAGAGAGAGACTGGTTTCGATAATATAGAGCTTCATGAGTTTTCAGATCATCATACACAACCCAATCATGGGCTAGTACAGATGATTCAAATTTAGTTGAATACATATATCTCGTCGTACCCACTACGTTTTAAATTTATATTAATTTGTCGCTACATAATGCAGAATATCTGTAATTTATCATTCGAATCTAACCCCGGAAACAACTTCGTAATTGTAAACGCATCGGTCTTTCGGGAATCCGCGCAATAATAATTAAATAATTTTATCGCTTTTGAGTTGGGCTAACTCATTTATTATCGCTGAATAGTCCGCCTTTTCCCATTCCACCAATTAGCCCCAAATTTCCATAAACGTATTAATTCCAATTAGTAACTGATCTGAATACTGCGTATCGGGCCTATACTGTGCGTTGTTCTGAACCCCCATAACTCTGTGTGGCCCAATACAAACCAATCTCACAAAATTGTAGTATTGTAGTAATTGTAGTAAGATTAAAACCATTACTAGACAGAATTATTATTGGGTGATTATTTGACCCGCCAAATTTGGGCAAATGAACGGCCATACACACATACATACATTTTCCAGAAATCACTGTAATCGATTCAGGGGATCCCAAAACGCGTATTTCCACTGAAATCTCGACTTTTTTCCGTCGATTACAATCCTTTTCTTCTAGGGTACTAGTCGGAAAGTAAAAAAGAAACATCATTTGCGTGATAACTTGCAATTCGGATCCAAATTTGAAAAAAAAGTGGTGTCATGTCGTCTGAAGGCCAAACGCCCACACTTTGTACGAAAACCTTGGTTACAAGAGTAGTGTTACAGGCCCCTATTAGCATATGTATTTCTGCTAAGTATATGTTCTAATATTGTGACGGCAAATAACAATAAAATATCCTACTTACCAGTACCATATGTTTTGAAATCCAATTTTCAATATTAAAGCATATATTAAACTAATATACGTGTGTATGAGTTCATTTTTTTTGGAGATATTTGTTTTTATAATGATCACTAGGTCTGCCAGTCAGCAATTTCCCAACGAGAGGAGCTGGTAGAACCCATGTTATCGCTACAATATTGGGAGACGTTTTACAAAAATGCATATGGTAAACCTATTTTCAATACGATCTATTCTTTTCATAAAATAAGTACGTCCATAAGGCTTGCTAATGTACTGTTTTTATCATAGATAAAGAAAATGATAAATAATATTTGCTATTATAACACAGGTATTAGAGAAATATTTTTCCTGTCAGTCATAGACGTTGGCGCTGAAGGCTGCTACACTGATACACATATAGCAGAATAATAGCAAAATGATGGTAAGTAGGGCGCTAAGTGGTCCTTTCAATTCGGCCCTTTCTCCTTTTCTAGCGTAACGTAGCCCGGCAATTGTTGCAAACTTGAAGCGATTACCTAGACCAATTCCCTTCAAATTATACGTTAAAACGCGTCTACTTTTCGACGACGGTGCTCAATTGAATGCCGCTTTGTAGCCGACGAGCGAGGAATTTAGTTTCCGAGTAAATTAAAGATATGAAATTGTAGGTAGTAACAGTGTAGGCGGCGGACGCCTTCAGCGAACTCCGAGAACTCCTCAATTCGCGTACTAATACCGACGACGACGCAGAATGATTCTATTAATCAAATCGCGAACGCCAGCCGCGCCCCCTAACTTGAACCGTTCGAGTTTAAATTGAATAGTTGAAGAGCAAAAAGCGGAAATTACTGATGGCATTAATCTATTCAATTCGGAAATGTTTGTGATGTCGCGCCAACTTTGAATACGCGATTATAAGCTTTATTCACTTAAACTTGACAATGGAGTAGAGAAATTATTGAGAGAAATAGCAATGAGGAGAATGCGATGACAGTTTATCACTAGTTAAGCATTATTTGCCATAATATAGGCACATCTATAATGAAAACATGCATTAGAAGTATCAATAAATGCGTTACCAAGAAACCATTTTTCACCGAATACGAAAAGTAGATACATTTTAGCATTGCACTGTTCGAAGACAAAGTGAGAAGAGAAACACTAGTGTCATAATGGAGACAGCCTATATAGTAGATGGCCTACATCACGTTCATGTTCATAAAATTAATAAATTACAAACAATAACGCTGCAAAATACGAGACATCTCCGCAATTTCATATTCAGACGCTTTATAACACATGGTCTCTCTGCCCAAATACTTTGAAATAAATGGACAAGCCGAAGGCAATCGCGTCGGACACGAACAGGAAATTACGAGCAACTGGAAATTTGCCGCCGTACAGAACGCCAAAACAAAACTATACGGGCGCGTACGAGTACGTGACTCGCCCTAATCCAAGGAATAAATTATAAGTTGTGTGTGGATATTGGGGACAGTTTCACCGGCGCCTCCGCCAATTGTGACTGGGTCCAGCGCACCTCTTTACTAATGAGTGTCTTTTAATACTGAAGTAACAAATTGTTCTAAGGGTTTATTATGTCCTTAACAACTTTATAAACATGCTTAAAAATACTTGCAAATTTAATTAAATTAATAAATTACAGTTGATTTATATAAACTAGTTAGTTTGCAACAAATAATTGCATGTAAAATTACAATATTGTCTAATATCTGCATCTGTAATATTCTCTAAAATATGTATTCAATATAGGAACAGTAGTAAAAAAATATCTGGGGTGACCTCACCCAACTTTCCGACTACATCGTTGGCACAATTAAGGGCCCTGAACACTTTTGCAATAAATTATTCAATTTTGTGCAGCCAGAGCCACTCTGGACGCTACCTAACATAATGACATTTGTCATACTGACATTTAATGTCATGTCACGTCAGTGGCACTGACGTTTGTCAAAATCTGACAGTTTGCAACACAACGACGAAGGCTGTGGATTCTGTCAAACTGCTTCTATAAACTCTTATAGCGCCTAAACCGTTTATCTCACTGATCTGTAATTTGGTAAACATATTTAAAATCACTGAAGGATGAACAGGTATCAGTGTAATGGGTCGGAAACCCATTATTTATTTATTAAGATATGATCAAATTAAGCGAGATATTTGTAAGAACATTCGGGAATGTCAAAGGTTTTCGCTAGGGTTGAACATCTGGTTTAGGATTTGACCGCGTGTTATCAAATTGGCTAAGAAGAAATGCTTCCGGCTTTCTTTGGGGTCGAGGGATGCAAACGAACAGATCTCGCTCTTCTCATTTCAACCACCGTCATGTAAAGTACACGTTTTTGTGGAGCGTTCTTAGGCGCTTAAGATTATCCCTGGTAAGTCTTTTCAACTCGTCTCGCATTTCATTTTAAATTAAATTATTCAAATTTCTGCTAAAAGTGTGTCTGTCTAAATCAACTCCTAGGTTTAATTTAAACGTCAATATGTTGAAAGCTTCATTCATTTTTCTATGTAACCTATCAAACGGGATTGTTGATTATTATTGTTAATAGATGTTATTGTTTTGATAAGTGTTTCGTTTCATTTGAGTAGTCTTGCTTTATCAGCAAGACTACTTTATTAAATGTTAAATACTTAAACGCGTCAGTTAGTAGTCAGAAAATGTGTTCACAAGGTTCAAGAACAGTAGTAACTTAGTTAACATTTGCCACTTTCGGTTGTCAGATTGTCACCAAAAACAATCCAGTTCGTCCCCCGGCAATTCTAAGTATGTATACCAAATTTCATCCCGATCCGTTGTTCCGTTTGGGCGCAATCGTGTTTACAGACATACATACATACATACGTACGTACATACACACATACACACATACTAACATACATACATTTTTCAGAAATCATCGCAATCGATTCAGGAGACCCCAAAAAGCGTATTTCCGCTGAAATCTCAAATTTTTTGCCAAATGGCTGTGCTAACAATATGAACATTTGCTCTAATTTTTGTGTTTTTTTTTGGGTTTTGGATATGTTTTTCCATTAAAATAAATAATTTGAAAAAAAATGTTTTTTAATACGTTTTTTTCCAAATCTAAAAAAAAAACGTTTTTTTTACATCACTAAATTGTATTCTGCAACTTTTACAGTTCATTAAATAATAAACATAATTTTGCGAGCCAACTCTGTATCAGTGTAGAGTACCTAGTCGTAAACCAGCTGCCAAAACACGCGCAAAACGAAACGACATGAACAATCAACTCAGGCGTAAGTCTTAAAAAACAAATACGAATCTGAGCTGTGTGCAACGCATGGAACCTGTCTCCCGAAGTTATTGTGTTATTTAATAAGTAAACCAAGTGAATAATAGTAAGTTATATACCAAACTGTGCGGGATTTCTTTCTCTATCCAGCAGTGAAGGAAAGAAAGCGCGAAGAGGATTAATAAAGGCTCAAAACGCAAGTAAGTGAATGAATCGTTCTCGAGAACAGTTTTTTTTTTCTCTCGCCGAACGAGTTGGCTCATAAAACATTCACACCTGGTGACGTTACTGGTAGACAAACCGTCTCCTAGACACATATCCTTTAACACGCAAAATCAAACAAAGTAAAAATATATTAAACCCTAATTATCCGAGGCCCACCTCTGCTACCTTGTGAGTCACCTTGAAGGGCACCTAGGTGTGAAGAGTCGCATTGTCTCCGTATCTCCCATCCTCCAAAAAAAAAAAAAAAAAACCTACACAACATACTCCCGCAGCATTTTATCAACAACAAAAAATGACTAAAACCAGAAAGAAAAACTCGGGTCAACAGGAACAAGAGTTAAGTGGCAGCGACGATGAATGTTCCAATAGAACTATTCTAAAAGAACTCCGCGAAATGAGACACGAAAATACCGAAATGAGGAAAGCCCTCGATTTCCTATCTGCGAAATTCGATGAAATGCAAAAAGAAAACAAGGAACTGAAGGAAAACATAAAGATAGAAAATAGAGCAAGGGAAAAACTGGAACGACGAGTTGAGGAACTTGAAGATATTATAGATCGGGAAGAAAGGAATAAAATAAACAACAACCTAATTATTAATGGCGTCGAAACTCAAGACCGCCGAGAAAACACAAAGGAAGTTGTTATGAAAATAATCAAAGGCATGAAGCTTCATATTGACGAAGCTGAAATCATTCATGCCAACCGAAAAGATGAAGGGAAGCAAAAAAGTCCAATAATAGTACAACTGAGAACCAAAGACCAACAAGTCAACATTCTTAAAGCACGAACTGCAATAAAGGCTATAACGACAAGCGATTGCTCACTAAAAGGACGAACCGAAAACATATACATAAACGAACAGCTTACCTGGAAAGCCAATGCACTTTTCTTCAAAGCCAGAGAGGCAAAACGCGAAAAGAAATACGAATACGCATGGACAAGGGATAACAAGGTATACCTAAGAAAAACAAAAAACAGCGAGAAAATAAGAATTAAAACCCAAATGGACATAGAACAATTGCAATAAAAAAAAAGAAAAAAAAAAAAAAAAAAAAAGGAAAAAAAAAGAATTATTATCTATTTGTCATGGAATCAATATATATGCACAACGTCCGAAGCATAAAAAACAAATATGATGAAATCGAACTGATTCCATCATTAAATAAGTACCCAATAGCGATTGTTATCATAGAAACTTGGCTTTCAGACATAAACGAACACCTATACAACATAGAAGGCTACAATGCTGAATACTACTCTCGTCATGATGGAAAAAAGGGAGGTGGTCTAGCCATCTTTATAAGAGCGGATCAACAATACAAAATAAAAAATAAACTTACCACCAAACACATAGAAACATTGTCAATATACCTGGAATCTATTAGAACAACCATAACCACGGTCTATAGACCACCACACGTACCATACAATGATTTAAAACATGTACTCCAGACCACATTGTTAAATAGAAGGAAGGACCACATCGTGCTTGGAGACTTCAACGTGAATATAATGGAGCAAACCAATGAAACAAGAGACTACAAGACCACAATAAATGAACAGGGTTACAGACTGATCAACAAAACTGGAATAAAGCACTACACCAGAACCAACCACCATGGGCAAAACACAATCCTGGACCATGCTATGACAAATGCCAAGCACAAAATAAAACAACTTAGGATAGCTCCATCTAACATATCGGACCACTACCCGTTAATAGTCGAACTCACAGAACGGAAAAAAAGAAACTACTTATACTACGAACACAAACAAACGGACTATGGAAAAATAAGAGTAAACATAGAAGAGATGATAGACAAACAAATATGGAACTTTGAAGACCTCTCTAGGGAGATGGAAAGAATAATATCAAATAACCAGAAGATCAAGAAAATTAAAAGGACGGAAAAATGTGAGTGGATGAGCGAAGAAATTACAACACTGATAAAAGAGAGGAACATACTATATAAGCTGCATAGAAAGAACATAGAAAACGACGTAATAAAACTAAGATATAACACAATAAAAAAACTAACAAAAGACAAAATAAAAGCGATAAAAAGAAATTACTACAAGATTAAGCTTGAAACTGCTCAATACGATAGACAAAAAACCTGGCGTATTGTAAACAAGCTAACAAATGCTGGTCTAGGTAAAACAAATGCAATCCAAGAAATAAAGAGGGGTGACGGAACATTAGCAACCACAGACAAAGAAATTGCTGAAGAGATCAACAAATACTTTTCCGAAATAGGACATAACCTAGCACAGGAATGCAAACACAAGAAATAACAAATAAACTTGCCAGGAAGGCCGCTAGGATTACAAGACTTAACGCCGTCTAACTTCATGGAAACCACCGAAGAGGAAGTAAAGCACACAATAAAAAAACTAAAAAAGAACAAGGCACCGGGATTTGACAGAATTACAAACAATATCCTAAAACAAAACGAGACAAAATTGACACCCATCATCACAAGACTGACTAACGACATGATAAAAAGCGGAATCTATCCCCAATACCTCAAACGGACCATAATAACTCCCATTCATAAATCAGGAGACCCCACGACACCAGCAAACTACAGACCTATTTCGATCCTTTCGGCACTCAATAAAATTACTGAAACAATAATTAAAGCACGACTAGACAAACACATACAAACAAATAAGTTAATCAATGATAGCCAGTACGCATTCCAGAAGAAGACCGGCACAACATCTGCGACCATAGATCTGATATCCTACGTAGCAAAAAACCTTGACAGAAGAAGAAAAACCGCGATAGTCTTTATTGACATGAAAAAGGCCTACGACACGGTCTGCAAAGAAAGGGTAGTAAAAAAACTCGGAGAACTGGGCATACACGGCAAAGATTTCACTCTTTTGGAATCCTATATAAAAAACAGACCTCAAACGGTAAAGGTGGGGAAATCTGAAAGTAACACCGCATATCCGACACACGGACTGCCACAAGGAGGAAATCTGTCTCCGATTATGTACGTACTATACACAAACGACATTCACGAAATCCAGCTCAAAGGGAAATTGTTTATATACGCCGACGACATCTGCATTGTCTACAGCAACAAAAACGCTGAAGAAATGGAGGAAGATATGAAGTCCGACCTAGAAAAAATCGAAAATTGGTGCGCAGAAAATGACTTAACAATAAACGAAAACAAAACCAACTACATGATCCTTAACAATAAGAATGAACAAATACGATTTACGCTAAAAATAAACGATAACAATATAAAAGAAACAAAAGAAGCAAAATATCTGGGACTTCATATAACGCAGGATTTTAAATGGAACACTCATATTAACCAAATAAGAAAGAAAAACGCAGCAGCAATATCAAAGATAAATAAAATAAAACACCTTATACCAACATATATGAGGAAAGCAATATATCATTCCATATTCATGGCAAACAACAACTACCTAACGACAATATGGGGAGCTACAAGTGCAAAAAACAAAAACACACTACAAGTACAGCAGAATAAAATGCTAAAGATTCTCTTCAATCTGAACCACCGTACACCAACCAGGGAAGTTTTTGAAAGAACGAAAGAATTAACCATACGTCAGACAATACTCCTTAATGATATCCTGTTGCTCCACAAAATACATACAAAGGAAATCCGAACTAACATAAAATTGACAACTACTACGGATATACACAACATACAAACACGGCAGCGTACCCACATTCGACCACAGGCATACAAAACTAATAAATACTCGCTGAACACTACAACAACAGCAGTTGAGAGGTATAACAGAATCGACGACAAAACGAAAAAACTATCACTAACACAACTTAAGAAAAAACTGAAAGCGATGATACTGACAGGGAGGATCCATCCCTAACTGACACAGACTCAGATTAATCAACAATACATACCCTCAATACCGATAGCCCGGGGAGAGGCGGCTCATCACCCGAGGCGAGGCCAGAGGGAGGAAACGTGTGAAGACAGCAACAGTGTTATTTTCACGCACAACCTGTATATATGTATTTTGTAGTGTATATGTAAATATATATGTATATAAGGTAAAATAAAGAAATTTCAAATTCAAAAAAAAAAATTAAGTAAAACATCGCCAAATAAACCCCGCCTGACATCAACATTACACAGATCCTGCCGTCACGTCGCCTTTGTCTAACAAGATGTAATCCTGAACATCCCAGTCGAAGGAATACTACCGAGTCCTCGTCTCTGAATATCCAGGACATCTGGCTTATTTATTTCGCGTCGTTTTCTCCTATAGGCATCTGCTCTGATGACGACGACAGCAGCTATTCCACTTGCACGTGCCCTATTTTCATTGGCGCATTTGGTTTCCAGAATTTATGGATATTCTCGATCGTGTTCCCGGCTCCCCGTTTTGTTATTCAACAACAAACAGTGGAAGGATTAACGTGGAATCCCGGTAGAAATAATAGGGGTGGTGTATGTGCAGTGTTTACAGCTTAATGTATTCGATCCATGAACAGCGACGGGGTAGAATAATTTATGTAAACAATAAACGACAGAAAAATAGATTTTTTAATGTTTTTTTTTTCTAGTAGACGTACTATAGGTATTTCTAAGTATTTTTAATACCACTTTGCATAATATTGAAAACCAAAATCGAAAGCTCGTTAACAAGTAGAAGTGGGATAATTTTTAAAGAGGGGGAGCGATTCCCCAGCGTAATGGGAGCGAGCATTGGGGATGCAAAAGGGTTACGCGGTAAAAAAGAGAAGAAATGAGATATCGTGGAGTGCTCTCGAAGCTGAAGCACGTAATCAAACGTCCTGGATTGCGAGCACGGCCAATTAAAGCAAAATCTAACGAACGGGAAAATTGTCTGGGAATGCGTATTATGTCATTCCCTATAGCGATAAAACACCGTAACTAAGGACTAATGCGATATAGTTATGTGTAGGCGTGTATCGATTGACACGAATATATAATTTTTACTATCGTCCCAAAATTAATTTGTAACGAGCAAAAAATACGAGAACAAATTTTCATCTGTATTCTTGGAGTTTCTTTTTCAAGGTTTGACTTATATTTCAGTATATTTTTTTTAGATATCTTTACTTCGTAAAATAATTAGAAAAGCTAATAATGGTTACGCCTTCTCGTAGATCAGTGCGGAGGAGAATTCGTAATGAAATTTCTGTGGAAATTCCAGGGATTTCTTTTCCTCCATTAAATCTCCTAATAAGACTGGATATTTTCTATGTGGGAGATGATTAATTAGCTGAGAATGCGTCAAGACGAGGTACTCCACAGCTTAATTAAATCCGAAGTTATTATAATAGCTTTGCTAGAGAGACGGATGCACTTAAGTCTTCTTAAAGATAATTTATAAAATTCAGTTGAAAGAATTCCTTCCTTGACTATAACAAATTTTAAACTTGTACAAGAATTTTATGATCAGCTGAATCTGTTTTTTATTGTCAATTTTAGTGCACTCAAACCTGTCACACACTGTATACGCTGCCCATGTTCATGAAAGGGGATTGCGCCATGCAGTGAAACACGGGCGCATGCCGACAACTAAATTACAGGGATTTCGCTGAACGAGAGATGGATTTTCCTGAGAACAGGATATTGCGTAGAGCTTCATATTTGTTCCTGGATGTTTAAAAAGAAAGATAAAATCCGACAGGATTTTACAAGAGATTTTGGCTGATTAATATGACAGCAAGCTTAGTGCATTTTATATCGTTTGGCAAATATGAGAATCATGTTCAATTTTCCGTCAACTACATTTTTGCAAAAAAATCATACGTACTTACCCTGACATCTTTCTAAGTTTTTAACTCTCCTTCGGCAACTTCATCGTTCAACACCTGGAAAGAAAGTACAATATTAAAAAAAATAATACTACAGGGTGTGACAGGATTGACTGCACAAATTTCAGGGATAATAACTTTTAGCAAGCTGATAACAAAATTCATGTATCGTATTATTCTATTTGTCTATCGATGGTCAAAGTCAAGGGCAGTATTTTTTGATTATCACATAATATGGATAATCAATACAGTGATGTAAATCGATTGAAAATGCTTTTGGGAGAGAAAATGCTTTTGAAAATGCCTTTGGAAGAAGCCAAATTTACAACAATTAATACATAATAAAGTGCTTATATACAATAATATATAATTTATCAATATTTGGTGATGATGTTATTTGAATTGACCGAGATAGATGGTATTGGGTTGGTTATCAATTTATAGTGATTTTAAATTAGGCTGACGGACCAGTCATTTTTAAAACGATACGAATTTGGTATATAGATAGATATGTATATCAAAAAACATCATTGCAATGGATTCAGGGGACCTCAACATGCGTATTTATGCTGAAATCCCATTTTTTTGTTCGTTTACCGCAATACTTTTCTTCTTTGGGACCATAAATTTGTTCTTATATAGTCTTATATCTTAATATAATTATTGAAATCCGACAGTTTATATCATAACAACCCAAGTAATTATATATAATGATATTTGATTGAATTAGAACTCGGGGTGGTGGAGGCGAGATATATACAGTTTCTAGTTATAATTTGATTACAGGCGCAGAAGTTTTCGAAGTTAGTATTCCGAAACGTGCCGCACACCAGCCATTGCTGGAGACTAGCTCTTAGTAGCAGAGTAGGAGTGGTTGAGACAATAACCATTACTGCGAGAAATGGGTTTCCATTTCCAACGCGCAATAAACGGAGCAATTTCCGATTAAGGTCCCTACATAGAGCGGAATTTTCTAAATACCCGGTCGTTCGGTGTCGTATCGCACGTTGCTATTTTATTGTAGAACTCTAACACGTTCCGTGATATGAGTGCAGAACATTTTACTTAACTATAAAATTTTATTCTTCTATTTTTTCTTAAACTTCCTTGCCCCCTTTCTATAGATTTTTATACAATAAATACAGATCCAATATCCACGGCAAGAGAGTTGAAAGACTCTAGCGCTATTTTCAATGCCTGGCACTATTTCCAATTTCATTATAATCCAATTGCAAGCGAATTCATTTACTCATAAACAGTGATTCCATCAGCTAAATTGGATCTCTGTGCGCTTTTGTTGTGCAGTGACGCTTCAAGTTTACGCATCACATACTTGAACTGCTTTTAATTAAACTCGGCTTTTATCTATGTTGGACCTTCTGCACAATACTGTTGTTCTGCCAATGTATTTTGCTTCAACTTGGATACGAAAATTATTTATGATAACTTTTTCTGACTTCTCCGACACATATCTGCATTCCACACATAAATACATAAATGCATAAATCAAATAAAAAAAAAACGCCATTTGTTTTCACGTTGCACTGCCAGATTTTTGCGATATTTTAAGGCGCGAAACTAGTAAAAAATGTCACGTACAAAAGTCAACCATAAATATTTTTGCGAACGCATTGGAGGTGTGCATATGTGCACAAACAGATAAAATTCACATCCACGCACACATACGTAAAAAAATATTACCATTGTTTGGATGCGGGGAATGCAGTGTCACGTGGTCCCGAGGGTTTAAAACTGCATCGCGTTCGCTTCCGTTTTAGATAGATTTTTGAATATTTAAAATGGATAGGTATTTATCAACTACATCGGATCTAACCCAGCAATAACGTGTGAGTGGAATGAATCGGATGCTTTTCTTTCATATTAAAATTTCAATGTTAAAGTTAGAGATAGACTAAAAAATCTGAACTAACAGAAATAAAACGAACTTAGCCCTTCGAATTGTTGCTTCAAGCAGAGCACAGTGGGTGTAGTAACAGTGCCGTTAGTTTACGACAAATAAATTAATAGGACATTATTGGATAACCAATTATGTTATATTATACAAGTAACCTAGTTTTAAGTAATCAGATCCAAACTGATAGTTAACCTGTTAAATTAGTTTCAATATATAGATCCTATTGTGCTTATTAATAAAAAAAAATGATTGATGGAAAAGAGATAGAAGAATGAGTAGAATTCGTCCCGATAGCGCCCAAACAGTACAACGGATTGGGCTAAAATCTGGCATACATATTTGGAATTACCCGACGGACGAACTGGATTGCTTTTGGTGATAATCTAGCAACCGGAAGTGGCAAATGTTACATGCGTTTTCTTAGGGTTTTATCCGATTTTGATCAAACTGATATCAGCTCATCTTCAGGGACTTTAAATATGTATACAAATTTGCGATAAACGGTTTAGGAGCTATAAGTTTTTATAGAAGCAGTTTGACAGAATCCACAGCCTTCGTCGCTGTGTTGCGAATTGTCAGATTGTGACAAACGTCAGTGCCACTGATATGACATGACATTAAATGTCAGTATGACAAATGTCATTATGTCATAGAAACTGACCTTACAAAAGCGTTCACACTTCATTGTGCCAACGATGGAGTCGGAAAGTAGGGTGAGGGCCAACCCATATATATTATAATATTAAAAGGAAAATGAAAAAAAAATATTTCATTGAGGGTTCAGTGCTTCACGCAACGACTTCACCAGAGAAGATAACATTAATTATCATATAACCTCCACAGTTTTAATTTAGTCTCCATTTCGGCTATTTACTCGTACAGAGATGACCGCATTATCTTTTTGTTGCGAAAAGTTATGACATCACGAAAAGAATAACAGGAAACTTTTTACCGTCGCGGAACTTATCGCGGTTGTTGATCTGGAAGTTTATCACCGCGGATGCAATGGCGGTATATAGTCCCACAAGGACTCCTGTAATTGTAAAACTTTGCTTCGTTTTTGCGCCCACCGGACATTAAAATGCAAATTGAACGTCTCGTCGTCGGCAAAGAGCCAGGCGCCGGCTAGCGCTAGAAATATTGAAGTTTTCAGCCGTCAGATGGCACGACGTAACGACATTACGCCAATTTGTTTAAGCCGGTAATTGTTTTACCGGATGACGTCTATCGCAACTGAAATATGTCACTATTCTCTGCTTGAAGACGTAAATATATTGGCGGATAAATTATTATTTGATGGTGGAAATTGGGTTCGGGAAAAAAGGTTAAAATCAAAAATGTTGCCGGATACCAAGGTTCGGCTACTTTGGCGGATGCGCCGGGAGTGCTTTGAAATTAATTATAACCACAATTTGTTGTGTTATTCGTTGTCTCAATTTATAACATACTCTAGAACAAAACATTTCATCCAAAACATCCTGTCCTTCCGCATTTGCATCTTTTCCGTTTTAATCGTGATTCTTGGGTTCGCAAGGTTCTTCGAATAATAGAGAGTAGACGGCCGCGGTTGCTGCGGCTGTTCGGCCCACTTCATTCGCACATTAATAACAGAGCAACGCAAGTGTCTCTCCCCTCATCCATTACCAGTAGGGCATTCGGCGTCAGCAGTTCGCTCGTCCGTCGGCATTGGGAACCCTTTCGTGACTCGTACAGCATTCAGCGACCGCACTGAAATAGATTCCGTACGGCCACCCGTTTAACTGAAACGGCCAGATGGTTCCACAGACCACACCGAAACGCCACTGACCGTGATATCCGGGCATTATTTGCTTTAGCATTGCAAATGAGGGAAGAAGAATGACAGGGCTATCGTATAAAACGTACTGTTTTAGGTTGAAATGTTGCCACAGTGGCAAAATGTGGAATCAGAACTGTGATAAAACTGTTCATCTACACCTTCAATATGAAAGAATGCTTCCTAAAGAGATATATGTGTACAGATTTACTTAAATTTTCGTCAATTAGAATTAACTGTAACTTGTTTACTGCATCAACAAATCTCATAATAAAACCTTGATACGATTATGGTTGATATTTTTTGATAATCTGGAAAAATGAAAAAAAAAAACGTTTCATCTGTCATCCCCTTCTCAAAATTACCCACCCCACGATCGGTAACAATTAATGAACAGTTCGACGAATCAAGGCAACTGCACCACTGGAGATTAGTATTATTTTTCAGCGTTAGGCGGCGCTGTGCTCTACCGGCCTTCAATTCGCCACCACAGCGAGAGCGTACCACCAAATGATGATAAAACGATGCACGTCGAAGGAATTAATAGCCGCGCCTAGTCGCCGTAATGGCCTATCCGATTTCCTTTCGATCTTCGTCCCGCTAAACGGCAAATTGGCATTTTATTCCTTTCGGAAGACGTTCCGAATTGACGATGGATAAGAAAGTAAAGGAGGAAAGAGAGTAAAGTGACCGATATACAGATATGGTAGCGGGAATCCCACTTCTGGCGTGGTCTAATATCTCATGGCGTCGGATTCTTGGGTTATTTGTACGAAAATGTGTATGTGAACGGTGAAAGGGGGATGCCGAAAAGGCCAAGTCGTATATTAGATGGCGTGGTGAGTGGTGAAATATAGATAGAAGTTAGTAGAACGGTATGGGAATAACGCTGAAATAGTAAAATATTAAAGATACGTAGCTTTCAATGTAATGCTTTTTAATTTATTAAAATGTCAAAATAGTTTTTGTGTACATTTTGTAATCTATAACAGCTAAAGAGCAACGCCCAACTAAAATTCATAAACCTAGACAACACAAAAATTGTCGATAATATCGAGAACTAGAGTGTTTGTAAAATTGCTCCTGATGCAGTCTCTCAAGCAAATAAGTAAGAATAATATGGCTTCCTCTGATATGGACCAAAATAATCATTTAAAGGAATATCGTTAACGCCACCAAAAGCATCCAAAACAATTATTTTCTCAATATCCATTTTGGCAACATAGAAATCATGTTCTGCAAGAAACAAACATTACTAACAAATTTGTTATAATTTCATACTAAAGTAAAATTCATAGATAATTCAGGTTACACTGTATACTCACATATAATATTTCTTGATATTTAAGAATAGAGTTCTCTCTGTGTAGTATTTACAAGATATTACAACTAGATAGAGAGTAGAACAATACCTAACATCCCCCAGATATCAAACCGGCTACAAGATTTCTTTGTTACGTTAGACAATTATTCTAGTGGTGCAACAACTGATAAAAAGTCAAAACAATAACTTCCCTATGATTCTGCTATTTACTAAAATTGGAAACCCTTTTGATAGTTTAATGTAAAACATGGAGCAAAGAAAGCACTATAATACAACACACTACATACCAAGTACTACACAGTAGATAATAATATTAAATGGTTTAACAAATTGAACTTAGTTTAAAAGCGGTTCGTGTCTGTCCTATCTCTATCACCTACTTCCACTATCAGTATCTCACAGGTTTCTTTAGAGTTTTATATACAATTTATGGTAGGTAACATCTTTTCCATTTGACTGAAATGTTAAAAGTGGATATGTAGTTTACTAATTAGATTAAGTATATTTTTAATAGTCTGTTTTTAATCTATGAAATTAATTCTTTACGCCGAACATGGTAATATTTTTAGAAATTTGTTATTATTCGACTACGTGTTGTTATTTCATGGTAGACGTTCGCTTACGTTCACATTACACTGGATATGCATAGAAAAATCTGGTGTGGTCACCATCCAACCTTGTAAGACAGCGCCGAAAGCTGTTGATTCTGTCAAATTGTTTCTATAAACGATTATAGCTCCTCAACTGCTCATCCCATTGATATAATTAGTATACACATTTAAAATCACTAAGGTATGAGCTGGTATGCGTTTGGACGCTATCGTGTTTACAGACACACTAAAATTTTTTGCCAAAAATGTTTTACTACTAAAACAGTATGATGATCCTTTCCGATCCGGTAACTTAGCATGAAGTACCAGAAACCGGTTTTTAATCGGACACTTAGGGTTATGTTACTTTGGCGGATGCGCCGGTTAGCAGTTCTTATGTGTAGTAGGTTGGGACCTGGAGTCTATTTTTATTGGTAGCATGGAAACAGAGCGGTCAAAAGGTAATTTATTTTAACTCAAATTCAAACGGAGGACGCGAGAACTTTCTTTGAAACCTTGAGGGTTTGGTATCGCTAGATTTTTAGAAGCCAAAAATAATAGTAAATGAACACAAAGTATAACTTTCGGGTGATTAAAAGTCAAATTCTAACCAAAACAAATATATTTACAAAATTAACAAAAAGATTAAAAACCCTTCAAATCGAGTGTACAAGAATCATTGAACCTCTTGACATTAATGAAGATGATTGGAGAGAAAACGGATGACAGAGACATTATTATTTTATAAAAATTACCTAAATTGTTATTGGCAAATTTACATCAGCAGAGATGGCATCACGGGCACACACAGAAACAAAACACAAGATTAGGGTCTATCGCCCTAAAACACGTAACGACTACATCTTTCGACTTCTAAACCACGACCTCGACTGATATTCTAAAATATACCTACTTCAAAACCAGAAAAGCTGTTTCCCCTCCACACACAGAACCAAAGTTCGTTATTTTAGCAAAAACCCTCAATAATAAAAACCCTCAGACCACACGGACTGTTCCACAAACTTCTAGAAAAAATCTGTATTTATGACATCCGGTCCAAAGGACCCAAACTATTTCCTAACCAAACATCTCTTTGGTATTCTTACATCTGTTGCAACCGTTTGTTCTGCCTGTCTATGCAATCTCAAAACAAAAGACAAAATTCCGACCTACCACAATGCCAGTCTGATATATCAAACCGATATTATTACGATATAGAAGGTAAAACACGCCAAAACGGGTTCATTGCTTAATAATATTAAGTCATATACCCGAAATATTCAGCTGAAGTTGACAATCGTGTTGTTTGGCTATTATTTGTTATTATTATATGGTATTTAGTAAAATAGGTTGTTCTTTGTCGTCGTATTACAATTAAAACAGTGGAATAGACCTAATAAATAAGGGAGGCATTAACTAATATTTAATCGTCTCGGCTACCCTTGTACAGAAATATACAGACCGATGTTACTGGACTTGTATCTGGCGATGTCTCTGACACTGTGTCTGACTCTGTAGTACTGACAGTAGTTCTTAAATCCGGTTCTGGATGAAAAATGCTTTCACCTCTCAAACTCATGAAAATGCTTCCTTAATCCTTTCTAAACACCTTTCAAGCATCCGTTATTTTGGTCTGTCCAGAAGATTAGTTAACAAAATATATGATGAATTAAGCTTGAATTTTATATTTATTAGCCTACTAAGTAGGGTGTAAAAATAATGGTAGTGGCTACTAAAAAAACTTATTCATACGGCTGTTAATGTTTTATCACGATTTATATGATGTAGTTTATTCGATAGATACAGAACTTTGTTGTTGACCATACACGTGATCTGGTCATTCGATGTAATTCGCCTAATTTATCAGAAATGTAATCACTTTATGTATAATTAACTTATTATTCCTAGCCTTTCATTTGCGTAAACCGGGATTTCCAATACATAAAGGTCATGAAAAGTCAAACCCGTAGTCTTCAAAAGTCTGAAATTACAAAAATGCACTTGTTTGTGTACACAGTTGTCTCGTTAGTAATGAAAGCAATTTAATAAGCACCCACCATTGCTATATGAATTATTTTTATGAAATCATGAGAGAAACATATTTTTGTTACTGAAGACATTTAATTTGTATTATTGAATAAGGATGTTAATTAATTTCCTTTCTTACTGGCGCACTTTTTTCTTGGCCAGTGTAATAATCCATATAATAATCAACTAATAGCCTGCTTACATTGTCGAAGTATTGATTTGAAGTAATAAAAATTTAAAAAAATATGTACTTAAAAATATCAAGACAGTAATATGATATAATTAAATATTTGGAATTTAGTTCTATTAATATGTCACCCAAATACTCTCTGCTGTTTTCAGTGTCCATAGGTATTTATCGTAAACGATAGATATTTTTATAATTATATTAACATCTAAAACTATAAATGAATATTGTTTAACGTAGTTAATAGTTATACAGTTAGTTACGTAGTTAAAGTTATAAATAAAAATTATAAATTATTGTATCGTGGTAAAAAAATCAAAATTAGCTGTTTAAAAATCAATATAGTATATAAAGTGGACATAAAATCTTCAAAAAAGTTTTATTTCTATTCTTGTTCACGTTCTTTAGCATTTCAAACAAACATAAATCCATAAAAGATAAATTTCCACAGCAGTGATACGAAAAACTACCCTTCAATTAATCATAATACCCAAACATTTCATCTGTCATCCCCTTCCCGAAATTACCCAGCCCACGGTCGATAATAATTAATGAACGTTTCTACGAATTAAGGCTACCGCACCACAGAAGATTAGTATTATTTTTCAGCGTTAGGTGGCGCTGCGCTTCACTGGCCTCCAATTCACCAGAGCGAGCGCCTACCACTAAATGATGATAAAATGATGCACGTTGAGCGAATTAATAGCCGTCTCGCCGTTGGCCTACCGATTTCTTCTCGGAATTCGTCTCAGTAAACGGAAAATTGGTATTTTATCCCTCACAGAAGATATTCGGGATTGACGCTGGATAAAGAAGTAAAGGAGGAAAGGGAGGAAAGTGGCTGACATACAGTGGAAGGAACCCCACTTTTGACGAGGTCTAATATCTCTTGGGTTATTTGTAGGAAAATGTGTATCTGAGCGGGGAAAGATGCCGAAAAGGCGAAGTCGTTTAGGATTAAATGGCATCGAGAGTGGTGTAATATAAAGAAGTTAGTAGAAGGAATGGCACCACTGGGAATGATGCTGAAATAGCGTTACTGCGAGACATTAAAGATATGTGTATTGTTTGACACATCAGTTATTTTTTTTTATTAAAATACAAGAATTGCTTTTTGGGTGAATGGATGTCAAAACAGATTTTTTATATAACTACAAGTAAAGTTACTACCACATATTGAGTGTAAAAGTTGAACAATGTTGATTAAGAATCCTATGACATGTCATAGGATTCTTAATCACATAAGTCACACTTATCCAATAACTTAAAATCATCTTAAAATTAAATATGTCCTTACATTAAATATGTAGGGTGGTCTTTAAACAATTATTCAATTTTGTGAAGGCACAGCCACTCTGGATCCCCCCATCCTAACGTTTATATAAAAGCTATACTGCCTAAACTGTTCATCAAAGTGATCTGTAAATTCGTTCACATATTTAATGTCATTGAAGGATGAGCTGCTATCAGTTTGGCCAAAATCGGATGAATCCCTAAGATGACGCATGTAACATTTGCGGTCGTCATTGGTAATTCTAAATGCGTATTTAATTAAAAAAAAAAATAATTTCAGCACGATCCGTTTGGGCGCTATCGTACACAAACTTATACAGTCCCTGGCCATATGATTAGACGGACTATAGTAAATCCATTGAGCGTCTAATTTGGCGAGGGACTGCACATATACATACATACCAACATACATCTTACAAATTTATTGCAATGGAAATAATGACTTTTGTGCGATATTTTTTTATTAATTTATTTCTCGAGGAAATCAGTGCTATCAAAACAAAGCCACTCGTTATTAATAAAAAAAATTAGTTGGTTGTGTACATGGCCTATCTCAACATGGCATACGACCCTTTGCCAATACTGATTAATAAAACTCATTTATGTACCAATGCTGTTTATTGCTCTTTATCTTTACTGGAGCAGGATCCTACAGCTGAGAGCAAACGTCTATTAATTATGTCGAAAAAACGAAGTCATTGATTAGCAATAATGCCAACACTGGATTTTGTCTTGTTTATTTATTACATTAAATATATTAAACACATCTCAATGAAGATGATTAACGACATACACTCGAATTAGATCCAAAAATGGTTGCGACTGTTTTTTCGAATATCCACGAATATAATCCTTCAAAGGAACATCCCTAGCACCTCCAAAATTATCCAAAATAAGTATTTTCTCAATGTCTATTTTAGCAACATAGAATTGATGTTCTGGAACAATAGCAACAAAAAAAATATTAGTATCAAATTTACTATAATTGCGGATAGAAGTAAAATATACAATACCTCCTGGCCATTTTTTCATTTCGGGATGTTTGTAAAACAGAGCATTCTTGCCAAAATTATACTCTTCCGTATTTTTCTTCAACTACAAAATAATGTAGGTAATCATAGAATGTAAGTACAAAAAAAACTATGATTACTTGTGACATACCTTTATGTACTTTCCTGTAATCATAACTTTTGGACATCTAGGACTTTGAGGATCCAAATCCACTGCTTTGCAGTAGTAATTCTCTTCCAGTGAACACATAATTGTTACCCTATTATCTTTCTAAAAAAATTAAATTATTCGGCAAATTCTTCGAGCGAATTATCTACTGTAATTTTTAAAATAACTGGCTAATCAACTAACTTTATCTATGTAACTAAAATGATATTATGGTGGTATTTTTTCGCGCATTCATTTCGAAATTTTAGCGAATAAAGCATGGTATGTACTTATCTCAATATGCATATTTTCGAAGAAGATAATTATTAGAAGATAAGAATTAACGAACGCTGTCGTAATTACCACATAACACCTTGCTTATACCATATTTAGACGAAAAAATAAAGTTAATGAGTTTTCTGCAAACGACAATTATTGTTTGGTTATAGAAATCATATCATTATAATCCATTTTATACTTCTATTAAGTATATCGTCAAACGTGATTAGAAAACAAGTTGAATAAAGAAATAATTATTCTCAAAATTACTACTAGAAAGGTACAATCTTTTAGAATTTCGCTGGGTATGGTAAGACAGCATCTTACCAGCAAATCCGATGCACTTAGATCCATATCAGTCATATAGAAATATGGAATTCCAGTACTATTTTCCGTTGTTCCATCGCTCATAGACTTTAAAGTAGCAAATGGATATCCTTCGATAGGTTTATGCGTAGAAATTGTCGACATCGCAACCCATTCTAGAAAAAAAAAAATTATAAAAATATTTGCCACTGTAATGTTGATTCTGTGTGCGTAAATCATATTACTCAAACTATGATAAGGTAATTTAAAACTAGAGGAGTACAAAACAAGCCTGACTAACAAACAACATGTTTAACTAATGTGTATTTATATTTAGACAATGCAAGATTGAACACAAAGAAAATAAATAATATTAAAATTATTGGAAATACAGAATAACTACCATAAAGTTTAAGCAAAATAAAAGTATTTACAAATTTATTCTAATTAATAATACTTACTTGTCGATTTTACAATATATCTTGCCATTCTTACAATATCGTCCGGATCTGGAAAGGGCTCCCAAACTTTTTTTGCGTTTATAAAACTAACAAAACACAACACTAACAGGAATTTTACGAAATACATTTTTAATTACAAAACTCGCAAATAACACACAAACGAAATCGAACAGAACAAAGACGGGCAGTTTATTATTGTGCGGTGCTTAACCTCAAACGTAAGTGAATGAATAATGAATCAGAAACATCGCTCACTCGGCTTGCTCTTATTATTATATACGGTATAATTGAGGCAAAGGTCAGTGCGTATCAGTGAGAGTAGGGGAAAATTGCGATCTAAAGTAATGTTTTTTTGGCGATTCGATTATTTTGCGATTCGGTACCGGTCAATAGTAAACAAGGTAGTTATTTTTACTTGTTCTGAATATGCCAGATTCTCGCCGACCTTAATTGCATGTTTATTTATTTTTAGAAGTCGCGCGCTTTTGTCTTTGTCACTGTCACTTACTGTAAAAAAGTAGTTAGTCTTTAAATTTTTCTTATTGATTGTTACTCAAAAATACACTAACAATTAAGTACTAACTTTCATCGAAAAAAAAAAAATAGGTTTTTTCGAAATTCGTCGTAGCTAAGTGTAGCGATGGGTTGTGTCGGTCTTATGCGAATCACCATGTTATCGAAAAAGTCCATCTCAGCTGTAGTCAAATGATTTGAAAATATGATCCCTACCTCCCCGGTAATAAAGCCAACGCCGCGCCATCTCGGTTTTCCGTTTTATAGACTCGACAATCACCACACACGAATGCGTTTTTCCATTTAATACCAAAACCTGTGGAGTTAAGCCTCATTGTGGCGAAGAAAAAATGTAGCTAAGAGATATTATATGCATACCACAGAACGGCGCAACCTTTTCGAAAACGTTATTCGGTTGTGGCCGTGGGTAGATAAATCAACTCTATACAGTGTAACGGAAAAGGAGGGTAGGCATTTACAACTTTATTTCGCGTTTAGAAGGCCTCGTGCGCCCACCATGGTGGGTTTATGTATATATTTTTCGTTTTCCACGGGAGGCGGCGGCATTTCGTTAAATTGTTCCCTTCAAACGTAATTTACGAGTACGCGGTCCACGACAGAACGAGAAATAAATAACGCACGCCCGTAACATAACCGGAGGGCAACAACTCGCGCACCGAAAAAAGCATTAGAGCCTCGCTTTTATTGTATAATGGATGATTTTGCGTTTTGTTTCGTGCATCACGCCAGCAGGATGTCCCATAAAAGAATATGTCACGTAAATGTAGATCACCTATATAACCATAACTAATAATTATGTGCAGGATTTAATTTTGTCATAAAGATATTTGACTAAAAAAAAAATGCAGCATTACAGCTCTATAACCGCTTTTATCAATCGTCTGCATTGAAAATTGCCTGTTTGGTAATCTCAATACCAAATCCCATCAACGACTAACATTATCAGATCGGCATTCACACCGCCATCAACCCATTAAGGGTGTATTAGATATGCACCACGAGCGCAAGACGTGTACCGTAACGATCGCCAGCTTTTGCATCTCCTCGGAGCAGCAAACGCAGCAACCACCGCTCAAATGAATAATGTTCCTGAGCATATGTTAATGCGCGAGAGAAAACGCGAAGAATTTAAAGCGATATGCGGCGAGGATAGTGCGAAATAGACTCCATTAGCGACTGAAAGGAGCAACATTACCAACCCCATCGCGTTCCATACTTCATTCTCCCAGAACCCGGAATGTTCGCGAGATTATTTTTGCTACGTCTCAAGGCTTGGACTGTTCAGGCCAAACCTTGAGGAAATCCCGTGTAAGAACCAGGATTAAGTTATAAAATAAGTTAGAATATAAAATCCTTACGATTTAGAAGTCCTAGAACGTAACCTGGTGTATTTCTAGTTCAAACTAGAAAGAAATTTCTTATAGTAAAGGCCTTTTTTGGTTGATAATTAACGTTGGATAGAAAAACAAATTGAGCGGTCTGTTAAAGCGTAGTAAATTCGTTTCGTTTTCCCGCGGGACATCCGCAAAAGACGAATGCAACGAACCGGGACGCGGAATGGCGGAAGGGAGAGAGGGACAGTTCCTTTGTAATTTTTTTTCTTGTTTAGTGGTTAATTTAAATACAGATTATTCTCATGCCGGAATAAATGGGACCATATATCTTATGATGGCCTCGGCGCGACGCCGAGATTATTCAGCACGGTTCTGCGAGAAAAACGCTGAGTGTCCAAACACAGCAACGCGGATTTTAGCTGCAAATAATTTTAAGGAAAATGGGATATTTAAATACCTACATACAGAATTGATAATGATAATGATAATGTTGCTAGTAGCAACAGCAGCCAGCGGCTATTTTGTGGTCACATTACGCTGTTTACCAGCAAAAGTACTGCTGCCGCTGGTGGCTACTACCAGCAAGCATCAGTTCAAACTATAAGGTCGGAAACCCATTATTTATTTATTAAGATATGATCAAATTAAGCGAGATATTTGTAAGAACATTCGGAAATGTCAAAGGTTTTTGCTAGGGTTGAACATCTGGTTTAGGATTTGACCGCGTGTTATAAGTTTAAAATTGAAGAGTTGTCATTGGCTAAGAAGAAATGCTTCCGGCTTCCTTTGGGGTCGAGGGATGCAAACGAACAGATCTCGCTCTTCTCATTTCAACCACCGTCATGTAAAGTACACGTTTTTGTGGAGCGTTCTTAGGCGCTTAAGTTTATCCCTGATAAGTCTTTTCAACTCGTCTCGCATTTCATTGTAAATTAAATTATTCATATCTCTGCTAAAAGTGTGTCTGTCTAAATCAACTCCTAGGTTTAATTTAAACGTCAATATGTTCAATGCTTCATTCATTTTTCTATGTAACCTATCAAACGGGATTGTTGATTATTATTGTTAATAGATGTTATTGTTTTGATAAGTGTTTCGTTTCATTTGAGTAGTCTTGCTTTATCAGCCCTTATTAAATGTTAAATACTTAAACGCCTCAGTTAGTAGTCAGAAAATGTGTTCACAAGGTTCAGGAAAAAGAACCCAGTTAGTTTTGCCTTCGAATAAATTGGAAGAGATTTGATGAATTAGAATTTTGACCAGTAATTAAAGCCCTTAAACCGCGCTAGGCCAAATGTTAGGAAGTCGCGGTTGTTCCCGCCATTTTGACCTACATATCTTTTGTCAGGTGAAGGCGTCGCAACCATAAAATATTTCATATTTGATAGTGATAATTTGTGGGGTTTTACTGACTACCTGCCTTGAACTTACATAAAATTTGAAAGCACTGTACGGTGTTAATAACATAAGCAAGGCCACGATGGCAATAAAATTAGAAATTCTATATTTTTATCAAGTATTTAGTTGAAATGTCAATGGCTCTACTACAATTAGTTATTTACAAAATTATTTTAATTAATAATTAAATCATTATTTCAATTATTATTAATTACATTATATATTTTCATTAAAAATATCTCTTTCAGGTCTTCAATTGTTTCCCAGTATATTTCTAAATAACAAATTGTTCAAAAGTTACTGTTTTCATCCGTAATTTAGTTTCTACTTTATATTTAATGTATTATTTATATTAACTTCAAACACAAAAGTAATTCAATCAGTTTTCCGTCCAATTTATTAATTAAAATATAATATACTATTATATAATTATACAATTTAATATACAATTGATATAATTAAAATCCGATATATTTTACAAAATATATTAGTATATATGCATTTCTACTACCTACAAATAAAGCTCAAATAAAATTCATAAATAAGGATAATCCAGGTTATTCAATTTTGAAGAAATATTTGTATATATAACAAAAGTAATGAATTGCTGCTTTAAATTATTTATTATAATCGATGGTTGGTATTTTCTACAATACCCACATTTATCCTGAACCAGCAGGGCAAGCTCTAAATAGCGGCTTGTGAAAGTTCAACATGTTCAACTTTACAAGCAACAGCCAAAACCATTCGCCGGCATGCAAAAATAGCGGTTGCTGAGTGGTTACACTATGCTGGTTAACAGCGGCTAATAAATCTACAACAAGCAGCAAATACTAAAACAGCGTAGTGTGACCACCCCATGTTTTGCATTCCAATCAATGTTGCAGAATAACTTTTCGATCGGCGACTATTCATTATGTGAACAGTATTTTAACAACTATATCGCTTAAAGCCCTCTTTATATATTGGGAGAATATTACCTCGCATAATATTTATAAAACACATTTCAAAAATACATAATTTCCTGAGTTAACATTCATGTTGGTTGCTGTAAAGGTTAAACAAGCGCTAGTGGGCTGGCTGCTGCTAAACTCACTCGCTAACTGGTAAAACAGCGCTGCTGAATGGCCACACTATGCTGTCAGCAGCCAGTAGCAAATAACACGCTTGTAAAACAGCCTAGTGTAACCAGGACATTACGATATTTTCATAGATTTTTGTTCTTAACCTCAAATAAAACATTTTTAATACATTTCAGGTATGAAAATTATGTATTTCAGTAAAATCTAAGTGAAACGGTGCAAGAGTACAACCTAAATAATTCATATCGCCCTCGCCGTTGAATTATTTACAGCATTTCGGTGGACAAACCGTGTCCGTCAGTCCACCTTTGATATCAAAAAACTTTCTAGTGCCTCCGCCAGAAGTTCTCTGAATGAACATGGGCCGGGCTCATTAAAATTTATTTCGACTGAATATGGATGAAAGAGGGCAGTACCTGCCAAAGTTAAGAGCATCCGAAGAAACGACCTCGACGCCATTGAGAACTTTTTCCTCCATTCGGATTAACGAAGTTAGCTCAAATACGAATTAGAGATACGGTTAATGCACTTTGGGGTTAATTCCACGGCGTAATAGAACAAATGATTAGTTTGAAGAGCCAGCACAAAGTTAATTATGAATTATGACTGTTACCGAACTCAAACTCGAACAGATTTGTGGGCCAACTTGAACATAAAACCCACTAGTACAAACTGCTGGATTAGGCAGTAGAGATAGGTTGGAAAATGGTGGAAATTCAACGTAACTAAGCTTCCTATATCTATCCAGAAATTATTTTTCTTTGTTCTTACGTAATTAATTTTAATAATGTTATGCTAGGGCTAAACTAAGCGTACTGTACGCACCGTATACTACGCTGCGAGGACGTTCAATAATTGCAATACGTTGTTTTAAATTGACGCAACTAGACCACCGTTTCGGGTGGTGAAAAGGGCATACGGCAAAAGTGCAATAAGTCTGCAAAAACGCCGGAAAGGTCATGCAAAATCACTTACCCATTTCTGAATTTCTTGGCAATTACCCCATCAATTAATATCTTCCATCACGACCATCACAGTGAAGTCTAAAAACACTATTCACAAGAGAAACAAATAATACACAAAAATCTAATGAAAATGTCAAACTTGCACCGCAACTGGCCTGTTTGTGACGTCACGCGCAGGCGTTAACAAGAATACCTACTCGACTCAGTCTTTTGTCTGGAATCTCTGAAACCAGCGAAAAATGTGCCTGAAATTGGAAAACCGGGAATGAAAACGTCGCGATCTCCGAAAATGCACCACCCGCATAAGTAGTTAGACATTTTTTAAGCACACGCGGTTAAAATAGTTTCAAAATTACTCGATTATTTTGACTAAATTGGAGACGCAACACGAGCAACGTTTTTTTACAAAACCACACACACGTACTGGCAATGGCACACACTGTGCAAACTGCAAGTGGTATAATAGCGCATTTGTCCTAACTGACAGGCCAATACAAATTAAAAGTACATTTTCAAAAAATTGAAAGTGATTTAAAAGATTGGCTATTTTCAAGCTAAACCAATAGACAACACGATTTTGAACGATTATTTTTACTTGTTTTGAATTTATGTGTAGTCAAAAGTGCTATTTTGCACCAAAACAATTCCAGGGCAGTATTTTGTTTGGTGATGCAGCAAAACTTTATTGATATTTGGCTATTTGGTACAGTTTGACCTACCTGAGAAATAAAGACAGCATTTTGTTGTGATATATTAAAAAGAAAGTACCTAATAATTTTAATATCTCATCTTGGATCTTGGCTCACACCAACTGTAAATATATTGCCTCAAAAACATAATAAAAATAAGCGATATGTTTTTTTTATAATAAAAAATGCAAAACTTAAGAAAATTCTTTATTTATCTTACACAAACTTATAAACTAAAGTATAAACACTAAATCGCTAGCGTCTCTTAAAACCGTACTTCTTTCGTTCGTAGAACAGATCCGTCTTCGAACTGCCCAAGTTCACAATCTTCGGACACCCGTCACGATCCTTCTCTTGTATGGTGCACTCTTTGCAGTAATAAGCGTCCGAAACACCAGGTCCACCGCATATAACGCAACGCCCCTGATAAGAACCGTAGTTACACTCGTCACATATTCGAACCAACGTGCAGGGCCTCACATACGAGTCGCAAATTACACATTTTCCATCGCATTTCTCACATAACCTCCCAATAGCGACACCCGGCTGTTTACGACAAAATATTAGATCTGGATGATGTTTCGCCATTGTATTATCTATAAAAGTACAGTAATTATTATTTGTTTGATAGTTTTAGATATAATAAACATACCTGTGTTTTATTTAGGAAAGAATTATACGAAGAGGATCAGCAATACAGACATACACAAATCAACATAACCTCAAATAATTTGATTCCGTTCTTGAATCAATACAGACAGCGTGTGGCGACATCTTCGAATCAGTGGCTGCACTGCCTTTCTACCGGGCAATATGAATGATAAATATAGTTATTTATGTTCAAAAGAGCAACTCAGAATGCTTTTTAATCATTATAAAGCTAATTACAGTAATAGAAGCGATTATTTCATTATAAACCTTGTTTTGATTCGATGTGGTTTTATGAATGTACCCCATACGACGGTACCACATAACCTCATTTTTTGTAACATAACCTCACTTTCTTAAAATGTTATCCAAGAAATTGTTTTTATTTAGTCCCTATAGAAGTTATTTAAGACGTTTTTCGACGAATAAGGAATATGACGTTATTGTTATTGGAGGCGGGCATGCCGGTACGGAGGCTTGCGCAGCCTCAGCTCGTATGGGGGCCAAAACATTATTGGTTACGCACAAGAAACACACTGTAGGTTCGTTCCTGTTTACAACTAATATTAATAAATGGTCTATAATTTGGATAAATTTTAGGTGAAATGTCCTGTAATCCATCTTTTGGTGGTATTGGAAAGGGGCACTTAATGCGGGAGGTTGACGCTTTGGATGGAATATGTGGAAGAATCTGTGATAAATCTGGCATTCAGTATAAGGTTTTAAATAAGAGTAAAGGACCAGCGGTATGGGGATTGAGGGCTCAAATTGATAGGGAGCTCTATAAGAAGCACCTTCAGGAAGAATTGTTTAACACGTCTAATTTGGATATTCTTGAGGCTCCTGTAGAAGATTTAATAGTTGAGAACCCAAAAATTGTTGGAAATATGACTGTCGTTGATTGTAAAGGGATTATTTTAGGTAAGAAAGTCTTATGTGTATTTTGGTAGAAAAATATAGCATTATATTTTTAGGTGATGGTACACAAATTAAATCAAAAGCTGTTGTGATGACAACAGGAACGTTTTTGAAAGCTCACATTAATATAGGATTAGAAATGAAACCAGCTGGGCGTATTGGAGATGAACCAGCAATAGGTATAAAACACTCATCCTAAAAAAAAAAACCCATCTAAAAATTTGATAAATTTTTATCTCCAATAATCTTTGGTGGATTTTAATAATTGTTTTACTAAGTTTTAAAATAATTAAACTAAATTAATTAAGTTAAAACACTATATCATCATCTATGCCAATTATTGTTATTGGAATATATTTAACCAGCTTCTGTTATTGATATTACTGGAGTATATTTTAGAGTCATTTTAAACTAAGTAGAGCACAGTGACATATGCAACCAATTATACCCATATATTTAGTTGCATACACAACTGTGCTCTCTTTGGTTTGAATCATCTATACTAGTTTTTATCCCAAAAACTAATCCAATTATAATTTTAAGGCTTAGCAAACACCTTAGAAAAATTAGGATTGCGGATGGGCCGTTTAAAAACAGGAACTCCACCCCGCCTTAAAAAATCTACAATAGACTTTAGCGTCTGCGAGGTTCAAGAAGGGGACAACCCTCCCATGCCCTTCTCTTTCATGAACGAGAAAGTTTGGATTGACCCAAAAGATCAGCTTCTGTGCTATTTAACATACACGACACCAGCATTAGAGCCAATAGTTAAGAATAACATCCACGTTAATAGGCATGTTAAGGAGGAAATTATGGGTCCTAGGTATTGCCCAAGTATTGAGTCTAAAGTGCTCAAATTTGGGGGGAGAAAGCATCAAGTTTGGTTGGAACCGGAAGGCTTGGAGAGCGATGTTATTTATCCAAATGGTATTTCTTGTACTTTACCGGAAGATCTGCAGATTGAGTTGGTTCGGACCATTGTTGGGTTGGAGAAAGCAGAAATAGTTAGATGTGGTAAGGCGTTTGATATATTCTTTCTTAAGTCATTTGGATATCTCATAACAAAGCTGTCTTTATGTAGGTATAATAACTTATCAATTATGGTAAATCTTAGTGTAGATAGTGATTTACCGTGACAGAAAACAATATATGTACATAAATTGTGTACATTGTGTGTCATGATTTAATCTTTAACAAAACTGGATAACTCTAACCTCTAAAACTTACAGAATGACATAAAACAAAAAAATTGTGTTTAAAGTTTAATTGTCAAATTTCAGAATTGCCAACCTAATTTATTTTCCATGACACACTAGAATTTCTTTTATTCAACATTATTTATCTTGTAAGACAAGAAGTTCAGACATTCAAATGCCTGTTTGCTCTTTTTAATTCTAGGTTATGGCGTGGAATATGAATATGTGGATCCCAGGGAGTTATGGTCAACCTTAGAATTACGTAAAGTTAACGGATTGTTTTTAGCTGGACAAATTAACGGAACAACAGGTTATGAAGAGGCTGCCGCTCAGGGTGTGTACGCTGGAATAAACGCAGGTGCTAAGGTATTAAAAATAATCTATTCTGTATAGATGTTTCAAACCAAGGAGAGCACAGTTGTGTATGCAACCAAATATACGTGGGTTAATTATAAACCATACACTGGGTATAATTGGTTGCATATGTCACTGTGCTCTACTAGTTTAAAACTACTCTACTCTTATATGCAAAATTTATGTGGAAGAATTTGCTTGTGTTCAATTTATTATGTTTTTCGTGGCACATTTTATTCTTAATATTAATATGTAGAATTAAAAAAAAAAAATAAACAATTTTAGGCTCTTCAAAAAGAACCATTGCTTATTGACCGAAGTGATGGCTACATAGGAGTCTTAATTGACGATTTAACGACACAAGGGACAATGGAGCCCTATCGAATGTACACATGCCGGGCAGAATTTAGGTTAATGCTACGTCCGGACAATGCAGATTTAAGACTAACGGAAAAAGGCTATCATTTAGGGTGTGTTTCCACGGAACGTTACAACCGCACATTAGAAGTCAAAACTAAACTACAAGATGGTGTAGAACTGTTAAAAAGTGTTAGCAAAACTGCAAATGTGTGGAGGGAATTACTCAAGATGACCTCTACAAGAAGTAATCTACAAAAAACGTAAGTGTCTTTGTGATTATTAAATTTTTTTTGTTACATAAATTTTTTGTTTCAGTGCTTTTTTAATGCTTCAATCTGGATCTGATGATTTAACAGTTTTTGATTTAGCTAAAGTGGCGCCGGAATTAAAACAATTGACTGAAGATAATGTCATCGCGGAGAGGTTAAGAATTGAGGCTTTGTATGAAGAGGCAATTCAAATGCAGGCTGGAGAAGTTGCAGAATTGAAACGTGATGAAGCTTACTTGATCCCACAAGATATTGATTATAATTCGGATTCTCTGAATCTCAGTTTTGAGGAAAGGGAGAAACTTGAGACGTTCCAACCTCAAACTGTAAGTTGTTGAGGTTATGTGTGTCGAAGTTTTGAGGTTATGGATATGATTTTACAGATTGCTGCCGCTAGTCGAATTCCAGGTGTTTCTCCTTCATCAGTTTTTAAGTTATTACGATATGCAAAACATCGAGAAGGTGTTTTTGCTGTGCAATAAAATTATTTTGATGTCAAAAGTTTTATTTCTTAGGATAACTTTAAAATAACTATGTATGCCAAATAATTTTTATTTGAAATTTTATAAAATACTGGTACAACATTTACATAACTAACACTATATACATACATTAAAATGGGCGTTAAATAATTTTAATAATAGTATATAATACTGGTATCATTAAAATATGATCATTGTGCCATTAGAACTTTATCAGAAACGCGTTTGTCGGCCAATCACATGACAGAATGGAAAATTGTCACCTGTCAAACAACTGTCAAGTTTTTCATTTAGGTTAGATTGGGTTGGATCTATAATATATGTTCAATAAAAAAAATCTCTAGCATGCCATGAAGAAAGAAAATATTGTAGAAATCGTGACAATTAAAAATATTAAATCATGGCACAATAGAAATTCTCTTTTATTGATAGAGTAGTTTTAAACTAAGTAGAGCACAGTGACATATGCAACCAGTTATACCCAGTGTATGGTTTATAATTGACCCGCGTATATTTGGTTGCATACGCAACTGTGCTCTCCTTGGTTTGAAACATAACTGGAAATTGATGATTACTCCAAGTTGATGTATGTTATAAAGTTCCACATCCACTTGGAGCAACTTCTAGTTACCTTCAGTACTACTTGTAAACTTGCTTTTCAAACAATGAATACATATAAATTGACAGCTATTCCTTACCAAACAAGGGTTCTTTATTGCCAAACAGAGATCTATTGATTATATTTTCTCAGATTAAAACATCAATGATATAAAATATTCATTAAATACTAAAATTGCAAAAGTCTTTAAATCACAATTTGCTATCAAATTACTTATGTACACACTTCTAACCAATTAAAAAATAGGTTTTTGCAATTTTAGTAAATATCTACTTCAATAAAAAAAAAAAACGAAACATATAAATACATAACAAATTCTAAATATAAAGGCTGCGTACAGCTACACTGCGTTAGAAGCTACACTTATTTACATATAAAATAATGAATGAAATGATCAAAAACAAAAGATGGGCAAAATTCGTTGTCGGTGGTAACACTAACTAAAAACGATCAACAACTAAAAGGAACTTAACTACATACAATAAAATAATCGTTGATAAATTAATTAAAAAATAAAACAAAATGTAATTTTCAGTCTCGTTTTAGTGATGGACACCACCACAGATGAACGATAAATGCATGAGTTATTTGTTATATTGCTGCCACATGAACACATTTAAATATTACAAACGGGTTTGTATAAAAAACCGACTAGTTGTAATTTGTTTCTTGTCCTCTTCTGGGTAAATTCTCCGAAAAATGTATAAACCTTTGTACATTCAAATAAAATATTTTTAGAAAAATAATTTTCTTGTCATATTATTGTCATATTCTTTGGCCACCCTTCAGAGCAGAATCGGCCAGAATTCGGAAAACCATAACAGCCATTAGGCCATCATTAAGCAATTTTTTTTCATATTGTTCAACAACTTGTTTCCAAGGCAATGGATCGTGTATTATTTGTCGTGATGCTGTGACTTGATACTGTATCTCCCATTGATGGATGTCCCTGAGAGGTCGATGATTGATGGTTTGTAGTTCCGGCTGTCTCAATAGCACTTCCGCGTCTCCAACACCAATAGCGTTTGACAGCCGTCAAAACCTGTAAATCGGAAAAAATCGTTACTTTTATTTTTACTGGACGTTTTAGTGATTATATTTACCTGTGGTTGGCAACCGACAACAATGAAGATGAAAACTCCTGATAAGCAGTTCATGATATCCGTGAAGTACCAAACTTCTTGGGGTCCACCAACCATCCACGAGATTATATCGGCTGTCCATGAAATTCCCATCACTACAACCAGTTTTAGACAAACACGACCCAGAGCGGCCCTGAAATAAATAAAAAAATAATGTTTATTTCTGGCAAAAGCAATATGTTTTTGGAAAGTCTAATCGTTTTGTAAAGAAAATTCATCACGGTCTTTCGAGACGGAGAACGAGTTAAGTCATTAGATGGCAGTACGTACGAAAGCTGTCAACGGCGTCGAAACAAGTAATAAACTGCGCTTTATAACATGATGTATTGGTTTAGCGCTCCAATTTAGTTTTGAAAATAAACTCGCGCGACTTAATAAATAAAACGTTGCGTTCTCCACGGCGCCATATTGTTACCATATAACTGTCTCCGTTCGAAATTGCAAACGGAAACAATATTTATCGGCCACATCAATTAATTTCTTATAATATTCCAATGCCCCAATTAAATCTAATAATAGGCCCATGTAAATTTACCGGCGCTACCTACCTCGGGGCTTAAGTGATTAAGCTGGTCATTAGAAGTGTAAGCAATTGACGTAGAAAAAAATGAAGAATGACCTACACCATGCTATTTGAATAATTAATTGAGGATGCAGATTATTGAAACACCCGGTTGTCTATTTTCTAAATGTTCGATCGCCGAGCGTATAAATAACAAGAAACATGTAGATGGCTAAAGGATAGCTCGGAGTGCAAAAGCTCAGCGTTGGTACACTTTGACAGTATAGACCCTTGTGATGTTAATATTCAAATGAGCAGCAAAACAACGCGCGTCACGGCGGAGGTACATAGAACATGTATTACCTCGGTAACGATCTCTCTTTCTCGCAAAAGAGAGACGGCTATCAAAAAATTGCATAATCGATGTTGCTTCAACTAGAACACGATGGATTTCATACAATTAGTGTTTTGCTCTACGTTGGAGGTAATGTTAACTATTACACAAGGGAACAAGGGTCGTACAACCAGAATAGAGATCACATATTTTTGTTGACCTAACATCACTTTTCATATATCAAGTCATCAAAGTGTTGTGACAAGTCTAATATCGTATATTTCGCTTGAGTTAGCCTTCTGTGCATACGTTCTCATAATAGATTGTTCAAAATATTACGAATCAACAAGTTCATGGAAAAGCCATGGACACCTGATATATGCTGTATTTTCTGTTAGATCGGACTTTTAAAGTGGATAAAAAGGAAGCAAAAGAAAATGCCGTTTGCAGGTCCTATGTTGTGGCGAGAGCCTTCCAATCATGTTTTTAGATGATTGCTATTTTTGGACGATAAGCGTCTCCGGATATTCGAAGAAGGATAAGCATAAAATAAAATATCCAAATTAGCCATCAGCTTCGCGACCTATCCCCCATGGAGACAACCATCCTCTCCCAAGTGCGCCATCCACTTCATCATCTTCGATTTTTGACACAGAAGAGGTTTCGCTTGTATGAAGAAACTTGCCTGATTGGACAGAGTGTCTGAAATCACTCTGTCAAATTAGGCAAGTCGTGAAGATTCACCATTTCAAGTTTTATGAACACATCACCTTACAAACCATTGCGAACTGAATGATTTGGTTAAAGGCTTAGTTAGGTTTATCAAAAGAAAAAGCCGAGTTAAATTGTTTTTGCGTACTGTATTGCTGAAGTAAATCACTAAATTTGTGTCTTAGTAGTACAGTCATAAAACAATCAGCCATTCATCCGTTCACAAAGCTTTACTTCCTTGTATTTGAGGTGTCTTGATATGACACTGGATGCCAAGCTTAGAGCTAAAGCACAGGTCGAGAAGGAACTGTCTTTTGGATCCTAGGTCAACCTTACCTGTGCATAATAAAATGCAGGTTTATAAAAAACTATTACAGCCTGTATGTATCAACTGTCGAACCTCAAAAGTCCAATACAAACATGGCAGAACCAATGTGTAAATTTGTATAAGTATCTGCATGTCAATTTAGGTGTTAAGTAAACGTACCTACATTTGAATTAAGTAAAAAAACTGCTTTGTATTTGACGCATCGCCTGGGTTTTCATTCTTTCAGATTATCAAAACTCAGATTACGCCATTGAGCCGATAAAGCTGAGTTCATATAAAAACCAGATCATAAATCGTGACCCTAAAAATAACTCACGGAGACAGGGCAATGATTGAAGTCGGTGTAGTCTCTGTAGCCTGTAGTCAGTCATTCCATAAATAGCGAAACAGAGGAAGCATCTGGCTAGTCGTAACCTGTTTCTGTTTGGATTCGTCGGTGTCCAGAAGCATCCGTTCTATCTAGCTATAGTGCGGCATCCGCCACACATTGGTCTCGTAATGGTTCACCAATATACCAACCGCGGAGGACGAGGTGCCATAAACATCGCCTAGATTTCGTGCTCAACGTTCCGTAAACAATTCGAAATGAGGTTACCTGGCCTCGCACCAACACTTCTTTCGACCATAATTGCTAACAAAGGAAATCTAGCAGCACGATCATTACACCAAGATAACAACGCTGTGAGCTGACCCAAACCCAAACAATATTTTAACGATTGCCCAGCGAAAGTGGATGAGAGAGAGGTTGCTGGCGACTGATATAATTGAACCTTGTCGGTTTGTGGTTGGTTATTCTTTACCAAAGGCGGCTGAGAGCTGAGAACGCCACGGTAATGCTTTAGGGAAGCTTATAATTTGAGGTTATGACAAAGGTAGTTATTTCGTTAGGTTCCACCGAATGGTAAATTAGCGTGCAGATGGAGATGAAAGGAAGACAATGGGAGATGCAGCAGGTACAAAATGACTTGAGCAGACCATAAAATTTCAGAGAAGATTGTGTGCGATGAGTTCATTGTTGGCCTGCTTCTGTATGGTACCTAGTTTCTTTTTCCTTTTTAGGATTAAAGGCGATTCTTATTTTTTTGACAAGAATATTGTCTGCACTTGCGTAACTACTATTTTTACATTACGCTTGTGCAGAAGAATTTATACATTCTTTTGGCTGCTGCTCTAACAACGTTAATTCTAAAGCAATTAAAAATCACCATTTCGGTTCCTTTTGGATTTTACGTTATGCTGATCAAACAGCAACAAATCTACAGTTCGGTGATTCTGTGAAAGTCATAACAACCATAAAAATGGCAAAACCGCATAGTGCAAGAAGATGTCATCCGTTCAAAATGTGCAATCCAGTAGCCGGCCACTCCGGTTTGGTCTATAAAAGGTAATACGGATTAATTACTGCTACACATCGCTGCTCTAAGGACATCCAATAAAGGAATTTATAGGGTCACATTCTCAGTGTTACAGCGTCTCTGCGTATGGCGTTCTGCCCACAGAAATTCGATGGGTAATTTCACTTTTTACTGCGACCATAGCTCGGTTTATTTTCTACGAGGTGCTTTGACGTGGTGAAGACGAGAAGCCGCCTGGTACGAGGGATTATACTTAAACTAGGTTAGTTTTCGGAGGCGTGTAAACATACGTGATGGACGGGCACATGCGGAGTGCTAAAGAAGTAAAGGTGCGGATCGTATAGATGTCTGGCATGGGAGATTGTTGTTCTTCCATGTCAATCAGTGGAAGTCGTTGAGAATTTGAGGTTAAAACAAGCTTTTCAGGTCAATTGTTAGGAACCAAATAAAACTAACCTACCTAAGTAGCCTGAGAGGAGTGGTGTTGGAAGTTGCAACATATGGTTTGGTTAATAAATTTAGGATTGCACCTATAACGAATTATTTCGGTACAGTGAAAAAAGACTTTCAAATTTATAAGGTGAAAGGATGTACTTATAAAATTAATAGAAAAATTATACACTTGCCCAATGATGCAAGAACTATGGCCCACAAACTATTTCGTTCTTCGCTCAAGTCTTCTGTTATACTTTCCTTCTGTCAATTGAAACGCTTTTTGATTGAAATAATGACAAACTAAATTAAGAAAGTGATACTTCATTCCCACAAACAAATATTTGGGGTGACCAACTTTCGGATTACTCCGTTGAACAGTGTCTAAACTTTCTACAATTCTTTAATTTCGTGAAGCCGCAGTCATTCTGGACCCGAACCTAATTTACGTGACTCAGTGACCATTGACGTTTATCAAAACGAAACGTTGAAAATACCTTTTTCTGTAAAATTCAATTTTTGGAGTTTGGTTATTTCTGCTCTAAAGCGACGATTTAAAGGCACTGAAGGATGGACTGATATCAGTTTGTCAAAATAAAGAGACTTCAAAGTTGGCAACATTTGAGAATTCATGGTTTCAATTACAAGTCTGACCATAATCTAAAAAGTCTTTCATAGATTCTATAGAGGATATAAAATCTCTACAATGTAACGTTAAAATTCCATCTTGAGTATAAATGGATTTGCGCAAGCTTTGAAATAGACCGAGGTAAGTAGTATGAGTAAATAACAGTTACACACAGCTACTTTTATTGTAATAATTATTATAAAAACCGGTCACGTCAGAACGGCATTCCTTATATATTCCATAATATCTGCCATTCTTCCATCTAACGCAACACCGCAAGAAAATAAACCGACTCCGACAAACAATACTAAACAGGAATGTCTGTTTCGTAAAAAGCCGAGACCAGTTCTTCCAGCTACCACAAAATAACTCCATACATAATCTAAGCAATCCTAGATGACCAATAAAGATTAAATAAGAAATAAGCGTCTCACCTTTCAGTAGTGGATTTGACCAATTCCCTCTTCCACAAACCACACGTCAATTCCCTAGCAGTGATGGCAAACAGCGTCAAATTGATGGCGAGAAGTATACCAACCGGTATAAAGAAATAAACCATTATTTCCATATTGCCTGAAAAAAAAGTCTATTGTTAAACCGCTGTTGATCTGGAGTTAGGGACAAATTTTTCTGTGGATTTAGCAGTGAATTTTAACGATTTTCTTATGGTATGTTAGCCATAACGTTGCAGGAACAACGTATGTACTCGTGCGTGAATTTATTCATGTTTTAATACGACCATTTCTCGTGGGAATACCACCATAACGTAGGGGCGTTACCACTTGGTTCACTTCGTTAAACGCAAGCCCTAACCGTTCGGCAATTGCTCTGTTTAAATGATTTAATGCCTTCCTATTATGGATCTATATGGCGTGCTAAGTTATTCAATTATCTGTGTCGATAAGCAACGTGTATACGCAAAATAATGAGCGTGGTATTTGCGACTGTAAAAAAAACGTAGATTAACATTTAGAGCCGTTATGCACTTTGCGGTTCGAAAGTGAATTGTGCAATAGACAACAGATTAGTAAGGAATTTATGTGGGTATTATTTATATTTATACTATTATTAGTTTATTTTTCTGACAAAAAAAGGTGAATGGAATTTGTCATTCATTAAGAATAATAATCCATAAGTAACTTTGGTAAAATTAAGTACCTATTCTTGTACTTTTTGTTTGGCTTGAATTTGGAGAATTTTATTCGAAAAATAAACAATAAAATGTGTAATATCTTTTGCAATCTTTAGTAAATTTTGATGATTCCGCAAGGGAACAAGGGTCCAATAACCAGAATAGAGATCACATATTTTTGTTGACCTACCATCATTTCTCATAGATCAAGTCATCAAGGTGTTGACAGGTCTAAGATTCATTGTATTTGACGTCATGTATTTCGCTTGAATTAGCCTTCTGTGCATACGTTCTCATAACAGATTGTTCAAAATATTACGAATTAACAAGTTTTTCTGTGTTATTTTATCAAGTTAAGTGATAAAAACATTCTGCCCATTAATATATGGGAAGTGATCAAAGAAGATGTTCAAAGTGGATGAAAGGGAATCGAAAGAAAATGCCAATCATGTAGGTAGATGATTGGTATTTTTGCACGATAAACATCTCCGGATATTCGCAGAAGGATAAGCATAAAATAAAATATCCAAAGTTGCCATCAGCATCGCGACCTATCCCCCATGGAGTGAACCATCCTCTCCCAAGTGCGCCATCCACTTCATCATCTTCGATTTTTGACATAGAAGAAATTTCGCCTGTTTGAAGAAACTCGTCTGATTTGACAGAGTGCCTGAAATCACTGTCAAATCAGGCAAGTTGTGAAGATTGACCATTTGAAGTTTTAGGTACACCTCACCTTATAAACCGGGCGAACTGAATGATTTAGTTAAAGACTTAGGTTTGTCAAAAGAAAAAGCCGAGTTATTGGGTTTTAGGCTACAGGAATGGAATCTTTTCGCACGAAGTGTGACAGTGTCTTCATATGCAAAGCGTAACGAGTCTTTTAAAGCATATTTTAAAAAGAAGGATCTTCACGTGTATGTCACGATGTTGAGGGTCTTATGAACGAGTTTAATATTCCCCACGATCCTTCTGAATGGTGGCTTTTTATCGATTCATCAAAATACAGCTTGAAAGTAGCACTTTTGCATATTCTTTGAATTTATTTGATTTGTTAACTGATTTTGTGCCGTTTTCTCATTTTTTTATTATTATTTGTATCTGTAAATCTAGACCTGTTACAATAAATCCACTTTCAGTTTCTAGTTATGTAAGGCAAATATAATCTGGAACAAATAATTTCTTTTTGTTGTATCAGAATGTTAGAAATTTGTTGTCTTGTGTACATTAAAAACAAATTGATTTTAAGATAAATATTAACCGAATTTAGAAAATTACACCGTTACCAAACAAAGATAACATTACAACGAAACAACGACAACACGTGTAAGTTCATTGTTCCTAGGCTTAAAAGTCCTACGCATCTTTATTTAAAAGAGCACACGACAGGTAATTCTTATGATGATTCAGGAGCCTGCTGCACGTATAAATTTTTATAGTCCGCCTTAATGTGACCAAATTAAAAGGCACCGGTCATTGTATTTACGAGTGTCCGGTTCATTAGGAATGCCGATGAACAGATCTTCCAAGTGTTTCGGAGGCAGTGACACTTCGATTTGCATACGTCCTGCTGCATCCTTGCTGCGACCTTGGATGATTTGAATAATACATTGACCCACGAATTCTCAATGAGTATTTTCGTTTAGGGAAGATAAGCCATTGTTTGTTAATTAATTAGAAGAATGGAAGAAAGTTGTCCTACGCTAAAATTTGAGACCCACACTTGGTCGAGATGCGGATGCCTACGCTTCTTCTTGTTTATTCTTAGTATGGATGCCAGCACCTACGTGTTGCTTGTTAGGTACATGTTTCACTCGTTTTGTGCCATTAAATTTGGTTTTATTATTTAATTTGACAGTTTGTCTATTATATAGATGCAAATTTTATGGATGGTATATAAAATCGTACATCGTGAGGTGTGGGTATGCCATTAGCTGACTCACGGTTTTGATGAATGGTTCTAGAATGTGTTATACGCGTTTTTAACTAATAAATCTGTTATTTATTGCTTTAAAAACAATTTATTATTTTGATGATGTATGTTATAGTGCTTTTGAATTACCAGCTGTAATATTTTCTCTTAAAGCGTACATGATTTTTTCGTAAATATAATCCTGAATCTAATTAGTACTAGAACCAAGGCAAATCCTGCAACCACAAGATAGTCTCAAGTTCCCTGATTGAAAACGCCGAGGCTTATTAATAACACGAGAGCACAACAAGAAAATAAAACAGCGGTTACAATAAAACACGAACTTGTCCATAATCCTTCGCCATTAGGTATTATTTCTGCCAATAATATTTAAGTGGTTGAGTTTGCGGGATCGACCCGACTCACTCGCTGCTAATGCATCCAATCATAAAGTTAATAGCCTTCCATAAAATCCGCACGGTGAACACTATGATTCAGCCAGCAAACCATTCGCAAGGTAGAAAGAAAATTAATCTTTACAGCCCATTCACTAGAAAATTGTGCAGGGTAAGTGCTTGACCGAACACCGTAAAACTATCCACAAACGTGGTTAAGGAGTTTACTTTTTATCGAACCAACGACCTAGTTGCAAATGTATACATTTTGTCTGTAAGATCAGTTGAGTCAACGAAGAAAATATTGAGGTCTACTGGATTCGTTCTTAACCAACAAGAGGGCAGATTTTGCATGACTACCATAACTATTATCGGACGTGAATGACCAAATAACATGAAAATGCCAGGAAACAGATGCAGGAGGAGATGCAACTCTGCTATGCAGTAGAAGCTTAGATAGTTTCGTTTTGGTGGGCAGCTTTGACAAAGGGGCCCTGGGGCCTTTGTTGGGCTTACAACAATATGTCTCTTTGTACAGATTTCATAGTTGGACCCTCCCATAACATGTGTGTGTATAGTTTGAACCCCTAATTCTCATGTTCGGTATATTTGTAAGCCAGAATCATGATTATGGTGTTTAAACCATTGGTTTTTGGGATTAGGATAAAATGAAATGTAATAAATAAGGCATGATACAGATAAATCGTAAAACTTCTCATTGACAGAATATTAAAATGCTGTTTTACCGTTTTGTTCCAGGAGAAAAATTTGACGTCAGAAAGGTAATAAACATTAGTCTACAGCCACTTTAGACGCTTAATTACTATACAGAGTGTCCCAAAGATGTTTTAAGAAGTTGTAAGATACTTTCTCAAAATTACAACAGCGTGTGTTATATCGGACAAAATGATCTGCAGGAATTATTATTTAAAATGTTTCGTAGAAAGCAAATTATAAGAAAAATTTACTGAAATGATCAAGAAAATCTATTAAAGTTTACAGAAGTTATTGGTGTTTAAAAGTTGTCGCTAATTATTTATGTATTTCTTTTTATTCTGTATGCTCTCTGTAAGACAATATTTAGTGTGGCTGCCACCCAACATTCCGACTACATAGACACACTGTTTACACATTTATAAACTCTTATATTATATACGTATAGACTATTATAGAGTATAGACTATAGAGGGTGAAACACAAAAAAGTCAGTTCTCCATTACGTCACAAACCAATCGATCTAAACTCTTATGGCGCCCAAACCGCTCATCCCGTTGATCTGTTAATTTGCATACATATTTAAAACGACTGCAGGATGAGATGGTGTCAGTTTGGTCAAAATCGGATGAATACCTAAGAAAACGCATGTAACATTTGCCACTTCCGGTTGTCAGATTGTCATCAAAAACAATCTACTTCGTGCCCCGGTGATTCTAAATATGTATAGCAAATTTCAGGCCGATATATATATATGTATATTATTAGAGTTATTTGTATCGAGAGGTCAGTGAGTCGTATTGTTATAATCCCGATATCGTATTATTATTATCTTATGGACATTAGTTTTTGGTGTTTTACCCTCTATAGTCTATACGTTTACGAAGTTTATAAATATGTAAACAATGTGTCAATGTAGTCGGAAACTTGGGTGGGTGCCACACCAGATAAATCTGTATGCTCTCTGTAAGAAAAAATTAACGTCAACCAATTAAACAAAACCTGTCATATACGTGATTCCTTTGCTAGTGAATGTATTTAATTGTTTCGCAATTATTCTTGTCTCCGAAACTTTTTTACCATTACGACTCCGTATATTACAGATCGGCATTACGATGATATGTTGCTGGTATCGATTAAATTATTTCTTACATAAAAATGTTAACGAAAAGCCAGTTCCCGGTACCATTAACTTTAATTATCACATCCCCCAAGGTTGAAGTCATCAATTACCACAGTCTGCTATCAGCAATAAAAAACGGTTTTGATAATGCTTTAGGCTGACTGCAGGTGCCTATTAAAATACCTACCTTTAGTGGAACCGGTTCATCATCATGTCCCAAATTAATACTTGATGAGATTCAATGCCTTACATCTTAAGTTATTCTTGATATCAAAAATCAAAAAGACTAAATTTATTCTTTATAATATATTTTTCTTTAAAATGGCCACTAAAATATTCAAATATGGCACACAAATTTTACCTCAAGATATAACACTGATATAACATACTCGATTGTCTGGAATTTTGCAACATGTGTCCATTTAAGCTTATTTCTCGGGTATAAACACAATAATATTGCTTGGAAACTGGGCTCAAAGTATAAATCATCGCAAATCTCTATATAAGCTTGCAATAGCCGGAAAATGAAGCTTTTAATCAATTAAATTTTATTACTCTATGCACGTCTGCTTACCGCTTGCAGTGTTGCAGAAATTGCGAAATTTCAACATTATCCACTTACACGGCATAACGTGAAAGTCCACCAAGGCATCACGTTTCCTATTATATTTTTGCGTGGATCTGTGAAAAACTGTTGATTATATGCTGTCCCATCTCGACTGGAGAAGATGAGACCAACTAGATAAGCTAATAACTGCATGCAGTTTAGCTCTAGGAGAATTTACTACACGCTAATACGAGAGTTAGGAGGTAGAATGGATGGCTGTTTTTGTGCAATTGCTCGCTGTATTGTTTATGGTTTTCTGGAGAAAGGCTTTGTCAGATGGTATCTTCATATTTTCAAATTATTTATTCTCTAGAAAATGGCGAAAGATGTGTAAATCGTGAATTTCGATCGTCGAGTAAATCATGAAAATTGAAATGTTGCTCGGTTGTGGTCACCAGATAATGTTTTTCTTGTAAAAACCCATATTAATATCCACCTAAACTAGCTAAAGACTGATACTTAAGTAGTTTTATTTTTACCCATAAAAGATGGTAGAAATATTGACATTGCGTGTCTTTCGCGATGATTAGACTAGCAGGTGATCACATTTCCGGCCTGTAGCCTGCCGTTACGTACACTTTTTAAACAAACAATATTCCTACGTATTTCGCAAAATTCACATCTGCCTACGGAGTCGTTGATCCTGAAGATCGGATGGGTCTGCATTTTATATTCGTTGTTAAACGCCCACTTAAAGCCGACTGACTCACACACAGATCTTTGAATAGGTGATGTGCAAACACAAGCACACGCGCTGCAAATTACACCTCAGTGGATATAGTCGCGACTATTTCCGCCTAAATTATTTAATTCAATTTCGTCTCTAGTGGCTCCTCTATTCAGCGATGTACAGCGCAACGGATGTTGCACGACTTGCGCTTGTCGTCGCCCATCAAAGCAACAAATTAAATAATCACGTGAAATTTAGTAGTCTCCGCTACTTGTTAGTGCTCTAATAATAGTTAAAATTAAAAACTGGTTTATTGTGGATAGTATTATGTATATTTAAGACGGGCGTCTATATTTAACTGGCGGAGTATACTGGTATTCCAATTATATCCTATTTTCTTCAGGTTATGATGTTATTTATCGTCGCAAAAAATGCCGCAGAGTTGGTATTTCAAGGATTTTGTTGCAATTATGGTATGTTCTCGGTAATAATTACTGCCTGCAGGTCTATGTTTGTAAGATGTTTGTACTGATTCTGTATTCCGTGTTTTTAATGTGTTGCAAATTGCAAATTACTACTTTGTCAGTTTCCTTCATAAAATAATTTGCTTGAACTGCCTGGTTAACATATTTGTTTATGTTTTCTTCAATTCTTTACTTTGAAACACTTAATAACTTTTATGACATTATAAAAAGACAGTAGAAGCATCCATCAAGCCAATAAGAGTGTATAGAGTGGTACCTCGCTTTAGAATACGTCGAATTCGGTATACGTCCTATTTGGACGAAACAAATATTGCTTGGTATACGACTTTGGTTTGAAATTATTACATTTCTGGTGGGGAGCGTTTTTCTTCACTTAATAATGTTGTCCGGCAAGGAATAATAGGACAAAAGGGGCAAAAGGATGCAAAAGGACGAAAGGGCAAAAAAGAGCGAAAGGACGAAAATGGACGAAAATGGACGAAAGCATAAAAGGATGAAAGGACGAAGATGGACTAAAGGACGAAAAAGGACGAAAGGACGAAAAAGGGCGAAAGGACGAAAAAGGACGAAAGGACGAAAAAGGACGAAAAAGGACGAAAGGACGAAAAAGGACGAAAGGTACAAAAAGGACGAAAGGACAAAAAAGGGCGAAAGGACGATTAAGGACGAAAGGACGATTAAGGACGAAAAGGACAAAAGGGCGAAAAGGACAAAAGGGCGAAAGGACGAAGGACGAAAAGGCGAAAACGGACGAAAGGACGAAAAGGGCAAAAGGACGAGAAGGACAAAAAAGACGAAAGGACGAAAGGACAAAAAAGGACGAAAGGACGAAAAATGACGAAGGACGAAAGGACGAACAAAGACGAAAAGGCGAAAACGGACGAAAGGACGAAAGGAAACAAAAGGATAAAAAGGACGAAAAAGACGAAATTATTTTTTTTTTCACTGCTAGAACAAACCTGACATAAACGACTGATAAAAAACAGTAGCAAAGTTGGCATGTAAAGTGTTCAGTATCAGACAATTCTAATCGAAAACTCAACATGTCACTTCTAGTAATACAGCTTATAATAATAATAAATAATAATAACCTCATCGATAAGAAAAGATTTATTACTGTGCATAATGCAGGACTAGAACAACTTCAATATTCGTTCATTTCGCGCCAAATGAACATGAATAATGCACGAGTGGATTAACTTCAGTTTCTATTAGACGTAATAAATAATGTGGTAGCACTCACTTAGGGAGAAGGACAAAAAAGACGAAAGGACGAAGAGCGAAAAAAGACGAAAGGACAAAAAAGGTCAAAAGGACAAAAAAAGACGAAAGGACGAAAAATGACTAAGGACGAAAGACGAACAAAGACGAAAAGGCAAAAACGGACAGAAGGACGAAAGGGGGCAAAAGGACGAAAAAAAAAACGAAAGGAGGAAAAAGGACGGAAGGACGAAGAGCGAAAAAAGACGAAAGGACAAAAAAGGTCAAAAGGACAAAAAAAGACGAAAGGACGAAAAATGACGAAGGACGAAAGGACGAACAAAGACGAAAAGGCAAAAACGGACGGAAGGACAAAAGGGGGCAAAAGGATAAAAAGGACGAAAAAAGACGAAAGGAGGAAAAAGGACGGAAGGACGAAACAGGACGGAAAGACGAAACAGGATGAAAAAGGCCGAAAGGGTGACAAAGGCTCGTCTCTGCGTTTGCATTTAAAACTGTTAGTTTCATTCTTGACGTCACAACTATCGAACAAGAGGAGTTTTTGTACATGAGAACGGATTAATCATTTTTACATTAAACATCGGGAAATGATTAAGGTCGTATACCGAGGTTTCACTGTACATCCAAACAAATAAAAGAAATCTTATAGCATAACCAAAGCTGATGGTTACAGCTCAAGTCTTCCAGAACAAAGACCCGCATTGGCAACAATGATAAAAAAACTTAATTCAACATTTCGCTATGCTCAAGAGGCGGTAAGAATAATCATGGCAAGCAGCGTTCCACCACAATAACGTGTAAAAATGCTTCTTGAATCGTAACTGTTTCCTGGACGTTTGCAGAAATAATCGGCACGGTTGTACGTGCAAGCCTCGGCGATGTTATGATTGCGGATAGGCGAGCAACGGCGAAAATTAGATGATAGGAGAAACAAAAGTCCGCTGACTGTAGCCTACTCTTTGTGGGATAGTTCCGCATTGGCACGAAGACGTGCAATGGGAGCGAGCACCATTGTGCTGTGCATACTGATTTTATTCGTGCACGCTTGCCATAATCGTGGCGATTCTGCGAATCTCGCGACCTTCCTTTCTATCTGGATGTCCCGGAGACGGTATGCGAAGAGAACGGTGACATATCGCGTGTTTCCTCACGTGAAGAGATTATCTCAATTATCTAGCTATATTGTTTAAATAATTGTTGCTGTAAATATCCGTTTTTAAAGTTGTGTTGACACGATTTTTTCTTAACTGCTTTTATAGTAGTTGTCTACCATTTAAATAAGCAATTTTAGAAACAGCACTCAAATATTTTGATATGTTGATAAACAATCTTCATTTTTTAACTAGCGATAAAATCATCTCGGACTAGATGATATTCGGAATGTTAATTGTATGTGTATGGTGCAGTTAACTAAAAAAAACAAATATTATCATTGCTATTTATAATACAGTTGCCACTGAAACATATCGGGCTTATCCTGTTAAATTAATTTCAAATTAGTTTTTTTTTTCACTGCTAGAACAAACCTGACATAAACAACTGATAAAAAACAGTAGCAAAGTTGGCATGTAAAGTGTTCAATATCAGACAATTCTAATCGAAACCTCAACATGTCACTTTTAGCAATACAGCTTATAATAATAATAAATAATAATAACCTCATCGATAAGAAAAGATTTATTACTGTGCATAACGCAGGACTAGAACAATTTCAATATTCCATCATTTCGCGCCAAATCAACATGAATAATGCACGAGTGGATTAACTTCAGTTTCTATTGGACGTAATAAATAATGTGGTAGCACTCACTTAGGGAGAGTACACTCCAAATCCTTACTATTTGTGATTGTGGGATAGAATAAAATCAGTAATAAACAGAGAAATAGGGGGAGAATTTATGGGAACGGGAGACTATACACAAAGGGCCCATTGTGCACATCCCTATTATTCGTATTTGTACGACTGCATTTCCTGAACATCTAGATAAATAAGAAACTAGTAAAAATCTACTCAATGTATACAAACATATTTGAAATAAATGTAGATATACCTAAAAGGAATGGATATAACCTAGTTTCTATAAAAGAACAACTCGCTTTCATTCGTATGTAGAAATAATGACTGATCTCACGCTGTCTATGAATACAGTTTTGGAAACTCAACCATATGTGAGTTATATCAAGTCCATATTAAGTTACTGCAATGTTTTGTAATCAACATGAACTCCGAAATATATACAATAATCACTAATTAAGGATATACGTAAACATTCACTAATACATAACCTAAAAACGATAAATTGACACTTGATCAGCTGATGTAGCAATCCGCCATATTGTTTTTATGAAAATCCACGCCATAACTCATAGTTGTCATAACTTTCCTCATAACTAACCTTTTCTAATCATATTTTACTGATTATTTAGAAAGTAACAAATACACTCAACAAGAATACCACGAAATTAATATGTACTATGGTCTATTTGTATTTTAGTGACAAATAATCAACAACCTAATAAAAACTGATTGAAACCCTTACCTTGGAACCAACATTTGCTTTTCGCAAATCCAGGTTGATAAAAAGTACTTCCGTCTCCTGTCAGATCCAGGATCAATCCAGTTGTGGCAATCACGGCGGGGAAACCCCAAGCGTAAATTTCGTACAGCCTCAGCCGGCATCGTTCTTGGCTTTTTTCTAAATTCTGGGGCCTAAGGTCTCTGCAAAGAATAGAAATAGTTGTTAGCGTTAAAATGTGATCGTACAGATTATATTCTGTGATGCATTGCTTTGTTGAGGGTGTGAGAATTCACGTTAGTTCATAGGGGATGCAGGTAGGAGTTTAAGGGTGCAAAAAGCTTTTTGACAATAGGTCATAATGGGGTAGTGGTCAAATGTGATTTATTTTGCCTAGTTTGTGCAAAAATAATACAGGGCAAAAAAGCGTATATATAACGAGAGCCTTAATCGCGTTGAGGAGGTTTACGGGGTGAGCCGTAGGCGAGTGGACTAAATCGTACGAGCGGTTCTTCCAAAATATTCCACTTTACTATTTGTACTATACTTTAAGGTCAAGAAAAGAAATGCTCTGCCCATTAATATATAGCCCAGAGTCTTGTTGGCGTCTATTATTTGAAAACCTTAGACGCTAGACACGTATATCGTTTTAAAAAGCCCGAAGAAGTATAGATACACGATGTCTACAATTATCAAGCGCCTTCTAAATATATAACGATGGGTTGCTAGTTAGACCAGGTAGTCGAGCATCGATGAGAATCCTAGATTAACTTAAAAACGGTCTAAAAAATACCGTTTCCGAGCAGTATTTTAATATTATTACATGGTCGTTACGTTGTAGACTGGACAGAGAAATAGGGGCAAAAAGCAGATATAAATGCATATCTTAATGGTAAATGGAAATAAAAGCAAGGTATCAGATCATGGGTAAGAGGACGAGTACTAATTGATTTCGCCTTAAGATTCAGCCGCTCATTTGCACATAATTTAAATTCACTTAAAAGCGCACAGCTTGAAGATATTTTGCGCTTATTTTGCATGCCCATTTCCTGCGGGAATATTTTAGAATCAAAGGTTACAGGGTTTTTTGCATAAGTGGCTGAATCGAACGATAACTAATAACTAGTTTAGCTTTTAACTATAAATTATTAAAATCTAATCATAACATATACCAACTAATTACTAATTATTAACATAAAATATTCTCATACAAAGACATTTTTGACTACATAACCATAAGTTATTAAGCCATCATTATTTACTTCCAGAACTGTGGCATTGCGATAAAGAAAAGTCCTCTACAAGCTTGAACGGTTGCAAATTGAATCATCTGAACGTAATCCAATTCCATTCGATTGCTTTCCGGTAAGAAAGCATCGGACCGTCAGTTTATTACTGCGTCGTGGAATTATGATTCGCAATCTCCTCCTGACTGCGCCAATTATTTCAGCCTGATTCACACAAATGATAATCGCGAAGAGCTGTTATTATTCGCTTCTTTGCAAATCTCTCGACAACAACTCAAAAATCGCGTAAGCAAGGTATAACGGATCGAGACAGGAAGTTGCCGTTCTTTAGGAAATGTAACGCTTGTAGACTTCAAAAGGCTGTAACGGGAGCGATCAGTAAATCAGGAAATGCCATTTCTTTAAATCTAGGATAATTGTTAATTGACAATACGTTTTATTGGTTACAGTTACCGTTGGTATAAATGATAATAATATTGATATAATACCAGATTTTTACTGAAATGAAAATATGCTCTAAAAAGTGAAAATGGTCTGTGTTATTTATTGCTTGCTATTGAGATTACTGAGATACAGAAAAAATATTAAAAATCTGATAAAATAGAGAAAAATATAAGCAACTCATAATAAAGCAGTTAAAACAAAAATCAATTTTAACATGATGTAATTAAAGAAATCTATTGAATAAAAGTTCATAAAATTCAAATTTATTATCGAATTTGAAGTCATTTTATTATTATTCTTTCCATCTACGGAAGAGTGTCATAAATCTATTTATAAAACTAGTTAATTTTGAAAGTGTTTTATCTGTGGGAAAAGTATTCACTGAAAAAATCGTTAAATTCGTGTTTAAAACCTGCGGTTCAGGCGATAATGAACGTTTTACAGTAATTTCGACGTTGATAACCCAAAGTAACAAATTATACTTTTACGGATGGTTATAAAAAAGTTTAACAGCATATTTTACGTTCAAAGTTAATCTCTTCACCGATTTTATTGTCCTTTGTTTGGAAAATTCGAAATTTTCGAACGGTGTTAATAAATTTCACCTTTCAGTAAAATCCCATGATGCGTACAGAGCCCAAAAATAAAATTGAATAAACATCGCAAAGGCGTTAGCGAGGGAATATAATAAACTTAAATTATATACATCGTGTTTTTTTTTGGCTTAGATGAATTGACGTAAGTTCTAGCAGTATATGCGTGTGTGGATAATTAGCAGAACGTGCAAAATTGCAAAGAATAACAACATTTGATCAAACATTTCACCTCAAACACTATCTCAACACAGCTCATTTATTTTATTTTGCACCACAAGTGCAATAAACATTCGTGATCTATATACTGCGGCGCTAATACAGGTTTTCACAGATTTCAGGATTTTGTTTTAGTTAGTTATCAAATATTTAGACGATAAAATCTGTAAACTTATTTCAAACTCGAAAAGAAAGTTGACAACTACTTGTTATCATGGCTCTTTTAAGTTTTAAGATTTTATTACGTATCATATATTTGGAGAACGATTTTCAAGCATCACATTTTACTCTATTATTCTTATGTACAAAATGACACTTATGACTTTTTTATACTTAAATTAATTTTGTCCGATTTTGATGATGTTTTTTTAGCAAAAAGCGGAAAGTATTTAAGAAAGATAAAAAGTTTGAGAGAGAAGTTCTGTCTGCGTAAGCGTAACACTAATGACAGTTTACCTAATTTTTAACTTTTATTTGTGCAATAATACATAGAGTGTGTTCCATTTAAAATAACAAAGTTGATACCTTGTGATATCACAAAGTCGGTAATTTGAATTATTTGCTACTATGATCACGTTTTTCACTTAGAAACACTATTTAGCAGTATGATGACATGACACACTGCAACACAGTTGAAAGCAAGTGCGAAAGAAGCTTTAAGTTTATGTTTTTTTAGAATATAAGTTTACCAAAGATCACCAAATATCACTAATTTTTATAAGCTATATTAAACAACATTTTAGTTGTCAGATTTGTTTTATAGCATCACTGACTCACGGAAAACAAACTATCATTTCATTATATTTCATCACTGCTAATTCAATCAGGCAATCCCGTTATCTGCCAACAAACTAAATAAACAAAATTAATTCAACATTGACTCATCTTTTCGTTTCTTGGGTTTAGTGAAAGTCTGCGGTGACGCTGGCACCTGTCGAAGATCATGGGCAGCTCTCATAGCGTCCACCGAGTGAAAGTTTCAAGTTTTCGTCGCTGGGACAAACAAGGCCAGTCCGACTTCAAATCCGGGGTCATTCTACTTTGAAAATGCAACGTTGTGTAATATGAGAACCTCTGGTAAGTAATTCTGGTATGTTTCGCTTTGTATATGACGCGAACGGACACTCCAGAATAAAGCATAATTTCGTCGGAAGTACGTCTTATTTGAGAAGTGGAGCACTGGGTTTTATTGTTTTGAAATTTACCGACTGGCGAAAAGAATCTGGGTCAGCTTATGTGATATTCATATAGGAGTTTCTTTAGAATTTCAATTATAGTATGGAATGCAATTCTGGGCTATGTAAAATTTCTTACCCATTGTTTGATATGTCAGTTTTGACGTTGTTTATTTTTTAAAATAAGCAAAATAAACACACTTCTTTTGTCCCAATTTGTATGGAATTTAACCTGCTTACAATTAAACCCTCCAAGCAAAATATTTAGAATCCAAAATCCAGAAGTTATCTTCTACAAAAAAAAAATAATTACGTGATACAACCAATTCATTCTCATTATTACATTCAATTTATTGAAGGAAGTAGGTACTGAATTCCAGTCATTATAATCTAATTATCGATAACTAAACTCCCTGAGATCGTGGCCTCACCTGGTGGAGTGATCTACGTGTTCATTGCTAGCAGTTTGTCCGTTTGTGACTGTGAAAATTAAATTGGATGGCAATGACTAGCCGTTTCAAGGTGTTGTGTCCTATTCTTGTCATATTGATGAAATTTTCTTTTCAAGCTTGTAGCATAAACGCTAATCGATTCAATTAAATTTATAAGAACATAATAGTTCTCCCACAGAGAGATTTAATAGAAATTACAGTTACTGGTGGTCATTACTGTAAACCTAATGATTATTTCGTGGTACCTAATGCTATAGTGTACAGATGAATAATGGTGTTATCCTAAAGGACAAAATAAAACGTAGATTATCGAAGTGACGTTAAGACAAGTATATATATTTTAACATAATATATTATTCTGTGTCAAGCAACAAGGTTTATACATCCAACACGAGAATAAATTAAGACGAGCTGATCTACTTAACTTTACAAGCTGCGAGTGAAGTTGAACTTGAACTTTGCTTCCACGCGTAAAAATATCCTAAATTCCGGTGGTCCTAATTCAATTTGAATTAAGACTTTGCGGAAAGATTAAAGCAACGTGCGCGTCTTATTTGTTTCACTTTTAGACTAAACTTTTAGACGCACGCCATAAACATTTCCCTGCTTATAAATTCGTATATCACGTATCCTTTGATGATCTCGCAAACAAAAAACAGTTTAATGTATAAAAAACAGTTTAAGGTATCTAAAATATCAATCTGTTTGGACCAAAATAAGACAGAGACTAATAAAAACTAATAATAACGTCTATTGTGTTATCTTAGGTCAGTTCATTTAGTTTTCAGACTGACACACTTAATTGCTCGTAGCGGACGACTTTAAATCGTTTCCATCTTTCAAGGCTTGTCTGCATTTCAAATGGGAAATAACACTTATCTGGAGGCAACTATGAAAAAAGTATCAATGACATCCAGTGTATTACATGTCATTCTTGAGGTGCCTGCTCTCCGAGAGTCAAATAAAAAGGTCATTAAAGAACAAGACAGTGATTATGTATTTAGTAAATACTTCACGCTAGATTGACGTTCCTCCTTGGGAGGAATTTTAATTTTTATTTAAAACTCGCATGTTCTGGATGTACTTTCGTAATTATGTTGAATATTGTACGTCCGACAATGCGTGCGAAAGTTTTTTGCTAACAAAATTACTCTAATTTGAGACACGAAGTTATTTGAACGGTAATAATTAGTTGAAAAAATAAATACTTAAACATAAATTATGTGATGGTATGCAAATAAATACAGTAGGACATCCCTCGCAAAACTTTGTTCCAAAAATAAAATTTCGTTCAGGATATCTAGACTCGAATTTCTCTCTCTGTGTACAGTTGACACAGAGAGAGAAATTTTTTTAATAAAACGAATTAGCTTCAAGTCAAAAAAAGATCGATACTAAATAGTGGCAGACAGAGCTTTAGTTGTCGCAAAGAAATCATTTCTTTGGTAAAATTTATTAAATTCAAAACTATCATATTCGTATGAATGTTAGTTATCTTAAATTCAATAACATAATATTTTCAAACGAAATGAACATTTTGTTTCAAGAACTCTACGTTCTTTTTAAGTAAAAAAAACTAATAAATTACAGATTTTGATATAATCAAATAGTACTTTAGTTTCAGTAAAGTGTACTTTCAAATATTGCAACCGTGAATTAATCATTAATTAATATTTTATTATGTTTGGATTATAATCATGGAACCTTGATTATATAATCCAAACATAGTTTAGTCGAAACCACAATAAAAGATTATGATAGATTATTTCACACCACTGTAATCTTTAGTAAAGACTACAGACTTATTCCCAAATGATGAGTATCCAGAATACCGCTCGCATTCTGTAGCTCAGCTTATATAAAGCCCAAAAAAAGGCCAACGCGTGCGTAAAGTTGCCAGCGCCATCTCCCCGCCAGTAGACATAGCAACAATTTTTAATGAAATCACTTTTTTTATTCGAACACATAATCTTTTTACTCGAATCTGCTGTCTTTCTCTTCCTAATATAATATTTAGTTACCTCAAGGCCTTACTTGTTTCAAACATATATTTTTTCTTTGAAAGAAATATGTTCAAAGAAATGCATTTATTTGATTTTACATTTCTTTTCTCTCCGTGTAATACAACAAACAGATCCTGAAAGATGCCATATAAATATAGCGGTAATAAATAGGACACCAATCAGTAATTTGTCACAGGATTTTTAAGGATAACCGCTAGGCAATAAAATAATAACTACATCGTTATAAACCCATAAAGATTATAGTGCTTCTTGAATATATCGTCTGATGCATGAAGACTGTCTCTCTCTTTATCACAATTTTACTGATTCACATATATGTTACCGCTAATATCCGAAATATCATTAGGTCATTACTGTATATTATAAAGTTAGTTAGGTTTTAATCACTAATATTAGTCATTGTTTCTGATTTACAGATAAAAAATATCTTGTTTCAATTATTTAACATTGAAAACGAGATTTGTTTTCATTCGGTATAAAAATAGCCAAACATGAAAATAAACTGGGGAACACTGATCTGGCTAACCTATTGCGGCTTTGGTTACATTTAAAACAGTTCGGAAACGATTTATTTCTGGTAAACATGCCAATGAAAATATCGTAATTTTCATGGTTAATAACTTTTCACATCCGGCTTCATATTTTCGCAAGGTTTTAACGGTTCAAGATTTATTTTATGCACGTCTACGGTAATTTACGGATGGTGTTTATTGTGCTTTCTCACTGTTGCCGTGTTTATTATTATACTGACTCCGAAGTGTTCCGAAGAAGCCTATCATATAAAATTTTAGTTTTATTAATGTTGTTTTATTAGCATTAGTGGCAAGAAAATATTTTTATTATGTGTTTTATAATATTATTTGGGTTGGGTTATTTTGTCTGGTTTTTGAGTAAACCGTCGTCAAATAGTATACACATTTATAAATATCTGAACTCGTAACTTAACAACCCGAACAACAAGAACACATTCAAAGACATCGTAAGTCCCGAAATAATCGTCGCAAGTCGTTGTAACCCGTCCCAAAGCGCATCATTATTTCACGTGCGTCACGGTTTAAGCTCACGGCATGCATTAATTTCAAGTATCCAAAACTAGCGGTTGTCACAACTCCAAACAATCAACGACATAAGGAGTGTAAGTATACTCTGCTCCTAAAAAATCCTACATAATTTAACTATTTTGATCACCAATCAGTTTTGTCGTTGAGTTTGGTTATAATTTAAGTCGTTGGTATAATATTTAAGTATTTATTTTGGTAACTTATTTTCCTTCTTCTATTTTTTCGTGCATGGCGGTAATAATTCTTTGGAACGGGGTACTGTTAGCCATTTTCTTACCAAGACGACATCCTATTCAAGGCACCGCAAAGTGTGACTGATTGAAAACGTTGACTTCCGTAATGGGACGATATAACAGTGGCACTAAGTGCCAGAATTGGCAACCACTCAAAGTACTAACGGTACTACACAAAGGCTTTATTAGTGGTAAACTTCGTTGTGATTTACTGATTTGTGGAATTAACGATTTACTGGCTGGGCCTAATTTATGAGTTTGTTTGCTGGTAAAAACTGATAAAACAACAAAAATGACATACAAATTGTGTTTTTCTTTAAGATAGAGACCAATATTTGGGATATATCATAAGATTTAGCAATTATTTAGCAATATGAAACAAAATGCGATAGCTTTCATCATCGTTCTTTCTTTGACTTGAAGCAAATTCGTTTCATATAAATTTTGTTTCACTCTGTGTACATCTTGCATATTCTTAATATACTTAATAGACTCAAAACTTTTGTGATAGATTTTTTCAACACCCTTGTGAAGAAGCTGAACTTCAACAACATCTAATACACATTGACAACACTATTATTTTTATTGATAAAAACATGGATATTCCCCAAGTAATCTAGTCCTTCACCTCCCATTTAAAAACCATTAGCTCTCATCCATCTGCGTAGTCATTCGCTTCCGCTAATCCTCTGGAGCGCCGCAACTCTTGAAATCCTTGAAGTGGTTCGTGCAATTGAATTTATGAAGGGACTGAGACCAAAGTGCGGCTAATCCTTAGTGAGGATTGGGCCATGTCGTTGACAGTTGTTCTGCGCTGTTCAGTTCATCTCGGAATCGTGCAGCAGCCCGCCCAGACAACATCCGTCGCATTCAATTCGCCCCATTCATCCTTAATACCACCTGAATATTTTATTAATTCCACTAATGATTGCATCTCCGACCGTCCGACACGTTTTCGTCCTTTGTCAATGCACGATTTTTTTTTCTTTCGTATTATAGAGAATTAAAACGCTTGGCTTTACATTTGGAATCTAAAGAAAGGTCTAATAATGCTCTAGAAATAGAACAGCGTTCCACAAAAGAATATCAGGGCGACTCAGACAGTTGTGTGTGCTCAAAGTCCATTCAATAACTTAATCATGTTTCCCCAAAACGATAACAGATCGTGTAAAAGTCGTTTATATAGTACGTGCATGAAGACCGCACAAGAAATATGGTAAATAAAGATATGACACGTCCACGTATCACTACACGATGGATGACTTCATATACGACATGTGCGAGTAACACATTAAAAAGAGATTAAGTAAACAATGTATGTCACTAGTACTGTTCTTAGTGGTAAAGTCGTTTACCTAAATAACAAAGCCACAGTTATAAAAATATAGCGGTGATTAATGTCATTTTCATTTTAAATAAGAGTTAAGACGCGAGTTGAGATGACACGAGATGAGTATGAGAACAGAAGAACAAAGACAACTGTCTAGAAATACAGATAAAACGAAGCAAATACAAATTTATAGATATGACGCTTGGGAGTACAACATCAAACGACAAAGAATTGAGTGTAAGTACGTATTTGGAAGACAGCGTGGGTCCACAAAGTCCCAAAAAACGAGATAAAAGTCCACCTTCCAAATATACAGTGTCGGCCAGTTTCAGACGCCGTATAGCCCATAAGAGAGAGCAAGACACCAATATAAAGGCGGTCACTGCATGCCCCCACCAAGCGACATGAACCAACCACGAGGCCGTGCTAGCGCGGTGCCTGCATTGGTGGGGATGTGTTTCAAACGTTCTCTCTCGCACTCGCACAAAACTGATGCGGCGGCTGGAATTTACCGACACTGTATACCAAAAGGAGTGACCATTCTACAAGAAATTCGTGTTTTTGTGGGTTGAATTCAATTATGACCTTACGATAGGCATGTAACTTCCTCAATAAAAAAGGAAAACATTAAGACACTTTGGCAAAACATAAAAAGAGACATAATGAATACTATGACTATAGAGCATAAACTGTAATTGTAACTGAATATTCAACTAACATAAAATGGCACAACAAAGTATTCACGACGGTGTACGGATAACAATATCTTGACACAAGAGGACAAGATAACACCACAAAGAGGTTAAAAAAATCTTGCACACAAGGTATTACAAAGCATGCTGTAAAGAGTTAGTTATATAAATAAGGTATACAGCCAGTGTATTTGCTACTTCTCGTTGTCATATTGTTACCAAAAACAATCCAGTTCTTCCCCCGGAAATTCTAAATATGTATACCAAATTTCAGCCCGATCCGTTGTTCCGTCTGGGCGCTATCGTGTTCACGACAGACATACGTACATACATACATTTATTTGATTTTACATTTCTTTACTTTCAGTGTAAATTCGTCAAATTGTCACTTCTCATTTTCCTTTCAACCACCAGCAATCAATACAACTCCAATCCCTTCTTAATTAAAAACAAACAAAATATATGTAAATCTTAATGTGTGGATCAGTCGTTGATTTCTACAAGACAAACTAATTTATTCCAAACCTGAATCAAAGTCCCGGCCAAACGTAATTTTGTTTGCTCTCAACAGCGCGCAGAGGAAGCTTTAAATTCCTCTTTTTTTCACGTTCTACATATAAAACGCGTTCATTATAACCAATAAAAGTGTCATAAGGTAATATAGCGCTACCGCGGTACTTTTACCACTTCCTCGCTGGCTACCAGTTCTTGTAAGAGGCACAGATACCGTACGTTCAGTTAATTACACCCCAAGGCGATCGCTAATTAAGCATCTCAAGCTAAAAACCGTATATCATACGTGTCATACAGGTCTTTGTTTATTGTATTATATGTCCATTATCGTTTATAAGTCAATTGAAGCATTGAACTATGCTAACTGCCTTTTATCGCCATTCACAATTTCATTTAAGAAACCTATTGATAAAATTATGTGTGATCCTTGCCCATAAAGTGAATTTCCGGACTCGAAACGAGACTTAAAGAATTATGCACACTAATTTTCTTTTTTTTTATTGCTTTTTTTGTGTTTTTTTTTTGTTTATTGCAACATTCCGTGATGTTTATTGTCTTGATTGTCAGGATTGACTGGCTGAACCACTGTAACAGTCAAAACCATTTAATTTATGTCCGGTTTCTAATTTTGTGTCGACACTTAGTTCTTCGGTAATAATTTCAGGAACACATCTGTCCTGGCAGTATATCTTCCAGCTTCTGGAGCAGGTTACGCCGCTAGACGTCTGAAACCGGATTACCACTTTTATTTCTGGTTATCTAAATCTTGACGCGGAAGTCTGAAATATAAGTATAATCCAGCTTTATATGCTTTGGTCGGGTTACTGCAATTATACACCTTTCTGTCGCTGACGGCAAATTGCCAGCGGTACTGTTATTTATTCCCTCGCGTATATATACACTGTGAAATTACTATAATCATCGCAAAAACTACGGATGAAAATTAATTTGCCGAGGTTTAGAGGTAATGGCTAGGTTTTGAGCGGTTTCCTGGTAAATTGTTCTTAGGAGGTGTGTTAATGTTTCTATATACTATCGACGTTCAGTGTTTTGCAAGAGTATTCTTTGGTATTTAGGTCGAAGAGGTGGCAAGCCTTTTGTGTGAAGCGTCTGCATGTTTTTTCGAAAGAAACAAGTGTACATATAACCAATATAGCAAACAAAACAAGTTGACTTACAATGTCTATACAACATAGGCTGGATAAATTATATATTTTACTCTTACTGTTACTGAATTGTCTATGTCAAAATGAAGAATATTTCACTGTTTGAATATTTATAGACTTTATTAAATAAGTTTTAAAGTATTTTTTTCTATATTATAAGTAGTAAACAGTGTGTCAGTGTAGTCGGAAAGTTGGGTGGGGTCAGAACTTTTCTGCGGTCAATTGTACGTTGCGTGCCTCTACCGCTACTGACAGTAGGTTGGGATCCACAGTGGCTGAGACTTATTATGAGAATTTATTAAACTGAATTCCATATTAAGTCAGAAAGACACTAATTCATATGCTTTAGGTGTTTGTCATACGCATACAGGTGTAACATGCTGAGTGATAACATTTTCATGTTAGATTCCAAGTGACATTCAATTGATTTAGTACAAGAAGTTTAAGTAGTACAAGTAGATAATAAATGATCAATAAACAACAATCATTTATTAATTGTTTGGAGCATGTCATAACATACTATCTTAATAACAAGTAGATTCATTGAGACACTTCAAAATACAAGGACAGGCAATAATAATCAGTCAAGATGAACTGCCCTGTATATTACCCACATTTTTCAAAATAATTACGAAGTACTAACTAAAACCAGAGGAAATGAGACTATAAAACAAGAATGCTAACCAGAGTACTCTGTTACAGAATGAACGCATATCGTTAAGTGTAAAAATGCCAATTTGAGCAAAGGCGGTTCGCGTTGAGAGGCGAAAGCGATGCCGCTAATGATGACTGACGACCTTCCACCAGTTAATTTGCAGTTTCACAACTCCAAGCGCCATCGCCAACAGATATTATTTCCGAGCAATTGTCTTTGCCACTCAACCAGTGATATTCCATAAGAAAACGAAAAAGACATAAACCTCCAGAATTTTTAAATGTAAAATGGGCTGTTGCTTCAACACCAGTAAAAAAACCGTACAGACCTTTTCTGTACGGACCAATCCTCAATGTATGAAAAGGCTCTCTATGAATATAGCTCTTCCTGAGCTCAGATTTCGTCGTCGCATTGAAGTGGTCGGCCTTTGGCCACCCTGACCTACATTAACAAGTTTTGATCTGTACCAATTAAGCGATTAATTTTGATAAATTGATTGTTGCAGTATGTTGTCGGCGCAACGCGCTAAATATAGATCAGTCTCGCCGATACCCTAACCTAAATCGTCTGGGCGTCGTTGGCAGGCATTGAAAGTGACTTGCTTAAGGAGACTCCATAGATGGTCAAAAGTTTAACTCGCTTGTGAGAAAATGCGTTACACACGAGAGAGAGAATTATTGTTCTGGTAGCTCGAGAGCAATTCAATGTGACAGTGTTATTATGGGAAGGTTAACAGCGGAGTTTTTTTTTAATGAAGGTCTCGGTGTTTTTTTATAACTGAATATGTATAATATATTGAATAAATAAACAACACGAACATATCATTGTTTCTGGAGATATGGTACATTTATAGGTTCTACAATGGCTGAGATATTGTACACTCTATTCTTGGATATCAAGAAAAATTATTCTTGCGTACATATATAGTGTAGCATGAAGAGGATTTTTTTCTATCCAAATAATATTTTATTCTAGTAAAAATTTCAATATAGTTGTTTCAACGGTTAGTTATTCTTACGATTTAAAAAATTAGTATGTTTATGTTAAGTATATTTTTCTCTGACGAAGAAAAAGTTAGGTATTCTTCAATAAAAAAGTCTTACAACAAAAATATTTCGTTGGACGAAAAATATATATGCTTCAACGAAAAAAATAGTTTCTTGACCAATGATTCTTACTCTGAGAGATACATAGAAAGTTGTGCAATTACTTTACAGATGGCGCTAACAGTTTCTCGCGTCTTTTGCCACATATCACCACTATATAACGACGATATTGAGTGTTCGTATATTGTTTGTTTACATCTATGCATAAGTGTTTTATTTCATGAGTGACTTACAAGGATTATAAGGAAAACCAGGACTGTAGTGGAATAGCCTACAAAACTCTGTTCTTGGATTTCAAGAAAAAAAAATTTCTTGCGTATATAGTGTAGCATGAAGAGGATACTTTTGCTATCGAAATAATATTTTATTGTAATAAGAATTTCAATATATGTAGTTGTTTCAACGGTTAGTTATTCTTCTGGTTTAAGAGTTTAGTATGTTTATGTTGAGTATATTTTGCTCTGACGACAAAAATGTATTCTTCTACATATAAAAAGAGTAAGACGTTCGTTTTACATCAACAACAATATTTTGTTGGGTGAAAAATATACATGCTTCAACGAACAAACAGTTTCTTGACCCAAAAGGACGTATCGCTTAAAACAGACCTAATTCCTTTCAAGTAGTTCCTTCATACTTAAAACAAGAAAACGTAATACCTGGAACATCAAGAAATCATATTCTTACTCTAAGAATTTTATATTTTACTCTTCACTCAAAGATATTCGCGTTGTATCGAATAAATTTTTCCCTCAGTATAGTGTACAAACAGGACTTTATGCGATTGCCAATGATGGATCATTCACTAACTTCACACCGGTGTTTAAAGTTTCAGATATTTTTTTATTTATCTTTAGGCAATTACGTATTCCTCGAGAAAAAAAAACGATTATTACAGCTTGAACATAACGCTTAAAGATTCTTAGAAAAAGCTAGCGTTAATTATTTGCGAATAATCGACTTTCCGTATTGTTTACATCTAACGATTTATTTTAGACGTTTGGATAAACAATAGCGATAGTATTCGCATATATACACACACACATAGAGATAGATCGGCAGGTCGGAGAGCACCTTGTGCAGAACGAGCGGCTACCGAAATGTTTAGGTTGCGGATCGGTTTTGGCATCTTGGAAGTAGCTTCATCAGATTCATTACTTTCGCAAAATTTACATAAAACTGACGGTAAACACAATTAAACGTCGAAACATCCGGCCGTGAGCCACACCAGATTGCTGCGGGCCAAGCAAATTGGGCAAGCACCAAACAACTGATCCGCGCGAAAAATAACTAAACACCCGAATTGCTTTCGGCCATTACAAATCGCATACGATTCGGACCGTTTGATTTGTTAATAATGGGTGTGTTCGGTATTAATGTTGTGTGATTTATATGTTATGGCGGCCAATTTGTTTGCGTGTGTTTGATTTAAAAATTTCAAACAGCTCTAAAGAAGAATCTAAAGATAAAAAAATGTTGATGTAATAAATACATCGAACAGTAGTGCTATGTACAGTCAAGCCTTTCCAATCATAAAGTTTCGGTCTAAAAACATGCAAAATAAACGTAATCCTAAATCCCTAGTTTACGACTTTAAAATTCCATCGATTCAACGAATCCCGATGGAACGGCAGGTATAAAATGTCAAATATATACTTTTACCAAGTCGATAAAGTTCATTAGCGCTTGTAACCTGTCATTTTTTCTATCTCTCGGCAGATAACTTTGACCGAGACGATGTTGGTGGTCCGGTATCAGCTCTGCCGTTGGTCCGAAATGACTACCGATTATCTGCCTATAATTATTTAAAGAAAAATCCTTTGTTTTTTTATAATTTTTACAGTTGGGTAGATTTTGTGATCTAAATGGACACGTGGCAGGAATTACTTCAAAACAAATCGTCCCCGGAATTTGTTGTACGTATATCTATTTCGGTTTAGATAAATAAGTTGGAGAGAGTGGAGGAAGCAATAATAACAATCTGAAATAGATTTTGCACGGGCTTCGGATCGCATATGTTTCGCATTAATATTATCTTAATAATATTGAGTCGAAGAAAAGATAACATTCATTATAATGGAAATGGTGATTGAAACAGAACAAGAAAAACAGTTCAAATATTTCGAATTCTTAAAGCAAATAATTTTTTTTTGGAACGGGTTTTTGAATATTATAACTGAAGGAAGCATTCTTAAGTCTTGCTGTTGCTTTTAGGAGACTAGAGGGGATTATTTGGATAATTTAACGTCAACGTTTATTATGGATATCAAGTCATAGAATAACATCAAATGGCACGTCGTCAGTGGTCACTGACGGTCATCAAAATTTGCCAATTTGCAACCATAGCGACTAAAGCTGTGGATTCCGTCAAACAGACTCTATAAACGTTTATAGCACCCAAACCGTCTCATTGATCAGAAAGTTGGCAAACATGTTTAAAGTCAAGTATGAGTTGGTATCAGTTTGGTCAAAATCGGGTAAATCCTGTAGAATTACCGGGAGAACGCCTGTTGCATTTGCCACTTCCGGTTATCAGTTTGTCACCAAAAACAATCCCGTTCGTCCCCCGGTAATTCTAAATATGTCTACCAAATTTCAGAATGATCTGTTGTTCCGTTTGGTCAAAATCAACGATTATTGTGCTAAAACTACAAAAAAACTATCATACGTATATTTTGGGACATGTCCATCAGGCTGGGTTGATGCCATCAACTCATTTCGCGTAACTTGACACCTGTCAAAACATTGTAAACGTACACCGATATGTACGCTCACATTTACACATAGCAAGAATAAATAGTTTTAATGCATTAGTTAATGAAATTAAGATATGTGGGCCATCTATTTTTATATTTCGTTCTATTTTTAATAGGATTCTCTTCAATTCTTGCGTTTGCATTTAAGCAATCATATCATCCGTATCATATCGGTAAAATAATATTTTAAAGAAAAACACCTGGGTGGCCTCCACCCAACTTTACTACTACTTGGTTCACACACCATAGCGTCTCAGCCTTCCGCAATTCTTCAATTTTGTAAAGCCACAGCCACTCAGTATCCCAAATTAATATCAGTGACCAATAACGTTTACAAATTTGCCAATTCGCAAGCATAGTGACTAAACTGTACATTCCATTGATATTTAAATTGATACACATATTTAAAGTCACTGGAAGATGAGTTGGTATCAGTTTGGTCAAAATAGGTTGAAATGATAAGAAAATGCAATGAAATTTCTTGATTTTTGTGTCGATTAACTTACTTTCATTCTAGAATACTTTCCTTCTAGGGCACTAGTTGAAAAATAAAAATAAACAGAAAAAGAAAAAGTAAAAATTGGATTAAAATGAGACCGATGTCTGTTATAATTTCCCTTCTCTGTGAACACAGTTAAAACCATAACAAAATTTAAACTATGCCTTACAACACGACGAAAAAAGCCAATCCCACCCAGTAGGTAAAATCCGTGGAATTTAAATTATAGGCATTTAACCGTCCCTGGAAGAAGGCTAAAAGCGTCTACACGCTTTCTTTTGATGCGATCCAAAAAGACCCGTCTAGGGACCTTCCTAACATTCCACAACAACTCTTCAGTGAAACGTGGTAAATCCGGGTAAAATATATCAAAGACGGATGTTTCAACAAAACAGTAGTCAGATGATCGAACCAGTAACACGTCCTTCTCATACGTAACATAGCTACGTATCTCTTGTTACGTGTACGAAGGAGACGTCAATGTTTCGATCATCAAACCCCTAGATCAGATGATCGAACAAGAGACGCGTCAATCGCATGCGAAACGTAGATGGTGACGGATTGTTACGAATACGAAGGACGTGTCAATGGTTCGAGCATCTGATTATATACCACCACAGTTGGTGGTAGGCATTGTAAATTGAGTATATACCATTACATTTGTCATAAAAGAGTTGTGATGTTGTTTCTGAGAATTTTGTCTCGCAAGCTGCTAGGAATTAATGTATGCCGCTCAGGGTATGATAATTAGACGACAAATGCAGGTCATCATTTTAATTTCGCGGCTACAATAACAGATAGGGCCTTTGATCGTCTCGTGGAAACAGTTTTCATTATTTGATGTTATTGCTATTAGTACACTTTGTATTATAAGCATTTTGCTTTAAGTGTTTTATAATTTTACCAGTGAATGTGTTGAATAAAATGTCTACTTGACGATTCTTTCCCGTTTGCTTTATTAATGTGTAGTACGAAACTATACAAGAAAAACAGTGATAGTTTCATTTTCGTGTGCTTATTTGACAAAACTAACAAAGGCAATCGCTTCACTGCTTACGACAAAAAAAAACAACGTTAATTAAGAATTATAATTAATCTTTGGTTATGGTCTACTGCAGAAAATCCGAGAAAAGTCACTCTCTCAAAACTGCCACTTTCACCGGCATGGACGATACCAATTCATCCTCTAGTGACTTTAAATATGTATACTAATTTACAGATCATTGGGAGGAGCAGTTCAAGTACTATAAGCGTTTATAGAAGCAGCTTGACAGAATTCACAGCGTTCGTCGCTGTGTTGCGAATTGACAAATTTTGATAAACGCCAGTACCACTGACATGACATGACATTGTGTTTGACTGACATTAGGTTGGGGTCAGAGTGGCTGTGGCTTCAGAAAATTGAATAATATTAAAAGTATTTTTCTACTTTGCATTCACAATGCACACATTGTAACACTGTTTTCGGTGTTACAATTAGCAAATTGTAACACCGTTTTTAGTAACTTTTTTCTAAGATTGGTGACATTGATATCAAATGCATGTCAAACGAAAATACACATAACCACAAAAGTAAGCACAAACTGATTTTTTAGAATCGCACAAACTGCGAAGTATGTATATTTTTATACATATTTAAACATGCGTGTTGCAACCTAGGTTTCGTACTACTAGTATATGATGGTATATAATAATTATCAATAATTACTTTTTCACAGATATTTGAATTTAAGTGACAGATGACAGTGTTACCAACGGTTGCACCCATAAATACTCTAGATTGGAATTTTACCTAATATACTTCTAAATTTTTATAAAATTAATGACGCAAAGTAGAAAAAATAGTATATTACACTCGTTTTATAAGACATATTGGCGCATTCGTTCATTTGGGGCACTCGTCGCTGGCGCTCCTCGTGCCCCAAACAACTCATGCACCAATTTGACGTCTTATAAAACTTGTATAATAATATACTATTATACACTTTAGATTTTTTCGACAATTCTACCAGGTTAATCAACGGGGAGGTATTTGTGACCACTCGTATCCCAAGCCCAAATATCGTCAATCTGCCCAAATATGTACTCCCCAACAAGCCAATAATAGACACGTTATAGATTAAAAGTAGTGTAATCTCTGTCAGTATTTACGATATCCCATAAATCTCTCTCTCTTTCGTTTTAACGTGTCTGTGTTATATTTTACGTGGTGGGATACCTTCGACTGAGTAACTCATGTTGAGCGGGACACTTTCGCTCGTCGAGGCGAATCTCCCAAGAGAAACGATGAAAAATTCCACCCACAAAATCGACAAAATCTATTTCAATGCAGCGCCAGATTTCCCGAATCGAAAAGGCCGTTTATTTTAAGTATATAAAATAGCTATTTAGCGCCTATACGACTTGTCGCCGCTCTGTGACCCTGAACGGGACCACGGATTTAGATTCGCGCTGCCTAATTATAAATTGAGACAAACATACACGCGCGCACACATAGACAGTAGTCGAGTAAACTTACCTAAATGTCCACCAGATGTTGAAACACATGGTGTTGAGCCAGAAGAAGGCGGCCAGGTACAGGAAGTGCATCGAAATCGCTGCGACAAAAGACAAATAAATTAGTTCGATGACACGCGACGTAATATGACGCGTAAATGTAAATAAACATGGGATATTGGTTGATGGAACTTGGTCTGTTTTTGGAATATGAAGATGGCAATGCTGCATAGTGGTTCAAGTCGCGATCAGTTAATACAAAAGTTTGGCCAGAATAAAAGAAACATTATTCACATTAAAACAAACAGATTTAAAGCACAACAAATCTAACTATAAATACCAAATAAACAATAAAATTGTCCAGTATTGCAATTTTTACATCACCACTCCACATACCTACTTCATCAACTTCATCTAACAGGGCATGTACTCATCGACAACATTCATTCTGCATGTCTTCCACCATCAGTTATTTCGAATCTGTCTCTAATAATCGCCACTAATTGCATTAGTAACACGTCACGTCTACTTTCCATCAACGTAATCAAGTGCAGATCAAGAGATCCGATTGCGAATAAAACGCGTGACCCCTGATGGATGGCATCGCATGCAGAATAGCGCACTCAGCGCAAATCATTGTTGTAATAATAAAGTTCGCCATTCTTGGTCTAAACTATTTTTCTCGATGTCATCTTTCGACACCCTTTAGATATATTGTAATGGGTCGGAAACCCATTATTTATTTATAAAGATATGATCAAATTAAGCGAGATATTTGTAAGAACATTCGGGAATGTCAAAGGGTTTTGCTAGGGTTGAACATCTGGTTTAGGATTTGACCGCGTGTTTATAAGTTTAAAATTGAAGAGTTGTCATTGGTTAAGAAGAAATGCTTCCGGCTTCGTTTGGGGTCGAGGGATGCAAACGAACAGATCTCGCTCTTTTCATTTCAACCACCGTCATGTAAAGTACACGATTTTGTGGAGCGTTCTTAGGCGCTTAAGTTTATCCCTGGTAAGTCTTTTCAACTCGTCTCGCATTTCATTGTAAATTAAATTATTCATATTTCTGCTAAAAGTGTGTCTGTCTAAATCAACTCCTAGGTTTAATTTAAACGTCAATATGTTCAAAGATTCATTCATTTTTCTATGTAACCTATCAAACGGGATTGTTGATTATTATTGTTAATAGATGTTATTGTTTTGATAAGTGTTTCGTTTCATTTGAGTAGTCTTGCTTTATCAGCCCTTATTAAATGTTAAATACTTAAACGCGTCAGTTAGTAGTCAGAAAATGTGTTCACAAGGTTCAAGAAAAAGAACCCAGTTAGTTTTGCCTTCGAATAAATTGGAAGAGATTTGATGAATTAGAATTTTGACCAGTAATTAAAGCCCTTAGACCGCGGCGCGGCCAAAACGCTACTATTACTATATATATTTTGAAATCAGGAATTGAAGGATATAAAAGGAAACGCAAGGATAGGCGAGGCAATGAAAGAAAAAACGAAAAAATGCAAATCAACATTTTAAACCAGTATAAAAAATAAACAATACAAGCAGCTCCAGCGTTGATTGGAACGACTGTACAAATATGTACTCAGGACTTCAGTGTTCAGTTTAGATAATTATCTGAAATACGGTGGAGATGGTTCTGCACTTACGGTATGCACTTCTCGCCTTTGAAAAATATTTACCCAAGGCAAACAATGTTGAGCGAGCCGCAAGGACTTCGTGCTTGATCCTACTTGAAGTTGAAATAGTAGATAGAAAACGCAATATTACCACGCACGACATGATTCGCGAAGATACGGAGCATTAATCAACTCCTGCTCAGTTAGTATGGTCACGTTGTGTTCGAGAATTTATCGATTTTGATTTAATTAGATCGCCGGCTATCGTTTCTCTTGTTCAAAAAAAAAAAAAAGGAAACACACCGCACGGGGTCGATAATAAATCGCACGTTGTACTCCTTAGAATAATTATAAATCATGCTGATTGAAATTAATGATTTTACTGGTTGAGGTTTAGTGTTTTATATGATTATTGTCTTTTCTATTTTCTTCTATGATATGTACTGTTCTATAAGTATTCTTGTACATGTGTTGTAGTTCCAGATTAACCTATGTAGACTGAGGTAATTTATTTTGACCACCCGTGAATATTATGACTCATATTCAGACAGCAATAACATCAACGGAACGCAATCCGTGAAGAAATCACCTAAATTAAACTGGTAGCATTACTCAACATTTGCACAACAATCTATTCTCGTATACAGACAGAATCATTGATAGTAACTTCAAGCGTAAAGACGCAATGCTCGAAAATGAGTGGACCGTGAAAAAATATAGCCGGTGTCTTAGCTGCAGACAATGATTAACATCGCTCCGATGAAAAGAATTTAATAAATCGTTGCTCTGTGGATTAAGATACATATGGCTAGACGGATGGCCGGATATTAGTTTATTTATATTTCAGCGTTGGAGGTTACAGTGCTGTATAAATAAGAAGTCCGCGAATTAAAAGAAGACTTATCGAGTCGTGGAAATATGTGTTTAGTTAGTATTGGCCGAAGGAATTATTTATTTTATTTAGGATCTCAAATACTTTGATAATAATTGTTAAATTATGAAAGCTGGATGTTAAGAATACCTACTAAGTGTAATTTAAATCTCAGTTTATTATACAGCAACTGAAGGCACTGTGTTCAATATAAACTCGACCAAGAAAGCCCACCTAAAAATTTGATAAATTTTGGTCTAGAATAACTTTTGTAATCTTGGGTGGATTTTGATTATTCTTTCAGCAAATTATGTACAAATTTTTCTAAATTCTTCCTAGGTAACACAATTTTTAAAATACTTATTTCTACAACTCATTTGATCTGTGTAATTCGACATGATATCTTATTTACGTATCTAACGGTAGCAGTTTTGTCTGGAACGTTTAGACAACAACAACGTGAAGAACCTTGACAAAGCCTTGCTGGTACCTCGAGCATACCAATGCGGTCTCTCTTTGCGGGTCGCTTTAGCGTTTGATTTATTTATTTGTGGAGTGGAACAATAAGTAACCCCGGCTATACCTAGCTACCGTCGCAAACATTACGCACTGTTCGGACTGTCAACTAGTTGGCTCTTGTCAAGCGGAGGAACGCGGCAAAGTCAGTGACCCACGCTTTACACGGAATAGAAGGATGGTCATTCTTGAGGAACGCCATCCATCCAGTTCAACACTGCGGCAACTGGTTTTCTATAGCCTACTTGACGCCGCTTGCTACTGCTGATGCAGTTAGTGTTGTCCGATTTCAGAATTTCAATGGAAATACACGTTTTGAGGTCCCCTGTGTTTTGGTGACAATCTGACAACCGGTTTTTGACCAAACTGCTACCAGCTCATCCTCCAGTGACTTGAAATATATACACTCATTTATAGACCAATGGGCTGAACGGTTTCGGTGCTAATTCACAAGCATCAAGGATCAATGAAGTCTTTGGCTTCACGAAACAACGAGGTAGTCCTAAAGTTGTAATGGGTCGGAAACCCATTATTTATTTATTAAGATATGATCAAATTAAGCGAGATATTTGTAAGACCATTCGGGAATGTCAAAGGTTTTTGCTAGGGTTGAACATCTGGTTTAGGATTTGACCGCGTGTTATAAGTTTAAAATTGAAGAGTTGTCATTGGCTAAGAAGAAATGCTTCCGGCTTCCTTTGGGGTCGAGGGATGCAAACGAACAGATCTCGCTCTTCTCATTTTCAACCACCGTCATGTAAAGTACACGTTTTTGTGGAGCGTTCTTAGACGCTTAAGTTTATCCCTGGTAAGTCTTTTCAACTCGTCTCGCATTTCATTGTAAATAAAATTATTCATATTTCTGCTAAAAGTGTGTCTGTCTAAATCAACTCCTAGGTTTAATTTAAACGTCAATATGTTCAAAGCTTCATTCATTTTTCTATGTAACCTATCAAACGGGATTGTTGATTATTATTGTTAATAGATGTTATTGTTTTGATAAGTGTTTCGTTTCATTTGAGTAGTCTTGCTTTATCAGCCCTTATTAAATGTTAAATACTTAAACGCGTTAGTTAGTAGTCAGAAAATGTGTTCACAAGGTTCAAGAAAAAGAACCCAGTTAGTTTTGCCTTCGAATATATTGGAAGAGATTTGATGAATAAGAATTTTGACCAGTAATTAAAGCCCTTAAACCGCTCTTGGCCAAATGCTACCATGTTAGGGAGTCGCGGTTGTTCCCGCCATTTTGAACTCCTACAAAGTTAAAGAACTAGTCGGAAAGTAAAAATCTGACAACACTGGCTGCTGCAGTTTAACAACACAAGGCAGATTCGTCTGTCCCACTTTTGGCGGCCGTCTTTGCTACGTTTTCCGTAATTTAGCGGTGGTGACAGGTCAAGGCAGCTTGCGTGGTCCGAAGAAATACAACAGGTGCCGTAGATGTGTTGTAAAACTTTTAAATGGCCATTTGCATACGTTAATTTGTGAATCGCCTTGTTGTTTATTTATTTTAGAGGTAACTTTCCGACTACATTGACACTCTGTTTACAGATTTATAAACTCCCTAAACGTATAGAGTATAGACTATATAGGGCGAAACACCAAAAGCGAATGTCCGTAAGATAATAATAATAATACTATATCGGGATTATAACAATACGACTGACTGACCTCTCGATACAAATAACTCTAATATACTGTCACGAATCCATGTTATCATATTAGGTTTATTTCTCTACTTCTTGTTTACTTATTCTTCAATCGCGGGTGGGCGATAATATTCAAACAATAACGTGTGAGCTAACGCGGTATGATGACGTCAGTTCTCCATTACGTCACATACCAACTGATATATAAATCCTTATAGCGCGTAAACCGCTCATCCCATTGATCTGTAAATTTATATACATGTTTAAAATCACTGCAGGATGAGATGGTGTCATCTTGGTCAAAATCGGATGAATACCTAAGAAAACGTATGTGACATTTGCCACTTCCACCATTTTACCATTTTACAATAGAAAATATTTATTGATACACATAATATGATAAACATCCGGTGACTCCAAGCTTGGAACTGTGTTAGAAAGTTTAAACTAAACGAAATGCTTAATTATATATATGTACCTACATACTTGCTTTCGAACTTTTTCCTGATACTAAATTAAATGAGCAAACCGGTTGTAAAAATTACCTGTACCTGTGTTCAAAATACTAACCCGTCCTCGTAAAAATCCCAACCATAATCATACCTTATTTTCAGGTCATAAATAATAGTAAATTATATTATAAGAATAAATTTCCCAAGCCATTCATATACCTAATGCACTTGAAAGAAGGATACAGATTTAATCACACCCGTAAGTACTTGGGAACTGATGACGTTATCTGCGTTTTTTTTGCCTTTAAACAGTTATAAATCAAAACACCAGAACTTGAAAAATGACAAGATATAACGATAAAATTCTCTAAATGCCCAAGAAAATGATTCATTATTTTGTCTTTGAATCTGTTATTAAATACTAATCTGAAACTCAGGTTAACAATACTATGGTCATTATTTTGTCGTAAGTAAACTCGGAGCATAAATGGTTGTAAAATTGGATTATACTGTATCTGGTGGCGCCATCTAGCGTAAGTAAATGCTTGAAAAAAATCCACTTGCGAAAAAGTTTTGGTTCTAATCTTCTCTAGTGACATCAGCGCCTAACTAGCGGCACCAGAATGTATTAATTGTTGGTAGACTTCGACGTTAAGATACAACTTCTTTGACCTAGGTATGAGAGATATGCATAGAAGTTAGCTGGACCAATTTCAAAATTATTCTTGGAAATAGCAAACTGACAAAGTAAATAGATTCCTGGTGATTGGAATGTTTGAAACGTCGGAAAAGTTTGAAAATAGATTATTTCGCTTATAATTAGAAGCGTTATCGGTCCCATTCATAATCACATAACATTCTTTCACTTATCTTATGGCGTATGTACGCGGAACATAATGAATTTGTTTGACATTGATATGGTAAAACGATGACCTTCCCAGACAATACGCCTACTGTTTCTTTCAATTTATAGATTTATCACTTCAACACTTTTATTTTCAACAGTTCGATGTCGACTGGTCGTGTTCAGATAATTAGTACCCGATATCTTTGAAGATATCAACATTGCACACAATTAGCTTTAATCAGAAAATAGAAAGCGACGATAAGTATCGTTCAATAACTAGAAATGTTAACCTTGCATTATGTGGTTAGGCACGCAGTTTTGTGTTCTTTTTGTGGCGGTTGTAAACATGAGAATTTTAGGCTATAAAGTTTGAATTATGGATGCCAAATGAGAGAATTAAATGAAGAGTTTAGTGGTACTGTTATTTTTAGAGCAATTCTTAAGCAAGAACGTTTAAAATACATTGTGTAATACATTCTATACTACGCCTACATATAAATTAGACAATGTTTGATCTCCAATAACTTTTGTAATCTTTGGGAGATTAAAATTTTCAAAATAATTATATGGTCAACTATTTTGCAGAGAAACTAATGCAACAAACGTGTTTACATGAAAGTTTCCGCACATTAGCGAGATGCTTAACAATTGATTAAAGTGAGGTTATGGAGACTTCCTGTTATCCAGCAAAGATCTATTTGAGTGAGTTTAGAATACAATGACGGCGTTTACAAAAGAATTAATTATTAATTCGACCTTGCGTTTATTATTGGCGTACAACTTGATAGCTATAGGATACTATTTCAAACTAGTTGCATGTTTTCCTATGGCTTCGGGGAATTTCAAGAATAGACCATAGCGAAACGGTCATGCTATAATTTTGGAAGACGAGCCGACATAACCACTCGGAAAAATATCATTAATACTCATTTTGTGAGACATTTCTTGATAGATGTCATGAAATTCCCATCAAGTTTATGTAATGTAATGTAATGAAATACGGAATTAGGTATTCCATGGACGACGTAACGTCCCAACTGGCTAGCAATAAGAACCAGTTTTACGTTTTATGAATTAAATATATGGTTTTTTGTCGATGCCGATGGTTAAGTTATAATTTTAAACCATTAATTGCACTTGGGCATCTTTTTATAATTGGCTTTTGCCGAATAAGTAAAACGAAGTGTTTTTCTTGGCTTGCAATCCTTTATAAGTGATTTTACAACTTAATCAGAAACTTCGTTAATTAACGTGCAACATACTTTAGATTTGATTTTCTCTTTTCGACCAAATCGCATAAATAATTAACCTCTGGTATCCAGACGTCGTCTAAGTTAGAAATTTCAACAATGGCATTTTCTTCGTTGTTAGCGATATTCTCCGAAAATAATTGGTAGTACTGGCTTAACCCATGGAGGAACAACCTTTCGAAGCTGTTTGGTGGACGTACAACATAAACTCCTTCCGGAGAAAAATTAAAAAAGTCCACTAAGTTATCCTCTATTCCTCGATAGTGGCCCGAAGGAAAATTACTCTTGTTTTTCAGCGCTCTACGAATCTTGTGCGAAATCCTGCGATAAGCAACATCCTTCTCCTTTTTAAAATCTATAACTTGAATATCTTCACAATATCTGTTCAGCAACTCCACGGCGTCTTGAGTTATCTCCATCAAAGCCACAAGAGGTCCTTTGCAGAACTCAAACAGTAGATCTTCTTCCTCTTCGTTGACACTCTGCAGACCGATGAAATTCAAGTATCGATTGATCTTCCTCCTTCCCGCTGTCCTAGTTGGACGCTGGACTTCATCTTTATAGCGTTCATAATTAGTGTTTCTTGTTAGATGCTGCATTCCAATTACTATATCACTTTCCCCATGGCTATCGTATGTACCGACTGAGTCTGCATCAAAAGCTTCAGTTGGTTTGCAACATTCCTTTCTTGAGCGAACGACACCCATAGCGTATGGACTACTTTCGGCGTTTTGGGAATCATGTGATATTTTTTTGACAGATGTTGAACTATAGCGACTTGATATTTTTGGTTGGTGACGTCATTGGGTACCGACATTAAGAAAAGTCATGCCCTATTTAGTATTGGTTTTAATTCTGTATACCAGTCACATTAACAATAAAATAATATTTGTAGGAGAAATGTATGTACTGTTTGATATGCATGCTTTCACAAAGCATTTTAACGATCAACAATGACACATTGTATGTTTAGGTGCTTTTGAGTAATTATAGTACAAAATTCAAGAAGGCATGTTAACATACTTGCTCGTTACATATTTGGAACAATGAGAGCGTAACTATGTCATTAATAATCAGACAAAGTAAAGGATTTCATTTTGGATGTATAATTTTTTTTTCTTTACACAAGGGAACAAATTTCCAACATTCTGATACAACTAAGTTCTAGATGTCCGGGAGAAAACCGCGTCAACGACGATAAAGTAGTCAACGTTTCGGACTCTGTTACAAGAGGCAGCTTCAGGATGTAACAGTAAGCCAGCTACGAATTTCGTAGAGTATATTGCCTATTAATTTAGTATTAAATTTTATACTTGTATATGTAAGTTTTGTATCACAAGCTCTCATAAATCTTTGTCATTGTTGTCATTATACCATAAAATATGTAAGTCTTTGTATTTAAAAACAAATCTAACAACAAAGAATGTACCCACATCGGCTTCTTTTAAATCTGTACTGGTTATATTGGCTAAAAAGTAGACCACCTTGAAAATGTACACCATAAACATAACAGTTATGCTTAGTATGGCAATTACGCTTGAATTATTTGCATTAATTACAATACACGTTTGTAATATAAACCATTAGACTTTATAACATAGATTTAGCACATATGTGATGAGCTTGACTCTATATAAATATCAAACGCATTGAACCGAATTAAATTTGATCTGATTTCCATTACATTTATTTAGTAACGATATTAATAAAGAAGAAGTAGGTATCTAGAATATTTTGATACAACCTGGCACCATTAGAGGGAAGTAAATATGCATCGTATACCTGTTTGACAGCAAAAGCAGCATTCCAATTTCGCAATACTTACAGAAATTTACACATACGATACGAAGGAATTTCACACGATTGCATGGAGAATCTCGTAAATCTCGCCTATCAGCGAACTATAGACGTTTGGAAACGTGAAATTTAAAGCAAACACGTAAAGGAGTGTTGGCCACGACAGATAGACAAGAATTCGTACGGTAAGCCGTTTGCCCGGAGGCGGTAAATGTCTTCTATGTTGGTTTGAAAGCATAAAATACAGCTGACTAGAGTGGAGCATAGATACCAGGCCACCTTCCTCATTCCACCGAATATATTTGGCATTAATGGCGTCAGATAACGGCTTAATCTATGGCGAATTCTCGTTTCGGCGTACCTTGATTTTTTTTTAATTGGAATTGAGTCATTGGTCGCACGAGTTGTGGTATTATTAGACACAGAATTTGAATGGAAATATTCAGTATGACGTTATTCTTTGCCTTTTAATCTAGCATCCCAAAACCATGCTTTTCACTTAAAAGTACCACTCATTTTCTCACTTGAAGAAAGGCAATTTCTGATAGATACACAATGAAACATTTTTAATATAATTAAAAAATGGAAAGAACAAACCTATTCATATATCTTGTTAAAGTTTAAATGAAATATTATGTTTGCATAAAAACTTGGAATGCGAAAATATGACAGAATACCTTCATCATAGTTAACCCATCGATACATGGCGTAAAATGAGCGACAAGCAATTTAGTTATTAGACCGTACCTACACATAGATGGCGTGAAACTGATCGGTATTCGTTGTTAGCAGCAATCAGCGAATTAAAAAGCGATCTCCAGCGGCGTGATGCGCTTCGTCTTCCTCTATTCCTGATATAAGTAATAAAACGTGACTCCTATATTTAAAATAATAATACTTATTACCATAATAACCGCACAGCTTCTGGTCCGCGATTAGATCGCGCCGCGCCGCTTTCTTTTGTTTTTCGAAATATCTCCGGCCCTTTTACAGCATAAGGCGTGATAATAAATCAACTTATTGAGTCGGCGGGAAGTACCATTCCGCGTACAGCGAGAAATTTTAATCGAATCCGTTCTGGTGTGGATTAAACAAAAAGATAATTTTGTTGGGTCAGAAGCGGGATGGCTGAAAGATTGCGAAGATGTGTTTTACGGTAGTTTAAACGGACGGTTCTGGAATTTATTGAGGCGTCCCTCTAAATATAGTGTAAATTGCAGCCGGCAGCCTTGAAGGTGTGTAACAGTGGTCGCATTATACGGCAATTCAAAGAGTTTGAGCCTGTACTCGTTGCTCTTTACCGGCAACATTAAAAGGAAGGTCGCGAGTACAGCACAGTAAGTATATAAATGTTGCCGCTAAAGTCCGATGTACGTTGATTTTCGTAAACCTTTTGTTAAAACATAAAAAATGTTGAAGAATGTGCGGAATAATCAAAAGATTATTCCGCGCTTTAACTAGTTAACATTAACTAATTTTGTCCACCGTAACACCCGACCCGGTACTTTCTCTATGTCTCCGGAACGCAAACTTTGTTAATTATTCTCGCCTGCTAATTGTGGAATCTCGACCGGGAAAAACTAGCATAAGTGGTTGCCACCCTTAGCTATCGATTGGTTCATAATTTGTTCAAATCCGATGACCGGAAGTGCTTAAAAAACTTGCTTTTGTCCACAGTAACACCCGACCCGGCACTTTCTCTATGTCTCAGGAACACAAACTTTGTTAATTATTCTCGCCCGCTAATTCTTTGAATCGCGACCGGGCAAAACTAGCATAAGTTGTTGCCACCCTTAGCTATCGATTGGTGCATAATTTGTTAAAATCGGATGACAGGAAGTGCTTAAAAAACTTGCTTTGGTTCACCGTTGTTCCCGACATGGTCCTTTCTCGATGTCTCCGGAGCGCAAATTTTGTTAATTATTATCGCCCGCTAATTGTTGGAATCTCGACCGGGCAAAACTAGCATAAGTGGTTGCCACCCTTAGCTATCGATTGGTGCATAATTTGTTCAAATCGGATGACAGGAAGTGCTTAAAAAACTTGCTTTGGTTCACCGTTGTTCCCGACATGGTCCTTTCTCGATGTCTCAGGAACACAAACTTTGTTAATTATTCTTAACCGCTAATTGTTTGAATCGCGACCGGGCAAAACTAGCATAAGTAGCTGCCACCCTTAGCTATCGATTGGTGCATAATTTGTTCAAATCGGATGACAGGAAGTGCTTAAAAAACTTGCTTTGGTTCACCGTTGTTCCCGACATGGTCCTTTCTCGATGTCTCCGGAGCGCAAATTTTGTTAATTATTATCGCCCGCTAATTGTTGGAATCTCGACCGGGCAAAACTAGCATAAGTGGTTGCCACCCTTAGCTATCGATTGGTGCATAATTTGTTCAAATCGGATGACAGGAAGTGCTTAAAAAACTTGCTTTGGTTCACCTTGTTCCCGACATGGTCCTTTCTCGATGTCTCAGGAACACAAACTTTGTTAATTATTCTTAACCGCTAATTGTTTGAATCGCGACCGGGCAAAACTAGCATAAGTGGTTGCCACCCTTAGCTATCGATTGGTGCATAATTTGTTCAAATCGGATGACAGGAAGTGCTTAAAAAACTTGCTTTGGTTCACCGTTGTTCCCGACATGGTCCTTTCTCGATGTCTCACGAACACAAACTTTGTTAATTATTTTCGCCCGCTAATTGTTCGAATCTCAACCGGGCAAAACTAGCATAAGTGGTTGCCACCCTTAGCTATCGATTGGTGCATAATTTGTTAAAATCGGATGACAGGAAGTGCTTATTTTTTACGCTTTTGTTGATCGGTGTTCAAGGCATGCGGTTGCACTGTGTTGTCCAAATCCCCACGACGCTAGTACTTTGTTATTTTTTTTTCAGGCGGTACTTGTTATAATATCGATCGGGCAAAACTATGGGGTGTACATGAAGACTTGTGCTTTCGATTAATGTATTGCTCATTATGATCGGTTAAGTCATAGCCGAGATATGATGCCGAAAACTTTACCAAATTGTTGAAAAAGTCAACTTTCATTCGTATTGTTAGGGCACTAATTATGATTTGATCGATCGGGCAAAACTCATGGGGTATCAGGACGTTATGAGCTTTAAAATGATGTATAATTTATTAAAATCGGTTGAAAAAACAAACTTATTGCTAACTTTTATTGCTAACTTCCCCCAGGTATTCGTGTTGTATCGAATAAATGTTTCCCTCTGTGTAGCTGGTTTATAAAACTGACAATTATTTATAACAATACTTTCCTTCTAGTCGGAAAGTAAAAATTTCAGTACGTGCTAATTAAAATCTGGATAAATATATCTGTAAAACGCATTGAGAAATTCATGTAAATCGGTCAATGATAATAATATATGAAATTAATGAGTATCACAACAACATTGATATTTCGCTCAACTTACAAAAAAGTCCAAGAGCAACCTTGCCACAACTCACATCTCACACTGTTTATTTATGTGATGTTTCATTCAACCTCGTAGTTCTAGTAATATACAGAATATCAACTATTTATGCCGGTCATAATCGCTTGATCATAGCAACCATAACACTATGTTACTGTTGTTGCATTGCGTGGGCTCCTCCGGACAAATACGACATGTACATAATGTAGATCCATTTTATGTGACCTGTTCTCGCTCCGCGCAGGCAAATTTATAGAAAATGATTAATTGATTCAGATCCCAGATGTATGAGCATTGCTACTATTGGTAAGTACACAGACAACTAGTTTTGCATTGGTTTTCATCTCTATACAGGTAGTAAATTCACAAAAATGAATTATGTAAATAGAACATTAGGAAAAAATGACAGGTTAACTTAATTTTGTGCTCCAAAGGATACTTCTCAATGAAAAACGTATGTGAATTTAGCCCCCAGCCCTCCTCTTATCGAAATTTATGTGTATTAGTAGTATTAGTAGCCAGAGTGTGGCCTAGCGGTAAGACGTTAGCGTTGCACTCAGGGGGTCTCCGGTTCGAGCCCGGGGACCTGCTTCCAGGGTGAGGTTTTCTGTGGTTTTCCTCACTCCTTGGCGAATGCTGGGAGCCAAACATCTTAAGACGTTCCACAGGCGCGGGCGATAATAATAATACTCTGGCCTGCCGATGCCCCCTGTAATTGGCGAACGCTGTTGGGGGATGTTAAGGCTTGGATTATTATTATTATTATTATTATTATTATTATTATTATTATTATTATTATTTAAAATCACTAATTACTCTACTATCTTAAGAGGTGGTATGACAAATTTGAAGTGCTCAGGTAGTACAGCCTGTACAACACGGCTTTAGTTTTACTTCCAGCCCCCCTCTTATTGCAATTTACGTGTATTGAAAAACACTAATTACTTCATTGGTTCCTTTTTAATAAGTCTCCTTCAAAACAGCATTTTTGACAATCACACAAAGCAAAGAATAAAAACTTAAAAATAACTTGTTATTAAAATTATGTTGCAAACACTACTAGTTTCCAGTCAGCATTTTTCAAATAGACAATTTGTGTATTGTTTCTGGGTATTTACTCCGGACACAGCGACCTAAACATCCAATCAATTCAATCCTCAATCTTGTGCAGAACGGCGCAAATATTTATAGCGAATGTGCCGGATATATGCCAACATCGTAACGTAGTGTTATTGTTCTAACCTTCAGTTCATGTATTTCCCATTTATTTAAACAATCCCAAACGTCCGCTACGACTGAACAAAGAATTTTAATGATATCCACAATTATTTTCAATAACTTCAAAGAAATCGACACGATACAGCATCTTGTCTCCCAAACTGATGACTCATTTCGACAAGCTTTGATCATTAATTATAACAAAAAAATTAACACCCTCCCCTATTTTTGATATTTATTGTATCTAGTCTCGGTTCAAAAAGGATTGGGTGTATTTATAAAATTATAATCTATCTTCGAATACCACGTGAAAGTGGGCTTTGATCTTGAGAATGACAGAAACGAATCACTTTGGATATCAAAGTCGTCGCGTGTAATCTATAAACAAGGTTAGAACTCACAGATATTTGAGGTTATGTAAATGTTTATAAATCGCGTTATTGTTGCCATTCGCGATTAAGACCTTGATCTACAAAATTCGCTATGCAAACAATTTATTGCATTGTATAAAGATGATAAACATTAGTTATTAGGGTTTTTACTTTCCATTTAGTAGATTTTTCGGACTAATAACTTTGATATTAATGTTTTATTAATTCTTCGAGAAAATTAAATGTTAACAAAAAATAGTAAATGCGCAAATTATAACTACTACCAACAAAATTATAATCGACCTCATCTATTTAATGGCAGAAAATAACATGGATGTTAAAGGCGGCATTTCGTTCTTTCTGTACACCACGATAATAAGTTATAATTATTGAAGGAAGTTACCCACGTTTGTAAAATACAAAAGGAAAACCAATAATTAGAAGCCATGTAAGCAATTATATCGATATGATCTCGATTATTTCAATTATACGCCGAATGGGTAATCAGTTTTTTAACGTAGGTACCAGTGTTGTACACGAGTTGGCTACAAATTTAATGTTTGGATCGTAAACGCAAGTTTATTGGAGAGAGGCAAGTGGCGGCGCTAAAAGAATAATCACCTCTAATGATACTCGGAAATGGCAGATCTGTCGTCAGGTACGTCAGTTCCTTTATTTACAAACATATGTCTCGTCTTGTATTAGAAACATCCCAAAATATTGTTGTTTGGTCCAAAAATACATCTAATCCACTATTCTGAAGCACATCGCACTACAATAGTATGCAATTGATGTTTTGACGCGAAGGCTAATTTGATACACAAATCGTACAGATGTTCAAGCAGTTAAGATGCTCAAAAAGACACTTTTGAAGTTATTACTGATCCATACAGCCTCGTAAAATACTAAACCATCCAGCAGTTTGACGGTTTTATTGCAATTTATTGCATTTTATATATTTACCTTTTATAAGTATTTTCACACATTATGGAAAAGAGACATAATAAACATCAATTCATGAAGTTAATTGTTGTTAAACACGAACAAAAGAGTTTGTTATAACGACAGTTCACTTTCCCTACTTTTACTTTTCACCGTTACCAACTAAAACAATAGACAACATATTTAAAAATTAACAAGATACTTGCTAGCAACATCTAAAGCTTTTGTCTCTTGCGTAAAAATGTAACTCTGAACGTGTTACAGCAAAAATTATATTGGTACAACATATTATCGATAATCTACCTATACTAATTACGAACTTTCAAGTGTAGGGCGCGTTCAGCGGAATCGCCCATTTTCGCCGACATTTGCGATCGAGTAGCTGCAAAATTGGGCTTTTCGATATTACTTTTGACGCTCGAATTGAAAAAAGGACACAATTCCGCGTGGACTGCGCGATATTTTGTAAATTAAATGCGTCAATTTTGAAAAAAAAATCACGTTTTTGCACCTCTTCGGGTGAAGGCGAACCTCGAGAAAATGTCACGTGACGTCTAGAAATTCCGACAAGCGGATCGATGAACGTCAAAAATTTACATTTTTATCCGTTCCTGCCGACCTTATAAAAGCCGCTCGCTCTCATGTCTTACGATAAGATCCCTCTAAATACCCTTCGCAAAGAGTTTTGAGCAAAAAAAACGGCCTTAAAAACAATTTTCGATCCAAAAAATCGATTTTTGTCGACCCGTGTTTTGCTGCTATTACCACAGTAACGTCAAACCCGAAACGCCCCCTGCCGGACATTCGTAACAACAGTAACAGATAGCAGATAACCTAAAATGTATCCTAAAATGTCCATATTGCGAATGTGGACGGGTTTGAAGCCTTAACCACATATTTCTAGAATGCCCAATAACTAAAGTCGAAAATTTTGACATATACACAGAGCCAGTATAAATAATACTAATTGAAAATAGGACGCTTACGTGGCAGCTTATTAAGTCTCCCATCGGAAACCGCTCATCCATGCTGAAAAAGTGCAGGTAGGTACACCAACGCCCTCTTTCCCATAAGCCATATATCAATCGCCGCACATGTGAACGAAACTTAATGAAGCTGTTCCAAACCAATGAAAACATAATACCTGATGCGAGGCATAAATCACCCTCATAAGCAGGATATAACTACCGCCCAGTCAAATAACTAAAATACCTTCTGTAAGTTAGATAGATATTTGTACAAGGTTCATAAGATAAAAGAAAAATCACGGAGCGTCTGTGTATAAATGATCCTTGTGTCAATTATTATGGTTTTATCGCATAAACAATAATGGATATCTCGTGATTTGTGACAATCAAGTTATTATTAACTATTGCATATTGATTTACGCAGCTTGTTATGATGATTATATTATAACCCTTTGTGGGAACATACCGATCACAATTACCATGGCTAATTTAAGTAACGACCGTTTGATTAAAAGTACATTGAGAGAAAAGAAATATAAAATCAAATTATTGTATTTCTTTGAACATATTTCTTTCAAGGAAAGAATATATGTTTGAAACAAATAAGTACTTTTTTATTTTAAAAAATAAATCTGGTTTTATTTGAAATAAAGATCGGTCTTGAGGTAAGTAAATATTCTATTTGGAAGAGAAAGATAATAGATTTGAGTAAAAAGATCATGTGTTTGAATAAAAAAATGTGGTTTCATTAAAAATTATTGCTATGTCTACTGGCGGGCAGATGGCGCTGTTGAAGTTTCAAATAAAACTAAAGCGCCATCAATTTCTTTCAATTATTAAGTTTTTTCAAAGGAATACATATATTTTTTTATAAGTATGCTATTCTCCATGACAGAATAAATAACTTTTTTCTACTTTGCATTCACAATGCACACATTGTAACACTGTTTTCGGTGTTACAATTAGCAAATTGTAACACCGTTTTTAGTAACTTTTTTCTAAGATTGGTGACATTGATATCAAATGCATGTCAAACGAAAATACACATAACCACAAAAGTAAGCACAAACTGATTTTTTAGAATCGCACAAACTGCGAAGTATGTATATTTTTATACATATTTAAACATGTGTGTTGCATCCTAGGTTTCGTACTACTAGTATATGGTGGTATATAATAATTATCAATAATTACTTTTTCACAGATATTTGAATTTAAGTGACAGATGACAGTGTTACCAACGGTTGCATCCATAAATACTCTAGATTGGAATTTTACCTAATATACTCCTAAATTTTTATAAAATTAATGACGCAAAGTAGAAAAATAGTATATTACACTCGTTTTATAAGACATATTGGCGCATTCGTTCAACAACTCATGCGCCAATTTGACGTCTTATAAAACTTGTATAATAATATACTATTATTAGGAACTTTTTTTTTATTTAACGAAAGATCAAATGAGATGTAGAGATAATAATTTTCAGTTCCACCTGCAAGATAAATCTCGACTTATAATTGCCTAAAAAATCAAAATCTGGCCAAGATCACAATACATAGTTACTGGAGATCAGAATATATCAATTAGATAGTTGACAAACTTTCTTTTCCTCGATATAGTTATCATAGTAGGTAGTTTTCCCGCTGGAAGTGGGTTTATAGGTTAGGAATTATATTCTCGTTTCGGTATTTCTTGTGTAAGCAAAGATCTCTCTCCTCTTCGCCGAGAGCAGACAGAAAACGCGCATATGTTGCACAATGACCCAGACGCACAAATCATCAACGTTAATGCGCTTATTTGTTGTTTTTGTTTTTATTTATTCTGCACTTCATCATGCATGCATATGCACTTTGCGGCATCCCACCCAATAAAAATGTTATGTCGAGCATATGTTCGTCGCTCCACTAACCCTCGAAACTGTTTATTTATCACTTCTGGAGACGTGACTTTATGTGTGAAGTGTGGATTGAGTGCATACTTTCGATAAATAAACTTATAACTGAAGAAATTTCTAGGTACTTACCTAAAATACTACAGGCTGTTCCAACAATGCTTCCTCCGCTAAACTGCGCGATGCATAGCAAGATATTGCCTAGCAATAGGCAAAGAACGTAATTCGTTTGACATCTCCAATGAAGGACGTGATGACTGGCTGGCAAAAGGAAACTAGCTATGAGGGTAGCTGCTAGGAAAATAATACCTAGTGTTAATGCAATTGGGTATATGGTGAACCTAAGGTCGGATTCTGCTTCGGATGGGCGTGATTCTTGAGCGATGTATTGTCTACAAGCGAAGACACTTGGTTCCTCATCTGAAAAGAAACGAAGAAGATATGATCATATACTTAGAAGAACCTTAAAAAAGACACCATAAACAAACTCCATGTTTTAATTGCTTAGAATTTGGAGCATCTAAAATAAAACTGTTTAAAGTATTTCATTCAAACGCTGTTCACCATAAAACCACGATGTGGTTTCTACATACCTCCACCATCAATAAATATGTACTAAATATTCGTCAGAACTCGGACTTTGATGTGTGGCTCGAGTGCCATTCATAAAATCCTGTTTTTATTAGATGATTTTCTGCATTCCGTGCGAGCTTATTTCACTTTCATTCGTGCCTTAGCGGTATCGCCTCGGTTTAAAGACCAATTTAGAAAATGAGTTTTGATTACCGTCTTTTAATTCGTTTATAATCAAAGCCTGAACGCGATCATTCACGATTTTATCGATATTTCTTTACGTAGATAGCAAATTAACTACCTTATTTTTCAAATTTGTATATTTACATTATCCAAGAGGTTATAGATCTCTTTTAGAGCGGTATTTTTTAAGAGTGTGTGTTGGCAAGTGTTGTTATCGAAACACCTTTTAAGGAGCTTATCTATTTGAGTTTTTAGTAGGTTTAGATTATTCTGGGAAATATGTGACATAAACTGTGTTCACTGCTTCTAAACTATTTTCTTTGAGTAAAAGAATAGACTGCAGGAAATTTTATGATATTTCTAGAAGTTTGTGTATCTGCATTTTATTGAAATTTCCAATAAAATTACAAAACCTTTAGCCAACCAATAAATACCAGATGGCGTGCGGAAATATAGCGAAATGATATTTCTATATCCGTCCTTTGTGATTCCTGGAGGCTTTAGCAATATATCTACCGTTTCTAACTGTTCACAACAAACAACTGCAAGCTTATTACTATTTAAAATAAACCGTGGACCAAACCTAGGCTACAACTTCCTCACAATACAATTTAAAATCAAACAGTTCCTTTTAATACCTTGCTAATGTATTGTTTGAAGTAACGTCCGACAAATAGGGTATATATTCCTGTTGCTTGTTACGAAGTAATACGAAATTATAAGTCATGTTTATATTAAGTGCTATAACAATTGAACATGTCAATTATGCATTAGATGGATAGTAATTATTGACGACCACGTACCGATTTTTATAACTACAAACAAACAGCGAACAGTTCATTTAATAGATCAATTTGTGCCAAAGTCAATTGAAATTCAATTGACCCATGATAGAGAACTGAACTTACGGATTATAATTGGCTCATCAGTCTTTGTGCTGAATTGTTTTATTGTTATTGTTAATTGATATTCACCATTGTTTGTAAGGATTTTTTTGAAAGATATGCATATACGCGATTGGTTATGAAAATGTATTCGTAGAATTAAAGTTTTTTTGTGGCGTTGGTTTCTGTATCAAGAATAAAGATTATTGAACTTTTTAGTCGAATTTTCGGGTATCTGGAATGTAAACAATTCGTACAACCAGATAGACGCTAGCTAACTGATAGAAAAAACATTTGTTCAGGCTGATAGCGCATAGCCGATTAATCTATAAATAATATTTATTTTAAAAAGCTGAGCGTCTAGGTCTCTAGGAAGCTTCTCAGGAACGGTACAAATGAAATAGTAGAATAAAAACTCTTTCTAATGGTTTAAAAAAATTATACTAATTAGGAAAATGTAATAAATATTTATTTTATAATATTTTATTTAATAACTACTCTGTTATTTGTGTATTATTTCTATTGCATTATTTCTAAATTTCGGATTCACATTTTCTTGGTATATTTTTATTTTGTCAGGATGTACGGTTACCATAATTGTCTAGGTTTTAGATCACTTCTGACTTCCTGTTTTATTTATTTGTAATGCCAAGCGTAGGCATAAATGTTTATCTTATAATTAGAATATACATTACCTCATTATCATATGCAAGAGACGAATTTGAATTACTTAAACCAAATAAAATATGTCTATCTACCTATTAAAACTGACTTTATAATCATTTCCTTCTAAGTTGTAGACGAAAATAATTGAATTATACTTTTTAATTATGTAGGTATATCTCTTTTTACTTTTGGACTACACAAAAAAAGTATTGATAAAAATAATAGGTAAAAATACTATGTGACGACAGTAAATCAATATTAACTACTTTTTTTATTAGCGTAGTTTTACTGATTGTACATTGTAAATTTACATTTATTTTCAGTAAAATTACAGTTTTTGGCTAGTAAAGTTAATTTTTGTGAAGTAAATTGCAGGAGTAACAAAATTACCGATAGTTTTATAGTAAATTTACTAAATATGTACTTTTTTCAGTGTAGAAGAAAAGTAAAGTAATCTACTGAAAAAAAAATGGAACTTTATCGGAAATAAGGGTTTTGGGGTCTCTGTATCCATTGCAATGATTTCCGAAAAATGTATATAGGTGTGTATGTAGGTATGTGTGTATGTATGTACATATGTATGTAGGTATGTCTGTGAACACGATAGCGACCAAACGGTACAACGGATCGGGCTGAAATTTGGTATATATACACTCAGATGCAAAAAAAACGGGTCATTTTTTTTCGTGTATACGTACATTGTTTTCGCTTTGTTCATTACATAAACTGATAAGTACCATATGTTGTGTTTTTCTTCATTCTGATGGTTGTCTCTTTGATTGTCAAACACTAAAATTCTTATTGACAGTACTAAAACAAAAAAATTAACTGTTTTTTTTTTACAAAAATAACCCAATGACCCGTTTTTTGTGCATCAGAGTGTATATTTAGTTACCGAGGGTGAATTGTATAAGAATTAATTAATTATATAAGAAATAAATTCCATCCCTAACAATATGCACTTTGTTATTTTTTAGGTCATCTTTGCTATTTGTTTCTTTTGCTATTTTCGTTGCCTTTTTCTCATTTTTAGGGCTTACTTTACAACAATAAATGCTTAAAAATCAGTGGTTTCATCATCTCATTGTCTAATATAACACATAATCAAAAGTTGCGTATTATTATACTCATTCTTCACCAGTTTTTTGCTGATTTTTACCGTTTTGCCATTTTACTTACGGACAAAATCAAGATCTTGATTTTTATTATCCGATATTGATATTCTCAAGCAATTACATTATACAAACTTTTAAATAAAATAGGTGTAAAATGATCTTCATATTTCATTGATATAGTAGTAACTAAAATGAATTTATACATAATCAATCATATTACAAAAAAAGCTATAAAGAATTCGTCAAAAATCGTTATCAATCCAGATTTAATTTCAAAATAACGCACGTGCTGATAAAAGCAGGTAAATGATTATATGAATCAACTTTTTGTGTTTTTTTAGTTAATAAACCGATAACGGTTTTTTGGTTAATAATCCTATAAATTTGAAAATCACGAGAAAAACATCACGTGCTTTGGAAAGTACGTAGAAGTGTAAAAATTATAAACAGAGTTTGTTTTTTAGTGCTAGACATTGAGGATTTGCTAAACAATCTTTTCCAGAATACGAACAATTTTATTATTTTGATTACAAACCTCTCGCAAAGCATATTCTTCGTCATTCTACCTCCGACGAGTCTCAAACCATCGGGGCACGAGGCTATTGAAAATGTATGTCAGACGACAGGTCTTGCACGAAGCGCAATTTAAAAAACTTACCGTTAGTTTCTTTGATGTATTCGATACAGTATGCATCTTCAGGTAGCACAGCGTTGAAATTAACAGACTCCTCTAAACTTCCGTTCGCCAATATCATAGAAGGTTTGTATTTTCCCGCCAGGACAAAATCAGTACAAGTTGGAAAAGCGTCAACTAGGACGACATCCTCAGGGACTTTTATGGTCTTATTGTGTTTATAATTGACACAGGAACGTTTTTCTTGAGAGTACATCGCGTTCTTTCCGCAACAACGATTCACGCGCGTTCCTTGTGGAATTATGGTGGAATCATCATTGCAAACAACGATTATTCCATAATCCAAGCAATAGGAGGCAGGCAGTATGGAAGAACCGAGTTCCATAACGAACAACGAACCATTCTCAAAAGCCACGAAGGAGTTAACTCTCTGAAAGAACGAAGAGAAGTTTTGGCATTTCGGGAAGCTGTCTTCACGGATCTTCCAAGTTGATGGAAGGCCTGGCTCGAAACGTTTGGCCCCTGTCTTGATAGTAAGGTACTTGGCAGTCCAATCAACCACCGTGGAATTCTTGCACTCCAATTTATCCAAAACCTCCGAGGATTTGCAACATTTATTCACGTGGACACTATCCAAAGTTCTCGCGTTGACCAGAAGGGCCATCACAACCACCAAGAACACCGAGGTTGTATTCATTGTGTCCTATTTATTGTCCTCTTAAAGTGATCATTCAAGATTCGAACTCACTCAAAAGCACGCGCGTTACAGGATTTCGTCAGGTCTTACTATAGACCTCCGTCTGCGAGTGTGGTTAAACGACTGGTTTATTCTTTGGCAGTTGGTGCCGGCAGCGAATGCGTTCTCTCCCCACTTCGGTGCGCTGCTCGAGGAACTAGCCTTTTACCTTTCTTTGCAGCTGGCCTATCTGTTGGCTTCGCTTGATGCCTCGATTTCGAACGAAGCACTCTAGCTCCTGTGTTTATGACCTACGGCAAAACGTGTGTACCGATTTCTTCAGCACAGCGCAACGCAGCGGTATGCCCCGCGCCTGTGTTTGAACCAGATAAATAAGGAAGGGAACTACTTTTCTACAAGCGCTGGTGGCTGCTCCTATGGAGAACGCATCTTTTTCTTTTGTTCTATGGATTTTCTATGCAGTTGTTGATGGTTTTACGCAATTTTAGTTTCTTTTTACGTTTTGGTGTTTCTTTGACCAAATTATGGTCAAAACCTTCGACTTGTTGTTTGAAAAAAATAGTTCTTTCTATATAAGTAACCCAGTTGATGTTTTGGTGGTTTAAGTTTGGAACAAGATTTATAGTAATAAAATAAGTATAAAGATATAAAACATAGTAGAAAACGTGTTGGCAAAATAAAATTGACGAAATCTAAGATTGACAAAGAATTTTCAAGTGGCTGTATGCTATTAGTGTTAGGTGTAGTGTTGTCACAATTATCTTTGACATTATCAAACCACGAGTGTTTTCATTTTAAAACGATATTATTGTTATTAAACCCTATCTACCAACTCATTGCGAAATTACTAATATAATCAAAATTCTTCAATGAAAACAGTAAAATTTGATTTTAGACGATACATTTCATTCTACTTTATTTTAAATTAGTGAATGTGGTAATACCGAAGTGTATACACAATCTTGAGATTTTAGGTTGATCTTTAGTCTTCTGTACGGGCCAAACCCCTTAATTATTGTTCTACCGGATGTTTCAAACTTTGACCACAAAAACATAACGTCGGCGTCGGTTAAATAGATCAAATGGCCAATCCATATCTCTACTGTGTTTAGTTTTTATGGTTGACATTTTGAAATCCATTTATATCTTTCAATACATTTTTTATTACCCCAAAGAATGTGCAAAGCACCTATTTTCGAAAATAAATAGTTTTTCTAGAATATATTATGTAGAATTTACAGATTGATTAAATACTGGTTTGTTTGGCCCTAATTTTTTTACCTGAAAAATTCCCCAACAGGATATAAACTTTCAAATTAAAGGTCTTTCTTTGAACCTTGGGGTTGTAAATAATCTCTCTTAGGGAACACACCACAAATAAAACCCTATATCATGTTAGAATGTTTATTCGACAATTCCAATGAATATGCCATTGTAAACTCGTACAACCAGGTATAAAATTAGAAAGAGAAAATTGTATACATGTTTCGTTTTCATTCATGATAGTAAATAGATATTTGCTAATCTTGTTTGTAGTTTGAAGAGGCAACATACAGACAAATACCTGAGAAATCTATCATCATGTAAGTATCCTAAACATGATATATGTAAGTGTCTGTCTAGAATTAAGTATTATTGTCTAGTCCATCATTAAGCACATATAATAAGCCATGAATAAGTTGTTTTGTCATCATAATACTAAATTTGGATGTCGTACTTTTTAATATCTACATAGTAGTCATCAATTAAATATTCGTAAAAAGAATTTTAGTTACGAATATATGGTGCGTACCGATTATCATGAACAATTTACATATTTGCACTAGTGGAAATGAATGAAATACCCGTTATAAATCATGTCCTTGTGTGTTTTGATTTTATCTATCAATGTTTTGTTAAATACAAATAAACATTTGAAGTGGCAGGTCTTTACGCTAATATCTATACATTATTTATTATGTATAGAGATTGCAGAATATTTAATAGGAATGCTTGTTTACTTCTTACTTAAATTTAGTTTATGTTGTTTACGGCAATTACAATTTTCTATGTAATTATGGTATTTGCGCTATTAACGATGTAACTAGCTGGCTATAAGCAATGTAATTTCGGTAATAAAGACAACTGGAAACAATTCTATTTCATTCTTGGTACTTCATATGACAATTACAATATAAATTCCATATAACGAATTAAACAAGAAAGTATATTTACCTACAGAATAAAGCAAGTTCACTACACAGAGAGAACTCTATTCTTGGATATCAAAAAAAAACTTATTCGTGCGTATATACTGTAGCACGAAGAGGATTTTTTTTCTATACAAATAATATTTTATTCTAATAAGAATTTCAACATAGTTGTTTCAACGGTTAGTTATTCTTACGATTTCAGAAAAAGTTATTCTTCTATCAAAAGAATGGGACAAAAAATATATATGCTTCAACGAAAAAACAGTTTCTTGGCCGAAGATTCTTACTTTGAGAGATATATAAAAAGTTGTACAATTACTTTACAGATGGCGCGAACAGTTTCTCGCGTCTTTTGCCACATATTACCGCTATATAAGTTTGACGATATTGGGTGTTCGTATATTGTTTGTTTGCGTAAGTGTTTTATTTCATGGGTGACTTACAAGGATTATGAGGAAACCCAGGACTGTAGTGGAATAGCCTACACATAAAGAACTCTATTCTTTGATATCAATAAAAATGTTCTTGCGTATATAGTGTAGCATGAAGAGGATATTTTTGCTATCCAAATAATATTTTATTGTAATAAGAATTTCAGTATATGTATAGTTATTTCAGCGGCTAGTTATTCTTCCGGTTTAACAGTTTAGTATGTATATGTTGAGTATATTTTGCTCTGATGAAGAAAATGTTATTCTTCTACATATAAAAAGAGTAAGACGTTCGTTTTACAACAACAATATTTTGTTGGGTGAAAAATATACATGCTTCAACGAACAAACAGTTTCTTGACCCAAAAGTGTACGTACGTATCGCTTAAAACAGACATAATTCCTTTCAAGCAGTTCCTTCATACTTAAAACAAGAAAACGTAATACTTGGAACATCAAGAAAATCATATTCTTGCTCTGAGATTTTATATTTTACTTGAACCAACCAAATGATCTTTCTGCGGATATAGAAACAAGTGATATTCTTCCCTCAAAGATATTCTTGTCGTGTCGAATAAAGTATTCTAAACAACACAAACTTCAGATTACAAAAAGTATATTTGCCTACATAGTAAAGCAAGTTTAAATAAAAGAAAGGTGCACCAGAAATAAGTAAAATAATAATAGTGTTTACCTTCATCAACATATTCCAAACAATACAAATTACTTGGGATGGGGTTCTGGTAGTCATCTAATACCAATGATCCATTCACTTGCAGATTTGTAGTGGAGAAATTACCAACAATGCCCAACTTGTCACATGGAGTTTTAATCGACGTTTTAAACCCTTCTGGTACCTGAATAATTTTTGTCTCATTAGCCCGCACACAAGTTTGTTCGCTAATAGAATATCGCATTCCATCAACACAACATCTATTAACAAAAGTCGTATTTCCATAGTGTTGATTATAGACGTCTGCACACATGAACAAGATGCCATCATCTACACAGAACCTCTGCAGATAGTAGCTAATATCTTTCAAGTAAAGAATAACTCTTGGACGTCCTGGAGCGATCACAGCAATAATTTCCCCTCTCTCAAAATAAATCGGAACCATTTTACAGTTTGGTCGGTCGTTTTCATCCACCTCCCAATCTGGAGGAATATGTCCCGTGTAGTTTCTTGGAGTGGTTGTCAGTAACTTATCGAACCAAAGGGACTCGTCACTTCTTTCACAATGAAAATCAATATCGTCAATGGACAGTGTCTCATTCAACCCGCAACATTTCGATATCTTTATTGGTAGAACACTGTTCACTGTCAAACATAGCAATAGGATCGCGGTTAAAAACATTTTTGCGCGCGAGCAACATGCAACATTGAACAAGATGGTCTAAGGTCTAATACTGCACTGCTCCTGAGGAGATCTACTCATATGAATAACACTCCCACCATTTTCGAGAAAATTGTTTAGCTTAATCAGCTTTGCATCGTTTGATGTAACTAAAATACCTTACGCGGCGGCCACACTAGTCTGTTTTGCTCGTCGCACGGTTCAGCGGCACTAGGGACTGCAAAATTATTGTATTACCGGTAAACGGTTAACGGGTTTAAACCTGTTAACCGATAAATTATCGGTAATTTGCTGATTTTTTTTATGATAAATGGTACATGCAAATACCTAGAAACTAAGTAAATTTTTGTATTAATTTTGAAGATAAACATTGTAGTCCAGGTTGCACTTGAACCATGCGATTTCAAGTGTAATGCCGCAAAGAGAGAATCAATTAATGCAGATGCACTGTTGCGTAATATTTCAGATTACAGATACAACAATACTATATTATTATACAAGTTTTATAAGACGTCAAATTGGCGCATGAGTTGTGAATGCGAATGTTGAACGAATGCGCCAATATGTCCTATAAAACGAGTGTAATATACTATTTTTTCTACTTTGCGTCATTAATTTTATAAAAATTTAGAAGTATATTAGGTAAAATTCCAATCTAGAGTATATTTGGGTGCAACCGTTGGTAACACTGTCATCTGTCACTTAAATTCAAATATCTGTGAAAAAGTAATTATTGATAATTATTATATACCATCATATACTAGTAGTACGAAATCTAGGATGCAACACGCATGTTTAAATATGTATAAAAATATACATCCTTCGCAGTTTGTGCGATTCTAAAAAATCAGTTTGTGCTTACTTTTGTGGTTATGTGTATTTTCGTTTGACATGCATTTGATATCAATGTCACCAATCTTAGAAAAAAGTTACTAAAAACGGTGTTACAATTTGCTAATTGTAACACCGAAAACAGTGTTACAATGTGTGCATTGTGAATGCAAGTAAATTATTGCATATTTTGTGTCTGCATAAAATTACTTGACAATACACTTTTTCAAAATAGTCTTATATTGAAGAATATAAGACAAAAAAAGAAACAAAAAAACAGATATAATACTGTTGTAACCACAATTATGGTGTTGATTGATCACTATTACAGAGTTTTCGTAACATGAAGAGCAGTACGTTTAATTTGTGAACTCAAATCTGTCAATATAACTTTTAAAAATTTTCAGAAACTATTCTATAATGTTATTAAGTAAGTATGAAGAAATATAGAAATTGGAAAATTGCGCATCAAATGTAATCAGGAGGATCTTAAAAATTCAAGAAACTTTATGCACTCATCACAATACACATCGGAGCGGTCTGTATATATTCGTCTTAAAGCGCTCGCTTAGTGTACTCGCTTCGGCGGTACATATACTAAAATTGGAACGATACAGAGAAGATTAGCATGGCCCCTGCGCAAGGATGACACGCAAAATCGTGAAGCGTTCCACATTTTTTTGCTACAAATAATTTGAAAGCTTTGTTTATAAAACGAGAAATCAGACCAAAATATTTTCAATTAGTGTGTACATATACTAATACATATACTAAAATTGGAACGATACAGAGAAGATTAGCATGGCCCCTGCGCAAGGATGACACGCAAAATCGTGAAGCGTTCCACATTTTTTTTGCTACAAATAATTTGAAAGCTTTGTTTATAAAACGAGAAATCAGACCAAAATATTTTCAATTAGTGTGTTTCTAAGAAGAAAGAATTCAAATATTTGTTTAGTACAGCAATGTTATAAACATAATCGCACATTTTGTGGACCTTTTGATGTTTGTATAATAATCCTTCAATAGAAGCCATATAAGTACCTATATCTCCTTTAGTTTTTCAGTTGCATTAAAACCAAAAAAGTTGTATATAGATTTCTAAAACTGCAACAAAAACCATCTATACCTAATAGACCAAAATATACAGCCTTATAAATAAATTCAAATATCTCATCAAATTTATACAGGAATTAAAAAAAACTATTCTAAATTGTTATTAAAAAATTGTGATATTAATCATACAGAGCAATCAAGTTCTTCCTAAATAATTCAAGAAATAGGAATCGCTCACCGCAACAGACATCAATGCCCTCCGTATATATTCCTCTTAAAGCGTTGGGTAAGTGTACTCGCTTCGGCGGTACATATACTAAAATTGGAACGATACAGAGAAGATTAGCATGGCCCCTGCGCAAGGATGACACGCAAAATCGTGAAGCGTTCCACATTTTTTTTTTACTGCAAATAAATTGAAATTTAGTTTACTAATCATGTTGATTGAGCCTTCGTCGACCAAATTATTATTTTACATTTCCTTTTTCAGTTTTAGTGAAAAACGGACAAAACTGAAACTACGTCTGGCAACCAGTCTTTAAAAGTAGACAACACACTTATTTTATTGGCTGTTCTGATAATTAATCTTTACCGAGCAACAGTTCATTATGTAGTTTTTATTAATTATATTTACACTTATATTTATACCTCTACAAATATTATAATACACTTTTAACCAAAATTATGCTGTTGGTTGGTCATTATTGCAGTAACTTTCGTAACACGAAGAACAGTACGTCAAGCCACCACCAGTTTCTTCGATATATTGACAGGCATCGACATCTTTAAAGATATAACCACAGTTTCTTTCAATAAATGGCGCACCCAGTTCTGCAAATGTAACAGTTTTGTGGTTAATTGTAGTCAGTTAACGAAATACACAAAATTTTTGTGGAAATAACTCACGTGGTGAAACCATAGTAAGGCAAACAGTGTCAATGTATGGATTCTTCAATCCTTCGTTATTTATGTCACTTAATAAGTCTCTGCCCAAGTTGGTGGTATTTCTTAGACTATATTCTGGGCATTCCAGAGGAACCATTGATGTTTCTATTCCACGAAAGCAATCACTATCCAGGGAACCAACACATAACCAGCAAGTTATATTCTCATCGGCTAAATTATTTTAAGATATTTAAGATATATACAATACAAGATATTAATATACAATGTTATTTATGGTTACATTCTGTATTTACCTGAAGCACTAACAGCTGCCAATAAGCAGAGGAGAATAAGGAATCTGGTCTTCATGTCTATATGTATTACTCAACTCAGCCAGGCTTGTTTTATTTCGCAGTTCAGAGTAGAATAACATAATTCGTCTATATCATCATGTTATTTTAGATACAATATATAAATAGCAAATATAAATAAAAACAATAGCTTGAAGGGATTTATTGGATTGACTTGCTTTGTTGACGTAAATATAACAGATAAGGATATTAAGATAAATTAGAAACTCATATAGTGTGCAAAATACATGGTGATGTTAGGAGGCAATAATAAACACATTTATAATTAGAAAAATGGTAGTAACAACAATTTCAAATGTGGATTATATCACAATAATATCAGGTATACTAGACAAAAATGTACATACATCCTTGTGTTTAAATTAAAAAATGACAGGCCAATTTTTTAAATTTTACAAAAGCTATTCTACAATGTTATTAAGTAAGTATGGAGAAGTATAGAAATTGGAGAATGATGCATCAAGAGCAATCAGGAGCGCCTTAAAAATACAAGAAACTTTAAGCGCTCATCACAATGGACCTCGGAGCGCTCCGTATATATTCGTCTTAAAGCGGTCAGCTAGCGTACTCGCTTCGGCGGTACATATACTAAAATTGGAACGATACAGAGAAGATTAGCATGGCCCCTGCGCAAGGATGACACGCAAAATCGTGAAGCGTTCCACATTTTTTGGACATTTTTCTTCTTTTTATTAATTACAATTCGTTTGTTCGATTTTTCACTAAAACACAGCCAGCTTAATAACAACTAAAACCATAATAAACAAAAAAAAAACATAACCGTAACAAGTTCCCTGTATTTCTCAACTGCATCTTCTATGCCTAGAACAAATATTGAGCCGTTGTGTCGCTTTAGTAAGCTCAAAGCTGTTACTCATCCGACAAAGTGGAAATTTGGGCGATCTACGCACACCCTGTCGACACTTCACGAATAGTTAAGGGATGTTAACAAACATCTAGCATTCACCCATCTCCCATGACACCCCAACCCCTCTAAAGCGAAAAAATCGTATATTGACCCCCGTTCGCTTGCAATTCAAGAGACAAGGGGTGCCTAGACTCAGTACCAGCAAGAGGACATATTAAGGATTCATCCCCTATTCATAGATGCGTGCCGTTGCGATTTATTTGCCAAAAGAAATTAGATTGCGAATGACAAAAATGGCCGGCATGAAGACGACAGAGCACGTGGCGGGGAGGATTTTTGATACACACCCGGGCTTTAATCTGCATCTAAATTAAGGAGCGCCATTCGCGTTATTGATATTTACGCCCTTTGTGGACTGTTGCTTGGGATTAAAAGTCAGCGGGTGGATATTTATGAGAGACATTAAGGATTTTAGTGGTGTGTGTAGATTATGTCACAAAATACTATCTACACTAGACGGAATGTTTTGTCTAGCCTTCTGTTTAAATTCAAATATGTCAACCCCAGTCTTAAAATTTTACAAAAGCAATTCTACAGTGTTATTAAGTAAGTTTGGGAATATATAGAAATCGGAAAATTATGCATCAAGAACATCCAGAAGCATGCTAAAAATCCAAGAAACTTTAAGCGCTCATCGCAAAAGACATCTGTGCGCTTCGTATATATTCCTACTAAAGAGCTTTGTTATTGTACTCGCTTCGGCGGTACATATACTAAAATTGGAACGATACAGAGAAGATTAGCATGGCCCCTGCGCAAGGATGACACGCAAAATCGTGAAGCGTTCCACATTTTTTTTGCTGAAAATAGCTTGAAATTTATTTTACTGCAAATTTTAGCAATTTTTTAATCGAAAAAATAAAGAACCATCAAGAAGAATATAAACTTTAATGGTCTGTGTGGATTATGTCACAATAATCTAGTAGACACGAATTAACAGCCTTCTAATTAAATTCAAATCTATCAACCAAATTTATAAAATTAAAAAGAAAACTATTCTACAGCGTTATTAAGTAAATATGAAAAAATATGGAAATGGGGATATTGTGAATAAAGAACATTCAAGCGCTTGTTAAAAATTAAAGAAACTTTAAGCGCTCATTGCGAAAGACATCGGTGGGCTTCATATATATTCGTCCTAAGGCGCTTGCTTTAGTGTACTCGCTTCGGCGGTACATATACTAAAATTGGAACGATACAGAGAAGATTAGCATGGCCCCTGCGCAAGGATGACACGCAAAATCGTGAAGCGTTCCACATTTTTTGATATATTTTTTCTTTCACTTTTAAATATTTATTTCTGTAAACCGCCATGGTAATGAAAAAATATATTTACCCTGCCTGTGCCTCAGGCTAATTCAGCAGCCGGAAACTAGCTTTAATCCTCATGCCTAATTTATTATCTCCTTCTCGTAATTGCGAATTAATACCGGCACCATTAATTTCAAAAAAGTTATTTTAAGCTTATTATAATAAACAGTACGGTTGGTCTTCGCACCATTTATCTGTACTTTTGCCCGAGCACTTTTATCGACAACCATAAAACTTTATTTCGATGACCGCGTGATATTCCCCAAACACCTGGATGTGGATAGTCCGAGATAGTTTATTGTTTCGAGCTACTTTAAACTCTCCGCAATGTACACACCGTTACCTGTTTCCAAGAAAACTAGGTTCCGATAATAAGCTATGATCGTAGAAGTACGGGAATCCCATTAATAAAGAAAAACATGCCCGTTAAATTTGTCTGAATAAATTTTTGGGATGCGTGTTTTTTTGTTTATAAAACGAGAAATCAGACCAAAATATTTTCAATTAGTGTGTTTCTAAGAAGCAAGAATTCAAATATTTGTTTAGTACAGCAATCTCATAAACATAATCGCACATTTTGAGGACCTTTTGATGTTTGTATAATAATCCTTCAATAGAAGCCATATAAGTACCTATATCTCCTTTAGTTTTTCAGTTGCATTAAAACCAAAAAAGTATATAGATTTCTAAAACTGCAACAAAAACCATCTATACCTAATAGACCAAAATGTACAGCCTTATAAATAAATTCAAATATCTCATCAAAATTATACAGGAATTAAAAAAAAACTATTCTACATTGTTATTAAGTAATCATCAAGGAACTAAAAAATTGGGATATTAATCATAAGAGCAATCAAGTTCTTCCTAAATAATTCAAGAAATAGTAACCGCTCGCCGCAACAGACATCAATGCCCTCCGTATATATTCCTCTTAAAGCGTTGGCTAAGTGTACTCGCTTCGGCGGTACATATACTAAAATTGGAACGATACAGAGAAGATTAGCATGGCCCCTGCGCAAGGATGACACGCAAAATCGTGAAGCGTTCCACATTTTTTTGCAAAAAATGATTTAAAATTTAGTTTTAGTATTTTTTATTAATTCCGTCAATTTCAAATCAGTAAAAAATATCTGGGGTGGCCCTCACCCAACTTTCAGACTATATCTTTTGCACAATGAAGTGTCTAACCACAATTATATTCAAATTTGTACCAAATTTCAATCCGATCCGTTGTTTCGTTTGGGCGCAATAGTGTTTATGGCCATACACACATACATACATACCCACACACATACATTTTCCAGAAATCATTGCAATCGATTCAGGGGGTGCAAAAACACATATTTCCGCTGAAATCTCGAACTTCCTTCTAGGGTACTAGCCGGAAAGTAAAAATGTGAAAGTTCTTCCACGATTTTACGCGTTAGTCGATTTTATTATTTTAGTTTTCTGTAATGTTATGTCAGTATCTAAACGGTGATGAAGCATTAGTAACGTATGTGTGAAACGCTAATAAATTTAATTACTTCCATAGTGAATTGGTAAATATTAACTAAAATTCGAACAGGATCAGCGCAGTAAAGTTAAAAGTAGCGCTTCGTCAGACGGGGCGTAGCGAAATTTCGTTGTAATGTGTATGTAAATTGTTGAAGACGAGCTCTTCTCAGAATAAGCTAGTGTTCCGATCACGTATGCACATCCCGTAATCACAGGATGTGAACCAGTATTAATCTCTTTAATGCGGACGCAAGGATCGAACATTTTTCAGGATACACACCGCGTAATCGATTCCACAAATTTCCCGTAGCGAAAAATTTGAGTGGCTTTGATCTCGCGCAAAAACCTCATCTTCCCGATTCCCTGCGGTCAGTCCTTGATTGGATATTTTGCTGAAATAGCCCGACTTCAGGGACGATGTTCACAGCAAGAGATACGCAGTGTAAACTGTATCGCGTTAGCAGGCAATTTGTTCTAATGTCGGTATTAACATAAATAGGGTGTGCTTGTTTATTAGAAGCTAATCTTAGGTCTTGGGGAATCTAAGGTGGGAAAAACACCGATTACACAATCATTACGATACAGATCTAACAAGATTATATCTCGCATATGGTGACGCTATTGCTATGGTCACACTGGGCCGTTTTACTAGCGTACTATTTGCTAATGGCTGCTGTTATTTCGACTCTTGCACTTCTTTACATCATCACATTTTTTTTAAAGTATAGAAAACAATTCTACCAGCTTATTTAGTAACTTTCTAGAAACGGATAACCTACAAAATTATGTGTTAGAAGCAATCTAGCGCTTCTAAAACATTCAATAAACAAATACGCTCGCCGCAATAGACGTGGTAGCTATACGTATATATTAGCCGTAAAGATTACGATTACCGTACTCGCTTCGGCGGTACCTATACTAAAATTGGAACGATGCAGAGAAGATTAGCATGGCCCCTGCGCAAGGATGACACGCAAAATCGTGAAGCATTCCACATTTTTTGCAACAAATAATTTGTTTTACTGCAAATTTTATCAATCCTCTTCAATCCTTAGACGATAATAAACAGCCTTATAAGTAATATCAAACCTGCCAACAAAATTTATAAAATTTAAAACAAAACTATTCTACAATGTTATTAAGTAAATATAAAGAAATATAGAAATGAGGAAATTATGCATAAAGAGCAATCAAGCGCTTGTAAAAAAATCAAGTAACTTAATGCTCTCATCGTAACTGACATCGGAGCTCTAAGTATATATTCCCCTTAAAGCGCTCGTTTAGTGTACTCGCTTCGGCAGTACATATACTAAAATTGGAACGATACAGAGAAGATTAGCATGGCCCCTGCGCAAGGATGACACGCAAAATCGTGAAGCGTTCCACATTTTTTTACTGCAAATGACTTAAAATTTAATTATTGCAAATTTTAGTTATTTTTTTCCACCTTTACTCTTATTTTGTATTGTGTAGCTTTGGATACCAGCTACACCAATACAGTTTTGATCGCAAGACCATCTATCTCAAATTTGTGCATGTCACTTTTATATATTGTTATCTGAAATAGGCATATGATACCTATAAATTTATTGTCGATGGTTAAGCTATAGCTGTACACAGTAATTTTATTATGACTAGAATAAAAACTTTACCTGACACTATCGTAATCATCTATTTTAATGCCTTGATATCTGCTGTAAATATGGAAAGGACATAGGAATTACAATATTTAATAACTGTAAAATGTTCAACAGTACCGGAGACATTCTTTTCCAGGTAGAATGACAGAATGATCTATCGATAGAAAGGTACGATAGAAAATGATAGATAAAGCATAACATTTATTACGAATGAACTGAAATAGCTACAACTTTAGGGGGATTACAAAAATGCTCTACTTCTGTACAAGACACCAAAAAGACCAAAAACAACGGAAACATTTCGCATAAACTCTGCACATTTTATGGACGCCAAGAGTGTCATATATAAGAGAAATAAGGATGTGGCGTTGATCACTTGAATTCGTCTGACATTTCGCTGACGGATATAGATAAACAGTAGCACATCTCGGGCCAGATTTCAAAAGTGGGTTACATTATGCATTTATATGCACACTTCGGGTTTCTTTAGATGCAGACAGGAATTCCAATGACCAGACCGATGAAATTTTACACGAGATGTAAAATATTGTGTTACAGCATCTCAACTTACGCTGAATATCAGGCACCGTTTACGAAGATCCATTCATCGTGACTTCTGCTTTTCGTTTCAGTTTCATGTGCGTGCTATGAAGCACGATGGAAGAAGTCGTAATTGTTGTTTACAAAATATGAAAAGTATCAAATTGACTGTGTAATAATAGTGTAATTTAAAATTGAGAATTTTATTTTCTTTCGCATGGGTCAAAACAACTGTAAATTAAAATAATCATTGGATTCTTAAGTAATTTTTATCGAATCGACAAACTAAAAAGTTTCTTTTGCTCAAAATGTTTTCAAATGTATTTTATTGGACATTTTGCAGCTGAGTGGATATGCTCAATCATTCTTACTAGATAACTTAAGTCTTAAATGATCGCACTTCTAGAAATGTATCCTAAACACATACCATTTCAAGAAGGCCTCTTGGAACATTACTTACCGCAGAGTTGGCAATGCATCATCTCCCTTCAGAAATGCAACTCTAATCTACAAAGTTATTACAGGCTCATGACTGCGATTTCGTAGGCAAAATAAAGGAGCAAAGCGTACGTTTCAAGTCGGTAATTATTGCGAAGTGCATGATCCGGCCATCAGGAAGCAGCGGCGTACCGATGCCTAATGAATTACTTGAATTTCATAAATTATAACTTCTTGCTCCGGATGAGAACCAACGGCTCGCTGAAATATTTCGTGCCCGCACAGACGCAACGATCCGTGAATTATATGTTCCATGATAATGTGTACCGTGCACGGATACTATTATTATTTATAATTATCGCTATTTTGTACAATTGAATCTATAAGTGATTTTTATGGGTTTTTAATATTTCAGTATATTCTGTGTTGCCGGTATCATTTTCCACATTGTTGAAGATTATCATATTATGACATGTATTATTTCTTTTAATATATACAAGAAGTATTTCAACGAATTTATTGAGAAGGTATCAAAGTATGTGAAGCTTGGAAAATTATTTGTAAAAGATGATGAAGCGCTTTGTAAAAATTCAAGAAACTGTAGCGCTCAACGCAATAAACATCGGAATGCTGCGTATATATTCGGCTTAAAGCGCTCGTTTGGTGTACTCGCTTCGGCGGTACATATACTAAAATTGGAACGATACAGAGAAGATTAGCATGGCCCCTGCGCAAGGATGACACGCAAAATCGTGAAGCGTTCCACATTTTTTGCAGCAAATGATTTGACATTTTATTGAATATTGGTAATTTTTTAGCCGAACAAATTTATTTTATTGGAAATTTTGCTAATATCTTAGCCGAACAAACAAAAATCATCTACACCTCATAGAGACAAATTTACAGTCTTTCTTATGGTTAAATTCAAAACTGTCATCAAATGAATACAATTAAAAAAAAACATTCTACAATGTTACTAAGTAAGTATTAAGAAACATATAAATTGAGAAATTACTAATAAAGAGTAATCAAGCGCCTATTAAAAATTCAAGAAATTTTAATCGCTCATCGCATAAGACATTGGAACGCTGCGTATATATTCGTGTTAAGAACGTTTGCTTTGTGTACTCGCTTCGGCGGTACATATACTAAAATTGGAACGATACAGAGAAGATTAGCATGGCCCCTGCGCAAGGATGACACGCAAAATCGTGAAGCGTTCCACATTTTTTTTGCTGCAAATTACTTGAAATCTAATTATTGCAAATTTTAGTTGTTTTACTTCCACACCGTCACACCTCTGTTTTGCTTTTTATTGTGTAGCTTGGAAGCAAGCCACACCAACATAATTTTCGACATTGTAATCCGAAATAGGAATATAGTACCTATAAATTTATTGTCGATAATTGGCTTAAAGTTGTACATAATAATTTTATTATGACTAGAATAAACTCTTTACCTGACTCTATTGTAATCAGTTATGTTTGAAAGTCTTTACCTGACTCTATTGTAATCAGCTATGTTTTCAATGCCTTGATATTTGTTGTAAATACGGAAAGGGCCATAGTTAATAACCGTAAATTGTTCAACCGCACAAGAGGTATTATGTGCAGGTAGAATGGCAAAGGATGTTCTATCGATAGAAAGGTATAGGAAGATGATAGATAAAGAATAAGATACATTGCAAATATAAGAAAGCCGATACACCTATTACTTTAGTTGATATTTGAAAAATGCTCTATGCTTAAGAAAAGGCGCCAAAAAGAAGTGACTTAGTTACTACAAACAGACAAAAACGGAAAATGTCGCATAAACTCCGCACATTTTACAGGCGCCAAGAGTGGTATATACACGAGAAATAGGGTTATGGTGTTGATTACTTGAATCCCTCTGACATTTCGCTGACAGAAATGGATAAACAGTAGCACATCTTGAGCCAGATTACAAAAGTGGGGTACATTATGTATTTATATGCACACTTCAGCGTCTCAACTTACTCCTGAATATCAGGCGCCGCTTTGCTAAGAATCATCATTGTGACTTCTGCTTGGAATTTAAAATTGAGAATTTCATTTTCTTTCACATGTATCAAAACGGTTTTAAAAGTGTACAAAAGCTCTTCTAAAATTTTATTACATACTTGACTCTTACGGTCAAAATATAAAAAGAAGTTGTCAAACTAATTAAAAAAAAGTTAAAAAAAAAACGTTTCTATCTATATAAAAGCTATTCTATAATGTTATTAAGAAAGCATGAAGAAACATACAAATTGGCAAATAATATATCAAGAGCAATCAGGAGCATATTAAAAATTCAAGAAACTTTATTCGCTCATCACAATGCGCATAGGAGCGCTCCGTATATATTCCTCTTAAAGCGCTCGCTTAGTGTACTCGCTTCGGCGGTACATATACTAAAATTGGAACGATACAGAGAAGATTAGCATGGCCCCTGCGCAAGGATGACACGCAAAATCGTGAAGCGTTCCACATTTTTTGAAAATTATTTTATGGACTGATTCCTTAATCGAAGAAATAATTACTTGCCCTTGTTTTTACCAAGTTGAATTGACGACGTGTATTAAACCAATTTTTGAGATTAGGTAGATAAAACCACTAGGAATTACTTTAGTAACGCTCATGTAGGAGACAACTTAAGAAATTATTTACGTTTGGATTCCACAAAGAGCATAGTCTCCTCTGTATATTTGCGTCATCCTTCTCTGGCACCTATCTGAATGTGTTATGAATTCATTCTGGTTTCCATTAATAAATCACCGTAACGGACACAGGCCCGGCCTAATTTTAACACGTCTCTATTCGAGGCCTATTCAATTTATTTCACCAAATTATTTATTTCTCAAAATCCTCTCACTGGACTAAATGCATTTGCATTAGATCAAACAAAATACATTAATAAGAAAACCTTTCCTTTTACTGTTTTCCTACGTCTATTCATATCAAGCTAAGAAAAACAAATAATATTTTCCATGAATATAAATACGAATCACGCCATATTTCATCTTGATATGGCTGCGTATTTTTGCCAAACGATCAATAAATGCAGACACCCCTTGTAAAGCCTTTGGCTATCTAAAATAAGGAAATGGAACACAAAATTAAATTTGTCCTCCCCTCTTCAATCACAAAATTTAGCTTTGGGCGTCAATTTTTAGATGGAGGAGGTTATCTAATGAGACAGCAATTTATCGTCTACTAAAATACGATTTGGCGTCTGCTCGCTTTCGCTAAAATGATAAATTATTTATTCTGCTGTCATCAAGTTCACCAAAAACTAATTGAAATACTTTGTAGAGTTAATATGCCAATAACGCAATAATCTGTATCAGATAAAATATCTATTCTCGATGTTTTTATTAATTAATCTTTCCATAATAATACTTAAATCATAATTATAAGACAAGGCAAGCGTTGTCACTGAGTCGTCTGAGTCCATATATCGTTCTCATTTAAAGTCATTGCTGTGGCGGTAATGATCATTATGGTCGCAAATGGGTACAAGAAGACACACTAGCAATGATAATTACTCAAGACATAGTAACTCATTGTGGTCTCAACATGGAAAAACTTAACAAAGCATACGCGAATCCAACGGTTCCTTATATAATTGTATACATCAGATTCCTATAATAATCGCGTATTGTCTCAACAATTAGCTTTTTCTTCCGGATAGATTTAATGGTCATATTTTTTCCACTGGGTAACAGTAAATAAATCTTGAAGTGTATAAAAGCTTTTTAAGTCGACGCTCATTGCCCACAATTAAAACTGTATTTTTATATTGGTAATACCAAGATAATTATGCAAATCAACGGTGTGAGACGGACGGTATTAATAATTAAAAAATGGTGTATGTAATTCAATTATAAGAAAGAATATGTGGTTCGATGATCACAAAATAATTACAAGCTTATATAACAATTTTATGTTTAAAATATTAACACCCGCCAATCCAATTTAAAAAAAAATGCTCAAAAATATTTCTACAATTCTATCAAGAACCCCTAAGGAAACATTGCCAGTGAAAAATTACATGTCATTAATTATAAAGCGCTTTTAGAAAACGGAAGAAACTTGAAGCGCTTACCGCAGTAGCCATTGACGAGGTTTGTATATATCCGTGCTGAATCGTCCGATCAGTGTACTCGCTTCGGCGGTACATATACTAAAATTGGAACGATACAGAGAAGATTAGCATGGCCCCTGCGCAAGGATGACACGCAAAATCGTGAAGCGTTCCACATTTTTTGCAACAAATTTATTTTACTGCAAATTTTGATAATTTTGTAATAAAACAAACAAAAACCGCCAAGAAAAAAATTCTATTAGCCTGTCTGGATTATGTCGCAACAATCCATAGCTAGTAGACAAAAATATGTATCCTTCTAATTAAATATAAATCTGTCTTCCAAATTTATAAAAGTTAAAACAAAACTATTCTACAATGTTATTAAGTAAATATGAAGAAATGTAGATACTGGGAAATTATGTAATTGGTGCTGTCAAGGGCTTGTTAAAAATTCATGAAAGTTTATCCACTCATCGTAACTGACATCGAAGCTCTCGGTATATATTCGTCTTAAAGCGTTCGCTTAGTGTACTCGCTTCGGCGGTACATATACTAAAATTGGAACGATACAGAGAAGATTAGCATGGCCCCTGCGCAAGGATGACACGCAAAATCGTGAAGCGTTCCACATTTTTTGCAACAAATTTATTTTACTGCAAATTTTGATAATTTTGTAATAAAACAAACAAAAACCGCCAAGAAAAAAATTCTATTAGCCTGTCTGGATTATGTCGCAACAATCCATAGCTAGTAGACAAAAATATGTATCCTTCTAATTAAATATAAATCTGTCTTCCAAATTTATAAAAGTTAAAACAAAACTATTCTACAATGTTATTAAGTAAATATGAAGAAATGTAGATACTGGGAAATTATGTAATTGGTGCTGTCAAGGGCTTGTTAAAAATTCATGAAAGTTTATCCACTCATCGTAACTGACATCGAAGCTCTCGGTATATATTCGTCTTAAAGCGTTCGCTTAGTGTACTCGCTTCGGCGGTACATATACTAAAATTGGAACGATACAGAGAAGATTAGCATGGCCCCTGCGCAAGGATGACACGCAAAATCGTGAAGCGTTCCACATTTTTTGCAACAAATTTATTTTACTGCAAATTTTGATAATTTTGTAATAAAACAAACAAAAACCGCCAAGAAAAAAATTCTATTAGCCTGTCTGGATTATGTCGCAACAATCCATAGCTAGTAGACAAAAATATGTATCCTTCTAATTAAATATAAATCTGTCTTCCAAATTTATAAAAGTTAAAACAAAACTATTCTACAATGTTATTAAGTAAATATGAAGAAATGTAGATACTGGGAAATTATGTAATTGGTGCTGTCAAGGGCTTGTTAAAAATTCATGAAAGTTTATCCACTCATCGTAACTGACATCGAAGCTCTCGGTATATATTCGTCTTAAAGCGTTCGCTTAGTGTACTCGCTTCGGCGGTACATATACTAAAATTGGAACGATACAGAGAAGATTAGCATGGCCCCTGCGCAAGGATGACACGCAAAATCGTGAAGCGTTCCACATTTTTTGCAACAAATTTATTTTACTGCAAATTTTGATAATTTTGTAATAAAACAAACAAAAACCGCCAAGAAAAAAATTCTATTAGCCTGTCTGGATTATGTCGCAACAATCCATAGCTAGTAGACAAAAATATGTATCCTTCTAATTAAATATAAATCTGTCTTCCAAATTTATAAAAGTTAAAACAAAACTATTCTACAATGTTATTAAGTAAATATGAAGAAATGTAGATACTGGGAAATTATGTAATTGGTGCTGTCAAGGGCTTGTTAAAAATTCATGAAAGTTTATCCACTCATCGTAACTGACATCGAAGCTCTCGGTATATATTCGTCTTAAAGCGTTCGCTTAGTGTACTCGCTTCGGCGGTACATATACTAAAATTGGAACGATACAGAGAAGATTAGCATGGCCCCTGCGCAAGGATGACACGCAAAATCGTGAAGCGTTCCACATTTTTTGCAACAAATTTATTTTACTGCAAATTTTGATAATTTTGTAATAAAACAAACAAAAACCGCCAAGAAAAAAATTCTATTAGCCTGTCTGGATTATGTCGCAACAATCCATAGCTAGTAGACAAAAATATGTATCCTTCTAATTAAATATAAATCTGTCTTCCAAATTTATAAAAGTTAAAACAAAACTATTCTACAATGTTATTAAGTAAATATGAAGAAATGTAGATACTGGGAAATTATGTAATTGGTGCTGTCAAGGGCTTGTTAAAAATTCATGAAAGTTTATCCACTCATCGTAACTGACATCGAAGCTCTCGGTATATATTCGTCTTAAAGCGTTCGCTTAGTGTACTCGCTTCGGCGGTACATATACTAAAATTGGAACGATACAGAGAAGATTAGCATGGCCCCTGCGCAAGGATGACACGCAAAATCGTGAAGCGTTCCACATTTTTTGCAACAAATTTATTTTACTGCAAATTTTGATAATTTTGTAATAAAACAAACAAAAACCGCCAAGAAAAAAATTCTATTAGCCTGTCTGGATTATGTCGCAACAATCCATAGCTAGTAGACAAAAATATGTATCCTTCTAATTAAATATAAATCTGTCTTCCAAATTTATAAAAGTTAAAACAAAACTATTCTACAATGTTATTAAGTAAATATGAAGAAATGTAGATACTGGGAAATTATGTAATTGGTGCTGTCAAGGGCTTGTTAAAAATTCATGAAAGTTTATCCACTCATCGTAACTGACATCGAAGCTCTCGGTATATATTCGTCTTAAAGCGTTCGCTTAGTGTACTCGCTTCGGCGGTACATATACTAAAATTGGAACGATACAGAGAAGATTAGCATGGCCCCTGCGCAAGGATGACACGCAAAATCGTGAAGCGTTCCACATTTTTTGCAACAAATTTATTTTACTGCAAATTTTGATAATTTTGTAATAAAACAAACAAAAACCGCCAAGAAAAAAATTCTATTAGCCTGTCTGGATTATGTCGCAACAATCCATAGCTAGTAGACAAAAATATGTATCCTTCTAATTAAATATAAATCTGTCTTCCAAATTTATAAAAGTTAAAACAAAACTATTCTACAATGTTATTAAGTAAATATGAAGAAATGTAGATACTGGGAAATTATGTAATTGGTGCTGTCAAGGGCTTGTTAAAAATTCATGAAAGTTTATCCACTCATCGTAACTGACATCGAAGCTCTCGGTATATATTCGTCTTAAAGCGTTCGCTTAGTGTACTCGCTTCGGCGGTACATATACTAAAATTGGAACGATACAGAGAAGATTAGCATGGCCCCTGCGCAAGGATGACACGCAAAATCGTGAAGCGTTCCACATTTTTGCAACAAATTTATTTTACTGCAAATTTTGATAATTTTGTAATAAAACAAACAAAAACCGCCAAGAAAAAAATTCTATTAGCCTGTCTGGATTATGTCGCAACAATCCATAGCTAGTAGACAAAAATATGTATCCTTCTAATTAAATATAAATCTGTCTTCCAAATTTATAAAAGTTAAAACAAAACTATTCTACAATGTTATTAAGTAAATATGAAGAAATGTAGATACTGGGAAATTATGCAATTGGTGCTGTCAAGGGCTTGTTAAAAATTCATGAAAGTTTATCCGCTCATCGTAACTGACATCGAAGCTCTCCGTATATATTCGTCTTAAAGCGTTCGCTTAGTGTACTCGCTTCGGCGGTACATATACTAAAATTGGAACGATACAGAGAAGATTAGCATGGCCCCTGCGCAAGGATGACACGCAAAATCGTGAAGCGTTCCACATTTTTAGCAACAAATTTATTTTACTGCAAATTTTGATAATTTTGTAATAAAACAAACAAAAACCGCCAAGAAAAAAATTCTATTAGCCTGTCTGGATTATGTCGCAACAATCCATAGCTAGTAGACAAAAATATGTATCCTTCTAATTAAATTTAAATCTGTCTTCCAAATTTATAAAAGTTAAAACAAAACTATTCTACAATGTTATTAAGTAAATATGAAGAAATGTAGATACTGGGAAATTATGCAATTGGTGCTGTCAAGGGCTTGTTAAAAATTCATGAAAGTTTATCCGCTCATCGTAACTGACATCGAAGCTCTCCGTATATATTCGTCTTAAAGCGTTCGCTTAGTGTACTCGCTTCGGCGGTACATATACTAAAATTGGAACGATACAGAGAAGATTAGCATGGCCCCTGCGCAAGGATGACACGCAAAATCGTGAAGCGTTCCACATTTTTTGCAACAAATTTATTTTACTGCAAATTTTGATAATTTTGTAATAAAACAAACAAAAACCGCCAAGAAAAAAATTCTATTAGCCTGTCTGGATTATGTCGCAACAATCCATAGCTAGTAGACAAAAATATGTATCCTTCTAATTAAATATAAATCTGTCTTCCAAATTTATAAAAGTTAAAACAAAACTATTCTACAATGTTATTAAGTAAATATGAAGAAATGTAGATACTGGGAAATTATGCAATTGGTGCTGTCAAGGGCTTGTTAAAAATTCATGAAAGTTTATCCGCTCATCGTAACTGACATCGAAGCTCTCGGTATATATTCGTCTTAAAGCGTTCGCTTAGTGTACTCGCTTCGGCGGTACATATACTAAAATTGGAACGATACAGAGAAGATTAGCATGGCCCCTGCGCAAGGATGACACGCAAAATCGTGAAGCGTTCCACATTTTTGCAACAAATTTATTTTACTGCAAATTTTGATAATTTTGTAATAAAACAAACAAAAACCGCCAAGAAAAAAATTCTATTAGCCTGTCTGGATTATGTCGCAACAATCCATAGCTAGTAGACAAAAATATGTATCCTTCTAATTAAATATAAATCTGTCTTCCAAATTTATAAAAGTTAAAACAAAACTATTCTACAATGTTATTAAGTAAATATGAAGAAATGTAGATACTGGGAAATTATGCAATTGGTGCTGTCAAGGGCTTGTTAAAAATTCATGAAAGTTTATCCGCTCATCGTAACTGACATCGAAGCTCTCCGTATATATTCGTCTTAAAGCGTTCGCTTAGTGTACTCGCTTCGGCGGTACATATACTAAAATTGGAACGATACAGAGAAGATTAGCATGGCCCCTGCGCAAGGATGACACGCAAAATCGTGAAGCGTTCCACATTTTTAGCAACAAATTTATTTTACTGCAAATTTTGATAATTTTGTAATAAAACAAACAAAAACCGCCAAGAAAAAAATTCTATTAGCCTGTCTGGATTATGTCGCAACAATCCATAGCTAGTAGACAAAAATATGTATCCTTCTAATTAAATTTAAATCTGTCTTCCAAATTTATAAAAGTTAAAACAAAACTATTCTACAATGTTATTAAGTAAATATGAAGAAATGTAGATACTGGGAAATTATGCAATTGGTGCTGTCAAGGGCTTGTTAAAAATTCATGAAAGTTTATCCGCTCATCGTAACTGACATCGAAGCTCTCCGTATATATTCGTCTTAAAGCGTTCGCTTAGTGTACTCGCTTCGGCGGTACATATACTAAAATTGGAACGATACAGAGAAGATTAGCATGGCCCCTGCGCAAGGATGACACGCAAAATCGTGAAGCGTTCCACATTTTTTGCTAAAATTACCAAAACTAAATAAATAATATTTCTCCAATAAATAGCTGATACTAAATCTAATAAATAACTCAAGCAATAATTTACAAAATACATTTAATTCTTTTTTAATTTTTAATGGCGTTAAAGACCTTATTATAATACATTAAGTAAATCTGATTCTGATATGATGATAAAACGCCATTGTAATCAGAGACGGATTAAGGTCTGTTGGGGCCTTTTTCAAATGCGACGTGTAAAAGCACATAAAACCTTACATTTTGTCACTGTTTCACCATTTTTCCTAACACAGCATCTTGTTAGTACCGAAAAAATCAACTTAAGTTAGCTTAGGTCGATTTAAAAGTTGTTATTAAACCTAAAACAATTTTCAATATGCATTTACCACTATTTAATGTTCATTTTCGTCATTTTTTCCCTCATTTTTGTTTTCTTCTAGAAGAGCAGCGCTTCGTTTCTACATCTGTTTTCAACAGTACAGAGATTCGCACATGACCATGACTAATAGATTTCTGCTATTATTCTTCACGTGTACTATTTTACCAGTGAGAAGATTCAAAATTCAACAGAAGAGATTGCAGACTACGGGACGATATTTCCTAATTTGTAGGCAACCAAGCGTACACAGTTGTATAATAAGTCGTCTAACCTTCAGAACGCCAATTTATTTTCGCATATTCACAAGTATTTTATTATTATGTATTTATAATTACGTATTTCGTTAATCGATAATAATTAAATAACTAAATTGTAGTTTTGCATAAATAATGAATAAATATAGAAGTGGTTTGAAAAAAAAAGAAGAGTTTATGCGAAATGTTTCCGTTGTTTTTGGTCTTTTTGGTGTCTTGTACAGAAGAAGAGCATTTTTGTAATTCCTCTAAAGTTGTAGCTATTTCAGTTCATTCGTAATAAATGTTATGCTTTATCTATCATTTTCTATCGATAAATCATTCTCTGTCATTCTACCTGGAAAATAATGTCTCCGGTACTGTTGAACATTTTACAGTTATTAAATATTGTAATTCCTATGTCCATTCCATATTTACAGCAGATATCAAGGCATTAAAATAGATAATTACGATAGTGTCAGGTAAAGTTTTTATTCTAGTCATAATAAAATTACTGTGTACAGCTATAGCTTAACCATCGACAAAAAATTTATAGGTATCATATGCCTATTTCACATAACAATAGGTATATAAAAGTGACATGCACAAATTTAAGTTAATTGAGATAGATGGTCTTACGATCAAAGCTGTATTGGTGTAGCTTGTATCCAAAGCTACACAATACAAAAGAAGAGTAAAGGTGAGAAAAAATAACCAAAATTTGCAATAATTAAATTTTAAGACATTTGCAGTAAAAAAATGTGGAACGCTTCACGATTTTGCGTGTCATCCTTGCGAAGGGGCCATGCTAATCTTCTCTGTATCGTTCCAATTTTAGTATATGTACCGCCGAAGCGAGTACGCTTGCAAGTATCTACTCCGTCTATATAAACGTAGCAAGGCGATACTTATCGTGATGAGCGCTAAAAGTTGTTTTAATTCTCTACCAATAACCAATGACATTTCAAATAGAATTTATTGATTTATATGCTGCTCCCTGAACGCTCTATAGCACTGTAGAATTAAAACTTAATATTTATATACTTATATTTCGCAAATATGTTACACAATGCGAATTTTGTTTGCAAAATAAATACTCGCTCCCGATTTCATTGTTGTCTCATGGTTTCCACTTCACAGGCGAGATCGTTGTCCGATTTCGGGTATCGGGGATCAACATCCTGCGTTTTGGGTGCGTTGGGGGCCAACGAGGAGCTGGCTACCCCTACTGTGCTCGGCGAGACAAGCCATCCCCATGACAACGCCTCCGGTCACAGTAGGCTGTGTTTGCGCGCTGCCTCACTCGCGCCTATAAGTTAGACTTACCACGACAGCGATTACTATAGGCCTGCTATGCAACACACGCGGCTTTGAAGTTGTACGGGCTGTGCAGCCTCGCAGAAACAAAAGAAAATTGGTGGTGCGGGCCAGGTGCGGGCTGCTGTGAAAACAGGACATGGCATCTTTTAAGTTAAGGTAATTGTTGTTTGTTGTCTTTTTGTAATACATTTTAATATTACTTTATGTGATATTTAATAGAAATATTAATATTTTTGTTATTAAATAGTTATTATTATTACCTATTTTATTTAATATGTTTTTTTTTATGTGTAATGTGTTATATGGGTGTTTGAGTGTTAGGGGTTAGTGGCTGTTAGTGGCGAAAAACAAATAAGGGGAGGATTTTTATGGTTGTTTTGTGTCGCCCTTTAATCCAGGGTCGGTGTAGCTTTGATGACCAAATTGTAAGCACTAATTATGTGGGATTAAGGGTGTTCCTTTCGTTAAAAGATTATATTACAGTATAAAGACTATAAAGTAAAGTAATATTAAGTGATGAGATAGAATTATATGATCTCTTGTAAAGATATTGAAATATGAAGTACTGTAAGTATTTATTAAACTTTTGAAATATTTTAACGGCAAAAATATATCTCCAATGCATACATACGCAAATATTTGATAATTTAGGAATTGTTGGCATCGAACTTATTGTATCTTTTTTTATCGTGTTGGTAAACAATAAATATTAGAATGACAGATATGACAAAACCAATATTGTTTTGAATAATATTGGATTATTCGTCGGTAAAAATATTGACAAGAAATTATAAAATATTAAATAAATAATAATATGTAATAGAGTTTTTTGCGTTCCGGAAATAACGCGTTTTGAGGTCCCCTGGATCCATTGCAGTGATATTTTGAATATGTCTTTGAGTAGTGTAAGTGTATGTGTGCCCCTGAACACGATACCGCCCAAACGGTATAACTACGATGACATTATTTTCTGACAAAAAAAAACAGGACAAAAGGGCACGGTTTTTCTATATCAATATCAATCCTATATCGGAATTTCTTCAAATGCAGTATTCCACTGGTTTATATAACCAATGCATGTCTTATAAAAATTAGCGACTGCAGATTTAAATTCAGACATATTAACCTGCTCAATATCCATTTCACTAATACATATTTTTTTACATTTAAAGGTAAAAATACCTCATCATTTCGTGTCATTAATTTACAGTTTGGATTTTTAATAATCAAAGATACTTCTAGCATGGATATTTCTTGGGATTCAATAAGAGAAACATTATAATGAAAAGTAGCAACTTGACTGTACAAAAAAGCCAAACTTCTGAGCATTGATCATTAAAAAATTGTTTCAAAATTATAGGGCATTTCTCTTGGTTTAAGAAATATTCCTTTAAAGGTTTAAATAGCCTTAAGATCTTTTCTAATACTGGCTTAAGTGTTAACCATCTGGTCTTACTTTATCCCAACAACTTATGGTACTCTAAATCAACATTGTCACATATTTCCTTGAAATTTTCACTACGCACAGTGTATATATCTAAAAAAAAGAATAAATTTTAACGACTACATTTTCTATATCAATGGGAAGACATTCTGCTGCTGTTTGAATACAATTATTTAAAATATGAGCGGCACAATTTATACAAATTAATTTGTTTTTATTGCATTCCATTTTTACGAAAACATTCTTACCACGTCTAACTGCACCACCAATGTTACAGTTTGTATTATCAGCACAAAGGGCAACCACTTTATCTTTTATATTAACAGCTCATAGTATTTTTAATGTAGTTTGAAATTATATCAGAAAATTCCCCTTGCAGTTCCTTAGTTTGTAACACTTTTACATGAATACTTTGTAAACTCTTATGGTAGATCTGAATTAAATACACTATTTCTGCTTTTTTTGAAATGGCTAAAATAAATATAATAAAAAATCAGAAATCAGGAAACTTTACAAAAGAAGTAAAAAATTCGAAAATCTAGACAAGGTCGAGCAGAATAACGTCACTCGGTCATTTAACCAATGGCAGCTTAGCAAGTTGGTGGTATAATATGGGCGAACACACTATTCAAAATTGGTGGGGGTAGAGAAAATTAATGGCGCTATAGGTCGTATTTTATACTTACATATTCTCAAACTCAATGTACACGTTAAAAAACAGTACAAAACAGTACAAAAAATAAAAACCAGTACATTTATGCTTAAAGGGAAAAAAGCAGTACAGCGTCTTAAAAACAGTACTGTACTGCCAAAAACAGTACGAATGGTCACCGTAGGTATAACGGATAGGGCTGATATTTGGTATACACGTATTCAGAATTACCAAGAGACAAACTGCATTCTTTTTAGTGACAAATCAGACAGCCGTAAGTGGTTAATTCGGTGGCACAGATGTTACATGCATTTTCTTATGCGATGGTCACACTAGGCTGTTTTACTAGCGTGCTATTTGCTAATGGCTGCTAACAGCATAGTGTTACCACTCAGCAGCCGCTATTTTTGTATGCCGGCGTGGCTGTTGCTTGTAAAGTTGAACATGTTGAACTTTCATTAGTCGCTAGCACAGGACAAATGTGGGTATTGTAGAAAATACCAACCATCGATTATAATAAATAATTTAAAGCAACAATTCATTACTTTTGTTAAATGTATAACTAATAATATAAAATTATAAATATGTGATTTATAATTTTTGTTTTAAATAATATATTCAAATATTTCTTCTAAATTGAATAATGTTATTTCTGCATTTTATGCATACAATGCAAATATTATGTAATATTTATAAGTTGCTGTGACGTGTTGAGCTTTATTTGAAGTAGAAATGCATATATACTAATATCTTTTGTAAAATATAATGGACTTTAATTATATCGATTGTATATTATATTTTAATTAATAAATTAAGTTAATATAAATAAAGCTTTGTAGCTTCACAAAATTAGAGACTTGCACAAGTTTATGCGCTTCAATGTGTCTAGAAGTGGGAAAGTTGAGTGGGGCCATCCCCACTTAAGGGGGAAACCATGTTAACCAAAAATCTATAAAATATATTTCATATGTTACTTTATCTTTGTATTTCATTGCAATGTAAAGTTTAATGTTACACTCTATACATATTTTTTAAAACTATTTCTCAAGACGATAAAATACAATAAAACTTTTATTGCACAGTTTTTTACGCAAAATTATTAAAATAATGACTCACTTAACATTAAAAAAAGACACATGATGTTACGACTGTCGTATTTATAGAACTGACGCCTTGAGATGCCGTTGCTAAAAATTTCATTGTCGAAGATAAACAATAATTTATATTGGCACAACGTTTACAGTTACAGAGTGCGATTTCTATACAAATAATAATGACGTGTGTCTAACCAAAATTTTACGACGTGATTATCGAAGTACTTATTTGTTTATGTTAGGTGAAAATATGTACGGAATTATAATGAGGCGCTAGCGTAATTAATATTCGCTGATTGCCGTAACTAGGATGGAACTTCCCAGGAAGTAGGCATGAAATCACACAGGAAATCAAATATTTATACATACTGGCTTTCAGATCGACCAATAAGGTTCTTCACAATTACAGAAATAAATAATGGTATATTTGATAATGTAAAAAACGACAATTTTCAAACAAACCTCAACTTCTCGGCAGTAGTTTGTGGTCTTAGATGGTCACTTCTACTACTTCAATGAAGTCATGTGTCTGTAGACAGGTATCATTTTATCTTTTTGGCATTTCTGCAGCACTGCCAGATGCGGTGTTGATAGATATGTTACGGTCATAGTGATAAATAGGTTATTATTAATAATTACCGGTTATTATTAATAATTGCCGGTTATTATTAATAATAGCCAAGTGGGGAGGTTAAAGTGAAGAATTTATCACATAAACCGGCTATTATTAATAATTTCCAGCATGCTGTGGTCAATGTGATATATTTCAGTGCGATATTGCATTAAGGTGATGCTACAATATAATAGAGCCTCAGATTTGAAATTCTGTTAGTATCTACATAATCGCCACACAACGAATCGATTCACTGGGTTTTCAGTGTTTGGCCTTTAGTGATGTTAGGCCTGACTAACTTATTTAGTTACTACTCATGACTAAAATAAGGAAGATTATCAAAACGAGACTAAAAAATGCCAATCCACACTAATTGTATGCACGAGTGTGTAACTCTTTGGGTCATGCTTGTTTGCGCAATTCTTAAAAACAAAGTAAGTAATTAATTAAAAACTCGGTTTGTATTATTTTACCAGTGCAAACGTACGTAGTGCTTCTGCATTTTGCAATTCGTGGCAAAAAAATTTTTTTTATTTATAACTTATTATTTATTATCTTTTTAATACAAAACTTTAAAAAATGTTTTATATTTAATTTTGAATACAAAAGTCCTTCTAGACCTTTATTTTTTGTGGTAGTACAACAATGACACCATTTATATTGTCAAAATAAAACGAAATAAAGTTTGTAACAATAGGACGTCATCTTCTTTTGTTTTTTTGTATTTTTTGTTGGTGATAAACACTTTTATAACAAATATATCTGTGACATATTAGATATGCTTAGGGTAGGTATAGGTAATGGACATACTAATGTAGGGAAGATTGAGGCAAGTTGTTACCATGTTTAATCTTTTATTTATAAAATTATTGTCAGACACCAAAAGCAAAAATACCGTGTTAGGAACAGAACCATACAAAAATGTTTGCATCATTTGTGCGGTGCAATTTATGTAAAAACATCTACGTAAACTAGTCTAGTTTTTGCATGTACATATTTGCATGAAAATACAATATTGAAAAAATTATTATTAAATGCGCAACATTTCAAGATAATTAGGATTTGAGAATTTACTTAATAAATTGTAATTGTACATTTACAAAAAACTACCCACATGCATTAAATATAAAAATGGGTGTTATTGATAATAAAATGGTTAACTTTTTTGAACACTCTGTATAAACTGTTCTTTTTTATGTTTTCGTCATTGAGCCGTCCTTGGGTGTATACCAAATATCATTACCAATTATATCCAGTAGCTTCTAAAGTACAAGGGAGACAAAAAAAGCTTTCTGTATTATCAATATTTTGTATTATTCGTAATTTTGGTCATTGAGGTAGCCGTACTGGTGATTTGCGTCGAGTAAATAAATGTAATAGCTTACATAGTAATCAAAATAACTTAGCTAACTTATTTGAAGACTGTATACAAAAGATCTTTTGTAAAAAGTAACATTTTTATCACTTTTACCGTGCCCGTTAGGAAATTATTAATAATAGCCGGTCCATGTGATTATTTAAGTGTTTCTAATCACATTGACCAAATGATGCGGTTATTATTAATAATAGCCGGTAATTATTAATACAAACCACATTTATCACTTTAACCGTAACAGATACATTACGTAATTTATTGGGAGAGGTATTGTATAAATAAAAATAAAGCATCAGTAACAAAATGATCCAACAAATCGATCACTTTCACTCGGCTAGCCTAATTCCAAGCCGTGTACACCCATATCCGTAATTGAAGCTAACCGAACTGAAAAAAAAAACGTATTATGCCACCACTATGGAAATTCTATCTCATTGAATTTACACGCCTCTCTGGGTTTTTATTACGGGCATTGATTCGGTGGCACACATCCGATTGCAGTTTTGTTTCGGAAGGCCATCAACGAGCAACAAATTCACTTTCACGAGCCAAGGTAATTTTTTTATCGGACCCAACACATCCAAATTAGTTAGTAGTCGTGCCAAAATAGAGATTATCGGTTTGAGATCGCGCACGTGTTGATTTCGCTAAACGTACTTCTTGCTTAAAGTATTCCACTCGTAGTGGGCAAGCTTTAGTTTTAGAGGCGCTATTTTTAGTTCGTACAGAGAGTTTTGTGTGCATAGTAGTCGGTTTCTGCATAGTTAAATGAGTTAGAAATGTTTGAATTGTGATGGAAATAAGGTGAAATAAACACAGGCATGTATACTTTTGTTACTGCTAAATTTACTCGTTTATTAAACTTATCGTGTGTAAATACAACAGGGTATCTATTATTAAAATTAATAATGTCTATAAACAAGAAGAAAATTTAACAGTCTAATAATGTGTGCTTATATCATTCAGCCTTCAATATTTTGTACTTGTGTTTGCTTCTTTTATAGTTAGCTTTCAATAGAGTTTTGTTCATATTTTTTTAAAGATTCCTTTGTATCCTTTTTGGGTCACTGCTGTTTATGCTATATCATATTCTTGAATAGCCAGATAATTTTTGCTTATTTTTTACAGTATTTAATACCTTTAGGAGAAATTTTAATTCCTAATTTTTAATATATTAGGCTTTAAGTTGGTCAGGGTCTTTTTATTTGATCTTCTTAGCTTGTAGCAAGATTTTCATTCCTATTTTCACGAAAAACTTACGAAATAAAATATAAAAGTTATATTAAGTAAATATTACACCATATACTGGATGGTTCAAAATGTGTGAGTCATTTTAGCATTTTAGTAACCCAACTATAAATAATTCGATATAATATGCGTGATGTATCCATAAATCAGTTGATTAATGAATTCCAATCGATCTATTTTTACCTAATTCATCCGTTCGACAGCATTACGTAAATACCTCCCTGATGTGCAGCATTCCAGTGTAACGCCACAAATACAGATGTTCAGTACAAATAAACAAACGAGCGAATAGATTATTAATAATACAAACTTATGATCAATTACAATATTGTGATAGATTTGATTAAGTATGTACATATCTGTCGTCAGTTTGTATGGCTGCATATCGATCTTTATGTATGTGGAACGCATAAATACAATACCTATAATACGAGCACATAATGTAGGTTATTTATACTGTTACATGACCAAAAACCAAGAACATATTTCATTACTAATTACTTGCTCTTTACAATGTGTGTGTAGCTTAAAGACTGGTGTACATATTTAAAACCACTGGAAGATCAGCTAGTATGAGTCAAAACTGGTAGAATTGAAAATGCATGTGACATTTGTCACTTCCGGTTGTCAGAATGTCACCAAAAACAACGTTCAGCCCGATCCATTGGCTGGCACACACTGGTATTTTCCAGAAATCATTGCAATGGATTCACAGGACCTCAAAACCCATTTTTGCTACGTAGTTTATAATATTTTCGTTCTAGAGGATTTAGTCGGAAATTAAATAGTTCAAACTACATTCCAAACATGTATACAAACGCCCCTGTAAATATAAACGTAATATTTCATATCGACAGCGATCTCTGGTAAATTTCGATGCGTCCCTTCATCCTGCTTCTTTACATCTCACATCCTGGATGGATATAATCCAGATGCAGAAGCACCAATATCATAATAAAGCCTAGAATTCGATATCTTCATCCTCTTTAAGTGTAATAATAACAAGGATAATTGATATAGGATATCTGCTGGGAGGTTGCTAAGATAAAATAGACTGTAATGTGCTAGTGATCATCTAAAAGTGTGAATTTATTGGTTTATACGTTAGTGTATAAGTAATTGCATAATGGTCGTTCTGGTTTCTAGGGCAACGAATTCGAGACGTAAATATTTACGGTATAGTCTGAAATTACATCGAAATAATGTTGGGATTTTTTTGGTGTCGGGATTTCGTGTTATCGGGTCAGATTCTTACAGGATGGTAAAATGATCTAAATCGGGAATCACTGCGCTGTAAAGAGAAACTGTTCCTGTGTATATCTCTCGATTTACAGTGATTTTATTGGTTTTGTGTGCATGTGTTTTTAATTGTTATCGTTATCTCTGTTATTTTGATTTATAGTTAATTATTACAATAATTTTCGATGATTAGACACCACCATTTAACAAATCTTGTTGATACTTATCGTATCTTATCTGGTCTTAAACTGTTGACTTGAGATTTGAATCACAGTAACTGTATTTTATATAGTTGGGCCTTTTTAGGTACACTGAGAGAAAAGAAATGTAAAATCGCAGAAACACGATTGAATGAAATAAATCTGGTTTTATTTGGAATAAAGATCGTCCTTGAGGTAAGTAAATATTCTATTTAGAAGAGAAAGATAATAGATTTGAGTAAAATGATTGTATTTGAATCAATAAAAGTGGTTTCATTAAAAATTATTGCTATGTCTACTGGCGGGGAGATGGCGCTGGCCTTCTCTACGCACGCGTTGGTTTTTTTTGGGCTTTATATAAAGCTGAGCTACAAAATGTGAGCGATATTCCGGTTACTCTTTATTTGCGAATAAGTCAGTTGATTTTACTAAAGATTACCGTGGAGTGAAATAATCCAATGAGCCCACCATAATCTTTTACATACAGTTTACTGAAACTAAAGGACTATTTGATTAGGCTGCCCCAACTTCTTGACATATTCCAAAATTTGTAGTTTTTAAATCAATATTCGATTTTAAGTCAAGTACTAAATGGTTAAACAGTAAAGAAAAGTTTTTTTTACTTAAATAGGAACGTAGAGCTCTTGAAACAAAGTGTTCATTTCGTTTGAAAATATTATGTTATTGAATTGTAAGTTAACTAACGTTCATACAAATACGATAGCTTTGAATTTAATCAATTTTACCAGAGAAATAATTTCTTCGCGGCAATTAAAGCTTTGTCTGCCACTAACTACTTAACATCGATCTTTCTTTGACTTGCAGCAAATTCGTTTTAAGGTTTTCTCTCTGTGTAGATGTTACATCTCTTGATTTCAACGCGTGTTAAAAATTATGTAAAATGTTCTTCTATTCTCAATATTTATTTAAATTGTTACCACATGAAAACAAAGGTAAAAATAAAATAACCAAATATTTAAGTAGCACTACTCTTTCTATATCTACAAAATTTGATTATTGCAAGAAATAACATGTTACTTTATATGTCAAAGTTTACTTTAATATGTCCGTAAATGTTTTTTTTTTGCAGAAACTTAAGTACATACATTTACATCTCTCAACCACAAGAGTGTTTGTTTATTAAATAACTACTTTAAGAGAAGGAGTTAATTACTGTAGAGAGAAGGTAAGATAAGATAGAGATAGAGACGAGCAAAGATAAGATTTACACACTAACTTCTTTCACAAAACTTCAAAACGCAAATGTTCTAATGACGGAATGCACTAAAACATACTTTAAGTCAAGTATATGGCATGAAGTCAGATGATTAAGTACGTAAGAATTCTGGGAGCAAGAAATAATAGGTACAGAACCCAAAACGATATATGAAACTAATTATTCTTAGAAAATAGAGGCAGTTTTGCAATGACCTACCCTAATGGCACGCCATGATTTGCCCGAACATATAATCTTTTCAAGTTCATTATTCAAACAGTAACAGAAAAGTAATGCCTACCACCTTCCCTAATGACAGTCATTAGCATCAAACCTGCCTCAGGCTAGACAACGTCATTTCGACCTGTCAACATTCGATCCGCCATACAATATTTACCCCTCGGAGTCTATGGATCTCTATACCCAACAATATTACTTCCGGTATAAAGTAAATACTACTCCTTGAGTATTTCAAATTAGTACCAGACTTGACGCCTCCATCTATAAAGACCCATTTAAGAAACTCAAACATCTTCGGTGCCAGTCACCCATCTTCGCACCGACACAATACCAATATTTGTTTTAGATTTTCGATGGAAGAACACAAGAAATCTTTATCAGTCGATCAACGTCTGCTTGGAGATACCCGTGACTGATGTAAATGTGGCTCCAGTATGTTTACCAGAAGGGACACATGGTAAACACGACGTATCAATTGCAAAAGAATAGAGGAAGGCTTAACGGTGGTGCACTGAGCATGTTTAGGTCAACAGAGGCGAAATATAAGAGCCTATGTAATCATTGTCACAGTGTTCAGTTCGGTGGTGTACGCTGTTGATAGAGTTGTGTTGATTTGTTGGTGTCTTCAAATGGATATTTATATTTTTTAATTTGGTAAGTTTATTCTTTTGAGAGGTTAACTAACTACCAATAAGTTTTATTGATATTTTTTTTAAGATATCTTGTAAATTTTAACGTCGATTACAATACTTTCCTTCTACGGTACTAGTCAGATAGTAAAAAAGTGTCTATATCTAAGAGTTTATTAAAATATGATTTACCAAAAACAGATTTCCAGGATCCAAACTTCCTTGAACATGTTTTAACTAAACAGACAAACTTAAACAAGGATGTTCAGTCCCAAAATTTGGGAACCATACTTAAACCGCACTTATTACTATAGAAACAAATGATTTTGCAACACACAATTTCCTCAGATGCCATGTAAAGTCCGTTGTCTTATCAGCATAATTTTTTAATACGCCACACACTAACCTTGGCTAAAACTTTATCAGTTTTTATCACAAAACAAACCTAATGCTGTATGGTAGTCTATAAAATAATGTATACTTGTGTAGTTAGAATAACAAAGCCATTTCAACAACGCAGAGACGATTTGCAGGTGCAAATTCCTATAAATATAGCGGGTGCAATGCATCCATCTGCTCTGTAAATGGCTCATCCATATGTTAGTATTGCATGTTATAAATATGCCCAGGAGTCGGTGCATTACAAGTGTATATAGTATGTAGTATGCCAAGTGTGTGCCTTGAGGAAGCGACAGACTTTTTGTCGCCATCGTTTATAAATATACAGACGCATCGGTGAAACAGTTGATTGACTCAGTTAAAGGCAACAAACTATCCGTATATGTGGTGACTAGCGTCAGTTTCATCAGTTTTCAGTTGATGTGTGGGAGGAGTGATATGAATAGTAACTTCCTGAAGACAGGTTTGTGTTGACCATAACTTATAGATAGAAGACTACAACTTATAGAGCAGTATTTCCCAACCTTTTTTGAGCTATGCCCCACCGAAGCTGGTCTAAAAATCTCATGCCCCACTTCATATTGTCTTTTTTTATACCTATAACAGAGTTGGAAATGAACCTTACTCGGAACGGTGTACGTTTCTCATTTCGTCATTGGTACACATTCTGCCCAACAAACTTTGACTAATTTCCTCTCTGTGACGTAATGAAAAACTTGCGCCATTGGGGGTAATAAAATAATAACATAAAACAATAATTTATTTGATTATTGAAATAAATACTAAGCATTTTAGCAGAAACAAAATTTGCTACATATTCTATTATAACAAAATAGAAATAAACATTCACTTAAAAACTAATACAACACAAATCCGCCATATTTTATTATAACAACACAAAGTTAAACATTTACTCTAAAACTGAAATTGTCACTGCAAGTGTTAATCGTACCCTTGAGTCTAGTTATCAAATATTCGTGTTCATTGCTAAATCTGGAAAAAGCACAAAATAGGGAAACATTTAATTAAACTGTCAATATCAACATTTGTAAAAACGGTTTTCAGAAAAAGATGACAAAGATGTGATAGCTGTGCCCCTTAGTAACAACACTGTCAGAAAAAGAATGGTTAAAATGAGCAAGAGTGAGACGCACTGAGGCCTTGTTGATAACTTATGTAAGGTACATTAATAAGGAACATTTTTTTGGGGAAATGTTATTCTGCAAATCATAAGAAAGCGCCACGACCTCCAGAGATATTTTTTCTAAGCTAAAAAACTATGTTATTAATTATGTCGATAATATTCCAATACAGAACATAACATCTTGTGCTGCCAATCGTGCTCCTAACATGATGGGTAAGAAAAGTGGCTGTTTAAAGATGAAAATCCAGAAATGCTTCTTGTGCATTGTGTAATCCACAGAGAAAACTTGGTAGCCAAAAATATTTGTTCAATGAAGTATTAAATTTAGTTATAAAAAGTATGAATTATTTTGTACGTCACAAATTAACTTGAAATGTCACATTCGGCATTAGCTTTGATACAATTGACATATTTTATAACCGAATTTAATCTTCATTGAGAACTGGACAAACATTTTTGGTTACCAAGTTTTCCCTATGGAGCTATATTAGACAATGCACAAGAAGCATTTCTGGATTCTTATCTTTAAACAGCCGCTTTTCTTGTCCATCATGTTAGGAGCACAGTCTGCAGTGCAGGATGTTATCTTCTGTATTGGAATATTAAAGACATTGAAGTAATTTTTTTTGCTTATGAAGAATATCTCCGGAGGTTGCGATGCTTTCTAATTTACAGAATAACATACCTTCAACAAAATGTTCCTCAACAATGTATCTTAAGTGGCATAGCTATCACATCTTTGACATATTTTTCTAAAAACGTTTTTACAAATATTGATGGCTTAATTAAATTTTTCCCTATTGTGTGTGTTTTTTTTTTCTGATTTAGAATTGTGTAGAGATATTTAATAATTTGCCTCAAGGATATGATTAACGGTTGCAGTATGAACGGTACAAAGAGACTTTAAGGTAGGCTTTTTTTTTCAAAATTTTTCTATATTCCAATTGCCCCCCTCGAGAATCATATTGCCCCCCAGTGGGGCGTACGCCCCACGTTGGGAAACACTGTTATAGAGCATGTGAGATTTTAAACAAATCTTAAAATTGTAAGGTATAACATGTTTTTAATGAGACTTGTGTTAGTGTTAGTTCCAGGAATAGATTAGGTTGTCGAAAAAGAATAAAGCTTTTGCCCAACAGAATTATATACAAACTGAAATTTTGCAAGATGTCGTTCATCATTGTTAACGGCTGACGTGTTTATAATTCCTGAATGATTTGAAGGTCGAAAAATGAACTAAAATGATTTAATTTTCGGAAAACCAGAATTAGGTAGATGACATCTTTCCACAAACTGAAACCTAAAGTTAAATTAAGTGAATAAGTTGTTTTGCAATTAGAATTTACATATCTTGTGTAATGTCCCTCTTCTGTATTGTTTCCTTATCGTTTACCAAGAATATCAACACAACAGTAAAAAAAAATGTTGCCTCTGTTAGTCACATTAAAATCAAATTGCCAAACCCTCAATTACAACAGTAGAGATGCACACAAAACGCGCAAAAAAAATCCAGTGTCCAAACAATCTTGACAAATAAACCACACCAAATAAAAACCGGTATAGCGCAACATTTACATTAACAACTTGTTTGTGTAATAATTTTCAAGGATCCGCAGATTACCTCATCCTTCCATATTGCAAAAAAATAACCTGAAAATTCCAGTATAGTAGTTCTGCAACCAACCAAGCCAAACACACATAATGTATGCTGCTTTATGCTTATCACGTGGGTCTATCCGTCTATCGTACCTTTGCCGCTTATTTCTCACATTTCAAACTTACATCATGTCGGTGCGTGTTCTGTCCGTATTTAAGTCCTCTAATAAAGTCTAATCTATTAAATTAGACTGAGGGTACCGTGTTTGGTCCAGAATTAACAAAATTAAAATTAATTAGCGTGTTGAGTGCTTAATATCTTTCGGGTGTTTATAATTGTGGTTAATTATCTTGCACATTGTGTTTGGTTCATGTTTGAGATAACACGCGACAGATTATTTCGTGTTTTCGATTCGAAGTTTGAAGGGTGCTCTCTTGTCTGCCGTTGAGTGAAATTCTGACTCATTTGCTTGTTAATTAGCTATATTATTGTGACTACTATTTAGTATTTACATCGTGCTCTAAACGGACAATGGCCTTAACATTGGCAGGCTGTGTTTTCCAGTGAATACGAATTATACAACCGTCTACTTGCAGTAAGTACTGATTATTGTGTGTTCTTTTGCGCGAAGTATTTGCCGGATATATTTCAGTTTATACATTGTTGTGTCTCTTTTGTTAAATATGTATTGTGGACTTACGCAGATTTATTTATAAATTCTTACGATTTGTTTACGCTGATTCCGTTTGCGTTGGTTATCTTGTGATATTCTAAATGTTTAGAAAATTAGTTTTCGGTGGTTATTTAATATTATTCTATGGTTTTTATAGAGCATGTGCTTGCTATGTCTGTTCGATTGTTAATTTGAATTATTTTTATTGATTTTGTGTAAACTGTATGGAATTCTTCTTATTTTTGTTCTGCAGTTTTAATAACATTATAATAATAAAACAATAAAGCTATAAGTTCGGACCGGATGTCATTATCTTTGGATCTACGGTGTTTTTATGGTTTTCTGTGATGGTGGTTTCTGATAGCTCTTTAAAATATACATTTTTTCCCTTTTGTTTTGGTACCTTTTGGAAATTCATTCTTAGTGATGAATCTTCTGTTTGATTACATGCAGAGTTTTATATTATATAGTTTTGACATCTCTATACTTTTTATCAATTTATTACTTACATTTAAGTAACTTTAAATGAGTATGAAAGGTTTGTTTTAGTTTCTTTTTTATTTCAATAAGACTGTGGTCCAAACAGAATACATATTTATTTTTGCTTATGTTTTGTGTTTATCAATTTGTAGTATTTTTGTTGTATTATGCAGTATAGAGATTCATAAGTTTATGTTGCTGTAGTTATCATTTAGTTTTGGATCTTTGTTTAATTTAATAATAAAGAATAAACAAAAAAAATACATTAATACATTTAAACTTTACAAAAGACTGTAAATATGATGCATTGTGAGGTGATCAGATGCATAACAAACATGACAAGCACATACTATCAAATAATTTATCAACAAATATATTCTAGACTTCTAGAATATACCAAAAAGCAAGTAGCTTGTAGGACAACGCATGTTTTTAAACATACCAACCCAGGTAAAAAGCATCCATGCCGTCAAAGTTTTAGTAAAAATAGTGTCTTATTATGATTCAAATCGTTGGATGTGAACAAACTGTAGGTTTAGGCTCATCCCTCATATACAAGTGTAGACAGCGCCGGATTTAAGACTGTGGGGGCCCCTGGGCAGAAAAGCTGTGGGGGCCCCTGGGTAGAAAAGCTGTGGGGGCCCCTGGGCAGAAAAGCTGTGGGGCCCCCTGGGCAGAAAAGCTGTGGGGGGCCCTGGGCAGAAAAGCTGTGGGGGCCCCTGGGCAGAAAAGCTGTGGGGGCCTTAAAGACATAAGCACATTACTTGATCATGAACTTACATTGCAAACACGTAAGTATTAGTACAATTTCCTTATTATTAAATATCCAGTACAGTTTATATTTTGGTGGGGGCCCCTTTTTGGTGGGGGCCCCTGGGCTGCAGCCCAGTCTGCCCTCCCTTAAATCCGGCGCTGAGTGTAGAGCTTGTACTTTAATTTAATTAAAATAACTGCGTTGTTACCGCGTAAATTGGTGAAAACAAGCCTTCACATCACATCATCAGCACTTGTTCCATCAAAACATGCATAAATCAATTAATAAAAACATACCTTATCCGTACAAAAACTCTTTCCATGTCAAAAACAGCGGCCGTCACACATTTGGCAACTTACAACAATTGGCACTTAAACACAATTTCAAGTCCCGAAAACACATTTTCGCACCTTTTGGTTAATTTTGATTGAGAAACTGGCCAAAAGAGGTTAACCGGTGTGTCCGTGTCGCGTATGACACTAGACTGGAGTTGCAAGAATCACGGACCAGCGGTCATTGCGTTGCAGCGGCGCGAAATTTGAAATTGTGTTCACCGACTAACCGCGTGTTTTGACGCTAGGCTCTTCTTATGCAGTATAGAGATTTACAAGTTTATTTTGCTGTAGTTATCCTTTAGTTTTGAATCTTTGTTTGGGTAATTCGTACATAATTTTGTGTCATGTTTACTCGTACTATGCGAGGTTATCATCTTAAGATAATCAAAATTAATTTCATATAGAAACAACATTAACATATAACATGACTAATATATTTCTGCGAAATTGATGGACCGTTTATTATTTTTTTAATCTTTTGTAACACGTTTATGTATGTGAATTTATCTTTCAGACCAGGTTCGTTTACTTAAAATTTATTACATAAGGTTATATTATTTCCACTAGTTTATCATCCTCAACTAACATCAAAATCATAATCTATCAATTTTGATTTGCCGGATACGTGCTAAATATGTTTTTCTACTTTGCATTCACAATGCACACATTGTAATACTGTTTTCGATGTTACAATTAGCAAATTGTAACACCGTTTTTAGTAACTTTTTTCTAAGATTGGTCACATTGATATCAAATGCAAGTCAAACGAAAATACACATAACCACAAAAGTAAGCACAAACTGATTTTTTAGAATCGCACAAACTGCGAAGTATGTATATTTTTATACATGTGTAAACATGCGTGTTGCATCCTAGGTTTCGTACTACTAGTATATGATGGTATATAATAATTATCAATAATTACTTTTTCACAGATATTTGAATTTAAGTGACAGATGACAGTGTTACCAACGGTTGCACCCATAAATACTCTAGATTGGAATTTTACCTAATATATTTCTAAATTTTTATAAAATTAATGACGCAAAGTAGAAAAAATAGTATATTACACTCGTTTTATAAGACATATTGGCGCATTCGTTCACAATTAGCAAATTGTAACACCGTTTTTAGTAACTTTTTTCTAAGATTGGTGACATTGATATCAAATGCATGTCAAACGAAAATACACATAACCACAAAAGTAAGCACAAACTGATTTTTTAGAATCGCACAAACTGCGAAGTATGTATATTTTTATACATATTAAAACATGCGTGTTGCATCCTAGGTTTCGTACTACTAGTATATGATGGTATATAATAATTATCAATAATTACTTTTTCACAGATATTTGAATTTAAGTGACAGATGACAGTGTTACCAACGGTTGCACCCATAAATACTCTAGATTGGAATTTTACCTAATATACTTCTAAATTTTTATACAATTAATGACGCAAAGTAGAAAAAATAGTATATTACACTCGTTTTATAAGACATATTGGCGCATTCGTTCAACTCATGCGCCAATTTGACGTCTTATAAAATAATAATATAATAATATACTATTATTGTTTTGTTACAGATCTAAGAGCTGATGCAATCTCCAAGTCACCAACATGACAGACTCAGAAACACAAAATTTCCTCACACCTGCCACAACACCAATCTCTGTCACATGTGACGAGAAATTTCTACTGCCCCTAGTCCACAAACAGAAACCAAAGAATCAACCATGGCACGACAAATACAAACCACCATACGCACTCATTTTGGCAAGTTTAATCGAAGTAAGTCCCAAAAGATCTAATGATTGACACAAAAACAACATGGCGGACGCCACAATCATGTTCCTTATTAAGCATTTCTTTACAGATCTATTAAGTTAGATTTCTTTAATTCAATATTTCTCTTTAATTTCAGATATTAGTCCACGCTCTGATGAAAAATCAAGTTCCCTACCTGAGGTTTGATCCTAACAGACAGGACGAAATATGGAGATTCGTATCATACATGTTGGTTCACGGCAGTTGGTACCATTTGGTTTTAAACGTTGTCATGCAGTGTCTCTTCGCTTTATTGCTTGAGAGGCAGCAAGACAGCGTGCGAGTGTTTCTAGTTTACGTCGGTGGAGGTATTTTTGGTGCCCTTGGGGCGGCATGCTCTAGTCCGGATCTGGTCATAGGTGCTTCAGCTGGAGTCTACGCTTTGTTGATATCTATGTTGGCAGATGCCACACTGGTAAGTTGTTCTACGATGTTATTTAGTAAGTTTTGAGGGATGTAAAACTTAAAAGAAAATTTAAAAACAGTGATTCGTTAGTCTTAAAAAATTAATGGAAATTTTTGCGCTCATCACAATATACAAATCATTTAGCTTTTATATATGGTTACGTTTAAGTTTGTTTGTTGCAGAACTACAAGACAATCAAATACAAGAAGACCAGGTTTATATCTATAGCTGTTGTGGTAGCCTCGGACATCGCGTACAACTTGATACATTTTAAAAATCAAGGATTTCCTTCGATATCTTGGGGTGCTCATATAGCAGGGGCTTTGGCAGGTTTGTCTTTGGGATTTCTCTTGTATAAGAACTACGGGAATGATAAGAGAATCTCCAAAATCCTCTTTTTTGTCGGCGTACTTCTGACAGTAGTCACTGCCGTAATTTTGATTGTTTTTGATTACCAAGTCAGACGTTGCACTCCGCCATACTTAATACATGTACGTTACACTTATCTTTGTTGAATGTACTTACTTAAGTTTGTGATGTTTATGTGATCTTTCTTGTCTGCTTCAGAATTTTTATAATTTACGTTTTGTTGATGTTTTTAATCAAAACTGGAGCAGTCTATTTAACTACAGGGTGTAAAGATTTGTTGTTTTAATTGTGTTTGTTGGATGATTTTTTATGTCACACTCTGTATATACTATCTATAAAATTGTACCAATCAAAATCTCAGGAACGCCATAATGTAATCAGTGCCAAAAAATAATAATCTAAGACTCGATTTCTAAGACTGAAATCACCCTCATCATTATGTAATTTTGTGTTATCAATATCATATTGGTTGATCTCGTCCTTACGTACCGCTTAGTAAATAAATAACTGAACAAAGAATTAATGGCTTCTATGAAGCCTCAATAATTAAAATCCCTGTTCGAATATTTGTTCATATACTTATTTTCTTGACTGTACCTAGAAAATAAAATGCTTTGAGGAGTAAAAACGCAAACCGTTGATTCTCATTGTATCTTATTTATTTAATTTATTACTATATGTACATTTTTAAATGTTTATAATAATCGTTATTGTATTTATATTGTACCTTATACGCCTATCCTATGTACTAAGTACTTCATCTTAAACAAAGCACTGCCGATCAGTGTTTATAAGTTCTTGGAAAGTCATACTTGTTAAGTTTTTTTATACAGTGCATAACAATAAACTAACATTTCGATTTTCGACGTTTCTGTGTACTTTATTACGTTTATCTTTCTCTAACCTTGTGTTGCAAATAAAAATAAATAAATAGTCTGGGGAAATGTCATGTCTTGTTAGCCTCTCATGACGCATTTGTCATTTCTTTACAAAATGACGTAGTGTGTTGCATATGTGTTCTGAATTTCTTCGAACTGCTTATGTTGATAATGTTTTAATTGTCGTATTACTGTCCTGCATATGTACGAGCATACTGAGCTTAAATTGTGTTGATTGATAGACTACCAAACATACACCGTTGTATCAGATCAGTTAATCTGTAAACCAATAGAATTTGTTTCAAAGAAAATTATGGAAAAGTTTGGAATGTAAAGCCCATTAATTCCCATTGCAATTTATCAAAACTCCATAAATAACAGGATTTTTTTTAAAATATATGTACCAGGAATTTTTGACAGTATTTTGTTTTATTGGACGTTAAGTCTTGGAAAAGTATGCTTCTGCCCAAAACAGATTAAATTCTGACTTAGAGTAGTTTCAAACTAAGAAGAGCACAGTTGTATATGCAACCAATCATACCCAGTGTATGGTTTATAAATTGCCTATGTATATTTGGTTGCATATACAACTGTGCTCTTCTTAGTTTGAAACATCTATAACTCTTTAGCATCAAACAGAAGTTGTGAATATTGTGTAATTCTACATATTTGTTGCCATGACAATACGGTAAAATAAAAAAAAATAAACACGCTTGGTAATTACATGCAATAACAGTAACTCTAAATACTTATAGTTTGCATTTTTCCTGATTATTTCCTAATAAATTATTACCTACCAGATTTACATTTCAAATAAGCCTCATTAGGAATCTCGAATAACACGTTTTGCTGTCTTTGTCTTCGTGAATCGACAATAAATATAGTGCCAATGGTTCATTCGGAATAATAATTATCATAAACAAAAAAAAAACTACGGAATATTCGATAAAATTCGACAAAAGCAAAAACTCAGATTCAAAAATTAATTAGGTTGTACTTTTATCACAGTCTGAAGTTGTAGAGCGAATCATTATCGAATATTCCTTAGTTAATATTCCTTCTAGTTTATTGTTGGATCATGGAATGGCACATAATCGAACTAAAAATCCTCGAAAGGGCTTCAACATAAGTCTTTACATTGCACGCCAACCTCAGTACATTTGCACTCCAAACACGGCCCTGACAGCTCAGAAATTATTCGCCCAACCCTGTACATCCTTCCATAGATATTACATCCAGCTAACTTAAGCAAGCCAACACTCGAGTGGTCCTTTTTCTTTATATTATTATCGTGATTCTCGATTCTGATTGGTTTCTCGGTAATTTCAGGCTTTGTTGTTGTTTTCTCAATTTTCATAGGCTTTGGCAGCATGGGTTCTTTTGTGGTTACTTCTGATGGTCCCAAAAGAGATTCAAACATTTTCTCTAGAGAGAATTGATTCTCGTTTTCTTCCGTAGTGGTTACTTTCGGTGGTAAAGTTGTAGTTTGTGCTTTTCTTCTTATAAAATTGGTCATATCATCTCGTAAAATTTCAATGTTCGGTGCTGGTTCTGTACGAATGACGTCCTTGAATGGATTTTGGGATGCTACTATTCCTTCTGCTACTGTGACATCTTTAGGGTTTGGGGTTGATTCCAAATGCTCCAAAATCGGCGATGGTATACCTTCATCATCTAAAATTAGAAGGTTTTTGTCATTATGCATTTAGGTTGGATTAATTTGGATTTACCACAAATGACATGAGGACAGCACGTTGTTCTTTCCAGTATTCCTGATTTTCGACATCCAGGTTTTACAGGTGGGCAGTTGTACTCTTGGCAGATAACGTTGCCGAAATAACATAAACATTCCTCGCAGATGTTTTTCGTAGGGATACTTTCGCCATGTCTGTATTCAGTAAGCTCATGGAGACAACTTACTAAAATGGAATGGAATAAAGTTAATACAGTTAGATACAAACATTTATATTTTTTTACATTTATTTTTAACCGTTACGTACATTTATAATTTTATATTATTAGTTATACATTTAACAAAAGTAACGAATTGTTGCTTTAAATGATTTATTATAATCGATGGTTGGTATTTTCTACAATACCCACATTTGTCCTGAGCCAGCAGCGCACTAAATAGCGTCTAACGAAAGTTCAACATGTTTAACTTTAAAGGCAACAGCCAAAACCATACGACCCTGTAGAAGCTATTGAAACTTACCACCATTGGCTTGCGCTTGTGGGGTGACAGGTAATGTGGTTATAGGAGTCACCGCATTAGCATCCAAACCAGAACTAGCATAACTGTCATAGAAATTCTCAATTGGCGGAACAGGATCTTTAGGAACAAATCCACTCTCTGTCTTATTCGGTGGTGTAAACGAATTAGGCAAGTACGAATATACATTATCAGTTCTACTCTCAAATATCGGATAAATTAGTTTCTCTTCTGCTTTAGTATCCACAGCATCTGATGCCAAAAATGGAATTATCCTAGAAAAAAAGAATTTGTAGAAAACATATTTTTCGCCACTCACCATAAATCTACTTTAAATTTGGAAGTGACGGTGGTAAAGTCGGTTTTCCATAATCATAATCGTCTTTATCCTTGGAAAATATTAGAGAATCTATCGATAGGTCACCATTCAAAGGATGTACCGTCCCAGTTGAAACTTGCACTTTAGATTCTAAATCAACAGTAGTAACCTCTTTGTTCTTTGATATTATGGTCTCATTTGACGATATTATGGTTCCGTTTATCGTGGAATTGGATACTGTGCAATCAGTGCTGTTCAAAATGGTTTTCAAAGTGGTGGGAATTGAATCGTCTTCTGTTGAGACTTCAGTTGTTGAAGAAGCATCGGTGGTTGTATCGTAGACCTCGTTCTCGCCTTTCAGATCTTCGCCCAGAAATTCTTGTGTGAACAACTCGAAAATTGTCGAGGCAAGCATGTCAACATCACCAATTTCAGTGGCTTCAGTTTGGCGCTGATCAGTAGTCGTCTCATCGCTGTATTCAGTCGTTTCGGCAACTGTGGTCTCCTCGGTAATGACATCTGTAGTTGTGTCTTCTTTAGTTTGATTCTCCATCCTTCTTATGATCCTTCCTTCCAGAGAATAATCATAATTATCAATCGACTCAATCTTGAAGTTCCCATTAAGAACTGAATTGATGTGTATTGGTTTATTTTTGGATGTTTCGTTATCATCTTGGGGTTTGTCCAACTTGTTGTATTTGTGGTTTGGTCTGTACACTATCTCTGGGTGTGGTTCCGTTGTAACTTTTGCGGAGATGACTGGATCTTCTTTCATCATATTGTAGGGTTTGAAAGTACTACTATCGATGATGTTTCCAGAGAAGTGCCTCGTCGTTCCGAAGTGTCCAGACGTCCTATGTGGCTTAGCAGTAGCTGCATTCACAGTCTGACTTTTGATTGATTCCTTTCTGAACTTTGAGTATTGCTTACTGACTATAGGGAAGTTACCATAGTTAGCTTCTGGTCTAGCTTCAATATTTCCACCTTAAAATATTGTGAGAATATAAAGTTAAACAAATATAACAGAAAACTTACTGCAGTTATAACTTGCTGCGCAACATTGTCCTTCCTTAATGACAGGGCTACACCCTAAGATTGGAGGCGCGCATAATAAAGGCTCGCACCTAACCAAACCTTTGATGCAATAACAATTATCACAGGCTGAGTGTCCAACGCCGAGGATCTTGTGTCCATTTGGGTGGTACACGCCGGCCACAAGGCAACTATCTACGAGAGAAACCAGTGAGCTTTATTTTGTACCAAATGGAATACTCTACCTTTCAATATTTGAGGAGCTATAGTCGTAGTGCTGGTTGTTACTTCGGCATCCTTGCACTTGTAATGAATTGGGCAACAACTAGTCGTGTGGTACATAGGAGTGCATCCATCAATTGGTAATAAACATTTCGGTTTCACACATCGTTGTTTCCCTCCCAGACAGTAACAATACTCACATAACGTGGATGAGTCCATTGCTGATCCAGGAGCATAAATCGTACCATTGACTATACAAGCTAAAACGATAAAATCAGCATCTTGTGGGTGTTTTAAAACGTCAATTACCATCTTCAATAAAAGACCTGTCTTCGTTTTCCTCGATATCTAAACCATCATCTTCTGATCTTCTTCGTACATCGTACCCTATACTATGGCTGTCTAAACACGAGTGGTGATATTAATTGAAGATTTTTGGTTAGTTGTGTGGGTTTACCTTGACAGATTAGGCCTGGGCAGCATGATTTGTACCTGTAGAGTAAGATGCAACCTGGTGGGGGTGGATTTGGAAGTTTTGGGCACACCCTTAGGTAGCAGACTAGGGTCGATCGGGTGCAGGTGCAGTTCAAGCATGGTTCCGCTGTTGACACTTCCTCCCCTTCAGCATAACTACCACCATTATACCAGCAATCTAGAACATAATTGAGGTGAATTAATTCGTGATTTCTGAGAGGAAAGTTGACGGTATAATTGTGGGGTAGTTGACGGTATGATTATGTGGTTTTTTATTTGCATAGAAAAAATCCTCTTTATGCTACACTATATTCGCAAGAATATCTTTTCTTGATATCCAAGAATAGAGTTCTCTCTGTGTAGATATAAAATTGTGACGAATAAGGGGTATGCACCCACAACATAGCCTTCACTCAGAAAACCTCAAACATTACACAATAATCAAAATGACTGAAAAAACAAATATGTAGGTATTGGTAAACACGATGAGAATTGACGTATTCTGCTACTTGGCATGTAAATTTGAAATAAAGAAATACATGATTCCATGAAAAACAGAAGGTATTTTATTTTAAAACTTCAGAACAAAACATATCTAACTGAAAAAAAAAACGATTCTTTTACACCAAATGGTTTTCCATGAATTCCGTTATGTAGAAATTGTTTGGGTTTAATTGTAGTTATAATTTATTTGAAATAAGGATCGGTCTTGAGGTAAGTAAATATTCTATTTGGGTGAGAAAGGTAATAGATTTGATTAACAAGATTATGTGTTTGAATCAAAAAAAGTGGTTTCATTAAAAATTATTGCTATGTCTACTGGTGGGGAGATGACGCTGACAGTCTCTACGCACATGTTGGCATTTTTTGGACTTTATATAAGCTGAGCTATAGGAACAGTGCTGCCACTTCTACCGATTTTTCGGTAGATCTACCGATTTCAACCTTTATCTACCGATCTACCGAATCGTTATTATTTTCTACCGAATTTGTAGGATAATGGATTTTTAATGCAAATTATAATTTCTTATTTACTTAAGTTATACTTCACTGATGCAGTTGCACAAAATGATGTTTTAGCCACATTTAACATATTACAGAAATTAAATGATCCCATTACAACATTATTTATGCAATTTTTAGATTGTACTGTACCTATTTTCCAGAATTTAAATAAAGAAATGCAGTCAGAAAGTCCTAGAATTCATGTGATATACTGAAATATATCAAATGTTTTGAAAACATTCTATGATTGCTTTTTAAAACGAAATTATATACAAACAACTTCAACAGAAAATATTCATTTCAGAAACAGAAGACATTTCTTGGACATTACAGATGTGCATTTTGGTGCAAAAGTGGCTAAATCAATTTCTGAATTTCAAAATATTTCATACATAAATACATATCTGTTTTTGTGGAATACTATTTTTATTTACAAATTATTTTCTCTTGTATTTGTTATTTTTGTAATAAAAAGCTTTAAAACGCTTCAAAATGCGTTTTGTTTTAATCGACCGAATTTTGGCGACATCTACCGATTTTTAGGGTACCTTCTACCGAATTCAAGAGACCTCAGCGTGGCAGCACTGTATAGGAAGCGAGCGGTATTCTGGTTACTCTTCATTTGGGAATATAATAAGTCTGTGGTCTTTACTAAAGATTACCGTGGAGTAAAATAATCTAATGAGTCTACCATAATCTTTTATTGTGGTTTTCGACTAAACTAAGTTTGGATTTTTGAAAGTATACTGTACACTTTACAGAAACTCAAGTACTATTTGATTATATCAAAATTTGTAGTTTTTAAATCAACATTCGATTTTATCAAGTTAAGTACTAAGCTGTTAAACAGTAAAGGAAGGTAGAGTTCAAAATGTTGAACTCTAGAGACTATAGAGACTATAGAGACTATAGAGACTCTAGAGACTATAGGGACTATAGAGACAAAATGTTCATTTTTTTGGAAAATTATATTATTGAATTTAAGTTAACTAACGTTCATACAAATACGATAGCTTTGAATTTAATAAATTCTACCAAAGAAATAATTTCTTTGCGGCAACCAAAGCTTCTTCTGCCACTATTTAACATCGATGTTTCTTTGACGTCAAGTAAATTCGTTTCGTTCATTTTTTTTCCTCTCTGTGCACCATGTATGACATTTTTACCAACACCAGTCCTATATTTTTATACGAAGTGCAAACATCTTTAATGTGTCGCTTTTAATTAAGAATCACATTAAACTAGCCTTACAAGGCAAGTTTTTGCGGAAAGGCAAATTGCACTTTTGATGTTAACACACGAGACCTTTAATTCCACTAACGTTCCTCTGCGTTTATCCATGGTCTATAGATGGAGATGGGCGTTTGCCGTTTGCCGCATTCGACGGTATCTTACCATCCCGAACACGACATGCGCCATATTTCATCGCGGAGATAGTGTTCCGCAAGAATTTGCGGACGCGAGCAAACGTTCCAAGCGAGACTAGCAACGCCACAGTATACGCGCCCGACGCAATTAATAAAATTTAATAAGACGGTCGAAGTGGTACACGATAATTAACGTGCTCATGCCGTATATAAATCCAAAAAGTCTCGGAGACTTGATCTAGCGTGTAACACATTAACCCATCTTTTCAACAATCCGAGAAGGCATAAATCGCAAAAGCGCGGACTTTCAAACTATTAAGAAGAAATGACTGAGGAACACGCGCTTATGATTTTTTCCCGACAAAAAGAAATTCGAAAAATGTTTGCACATGGTATAAAAATCTCAAGCATAAGTGGCCTGTTGTTACAACAGAATTACGAAATCCAAAGCGACGATAACCGCGAAGCAGGTTGTCGAAGCGAAAGATGCTCTGGAAGGATCACGCTGTGTGTCCTACTAGATAGAATAGATAATCCAGCGATTACATTCATAAAACGGACGAACACCTGGCCGCGGTGTGAACATGACGGTATCGGTATCTGTGGACGCCATCTATTTCTCACACTGTCAAAACGGCGGAACGAACGCTGATTTACACGTCGGTGATTTTCGGCGACGGCAACGCGGAGATTATTATTTATGCTGATCGCTAGCTCGCAACTCAAATTTACGACTTCTTTCGTTCTTTCTTTCTCCGATTCTTCCTCGCTGCCGTACGACTGCATCACTTCGTTCGTTTCTTTTGCTTACGGTACGTTTGTAATAAAATTTAATGGTTTTGAGTGCAGGGCCGGCTGGGGATTTTGTTGGGTGTCGAGGAATACTCATCAAATGTTCGAGGACTTCAAAGCTATTCCAACATATGCAGGTGTCTCACATAACTGCACAGAGAGAAAAAAAATTGAATGAAACGAATTTGCTTCAAGTCAAAGAAAGATCGATGTTAAATAGTGGCAGACAAAGCTTTAGTTGCTGCAAAGAAATTATTTTCTTTGGTAAAATTTATTAAATACTAAGCTATCGTATTTTTATGAACGTTAGTTAATTTCAAATTCAATAACATAATATTTTCAAACGAAATGAATATTTTGTTTCAAGAACTCTACGTTTCTTTTAAGTAAAAAAAAACTTCCTTTACTTTTTGACAATTTAGTATTTGCCTTAATACAATTATTATATAATCCACATAGTTTAGTCGAAAACCACAATATAATATTATGGTAGACTCATTAGATTATTTTGCTCCATGGCAATCTTTAGTAAGGACTACAGAGTTATTCCGAAATGAACAGTAACCAGATGTGAGATGACCGATCACATTCTGTAGATCAGCTTATATAAGTACTTATATAAGTACTGTCAACACCATCTCTCCACCGGTAGACATAGCAATAATTTTAAATAAAACCATTTTTTTAATTCGAACACATAATCTTTTTACTCAAATCTATCATCTTCCTCTTCCAAATAGAATATTTACTTACCTCAGGGCCGATCTTTATTTCAAATAAAACCAGATTTATTTCATTCAAACGTATTTCTGTAATTAAACCGAAACAATTTCGACATTACGAAAATCACGGAATTTTGTAGACTCTCTAGTCATAACTCATAACAGCTTATACTATACAATATCTACTGTATTCGGCAAACAACATTTGTTAAACCGTATGATCATCGTTCAAAAGGAGAACACAAACAATATGAGGATTATGATGAATACGTACCTACCGTTTTTACATCCCAATTATCCTGTACGTTGTTTAGCTTAATGAAATTTGTAACGGTGCTCTTCGTGGCAATTTATTGTAATAATGAAGTAATTACGGGTTTGCCGCTTTATTTGTGCATTATCCCATCTAGCGCATGAGTCGGAAAGATTAGTAACCCACATTTCGCCATGGCAGTTGTTGCGATTACTAATGAAACGCTTCTTAAGTCTCCATAGAATGTGGAAGACATACATACAAATGCATTTTATTGAATCGTGTTAAAAAACATGTGTTGACACTTTTGTTGTCTCGAAATAAATATATTGTGGAAGACAGTATAATTTTCGATCAAGACACAACAGTTCACTGAATTGCATAGTTTCTGAAGAGAATTATGAAATAGAGAAGAGCCATTAACTTCGAACGAATAAAATTAATGGTAAGTATAAGCGGATTTACACGCACATTTGCGTGTAATTAAGTAAACAGCTCTAAAAGCATGTGATATGTTCAAGTTAATAGCAGTAATTTATTAGAGACGATTAAAGAGAGATTACAGGTAAACGCGGCGACCACTAAAGTAGCGAAGCCCGTTAGATTTGTCTGCATTTACTGCAGTCGCACGGCAATGTTGCGCCTACGAACCATTTCGACGCCATTCATGCCATTTTCCAGAAAATCTCTTATTTCCTAGTCTTGTGCTTTACCCGTTACCTAATGTCCGACATCCACTGCAATTATCCTTATTTCTACAATGTAATTTGTATAAGTACTTATAATAACTTTGTAATTTGTATAACAATGCTTTTCATGAGAATTTATCTTGTCACTGCAGTTAGGTTACTTTGTGTCTATTATAATTTTTATCATTCAGCATTTCTTCCTCATGTCTAAACGTTATAAATCATGACATTTCTTATTACTACGCACGTCACCTTATACGATGTGTGTTATTTTTCCACCTGTATTTTATCTTGCCTATAATGACATAATTTGTTTACTTGATTAAAAAAATTATTAAAATTTGCAGTAAAATAAAATTCAAATTATTTGTAGTAAAAAATGTGGAACGCTTCACGATTTTGCGTGTCATCCTTGCGCAGGGGCCATGCTAATCTTCTCTGTATCGTTCCAATTTTAGTATATGTACCGCCGAAGCGAGTACACTAAGCGAACGCTTTAAGACGAATATATACGGAGAGCTTCGATGTCAGTTACGATGACTGGATAAACTTTCATGAATTTTTAACAAGCCCTTGACAGCACCAATTGCATAATTTCCCAGTATCTACATTTCTTCATATTTACTTAATAACATTGTAGAATAGTTTTGTTTTAACTTTTATAAATTTGGAAGACAGATTTATATTTAATTAGAAGGATACATATTTTTGTCTACTAGCTATGGATTGTTGCGACATAATCCAGACAGGCTAATAGAATTTTTTTCTTGGCGGTTTTTGTTTGCTTTATTACAAAATTATCAAAATTTGCAGTAAAATAAATTTGTTGCAAAAAATGTGGAACGCTTCACGATTTTGCGTGTCATCCTTGCGCAGGGGCCATGCTAATCTTCTCTGTATCGTTCCAATTTTAGTATATGTACCGCCGAAGCGAGTACACTAAGCGAACGCTTTAAAACAAATATATACGCAGCGCTCCGATGTATATTGGGATGAGCGCTGAAAAGTTGTTGAATTTTTAAGATGCGCTTCATTATCTTTTACAAATAATTCTTAAAATTTCATATAGTTTGATACTTTCTCAATAAATTTGTTGAAGTACTTTTTGTATATTTCAATAAAAGTGATATATGTCATATCACAATGTTCGACTGTCATGTAACAACATGAAGAATGAAACCGGCAACACAGGGTACACTGCAATAATAAAAACCCATAATAATGACTTGTAGACTCAATTGTAGAAAGCGGTGATATAGTTATAAATAATAAAAGTATTTGTGATGTGCAGATTGCAGTTTTCTTACATTTATAACAAATTTTATTGTTTATCAATCATCCTATACCTTTCCATCGATAGAACATTCTTGGCCATTTTACCTGGAAAAGAACACCCCTTGTCCTGTTAAACGTTCTACAGTTATTAACTATTATAATTCCTAACTGTGTTTACAAGAGATCAAGGCATTGAAATCATAGCTGATTAGAATACAGTTAGCTAAAGAGTTTGTTCTAGTCACAATAAAAATTATTGTGTACAACTGTACAACGATAAGCCAACTTTCTACCTTAAAGATAAATATAAATCAACTATCGACAATAAACTTACAAATACCATATGCCTGTTTCGGATAACAATATAGAAAAGTGACATGTACAAGTTTAAATTAATTGAAATGGTATCAAATTAGAATTAAAACAATATTGGTGTAGCTTGTTCCCAAAGCTACACAATAAAAAAGAAAGGAGGAAAGAAGGTATGGAAAAAATAAACAAAATTTCCCATAAAATAAAATTCATTTCATTTGTATCAAAAAAAAATGTGGAACGCTTCACGATTTTGCGTGTCATCCTTGCGCAGGGGCCATGCTAATCTTCTCTGTATCGTTCCAATTTTAGTATATGTACCGCCGAAGCGAGTACACTAAGCGAACGCTTTAAGACGAATATATACGGAGAGCTTCGATGTCAGTTACGATGAGTGCATAAACTTTCATGAATTTTTAACAAGCCCTTGACAGCACCAATTACATAATTTCCCAGTATCTACATTTCTTCATATTTACTTAATAACATTGTAGAATAGTTTTGTTTTAACTTTTATAAATTTGGAAGACAGATTTATATTTAATTAGAAGGATACATATTTTTGTCTACTAGCTATGGATTGTTGCGACATAATCCAGACAGGCTAATAGAATTTTTTTCTTGGCGGTTTTTGTTTGTTTTATTACAAAATTATCAAAATTTGCAGTAAAATAAATTTGTTGCAAAAATGTGGAACGCTTCACGATTTTGCGTGTCATCCTTGCGCAGGGGCCATGCTAATCTTCTCTGTATCGTTCCAATTTTAGTATATGTACCGCCGAAGCGAGTACACTAAGCGAACGCTTTAAGACGAATATATACCGAGAGCTTCGATGTCAGTTACGATGAGTGGATAAACTTTCATGAATTTTTAACAAGCCCTTGACAGCACCAATTACATAATTTCCCAGTATCTACATTTCTTCATATTTACTTAATAACATTGTAGAATAGTTTTGTTTTAACTTTTATAAATTTGGAAGACAGATTTATATTTAATTAGAAGGATACATATTTTTGTCTACTAGCTATGGATTGTTGCGACATAATCCAGACAGGCTAATAGAATTTTTTTCTTGGCGGTTTTTGTTTGTTTTATTACAAAATTATCAAAATTTGCAGTAAAATAAATTTGTTGCAAAAAATGTGGAACGCTTCACGATTTTGCGTGTCATCCTTGCGCAGGGGCCATGCTAATCTTCTCTGTATCGTTCCAATTTTAGTATATGTACCGCCGAAGCGAGTACACTAAGCGAGCGCTTGAACACTAGTATATACGGAGCGCTCAGATGTTTATTGTGATGAACGAATAAAGTTTCTTGAATTTTTAAGTAACGATTAATTACCCATTCTGCATAATCTCCACATTTCTATGTTTGTTCATATTTGCTTAATAACATTGTAGAATTTATTTAATTAACTAGATATGTGTTGCTGTGACACAGATAGAAGTTGAGTTTATTGATTTTTTTAAGAGTATTTATGCTTCTAACTATAAGATTTTCTAAATATGTACAACATCCTGAATAATGTTGTTGCATTGAATAGTAACGTAAAAAATATTTTTTTATCAAATAATTTTTCTTTATGTCTCTGTGTGTAGACTTCACAAAAAGTGTAAACCTGTTTAATAAGGTAAAGAATAAGCAATGGGAAATATCAACGTGGGTTCAGCTGTCTTATAGGCTGTGTAGGCAACGTATTAACGACGTACTTTACTAGTAGGAATTGCTTTCCTACAGTGACTTATTACATAAATTTCATGGCTACAGATTCACCAGCAGACGTAAGAAACCAATTCCCCAAGTACCCATTTGAGTAGAGTCTAGTATTTGCAAAACGTTTGAGAACCAATATTATTATTTGTGGCTTGATATATTCCAAATTGATTCATGTTTTCACCATATAAATTTGTGATGCTCAAGAACCAGTTTCGAATAAAATCTAGAGTATGTGCGATCAGATTAATGTTATTCTTCCTGCCTGGAATACCAACGCTGGAAAATACATGTAGAATGTCGCGTATAGCGCCAGGAAGTGCAAAGTCGGACGTATTGGGTGTTGCAACCGAATGCCACTATATAAAACGGAATTCAACGTTTTGCGTGCAACAAGATCAAAAGCAGGCGATGCTACTTCCATGCCGGTATGCAGGCGAACGTGCGTTTCTAATTAGATTGCGTTCATATTGGTATGTTAAGTATGGTGGCAATAAGCTCGCGGTAGAAAGCTAGAAACGGCGGTGATTAGCGCTTTTTGTACAAAGCTAATTGTGGCCATAAACTATAACTACATGAAATGTTTCATTCAGGTCCACGTAGCACAAAAATATAGGGCTAAAATATTTTATAATATGTTAGCTACAAGGTGAGTCAAGTATTTGCACCTCAGTGGTTAATATTTCTGCTATCTATGTAAATAAAAAAGGTCCAAATATTTAGTTCCGAGGAAACTAACAAACTTTATATAACATTTCAAAATGAGTACGTCCCTTAATTGTTTTAAAGCCTAATTAATGTTTTTAACATACTTGATTTCTGATACAAACGTTATTTGGTAAATGTGCCTATTTAATTAATTGTGTCGTTATAAATTTGGAGCCTTGCAGAAGGGTCTAAGTACCATCAGCCGAGACAATCAAAACGGTTCAACTGACATCAGAACCTACCCACGGGCTATCTGCCACATATTATTTCAAACATTAGGTATATTTAAGTTGGAGACTTCTGCGGTTCGAAGTTCTAGATTTCCGGAAGGAAACCACGTCAATGACGATAAAGTTGTCAAAATGTTGCACACTTGTTGCAACAGGAATCTTCAGGACGTAACAGTAAGAGAGCTACGAAGAGAATCTCTTCTCTTCTCGTTGTAGATTTCTTACTGCTACGTTCTGAAGATGCCTCTTGCAACAGAGTGCGAAACAACTTTATCGTCATTGACGTGGTTTCCTCCCGGAAAGTTAGAAAACATAAATCAGATATTTTACCAAATTAAGCGTCAGCTACTCTTATACTTCAATAAGAAAAGTATATTAACAAGAATACAAGGTATTTGTTTATTGGTTATGTCAATTAAAAGTTAATTCAGTATAAGTGTAGGAGGTCAAAATGGCGGGAACAACCGCGACTCCCTAACATGGTAGCATTTGGCCAAGCGCGGTTTAAGGGCTTTAATTACTGGTCAAAATTCTAATTCATCAAATCTCTTCCAATGTATTCGAAGGCAAAACTAACTGGGTTCTTTTCCTTGAACCTTGTGAACACATTTTCTGACTACTAACTGACGCGTTTAAGTATTTAACATTTAACAAGGGCTGATAAAGCAAGACTATTCAAATGAAACGAAACACTTATCAAAACAATAACATCTATTAACAATAATAATCAACAATCCCGTTTGATAGATTACATAGAAAAATGAATGAAGCTTTGAACATATTGACGTTTAAATTAAACCTAGGAGTTGATTTAGACAGACACACTTTTAGCAGAAATATGAATAATTTAATTTACAATGAAATGAGAGACGAGTTGAAAAGACTTACCAGGGGTAAACTTAAGCGCCTAAGAACGCTCCACAAAAACGTGTACTTTACATGACGGTGGTTGAAATGAGAAGAGCGAGATCTGTTCGTTTGCATCCCTCGACCCCAAAGGAAGCCGGAAGCATTTCTTCTTAGCCAATGACAACTCTTCAATTTTAAACTTATAACACGCGGTCAAATCCTAAACCAGATGTTCAACCCTAGCAAAACCCTTTGACATTCCCGAATGTTCTTACAAATATCTCGCTTAATTTGATCATATCTTAATAAATAAATAATGGGTTTCCGACCCATTACATAAGCAAACTCTCGGATAAGGTCCGAATTAAAGTGTTTAGCTTCGCAAGTACTCAATCATGTTCTTTAGGTCTTCTAGCTTATCTCTTTGTATATGCGTTGATGAATACTGTGAATTGGTGGGTGGGCATGTTAAAGATACGCATGGCACTTTTTGCCATGCCATGAAATTTTTTGACCGTTGCACGGACTAAACCCGAATTGATATTGACATAGATCCTTTAGATTGTTACTGAGGGTGGCCTGTAGAACCTGTTGACACAAAAACTCCAAAAAAACATAAAAATGGCATTTAGACTTCCGGTCTTTCGGTCTTAAAATCCTCAAGTTGTAGAATTGTACAATATTTTTGATATTCTAGATTACAATATGTAATCTTCAAGTTACTAACTTGGACGTTAACAGAATCGGTAAGTTGTACATCATGTAATCTCATTGATATTCTACCGCTTTGTTTCGGTTGAAGTAGTCTATATCTATATGCAAATTAGTTACATGTTTAGGCTTGATTATTCACCTAAAACACAACTACTTAACATTCCTGTATATTTGTACGTGCAGCCTTTGAGATTAGCTACTAAATCCTTATGTTGGATTTCCCCATGATTTCCCCACGAGACAGTAACATTTTAATACGCACACAGAGTGAGTCATCTGTATCTTGAGAGAAGGAAAAATGCTTTATGCAATCGTTGATGTTTCATCGTTTTCTTCATTCCTTAGAAAATTATATAGGAATAAGTACTAAGACAATAGTAATAATAGCCTAAAGTCAATTGATTTTGGGATATTGCTTCCTAGGTTTAAAAACAGCGAATAATTTTGACTGATAACGAACGCAGAAGAATTCACATTTATTGAAAATAGCAACAATAACAGAAAGACATTAAACATTTGGATTTGGATTTGTTTTCTTATGTAGATTTCCAAAATTACAGTAGTCTCCATTCCACAACGTCACAGTTTACTTTTTCAGAATTGGGTTCATCTTGTGAAAAAGTAAAAAGTGAGGGACTATAATATAATAATAGAAAACGATGATGATGAAAACAACTTTTGACTACCAAGATACAAATGACTCATACTGTATATGCACAGTATAATGGCTTGATATTGATAAAATAATTACGTGAATGCTGTGTGGTCCGTTTTTACTTGCATTTGTGTTTGTGTGTTCGGTAATTTTCTATTAAACCGTCCGTGTGCCGCAGACGTTGCGCTCGGTAACTTTAAATTAAGCGCAAAAAAGCATCATTATCTTTAATAATCCGAGCTGCCAGACGAGGTTACAATATCATTATACCACTTTATGAGCGTATTGTTTGTATATTGAGACATTTTCGATGGCATTCTTTATCCATTGTTACTCATACTTACTTATAAGAATCTATTGATTCAATCAGAATACCCTACACACAATTTACTTTTATTTCGAAGATAAATTCTGGAAAATGGCCAAGTTTCTTGACGCCGTGTACGACATTGTAAGAAATTTACCAATTCATCAATGATTACTAGAAACTGTTACGATACTGATCGTCTCGTCTCTATAGAATTTCTCTCTATAGTAATAGTATAAAAAAACTAGCTCTGTGTATATGTCAAAATTTTCGATTTTAGTTATTGGGCATTCTAGAAATATGTGGTTAAGGCTTCCCACCTGTCCACATTCGCAATATGGACATTTTAGGATACATTTTAGGTTATCTGCTATCTGTTACTGTTGTTACGAATGTCCGGCAGGGGGCGTTTCGGGTTTGACGTTACTGTGGTAATAGCAGCAAAACACGGGTCGACAAAAATCGATTTTTTGGATCGAAAATTGTTTTTAAGGCCGTTTTTTTGCTCAAAACTCTTTGCGAAGGGTATTTAGAGGGATTTTATCGTAAGACATGAGAGCGAGCGGCTTTTATAAGGTCGGCAGGAACGGATAAAAAATGTAATTTTTTGACGTTCATCGATCCGCTTGTCGGAATTTCTAGACGTCACGTGACATTTTCTCGAGGTTCGCCTTCACCGGAAGAGGTGCAAAAACGTGATTTTTTTTCAAAATTGACGCATTTAATTTACAAAATATGGCGCAGTCCACGCGGAATTGTGTCCTTTTTTCAATTCGAGCGTCAAAAGTAATATCGAAAAGCCCAATTTTGCAGCTACTCGATCGCAAATGTCGGCGAAAATGGGCGATTCCGCTGAACGCGCCCTACACTTGAAAGTTCGTAATTAGTATAGGTAGATATTTTTGCTGGTTCTTCTTCGGACGGCTGGTCAAGCGGTTCAGAAATATTGTGATATCCGTACTGCGTGCATGTGTGATATGCTTGTGCACGTAGTATCACGAACGATCTGTAGAGGTGCTCGATGTTGTGGTATATGTGCGTATATAGGAGAGAGAACCCGTGACGGATAACGGGACATTTTTTATGACTTTTAACACCGGCTCCTCGCGCAGCGCTGGCCAACGAAAGGAAATGCAACGGCGAACGGAGAGCGCTTACTACCAACGTGGAAAGCAAAAGGGAACTCTCCACTTCTTCTCTGTAGCGTACTGCCTACTCTTCAGCGATGCAAAGCTCACACCGTCACGCGATGTTTTGCATAATATCCTAAGATTGCTCTTCGGTTTATGAGCTTGTTCCGGAATTCGTCTTTTGTTCTGTTTGACCTGAACAGGCGCGTACAAAGAGACTCATGTGTCTCTAAAAATACGACGCTGTTGTGTTGACATTCGTAATGTATGTCTAATTTGCCGGTGGCAAATGTTACATGCATTTTCTTGGGGACTAAGCCCGTTTTCCAGTGACTTTATACATATATACCAATTTACAATTCATTAGAGAACATTAGACGCAGCCTTAATTTGTAAAAAACTGATAATTTTGATAAACGTCAGTGGCCACTGGCAGACGGTCGACAGTGAGAATAGCAGAAGGTTTAGACGTATCAATATGTCAACGTGGTGGTTAGAACTGATTTTCCAAAGAATATGCAAAAGTACTGCTTGCAAGCTGTACTTTGATGAATCGATAAAAAGCCATCATTCAGAAGGATCGTGGGAAATATCAAACTCGTTCATAAGACCCTCAACATTGTAACATACACGTAAAGACTCTTCCATTTTAAAATATGCTTTAAAAGGCTCGTTACGCTTTGTAAATGAAGTCACCGTCACACCTCGTGCGAAAAGATTTCATTCCTGTAGCCAAGAACCCAAAAACTCTGCTTTTTCTTTTGATAAACCTAAGTCTTTAACCAAATCATTCAGTTCGCACTAGTTTATAAGGTGAGGTGTTCCAAAACGTTAAATGGTAAATCTTCAGGACTCACCTGATGCCTGATTTGACAAAGTGATTTCAAGACACTCTGTCGTATACGTAAAGATCCTCCCATTTTAAAATATGCTTTAAAAGGCCCGTTACGCTTTGTAAATAAAGACACTGTCACACCTCGTACGAAAATATTCCATTCCTGTAGCCTAGAACCCAATAACTCGGCTTTCTTTTGATAAACCTAAGTCTTTAACCAAATCATTCAGTTCGCAATGGTTTATAAGGTGAGGTGTTCCTAAAGCTTCAAATAGTGAATCTTTACGACTTGCCTGATTTGACAAAGTGAGTTCAGACACTCAGACCGGGGAAATTTCTTCTGTGTCCAAAAACGAAGATGATGAAGTGGATGGCGCACTTGGGAGAGGATGGTTCTCTCCATGGGAAATACGTCGCGATGCTGATGGCAAATTTGGATACTTTATTTTATGCTTATCCTTCTAGGAATATCCGGAGATGCTTATCGTGTAAAAATAGTAATTATCGACATCATTGGAAGGTTCTCGTCACAACATGGGAACTGCAAATAGCATTTTCTTTTGGTTCCCTTTCATTCACTTTAAAAGTTCGATCTAACAGGAAATACAGCATATATTAGGTGTCTTTGGCTTTTCCAGATCTCCAATTCTAAATCCAAAATAGCAGCAATAAGCTGCTTTTACCTCTTCCGTAATTTTTTTCAGACGTGCCACTACATAACAACCTCACATGTAACAAAACTTATATGGTGATTTTTTACAACATCTTCTTTGTTCACTTCCCATATTTTAATGCACAGAATGTCTGTATAACTTAACTTGATAAAATAACACAAAAAACTTGTTGATTCGTAATATTTTGAAGAATCTGTTATGAGAACGTATGCACAGATCTTAGACCTGTCACAACACTTTGATGACATGATCTATGAAAAATGATGTTAGGTCAACAAAAATATGTGATCCCTGTTCTAGAACCTTTGTTCCCTTGTGTTATCTTAACGCAGATGTCACAAGACATTCATGACAAAATGAATACGTCTATGTAGTAAAACGTACGGTGTAGGTAGGAGATAGTATTTGGAAGCTAGCATCGTCATCACGTGTATACGGTATTGTACCGTTATCCTAGTCCAAACAACGCGCAAAAACGTATCGACGACGACGGCGTCGTCATCGTCCTGCGCTGAGATCGGTTGACCTACGAGGACGACATCGTCGGCGAAACGTCGTCGCCGGTCGTTCGAAAACAAAACCGCACTGCGCGAATTTCACGGAATCGCTCTCTCGCACGCCGATCGAAATGTACGCAACGGTAAAATTGCGCGTAACCCAACAACTACACTGTATCGAAACTCGTTTCAGGCACTCTCAACACATGAACTCCGCGTTTTTAGTTTGATCATATCGTCCTCCTCTCATCATCATCTGTTGCTCAGCTGCATCAGGTACGATGTCAACGTCTTGCCTTCACATTCACTCGACAACATTGTCGTAGTGAAAACCGCTATGGGGACATTTTTATCCAAACTCGAGCTATCTGGATGACCAGTGACGGACTAGGTGTCAAAGAAATAAAAACTCTAACAATTACCTACAGCAAGTTGACATCTGATGCAAGTCCGTCACTGTGGCGGGCAAAATGCGAACTACGAGTATAGTTCCCCGCCGTCGAGTTACTATTGACGTTTATCCTTCTACGTTTTCGCTTCTTGCTCCTTTTGTCCGCGGAGGATCACTCGCCCATACGGGGAAGAATAATGTGGACCACTTATATTAATTAACCGGTTTGCCGTGATTTCCTCGTTTCCATTTGTTTTACAGACGCCATCCCGCGGTGTGTTTATGCCCCTTAACTGCCTCGTTTACGGCTCTCGTCTCGTTCTTATTTCGAATTATTATTTTTGTTCGGACATTTTACTACGTAATTATTCAACGGCTAGCGAAAGTAATCCGACGATTTTATTCTTGTTATTACGCATCATTAGGATTTTATTTTGGAAATAAGTCGATAAATTCGATATATTATGCGATTATTACACATTAGTTCATTGGATAACTCTAAATTTGTTTCATAATTTCTTAATGGTGTAAAACAAAATTTTTTTAATGTGGTTTTTTTAATATTATATTTTTTAAATTACAATAAAATCAGAAATTAAATCAAAATTTACAGTAATTTCTGCAAATAAACAATAAGAAATAGGACAAAATAATCCTTCCATTCATAGCATAAGATCATCTGTATTCAAGTAGATCCATATGACTATAGCGCAGCTTACGATCAATGACATAAGTCTTATGCCTTGCAAGATATATGACAGCTGATTGCATCAGACGAAGAACATGAACGGGAATATAAATGGCGGTGGATTTATTGGGCTCTTTAGGTCCGACAGGCTCGTTATTCATTTTTAGTATCATCGTTCTTTTTTCTGTTTGTTGCGCCTCCGCTATGTAGCCGAGAGTGTATCTCATATATACGATACAACAAAACTCTCATGATGATACAACAAAACTATAAAGATGTCCTTTGTATTCGACTTAAGGGTCTTAAGGGTTGTAACGAGGGTGTTATTTATGGATTACAGTAGATAGAGTAGGAGATGTACCTAACAAAAGAATTTTTAATTTAGTCGGTTGCTATTGTTATAAATGATTATATAGAAGTGTTTCTTTATTAGTAATGCGTCTATGGGGATTTGTATTATGTGTTGAACCGATGTATTGGTGTTATTGCAGACCGGTATTAGATTAATGGTTATCTGTCGATCGAGAATAGTTAGCTTTCAGCGTCTGCATTGTGATACAAATACGTATATACATAATGATATGGTTGAATTGATTTTGGATTGAAACGATATTGAAAGAAGAAGAACGATAATTTTAATTACTGCAAAAAAATGTATGGATGAGAATGACAAAACAATTGTTTAAAAAAGCTGTACAAGTCGGTGCCTACAAAAGGAAATGAATTAATTTTTCATAACCACTGAGCGATACTCATTTTTAATGCAATGTGACCAGAAAATCATTATTTTAGATAATACATTTCCATGTCATAAGTGTCAAACCTAAGAAACCATCTGTAAAGTTGAAAATTTTAGAAAAATATCTGGGGTGGCCCTCACCCTACTTTCCGACTACACCGTTGCCTCAATGACGTGTCTGCACACCTTTGCAATTATTCAGTTTTGTGAAATCAGAGCCACTCTGTACCAAATCTAACGTCAGAGTCTATGACATAACAGTATATTATTATACAAGTTTTATAAGACGTCAAATTGGCGCATGAGTTGTTTGAATGAACGAATGCGCCAATATGTCTTATAAAACGAGTGTAATATACTATTTTTTCTACTTTGCGTCATTAATTTTATAAAAATTTAGAAGTATATTAGGTAAAATTCCAATCTAGAGTATTTATGGGTGCAACCGTTGGTAACACTGTCATCTGTCACTTAAATTCAAATATCTGTGAAAAAGTAATTATTGATAATTATTATATACCATCATATACTAGTAGTACGAAACCTAGGATGCAACACGCATGTTTAAATATGTATAAAAATATACATACTTCGCAGTTTGTGCGATTCTAAAAATCAGTTTGTGCTTACTTTTGTGGTTATGTGTATTTTCGTTTGACATGCATTTGATATCAATGTCACCAATCTTAGAAACAAGTTACTAAAAACGGTGTTACAATTTGCTAATTGTAACACCGAAAACAGTGTTACAATGTGTGCATTGTGAATGCAAAGTAGAAAAAGATATTTGTTATACTGACATTTAATGTCATGTCATGTCGGTGGCACTGACGTTTGTAAAAATTTGACAATTTGCATCACAGCGACGAAGGCTTTGGATTCTGTCAAACCGCTTCTATAAAAGCTAATAGCGTCTAAACCGTTCATCCCATTGATCTGTAAATTAGTATACCTACATATTTAAAATCGCTGGAGGATGAGCTGATATTAGTTTGGCCAAAATCGGATAAATTCCGAAGAAGACGTATGATCCGTTGCACCGTTGGGACGTTATCGTGTTCACAGACATACATACACACACACATACACACACATACATACATACATACATACATACATACATACATACATACATGCAAACATATATATATTTTCCAGAAATCATCATACATGCCTTTTTCCTTAGGGATTGAACTGATTTTGAACCAACTGATACCAGCAAAACTGCAGTCACTTTAAGTCAATATGAATGCCAATTAAGAGATCAATTAGCAAGAGAATTAGGTGTGGTCAAAAATTTGAGCAAGTATTACTTATAACAGCCTCAAAAACCGATCACTGAATACCATAACTTTAAATAATAAAATTAAAAAAAAATATTGAACATAAATTATGTATTTATGAGAGTTTTCGCTCTCAGACATGATTTTGGCCACAAAATTCTAAGAGATATTGTGAACGTTTCAAAATCCTGGAGAAATCATAATTAAGCAACTTAAAAAATCTCTTCCTTCTGATTTAGCTCTGCTTTGTCAATTTTTTAATTAAACAATTTCCAATAACTAATCATTGAAGAACGAATTTCTAGGCAACAAAATCGAAATTCTTCACATAGATAAAAAGGTCGCACAAACCTGCGTCAACAAGTCCGATCCAAAGGGTCCAGCACAAGAGGGTAAAGCACAACACCCGGTCTATATTCGGAAAACACAACGCGGGAGTCATGTTGGCGGTGTGCCGCCTTGTCGAGGACTGTCTGCTGGTTGGAACTGTTGGAGGTCCGTCAGCCCGAGACTGGCCCGCAAGAAACACACACAGACACTCATATATGCCGCGGAGAGGTCCTCCACGGTATATCCACTCGGATGTGTGGCCGAAAGCCATTTCTTGCGGCGCATCGGAACTGTCCGCTGGCCCCACGGATAACTGTCATCCGTTTCGGAGGATGGTGCCGTTCCCACAATGATTACCACGATACCACTCTTGTGGTGTGGTCCAAGGCGAGGATTGAGGGTACTCACTTGGTCAGTGACAAGTGCTATTGAGAGGTGGTTACCGAATTCGGAGAATGAATAACTTTCGGTTTTATTGTGGTTGAGATTGGACTTCTTGTTCTCAAACTAGCCTATTTGGTCTTTGGATTGATTATTTTGGACCAATATTTTTGTCTTTGCAGAATATTGACAACAGTTATTGACCACACTGACACATCGTAAGCTTCTGCAATACTAATTATACTTATACACGATTTTGTAATTTTTATCTGTACGGTCCCAAAGGACATACACGTTGAAGTGTATGGGAAACGGCCGTCCTTGCTCTACGCTGCGTAGATGTACGGAATGACTTTAAGGACCTCGTTGGACAATAAAGCCTTCCGCTTCTATTTATATTTATCACGACTCGAAGATTGCATCGGTACGTTAGCGTAGTGGATACACGAAGTTGTCCTGGGCAGATTGGTCCATTCATCTGACCAGGTTGTGGTGTTCCAGTAGATCGACAAAGATAAACAAACCCTCTACCAGTCTACATGGCCCAACTACGGGGACCAATGTTTGTCCAGCATCATAAACAACCAATGTCTATTTGCCTAGCATTTAACACTCTTAGGGGTGTTTGCATATAGTGCAATTGAGAGATTAACAGATAGAAGAAGAGAGAAGCAGTTTGCAGAAGCAGGAAGTCAGTTTGCATTTGTTTCGCTGTCGTTATTATACTAAATTAAGAGATTATCGGAAGTTTTGAATAAGAAAAAATTATTAGACGCAAAAAATTTTAATTAAAATGTTTATTTTATCTTGAACCATGGTTCCTTGAACCTGTTTTGTGTACGCGATGGTTCTTTTGTTTGGGAGGCTCCCAGTGTTTGGTCGTCTTCTTTGAAACAATAGACGGGTAACGGGACCGGGCACATTTTAATATATAACGTGGTACTTCCTTTGCCGAAAAATCTTCCGCGTACCATCTCGAATGTTGCTCGTCGATTTGCAAGGCATTGTATGGAAATGCCTTTCAGTGAATTTTTCATGTTTTATTTCGGCACAACGCAACGTGCGCGTTTTTTTTATTTTGGTTGGATGATTTAGTTGAAAAAGTCTTACTTAATGAGGAGTCTTCTTAACCTTGATGAACTTGTTAACTGTAGATGATTATGATTGCATACTTCCGTTGATTTTTATCTGTACGAAAGTAGAAAAATCTTCATTCTATAAAATTTTAATTTTTTACCTATCTAGAACCCATATTTCTGACTAAATTACACAATGGAACCAGAACAGGGATCACATATTTTTATTGACCTAACATCACTTTTCATAGATCAAGTCATCAAAGTGTTGCGACAGGTCTAAGATCCATTTTATTTGAAGTCATATATATCGCTTGAATTAGCCTTCTGTGCATACGTTCTCATAACAGATTGTTCAAAATATTACGAATTAACAAGTTTTTTTTGTGTTATTTTATCAAGTCGAGTTATACAGTAGAGATGGGCTTATTAGTTCTTTTTAATGAACTAGTTCTTCCGGATTAGTTCACAAAATGGAAGAACTACGAAGTCTGAAGTCTGAAGAACTACTTTGATCCTGAGACATACTACTTCGATAAACGTGTCTTTGTGTGTTCTAGCACGTTTATATCTCGTTTCAAACGAAACTAGGATCTAGTTTGGACAGAATCGATGTCTGCCTTCCCACTTTGTCTTTTTTTCTTGAAGAATCGTTATTTTGTTTTGAAAATAAATAATTATTTATAATTATATTGATCGAAGAATCATTGTTTTATTTTATTTAGGTATATTTCTTAAATATTTATTTAATAAGGCATAAAAGACATATTGCTGCACGTATTTTAGTCTTATTCATACTGCAATTTTAGGTGGAATTGGGGTATTATTTATAAATTATAGTATAACATATACTGGCGAAACTACTATTAACAGTGTAGTCCATTATCCAATAGGAAAAAAAACTATACTCTAATTATATTTTTGACATCCGCCGTTAGGTAAAGAAACAACTGGCGGGCAGGGTGCTATGTCGCTCGTTTGATGTCGCCACAACTCGTTCACTGAATGGGATATGTTTCACCAAAGCAGGACTTTCGAACTAGATTTCATGTCCCTACAAGTCGTTCACTGAATGAGATATGCATAGAGATATGTTTTAGCAAAGCAGGTCTTTTGCGAACTAGTTCTTTTTATTTTAAAGAACTAGTTCCTTTGTTCTAAGCCGGGAGCCATTCTCTCGGACTAGTTCGTTCACGAACTACCCACCTCTATTATACAGACATTCTGTGCATTAAAATATGGGAAGTGATCAAAGAAGATGCTGTAAAAATTCACCAATATTGCTGCTATTTTGGATTAAAAATTGGAGATCTGGAAAAGCCATGGACACCTAGTATACGCTGTATTTCCTGTTAGATCGGACTTCCAAAGTTAATGAAAGGGAAGCAAAAGAAAATGCCGTTTGCAGTTCCCACGTCGTGGCGAGAGCCTTCCAATCATGTAGATTGTAGATTGTAGACTATGTAAAGGATTGCTATTTTTGCACGATAAGCGTCACCGAGTATTCGAAGAAGGATAAGCATACAATAAAATATCTAAATTTGCCATCAGCATCGCTACCTATCCCCCATGGAGAGCACAATTCTCTCCCAAGTGCGCCATTCCCTTCATCATCTTCGATTTTTGACACAGAAGAAATTTCGCCTGTATGAAGAAACTTGCCTGATTTGACACAGTGTCTAAAATCACTCTGTCAAATCAGGCAAGTGAAGATTCACCATTTGAAGTTTTAGGAACACCTCACCTTATAAACCAGTGCGGACTAAATGATTTGATTAAAGACTTTTGGGTTCTAAAAGCTACAGGAATGAAATCTTTTCGCACGTGGTGTGACAGTGTCTTTATTTACAAAGCGTAACGGGCCTTGTAAAGCATATTTTAAAATGGAAGGATCTTTACGTGTATGTCACGATGTTGAGGGTCTTATGAACGAGTTTGATATTCTCCACGATCCTTCTGAATGATGGCTTTTTATAGATTTTTCAAAATACAGCTTGAATTTTTATTTTATTCATTAATTTTTTATTATTAAGATTTGAATCTATCTTAGTATCTCATATCATACGAACTCATATGAAAAGCCGAATAAAAAACTAATTTTCACCAACAAATCGTCCATTTACAGAGTCATAATATGCAAATACCTACGGTCGAATATCCCACCAGACAAAACTAAGGTGTGACCAGTCGCACTTCCACCTCGAGAAGAAACGGGACGTCCGAAGAACAAGAATAAGAACGCGGAGAGAAAAAAAACACCGACAAAAAAGGTCGATAATTCCACAGCTGTTCGTCCATAATTACTATGCGCAAGCTAAATCACTGATAGTTCACGCTGTATTATTAGCCTGGCTATTAGTCGGATGAATGGAGAGTCGTGCACACCAGAGGTATGTAAAAATTGTACATACACAGGTAATAATGCCAATATTATGGTACTCTTCTTGACGCTGTTGCAGAGTATTTGTTTCAGTGCATGTAATTCTATGGGAATCAGTGAAGAAACTGTGTTTTGTATGACTCACGAGTAACTAGTTGTAATCATGCTTCTCTCAATGTTTCTCTCAATTTTGTATAAGGACACAATCCTCAAGAACATAATTTAATTCAAATACCTACTTCTTATATTCCTCCATAAAATGTAAAGCAGAACAAGAATAATTAGTCACTGTCAGTGCGGAGTCGATTTGATTTATTGACGGCGGCAAGTGTAAACTAAAGACAACACCGGCAACACTCTATTCAGATTATCGTGATGAATTCAAGCAGCGACCAGGATCAGAAGTGGTCCTTTCAGCGCCAACGTGACTTGCTTTATTTCCAATGTGTGATGTGATGATGTGGTTGTGTAGCAGTTGACCGTTGCTGCTGTGTGTGTGTGTGTGTGCAATGCTGTCGATAGATGAAGATTTTAATTACCTTCTGTTAAACTTCTTCGCGCAGTCTACATTGCGCTCTTAGCTTTAGCGTAGGCAATTTGCATTTTAATTATTTCGCGTCCAGCTTACATCTTCTTAAACTGGGATTATCCAAGGAAGTGACTAATTACAATTTTAATGGTAATTGCGAAATTTGATTAAGAATGTAATTCAATTAATGTCTATTTTCTTCTAAGCAAAGAATCTCAGAAAATAATTATAATATTACACCTTTTTCAGTTGATATTTACAAAATATAAATTGTAATTTAACTATTCCAGTTGATATTCAGTAAATAGTAATTGTAATTCAGCTGTTTCAATTGATTTTCAGAAAGTAGCAGTTGTATTTCAGATTAAACTAAATGTAATTCAGACTTTTCCAACCGCAGCAATTTTTAAGACTCTACAGTGGGTGTTATACAGTACATAAATGGAAGAGACATGACAGAATGGCGAAACAAGGGAACAAATTTCCAACTTTCTGATACAACCAAAATCAATTTATTTGTTCCAGATTATATGTGCCCCACATAACTAGAAACTGTAAGTGGATTTATTGTAACAGGTCTAGATTTACAGATACAGCGATACTGAGAAAACTGTACCAAAATCAGTTAACAAATTATATAAATTCAAAGAATATGCAAAAATACTGCTTCCAAGCTGTATTTTGATGAATCGATAAAAAGTACAATTCAGAAGGGTCGTATAGAACATTAAACTCGTTCATAAGACCCTCAACATCGTGACATACACGTAAAGATCCTTCCATTTTAAAATATGTGATTTCAAATAAAATGGATCTTAGACCTGTCACAACACTTTGATGACTTGATCTTTGAAAAGTGATGTTAGGTCAACAAAAATATGTGATCGCTGTTCTGGCTGTAGGACCCTTGTTCCCTTGTGTAACAAGAAGAATAAAGCTACTGTCATTTGCTATACCTATCTAAATATCAATGTTACTTTCTGAATATTAACTGAAAAAGCTGTAGTACACAAAATACGTTCATCTTTAATTTAATACTTAACTCGTGCGTATTCATAGGCATTTAAGTTCAAAGACCTAGTTGTCGACTAGACTAGACTAGACTAGATTTTTGTGTTTTTTTTTGCGTAAAAAATATTTGCAAAGGACGTTCCTTTCCAAGCTTCTAATATTTATAGACACCTGTTTTACAATTTTATTCAATTTGGCGATAGTGAAACCACATTCTTGATGACGTAACGCGTGATTTGGTGCCCATGGCGTGCGAATGTCTAATCAATTTTTTAATGCGCCCGCGGTGGTCTGGCGGGCCAGTAAATATACAGTTGACAAGTGAACTGAAAGATATGTCAGGTGTATTCCATGAAAAGCGGTAAACTCGTTCTCGGAGTGACCCAACATGCGCTGTGTAACCTCCACCATTGGAGACCAGAGACCCAGTACGTTGTCGTCTTCGAGCAGACTGGTAAGCCTTTGTTTTGACATGGGCACTTGGGCACTCCTTGCTTTGCGAAGCGATACAATTCATTCTACAACTACATATATACAATGAGAGTATAAAGAAAGCGAATAAAAGGCTTTTTCTAACTTGCTGTGTCCTCTAGAAAGGTAAATGCATGTGTTATGCATGTATGTATATGTCTGTGAACACGATAGCGGCCAAACAGTACAACGGAGCGGGCTCTAATGTGGTATTTAGAATTCCCAGACGACGAACTGGTTTGTTTTCTGTGACAATCTGGCAACCGGAAGTAACAAATGTTACATGTATTTTCTTGGGGATTCAACCGATTTAGACCGAATTGTTACCAATTCATCCTCCAATGACTTTGAATATGAATAGGTACTATAGAGAATAGGCCAATGAGATAAAAGATTTAGGCTCTTTAATCGTTCATAGACGCAGTTTGACAGCAGCCTTAGTCGCTAGGGTTGCAAACCAACAAAATTGTGACAAACGTCAGTGGCCACTGACATAATGTTGGGATTCAGAGATTCATCCCATTGATCTGTAAATTGGTATACATATTTAAAGGCGCTGGATAGTGAGCTGATATCAGTTTGGCCAAAATCGGATAAATCCATAAGAAGACGCTTGTAACATCTGCCACTTCCGGCTGTCAGATTGTCACCAAAAAACACTCCAGTTCGTCCCCCGGTAATTCTAAATATGTATACCAAATTTAAATACATACATACATTCATTTTCGGTCGATTACAATACTTTCCTTCTAGGGTACTAGTCGGAAAGTAAAAATTGTCGAAGGTTAGACTCGGAGCTGACCCAGATACTTTTTAATTGAAGTAGATAAGAAAATCGGAAATGCCATATTCCATATTTACGTGAAATATTCGTGGCCTTACTTATGTAGGTATATTCTTAGTATGTTTGGTGCTAAAAATCAAATAAATACTAATATAAATTAGGATATTGAAGGAAGGGAAGCAATCACTATTAGACAATTAATTTTAAGTTATATTATGTATGTATACGGTTTATAATTATAAAACTTCTAACATATATTTCTATGTTTATGCCAACACAGGGTTATTATTACATGAAGTATGAGCTTCAAATATAAAATGCCCAATCGACGGACTATGAAATTCATTCTCCAGCAATATTGTGAATATTTCCCTAACCACTCAGCAACCAAATATACTTTCTACTCGCAGTGTTGGTGGTGCTATAAGCGATCTTTGTGACGTCACAAAGACCAACTCTAATTCAAACTTCAAATGACAATTTCTCTTAATTTAAAGCAATGTTTGAGATTTTATGTGTAAAGTAGCAATCAGTAGCATCCATACTTTGTGAAACACAACAATTTGAAAAACACCGGAATACCCTATTACACATGAATAAGTTTTAGTACCAAGTTAGCCATCTGACGGCATATTACGACATCAAAATAACCGAGCAGCGATAGTTTCTCTCATAATTTCTTGCTGAAATGCTAATTGGCAATAATTAGTATTCATCGGTTAATCCCAGCTAATATTTGTATAATACGCTCTTTGTGTAGCAATTCTATCGTTCACGAGTGAAAGTCTTCGAGAGCAAAACATCACATATAGTCTCAACTTTCACCTTGCATTTTTCCACACACAACAATCATCCAGCAAAATGAAGCACACAAAATACATAAGAACAATGTTTATTTTTTTCTCTATGTACAAAAAAGGCTCAAGTTGGCATTTGTGGAAGAACTCTTACAGAAGATAAAATATATATCTAGAATATTGGTATAAAAAAATAGATTTTTAAAATTCACAATAAATCATAATAAAATTACAATGCCAAACATATCTAACACGACTAGAAATTTTATTATTGGCTACGATTATAGGTGTGCTGAAGAGAAAAGTGCAATAAAGGAGGAAAGATGTGCGAGACAGGGGAAAGGAAACTTGTGCTGGGATATCACGATTTACTCTAATCTAGGAAGTGGGCGGTTTAATTGCGGCCAACTTGGTCGATTTGCGTCTGCAGGTTGCTCACGACCTCTGGTGGGAATTGGTCGCCCAAGATTTCGAACAGGTTGATCTTTTGATTTCCGGGAATGCTCTCGTACGCTCCAATTTCGATACCTTCCTGCACCTAAAATCAAAAATTAATCATGTAATAATGATTAATTAATTAACTGTAACATATTTTCGACTTTTATTGAATTTTTACTGACTTGTGACGAATTTTCGACATGCTTTTGACAAGCTTTTACAAGCTTTTGACAAACTTGTGACAAGCTTTTGACAAACTTGTGACAAGCTTTTGATAAACTTGTGACAAACTTTTGACAAACTTGTATCGAGCTTGTGATAAACTTGTGACAAACCTTTGACAAGCTTTTGATAAACTTGTGACAAGATTTTGACAAGCTTTTGACACTGGTTGGCAAGCTTATGACAAGATTTTGACAAGCTTTTGACAAGCTTTTAGCAAGCTTTTAGCAAGCTTTTGACAAGCTTTTGACAAGCTTTTGACAAACTTTTGACAAGCTTTTGACAAGCTTTTAGCAAGCTTTTAGCAAGCTTTTGATAAGCTTTTGACAAGCTTTTGACAAACTTTTGACAAGCTTTTAGCAAGCTTTTAGCAAGCTTTTGACAAGCTTTTGACAAGCTTTTGACAAGCTTTTGACAAGCTTTTGACAAGCTTTTAGCAAGCTTTTAGCAAGTTTTTGACAAGCTTTTGACAAGCTTTTGACAAACTTTTGACAAGCTTTTGACAAGCTTTTGACAAGCTTTTAACAAGCTTTTAGCAAGCTTTTGACAAGCTTTTGACAAACTTTTGACAAGCTTTTGACAAACTTTTGACAAGCTTTTGATAAGCTTGTGGCTAGATTTTAACAAAAGTTGACAAATTTATGACAAGCTTTTGACAAGCTTTTGGCACTCTTTAGATAAGCTTTTAACACACTTTTGATACCTATGCGTTTGGCACACTTTTCATATATTTTAAAAAGCTCTTGATAAGGTTTTAGCAAGCTTTCGACTAGCTTTTGACAAGCTTTTGGCATTTTTTGGCAAGTTTTTGATAAGCTTTTGATAAGTTTTTGACAAGCGCTTGTCAAGCATTTCACGAGCTTTTGAGAAGCTTTTGCTAGTTGTTAACAAGATGTTTTGAGAAGTTTCGACAAGATTGACAAGCTCTCGATAATCTGTTAACAAATTTCCTATAAGCCATTGATGTACTTTTAACAATCTGGAAAAAAAAAACGTTGGCAACCAAAACTGAATAATGTTAGCCATGTTCGCTGTAACCGTTTTCCTGTTCAATCCTTAAGAGATTGCTGGTAATATTTGCAACTTCCGGTTGTCAGATTGTCACCAAAAACGATTCAGTTCATCCCCTGGTAATTGTAAATATGAATATCAAATTTCAGTTCGATCATACATACACAAACAGATATTTTTTCAAAAATAATGGTGGTTTTAGGAGACACTTCTTTGCGGTGTTGAAGTTGACTCAAAATTCAAAATTCTTATATGTATCAGCCAATCATTGGACATTAGAGAAAAAGTGTTCAAATAAAATGGTGTATTTTATTGGAAAGAGTTGAAGAGAGAATAATGGTTCTGTGATCTTTGAACTAAAAAATAGCTGTTAAACACACAGACCGACATCATTGGGTTTTTAGTATATTAGAGTTTCTCCAACTGTGTGTTTCCATCGAAAAGATAAATGGGGTCAAATTTTTATCAATTCCTAACGTATATTGGCCGATTTATTCCGATACTTCTGCTTTGGATCTGTTGGTTTGATTTAGCAGGACCACATTAACTTCAGTAATTGAAATACCCACATGTACGATAAAAACTCCATATAAAAACATTCTACACCGCCATATTCGCTACATCTGAAAGACATTATTAGAAAGTTTCGTTTCGTGAAGCAGGATGTCATCAATTTCCTTCGCGATCTGACAATTATCTCGAAATTCCTTTCACTGGAACCACACATTTAGATTTTATAACTCCATATAAATCCATATTAACATCTTTAGATTATCAGTGCAATAACTTCACTTTACGACTACATTACCTTTTGAATTTCGGCATCTTTTGGAATCAAGAAGGTGTTCTGTGCTTGCCTAATGGCTTCATTTGTGTAGGTGCCTCCTTCCTTTTGTGGATAAGCGATAGCAACAGCGACAAATGCCAAAAGAAGACACGCTACTGCTTTCATTTTGAACCTGAAACGTGACAACGAAAGACTTACACTACAAATGGTATTAGGTTAAATCGAAAGTTACACGAACTCGCTTATTGTGTGCTTTAACTTACGTAACGTACTGTGCACGTACTGGTTACTCTAAGAATTAATATTTATTTACTTATTCAAGATGGGAAGGTGTATAATCATCTCAAGTCGTAGACTGGAGATGTTATGTAACTGCATTCATAAATATCTGTGTGTTATAAATGCTAATGTTTAAAAAACATCCCACTTCATTTAAAGTATTGCAAAAATTAAAGAGCTCCCGGTGTAAAATTATTATTTAGGGGTGTATAACAAAATATGAATAAAGAATTAGAGATATTTGAAATTAGATATTATAGATATTTCTCATTAATTTACAAGTGGCAACATTTTAATCTCAATATGGAAGTATCTAGAAATGCAGACCTCTTCATTTAAATTAATAATTATAATATTATAAGAAGTAAAATTATTATTACTAGTAAGTAGTGTTTAAAACATGCAGTTAAAAATAAGAAGATACTAGCAAAAAAAAAACTTAGCTATGGTGTATCAAAATTTATTTCTATGATTTAATTTGTTATTACTCAACAAAAGACATTTTTATTGTAATTTTATTACCATTTTAGTGTATACTAATAACGGTTTTTTTTGGTACAGCTGGGATACTCGAGTTTAGTGCGCTCTAGTGCAATTTTGTCACGAATGCACGACCTCTATGAGGTCATGGAGAAAAGTTGCACCAGTGCAGTACAGGTTCAACATTGATGGACCAAAAGAACACGAAACACTCAAACAAGTGCGACCATTAGAACACGAAACTGAGCAAAAAAAAGAAAGGACAATTTTGAACCTAAAAATTTCAATTGTAAAATCACTTTTATCTAATTTCTTTGATTGGAAAATATATATCTAATATCATTCGATATTTTTAGTAAAAAAAAGGCAGATAATATTAATGATAACAGAACAAAAAAAGTGTTTTACAAAAATATTTTTTCAATACTCACCAATAAAAATAATAATCGCACACAAAAAAAATATATAAAAACAAATAGTACGATTCACGAGCCGTGGAGAACGTGCAACAGAGCAGATTCGCCCGTCGTTTGTTTTATATGGAATGGTCACTTTCCCCCGGATCGTGAGCGTCCGGAGTTTGTCCGCTTCCCCCGAAAATTTTCTCCGATATGACCCTAATACGGCGTTCTCGTCGCGATTAGCAACGGGCTACCATATTCGTACCATAAATAAAAGCAACCGCAATGACCCCTGCGGACGTGTTCAAGCGATCTTCTGCCACACTTTTACTGAACGTGCACGAAATGCGGGTGACGCAGGTTAAAATGAAATTCTTCGATAGGTTGTCCGGTTTCTATTTTTGGTTGACCATAATATGGTGAATTTAGAGATATTAATGAATTAATGAATGCTAGGGTTCAAATCTAGACATCAGCTGAAGATCTTCGTCCCACCGTCTTTCGGAAGACGCGTAAAGCCGTGGGTTTCGGCAAACAGTTGAACACTTCTGTTTGTCATTATCAAACAGTACGGTAGTATGGGTATGCGCAAAGGGCGAAGACTGGCCTGGATGCAACGGAATGCCGCACCCAAAACTACTACAACTACATACTGCATGGTTCGGCATTAATTACTGAAGTAAAAGTTACCTATAACTAAAGAGTCAACAAGACTAAGCAAGAAAATTTCCTTACTCCAAGTTGGATGTTTCTGGAGATGTTGCTGGAGGTGGTGCCGGCGGCTCTTGCTGTTCCTCTGGCTCCGCGGCTACTACTTGCTCCTCAACATTGCCGCAACCGCTTGAAGAAGTCTCCGATTTCTTCTCCTCTTCCTGCTTATCGCGATTTGCCCTGAGGATCTGCATCAAATTCTCCACGGATGTATTCCAAAGCATATTAGTCTGTGACATTTATATCTTTTGGGCAAAAATGGCCTCCAGATCACCGCGGATATACATCTTATCCTTGTAGTAGAAATAAGGCAGGATATCCGACTGGGCTTCCGGAGGTATGATCTCCTCAAGGCAACGATGATAGTCAGGTGGTTCCAATTCAGTTGAAGGCGTAGGTTGAACCTTACTTTTGGCTTTGGTCTTCTTGCTCTTGCCCGTGTGTTCGGTTATTGTGGTATCAGACTTCCATGGAATTAGTCGTTTCGCTAAGTGTTTGATGGTCTTCTTAGGTTGCGTCCATGTTTGGCGGGCGACTTCAAACGGAATCATCTTCTCAACATTCAGGAGGAACTCTGCTTGAGTTGGCGCAGCCCACAAAGCAAAATTAATAAACTTCTGGAATTGCTTCAGAATCTCCAGAAGGCATTGCTCGCGTATGTCCAGTTGCCTCTGCTTCCTATCTTTTATGGCTGTCAGGTCTTCAATAAGCTCCTTTTTTGCTTTAGCTCCTCCTGAAGATCGTTGATCTTATTCTTGTAGATGTACTCGAGAGTGCAACGCTCTATGCCGCATTTTCTTCGTTCCATGCACAGCACGTACATGAGATTTGCCAAATTCTTTTGTTTGTCCGCTTCCCCCGAAAATTTTCTCCGATATGACCCTAATACGGCGTTCTCGTCGCGATTAGCAACGGGCTACCATATTCGTACCATAAATGAAAACAACCGCAATGACCCCTGCGGACGTGTTCAAGCGATCTTCTGCTACACTTTTACTGAACGTGCACGAAATGCGGGTGACGCAGGTTAAAATGAAATTCTCCGATAGGTTGTCCGGTTTCTATTTTTGGTTGACCATAATATGGTGAATTTTCGAAGACTTTTTCATTTGACAAGTATAGTTTGAGGAGTTTGTTACATTACAAGAAGGTCTTTGGACATAATAGTTTTTAACTTAATTATAGATAAATTATTGTTTTATTTATAAGGCATACTATAGGCGCTTAAAAGAGTTTTTTTAGAGCATATTTTTGGTTGCCCTACTTATAAATATTGACAGAAGCAATTTTTAACAGCTAAAACAGTACCAATCTGGTAACTTACCATTATATATGAAGCAGGTAAATATATTTATATTTCTGGCCTCTGACTACAAGACGTGAAGTTTATTTATTAATCTTTATTAAAATTATTTCAATAGTCACCATATTCTAAATAGCTTACAACAAGAAACTTCTAAAGAACATTAATTCATGGTATTAAGTAATAAAGATTACACTCCAGTTTATTTGACACACTTTGCTGCCTAATACTCATTGGCACTCATTAATATTTAATGATCCTAAATAAACTATACAAATATTTACCCAATAATCATCCATAATCAATTTCATCACAAACTTATGTTTGTAGACTTTAAGCAAGCAATATTCAGCGAGTCGCTTTTTACTTTCTTTAAACAATCAAAAATATTTTAAATCTTTCTTTATCTTGCTGTATTTACGGCCAGATAAATATCAATGTATTTGACATTTGCGTGACTATTGTTGATGCATCAGACGACAATTTAACACTATTTACAAAACGTTTACAACATTTTGAGTGTGCCATTAAGCAATATTTCCATCGTTACATCATGCTGAAGAAGTAGGCGCCACTTAAACGTTATTGCGCAATTTGACAATGTAAATACTTACCTAAATAATAAGAAAAGACAAAATATTTTAAAAAAAATATCGAAATTTATTATGCATTCCCTATACACAAGCACCACTATGATAACAGAAATTTAACACAAACACAATGAAAACGAAGAAATGACAACTTAACGAGTTACAGCTGTGAATAGACGAATCAAAGATGGATCCTGCTTTAAGATGCTCATTATGGATGCAACCCTATCTCCAGTGAACTGATCAAATGGCTGTCGATACTCTCTATTCTGTTGATCTCCTACAACTTCTACCTCATTTGCTTTCGTCAAGAAGTTGTCCATGGATGGTATATCAGCTAAAAAAAGTACGATTTTGGTTAACATTCATATCATCGAATGAACAAAAGATAAACAACATAATATAAAACACATTACATTGGTAGATTCTCCATGGTGAGTCAGAAGTTTTCAAAACATTCGTTTCGTAGACCTCGTGAATAGGAGAAAAGTTAACAGCGCCTTCATTGATGTCAGTGGGTATCTTGGCGACTTCTATATGCGAAATAGTGGAAGGTGAAACAACCTTCTGAACTTTGTGATACTTTCCAGTGCCTGTAGACGCCTTTGAGGCAGTCCTCGATAACAGCAACACATCATCGCCGCTCTGTTCTTTTCTAGAATGCAATGACTGCTTTCTGATAATCTCCAATGAGTCTTTTGTGACGCTCAACTTGGAAATTAACGATCCATGGCTCAACGTGCCTGGATGGGCCGGTTTCTGTTGTTCAGGTTGTTGTTGTTTCTGTTGTGTTGGTACAACTTTGTTCAATACGTCTCTGAGCAAACTACTGCGCATCAAAGAGTTTCTATGTATTATCAAAGAATCAACAGTTTGCAGCAGTTTAGCCTGCGATGGTGTCGGTTGTTTGTGAGGCTCTTTTGACGAAAGAATAGACGGACCTTTCACTTTCGACTTGTTCTGCTTGGCCAAGCTTGCCTTTGAGGACCTATTCGATGGCCTCGTCAATTCGATCTCGTCCAAAATCCTAACGGCTTCGAAATGCTCAAAATCGACGTTACCACCATCCAATTGTTTCACCGCTGTGATCAAACAATTTCCAGTTTCGATTTCAGTACTTGGAGCCTCTTTCATGGAACCCCTTCTTGACAGCCGGATGGTCGCGAGGGAATCCTGCGCAGCAAGCAAGCCTGTGATCTCAAAATTTGGCTGGTCGGGACATGTCGGATTTTCCATGTGCCTCTGCGTCTGGTACACCAACTCCTCTTTCTCTTTTACCTTGTCGCTGTCGGAGCCCGGCAATACTTCTGTTAGTATTGCAGAGTTTGAAGCAACTGGCGCATCTTTAGCGCTTGCGTCGTCGTTGCTCTTCTTGCTCAATGCTGATTTTTTCGGAACCGTTGGCGGCTTCTCGACTTCTTCCTCATCTTTTTCTGCGTTTGGGAACGAATGAAAACTTACCACAGATTTTCTCGATCCATCTGATGGCTTCACGTGAGAAGGTTCTTTAATAGGCTCCCTAGAATGGTGGTTTAGATTGAGTACCAGTGAGTTAAATTTGTGCCGACAAACTATATTTCAAAAAAGAAAACAAGAAATGCTCAAGTTAAAAAAAAACAACCATATACTGGTTGGGCGAGTGGCTCTAGCAGTAGAGCGTTGCTCTGCTGCTATGAATTTTAGGGTTCAAATCTAGACATCAGCTGAAGATCTCCGTCCCACCGTCTTTCGGAAGACGCGTAAAGCCGTGGGTTTCGGCAAACAGTTGAACACCTCTGTTTGTCATTATCAAACAGTATGGTAGTATGGGTATGCGCAAAGGGCGAAGACTGGCCTAGATGCAACGGAATGCCGCACCCAAAACTACTACAACTACATACTGCATGGTTCGGCATTTATTACTGAAGTAAGTTACCTATAACTAAAGAGTCAACAAGACTAAGCAAGAAAATTTCCTTACTCCAAGTTGGATGTTTCTGGAGATGTTGCTGGAGGTGGTACCGGCGGCTCTTGCTGTTCCTCTGGCTCCGCGGCTACTACTTGCTCCTCAACATTGCCGCAACCGCTTGAAGAAGTATCCGATTTCTTCTCCTCTTCCTGCTTATCGCGATTTGCCCTGAGGATCTGCATCAAATTCTCCACGGATGTATTCCAAAGCATATTAGTCTGTGACATTTCTATCTTTTGGGCGAAAATGGCCTCCAGATCACCGCGGATATACATCTTATCCTTGTAGTAGAAATAAGGCAGGATATCCGACTGGGCTTCCGGAGGTATGATCTCCTCAAGGCATCGATGATAGTCAGGTGGTTCCAATTCAGTTGAAGGCGTAGGTTGAACCTTATTTTTGGCTTTGGTCTTCTTGCTCTTGCCCGTGTGTTCGGTTATTGTGGTATCAGACTTCCATGGAATTAGTTGTTTCGCTAAGTGTTTGATGGTCTTCTTAGGTTGCGTCCATGTTTGGCGAGCGACTTCAAACAGAATCATCTTCTCAACACTCAGGAGGAACTCTGCTTGAGTTGGCGCAGCCCTCAAAGCAAAATTAATAAACTTCTGGAATTGCTTCAGAATCTCCAGAAGGCATTGCTCGCGTATGTCCAGTTGCCTCTGCTTCCTATCTTTTATGGCTGTCAGGTCTTCAATAAGCTCCTTTTTTTGCTTTAGCTCCTCCTGAAGATCGTTGATCTTATTCTTGTAGATGTAGTCGAGGGTGCAACGCTCTATGCCGCATTTTCTTCGTTCCATGCACAGCACGTACATGAGATTTGCCAAATTCTTGCATTCCAAACAGTGTCTAAGTTGCCTAAGAGTCTCCTCGCAAAATTCGTGTTCTTTCGTCAACGCAAAATTAAATTCTGTCTGTTGTTTCACAAACTCCACCCTGAAATTGGCCTCTAACTCGTTCTTCTGATTCTCCAAATCCTGCAGGAATTGCTCAGTCATTTTGTTAACAGTATCACCAACTGCGTCTTCCATTTTTGCCATCCAAACTTTGTCATTCTCTTCAACCGCATCTTGGATAACCTTATCTTGTATCTCAAGCATGTATTCCTCCAAACGCTTGAGTTCTTCCTCCAACCTAGACTCGAACTCGAGCATGAGTTGCTCAACGCGCATCATGCACAACTCTCTCTCTTCATGCCTGGCCAACTTGATGGCAACGCGTCGTTCCCGTTCTGCTATCTTCAACAAAAGTGCCCTTTGCTCTTCTAGAGCTCTAGCCTTTTCATTTTCCATTTGAAGCCAGTATCTTCGATCAATACACTCACCAATTTCTGAAAGGATTGATGAGATAAGTATTATGATACGCTATTTTGAGCGTGATCAAGATTATACCTAATATTCCTTCGTGAGTTAAAGCGCGAATATGCTTTGAAGTTAGTGGCGGTTTTAAGCAAACTTTGGGGATGAGTAGATCGCTGGGGGATACCCATAATTCTGCTGCAGGTCCGTCCAGTGTTGGTTTCAAGCCCATGTCTTCCTGCAAGGCAGGTGGACACTGACTGAAGACAATAGAAGCTAGCTCAGATCCCAATTCTTCTTTGACCTCGGTCATCAGAGGTACTTCCAATTTGGCCATTAGCTCCTTACGACGATAATAACTCGCACTCATCTCTTGATGGTCACGGAAAGATATGGCAAACGTATTTTCGTTTGTTACTTATAATAATCGTATAGATTTTAACTTACCCATTGTTAATTTAGAGGTAGCACTAGAAGAAAATTTATCCAATAAACCGAAACGACTAATTTTGTACCCCGCCCCGGCCCAATGTCGGACTTTTGACACTTTTAAATCGCCGTAATTATTAGTTTCTATGGTAGTGTAAAAAAATTTAAGAACAGTACTTTTTACTTTCCGACTAGTGCCCTAGAAGGAAAGTATTAATCGACGAAAAAACGAAATTTCATCGCAAATACATCGCATTTTGGGGCTCCCTGAATTCATTGGAATGATTTCTGGAAAATGTGTGTACGTGTGAGTATGTGAACACGATAGCGCAAACGGAACAGCTTGCGGGGCTGGAATTTCGTATACATATTTAGAATTACCGAGGGATGAACTGCATTGGAGGATCATGCCCGGTAAAAAGAGTAGTCTGACGCCAAGATATGTAGCAATAAAACAACACCTAGTTGAAATGTTGTATGTTAATACCAACATTACATTATTATTTATTATTCAAGTCCAACACAATCCAACATTTCGGACTATTCCTACAATTTATGTAATTATTTATGTATTTCATTTGCCAATTCAATTATCTTCAGTTATAGAATATTCATAATAACTGTAAGTTCAGCTAAATACACAACATAGTTTTATCACAAAATTCATAGATTATAAATGTGGATAAAATATTTTTTGTGAAAGAATATTGCACAATCCGCCTGAATGGGCGAATGTAGATGGCGCTTTTTACCTCGAATTGTTTAATTCAAACTTCTACCACCAGAGTGGGACTCTTTCGCTCGCTGACGCGAATTGTTTAATTCAAATTTCTACCACCAGAGTGGGACTTTTTCGTTCGTTGAGGCGAATTGTTTAATTCAAATTTCTACCACCAGAGCGAAGACTCTTTCGTTCGTTGAGGCGGATAATCTACCAACGACAACACAGACAGACAAACGACAAATAACATTTCAACGTTTTATTTCACTAGTATGACATTTTGTTGAACAATGTTTAGTAACATAATGTCGACGCAAACTAGACTTATCAAAATATTTCACATTACATTCACCACAAGAAAACTGCTTTGAAACACCGTCTTTCTGCTGATGTCGTCGCACATGTTTATCCAAAGTAGCTTTCAGAGCAAACGTCTCATTACATATAATACACTTAAAATTACGAATTTCACTATGACGTAGCAATATGTGAGTATTTAGGTTATCACTAGCAGTAAACTTCTTGCCACACTTTTCGCACACAAACTTATTCGGTTGCGTATGAATACGCCTGTGTCTGCAGAATGCCGATCGTCTAAAGAATGTTTTATTACAGAATTCGCACATATACTTCTTATCTCTTGTATGACCCTCCATGTGATCAGCTAAACTTGATTTTTTAAAGGCAATATAACCACATATCTCGCAAATAAACTTTTCACCTTTGTCATGTAAACTACATATATACTGATTTTTGTTTTCTCTGTTATCTGGGGATTCACTTGTACAAACTATTATTTCTTCATAATCCGCAGAATTATCGAAGTTATCTAAGTATGACAAATTTTGATCAATTTCAGTTATATCTGCATATTCTTTGGAATATTTTGTTGCATTTTTAACTATCACAGATACAACTTCATCATTTAAATATCTTTTATTTTCTTCTTTACTTGCTACACAGTCCAGATTGTTTGCTTCTTTTGGAACTTCACTTAACTTTTTGTGGTTTTCCTTAAATGTAATGGAAAAATTGTAAAACTTTGTGAGTAACACAGCACATTCTAAACATATCGTATTCGGCAAGCCTTCAGAATGAGTCACCTAAAAATAAGAAAATTTAATAATATAAGTATGTAACAAGTCAGAACAGAACTTAGGTTACCCAGAACTTACTTTAATATTTACAAAACTCTCTAGTATATCACACAAAGTTAAACCATTTTCATATATTTCGAATAGGGCGTACATTTGCTCTGAGTCTTCTAAACAAGCTCTACATTTCTTTTGTAAACATTCCATGTTTATTTTAAGAAAGCGAAATCACATATCAAAACACATCCTCACCTATTATTTTATAGGTTATGTGATTGTATTCGGTGTTGTTCCTGGCAGTGACTTTGAGAGTACCAAGTTGGTAGTGGTTGAGTACCAAATTTGAACGTTCAGTACCAAACAGTTTTGTTGTTCACTGTCGACGGGGGGGTGGGGGTGGACCGACATTTAATGATATATATGTACTTTATAAAAGGTAGTCCGGGGTAGAGAAAAAAAAACGGATTTAGTACATTACATAATGTTGGTCCACAGTAGGGGCCACCCTTCGAAAAACAAAACATCAACATTACTTCGAGTGGGGACCAGTTTGATCAAAGGAGTACCAGGGTACCAAATGAGATTTCAAAGTACCAAATTTGGTCCCAAAGGACCAACTAGAACAACGTTGATTATATTCATGACACCTTTACAAAACGTGCACGCGTGTATATTAAGTTGCATAGACTTGTGTATAAAGTTGCATAATAATAGCAAGTTTACACAGTTGCAATCCGCCTGAACGGGCGAATGTAGATGACGCTTTTTATACCACCTACATTCGCCCGTTCATCCTGAAATATTCTCCCAAATTGTCTACAAAGCTACATAATAAACAAAAAAATCTTTTACATACACTTTATTATTAACAATTTACATACAGAGTTATTTCTTAGGTGGTAAACCCAACTTTTCTCTAATAATAAACTCAGGCAATCGTTTTCCCTTCCAGAACTTTGGCATAATAAATTCATTTAACTTATCAATGCGTTCTTGAACGTATTTGTCAGCAGAAAATTGTTCAGCCTCCTTACATAGTTTAATCAGACCAGCTTGAAAAGTTTTTTCCTTACGCAGTTCTCTTCTTTGCCGCAACTGTTAAAAGAAACAAATGTCACAAAATAAAATACAGGTTAAAGTTTAAATCACAAACCTTGGCCCATTCGAATTTCATACGTTTCCTGAGTTTTCGCAGCTTATGTTTTCTCATTTTCCTCTGCCTAATTACAATTAATCGAGCAGCTTGGATAGCTTTGTCTGAATCAGGCGTACTCGGTGCTTCAATTTCATTTTTTACTTTTTCAACCTGAGGGATGTATAACATACCACTCGGAAGCGTTATTGGATGTTTATTGTTAACATAAGGTAGTTTAAAAGCATCTTCTTTCTTTATAATCCAGGGGTTGACAATATTTGTCATAAATATAGGGGTTAACTTTGTGGTATTTGTTTGTAACGAGGCGTTCCTAACAGTGTTTAATAACGGGCCTAAAAATTGATATTGTATAAAGTATAACTGTTATCAACATAACTCACCTCTAAACGTGTTTATTCTGAATAATTTTAGTAAAGTTGCCATATTTTCGGCTGGTTATTGGTATGTTATGTGTATTTGTGAGGTTATGTCATCCTGAAGGGTTTCTGGAACCTGTCAATAGATGGCGTAGTATGTCGAATTCCGTGACATTTAAAAATAATGGAGAAATTCGACATCGACAATTTACAAAGTATAAATTATTATCAAAAAAGACAGACATCTGGGCAAGGCAAACATGAGGGACCGAGAACCTCAATTACATCGCCCTCAAGTTCTGATACTGCGACAAGCCGAAGCGCAAGCAGCGAATCTTACGGGACTTCATCTGGAACCGCAAGCAATGAATCGACTACTCAAAATGAAAAAGTCGATAGCATCAAGTCTTGTGAATCCATTTTAAAGGTACCTTCTGCGAATGCGCAGTGTTCGTGTACGCAAGCGCAGAAGGTGCTCTAACAAACCTGTTTCATGATTTTAGATATTTTCTTTCGAGTCTCGCGGCTTTACAAAATGGAACGTAAAATGTACGGACTTCTGGAAAGTGATTAATAAACATCCTGAAATAAAACCTGTAAATTGTGTAATTATGGATGCGCTTCATAACAAGAGAGATGCCGCAGTTCAAACGGAACAAAAGGAGAGCGAGGAGTCCTTTTGGGCTAGAGCTTTGTACGAAATACAGAAAAGAAACTTACACCAAGTCGCAGTGGGTTTCAAATTGCAAAAAAATGTTTTGAATTGTAATTTTATAATTAGTTGGCAGGTGCTCCTAAGGAATGTAAATTCTGTAAGGATATATTTGGTGATTATGAATCGGACGCCGATGAGGATGTTGCAAAACTAAATAATTGGCGAGCTTGCAGGAAAGGATTCAGGGAGCCTTCAGGTATTCTTTTTGACCATTTTAAATCTCAGGGCTTTTGAGTGCAAAACCGTAAATCGTTGCATGAATTTGATTGTTACTGAGGGAAGCCTGTAAAACCTATTGAAACTCTTCAATTATAATCTTATGTCTGTCCCAAATACCACTTTATTTTGAATCCTATTAATACAGCTTCAACAACATCATCTGAACCAACTAAAATGGAATCGAGAGCATTTAAAATCGACGCATCAGACTTTGACGACACGCATCAGCAACAAACGTCAGAATCAATAGAAATAAGCGAAGAACCAACGAATGAAGAGTTCACCGATGGTTACGTGGAATCAGAAACAGAACCAACACCTGAAGAATCCGTAGAACAATTGGAGACAATCGACTTTGAACAGAGTGAACAGCTGCTTGAACACACTGAAACTACATCATTCGAAGAGGGGGCGCTGAACGTAACAGAAATTTCTGAGACGTACATGGAAGAAGAATTATTAGAAGATTTGGATTTGGTGACGCCAGAGTCGGATTTGAGTCTAGCTGATGAGTTGAATCGAGAATTGCTTAGAAGGCTTTCAGCAGCTATTACTTCCATAACAGAAGAGGGAAATTACTGGAGTGTGGTGGATCCGGTTGCTTCAAAATCATCAAAGGGCAAGGCTAAAACGTCTAAGGGATCTTTGAGGAGTATTGAGGAGAAGACAGGCGAAGAGGGGGGTGAGAATAAAGGGGAAATAATTGAGGAAAGGTTAAAAACTCCTACAGTTGAATCTCCTCAGGAAAAGAAGAGTCCAAAGAAGGATCCGAAACCTTCGTTAAGAGATAATTACAATTATGCACAGAAAGTGCTTAGCTTATTGAAAATTGATTTTCAAGAGTACAGTAAGTATTTATTTGTGGCCTTTTGATTTGATTGATTTTGACTTTATTTAAAGAGGAAGCAAACACCGAAAGGAAAACGGAACTTCTCCGAGGGACCTTGAAAGAAAGCTATAGCAGTAAGAGCCTAATTAATAAAGTATGTTCATGACTCTAAAACAATTTTCCAGAATTTGTTCTGGAAGAACCCCAAGACCCTGTCCACTGCCCTTGTACAGAACAAATGCAACTGCTCACACAATCCAAATGTACCTGCGAAGCTGGAATCTGCAAGCCACCAAAACTTCAGCCTGAAGAAATTGAATTCATCGAGAAAAATCTACCGTACGGTCCGGGGGTCGAGTGCTTCCGTATTATGATCGAAGGCATCCAGGCAATGAAGGACAAGGATCTAACAGTCCAAGAACAATCCGAAGAGATTAAGAACATCTTAATAAAAATCCAAAATCGCGAGACCAAGCACGGCCCCTGCGAGTGTATCTTGCATACAATCGACCTGAAGAAAATCGAAGAAGACGCGAAGTATATTAAGAATTTGATATTTACCAGTCTGGACGATAGATTGGACGAGAAGTTTGAAGCGGCGATGGGAATAGGTAGCGCGCGGACGGAAGATAAAGAGGTGCAAATTGAAAAGTGCGGCAAAGCGGAGAGCAAAGAAAAGGTGGCGTGTGCTGATATTTGTGATGTTTGCGGGGCTTTGATCTGCAAATGTGGGAAGAAAAAGAGAATTAGGAGAAGGAAGACTTCTAGGAAGCACAAACGGGATGCTAAGGGATTTTGTACTGCTGATTGTGGTTGTCATATCTCAATTACTTGCTAAATAAATTATACCATGTGTCCCACGTTATGCTCATATTTTCTTTATTTGTGATCTCATCGAAACAAATTTTAACAAATTTTCTCATTTTATTTTTGTAGATTATTGTGCGAAACTGCACAATTTAGCTGTTTTTACAGAAAACTACAAAATAGCATATCAAAGTAGAAAATAAATGCGGTATATTTAGTAGAAAAACATTGTGCCACGATTTAATGTTGTTCTTAAATGTTGGGTTGTTATGTTTTAAAATATAACACCCCCCTCTTCGCCTGTCTTCTCCTCAATACTCCTCAAAGATCCCTTAGACGTTTTAGCCTTGCCCTTTGATGATTTCGAAGCAACCGGATCCACCACACTCCAGTAATTTCCCTCTTCTGTTATGGAAGTAATAGCTGCTGAAAGCCTTCTAAGCAATTCGCGATTCAACTCATCAGCTAGACTCAAGTCCGACTCAGGCGTCACCAAATCCAAATCTTTTAATAATTCTTCTTCCATGTACGTCTCAGAAATTTCTGTTACGTTCAGCGCCCCCTCTTCGAATGATGTAGTTTCAGTGTGTTCAAGCAGCTGTTCACTCTGTTCTAAGTCGATTGTCTCCAATTGTTCTACGGATTCTTCAGGTGTTGGTTCTGTTTCTGATTCCACGTAACCATCGGTGAACTCTTCATTCGTTGGTTCTTCGCTTATTTCTAGTGAGTCTGACGTTTGTTGCTGATACGTGTCGTCGAAAAATGTCATTTTTTAGTTATGGTCATATTTTCTTTATTTGTGATCTCATCGAAACAAATTTTAACAAATTTTCTCATTTTATTTTTGTAGATTATTGTGCGAAACTGCACAATTTAGCTGTTTTTACAGAAAACTACAAAATAGCATATCAAAGTAGAAAATAAATGCGGTATATTTAGTAGAAAAACATTGTGCCACGATTTAATGTTGTTCTTAAATGTTGGGTTGTTATGTTTTAAAACATTTGTTTTAAAAATGTTTTAAAACAAATGTTTTTTTCTACTGTTACTGTTTATTTCCAAACTACATTCAATAGAATCATTTAGAGACTAACAGGGTTGTTTAAAAATAACTGTTTTGTATTAAATCCAACTAACTACCCATGAGGTATTCCCCTAACCGTCAGGGAATCCCATTACAACGTCAAATGGAACAGAGAACCTACTGTCAACTCAAGTGAGCCAACATTTATAAAAGGATAGATTTTATATTATTCTTGAATCTCCATGAGCATTCCTTTATATTCGAAAACAATAATTTATTTTTTTCCGACACTTTGCCTTGAAAATAAAAAAAAATAAAAAAAACATGATTTAAAACATGTTTTTTTTGGAGGTGTTTTAAAACACATTTTAACAAAAAAAACTATTGTTTTTGTTTTAAATTAAAAAAAACGTTTTTTATAATAACCCTGGCTATATGCTTTACATATTGACATATAAAACAACAAAACTGGTTAGTTCTAACCGTTAAAACTGGGATAATGACAGAAAGCAAAAAGGGGCTTTTTTATTTTAGGTTATTTGTCAAATTTCAGAGTAGCCAACCTACAATATTTCTAATTGCACACTAACAAGTAAAATTCATACTTATATCAATATACCATGCAAATTTGTGCCGAAGTAATATCAGAAGCATGTTGAGATGGGTATTCCATTTCGTAGGTAACTACTGGCTGTGATACGATCGAAAGCAACATATCACACCAGAAGTTCCTGCAAGTCAGAAACCCTAACCTAACGTACCAGCTCGAACGCAGCGACTTCCAAACGGGGGGGCCCTCGTTGTGGGTCAAGAATATTCCGCTTTGCTGAGCCAGCTTTATGAAGCACATTCTTTCATACAACTAGACCACCAAAGAAGAATACACCGGACTAGAAAAAAAGCACGTCAAAAAATACAAATACAAAATTCTGGTATACCAAATATTTAAATTTGCGTACATCGAAGTAATATAATGCGTTGTAGGCGAGTGTTCTATCTAGTCACAATTTTAAATACCCTGCAACGCGATAGAACACAAGCCTACACCACAAACGGTCAAAAAAACGTTACTTCTATGGTATTTCTAGGTTATAAATCTACGTGTTGTCTGGAATATAATTGGACATCGTTTACGGATATCTTTCTATTAACCAGCTAAAAATGCACTGTTCCATTACCCAATACTGGTTTTAGAAATTTACTTACCGGTAAAATTCAACGCACAACTTCTAGAAGTAACGCAGGAAATGAACAAGCAAACAAGCTATGATTGCGGTGAAAAGGCGGGAAGTGAAGAAGTGGTTTTCTGCTGCGCATGAGCACCACAAATAACGGTTTTTATTCTACTTCCCCTAAATTTACCCTCTACGTTGACCGAACGAAGGTATTTGTGTCGGTATACCTTTGTGTCCTTTGTCTTCCCATGGTATTCTTTATAATACCTAACTTTCACCACTTATAAAAGTATTTCTACCACTGATTGAAATGTTATCATATGATTATCAAACCACAGCTGTTATTCATAAAAATTCCACAGTAGATAGACTGTTGTGTTACACTGCGTGTTAGTTAGGTTGCCTATCTTTCAAAGTATTATGTGCGTGTTTGCTAGTTTATCTGTCATTTGTGTTTACATTTATTATTTGTATAAATTAATAAATTTAGAGTGTAGTATTTGATCCGCGTGTGATCTAGTAGCGTTGAGTCCTAACAGGTCGTCTAGAACCTCACATTAAGGTAACTAAATGAAAATATTGTTTTTAGTTTGTTGACAATTATGTTTTTTATGCTTTGATTCCTTCTATGTATTATGATTTATGACTAAATTCTTCAGTACAAATGAGATTTACGAAAAATATTACAAAAGCATGCAAACGATGTCAAAACGTGTGAACAAATGAACCGTAACAACGCGGTTTCTACCCGGGATTGAGGATGTCAATCAGGATTACACAATTTTGACCTATTATTTGCATGATCGAGTAAATACTTGCCTCGGTAGTATACATTTTAATAAAAACTTGTAATGAGTTTTTCAAACAAAAAAGACAAATTGTTTACTTTGTGTGTCAGTTAAAATATATAATAGGTACAAGTTCATACTATAGCTATGAATTTCAAATGTTAAATGATCTTTACGTATGGGAAAAAAAGAGATAAAAGTGAATAGGTTCTTTGCCCAGAAGGATCACTTCTGTTAGAATTTAGTTATTTTCTGGAAAAGCATCATTATGCTGTTTGTGATTTCATATTTGTTATGAGAAAATTGGTGTTTTAGCACGGCGTGCGAAGTTGTATTCAAGAAACGAATTTGGGATTTTCACTATAAATAAAAACGTTAAATATTGGCAATATTTCGGAATATTTTGGTCCACATAATATCCGATGATCATACATTATTAGTTACTGGTGAAGTTCACAGTTAATGCAACCAAATAAAACCAGTAACATTAATAAAAAATAAATATATTGTGTACGCATGTTATAAAACAACATATTACAATTACAAATATTGTTTACACAACAAATAAGATCTACAGAGGAACTTAATCTATTCATCTTTTCACATTTTAAGAGGTAGAGGTAAAATAATACTTAGTATTAAATTATTAAATCAACGTTTCAAATCGTCTTGGATCTCTTGGAACGTCTTGCCCTTGGTCTCGGGTACATAGAAGTATATAAAGACGGCCGCAAGTAAGTTGAAGCCCGAGAAGATCCAGAAGGAACCGCCGATACCGATCTTATCGGACACCGATTCAAAGTATTTAGTCAGTACGAAAGACAAGAGCCAGCACATACAGGTTGTCAACGATGTTGCTACAGCCTTCATATTATCTGGGAACAGTTCTGACATCATGGTCCATGGCAATGGCCCAAAACCAAAGTTAAAAACTATGATGTACACAACCAAGCAGACCACTGGCAACCAATACAAACTGGACATGTCATGACCATCATCCTTCAGGAAGAAATACAAGCCCAATGGCGTTTCTGCTATCAGACATCCAATTGCTGATATCATCAGCAAAGATCTCCTGCCTAATTTATCGACGACAAGAGGAGTGACGAATGCAGCTATTACTTGCACTCCACCAATGATGATTGACGAAATGTCCGCAGGTATCGTGCTGCCCGTGTCCTCGAAGATGATTTGCGTGTAAAATATCACAACGTTGACCCCTGACAGCTGCTGCGCGCTGATCAGTGCCAATGAGATTGTTAACGCTTTCAGGTTGCTCTTGCTGCTGAATATATCGGAAAACTTGCTACCCATATATTTGTCCACGCTCTCTTTTATTTCCTCAAGTTCCTTCTCCATTTTGCTATCAGATGTGCACCTGTAACAAGAACATTAACATGTTAAATATAGAAAAGAATATATTACCACAGTAAACTAGTATTAAATCTGTTATCTAAAGCGACAAAATAGAGATGAATGCGTTTCAAATTAGTTGACCTATCACACTACTGCTGGATACCGACTCTGTATGAAACAGTAAGGGCTTTGGTCAAGTTTTTTCTTGATTGACCAGAAACTTGATTGATAATAATTTACAACGTGTTCCAAACTTTAGACCACAAAACCATCTTGTCGGTTATGCACAAATCAATGAGCTGTAGAAATAATTATCTGAGAAAGACCTTGAAGGGTTTAAACACTTACGGACTGAACTCAAGTTTTCTGTTTTTGTGTTGCTATTACGAGTTCGATCTATAAATACATACCTCAGCTTTTTGAGGCAGTCTCTGGCCGCTTCTTTCCTATCCTTCGCCACGAGGTAATACGGCGATTCAGGCATTGTGATGAACGTAAGTATAAAGATGACCGGGACAAAGGCGCAGATGATATTGAACACTGTGATGCTGACGTATGGGCCGATGACGTATGCGAGAAAGAAACCAGTCACCTCGAAGTTGTTCATCGACGTCGACATCATTCCCCTGATCTTCACTTCCGACACTTCGGCGATATACGTTGGGAGGACGGCAAAAACGCCGCCAATGGAGATTCCTGATAGTATCCTCGCCACGTAAAACATGGCCAACGTTTCGGCGAAGATGAGCATGAGGAAGGAAGCGGCCAAAGGTACGCCCAAAGCTAGTAGGGCCCACTTCCTGCCAATGTGGTCGGCGGCGAAGGCGGCGATGAAGGGTCCTACCGCGGCCCCTACCGAGAGTAGCGAACCTATCCATGATTCTTCGTCTTCGGTGATGACTCTGCCCAGTGGATTCTCGTCCGTCAGATTTGCGTCCAACATCTTTGGTAGGACAGGTGACGTCCATGATTCCATCATGCCGCAAGATAAAATGGAAAGATTCGCTGCAAAGGGAAAAGAAATATGTTATTAATTTCAGTCTGTATTTCAGTCCGTATTTTATTGTATATTTCATTCTATATTTTAGTCTATATTTAAGTCTATATTTAAGTCTATATTTCAGTCTATATTTCAGTCTATATTTCAGTATATATTACAGTCTGTATTTCAGTTTCTATTTCAATCTCTATTTCAGTCTATATTTAAGTCTATATTTCAGTCTATATTTCAGTCTGTATTTCAGTCTATATTTCAGTCTATATTTGAATCTGTATTTCAGTCTATATTTCAGTGTATATTTCAGTCTATATTTCAGTCTGTATTTCAGTCTGTATATCAGTCTATATTTAAGTCTATATTTCAGTCTATATTTCAGTCTATATTTCAGTCTATATTTCAGTCTATATTTCAGTCTATATTTCAGTCTATATTTCAGTCTATATTTCAGTCTATATTTCAGTCTATATTTCAGTCTATATTTCAGTCTATATTTCAGTCTATATTCCAGTCTATCTATATTTAAGTCTATATTTCAGGCTATATTTCAGTCTATATTTCAGCTCTATGTGTTATTTTATATTTCAGTCTATATTTCAGTCTGTATTTCAGTTTCTATTTCAGTCTCTATTTCAGTCTATATTCAAGTCTATATTTCAGTCTATATTTCGGTCTATATTTTAATCTGTATTTCAGTCTATATTTCAGTCTATATTTCAGTCTATATTTCAGTCTATATTTCAGTCTATATTTCAGTCTATATTTCAGTCTATATTTCAGTCTATATTTCAGTCTATATTTCAGTCTATATTTCAGTCTATATTTCAGTCTATATTTCAGTCTATATTTCAGTCCATATTTCAGTCTACATTTCAGTCTAAATTTCAGTCTATATTTCAGTCTAAATTTCAATCTATTTTCAGTCTATTTTCAGTGTATATTTCAGTCTATATTTCAGTCTATATTTCAGTCTATATTTCAGTCTATATTTCAGTCTATATTTCAGTCTATATTTCAGTCTATATTTAAGTCTATATTTCAGTCTATATGTCAGTCTATATTTGAGTCTATATTTCAATCTGTATTTCAGTCTCTATTTCAATCTATATTTAAGTCTATATTTCAGTCTTTATGTCAGTCTATATTTCAGTCTATATTTCAGTCTATATTTCAGTCTATATTTCAGTCTATATTTCAGTCTATATTTCAGTCTATATTTCAGTCTATATTTCAGTCTATATTTTAATCTATTTTCAGTCTATTTTCAGTGTATATTTCAGTCTATATTTCAGTCTATATTTCAGTCTATATTTCGGTCTATATTTCAGTCTATATTTCAGTCTACATTTCAATCTGTATTTCAGTCTCTATTTCAGTCTATATTCAAGTCTATATTTCAGTCTATATGTCAGTCTATATTACAGTCTATATTTCAGTCTATATTTCAGTCTAAATTTCAATCTATTTTCAGTCTATTTTCAGTGTATATTTCAGTCTATATTTCAGTCTATATTTCAGTCTATATTTCAGTCTAAATTTCAATCTATTTTCAGTCTATTTTCAGTCTATATTTCAGTCTATATTTCAGTCTATATTTCAGTCTAAATTTCAGTCTATTATCAGTATATTTCAGTCTATATTTTAGTCTATATTTCAGTCTATATTTCAGTCTATATTTCAATCTATATTTCAGTCTATATTTCAGTCTAAATTTCAGTCTATTTTCAGTATATTTCAGTCTATATTTCAGTCTATATTTCAGTCTATTTTCAGTCTATGTTTCAGTCTATATTTCAGTCTATGTTTCAGTCTACATTTCAAACTATATTTCAGTCTATATTTCAGTCTGTATTTCAGTTTCTATTTCAGTTTCTATTTCAGTCTCTATTTCAGTCTATATGTCAGTCTGTATTTCAGTCTGTATTTCAGTCTATATTTCAGTTCTATGTGTCATTTTATATTATAGTCTATATTTCAGTCTCTACTTCAGTCTATATTCAGTTCTTTATATGAAATAACGTAACTAAAAAACCATGTGTATTTAAAAACACTTCTTAAAAACATAAAAAGTAAATAAATTACATTTTATAAATGCAAAATTTAATAATCAGGTAAATTTACTATTAAAATCCGTCACCTATATTCAATTAAGCTACAAAACTAGTAATTTTCATGCTCTAATTAGATGCAAAACTAGCATTTGTACATACTACGCACACTTGCTGCTTATTTTTCAAAATTTAGAGGGTTGTTAATAAATGTTGATGAATTTATGTTGAATTTTTCAAAGAACTCATGAAAAGAACTATGCATAAAGTTTGGAAAGCCTTTTTGAATATGCGAAAATCTCAATTCCTAAAAAACTAAACGGAACAATCACCTGATTCGTTTTTTTCCATATCAAAAATATACAGCGCAATCAGTGCTCATTGTGTTTTTGATCATTGAATAACCAAGTTGTCTACGTCAATATAAATCGGACATCCATCATAATTTTTATCCAACATAGATCACTATCAACTCAATTATCTTATATTGTCTTTTCGGATTATAAAAATAGATAATTGTGTCGGCACAATTAATAAAAGTACAAACATATTCACATTCATTTGGAACTTCCAATTAATAACCTGTAAGATTATTCTAATAGCTGTCCATATATCTATACCATTATCTCAATCATACTCAATACAGAATGTAATTGTCTGATCAGTGATCAACTACAAGATAGACGAATTCTCAGGAGCTATTCACGTGATACATAATTACTCATTTTGGTAAAATCTAATCGTTATTATTAACAGTATTGTATTATTATTAATCTATGATGTATAATTATTTATTTTATTAAATTCAATCATAATCTATGACTTAAAATCGATTTAAAATGGATATTTTAATATTACATAAATTATAGAAAATATGAAATGTTGACTATTCTGTGTTCTGTCTGTTCATTATTTATTGTATTATTAAACAATGACAATCTGCCGACCGGTAGACATAATAATTTGGCTATCAGTTATTTTGTGTACCTGATCGTTTCGGTTTCATAATCTGTTATCATTTACTCTACAATGTTTTTTAAGGTTAATACCGATTGTGTTGACCTCATTCATCAATCCATGATGATGAACACGGATTTATCATACAATGTGTATATTATGTTGACCTTGATCTTGATCTTGATGTTGATCAGTAAGTTGGTACTCCTGTCACAATGTGCATTTTTTTTTCTTTCACAGTATACAATTTTTGTTTTTTATTAATGACTTAACAATTGATCATATTATATTAATCTCATGTAGTATACGTTGTTAATCTTGCCTTGACACGAATATTCCATATTGCAATTGATTATATTGTTTATGATTAAATTTTTGTACATTTTCTTCAAAGGTTGTAACTATGTAACTTGATTGGTTATTGATGTTCACTAAATTCTCATTGCATTTGATATTGAAATATTAATTTTATTTGGCAAAAATCTCGAATACTTTTCGGTAAAAAGTGCATAGACAGGTGTGCAGAAAAATATCTGATTAAAATGTAACCCATGATTATTTTTAAAAGTAATATCTAATATTAAACTCTTTTCGGAATTTTATGACGTTAGTCACATTTGTAAGGCAACCTTGGCCATGGCAAGTGTAGGTACATGTTTTAAAATTATTTCTGATTGCTTTTTAATAGCAGAGGCACTGACACGTAAAGCATGTCGCTTCAAATATAAAATTTTAATAAATATATAATCACTACGGAAAAGTGTTAGTGTAGATATTAAACAGAATAAAAACTATTATATTACGAGCATTTATTATGTGTTACGTGACACATGTTATATAACATTAATATTTTTTTGGGATTCCTGCTGGTACTAGAATATAAAAATTTAAAAATAAACATATAATGTATTCAATAGAACAAAATTGCTATTTCAGCTATTTGTAAACATGAATTGTTAGAAACCGTTTGCATGTCCCAAAGCATAAAATTCTCAGGAAAATTGACATTGTCGCATATATGAAATTATGCCTCGAACTTATATAATTGCTTTATTTATTTAATGTTCGCGTATGAATGTATGATGGAAAATTTTCCTTTTGTATACACGTGCGATCTTTTGTCATGGGTTATTAACATGAACATACGGACATCAAAGAGCAATGCCATCAAATAATTTGCAATGTTTATCGAACAAGAGTTGAGACTTTTCTAAGATAGCACTAGAGATCGGTTACTTAGAATTTTATTTTATCTAATTATAGAACAGGTTTTCTTTTTGTCGGTGTTGAACAAACGATTTGACAATTTGTCTTTAGAAAGTACCTAAACCGAATCGCACTATCACTCCATTTTGAATCCGCGCATAAAAAAGGTACAACAATAGCTATTGAATAGCGAACAGGAAATTATATCTATTTGAAACTAATTTATAGTAATTGCATGTAGCGACGATTACTTGTTTTTTTTTTATATAATAGAAAAAAATGACACGTTTATATACAATTGGTACGTACGTATTGTGTACCTATTATAAAATTTCAATAATTATTGTTTTGAATAATTTATTGGAAAATTCTGTGCTTAATACTTAATAACTGAAATTAGTAACACACGTAGCAAGCATTTAACTTAAGATCTGAAATGTATAAATTGGTAACAATGGAATCTTTTTTGTTGGAATTGTTTTGAATTGTTTGAAACTATTTAAACTAGTTTTAAATATTTTCGTTTGTAGATTTTATCCTCCTTACATGATTATAATAAGCTGTACAACATTTTTATTAATAGTTATTATTCTAAACACGGTTATCTTGCGTCAATGGGTGAGTAAAGTATAATTCAATCCATGTTCTATCAATTTATTTTATTATTACTTTAGTATAATTTATTGCCATTATCTTTGTGATATGATTCTATGGCAATGAGATTAACATAAGTTTTATGGTAGTGAACGACTACTAGTAAATTCATTATAGAATAACAAACAAACAATAATAAATAAATAATAATAATAATACTCTTTGTTCAAAAACAAAGAAAATCAATATTTCTTGTTTGAAGATGGTTATACATACATGAAGCCAAAAATTGAATTGATTCAAATGATGCATATGCTATAAAAAGGTAATATTGGTTTTTCCTCATATTTTACTTAGCAAATGCATTTATGGCAATAGGTTGCTAGATACATTGTAATGCCAGTATTTTTTAATAGAATCAACATAAACCATCTGCAACGTTATTTGGTCACATAATAAATTTATTGGAAAACATTTTTACATTTAAAACTTGAATTACTAACACATACATACATAATTCAAAAATTTTATTAAAACACTAAAATACGATGAATTTATCTGCTAAGCAGTGGATACTTTTTATCTCTAGAATTGTTTTCATCTTTCAAACTTATTGTTAAGTTCTTTGATTGTTATAATAGTGTAACATCATTTGTTCCTTTCTTTTTCTAGTTCATTCTATCAATTTATTTTTGTTTGCTTTCGAAAAGATAAATACAAACTTTGAACAAAAATGATGAAAGCGTATTATAAGAACATTATAGTAAAGGTACGATGTCATATAACAGCAATGTTTTGCAGTGTGTATCACATAATACAATAAAATAAATTGACAATAGTTTGATAAAGTATGTCCAAAACAGAAGCAACCAATGAACAGTGCATTCTATGAGGTTTGCAATGCAGATTAGGTGTGATAGGAAATAGTGATAAATATGGTGACAAACTGGTCTGCAAGAACGTTTGCATTTAAACGTACATACCTGCAAAAACAGCGGCCACGAGGAGCCTCCTCTTCGCTATAACTTTAAAACTCAACATGGTTAACGTATTAAAATTCTTCGTTTCGTTGCTGAAGAATGAAGGTGTAAAGTAAGCAGTTCACATTTGCAGCGGGCTTGTGTTCAGCGTGTTTTCCTAGCCTCTGCTGGACTGCTGTATTTATTGTCGTTTCTACCTCGTTGCAACAACGTTACCCATAATATTCACCGGCGGTACTTCGCTAAACACTGACTGAATTTGAAGCGCCAGCCTCAGTTTTATGATATCGGCCGCGAACCACTCGAAGACACTCTTATCGAAAAATATTTCGCGACAATTGATTCAAGATCATCGCCGTACGCTAATCTCAATCTACTGTTGTGATCAGCCGCTATAAACATTTGTTGTGTGCACAGATTTGCGCCATCCTTTCACTATAGCCCACTTCTTTAGTTTTGGATGAGGATACCAAGCATTCAGCACTGATATTCTATGGATTTTGTATTGTCAAATTATCTTGTATAGGTATTAGTCTTATCTAGTATCATTAGGAATAATTGTTAACAGTTTTTGTTTGCTTTTTTATAGATACCATTTCACTGTAGTTCTCAACATGAAAATTTCTCGTATTTTCTTGATCTTAAATTGCAGTTTGTCATTTAAGGACACTGTACGAATAATTCTATCCTTAAGTTAGGTAGTTTGATTATTTACAAACAATTGCTTGGTGACACTGACCTTTGTAATTGGCACTAAAAACTCACCAATTTAATATTTTGAGAGCATACTTTTATGCTGTGTGTAAACAGTATCTTCAGTACAGAGCCGGCACCAGAAATCTCCCGTCCATTTGTTTCATAGTCTTATGCTTGTCAACCATTAGTACTAAGTGCAGTTAATTAATATTACTCTGTACTGTTTTGATTTTAACTATCATTTGGGTCATGAAAAAGGTCAACAAATTAGATTTATGATTTTTAATGATTACTAAACTCGTGTTAGTAAGCAAGTAATGGAAAGTTTTGTTACAATTTCTTGTAGGAACTCTTGTTTGTTAACATAGTCGTTTCACATAAACAGACGTTGTTCGGGATAATTTGGAAAAATAACCAAGACTAATCTTCCAAATTGGGCATAATATTATGTAAAAGAATCATCTGACTATTTTTCATCCCTTTAATGGGCAAAAGTATAAAAAGATCGGTCCAAATGATGCAACGGATAGAGCTGAAATTTGTTCATCACCAGGAAAGAATTGGATTGTTTTTGGTGACAATCTGACAACCAAAAGTGGCTAATGTTAAAGGGATTGAACCAATTTTGACCAAACTGATATCAGTTCATCCTCAAATGACTTTAAACATGTATGCCAATTTTCAGATCAATGGGATGAACGGTCTGGCACTGTATACGTTTATAGACACGGTCTAATCGAATCCTCAGCCTTAGTCGATATGGTTGCGACTTGACAAATTTTGTTATTGTGATAATGTTATTCTAGTTTTTAGTAATAATATTATTCTATGTCGGGTGGATGATAGTATCTATCTTAATTAATGCATTTGAAAAAGAAAAACTAATGTTGTCTTTTATTATATTTTGGCTTTTGCTCCTTAGTAAACTTCTTATTATTGCACAATACTGTATATTATGTTCCATAAAAAAGTGTGACATAACATAGTGTGACATGATTTTAATTTTTTCTTAAATTTATAGCCATGGTTTAATCCTTTCTTAAATTTATGTTGTCTATACGTTTCTTGAGATTTCGGAAATACGCGTTTTGAGGTCTCTTGAATTGATTGCAATGATTTCTGGAAAATGTATGTATGTACGTGTGTGTGTGTATGTGTGTGTGTATAGGTACGTCTGTGAACATGATAGCGCCCAAACGGGGCAACGAATCGGGCTGAACTTTTGCATACTTACTTAGAATTGCTGGGGGACGAACTGGATTGTTCTTTGTAACAATCTGACAACCGGAAGTGGCAACTGTTACATGCATCTTATAAGGGGTTTAACCGATTTTGGCCAAACTGATAAATAAATATGTATACAAATTTGTAGATCAGTGCGATGAACGGTTTAGGTGCTATAAGGGTTTCTAGAAGCAGTTTGACAGAATCCACAGACTTCGTGGTTGTATTGCAAATTGTCAGATTTTAACAAACGGCAGTGCCACTGACATTATATGACATTAAATGTCAGTATGACAAATTTCTGTCACTGAAACTGACGTTAGGTAGGGTCCAGAGATGGCTCTGGCTTTACTAAATTAAATAATTGCAAAAGTGTTCAGGCACTTTAGTGTGCCAACGATTTAGTCGGAAAGTAGGGTAAGGGCCACCATATTGTTCGTGATTGTGTATTACATTCGATGCAATTAACTTTCAAATATTTCACATTTTTCCCAATTATCACCAATTATCACCAATCTGTCAAACCCACAGAATCGTTATAACCAAATCTGCTATGTTTACAGTATATTGATAATAATAATTTGCATGTTAGAAATACCTCAAATACCTGTATCGTACAGTTCATCAATGTTTTACAAATGACTTTGTTATTTCGATTTGTTATGAATGCTCATTAATTAATATTCGGACAATACATATTGCACATCCTGCTTTTTCATCCTGCGAACCTGTCTGTAATCTGTTCAACCGTCGCGTCAGTAATTGGCAGTAGTTTCCGTGTGATAATTTATGAATAAAACTACTTGAAACATTTTATTTAGGTTTTAATATTTTTACTTTCCGACTAGTACCCTAGAAGGAAAGTATGTATTGTAATCGACGAAAAAAAATTGAGATTTCTGCGGAAATACACGTTTTGATGTCCCCTGAACCCATTGCAATGATTTCAGGTTTCTTACAGAAGCAGTTTGACAGACTCCACAGCCTTCGTCGCCGTGTTGCAAATTGTCAGATTTTAACAAACGTCAGTGCCACTGACATGACATGACATTAAATGTCAGTATGACAAAAGTCATTGTGTTCTAGAAACGTGGCGTTACGTCGGGTCTAGAGTGACTGTGGCTTTTGAATAATTGCAAAAGTGTTTAGACATTGCTGCCGACGTAGGTAGTTTGACATGTGGAAAACCAACTTTAGATAAGTCGCGTTCAATTCTAATCGTTGAGTTATATATTGTTTCATTTTTCAGTAGTTCAACATGATTTATGACTGTTTCGGTGGAATTTTGTTCTAATTTATATCAATTTAGATTAGACGTGTGTTTCAAAATTACGTGAGTCAGATGGCAATGAGAGAGACTTGTGCGATGCGATTTTCATCCCGACAAATCAATCAATAGACAAAAAAATAAGAAATCGAATCAGTGTTTTAAGACAATATATATTGTTTTAAATGTATTAAGTGTGTCGATTTGTCATTGTGGTTTAAAAAAATGGCATCAAATCGGAAATTTGGATCTTATTACGAAGTATTTACCGATCGATCATATAAAGTACCTACGAAATACAATTGGTGTTGAGCTAGTCGGTACTTTTTATCACTTTTGCAAAAATAGTAAGTAAAAGCAAAATAGTAGTTTTGCGTATCAATATTTTTATTGTTGTCCTCATTACATGTAATAAATAATTTGTTAAAAATAAATAATATAAAATTTCTGTGGTAAAATTGGTTTAGACTGTTTTATTATTATTAATATATTGTTACTGAATGGTATTTATAGATACATAGCTATAACACAACCATGTTGGTAAATTTTGTTTGCCAAATTTGGTACAGTTTGTTTCTGTTTATACTATGCAAAAATATCAACACAGATAAAAAGTATGTCATGGCAAAAAAATACCAATCAATCAAAATATTCTTGGCCAAATCTCATTTATTCAACAAAAGATTTTTTTGCACTTATAACTTGCTTAATATTTTTGCGTACCTAATAAAACTCACCAACAACGTTTGACGTCATGCTGTACTCAATACACGACAATATAATTTGCCTATTTCACAATTAAAATGTACAATTATAGAGGATAAACCAGATGCGGATCACCTTTTTTTATTAATACGCACATTATGACATACATATTAAGGAGATCGACCATCAATTTATGGATGATTTGAAGTGCGATATATAAAATTTAATCTACCAGAAATGTGTTTTTTCCAATACTTTGCAAATGTGCTATTGGGGATATTCGTCGTGAGACGGAAATAGTAGTTCGCCCAACAAAATCAAATTTTAAACTTAAAAAAGAACCAATTTTTTTTATAGATCATACGGGTGGTTTATATTTTTTTGTGACTGGGGGGTGCCTAATATTTGTACCAATATTGTAAGATAAGTTGGTATTGGACATATTGCTAATTGATGGGCTAAAAAGAGTGCCATTTCAGCTCAAATTAATAACCAACAATGGTTCCATTTGGTTCCCTTTATCCAAAAGTTGATATAGGAATTTGGTCCAGTGAAATGACACAAAAGTGTCAAAAAATACTATAAGCTTATACAGTCAGCTTATATAAAGCCCAAAAAAAGCCAACGCATGCTTAGAGAATGTCAGTGCCATCTCCCCGCCAGTAGAAAAACCACTGTTTTTCTGATTCAAACACTTAATCTTTTACTCAAATCTGTTATCATTCTCTTCCAAATAGAATATTTACTTATCTCGAGGCCGATCTTTATTTCAAATAAAACCAGATTTATTTCATTAAAATGTATTTCTGCAATTAAACCCAAACAGTTTCTACTATTACGGAAATCACGGAAAACCATTTGGTATAAAAAAATCGTTTTTTTTTTCAGTGAAAACTATTTCCTTTTACTTCAAATGAAATATTTGTTTCAGCCCATGCAGCTCACTTGTTTTGCTTAAAAGAAATATGTTCAAAAAATACATTTCTTTTCTCTCAGCGTAGAAGTAAAAATTTATAATAGTTTTTGGCCTCTTCCAGTTTTTTTTTCTCAGTCCTTTTGAAGCATTTCGGGGTTCCAGACTTTTTTCCAGACTACATTATTATTTTCATTATTATATTCCATGCATTCTGTGGACCATCAATATTATGTATGAGTTTACACTGCGGACACATATCGTTTCTCTAATTCATAAGAGTGGTTCGTTGAACTGGCTGAATTCTAAGAAATAATAACTTTTTCATTCATACCTACTTGAAAAATTTTCCATCCACAGATAACAAGGCTTGTTTCTATTTATATTATTCTTGTATCCACCGATAGTTTGTATGGCTCAGTCGCCATGACCTTATTATATCATCGCAATTCCTCAATGATTGGGTTTTTACATTTCCTTTCTTATTGTATACTACAATGCTTCCATTTAAGAAGCATCAGAACGATACTAAATCTTTCCACAAATTTGTCCTTGTCCTAAAGTTTAGCTGACACATTGTGCAAAAATACCGTTATCGATGTTGTCAGTCTAATTTTAAGATTATCAGAAAACCACAACGGAAAGATCTGCAATTACCTATATGAACAAGATCGGAGATAGTAGGTTTATCTAGATATTCGTTCACTTGAGATGTTCTCTACAACTTGTGATAAACATACTGCGATTTCGCACAAATGGATTCATATTTAATCGCATATTTAATCCATTTTAAATTACTAATTAGAGAGCATTATAAATAAAACTCTTCAAAATGCAAGTGTAGTTGTTATATTGGTACTATGGAGTTCAGATTATATTTTTATTTATATCATCATCTTGTAATGACGAACATGCTAATGTAACTGACTTGTAGAGTAGCTCTCAAGGAAAGTGACAGATAATTGCTTGGTCAGCATTAATTATAAAATTATTTCTTCAAAATTGGACAAGAAAATGGTGATTTACAAACTGCAGTACAATCCCACAAAACCACATGTAAAATAAAGTCATTTTAATGACAAAAACGTTCATCTGATGTTTTTTTGCAAAGTCATCAGCATCGGTAGTCACTAATGATTATGTACTGTAGTTTTGTACAAATTGCCACTTGTTATGGTTTTTTTATTGTTGCTGTAGGTCACAGTGAGTTTGAAATGTCATAGACGACTTTATAATAATAGGAGGGTATCGTTGGCGTTCTAGTCTAATAAGTATTTTGTACTTTTTGCCTAAATTATTCACGGGATCCGTAAACAAAATGAAAATTGGTCTACAGTAGGAGCAGGAAAGTCCTCATCATTAGGAAAAATAGTTCATTATTTTTCAGAAAATTAGGTTCTTTATAATAGCACAAGGGAACAAATTTCCAGCTTTCTGATGAAAAAAAAAATTTGTTCCAGATTATATTTGCCTTACATAACTAGAAACTGAAAGTGGATTTATTGTAACAGGTCTAGATTTACAGATACAGCAAAACTGAGAAAACAGTTAACAAATTATATAAATTCAAAGAACATGCTGCTTTCAAGCTGTATTTTGATGAATCGATAAAAAGGCACCATTCAGAAGGATCTTGGGAAATATCAAACTCGTTCATAAGACCCTCAACATCGTGACATACACGTAAAGATCCTTCAATTTTAAAATGTGCTTTAAAAGGCACCTCGTGTCACACCTCGTGCGAAAAGATTCCATTCCTGTGGCCTAGAACCTAATAACTCGGCTTTTTCTTTTGATAAACCTAAGTCTTTAACCAAATCATTCAGTTCGCACTGGTTTATAAGGTGAGGTGAGTCTAAAACTCAAATGGTGAAACTTTACGACTTGCCTGATTTGGCAGAGTGATTTCAGACACTCTGTCAACTCTGGCGCACTTGGGAGGGGATGGTTCTCTCCATAGAGGATAAGTAGCAATGCTGATGGCAAATTTGGATATTTTATTTTATGCTTATCCTTCCTCGAATATCCGGAGACGCTTATCGTGCAAAAATAGCAATTGTCTACAACTCTACATGATTGGAAGGCTCTCGCCATAACATGGGAACTGCAAACGGCATTTTCTTTTGATTTCCTTTCATCCACTTTAAAAGTCTGATCTAACAGGAAATACAGCATATATTAGGTGTCCATGGCTGTTCCACATCTCCAATCCTAAATCCAAAATAGCAGCAGTAAGTTGCTTTTAACTCTTTCGTAATTTTTTTCAAATATGTCACTACATAACAACCGCACATGTAACACAAATTATTTGATGAATTTTTACAACTTTATACAAATTTATACAACTTTCTGTATAACTTAACTTGATAAAATAACACAAAAACTTGTTGATTCGTAATATTTTGAACAATCTGTTATGAGAACGTATGCAGTGTATGCACAGAGGCTAATTCAAGTTAAATACATGACTTCAGATAAAATGGATCTTAGACCTGTCACAACACTTTAATGATTTGACCTATGAAAAGTGATCAACTAAAGTATGTGATACTCGTTATTTGGTTCTAGGCTACAGGAATGGAAATTCTGTGCGTACTATGATGAAAATACTGGCTGTAAGTTTGCGTATATGTATATGTATGTAAAAAACCCTAAAATTACATTTTACATCTCCATTTATTAACTCAAATTAGAAATCCGTGACAATCTCAACTATGGACATAGTGTTAGCACCGTCTACATTCATAACAATTCATTAATTAACAATATATTGTTGTCAAACTAGATTATCAATCAATAGCTTAATCCTTTTTTGGAATGTGACGCTTTCCTCGTCTTTCCTTTCCTTTCCACCCGATATAAGAGTAATTGTAATCATTAATCTAAAATTGCAATTAATTTAATTACTTTTGATGATTATTTATCACGAAGATGCATAGAAGAATAATATGGCGACTCAAATAATGCAATCATTATTATTATACAATAAGCAGGCAGAATGATTTTTAGAAATTGTAAAAATATGTAAAAATCATGAAAAGTCTTTTTAATTTTTATAATTATTATTTCTTTTATTGATGTTTATTTATGTTTATAGGCCTTTGATATATCTAAATCGCAAATTGTTTTATCCCGCACACACATACACACATAAACAGTGAGTTAGATATTTTATTATATCAACACACAGAAAAGATAAAGCATGTTCAATAAAAAGAAAATATAGTTTACTATGGAAAATATTGGTAGGTTGACCATTCAAAATTTTACAATTGAATAAGTTTTGTTGAATAATGTTTTTGTTACATAATTTACTGAGTTTCCGTCGAAATAATTTTGATGTGTATAAAGTTTACTTGTTGTATTTCTGTTCATGTAATGATATTATGTCACCTTTATAGTTCAACTACTAGTTTATATCCAGAAAAATGATAAAATTAATGCACTTCTTATCTTTATACTGATGATACAAAGTGTATCAATATAGGTTTCGTTGATCTATTTATAGAAACTGAATTTAATATAAAAAATAATAGATATTTTGATAATTGCCATTAATAACTAAATATCCTGACGTTGTTACACGTATCTAGACTGGTTATTTATAAATTTCCACTTAATCTGATAGTAATCAAAATATATCAATACAAACATAATAGGCATACGCATAATATCGACACATGATTGATCATACTCGTCCCTTTGTTTAATTTTGCATTTTTTGCTACTTTATGTGTAGTTTTTTACTACATGACTGACATGCATGGTTTACATGCTATATATAACTTTTGGTAACATAACGCTGTGATATAACATATCATCATTGTATAGGCTTTATGCAATGTCTGTCCATGTCAGTCTATTTTGCTAAAGAAGATTGTTTCCATATAAGATTATGTTGACTATCCATTGGCAAATGTATGATTTGGTTAGAGGAAAAAAATAAGGAAACAAGAACATATAATCTAATATAATTTCCAATGATTATTTCAGCGAGAACTATGAAAATAAATTTAAGTACATTAATATTTACTACAATCGGAATAAATAATATAGGTTACAAATACAGTCATTTCGAGAGCTATATTTAAATAAAACTGATAAACAATCTGAAAATTTGTTAAAAATTCAAATGTACTCTTTACTAATAATATAGATAGAAGTTCAAATAAAGATTGATCACTACTTAAAATAACTATCTTAAGATAAACAAATTCTGTTTAAACTATTTTTTTTCTACAATAAAACAAGAAACCCCTCAAAATTTAGCTTTACTTTGCAATTAGTACCCTAAAAGCAAAATATTGTGATCGATGAAAAAATTTCAGTGGAAATGTGCATTTTTGTCTCATATTGCAATGATTTCTCGAAAATGTATGTGAGTTTATATGTGTGTATGTTTGTATGCACGTTAGCACCCAAACGGTACAACGGATCGGGCCAAAATTTGGTATTCTTACTTACAATTGTCAGGGGATGAACTGGATTGTTTTTGGTGACAATCTGACCATCGAAAGTTAGAAATGTTAAGTTTTCTTAGGGATTATTCCTATTTTGATCAAACTCGTACCAGCTCATCCTTCAGTGGCTTTAAATGTACGTATCAATTTACCATCAATGGAATGAACTGCTTAGGTGGTATAAGCGTTTATAGAAGCAATCTGGCAGAATCACATCTGGGCCACTATGGCTGCGAATTAGCATATTTTGATAAACGTCAGCCACTGACATAACACGACAATGGGGGCGTTCAGCCAGACTTGACACTTGTCCATAACAATCAGTTGTCCATAACAACCAGTTGTTGTGGATAAGTGTAGCAGTTTGCGCTCACTGCTACCTAGCCTGGCTGAACGCCCCTATTGTTAGTCTATGGCTGACGTTAGGTTAGGATCTGGATGGGTCAAGAGAAACTGTCGGAAGGTTGGGTGAGGTCGGTGAGGATTTTTTTAATACATTCTTGAAAATCTAATGGTAAATATATGGTGTGGTTTGAGAAAATAAATAAGGAAGTAGAACCCAAAATGTTGTATATTTTACAAGCGATAACATACAAACAGAAAGATTAGGATATCGTTTGAAGTTTTAGACACAGTTTTTTTTTAATGAAAATATCGTACGTTCATATGTACTTACTTCATATAATGCAATCGGAATAATGTAATAGGTATAGATAACTATATTTAAATCAAATCGATTCATCATTTCGTATCAAAGCAATCTAAAATAAGGTCTAATTTTAACTATTGCGATATAATCTTTGGATAAAGTTACAATTTTTTGAGAATATTTCTGAAGTCAAATTTATTAAAGTTAAAGACCTTATGTTTAGTAAAAATCTACCGTACATCCATTGCGGTGTATGCTTTAAAAACAATTGTTATAAAAGCAGATGTCAACAATTTTTGTGAAAATGTTGTAAAATGTCTCATGATTTAACGCCATCAGAAATTTAAATAGACCTGCAACAAATTCTTTATGGTTAATTAGCCTTGCGTAGTTGGCAGATATTTTTACGAAGTGCAATGAAATAAATTTTTCTTTACAAGGAAGAACTATTACAATTTTTAATATATGAGACAAAAATACGTATTTTAACAGAAATTTCCAATTCTGGATCACTACAGTCGTAATTACAGATGATGCAGGTTCCAGAGCAAGTTTAGAACACTTGCAAACATCTCTTTTCTAATATCTTCCACAGTCTGGTGATGACCATTTCTGGGTTCGGAATCCATTTGCGGTCACAGCTAAGACAACAAGCTTCAGTGTAAGTGACTACAAAAAGTTCATCGATTTAATTAGGAACTTTGATTTAAAAGTAAAATATAAGGAACTACCACTAAATGATTTCTGGACTAATTTAACAGAACAATATCCCGAGATAATAAAACAAGCGATTCATATTTTAGTTCCTTTTTTCCGACTACATCGTTTGCACAATACAGTATCTAAACACTTTTGCAATCAATTTGTAGCCATAGCCACTCTGGACTCTATCTAACGTCAATTTCTATGAGATAATGACATTTGTCATACTGATATTTAATGTCATATAATGTCCGAGGCACTGATGTTTGTCAAAATCTGACAATTCGCAACACAGTGACGAAGGCTGTGGATTCTGTGAAACTGTTTCTATAAACCACCTAAACCGTTCATCCCACTGATCTGCAAATTTGTATACGTATTTAAAGTCACTGGAGGATGAGCTGGTGTCAGTTTGGTCAAAATCTGTTAAATCCCTAAGAAAATGTATGTAAGATTTGCCACTTCCGGTTGTCAGATTGTGGCCAAAAACAATGCAGTTCGTCCCCTGCCAATTCAATACGTATACCAAATTTTAGCCCGATCCGCTGTACCGTTTGGACGTTATTTTGTTCGCAGTCATATATACATACACTCACACGTACACATGTACAGACATACGTACATACACACATACATTTCCCAGAAATCATTGCAATTGGTTCAGGGAACACCAAAACGCGTCCATATTTCCACTGAAATCTCAAAAAAAAAATCCGTCGATTACAATAGGTACATACTTTCTTTCAAGGGTACTAATCGGAATGTAACAGAAATAGTATCTACAAGTTTACTAAAAGTTACGTGCGATCATTATTCCAATCGTTATGCAACTTATAATACTCGTTGATATATATTATCTGTTGCTATTGATAATATAGCTACATATGTGTTTTGTGTAGCAGTGTTAATATTCAATAGGTTAGACAACTTAAAATGCAATTTGCGTGCTGTTTCAGTTATCGTGTACAACGTTAATGAATTCTGTGATTGGATTCACAATCTAAACATATTATTTGTAAATCAGTGAAGTGAATAAAATATGAATTTTCCTTTAAATTTTATATTTAATATTATCAAATAAAATAATATTGATATGATTAATAGTTATGTGTCAAATTATTAAACAATTTTAACTTACTTTTGATCAGTTTTTTCGTATTTTATTTATTTTCACTGTTTTATTTATAAATATCAAATACAAACTTGGAATTTCCTTTTAACGTTCTCAAATTAAAACGCACGTGTTTTAAAAGTCATAGCTTTTAAAACAATGGATTTTCTGTCATAAATTTGCCATCTTAATTACCGATTTATTGACTTCAAAACATCGTTCAAAATTGTTCAAAATTATTCCGTAATTTCGATTTGATTAGAAATTTGTACGAAATGCAACACGTTTTCAAATAAACATTATTATATGATATGATCAGGACATGGCAATACTTGTGCACGATAAATACAAAACTGACAAGGTAAATAACAACAATAATAATCACAATTTATTTGCAAACAATCGTTACATAATAAAATAGCATGACGCAAAAACAAATATCACTTTTCGAAAACTGGAAATATCCAGTTTACCAAAATCTCAATCTACAATCCACATTATCATTATATCTACAAGAATTAATTAGTGCCAATTATAAATATTCGTTTTAGAACAGCCTTGATACATATAATGGTTCTAAAAAAATCTGCCCAGAGCGTCGTATTTTTTAATAGACACAAGTTTCACTGTCTCTCAACTAAGAATGCAAATTTTATTTAGGTTATATAGTGATCATTCTTATAGAGCTATTAGAACATAATAATAATTATTTTGCAAAGTTTATAAAACACACACAGAAATTATGAACTTAAAATAGCTTGAATCTCCTGGAAAGATTTTCCTTTCGTCTCGGGCACATAAAACCACGTGACCACGAACGCCACAATGTCCAAACCAGCAAAAATCCAGAACGTTCCTCCCATACCAATCTCATCAGATACATTATGGAAGAATTTTGTCATGACAAATGCAATAAACCAGCAAAAAGAGGCAGTCACCGAACTTGTAGATGCCTTCAAGTTACTTGGTAAAATCTCTGCCATAACTGTCCATGGCAAAGGCCCAAATCCGCAGTTGTATGTGATTATGTAAAGCACCAATGTCAAGATTGGTAACCAGGATATTGCATCAACGTCATGGTCTGTATCATCCTTTAGGAAGAAGTATAATCCTAGAGGAATTTGAGATATCGCCATACCAGCTGCTGATACCAAGAGAAGCATTTTCCTGCCTAAACGATCAACCACGCTTGGTGTTATAAAACTGGAGACTAACTGGACTCCACCGATGATCATTGGAGGTATTTCATCGCTGAGGTCTGTTCCAGCATTTTTGAAAATTTGCTGGGCGTAGAAAAGAACGATGTTGATTCCTGACATTTGCTGGAAGAGCATGAGTAGATTTGCTATGATGAATCCCTTAGCGGTTCCTTTGGATTTGAAGACATCGAAGAAAGTTCCAGCGTTCTCCTTATCTTTTTGTACGGTGTCCTTGATTTCCTCCAACTCTTTTTGTACATCAAGGATACTCTTATTCCTCAAACTACTCAAAGATTGCTCAGCTTGTTCTCTCTTGTTCACCTCCATCAAGTAATACGGCGAATCTTTGGTCAGCACACCAAAAGTCACCACGAAAACTACTGGCATTATGGCGCAGATTATGCTGAACCACATAATAGATATATAAGGACCGATGACGTAGGACAAAACCAAACCAATACTCAAAAATATATTGATTGATGCCCCTGTCAGTCCTCGAACTGCCACATCGGAAATTTCAGCCAGATAGTTTGGAAGTACGCCAAACATTCCACCAACTGATATACCAATCATTATCCTGGCTATATAGAAGAGGACTACTTCTTCTGCAAATGCTGCCATTAGGTATCCAACGGTGTATGGTACGGCTATGCAGATTAAGGTGAGCTTCCGGCCTATTCGCTGGGATAGGTAGCCGAATGGAAATGGTCCTATGACGGCTCCTAACGATAATAGAGATCCAATCCATGATTCTTGTTCTGCAGAAATTATGGCTGACAGAGGGTTGTCGTCTGTTAGATTTTGTAGTTTTGGGATGACTGATGATGACCATGCTAGGCTTATGCCGGTGACAAGGCTGAGGAGGTTGGCTGAAAATGTAAAAAAATCTTTTATTAGTACCTAAGTTATAATATAATATATGGATACTGCTAAAATTATTACACTATTTAATGTTAGCTAGTATGGTCACATTAGGCTGTTTTACTAGCGTGATATTTGCTATTGACCGCTAACAGCATAGTGTGACTACTCAGCAGCGCTGTTTTACCAGTTTCGGTTAGTGTTATAAATGTGATTTACAACACATTTTATTTTTCTAATAGAAATACATTTAAAAAATAATTGGTAATTTTTATGTGGATCATGTGGATGCAATTCACGTCGTAAAAAAAATTTCATTAATTCAAAATGAACTAGTACTGGTTTGAAGACAGTTAATGAGTATCTGCTATACAATTAACTACATACGTACTTGAATCGATAAAAACAAGAAATTTGTGTTTCAGCATTCGACCACAAACAATTAACTCGGTTGCATAAGTACTTCTAATGTATGCCCCAAGAAAAAAAAAAACAAAATCAGATCCGGAAAAACAATACAGAGAACGCCTGTTCCCGCAAAGTGTTTAGAGGTGCAAATTCCTAATGTTTGCATTGCATGTCAAATGTCGATTCAACGAATACATAATTACAATAATATAATAATAACTTTGTTCTAAAATTTATAATCACGATTATATCAAATGAAGAGATATCAATATCTTGATGTTGTGCGATTTAAATTTAATAATCTGATATTTTGATAAACACATTGTATTGTATTATATTGGATAATTTGGTTTCAATCGGCCGTACGATTTATAATATGTAGTTAAGATCATATCAGTGCAGAATTATATTTATCAATAAGAATGTTATGTTTTAATGGAAACGAATTATAATGTAGTGTTGTACATAACAACTGTAACACTATATAAGTAATAATGCCATTTTATTCATATGAAATTTCCAATTAGAAAACAAGTACGGAATGTTGATTTCAAACGATCATCAGAAAGGTGCATATTAATTTATTATGGGCGTTGAAAACAAGACGATAAAATTTCAAATAAATTATATGGAATAGCATTTTACTCCGCATATCTCAATTATTTCCTTACTTAGGAATACATAGGGATATTTTTCTGCGACTTTATCAGATTTTAACCTTGATATCAATGCCAATATGAGTTTGATAAAAACTCAATAAAGTGCGGTTACAATCGTTTGTGATTCTATTACTCCTAACCTGCTTTACTATTTGTTTTCTAACATTTTTATTGGGGTTATAAATTTTTGCCATCACAATCACTATTGTAAAGATAAGGTGGGCTTTTATGGGGTATGCACATTACTCATAATATTCACTAATAATTCGTATTTTATCATCTTTTGCAGAATTCTTGAGATTGTATAGAAATGTGTCAATAAAACGACATGTAGTGTAAGAGTGATACAATTCAAGTACAATTTGTGAAAGTGTACATTACTAGAATTACTAGTAAAAATTACTACAATTTTAAATTTCTATCTATTGATGAAGTATTCTTTGCAGTGGTCACTTGCACATTTGATCAAAAAATGATAAAGCCTATCTATGACACACTTTACAATAAATACTAAGATGAGATCAAAACATTTTCACAATATTACATATGTTAAAAACTATATACATACTCCACTTTCCTTTGTCGTATCTATTAATCCTACTATTTATTGTTATATGAAATCATAATGTTTAAAGAAAAAGAATATAGATGGAAAGGCTCCCTCAATTGTTCTAAGTGACAAAAAGAAATGAAGTGCTATTTATTTAAAGTACATATCGAGACGTTGTTATTTACACCCTATATGAATGTTGATGCCAAATACTGATCAATAAAGCAATAAAATACGTATATAGGTATAATTAACATAAAAATTATTGTAAACATCCATACTGGTGCATAAAAATATCCTCAGGTTTAAACGTAGTAACATATATTTAACTTTCGTATTGGCGTCATTGACTAATGAAGTTCGGCAAGAATTTAACTATTGGTTTGTATGTGCGATATATTGCACATAGCCTAGACAAAAGATGTCTCATTAACATGATAAGGGTTTGAATCATGCCGATTCTACCATTGTTACCGCATTCTTCTAACAAGTAATCACACCTGATTGCATGTTATTGTTGTTAGCATTTAGCACAATCACTAATTAACATATTTTTCTTGTTATTGTACATTTTTTAAATTTTGTTATTTTATTTCATATAAGTTTTTATATATGGTGGAAATAAATACAGATTACCATTTTAACATAAGTTATGGAGTAGTTATGTTACAAGTTTGTAATCTTTAGAAATGTCATTTAAATGTTACCAGTTATAATACGAGTTAAGTAGGTATACGTTTTCCTTTTTCCTTTCCGACTAGTACCCTAGAAGGAAAGTGTTGTAATCGACAGAAAAACTTCAGCAGAAATACGCGTCTTGAGGTCCCCTGAATCATTGAAATAATTTCTGAAAAAGATCTGTTTACGTGTATGTAAAAATTTGGCGAATATGTGTCTATTGGTAATTCTGGACACCCATTGTTAAATGAAGAAGGAATATTATAAAAACCTTACGCTAGTTTCCTATAAAGCTCGTGTTGGACACGTTATTAATGAAGTTATTGAAAATTGTATCAAAATATGTGATTTTTAGGCAATGACAATGGAAAATTAACTTTTTCACTATGTTGTACTGAAAAAAATGTCTATATAATACGATAAGGGATACACAATCAATTTATTATGAAAATTGATCAATTAAAAAATCTTATAGGGTATAAAACCTATTAATAAGTTTTATTAGAGATAACCAAAAATACATCGATTAACTTGTAGCACTTATAGTGGCCATTGTATTAAATGTTGTACTGATTAGATTTATATATGTATTAAAAAAGAACAATCAAATTTAATTATAATGTGACATACCTGCACCAACACATATAAACAAAAAAATCCTGCTGCCGGTGTTGACAATCATCGTCATTTTTTCCCAGTTTTTTCTACTAGAAACTAAACAATCCACTTTTTAAATATCAACGAAGCTATTCACATTTTTACACAGGTTGTGGCTGGCATACCTATGCCAAGTGTCTAACAAATTGATAAGTCGTTATCCGCTTGATGGTATATTTTATTACACATTTACAGGCATATCTTGGTGAACAATTACTTCAATTTTATAATCTGTTAGGTTGACGGTCACGAGAACGAATGCCACTTGTCCGCTTATCACCGTATAAGGGGCCTAAAGACGACTTTTTTTTTCAGATACTTTCTAAAGGCACCTCCTACTGTAACGGTGCAATTAGCAGTGATCGAAAGGTCACTTGTGTTCAAAGCAAAATCGCGATAATAATGGTACGCGTGTGACAATTGCTGATGTATTTTAAATCTGTACACTGCTATTTTTGATAGGTGGAACCGCGGTCATGCGCGAAATGTTTGCGTTAGAAATGTTGATAAGTAGGCAACTCATTTATCTCGTCGAGTGTTTTGGTAAATAATGTAACAACAAAAGTTTTGGTGATATGGTAATGCCGTTTTATTCATCGTTTTTTCTTCTGTAAAATGGAAACCAAGAAATAGTGATTTATAAATTCATGAGAATCAAACCGAATCTGTATATTTAGTATTTGGCCGTGATTTTTTGTTTTGAACATGAGTTTTACTTCTAAACAACATTTTGGAAAGCATAGTAGTTTGAATATAATTTCATAATTTGAATAATGAGTTTGACAGCGCTAAAGTTTGGTATACTTCTTTAAAATTACCAGCAGACGAATTGGATTGTTTTTGGTCACAATCTGACAACCGGAAGTGGCAAATGTTACATGCTTTTTCTTAAGAATTTATCCGATTTTGACCAAATTGACACCACCTAATCCCCCAGTGATTTTAAATACGTATACTGATTTACAGATCATTGGGATGAGCAGTTTAGGCGCTATAAACTTTTATAGAAGCAGTTTGACAGAATCCACAGCCTTCGTCGCTGTATTGCAAATTGTCAGATTTTGACAAACGTCAGTGCCACTGATATGATATAATATTGTGATATTCTAAAACTGACGTTAGATTTTAGTTCAATCTCACTGAGTTATGAAGATATAGGCAACTGTATAAGCATTGATAATAGATCAATGAGATATCATATCAGGCCCCCCTGAGTGTAGCATTCCACTTAACAGCACAACATAACACTCATCGCACATTCTTATCTCATAATCAAATAATCTGCAAGTCGATAACCTACCCTATTAATCATCAGTAGATTTGTGGTTGCATAATATTTCTCTAACCATTCGAAATAAAACAACGCATAAAACGATATTAAACTTATTTATTAAAATAATAGCACGCAGAAAACATTTCTAAAATGTCAACATTTCAAATTAATATCACAGGTCTTACGAGTTAGAAACATTAACAACAGAATCAACAATTTTGTACTTAACAGCTTATTAATGAATATTATTTCTCCTTTCCTTCTAAGATATCTTGAATCTCCTGTAAACTCCTACCTGAGGTTTCCGGTAATAACTTGTAGACGAAAATGGCGGCTATCATGCAGAATGACGCGAAGATATAAAACGAGAAACCAATTCCAATACTGTCACTGACGAATTTAAAATATTTTGTCAAGAGAAAAGCCAACACCCAGCAACCCGAGGCTGTGACAGTCGACGCTGCTGATTTAACACTAGCTGGAAATAGTTCACCCATGACAGCCCATGGAAGAGGTCCAAAACCCATACAATAAGTGGCGTTATACGCAATTAAACAAATAATAGGAAGCCAAAATAGAGATTCAACTGGCAGACCAGCTTCTTTCCTTTTGAAATAATACCCAAGAGCAAATTGAGATAGAGCCATGCCAATACCAGAGAGGAGTAGCAAGAAACGTTTACCTCTCTTATCAACTAGGAGTGGAGTAACCCCACTGAAGATGACTTGGACCAAACCCACTAAAATAGTAGAAAGAGCAGGTGGAATTGTACTTCCAGTTGCCTCAAATATTGTCTCGGTATAGAAAAGAATTACGTTTATACCTGACAATTGTTGGAAGGCAACAAGACCTACTGATAACATTAAAGCCTTCCTCAAACCAACAGACTTGAAGATATCCAAGAAGGTACCTTTCGCAGCTTTGGACTCAGCGATATTTGCAACCATAACCTCTAATTCTTTGGTTACGTTAGACCTAGCCCTCAGTTTCATCAAAGCATCTTCAGCAGCTTTGTTTTTATCCACTGATATCAAATAATAAGGACTCTCCGGAGAGAAAAATATGAATAAAACAATAAATAAACTTGGTATGATCACACAGATATAACTAAACGTGCTTATGCTGGTAAATGGACCTACTGCGTACGCAAACAGTAATCCTAAGGTGATAAACAATTGCATCATGGATCCTAAAGCACCACGAACCGAGTCTTCTGCTATTTCGCCTATATACATTGGAAGAACTGTGAATAAGCCACCAGCACCAACACCGCACAGAAATCTTCCAACGTAAAACATGGCAACGTTGTGGGCTAGCGCAAAACAGATGAACGCTGTTATGAATGGTGCTGTTGACAATAGGATCGTTCGTTTTCTTCCGATTTTATCGGCTAGGATTCCTGCAGCGAATGGACCCAACGCTGCCCCTACTGGCAGGAGGGAGCCTATCCATGATGATTGGTCGTTGGTTATTGGCTCTGGTAAAATCGTAGAGTTGCCGTTGCTTAGTTTCGGTAGCACTGGTGATGTCCATCCTAGAGCTATCCCACATGTGAACGATGCAAGATTTGCTGTAATTGAAAAAGAGATATATTAATTTTGATAGTATATTACAGACTACAGTACAAGAGTTGCTAGTAGCATCTTCAATACAAGTTAGGCAGTATTGTAAAAAAGCTGTTTTACAGATTATGAAGAATTATTTCAAAGCAAATGACGAAAATTCGATACGAAATAAACATTTGGCGTATTTGCCTTGGAAGAAAAGAATGAAAAGATATTAACCTTCCAAGATTTGGTGAAGAAAGGATAAAAACATTTAAAAAGGAAAGAAAGGAATTATCGATTAATATTAATGTATGTTATCAAGGGAATACAATATTACTTGGATGTTGTAGCACTTCAAACAATGTTGAAGTACTTGATAATGTGTCGAATATTGAGATTTGACGACCTTGGATGTAATAACAAAGTCATATGAAAAATATCATCACACGAAGATTATAAACATGAATAACTAAAATAAAAGCTAAAGAATATACCCAAACCAGTTTCTTAATAAATTGTATTGTAAATGTGTGCTTGTCTGCAGTTTTTTACTTTCCGACTAGATTTTTTTGATTTCTAATAATAATTTACTAATTTACAACGTATCTAAAGAAAGACGTGCTTCTTAGTATATCCAAAAATAATATTTTCAATAATAACCATATATATTGCATTATTTCTGAACTCACCCTATTTTACATTTGTGCTTAAATGTATAAAATGTGAACACAACCATGTGATTTGCTTATTCCAAAATCACTAACCTCTCACAGCTTCAGTGTTCATGATGCGTTCGACTGCCTAGACACAAATGATAATGAATAAATTCTGTGATATGCAATTATTAATATCTGTTATGCTATAAACGTCAAACTGAAACTTAATTTAAATAACTCCTATAACACCGATAACATTTCCAATTAAAAACGATGCGATAAGAAACCAAACTATTGGTCCATTTCTTTAGCAGATAGTAAATATCAAGAATCCGCACTGGGGAGTGCACTACAGATAATTTCACAATGCCATTGGATTGCAAATAAACGGTCCGTGATCAATGATCATTGTCAAGTACAAGTGCACGGCCTTTTAGTTTCTGCAATAAATGGATTTCAGTGTTAAGGATTGCGAGAGTGCGTGTTTTTCCTTATTTGTCACATGCGTTTCTTTATTGCAAAACTATATGGTGTTGTGTTTATTCCGTTCATAATAAATATCATGTAACGGTTGTAACTGGTGATGATTTAATTATGTTGTTGGGGTACGCAATGGTCGATAATAAACTGCGAAATGACTACTTCCTCTTTAGTGATGCTCGAATATCACCACCATAATGTTTGATTTGATAAATTGAATTATTGCTGTTTTGTTTTTCTACACATTAGATACTTATGTAACGAGTTGTGGAATATTTTTATTACTATTGCTGCGATATTTATCTTTATGTTTATGTTGGCTGTACGATTTTGGATTTGGCATATAAAACGTTAGGCAGAAACATCAGAATTAGTAAAAAAAAAAAACAATAACAAGCAAAAAGGGGCTTAAAGTTTAATTATCAAATTTCAGAGCAGACAACCTACAATTTTTTCCATGAACTGGGGCACACTAGACCTTTTTAAATGAACAAATTACACATATTAACATACAAACATGTCTGTGAACACGATAACGCCCAAACTGTACAACGAATTGTGCAGACATTTGGTATACGTGTTTAGAATTACCAGAGGACGAATTGGACTGTTTTTGGCTGTAATCTGACAATCGGTGGCAGTTAATCGAAAGTTTGAAAAACAACATTTGAATTTTATACATTTATCGAGAAATAAAGTTGTAATGGGTCGGAAACCCATTATTTATTTATTAAGATATGATCAAATTAAGCGAGATATTTGTAAGAACATTCGGGAATGTCAAAGGTTTTTGCTAGGGTTGAACATCTGGTTTAAGATTTGACCGCGTGTTATAAGTTTAAAATTGAAGAGTTGTCATTGGCTAAGAAGAAATGCTTCCGGCTTCCTTTGGGGTCGAGGGATGCAAACGAACAGATCTCGCTCTTCTCATTTCAACCACCGTCATGTAAAGTACACGTTTTTGTGGAGCGTTCTTAGGCGCTTAAGTTTATCCCTGGTAAGTCTTTTCAACTCGTCTCGCATTTCATTGTAAATTAAATTATTCATATTTCTGCTAAAAGTGTGTCTGTCTAAATCAACTCCTAGGTTTAATTTAAACGTCAATATGTTCAAAGCTTCATTCATTTTTCTATGTAACCTATCAAACGGGATTGTTGATTATTATTGTTAATAGATGTTATTGTTTTGATAAGTGTTTCGTTTCATTTGAGTAGTCTTGCTTTATCAGCCCTTATTAAATGTTAAATACTTAAACGCGTCAGTTAGTAGTCAGAAAATGTGTTCACAAGGTTCAAGAAAAAGAACCCAGTTAGTTTTGCCTTCGAATAAATTGGAAGAAATTTGATGAATTAGAATTTTGACCAGTAATTAAAACCCTTAAGCCGCGCTTGGCCAAAATGCTACTATGTTAGGGAGTCGCGAAAATTCCCGCCATTTTGACCTCCTACAAAGTCATCCATAGAAAAAAAATCGCCAAAACTTTCAGAAGACAAATTTTCACATTTAAAATTTTTACATTGTTTGCTTTTTGCTCTCCAAAATTTGGTTAAAATTGACACCTAGGTAAAATTGACAATGAGAACTTGTAATACACCAGAAAATGTATGCATTTAATATAAATATCAGTTATACGTAATAGAAACAACAATAATATGAACAATACAAATAGTTCTTACTTAGACAATGTTTGCTTTTTGCTCTCCAAAATTTGGTTAAAATTGACACCTAGGTAAAATTGACAATGAGAACTTGTAATACACCAGAAAATGTGTGAATTTAATATAAATATCAGTTATACGTAATAGAAACAACAATAATATGAACAATACAAATAGTTCTTACTTAGACAATGTTTGCTTTTTGCTCTCCAAAATTTGGTTAAAATTGACACCTAGGTAAAATTGACAATGAGAACTTGTAATACACCAGAAAATGTGTGAATTTAATATAAATATCAGTTATACGTAATAGAAACAACAATAATATGAACAATACAAATAGTTCTTACTTAGACAATGTTTGCTTTTTGCTCTCCAAAATTTGGTTAAAATTGACACCTAGGTAAAATTGACAATGAGAACTTGTAATACACCAGAAAATGTGTGAATTTAATATAAATATCAGTTATACGTAATAGAAACAACAATAATATGAACAATACAAATAGTTCTTACTTAGACAATGTTTGCTTTTTGCTCTCCAAAATTTGGTTAAAATTGACACCTAGGTAAAATTGACAATGAGAACTTGTAATACACCAGAAAATGTGTGAATTTAATATAAATATCAGTTATACGTAATAGAAACAACAATAATATGAACAATACAAATAGTTCTTACTTAGACAATGTTTGCTTTTTGCTCTCCAAAATTTGGTTAAAATTGACACCTAGGTAAAATTGACAATGAGAACTTGTAATACACCAGAAAATGTGTGAATTTAATATAAATATCAGTTATACGTAATAGAAACAACAATAATATGAACAATACAAATAGTTCTTACTTAGACAATGTTTGCTTTTTGCTCTCCAAAATTTGGTTAAAATTGACACCTAGGTAAAATTGACAATGAGAACTTGTAATACACCAGAAAATGTGTGAATTTAATATAAATATCAGTTATACGTAATAGAAACAACAATAATATGAACAATACAAATAGTTCTTACTTAGACAATGTTTGCTTTTTGCTCTCCAAAATTTGGTTAAAATTGACACCTAGGTAAAATTGACAATGAGAACTTGTAATACACCAAAAAATGTGTGCATTTAATATAAATATCAGTTATACGAAATAGAAACAACAATAATATGAACAATACAAATAGTTCTTACTTAGACAACTTATTTCATGTATTTAATATATATTATTTAATTTATATATTCTTATCACAAAATGGGAACGTTTCTAAACAAAGTATGTAATCAATAAATTCGTCATATCTCAGATAAAAGGTATTCAAACTTAACCAAATTGATATAAAACCTATACATTTTTATAGAAATTATTTACACACCACCATGTGTTTTATTTCTTACATCTTAATTTCTTAAACCATATAAACCTTTTCTAAACAATAGCCACATTAGATTGTTCAGTAATAATAATAAGTGTGAAAACCAGTGAATTGACCAATTAGAAAAACGTAGATAGTTTAACATTGTATCTATCTATGCACTATAATTTTAAGCTGTTGTTTGTATCAAATCACCAATACTAGACACAAATCACAGCAAATCACAATTGATTTACAATCCGTTTACGGTCTATAAAATAATAAAGATAAACTACCAACAATATACCGAAAGGTATAATGATCAAAAATTATTTTATTGCCGCCAAATAACGACTTTACGTCTATAAAATATTATGATTCTAACATACCTATAGATGCTGCCAAATAGAGGAAAGTCTTCCTGTTGCTTGCTATTTTCTCTGCGGTGGTCATTTTCTTGTCACTGGTGATTCCGTTTGCGTTGCCGCTGTTTATATCTTCGTCGTCTTCTGTAGTGTTGTCAATGACGGTCGCCCCACCAACAGGGGTGTACTCGTACTTGTCCGTCATCACTGCTTATTAGAATGCGAAAGAAATAAGCGCGAATTAATTACTAATTATTTGATATGGACGGCGTTTTGATTAAAATTTTAATTTAAAATGTGCCACGATCATCACTGGTCACTAGATTTGAGTTAAGTGATCCAATTTACCGCACTATCGAGAGCAGCAATATTTATCTAAATACGGTTTTCAGTGTTTCGAAATCAATATGATAAAATACTCATGTTCGAGTGGACGTGTGTATTTGTGTGTGTGTGCAATGATGTATTTTTTGTTTCGACGCAGTTTGCTGCTTTTTAATCATTGTATGTCTTTAATAAGTGATATAGAAGAAATTAGGATTATTAATGACAAAAGTTATAGAAATATTTTCTAAATAATATTAACTGCACCTTTTCACTCTCATACTTCGTTTTATGTTGAGTTTCTTGCAATAATTTCAAATAAAAATTGTCAAAAAATTTTTTGGGCAGAATTTTGTTGAGCCCATTTTTTAAAATAACTTGCCAAGGGTACTACAGTATACTTTTTCTGTAATAAAGAGTCAAAGTTAAGTGACAATTTTTTTTTAAACCACAACTGAAACAATCTACTTTATTTTTATCAATGTCACAACGTTTTTTTTTTCTTTTTATTATTTAAGATCATATTATCAAAAAACTAATTTTTTGAAAAAATTCCAATTATTAATAAACTAAGTGATAGAGATTTTTTTTAAATGTGTCAATTTACTATCAAACGATTTTAGGAAGCATTATTGTGTATTATTGTGTATACAAATTGTCAAAAATTTTTTTGGGCAGATTTTTTTGAGCCCATTTTTTAAAATAACTTGCCAAGGGTACTACAGTATCCTTTTTCTGTAATAAAGAGTCAAAGTTAAGTGACAATTTTTTTTTAAACCACAACTGAAACAATCTACTTTATTTTTATCAATGTCACAACGTTTTTTTTTTTTTATTATTTAAGATCATATTATCAAAAAACTAATTTTTTGAAAAAATTCCAATTATTAATAAACTAAGTGATAGAGATTTTTTTAAATATGTGTCAATTTACTATCAAACGATTTTAGGAAGCATTATTGTGTATTATTGTGTATAAAAATTGTCAAAAATTTTTTGGGCAGAATTTTTTTGAGCCCATTTTTTAAAATAACTTGCCAAGGGTAGACAGTATACTTTTTCTGTAATAAAGAGTCAAAGTTAAGTGACAATTTTTTTTAAACCACAACTCAAACAATCTACTTTATTTTTATCAATGTCACAACGTTTTTTTTTTTTTCTTTTTATTATTTAAGATCATATTATCAAAAAACTAATTTTCTAATTTTTTGAAAAAATTCCAATTATTAATAAACTAAGTGATAGAAATTTTTTTTTAAATATTTTTGCTAGAACGTAAATAGTTGAGTTTCGGAACACCTGTATGTGTCAATTTACTATCAAACGATTTTAGGAAGCATTATTGTGTATTATTGTGTATAAAAATTGTCAAAAATTTTTTGGGCAGAATTTTTTTGAGCCCATTTTTTAAAATAACTTGCCAAGAGTAGACAGTATACTTTTTCTGTAATAAAGAGTCAAAGTTTTTCAGTCAACGATTTTAGGAAGCATTATTGTGTATTAGAATATTTGGGGTGGCCCTCACCCTACTTTCCGACTAAATCTTTGGCACAATGAAGTGCCTAAACACTTTTGCAATTATTTAATTTAGTAAAGCCAGAGCATCTCTGGACGCTACCTAACGTCAGTTTCAGTGACAGAATTACATTGTGTGAGTGTTATGGAAAAGAAAAACATTTCTTACTTGTATTGTGAATGTTTCTTCCTCAGAAAAAAAAAAAGAAAGCAAATTCCCATTCAGAACGCTAAAAACATTATGCTAGCCACTGACGGTTATGAACAAACGTGTTATGAGCAAGGGTACAACTGAATAACTAACTTTACATATCCCAATTTATATGTTATTAGTGTTATTACTTTCATTCCTTGATAAAAATTCCTTACTATAAAAACCAATAATTCTTACCGTAAAACGTCATAACGCTTTTTGCCAAATATAGAGGTCTCATTATTACGTCAAACATTTTCCTCTATTCTATAAAATATGCAAATAATAAAACACGACGCAACCAGTCGCTGATGGCTTCTCCTTAGCGCTACTCAACTATGCAGGATTTAAAATAAAACACTGCTCTCCATACCTGTGACGTTAGATGGTGGTGATGGTCGCAGGAAACTGGAATGATAACTGGCGTGATGACGTTTTGCAAAACGTCAATGTGACGTAATGACCAACTATTCAAACTAATTCACCAAGTCAGATGAGTGGATAAACCCAGCTACAGCATCTACTTGAGCTTGGATGGAATGCACAAAATACATTAATGCAGATATGTATGTATGTAGAAAGTTGGAGGTGGTTTAAGCCTTTGAGCACCTGAGACCGGTAAACTGGGTCCGGTTTATTTATGTGGAACTCGCAATTCGTTGTATTTAACGTGTGAAGTTGTGCGTAATTGTGTGTAACTGATCGCAATTTAGTTAAAGAAATTTAATATTTTGAAACCCAAGTAAACATTAATAGATAAAATTTAACAATTGTTACATATTAATGTTTTAGAGTAGTTTCAAACTAAGAAGAGCACAGTTGTATATGCAACCAATCATACCCAGTGTATGGTTTATAAATTGCCTGTGTATATTTGGTTGCATATACAACTGTGCTCTTCTTAGTTTGAAACATCTATAAGAGTAATTGTGTTATGTAATTTTTAAGAAAATATATACAATGTGTTTTAGTTCAATTTGATATTCCAAATAATTTGTGGGGAATTATGTTTTATCAGGATCAACAGTTCTAGTGGCAATAGATTGTTGCACGTATCGAAAGCTTTCTATTTGGCCGAGTAGGTAGTCCAAATTCGAGACAAAAACCGTTGCAAATGAAAAAAAGGTTGGGGTGGATTTTCAGAAACACACACACACACACATATATATATATATATATATATATATATATATATATATATATATATATATATATATATATATATATATATATATATATATATATATATATATATATATATATATATATATATATATATATATATATATATATATATATATATATATATATATATATATATACAATATATAAACACATTAAACAGAAAATGAAAAACTGATAATTAATGATGCAGTGGAGTATTTTTTTATGCTGTATTTGACTTTTGTCGATTTTATTTTATTTCCGTGATGTTTGCTACCCTCTGATTGAAGAAATCATAAGATGTGCCTAAGACTCTGCCCCACTGCAGACTTATATGTATTCTTATGTATTCTTCAGTCATTCCAAAATCTTACTTCGTATGTCGTAAATAACTAATAACATCACTTTAGAAAATAGGTAAATTTCTTCCTTATGGAGCGCTTAAGTTTTTGACCATATGTTTTGTTGCACGGAGAGACAGCATGTCTACATGTGTGTGGCCGCTCGACCTATATTGCAAAGTTGTACAACGCCGCAGTACAGTTTTGTTGTACTGCGGCGCGGTATCGTCTGTGTCCGGCTTAAGCTGACCAGAATTTAGTAGATAAGTCGGGACAAAATCCCAAGATTTGAAGTCAAAACGTAAAGGGGCTAAACATCATTTGCATTAAGATAAAAGTCAAACGTTTGTATAGAGGGAGAATCTCTGAATGGATGATTATTTTTGAAAACTTCTCGGAAATTTTTACTAGCTATGAAGACTAAATTGTTTCTTACTTTTAAGACTGCTAATTCATTTTAATTGCTTTTTCTGAATTACATTCTTTCTAGTAATGAACTACAATATTCTTGATCTAAGTCATCTTTATAATTGAGATTATCTGCTATTTTATTGCGACTGGTGTTAGGGAATTAAATTATTTCCTCTAATAAACTACAGCATTAATGATCTCAGACAAGATTATTGTTGAGACCACTTTTATTGCAACTGGTTTTAGGAATTATATTATTTTCAGTAATAAACAACAATATTCTTGACCAAAGTCAAGTTTATTATTGATACGGCTTGACATTGTATTGTATTGGATTTTATTGAATTAAATTAAATCTCGTTATAAAACTCGTGTCCTACTCATAATTTTATTAGGTTAAATTTGTGGGAAAATCACCTTTTTTCTCAATATTGGTAGCAAGTTATTTTAACTACATACATGAAGAAAAGTAACACAAGTTCTCTGTGTGGCTGTGGCTTTAAGAAATTAAAAAATGCAGAAGGTTTAGAGACACTTCAATGTGTTAACTAGGTAGTCGGAAAGTTCAGTTCAGTCACTGACTTCACTGGCTTCACTGTCGGTGGCAAAGTTCCAACTGAAATTAGGTTGAGATGCAGAAAAAGGGCAATTTTTCAGTTACTTCTGCATGAATAATAAAATGGTTACAATTTTTTACACAAACTGTGTAAAATGTAAAATTTCAATTTTTCTCAGGATACATATTGTATGTTAAATATTAAATACACATTTATGATTTTCATGGAAACTTTATTATATTAAATCGATATTTTGTCTTATCTACATATAAATTTTACGAAGTTTAATAGTAACGAAGACATGACTGATAAGCGTCATTAGTTCATATCAATACTAAATTTATCAATAATCCATACTTCCTAATGTCAACACAGTATCGAACCAATATGAACTTGAATCATAATATTTCCTTTACAATTGTTACCGTAATTATTTCCAAGACAATATAAAGAATTGTACTTGATGCATACAAAATGCGACCTGTATTTTCCTAACAGAGACTAAGACAGTGATTGTTTACAACATCTTCCGGTAGTGTTTACGTTAAATAACTCACGACAATCCAAGACAACCTTCTTCATAAATATACGCAATTAGTTTACTAATGAGGACTGTACTTGACCGTAAGGTTTATTACACCGTCTGTTGCTAAAAATAACATTTCCCCAAATGCAATCAATTAGTATAGATAAGCAAAATTGTGTATTAGTGGTCATAAATAATGTAGTTTATTCACGTGTTATGCGATAAAACAGTTACTGATTGATAAGAGGACTCCAAATGACTCTTATTATCGTCTTACTTTGTACTGGAGACGAGACATATCTAAACATAGCTCCAATCTTGCAGATATTACGTCAACGCCGAGCTGAATAACTCTTCAGTCTATTTCAGGTTTGTTTCCGTTCAATGCGCTGAACCAACGTGACTAATATGCACAGAATCGCGATTTTTCGAAGATTGTTCAATTGGACAACATCAACATGCCGTTCACACTCTGCTGTCGCTTGTCGAAGGACCATTTTTCCAGTAACTTCCTCTCAAATCACACGTGATTTTAACACCTCGAATCAGGTAGGGTTATTTTTAATAAAAATCTGTGGTTTGATATGAAAAAGGTGATATATGATAATTTTGATATATTTTATTGATTCTCAAAATAGTATAAAACCTTATCAATGAACCATAAGTATGAAGTAATTTGTGATCCTTTTCATACCCAATCACACTTAGAGATGGTGTATTTTGATGGTTACGTTCTTTATTGATGTGTTTGTAATGTTTTCTGTGGTAAATAAATAGTGTAACTAGATTATACCTTAACAGAAACAAATAACATTATCTAATTACATTAATTAATATATGTAATAATGGTTATCTACTACACATGGCGTCATTTATATATTATTAGCCATTTAATGCGTTTACCATAAAACGCAATGTTTTTCATAGTTTGCAAATTCAAAACATGTCTTGTAATATATTAGCATATATTTAAGGATGTAGACTTGCATTGACAACTAATTGGTTTATTTACTTACCAAGTTAACAAATTCAACAATTCAATTGTAACATTGCCTTAGATAAATCACATATTTGCTGGAAAATGTCACCATAATTTATTTTTATTCAATCAATTGATTTTTATATGGTTTGTTGTGACAAGGAAACAAAAAAATAAACCAGTAAAAAATAACAAGAACTGAAGCGAAATAGATGCTTCATATTTCGAAATATCCACCTGCTCTTCAGTTGATTAAGCATAAATTGACATCACTAGTTATCATCTTTTTAACAATATTATAGTCGGTATTGGATATTATCAAAATATCAACTTTTTCCTTTCAAATTCTTTATCAATTTAAGTCAGTTGCATAGACCGACCTCATAGCATTTTCATAAATTGACGATGTATGCAAATAACAGGAGATTTAGATCTCACAATTGAGATTTTGTACAGAATTACTGAATGGAAATGTTATCAGAACTCGCTAGAACTTACTAACTGCTACATACTGCCAAAATAAAAAAAAATACTCTGAAATATTCTGGAAATTCTGATTAGTGTAACCTGATTAATATTGCTGTTTTGTAGCAATGTCTTTTTCGAGTCAAATGGCCTAAAAACTCTTTTAATACATGTATAGCAATATGTTTTACCTGCACAAAAATATTCTATTGCCAATAAAAATATCTATTCAGAATGACCAGGTAAATAATTAATTTGTTATCGTAACAATCAACATTTTGATTAAAAAATATTCCAGTGACTTAAATTTAGGCCGCTTTTATATCTATGCACGTAGCTTGCAAAAAGCAGCATTAGAATGCATTGCATTTTAAAGTACCTTTATTAATTCTGAATCTTGTATAATAATTTGTAATTTTTACCAAAAAATTAATCATTATGAGACAATTTTGATAATAATAAAACATACAAGTATTCTTTTATTAAATTTTTATTAACAATAATCTTAAAATCATAACAAATAAATAAAACAATCTTATCATTAGATTTTGTAGTGCCCATAGACCTGTAGTGCCCATAACAATTAAATCCACACACACAATTTGTCCCAAATTTTATCTAAATGCTCTAGTTTATTGACATCAAATAAAACATGTTCAATAATAAAACAATAAAACTTATAAGATGTACCTAACATATCTCTGAAAAGGTGGTAGTAATATTCGAGATTTGGCTTACTGAATCATAAAACAACTCTCAATATGAGCAAAACAATATACTTGTAGTAACACAACAGAATTTGGGGCAAATTATAGTTATTGATATCTTTGACGTACAGGTCAAGACAAAAATCTGATTTTTCTTCACTATCTATTCAAATATTGCTGGATTTCCTGTAGAGTTTTGCCTCTCGTTTCCGGTATGAAGTACTGCACGAAGAACACACCGAGTATCATAATTCCAGAGAACATATAGAAAGTAATGTGCGGGCCAAGAGCCGCATTCATCATAGGAAAAGTTAAGGTCACTGTAAATGCACACAACCAGTTCGTCATAACAGCCAAACCGCTAGCCAAACCTTTGATTTCCGGTGCAAATAATTCGCTCATGATCATCCATGGTACAGGTCCAAAACCCATGGAGAAAGATACCATGTATATGATGATACTTGCCAATGGTAACACTCCAAGTCCAGCGAAGGTAACTTCCAAATTGGTGAGGTGATAGTACATACCTAGAGCTGCAAGGCATAAAGCCATGCCAATTGCTGAAATTTTCAGGTATAGTTTGCGATTAGCTTTTTCGATGATCATCACAGAGATGTAGGCACTGATCAGTTGGACAACACCAATGATTATCGATGATACATTAGGTGAGATGTCGCCAGAGACTGACCCAAAGATGCTACCAGCGTAGAAAATAACGGCGTTGATGCCACTGAATTGTTGGAGAATCATGATTCCAATTCCTGAGATCAAGGCTCTTCTATTGGCCCTTGAGGCAATCAAATCTCTCCAAGTTGCCTTGCGTTCCTTGGCCTCGTTGATATAAGTATTAATCTCAAACAACTCCTTTTCAGCGTTTTTGTATTGCTCTCCTCGGAAATACTTGAGTTTCTCCTTAGCCTCTCCCATCTTACCTATTTTGACTAGGTAAACGGGAGTTTCAGGCATTAGATAAAACGCAACGCCAAAGATGATTGGCATGAAGGACAATACCACCGACATCCAATACCAATTCAAGAAAGACCCGAATAAATAACTCATTAGTATTCCAGTACAGATAAACATTTGAAAGAATGATCCTAGACTTCCTCTGATCGAAGCCTCTGCTATTTCTCCGATGTACATTGGTGCGCAGACGCACATTGCACCAGCAGCAATACCGGCGAAGAATCTACCAATGTAAAGCATGATTGGTCCATTGGAGAAAATGATGAAGGCCCAGTTTAACATGAAGGGTATTACTAGAGCTAGTATTGTTTTCGTCCTACCGAATTTATCGGCTAGATAACCAGCTAAGAGGGCTGATGCTAAAGCACCCAATGGTACCATGGCGCCTACGATTCCACTTTGCTCCTGCGTGAGGACTTTTTGGCTTTCTAATTGTGGTAGTACCGGTGAGGTCCATGCTAGTACTGAACCAGTGCATACTGCTCCCAAGGATACTAAAAAAAGACAAAAATGTTATTAAAACTTCAAACTGTTTGTGTGTTGAAACTGAGTTATGTTAAGCTTTCCATTATTCCTTTGGGGTGTTATGGTGTAATGATTTTTTGGTCAAATTAAGGGAAACTGCTAGAAGCCGGTTATAAAAGATTGTTAATTTTATCAAATGCATTTATATGGACTTTTAACATTACATGGGACCTGGTATTATAAGCTTTCAACTGATATATTAATCCGCAAGAATTTATTGCTCGCAATTATAATTGCATTGATCATTGGAGAATAGAAATTGATCCTTTAAAACCTCTGGTTTTAAAGGATTGTCATTGTCATTACACCCTTAGAAATAAAATTTCATCAAATTCTACCAACTCTTTCTATTTTTGACCAACATTTGTATTGGGTCGATGTACTGTGCGACGTACAGTATATTGTATATTAATTTACAAATAAAAATGGAGAAGCAAAATGTAGAAAAACGTCGTCAGAAAAAGTCTGGGGATTATTTAGGGAAAGATAGTAATTGAAAAGATTAACTATATATTAATTAACAAAGAATGAAACACTGCCCTTGAAGGCCATTACAAAAAAAAACTTGTTATGCCTATTGTTTTTTTTTAATTATTATTATTGTTTGATGGTTTGCTCACGTACTCTCACGTACATAATGAAAAACAGTGTTAATCTACTAATTTGATAAATCGTGATACAGATTTTGTTAAAGATATTGCCACTGTAGAGAAAAGCATTGCAGATAACGTATAAAATACTCAATGAAATAAATGCCAACGTGATATTTTTTATATAATTGATATCGAAAACGAAACCCATTCTCCTCTTAGTAGTGAATTGATATATCATATTAGTACAATAACTATAATATAAAATAAGTGCAAAGTACAACATATTTTTAGATTAGAAATTATAAACATTTCCATTTTATCGGTACAAATACATTAATCCGAACTGTTAAATCCGTAGAATTAAATTCACAAAAAATACTTATACTAAGATAAACACAAATAAAACTTACCGCATATTGTAGCTATGTACTGCTTTAACTTTTTTGTTTCAACCAACATTGGATCTTCGACTTCCATGATTCTTTTTCTGGTCCTACCTAATGGGGCAAATTTTGAAACTGAACTGAACTGTAGACTATCAAACAGTCGATTATAGATAAATATTTTATCTTATATAGTATGTTCCACATATAATACAAACGCACTTAACATAGTTCCCATTACATCCAAATTAGCTGACGTTACAAATAATTAGTTATCAATTAAATTATCGTTGAGAACGTATTGAGTGATACTATGCATTGTTAAACTTAATTAGATTTTGTTATTTATTATAGTATGTATTACCTAATAACTAAAATAGTAGCAACTGTAAAATTGGGATGAGTACACAATAAAACTTTAATACACCTTAATAAATCATTATATTAGGATTAAATGAAATAATAGGGTTTTAATTGAAATTCGTTTATTGAAAAATAATGTACTTACAATATTATTGTACCTATTTACAAAAAATAATGACTAGAGCCAAAATACTATAGTTTAATTCTTTGGTTACCTTTTATCTAAATTCGTTTTCTTGAGATCTCGTCGTTGTTTTTATTATTATCTTTTTTAATGTATAAACAAATACATTAGGGTTATTCTTATAACCATTACTTTACAATTTTGTACGTCAAAATAAAGAAATCATAACACATTACAAAATTCAACGTAATATTGAATGCAATACAAAATAATGTGTTGGACTTTGACCTTCTTAGACACCTGTATATATATATATATACAGTCTAGTTGAAAACACCATCTTGAGATGTGATTATATGAAGTATACAAACCATTCTTCCAGCAACGGTAAACATCAAATTTCACCTAAATTATCTACCTATAGAACAGAGGTCATGTATTTAAACCATTGGTACCATGTACCCTCATGTGTCTATTCAAATTTCCACTCTGCGAGAACCTCAATAAGCATAGTTTACACTCGTAAGGCTTTTCCCCACTGTGGATCCTAAGATGTTTTGTCAGCGTGCTGCTGTCAGAAAATGCTTTCCTGGAACAATAAAAATATCATACATTGATAAAGTCCTCATGTATTGCAATGCAACAAAGACATATCATGAGCACAGTGACTGTTTGATAATTGTACTCTTTTTCAAAATGAACATCGAAATTTATTGAAGCGTCAAAACTAATTGAAGAGTTGTAAATCAAAAGGGTCTAAGTACCAAATATTTAGTTCCGAGGAAACTGACAAACTTTATATAAAATTTCAAAATGAGTACTTCCTATAATTGTTTTTACGCCTAATTAATGTTTTTAACATACTTGATTTATGATACAAACGTCATTTGGTTACTGTGCCTATTTCATTAACTGTGTCGTTATAAACTTGGAGCCTTGCAGAAGGGTCTAAGTACCATCAGCCGAGATAATCAAAATGGTCCAACTGACATCAGAACCTACCTACGGGCTATGTGCTACATCGTATTATTTCAAACATAAATTAGATATATTAAGATTGGAGACTTCCACGGTCCGAATCACTAAGTTCTAGATTTCCGGGAGGAAACCGCGTCAATGCCGATAAAGTTGTTAAAGTTTTGCACACATGTTGCAAGAGGCATCTTCAGGATGTAACAGTAAGACAGCTACGAAGAGAGTCTCATCTCTTCTCTTCTCGTCGTAGCTCTTTTACTGTTACGTCCTGAAGATGCCTCTTGCAACAGAGTACGAAACGTTGACAAAATAAAAATTTGATGAAGACATTTAATTCAGTATTAAGCAAACTCTCCGAAATAAAGTGTTTAGCTTCGCCTGGCAAGTACTCCATTATGTTCTTTAGGTCTTCTAGCTTATCTCTTTGTGTATGCGGTGCTTTGATGAATACTGTGAACTGGTGAGTGGGCGTGTTAAAGACAACGCATGGCTCTTTTGGTCACGCCATGCCATCTTTTGACCATTGTACGGACAAAACGCGAATTGATATTGACATAGATCCTTTTGATTGTTCCTGATGGTGGCCTGTAGAACATATTAACACAAAACCCTCAAAAACATAAAAATGGTACTTAGATTTACAACTCTTCAATTATGAATCTTTTCAAACGATTCATGTTTATGAAATAGTAAAGCATATTCTTAAATATAATAGAAACTTTCTGCATCAAACTCTTCTGACATGACTCCAAAAAAAAAACTATATATTCTCTCAATCTGAATCGTCCAAAAAGTGAAAATCAAACACAAAGAGGTGACATCGTTGTGTAGACAGTCTCATATCCTTTGAAGCTGTTAGATGACTGACCTGCACTGTCTGCATCTGTATGGGCGCTCTCCTGAGTGTGTCCGCATGTGCGTCGTCACTGATGATGATTGGGAGAAACGTCGGTCACATACGGGACATCGGAAAGGCTTTTCACCACTGTGAGTGCGCACGTGCGCTGTCAAATTTGCCGCCTGCGAGAAGGACTTGTTGCAATCAATACAACGATACGGTTTTTCACCGGAGTGAGTCCTGAGGTGTGTCTTCAACGTGCTAGGCCGAGCATAGCTTTTACCTGAAATCATATCATATAATTTTCGAGCTAAAGTGGAGTTAAGCGATTTTGCATGCACGAATGCTTCTCAATGAACGTAATACTAGAAATTAACCAATAACAACGAGTTCTACATGGAGAGCAACTTTTTCGTGTCTTGGAGACCACATCCAGTCAGGTTTGGCATATCTGACAGAAAACAAGAATAGGACGAAGTTAGCAAAATTTAGAAATGAGCAAATCTTGACAAACCTGATCTAATTGAAGTTGTTCCAAATCATCAGGAATTCAGTTCGGTTCATTTAAAGATACAAACAGTATCTACAACTTAAGTTTCAGTATACAGCATACACAATAGTTAAGTTTAATTCACGAATCGAATTCCTATCTAGTTTTATAAAAATAGGTTTCACTGTCTAAAATTGCTATTTAAATGGTAAGAGGAAGATAAGAAATAGGCGTTACAACATGATAAACATCAAATTAAGTGTTCCGATAGCTTCTATCAGAGTATTAGGTAGGCGTGTTTTGACGTCAATGAACTGAAATTTGATGATCCGATAATGTTCTTACATGATTACTGTTTTAATAAATAACTATAATTCAATTATAATGAAGTGCAAGTCACTGTTAATAACCACCGCACCGTTATCACACATAATACGTATTTAATCTTTAAAGTCTACCTTCTGATATAAGACACAAAAACACGACTCTTTATTATTTCAATTCATGAGAAAAGTAGGTCATGTTTTAGCACGATATTTTGCTAATGGATTTCAGAGATGTGTGGAAAGGGCGGAAAGTTCTTTTCAAGTAAACAATTTGAGGGTTTGCTATAACAAAAGGAAAGAAGGCACTTACCACAAATATTGCAGACGTTTGGCTTCTGTGGATCGTCCTCCATTGCCAAACTATGTCTTCTCCTAGGTGGTGAAAAAACACCAGATTTATAAGACCCAGCAAACATTTGAGGCTCTTGCTGTGGGCGAAAATCGGCCGTGAAAGAATACGTGGTACCGCCGTACGTCGGACTCAGCAAACCCTGCGTCTGGTACGCCACTGGTGAGGGTACTTGAGGATTAGCACTCCACTGGACCTAATATATCATATATATGTTTATTACTCAAAAATATTTGGAAGAGATAGAAACTGATGACATGTTTTGTTACAGATATCTATCACCACTTTCTTATCTTCCTAATAAGGTTTACAGTAGATTTTCTTTACAATATAGAAACTTTGGAGTAGAACAAGGAAGGGAAAAAAATGAGAAAAGAAAACTGATGACATGTTTTTGTTCTATATTACAATCATCAGTATCTTCTTTTCCGAAGTACTGCATATCAGCTTCATTCAATATTCATCTTTTTTTACTAACCTGTGGGCAACCCATGTCCACGCTTGGATATCCAGCGTTAGGGTGGTAGCCCATGGTCATGTTCATGGATACATTGACGGACATGCTGGGAAAAACTGGCGCTTGATGGGTTAATGTTTGGTCAACAGTTGCTCCGCTGTATCCTGTTGGTGAGAGTAAATATTGTGACGCGTATAAGTTGTGTTGGTCCATTTTGTCGCTGGGAAGTTGTTGTCCTGGATGGACTACTGCATGCTTCAGGGATAACAAGACATCGGCCATATCTGCCGGCTGCTGCCTGGTATTCTCTCTAAAGGATAAATTTGTTTGACCTAATTGGCAAGATTCGTTCCTGGAAGCAAAATTGAGGGTGGTAGAAGATGTTATTTTTGCAAACACAAATTTAGTTGTTTTAATTAAAATTTACAAGTGAAAAAAGTTTATTTTAAACCGCAATATCCAAAGAATGATAATAGTATGAGATTAGATTAAGACTCCAAAGGACGGGTATTACTAAATATTAATCTGGAATTAAAAGATTTGTTTCAAAATTGCATTATGATTGAGAAATGATTTCTAATTAACTGATAAAAAAGTTAATTATTATTTTTATTGTATCTAAATGATCCTCCCGGATATCAAAAATTAATCTAAACGTTCATTTTTACGCTGATTTTTAACTTGTGTACTATTGGGAGATAATACAATTGCAATATGAAATCTATAATCCAAATTGAATTGAATTATTTGGTAAAAACACATGTATAAGTTTAAATATTGGCACTAAAGGCAGTTTTTAATTTGAATGAGTTGAAAAATTATTGTGTATATAAAGGACACATTCATATCCGTATGTGGCTTTACGTACATACTACACCAGCACACAGTAAGTTAAATAATCATTCACCAAAACTATCATAGTTCTGTTTTTTTTTAAGTAAAAAAACAATGTTTATTGGATTTTATTATCTACCTTGCTTATGTAGTAGCAAAATATAATCGTTTTATTATACATATTACATTTTTATTGCTACTTGATTGGCACCTTAGTTGCGATCACGTACGAACACAATACAAAGATCATATTTAAGTATAATGAGGGTCACACCTTTATCGTTGAAGTATTTCTATTTAACAGATAATAATATATTTTATAGATAATCATATGTATTATTATAAGATATATTAGATAACTGATAGAGACTATTTATTATACAGAAAGTAGTTGCGTTAGTCAGAATATAGGTAAGCTTACTTAAACATTTTATTGGAGATCTTTATTTATTTTATTGTACGTATCTTTTGATCAGGTACTGTTTACAACAATGTCTGATGTCGAATTTATGCAATAATATCTACAACTTCTGTAGCTAACATTATATCGACATTATAATGAGTTTTTCCTAAAGATTCCACACTCGTTAGCACATGCTATTCTAATTTTGGCGATTCAGATTGGCTAGTACCTACATTATTCTAAAGTCATGTCAATACTAAAACTACGCAATACGCATTATATCATTAGCAAAAACACATCAAAATACTTACTTGTAGGGTGTATTTTGTCCATTGGAGCAGGGCGAGAACGGAAATAGTGACGGTAACGGTTCTAGGTCCAGAGGTAGGGAGAATGATCCCATATCCTCGGTCCAGCAGGAGGACAGTTCGTCCTGGCAGGACTGCCCGGAGCACGAACTCTGACACGGCGGTATTGCGGATGTCCAGTTGCATTCAACCTGCAGCCCAAACTGAGGGTTGTTAGGCACGTAGTTGCCGTCCATCTTTGGGGTGGTTCCTACGTCTCCTTTAGCAACACCCTTCAGACACCCTCAAATCTGCGCGTACCTGAAAAACGATTTTTATCGTTAAATGTAATACATAGCATTTTTTTTAATATGAATAATTGGACAAAGAATTAATTAATGAAAACTTGAACCATAAAATTGTATTTAATTAAGTTCAGCGTAGGTAAAAAATTAAAAAGTTGATTCTCTCTAATTCAATTGGTTTTCTTTGTTTTGTTAAGTTTTTCTAAATTAATTTATTAATTTGTCAATATCGATTTCAATCATACGCTAAGCCTGTCATTTGTCCATGTTATAGAGGCTAGCTAACCTCTTGACCAATTTAGTTTTTGTTTTCGTTATTTAAATTTTCTGACGTTTCTGTCTGACGTTCTATATGCCACTTCCTAAAAGGTACAGCCCACATACATTTAAGAAAAAAATTAAATTATAACACATTAGACCTCTTTTTTTTATAATATAACATAACCATATAACATAATGGAAAAAGTGAAATACTTTTATTCCAAAATGTGAATATTATATCACTGTTTGCTAAATTGGTTGATATAACATTATATTATTTTGTGTTTTTTACATTTCCTACAAATATTTACTAGAAGAAAGAATATTTACTAATTTACTTAAAGTGAATTTCTTAATTTTCTTGCTGCTTTGAAAACCTGTAGAGCCTTGAAAACAAAAAAAAACTGTGATGTAAAAGTGTTACATTTAAATTTTGGTTAAATACATAAATTTTCTTCTAAAAATGTTTAACTTTGATAAACCTAAACGTGTTGTTCATAAAATTAATGTAAAACTTCAACATATCATGAACCCATATACGATTAATTAAATTCATAGGAAATGCAGACACTCGTCTGCAATGACTTTGAAATCCAATCCTATATAGCAGAACAAAGCGAAATGAAATTAATTCCGCATAAAGCATCCAGCCAACAGAGGCCACAGTTCGCAGAAAAGCTGGATTCGTCTCCCTGGCAACCGATGAGATTTGCACTATACGGGTTTCCAGCTTCCAGTACATCCGACTGCTTGCCATAGAATCCGAGTTTTGCTTATGCTCAAAATATTTTCAGGAAGCCAGTGATGATTTCTTGTGCATCGACGTACAGAAGCATTATGTAAGTCTTACGGTGATTTCTATGAATTTTGTAGTAAGTTTATGTTGACAAACACTTGAGAATGTAGGTTTCTCTACTGTGAATTAATTGTTGTTTGATGTAGTAACCTTAGTGATGTCGTTTTTCTTTTTTACTTGAGTAAATATGTCAAGCTATACGCTTGACATATTTATGGAAACCTTGAGCACTTAAAGTATTTATTTTTATAATCTTGGAGAATCAGAAGACTCATTTTTGTTATGACCCTGTGAAGTGTAGAACACACATAATTGTTTTTAAAGTTATGTTTTCCAACTAGAATCCTAGAAGGAAAGTACTTTTTGTAATCGACGATTTTTTTTTCGAGATTTCAACGGAAATACGCGTTTTGAGGTCCCATGCATCCATTATGATGATTTCTGGAAAGTGTATGTGTGTATGTATGTGAACGCGATAGCAGAACACGCAATTTAGTTTGCCAGGACTTTAAATATGTATACTAATTTACAGATCATTGGTATGAGCAGTTTAGACGCCATGAGCGTTTGTAGAAGTAGTTTGATAGAATCCACATCCTTCGTCGCTGTGTTGCAAATTGTCAGTTTTTGATAAACGCCAGTGCTACTGATTTGACATGATATTGTGTTATCCTATGACCGATGTTAGGTTGGGGGTCCAGAGTAGATGTGGCTTCGCGAAATTGGATGATAGTAAAAGTGTTTAGATACTTGTGCTAACAATTTATTCACAAAGTTGGGTGGGGTCACCCCAAATTTTTAAAGATATTTGACGTTGAAAAATTTGGGTGGAGGCGCAGGGTGGATTAAATTTGCAAATAACTGCATCAAAAGATAATAATTATAATATGGTTTACTGCTTTTATTACTTATTATGTATGGGCTTGTTAGCTTTGAAGGAAAGCTATTTTTCAGTTATATTATTTATACATTTAGTATTCTCCAGAATACTGGGACTAACAGAAATTCAGCTGTACCATTTGAGCCCAAGAGCATGTACATATTGTATGTAGTTTTATTGTTACAATTAATATTCATTCAAATACAGGTAATTTTTCTTGAATCACAATAAAACATTGCTATACGAACCAGAGTTTCATGATGGCTTAATGAAAAACTGAATTTTATTGAATGGCACAGAATTACAATTGTATTTTGAATTAATCACTTCTTCTGAATTGATCTGTTCTTCTCATTGATCTGTTTGTATCTAGGCTGACGTTTTCAGAGTTTAATATTTTATTAAATACATCTCACGTTGTTAGTTTTATTTACAATTATTAATCCAAATTAAAATCGACACCTGCCATTTTGTGAATTGGATAACATGTTTGAGAAAAAAGAAAATTTAATGCAAAGTTGACTATTTGCCGACATGCAATGTATTGAACAATAATTTGAAAATTTAAACCTAGTTGACGACTTTAATACAATATTATTCTATTATATTAAATTTAAATTGCGGATCATTTCCGTCATTTCGTTGACTATAATGCATTATTTTCTGAAAATGTCGAATTGCATATTTTTATATTAGATCAAATTAATTTAATTCAAAACTCTGGGTGGTTAACAACCTAATGTCAGTCATAGAGGCTATGGATTCTGTAAGACAATCTCTACACAGTGTGGTAAAAAGTGGTAAAAATACTAGGCCACAATACTATGTCACGATAGTAAATCTATATGTACCTTCCTTTTGTTGTAAATTTGCAAATATGAAATGTATTGTTACTAAAAATCAGCATTTTTACTGATTATACATTGTAAATTTACATTTATTTTAGTAAAATTGCGTTTTTTTCTGCTGAGCTACGAAGATGCAATATTTTGCTTATAGGTACACCATAGATTTTAGTTTTCTGATTTTAAAGAAACCCGTCAATCTCTTTCTATGTTGTATGGAAAGGTGTATATGAAGGTCACATCCTTGCAATGTCTTTTGGCTTATATCCAATAAAACGTGAATTCAAAATGCTCGTATGAAGTTCATATGCACAATCTTGGGTAAATAAATATCGTAAGTTAATTTTATTAATCAAAACATGATGTTCATTAATCAATACATAATGAACGACAAATTTAAGTAATGATTACTTAACCATGGTTCAATATTTCTGTGAAACTATAGTAAAAAATCTGATGTGGCCAGGCACATGACTTTATCATACGATACAGCCGTGTTCAGGGGGGCAATTTGGAAGTTCAAGGGGAATCCGCTTACTATGATTTAATTTTTTTTTCCAAAAAATGGAATGGACATAAATTATACAAAATTTTCTCTACTATAGTTAATTATTTAACTATTTTGACGAAATTACAGAAATGGCGGCTAATTTGCAAAATCGTTGAAAAATGATAAGAGTAAACCTCGAGTTCCTTTGGGCCCTTTTGGACAAAACTTCTTTCAGCTCTAAGTTTAGTCACGAAACTTCTAAATATGAAGTTTCGTCTCGATACCTTCAGTAGTTTCTCCGGAATCGTCGCCGCAAAAAACGGGTACACACACACATACACACAGACATTTTTTGTACCTTGGTCAAAAATGTTCAGGGGGCTCAAAAAGACCTATTTCCGCTAAAATCTCAATTTTTTTTTTTTCGACACGATTACAATACTTTGTTATACTACGTATGATAAAGTCAAAAATCTCACCCCTGTTGTTGTTTTAGTAGAAAGTAGATTAATTTTTACTCACCATCACCAACATTAAATTATTCTAATTTATTTTAAATATCGACGTAATTAATTGATAATAACACGTACCTACATAAGCACCTCCCAACAAAAACTGCGCATTCCAATTGCACAACACTAAACCACCAATAAAATCTACCACACACCAACTTTCAAATTGGCAATGTTCTCAAAATAAATAACATATTTCAACAAAAGTCACAATATTTTATCCTGAACCCAACTGACCACAAAAGAATTTCTTCCCAAATTAACCAACCGCAGTCTTTCAATTCAAGTCATTCGCGAACTTGACGTTGCCCGGTGGCTAATGTAACTGTTTTAAATACAACAGGATTGACCGATGATCGATTCCACCCCATATCCCTGCCCACTGACTACTATCTCTGCTGTAGTTCGTCGATGAGTCTATCACTCTTCACCCCATTCATGGGGTGTCATCTTTCCTAACCCACACACACACACACACACCATTGCAGTCACTGTAGGTCTGTATTCGACCTGATCACCATGCATTACTTAGTCACACTTGACTGGGTTGCAGTCTTGCAATCTGACTGCACGCTTGTTCGTGTTATGTTAAACCTTTGCCCAAAAAACGCCATCCGAATTCCTTCTTTTTACTTTCCGACTAGAAGGAAAATATAGTAATCGACGGAAACAAAAATTCGAGATTTCCGCGGAAATACGAGTTTTGAGGTCTCCTGAATCCATTGCAATGATTTCTGGAAAATATGTGTGGGTATGTACGGAAACTGATCGGGCTGAAATTTGGTATACATATTTAGAATTACCGGGGGACGAACTGGAAAGCGAAAGTAGTCATCTTAAAATAATTTTTCTCTTTACAGGTGGTCCATAAAATATGTAGTACATTTTAGAGTAATGAAAACAAAAACTGTATAAATCAATTTTCCTAGCTCTCATATCATATTGTTCATCATGTCAAATGATGAACCCTCTCATATTCATACTGTTCATCATGTAAAATAATGTCTTCCCCAGTAACATCAACAGATGTGTCCAGCAAAAGACTGTTAACGTTTTCATCAAATGCGTTATCCTAGAACAAGAACAAGTAACTGTGAGTGTTTTTTTAAATTGAAGATATTAAAGAGTCAGAAGTATATATAAAAGAGTATTTATTCTATTTTTTTGCAGTTTTTGTCCAACCACATCGTTTCTTGGGACAAAAATGGTTTTAATGCGCGCTGGCAGTCAGACAGTCATTTTTTGAAAGCCTGCTATTAAAATTGTTAATTTTTAGTTTTATCTCCGCTTTTTCGTCCATACGGTATGCTTTTCCTCCAAATTTATCTGTAAAGTATGAGGGTACCGCTGATTTTTTGGTTTAATTGGTGTTTCATTCTTTATACATTTAGAGGGTTTATAAATGTGTCAACAGTGTAGTCGGACAGTAGGATGGGGCCACACCAGATATTTTAGGTAGTGTAAAATGATGCTGTATTTTACACAAAGCACAGAAGGCCAGAAGGGCAATGTCTTTAATTGATGTTAACTCTCATCTATTATATTCAAAATATTCCAAAAAAAAAACTCAATATTTAAATACAAATATGTATGTCGTATGCTGTTATGATCAGCCTGATCGAATAATGCTCTGTTTCACTGGGGAAAGTTAAGTTCAAAATGCAACCTGACACCTCGCCAGGTATTTAATGAAAATAATACCATCCTTTTCTTTCGTCAGATCTACCATAGCGTGTCATTCCATTCGCTTTTTTTTTCTTTGCTCAGTTTGATCGCCGTACGTAGGAAGTACACTCAACCGGATGGGAAATAAAAGTCCCCTCTCCTCTCCCCAGCCTATATTTCAGCTCAATTATCCAGGCATCGCTATGCTTTTTTCCATATGTTTCCATATGTTCTCGTGATAGGCTTTATGTCAACGATACATAATCTAGGCCCTTCCTTTCAAAGGGTGAGCGTCCCTACGGTTTTTGATTGGTTGCTAGGGAGGAGACTAGTTAGGGGTGAAATACTGACTCCACCCTTATATGCGCAGTACTGAAACTACTTTATTGCTGTTTGTGCCTTGTAAGTAACCGAATTATAGGTATTCTTTTGATCTCTAAATATAATGATAGTAGGTACATTATGTGGTTTAATTAAAACTCACCTTTAATGGCTTTACGTTTTGTTAATTAAAGTCCTTGACAAAGGAAATCAAAATTTATAGGTAAAAAGGTATTCTACGAGGAGGTTCAAATAATATAACATAAAGACACAGAAAAATATTTATAACACATAGTTGACCACAAAACTAATATTGAAAAGTGGCAGATACCTCTTCCGGTTGATAGATTGTTACCTAAACCAACCCCGATCGTTCAGGGAACGTCAAAAGGAGGATTTCCTCTGAAATACCCTTACAAAATTCTCTAACCAACTAAATAATCATTTCTATCTAGGAACCTTACCTAAAAACTATCTAGTGACCCTTATAATTACACTAGTCAACAAAATAATAAAAAAAAATGTACATTAGATGCCACTATTTTTTCTTAGATGCCATGGCCCGCTAAACTCAAAAATCGCATTAAAAATTTTTTGAATGGATACGTTTTCGAGTTATGAATTTTTCTTTTTTTTGTTAATTTTTTTGGAGGTAGTTCGACTATTCATAGCATATCTCGAGCATATCTCGAGTTCGGAACATCAAATCTTGTCGTTCGGTACATCAAATTAATTAGCATGGTGAGAGGTTTCACTAGGAAATGAAGACTATTGAGCGGCGCTACCAGGGATTTTGGATTGAAAAAGTGATGGGCAACTATATCTGTTTCCTCATAAGAAAAACAGATTTCGACAAGAATATAAGGCGAAGCAGCAATCAAACTCACTTCTAATCTCCTTTATATTGAAAACATCACATTAAAACTAAGCACAATGAATTAAACTTGTAAGCAGAGAAAAAGTAGAATTTTGGTAGTTTGGTACCTATCAATCTTAAATGACCATCACTTCGCTATTTTTGCATAGATTTTAATCGTAAATACCTTGTTCTCTTCGTAAAAGTTCAAACTCTACGCAAAAAAAAATATTAAACTAACTATATTTCCACGATTTCTACTTTTCACAGGTGATAGAGTAAATGTTCCATTTTCATTTTGGCCAAATTTTTATAATATCGTGGCCTATTGCGCTAAAACTACTGAAGCGATTGAAAAACTATATGAGTGACAATTGTTGGTGATACAATGAGCTTCAATTTTATGTGCCGGGCGACCAGATTGGACGTTCCTAACTCGAGATATGCTCCAAATAGTCGAACTACCTCCGCAAAAAAGACAAAAAAAAAGAAAAAAAATTGTAACTCGAAAACGTATCCATTAAAAAATTTTTTTATGCGATTTTTGAGTTTAGAGGGCCTTAGTATATATAAAAAAAATAGTCGCATCCAATGTACATTTTGACTCTAGTGTTATTTATCATATATAATACTACCCAATAAGAAAAAAATGATGTTAAAAAAAGGAAATAATAATTAAATATTTTTGATATTTCTTGGTGAGAACGGTGAGATTAGAAAGTAGTAATAATTTAGTATCAACAATTTCTATTGCAGTGGTTACTGTGATAACCAGCCAAGCTTCGGGTTTAGGATTAAGATCATCGTCCGCGAAATAATCAACTTTCTGAGTTGTCTGCCACAAATGGGGACTTACAGTTCAGTGATTCTGTTGGCTACACAGGTGAGGTGCGTATAGCGAGTTATTTAGTCAGGTGGTTAGCGGGTGGCCCCGCCGAGTGTGTAAAGGAGAGGGTGTTTCTGTCCACGTATCGATGACCGTCAACCGCCGGAAAGTGCCGTAACCCGATCGTTCGTAATCCTGCATATCGTCCTGTATCCAGAAACTTGCCATTGACCTCCCACACCAGTCGATACAATACCACAAATGTATGAAAGCGCACTTTCAGACAGTGAAGATTGACCCGCACAAAAAAGTTCCTTGCCATTGTTAAATGGACTTTTATGGTAAACTTTGGATAACTTGGTCGTGTAATAAATCGTTCTTTCCGCCACACCCCAAAAACTAGCGTATGGATTTTATCATCGTCAGTATATTCAATCAAAAGCGTCAAGAATTACACTTGCTACACTTTTATATAGAAAAGAGTCGCAAAAACCGAAAAAATAGTCGTTTTGCTCTTAGCTTATCTCTCTACCTTACACACGCTTTTCCCCAAACGTTATCCCTCAAACAACGATTAAAATAGAACAACATAAATCCATAAATCTTAGAAAAATCGTCGGGACTGTATTAATATAATTCATTAGCAATGTTGGCGATTTGATGCTGTCTAATGCGGATTAGATTGGAGATTAGAGATTATGTAATTTTGTAGATGGTACCGGAACTGTTGCAGGTCGCGTGGCAACCTCAGGGACAAGGATATCCGTTACCGCCCATCGCATACAAAAGGATCACTGATAATCATCACTTGGATACGTTAATCCATGCGGCCCATTGGAGCCATAGGGCGAATTGAATGTTTGTCCTCTTGTGGGGATTGTGGGAACCGCAAATTAGTTTTGCGTCCTCTTCATGATAAACTCATAAGTACTTGACACATAAGTAATTGGCGGGATCCATCAGAAGGTGTGGATGCAGATTGCAGCGCAAATATGGGGTGTTCAGAGCGATCTTATTTTAATTTTTTTTTTGTTTTATGTACGTAGTACCTATGTTCAGTTCTCCAGTGAGGTTATTTATTGTTTTGTGTCAAAACAAAATGATAAATTCGTAAATTTGGAAATTTTGCTAAGGACACCGACAAAAATAGTATGTAATGAAGCACAGACCTTTATTAACAGATATATATATAAGAATATTCTAACGTTATAAACACCGAAAATGCTGAATGGGTAAATATTTTAAAGAATCGCAGATAGAAGACTTATTACACAGAGATTCTTACTCTGAGAGCTAGATAAGAAGGTGTGCAATTACTTTACAGATGGCGCAGAAGACGTTTCTTGCGTCTTCTGCCTCATATTACCACTATATGTATAAGTTTGACGATATTGAGTGTTAGCATACATATACTGTTTGTTTACATCTATGCATAAGTATTTTATTTCATGGGTGACTTGCAAGGATTATGAGGAAAACCAGGATTGTAGTGGAATAGTCTACACATTGATAGAGAACTCTATTCTTGGATATCAAGAAAAATGGTTGCATATATAGTGTAGCATAAAGTGGATAGTTTTGCTATCCAAATATTTTATTGTAATAAGACTTTCACTATATGTAGTGAAATTACATATAGTGCGGTTTAAGAGTTTAGTATGTTTATGTTGAATATATTTTGCTCTGACGAAGAAAATGTTATTCTTCTACATATAAAAAGAGTAAGACGAACGTTTTACAACAACAACAATATTTTGTTGGGTGAAAAATATACATGCTTCAACGAACAAACAGTTTCTTGACCCAAAGTACGTATCGCTTAAATCAGACCTAATTCCTTTCAAGCAGCTCCTTCATACTTCAAACAAGAAAACGGAATACTTGGAACATCAAGAACATCATATTCTTACACTCTTTTTGTAATAAGCCATAACATGATTGGCCTAAGTTTATTTATTATTGGGACTACCAGTTGTCTTATTACATCTGGTTTTTGCGATTAAATTCTTTCTAGTGATAAACTACAACATTCCCGATACAGGAAATAGAACATTGATGCTTTCTAGTAAAATCTCAGGATCTATGGGCAGAGTTTGCACAGTGCAAAAAATCTCACGATCACCTTTACTGATAGGATTCATATCCAAAACCAGTGAAAATCTAAAGATATTGATCAAGCTCCGAATCTCACCACACGCCTCCCTAAAAGCTAAACTGTTGCGAAACCCCAAACAAACACCAATTGATGCTTTATAACTGATCTGACCAAACAGTATTTGTTTAAACAACGGCTCGTGTAACTCAACCTCGTAATGATCACTGATCAGTTCGACTAATCAGAGCTGCCAACGTACACATATTAAACCGGTACACCTGTGTTTATTCAGGGGATTACCATAATATCCAGGGGACTCCATTCATTGTTTTCTTAGTGTGATTGATACTTCTTTGTAGGGTGGATAGCAGCAGTGTTGTCAGATTGAGATCTGTTTAAAAATGTAAGTATTTTGTTGGTTGTTCTGGCAAATGTTTATTTGAATGCATACAAGATGAAAAATAAGCTATAAATTTTTGATAATTCACCAATTTATCTTGTGTGAGGGTAAAGAAGAGATACATTGCCAATTCGTGGAACAAATATCTCTTCAACTTATACCGCGTGCTTCAGCCAAGAAATTGAAAAGAGTAGCAACCCTATAATTGGATAGAAGGGCAACCGAAATCGACTTGATTTTCTCGTGTTCGGTTTTCGAGCGATTGTCTGGTGGTGGCCACCTTACGTCAATACGGGAGGAGTCTTAATTTAATAAAAGACGGGAGCGCGGAAGCCGCACAAGTAGCTCGCGATTCCCAACTTTGTACGAGGAAACCGTAGGAAGGAGGAATCGATAATTAACGGTCTTTTGTACTTGTTGACATTCGGCGAAACACGGAGCAGGATATTGGATTTGACGACGTCGTTTTTTACGCGTCCATTAAGTGTTAGAGATGATTTCAACTAAGAACGTCACTCCCCCACCAGTACACCTGCGCGGCGGGAAAATAACGACGTTGATAAATAGCTCCATATATCTACAGTGCTGAATGGAAAGTGGTCTACTGCGCACTTGGCGGGAAGTCACGTGACGTGACGTTCTTAGTTGAAATCATCTCTACTACCTATGATTTTCTAGAACGAAAATTAGTTGATACATATAACTTTTTTATCGTCTATATTTAGCCATAAGACATTTGATGAACTTGAATTGGGCTTTCCTTAGATTAGCCGAAAGTTAAGATTATAATTTTACCGAACGAATGTTTATGGATCAGAGTTTTTGGTCAGATCAGCGAGGGAAGTTGTGTAAAAATGTAAATTAAATACGAGAAATACAACCTTTTTTTTAAACGACGTAAATATGAAGAATATAACAATTATATGGTTTTATTTTGCATGATATATTTTTTTTGACAAATTTGAGAAAGTAGTATGACAAAGTACCTATTGTAATCGTGTCGAAAAAAAAATTGAGATTTTAGCGGAAATATGTCGTTTTGAGTCACCTGAACATGTTTCACCAAGGTACAAAAAAATGTCTGTGTGTGTGTGTGTGTGTGTACCCGTTTTTTGTGGCGACGATTCCGGAGAAACTACTGAAGGTATCGAGACGAAACTTCATATTTAGAAGTTTCGTGACTAAACTTAGAGCTGAAAGAAGTTTTGTCCAAAAGGGCCTAAAGGAACTCGAGGTTTACTCTTATCATTTTTCAACGATTTTGCAAATTAGCCGCCATTTCTGTAATTTCGTCAAAATAGTTAAATAATAAACTATAGTAGAGAAAATTTTGTATAATTTATGTCCATTCCATTTTTTGGCAAAAAAAATTAAATCATAGTAAGCGGATGCCCCTTGAACTTCCAAATTGCCCCCCTGAACACGGCTGTATCGTATGATAAAGTCATGTGCCTGGCCACATCAGATTTTTTACCAAAAATATCTAAAAAGGAATTGGTACTATGTACTATGTTGATACATTCTGGTACATTGTCCTTCCTTTATTTTAAATCTTTTAGAAGACACTTTCACTGTATTATAAGTTCCTCGTTAATTTTTAAAAGATTTATATTATGTAGTTAATAAATTGGGCAAAGAAAAACAACTTACCTACTTCTCATACTTCTGATTCCACTCCAAACTTACCTTGCCAGAACAGCTTAGCATGATTATCAAAAAACTATTACTTCATAAAATTAATGATAATTCGCACTTTATTTTGATATAGAGGAATTCAAAGGAAGGTAATTGGAATAAAACAAGTATAATCATGGTTCAAAACTTTATGTCAAACAAACTCTTTCAACTGCACCGACAGGAAACATTAGAGTGCCTGCGTTTCATCGATTATTACGATACATTCAAAATTTGAATTGGATGCCCACATATATAAGCTGCTGATCAGTTGAACGGTTATGTTTTAATCATTCATTATACTGTAAATATATTAAGAGGTGAAGGTATTTTTCAAAGAGTGATTCAGGCGGAAACATCAAGACAATAATTGACGCGAAACACGTTTTCAAAAGGAAAATTCTATAACCAAACATCTCCAAGATTGAACATTGGACAAGTTTTACATCATTATTTCAATGCTAAATGATCGATAGAAAACGAAATAAAAAAACTGCAATGTATTGTCCCAAGTTTTCCAAAAAAATCACCAAAAAACTATTCTAAAATTTATATATTTTTATAAACTTGCAATGAAATACTTGGTTTGCCCTGTTCATAAACCCACGAAGGCCGATAATACACATACATATATGAAGTTACTATGTTAATAACAGACATATCTCAATTTTAAAAAGTAAACTTCAGAAGCTACGTATTTCCTTCAAAAATATCTAAATGTTAAGCATAGTTACCATACTCTGTAAAAATTAAACATAATTTGCTCTGAAACACAAAGAAATATTTATAGAACATCGATATATAGAGACATTTACTTTAAGAGGGTTTTACATTTTTTTTATTTTATTTGAAAATTACGCATGCAAATAATTAGAAAAAATTAATTACAAAATACATCAATCAATAAACACTTTACCCTCAAACGAAAAAAAAATCTATAAGAGATCTTTACTCTATTCAGCGAAACTAAAAGAAACCACTAAAAAAAAAAAAAACAGAAATAAAACTAAGGATTACGAAAGAAATGCAGACAGACTTGCAGCAATCTCTACCAAAATACATGCAAATAGAAATTGTTTAACCATGTGAGCTATTTAGAAAAGATTATTCTCTCTCTCTCTCTACACGTGTTTATAATATGTAACAGCTATTTTCATCAATAATAAATTATTTAATCAACTTTGAATCACATGCGATTCATAAAACAAAAGCTGCGAGCTTTTTTATTTACGTTACTCCAAAAGTGTCTAAAACCACAATTAAAAACGCAATGTGGCTGAGCAGATCAACATAGACACAATTCAAACTGTTTCAATTCAACCAGTTTTGTGTTTTTTTTTTTTTTTTTGTTTATTTTATATATCTTGCAACCCCAAACCATCTTGTGGTGGGAGGGGTTTCATAAAATGTCAGTTTTTTTTTGTGATTATTTATATAGATAGAATCATAACAAAGCAGGGCATGCTTTTTAGATTAGGACCTGTTTGTTTTGTGAATTATTTTTCCTCAAAGACACCATAGTATGTGTATGGGACAATTATATTTTTTTAACATTACGACTCTGTATTTTGACATAATTTTGTTTCATCCTTTTTGTTTGTTTTTTAAGCACTCTTACATCACTACAGGACAATCAAAGAACCATCTCACTTTCATAGTTTTGTCCAGACTATATCTAGTCCAGGCAACAGTCAACAAAATCATCTGAAAATAATTTTTGTATTCTTTCACACCCTAAAGCATATATGTGACGTTAATTTTTAATTAAATTAACTCAGATCTTTTTGAGTTGCAAATTTAGTAGATTCTTTAGGTTGTCAAATCATACAATAAAATGTTATTGCCTGGTCTAAGTTATTTCTACCAATGTTTTCATTTGGTCAAAAAATAACAGTCAAAGACTTGCACCCTTACCATTCCTCACCCTAGCACAGCAATGGACTGCCAAAAAAAATCACGTTTAAATTATATATAATAATAACAACAGCATTGCCTCTCTGATCCCAAATATTTACAACTCCAGCTGCAACAATGTAAAAGTCCAGGACCTTTATTTCCCAGAAATAAAGCCCTTAAATAATACAAAACGCGCTGTATATAAAAACTAGACTTATCCATAGCCAGGCTAGGGGCCATACTATAAAACAGATCAACTTGTTTTGTTTTTTATATAAATTACCATAAATACAATCACAGCAGTTTGTTAAATCTCCTTCCGATCCATATTATATAATTATTAGTTAACAGATGTAACAAATATAGAAAAATATACATTTGCTCTCAAACAATCAGTCGGCGGGTATTCCTTACTCGATAATCGCACGCAAAAAAGGGCGCACCCCCGGGACCAAAGACGGAAACAACATAGACGCTATATCAAAATAAATCACCACCGACCTAAAACCTTTCCGCCCCGGGCAAAACAATCGAACCAAATCCTTCCAGGCTTCTGTCACTGCATCGTTTGTAGAGGACTTGCTCCTCTCCCCAAATAATAAGTCAGTCGTTTAGTCACAGTTATTTCAGCCAAACTGAAAAAACGTCATTTTCTCGTCGTCGAGTCCGATTTGTTGGTGTTCCTTGTATACATATTTTGTTGTCATCTCTCGTATAACCGTATATATATATATATGAAGAATGAATAAACTTGGTAAAAAGAAGATAATGCGCTACAGCTAGTGAAAGATAGTAGATAGATAATAGCTAATAAGTGGAAAAAAAATACTTTACAGAATCCGAACGGCTTTAAAGTCTGTAAACACTCGCGCGCCGCCCGCAATTAGACGAAATGAATCCATGATTATAAACGACATTAGAATGTCACGTGGAAATGTGTAACACAAAAACGAACACATCGCACAAACACAACGGCTTCGAGGTCGGGTCGGGTCAATCTAATGCGTCTCGACGGGGGGCCCGTCGCCTTGTCCCAGGTGTTCAGAACCTTTCGTATCCTCAAACGTCACCTCCTCGGCACTCACAGTCGTCACTGTTGTAGTCGGCGGCTCTTCTTTCAGCAATTCTTCTACTAATACGTCACTGAAAATTACATTAAGCAATTCATTGGTAATCTTACACGAAATTAACGAAGAAACATTTATGTATTCATATATATGTTGCAGTGTTGAAGAATTTTGTAACTGACTGGCGCCAGAGGGCAAATTGGTATTTGGTTGTGCACAGAGTGTAAAATAAAGAACAACCCCCACCACCGGACCTTGTTCTACACTCTGATCGTCTCTAATGGACAATTAAACACAGCAAAACAGAACAAATGTTGGAATACAGATTGAGGACTGAAACAAATTTTATATGACAGTCCGCACCCAGTGTTCCATTAATATACCCTTCTGTAGAGTCCACTGAGACTTCACAATCTCTGCAGATGTACCAAAAGGGTTAAGGAATTATATTGGAAATTAAGAAAAAAAAGCACAAAACAAAAACTCAACTCACCCATTCTCAGTTTTCACAGTCATCCCTCTCCCCTTCGGCGCACCCCCCTGCTTCTTGTTGTTCGTCTTCTTCTTGGCAGGCTAGAGATGCAACATACATTTTTACCCATCTTTCTCTAATCAACGACAAAATCTAACGGTACGTAATGCTGATATGTCACACTTACGTTGTTCTTCCGGTTCACATTATAAGAGGGAGGTCCAGGCTTGCGCTGGTTGTTACCGCCCCGACCCCTAGGAAACTGTTGTTGCATGTTAAACTGAGAGGAAATACCGCGACCGCGCCCTTGATACCCTAGCATGTGCGGCTGCTGCTGCTGCTGCTGCGGATGGTGCTGCTGCTGATGATGCTGCTGGTGGTGGTGGTGCTGCTGCTGCCTCACGTTGTTCTGGTAGCCGTAGTTGGCGCCCCACGACCCCACAACCACACCCGCCACTTGCAACTGACCGCCGCGCGCCGGAATCGGACGCTGACGCAGCGCGGCTGCACCCCTCGTCGACGGCAGAGGCATCGCCGGCAGACAGTTTGGTGGCGGCAAACCTGGTCGCATCAAACCTTCAAGTAAAATTAATTAAATCAATTAATTTAATTAATTAATTTTTAATTATATAATTATTAATTATTTTTATCAATTATTATTTAATTTTTAATAATTAAAAAAAATAACAAATAAACATAAAAGCACCCATAAAACAAAAAAAAAAAAAACACAAAACTGGTTGAATTGAAACAGTTTGAATTGTGTCTATGTTGATCTGCTCAGCCACATTGCGTTTTTAATTGTGGTTTTAGACACTTTTGGAATAACGTAAATAAAAAAGCTCGCAGCTTTTGTTTTATGAATCGCATGTGATTCAAAGTTGATTAAATAATTTATTATTGATGAAAATAGCTGTTACATATTATAAACACATGTAGAGAGAGAGAGAGAGAATAATCTTTTCTAAATAGCTCACATGGTTAAACAATTTCTATTTGCATGTATTTTGGAAGAGATTGCTGCAAATCTGTCTGCATTTCTTTCGTAATCCTTAGTTTTATTTCAGTTTTTTTTTTTTTTTAGTGGTTTCTTTTAGTTTTGCTGAATAGAGTAAAGATCTCTTATAGATTTTTTTTTTCGTTTGAGGGTAAAGTGTTTATTGATTGATGTATTTTGTAATTAATTTTTTCTAATTATTTGCATGCGTAATTTTCAAATAAAATAAAAAAAATGTAAAACCCTCTTAAAGTAAATGTCTCTATATATCGATGTTCTATAAATATTTCTTTGTGTTTCAGAGCAAATTATGTTTAATTTTTACAGAGTATGGTAACTATGCTTAACATTTAGATATTTTTGAAGGAAATACGTAGCTTCTGCCCATAAAGTCCTGAATAGCTATCTGTGAGATAAGCTGATTTTGTTGCCTCATTTTTAGAGTTAATAGATAAGTATAGGGCAACAAAATTTGATGTATTTAACAGGTTGCATGGAGTGTTTAGGTGTAAATTTTTCTTCACATAAATTTCTTATTTGCAGAAGCAGGTGAAATTTCGGAATGTTCACCAGCTCCGGACATAATCATCCATGAATGGGTGTACAGCAGATCAAACCCTTACCAGTACGCGGAGGAAGTGAAGGCAGAACCGTTGCCGTGGGCCGTGCCCACCATAATTAAAAAAATAACAAATAAACATAAAAGCACTACAATATTCGATAAATAGCCACCAAAGACATCTGTCACAATTTGAATAAATGTTAGAACACAGATTGAGGAAAATTGCAAAATATATACATCGCACTCCGCACCCAGTGTTCTGATAATATATCCCATTGTTGAGACCGAAAAGACGCAATATGATCTTCACAGTTGTACCAATGGGAAGTCTGATGCTCCTCTGTATATCTAATTCATGTTTACTACAATTTTTGACAAATTAACGGCAAAATTGTGTCATTTGGATTGCAGAAACTAATATAAAATGAATGTAGTTGGTACTGTGGTTAGCAAAGCAGATGAAGCAACACAAAAAAAAATATGGCAAACTTCTAAGTCACTGTTGCACAAAACTTATTAGCCCAACATTCATTTCATACAGTTCTAGTAAAAAAAAAAAAAAAAGTTATAAAAAAAACCTTTTTCTGTGTTTCTGTGACAAAAGCAACAATTTCACTTTATTTCAATCAGTAAAAAGATTCATATTTTAGAAAAAACAAGTTAAACTAGTTATTTAAGTAACATAAGTAACAAAAAATCGAATAAATAGAAGATCAACTTACTTGTGAAGTGCGGCAACGGTGGCTTGGCAAATTTCACTTCCAACCCTTCGAGGATGGCTTTACGCAGCCGTTCCACCTTCACCACCCTCTCAATGTGATTCTCGCAGAGATCCAGAAGGCTCTTAACCTGCGCCGACCTGGACAACGTGTGGTGGAATAACTTCCCGTCAAAGTACAGCCACGGGCAGCACATCAGCCAAGGCAAAGGCGCCCCACAGGCATCGTTTGCCAGCAACGCCATCTCCACACCTTGCATGAAAATTGCAGCCAATTGAACACCTCTGCTGGTAACGACGTTCAACTATAGAAAATGTACACAGATTTAGCTTATCAGACTGCCACCAGAGGGCAAATTGGTATTCGCATTGGACACTTGAGCAAACAATTCTTTGTAACCAAAATATTATTATTATTATGAAAAAAACTTACAGTCAATTCTTGTAAATACTGAACATTCATGAGATCCGGATTGTATGCCTGGCAGAGAAAGACATCGAGCTCGTTCTTACGCATGATAGGCCTTTCGAGTGACATTATGTATCGCAGGACGCAAGCCATAACCAAAAGGTGCTGCGGAACGTACGCCGTATTTAGTATTAGAGGCGTGTCTGAGTTTAGGCACGATAGGAGAGCCCGCATGCGGCATCTCTTGTCGTCCAGCGAAGGCCCAAACCATAACCTCTGCAGGGTGGGCACGGCCCACGGCAACGGTTCCGCCTTCACTTCCTCCGCGTACTGGTAAGGGTTTGATCTGCTGTACACCCATTCATGGATGATTATGTCCGGAGCTGGTGAACATTCCGAAATTTCACCTGCCTCTGCAAATAAGAAATTTATGCAATCTGTTAAATACATCAAATTTTGTTGCCCTATTACAGCTCGTACAAGCAATATATTTTCATCACTACAACTTATCTATTAACTCTAAAAATGAGGCAACAAAATCAGCTTATCTCACAGATAGCTATGCAGGACTTTACGGGTAGGTGAATAAACCAGGCCTAAGTAACAGATTAGTTGTTTAACTGACAGAAAAGTAAATTTTTGTTTGTGCTGAGGTTTGTTATGTCTTTATTCAGTTACCATTAGCTTTACAATTAATCTCAAACCTTCTCAGTGACAAAGAGCATTTTAATGCCAGTAAAAGAACTTAAAGTGTAAAGTGATCAAATTGTTAAAATTACTTTCAAATCAGGGATTTATTATAGCAAAATATACTGTCAAGCAAACAATGTCATCAAAATAATACAAAAACCATTATTAGAAATCGCTCATTGGTAATTTTAATGTACTTCCAATCACACCACAAGAGACACCAAATCATCTCATGAGGTACTTGTAGGAAGAAGAAATTAGTAAATACCACTCAAAAAAAATCAAAATCTCTCAAAAAAAAAAAAAAAAAAAAAAACACCCTACCTTTTTTCTTCATATGAACGTATCTATGGTGATGCAAATTGAACAAGACAGCATACACCCTCTGCCGAAGGAGTTGATAAATCTCGTGCACCGGCAAAAATTCCCGTTTATTCTCGTCCTCCATGACGCAAGGCAGTCGAACCTCCCTCGTGCTCAAGACATGAAGAATCCAAGGAGCCATCAATCCCTTCTGATGCCTCAAGGAAGCCGTACGCAGAACATCAGAGGACACCGAAGGCGTGACAATGTTTGAAGTACCTAAACAGTAAAAACCCGAATAAATCAGTCTCGCTCTCCGTAATTCCTCAAAAAAAAAACGTACTATTCTGGCTGCTCGGGAGCGAATGTTTCGGCGATTGCGGTACGCTGCTAGCATTCGAACTGCTCGAACTGACCTGGAGGTTAACCCTCGTGCCGCTGGAGGTGCTACTGCAGCTCGGGTTGTTCGATATTGTGGAGCTGTTCGAGTGGCCGTTGAATCGGGATGTGTCCGACGACGGTGGAGATTCATCTTGAAGGAATTAACGAGAACGGCTGTGAGTGGATTATGGGAAAAGAGCAGGTGATGATTTGTAATACCATCAACACACTATGAAGTAACACACTATTGAATAAACAAGGAATTGAATGATACTTATTGATTGTTTAACCTCGTAGTGTGTTGTGGATATGATGATTAGAGACTCACCGTTGTGAGGTGACGTTTTGGCAGAGTTATCGTCGTTGAGACTAGCAAAATCGGCAGCGATTACAACGTTTGCCGTCGCCAACTTGTAATTTTGCAAACTCTCTTGCTGCAAAGAATAATAAAAGCTCTTTATAATTTACGTTTGGAAGACTTTTGTACTACGCAGAGAGTTTCTGATATTGTTAACAACCTTGCAAGTGGAGAATTTTTTCAGTAGCTTATATACCGCTTCTTAGGGTACTGAATACAAATAATCTGAACTTTGCCAACAAATTTTTTTCTGGGAAAAAGTTATAAGCAATCACAAACAAAATAAAGTGACTTATACTAATATGTATATTCCATATTAGCTTAGTTAAAAGTATGTTTTCCTTAAATTAATTGTCATTTTTAATATTTTGCAATGATGACTCAATGATAAAAGACAAAAACTGAACAACTGTTGAAAAGAACATCAAAACAACTTCATCAATAGTAAATTATATAATAATTATAAAATTATTATTATAAAATAACATTAAAAATTCAAAAATACAAAATGCAAGACAGAAGTGTTTATCAATTGGTGAAAAAGATAAAAACAATTCATAGAGGTTTAAAATTTTAAAAGAAATAGAAAAAACAATTGTAACTCTTCAACAACAAAATTTACAGTAAAAGTCAAAAAGGACAAAAATGTAGATAAAACCAAAAACAATTTTCACTGCTCAGACAAGTCTATTACCGAGGTTTACATTGTTAAAATAAATTGGTGGATTCCTTAAAAATTATAAAGCCAAAATTGATTTGTTTACCATCATCTATAACTTGTGTGTTATTAACCTGAAAGAATATCATATATCTTAACCTCAATCACAAATAAAACCATAAGATTTAGGAGCATTTATCAACGTGTTAACACTTTGTTATTTATACACAGTCATGGTCAAAATATTACGTTACAATACAGACAATCACTTGTGCAAAATATATATGATTCAATAAAGTTGTCAGAAGAAAAAGACAATAAAAATAACTAGTCACAACGATAAAAGCAAATATATCATCTATTAGTCACTGGTTGATATATAATTTTAAAGAATTTAATATAATAAGTGCAAATATGTTATCAACGCTCACTCATAAAATGAAATGTCCGGTCACAAATTATATGTTGAAAAAAATAATTTTTAGCAACCACAAACTGTGACAAAATTTGTTATACCTTCATTCCATAAATCGTTATTGCAATTAGTAAAATAACGAAAGCCATTATGAAGGATGAAAAAACTCAAAGTCGTTGCAAGAGATGTAATAAAGAAAAAACACAAACCTCTTGTTCTGTAGTCTCTGAGGCAAACCCAGATGTGTCAAAATCTGGCTCCTCCTGCTTCACACTCCCATTATTCGTGGCACTACTTATTATCACCGGTTTCTTAATTTCTTTTTTCGGCGCTGTAAATTTATTTAGTATTTTAACAAATACTAGAAAATTCATTATTAGAAGATTAATCCACACAAAACAAATAATAGAGAAACATAAATATGTTTGCTATAAATTATTAATAAAACAGTCTAAACGGATTGTCTTATTTTTTTATATATATAGCTTCTTTTAATTTACTTCCAATCACATCACAAAAGACACCAAATCATTCTAATGTGGTACTTGTAGGAAGAATTAAAAAAAAATTAGAAAATTCAAATTACCTTGCTGTGGAGAACAATATTTCAAAAATCCGTTAGCCGTACCATTGAGATAATACTGAACGGAATTTCTAAAAATCTCCGATCTATGGTCGCTAATCGAGCCAAATATTTGAGTTACGAGGACGTCCATATTCGAAGGTGGTGATAAACTACGCACGTATTCAGCTATCGCCTTCACAGCAGCTTCACCATTCATCTAAAAACAGCAAAACAACAAATAAATAATCACAAAAATAAAACAGGAATGTTTTTAGAGCAAACCTTTATATCCTTATTTGTAGACATCGCAGCCACTTTCTTATAGACATCTTGAAGCTCGCTCTCAGGCAGCATAAAGTTGCCCAACAAGGATGCTACAACGCATACTTGCTCTTGAGAGAGGAGTAATGTCTTTGTTAGTTCACTTAACATATATTCTTTGGTTTCCAGAGATCCCTACAATACAGAAAATACCATAAAATATGTCAACAATTTCCTATAAGAAGCGTCAAAGGTTACAAACGTTATTGGAGATCTATATACAGTATAACTTCGCTAATCCGGACATATATCGTTCCTGACCATATCCGGACTATTGCGGTATCCGGATCACTGGAGGTTTTTTTCTTTTGTTGGGAAGGGTCATTTTTTATGATGAAGATGAAAACAACTGGGAATATTTGAATATATGTGAGCCCGGACGCAAAAAGGGACCTGTCGTTACGTTATCTTGCACAATATTTTCGCACGTAAGGTCTCTTCCGATATGTACCGTTATGCTGCACGTTATTTTCGCACGATAGGTCCCTTTTCGCATCCGAGGTCACATATAACCAAAACATAAAATTAAAAACTAAATTCTGAAGAACATAAATGGATAAAATAAGCAAAAGATTTCAGTTATTTTTTAAAAATGTGTCAATCTTTGTTTATATTCTTTTGGATACAGCTACATTAGTAAATTTTTCTCTGGGCCTTTTGAGAAGCAGGATTTCCATGGGAAAATTGTTTTCTGCAGACCACCTGATGCCCAAACAAAACGCGTTGGCAGCATCGACATCAGAGCTTTTTGGGGCCTGTTAACCCCTGTTAAAAATGTCTTAACCTCAGGCTTAAAATATTCTACTCATCCGTCCTTTATCAGACGCCTTGTACACAACTGGTATTGAGCTCATTCTGCCTTTAAAAGCTTCTAGATTTGCCGCTAATGCTAATATTAAGTGGCAATTTATGTGATCCGGTTGCTTTACAGTAAGACATTAATGTTAAACAATACTTTGGTATTTTCTACCTAGTTTTAACTGCAAATTATATTTTGTGTCCGAACTAGGGATGTAAAATTTCTAAAATGTCCGGTTGACAAGAGCGTTCGGATTACTGGAGTGTCCGTACTAGAGAGTGTCCGATCTATCGAAGTTGTACTGTACATTAATTTTAAGGTTTTTTTTTATACTAATAATTAGAATAATTTATCATTATTATCATTATCATTAAAGACTTACCTTATAAGTTAACTTTAAATGTTCTGAGGAAAAATATCTTGGAGGATCGAATGCAGCATATTCAGCGTCGTTTGCCAGCAAACCGTGAAAACCGTACTCCCTGCAATAGGCTATTACTTCTTGATGGTGGTCATCCATGGTACACATCTAAAACAAACCAAATTATAGTGTTGTCTTCACCAAAACAAACTGGTCACAAATAAAGTCTAAACAAAAGGGGATACACTATTAATTTACGTACCACAGTTGTGCCCAAGTGTCGTAAGGCCATTCTTAAGGCAGTCCGGAGACAAGTTGGGGCAGTCCACCAAATTTTTGGAGGCGGTGTTGCCTTGGTATTAATATGCTTCAAAACCTAAAATATTGCATACGAGTCAACGTAATGTTTATCCCTCAAAATATAGTATTTCAAACTCACCATACCAACTTTTTGTCTTATATTTGCTTGCTCGGCGATCCATTCAGACATTCGAGTTCTCTCCAGGGTTCCGTTAAAAACTACAGCTAATTCTATGTTACCGCGTTCGATTGCCTGCATTAGTAGCGATAAAAACTGTACCATACGGTTCCACTGTCCACCACATGCCCAATCTACAAAAGACACCAAATTTTCTAATCAAACATAATCTTTTAGTATTTTTTTTTTGAAATTTATGTTGGCTATACGCTTTGATATATAAACATTTGTCAAATTTCAGAGTAGCCAACCTACAATATTTTCCATGACAAATTCTAAAACATTTGCACAAATCTCAACTGTTTGCATGACACCTGTCATTTCTAGACTTTTAGGTTAAGTTCTTGTAAATTTGACATTTTAGTGCATTAAAAAACAAAACAAAAAGTGTACAAGAAATTTAAAAAACCCCGCCTTTTTATCTATAACCTAATTACATTGACTGACAAAATCAAAGAAAATAGAAGGTATTGATCATCTCCTACCTGAGAAATAACCTCCGTAAAGTCTGTCTAAACAGTTCTCAGCGTCGACGATGAGTTTTAATTTGTTTCCGATAGGTCGTATCTTTCGAGCTGCATGTTGCGGTTGCTGTCGTTGAGTGACATTCCTTGCGATCTTGAGTAAATCGACAGAGACTGCACCTCCTTCGAGTGAGGTGCTCTCTAAGAACGCTTGCAAATCTTGGATACCCATATTCCCGGTTGTTCACTTATCAATTATTACTGTACTAAAAATAACTGTTTGTTCCACTCATAGTTAATCTGAAAAGTAATAGGGGTAAGGTTAGTTTGTTGCGGGTGTCTGTTGAAAAAACATTGAAAAACAATCACAAAAACATTTCACTAAATTATTAACGTCCGCCATTACGATGTTGGAAGTTGATTTTTCGGCCCTGGTGTGAATTAATTCGGAGAAATGAAAGATCTGTCACTTCGTCAAATGCTTCCCGGCACGTTTATCGAATCGTTTACCTTTATTAGGAGCTGTAATCTCAGGAATTCACTGGATATGTAGCACAAGACACAAGCGCATAAAGCTAGAGGACGCTTCTAAGGTCTTTCATGCCGGCAAAATTATTGACAGGAGGTCAGTGCAATTACAAGTTGACGTTTATCAAAATTACCAGTGTCCACTCAAACGGTACGTCCGCTAATTTATTGTCACTTTCGCGAAATACACCGCGTAATGATATGTACTTACTCAAAACAAGGAAAATACATGATTTGTCCAGAACACATGAATAAAATGTTTACCGGAAGCAGTACACAAGATGCGTTGCTTGCGCATGACGGATGTTCATATGTTTTTTTATTGATCTCGTTTAAATTTTTGGAGGGAAGCCAGTGTGTAGTCTCCGAGCGCCGCCAGCCAGCATAGCAATCGATTTTCTGTCTGTAATCACAACGAGCACGTCGCTTTATATCGATTTGTTCTATCTCACGTTCCAACGGCAAATTTTGCTAATCACTTTGTCCCTATACTGCCTCACGTTTCCATGCTGCTAAACCAACGCGATATTTCGTCATACTTTTTCACGTAAAACGGAGCGGAGAAGGAAGAGTATTTAAACGGTAGACCGCTTACCAATTCCTCAGTTGCGTACCAAGTGCGGACGGAAATTGTGCTAAACACGCGCGCTATAATTAATTCAAAAAGACCCAACACTGATCAAAATTATAAATTGAAACGATAGTCGTTCTCATATTTCCAACAAGTTCCAATACTATTCGATTTATCTGACACAACTACACGCGCGTATTGGTAATTTTCTTCAAGTATTACATCAGCTACTTCCAATTTTAATATTTCACACGTGTATAAAGTACCGGTAAGTTAACATTGCATCTAATATCATTACTGGATGTTTTAACTTCTGCTTAGAATTAAGTCTTAGATGTAACAAGCGCGATTTTCATTGAGCTCCAATTGAAAACAATTTAGAGCAGTTACTCGGCGAGAGGCCACAAGGGCCCAATCGATTAAATTAAGGCCCGCGAGGCCTTGACTTACAAATTACATTCCTATCCCATAGAGTAACAACTTCTTTTCCATCGTGCCCACTAAAAGAGAAAGCTTAACCATTAAAAATCTTTCTTCCAGAGTAAAATGGCAGATAACTCAGGATACCTCCCAGACCCTCAAGGTTTCTCCACATTGGCCATCCACGCTGGCCAAGATCCTGACCAATGGGACTCTATGTGCGTCGTTCCACCGATTGTCCTATCCACAACTTTCAAACAATTTGGTCCAGCAAATTTCAAAGTAATTCCCAAAAAAACCTTATTTCTTGTACGTACTAACTAATCCAACATTCGTTCTATAGAAATATGAATATGGAAGATCTGGGAATCCATCTAGAACCGTCTTGGAGACATCCTTGGCCGCTATTGAGGGCGCAAAACACGCAGTCTGCTATTCATCAGGCTTGGGTGCGTTATCCGCCCTCATGAGCGTCCTATCTTCTGGTGACCACGTCATCTGCTGCGATGATCTCTACGGGGGAAACTTCAGACTCCTGGACAAAGTTGGAAGGAATTTTGGTATTGAATTGACAACCGTGGACAGCACAGAATTGGCCAATATCAAAAACGCCATCAAATCAAACACGAAATTGATATTTGTCGAGAGTCCAACGAATCCGCTGCTGAAAGTCTCAGATATCAGAGGAATCGCCGAAATCGCGAAAAATAATAAGATTTTGTTCGCCGTCGATAACACTTTTTTGACCCCTTATTTGCAAAGGCCACTGGAACTTGGAGCCGACCTGTCAACATATTCTCTGACCAAGTACATGAATGGCCATTCTGATGTTATCATGGGCGCTATTGTCACAAATAACGACCAATTGGCGGACAAATTGAAGTTCCTACAGAATGGTAAGTGTTTTTGTTTGTGTTTTTATGAAGGTAATGCAATATTTGAGCATCAGCAAGATTATGTTAATCCCTATATAGGAAATCAAAACATAGACAAAGAAAAAAGAACATAGACACACACCTGAGTAATAAGAAATTTGGTACTGGACTTCCACGCTTGTCTAGTCAACACTTATCTAAGTAAAAAGAGCCACAAGATTGGAATACCTGTAGAATTAGCAATAATAACCCATTATTAAAAGGATTGCCCTATCAAATAGATAACAAAGTCCCATAGGTTTATTTTTTGTGATAAAATATTAAAAGTGTTATGTGAAAGGCAGCTTTTGCTTCTATTTCCGAAAACAAAGAAACAAAAATCTTTGTATATGTTGCCTTTGTATTATCATTAATATCCATTAATTCCGGTATAAAACATGATTTTATTCGATTGGTATTTATTGCAAAGCAAACATGATGGATAAAAACAAACGATGTATCACAATGTAATCTGGATATAAATAACAAACATTTATTATTTGGATTGGGAAAGATTGTTCTCCAAACGGCAGACTGCGCCATTAGGTAGCAAAGGTTCCGAAACTGGAAAGTTCCCAGGTCGAGTCCAGGTCATTGCTATGTTTTTTACTTTCCGACTAGTACCCTAGAAGAAAATTATTGTAATCGACGGAACAAATTGAGATTAAATACGCGTTTTGATGTCCCCTGAATCCATTGCATTGATTTCTGGAAAATGGCTGTATGTATTTATGTATGTGGGTATGTTTGTGAACACGATAGCGTCGAAACGATACAACGGATCGGGCTGACATTTCAGAAAGAACGCTACATTGTACTAGCAGACTGTTGCCGAATGTCGTTCTTTCGGGCAGGTCTCAGATTATGTTTTCGCTGTGTTGCGAATTGTCAGATTTTGATAAACGCCAGTACTACTGATATGACACGAGTGTTATTTATTCTTGACAGATGTTAGGTTGAGGTCCAGAGTGGCTGTAGCTTCACGAAATTGAGTAATAGTAAAAGTGTTTAGACACTCGTTTCAACTCGTTTCACTCGTTTTCTCTCATTAATACTAGATAGCAGTGGCGGCTCGTCAGGGGTGGCAGGGTGGGCAGTGCCCACCCAAAAAATAAAGGATCACCTGGTACTGGTATTCAGTGTTTCACATTTTTATTTGGACGTTATAAATACAATATTTGTTACAGTTAAGTATTTGCCTAATATAAATTCCTTACAACCACTGTGTATATGCCTGCATTATTATATTGAATACATAATAAAATCCAACGCTGCTACGCTACTGGCCGTAGAATTGGTAAATAACTGTAGTGTATGCAACCGAAACTACCAGGTCGGGGTGGCAATTGAGATTGTGCCCACCAGCGGTGACGGTTTTCTACTGCAAGCGCGTAAACTGTCCAGCAAGCCGGAGGAGTGGGGGTAGCGAAAAATGCATGTGTGACGTCATAGGCCTAGGCAGATAACCCCATACCATAGCATAGACGTATTCTAATAGGCTAAATAGGCAATAGCACATGCAACAAATTCGCGCAAAAAGTCTGCCGTTTTATTAGGGTTGTTTAGTGTTTACTCGACCTTCTTGATGGTTCGTTCGGTTAACTACTTCTTAAAAATATGTCGGTTCAAATTTGTAGTGTTTACTTACTAACATATAGTAACAATTCATTAAATAAGTCCTTAAAACTGCATTGATATTTTGCCCACCCAATTAAACATATCACGAGCCGCTACTGCTGGATAGAAAATTCATGTTTTAAACCGCTTGTTACCATTTCGTGGCTCTTCAGCGCGGTTTGAAATAAATGCGTGCCAAATTTGAAATAGGTTCTTTACTCTAAGCGAGCATTGACGTCATTCGTGCTGGTACTAAAAATTGTTTAGATTCAAATTTTATTTAAGACACGTTTATTTTCTGTAGCACCACTCCTCCAAGTAAGATGTTTTTCTTAAGTAGCATCAAAAACAAAATACATACGTACATGCAAAATATAGATATCTTACATTGGCAAAAAAATCTAAACATAAACTGTTACCATGTTCCTCGTGCGTCTAAAATTAGATCAAACCTTGATAAAAAAAGACGGCAGTGCGAACATTTTTAAATAATGTACGCAAAACGATGCCAAATATGTACAACAAAAACATCGGATGGTGTCAAAATCGCAGACGTATGTTGTTTTGTGCATTTGATCGCATTGCCAAATGTTCTGAAAAGTTTTGTAACCGATTTGACCTTGATGTCTTCATATCTGGTATCAGTCGGTACTTTTTACAGAATTATTTTGATCCGCTATTGCAAATTCTTAAATATTTATGTTACACAACTGTACACAATTCGCTGAAATTGACACTATGTACGTAATTAATGGCATAATCGTGGTCTGATTACTTCCTCGAACAATATAGTATTGTTTATAAATTGATTAAAAATGATCAAGTGAATTTCTGTTAAATGATATTTAGCGTTCGAGACTGATCGAAAAAATATTCCACTCCACAAATAGGTAACGGTCTCGAAGACCAGTTCTAATACAGAAAGAACAGTTCTTTTGTTTGCTTTTTTTGGTCGGGCGTTCTAGTCTTCCTCCTTTTGCGTCTGTCAAAAATAGTTTCGGGAACTTTCCTACGCGTACAGTAAAAAATGTTCTAACGAATCCTAATTACCAATTATTAATTGATACAACCTTGGAGCTTCAAAATTCTGTGTAATAATGTTTTATGAGCGGCACTTCTAAGGATTATTGGATAAACATGCGACAATAAATAGCTTACTTAAATCGTGTAATCAACGCGCCAAATATAATAAAATTGACATTGTTTTCAATTATTTTGTCCTCTGGACACGAAATTCGAATGTGATTAATGGTCTTTTCGATTTTTGACAAGTCACATTCGACAAATCGCCGATCTATTCCAACGCAAATTTATTCTAATCGATATTCAAGTTTTGCTAGTTTCTATTAACATTCAAGAAAGGCGCTTGGCATTGACTTTGAAGTTGGATTGCCTGGCCTAAGTATAAAAATAGGCGATGTGAAATATTACTTTCGATTGAATCATTTCTAGGTACTTACCCATCCTTAACTGATATTCGATCAATTATATTTATTTTATTGAGAGCAAGTTTGTACAGCACTTGACACTCAGCGATTTTAATATTTATCTCAGATTTTGCTGATTATTAGGTTACCTACATGCATTATTGTTTGAAGTACTTTTATATGATAGTACCAGATAGGTCATAAAGACGTGTTAAGACAATTGTATTATAAAAACTGATAATGCAAAAAGCAAATAAGATAACTTAGTGGAACTTTTTTAAATTTAGATTACTTTGTATGTACGTTCTATTCTATAATATAAACGAAACGTATAATTCCAAATTTTACAAACATATTTTACTATTTCCATGATATGAGTCATTATTATGTGGGTTATACGTTATGTGGCCAGAAGGTCTTTCAACTGTTTAGTTGGGGTTATCGCCTGCTTAGCTATGAATAGGAAACATAATCTATTTTTTTTTTTGAAATTCTATGCCTGGAGGTGTGAGTGAAACGTGAAATAATGTAACCGAAGAAATTTAATACATGTCTGGGGCCTTTCTATCAAGTACAACGTTATAGGAGTTTCTAATCTTGGTTTAGTTTGAGTCTTTTTTTTTTTTTTAATAAATCATAGTGCTAAATACGATTTTGAACTTTGGCAACCATTTTTTTTTTTTTTTTGGGAGGGAGAAATACTTACCGAATGTATCAGAATTGTATCAATTCCTTCATTTTAGAGCAACATGTTACCAAAATTAGTTTTCAACAAGAATATGTGGATAATGGGCGCGTTCAGCGAACTTAGCGTTAACAGTTGTGAATAATTGAGAGTGGTTGAGCGCTAGTTTGTCAAACTGGTTCATTTCAAAGTTCTACTGTGTAACTCCTCAGTAACCGTGGTAACTGTCAGATTAATGAAGATTGATTGGTTATTCGACAGTAAAAAGCAGTACTGAACCTCGGCCATAATTTAAACCAGTACTGAAAAACTAGCCCTGAGAGTTGCCGTTTGCTGAACGTTTGTGATGACTACCTGTTGCTTATTCGACGTTTGTCAGAAACTGTTTAGGTTGAGCACGTCATAAATATCCCTAGCATCCAAGAAATAGTATATTATTATACAAGTTTTATAAGACGTCAAATTGGCGCATGAGTTGTTTGAAATGAACGAATGCGCCAATATGTCTTATGAAACGAGTGTAATATACTATTTTTTCTACTTTGCGTCATTAATTTTATAAAAATTTAGAAGTATATTAGGTAAAATTCCAATCTAGAATATTTATGGGTGCAACCGTTGGTAACACTGTCATCTATCACTTAAATTCAAATATCTGTGAAAAAGTAATTATTGATAATTATTATATACCATCATATACTAGTAGTACGAAACCTAGGATGCAACACGCATGTTTAAATATGTATAAAAATATACATCCTTCGCAGTTTGTGCGATTCTAAAAAATCAGTTTGTGCTTACTTTTGTGGTTATGTGTATTTTCGTTTGACATGCATTTGATATCAATGTCACCAATCTTAGAAAAAAGTTACTAAAAACGGTGTTACAATTTGCTAATTGTAACACCGAAAACAGTGTTACAATGTGTGCATTGTGAATGCAAAGTAGAAAAACAACTTTATGGGCTATATGCTATTGTAGTATTGTAGCAACAGCGGTTGTTGTGTAGCAGTTACCAAAGCGCTGCGGGTAGCGGTGGCCATTTTTCATAGCAATAAAACGTCTATCCCAAATCAACCCGTTCTCAAGAACGCGGTAGATTGAAGCAAGAACTTAATCTCGCTACCGCCAACTAACACCATTAGCCTGGCTGAATGCGCCCATTAATATCTCTAGTAATCTTGGATTTTTTAAAACTATCAATAGGCTCTTAACTGCCCGAACACGATTAGGACGTTAGGGTTTTCTGCATTTTTTTAAATAACAGTTCAAATATCTTTTTATGATTTTCAGTTTTTGCGACATTTTAACAAACAAACTTTGATCTGCGAACGTACTTCGATGACTAGGAAAACAATGTTGTGTGTTGTTTTTCTCTAAATATTTTGTAACATATCAATCGCCAACTAATCCGCATATTAATCCAATTGCTAATTGGCGATATTGCAATTAAAAGTGCTAAACTGTAATCTAACAATGAACGATTACACCAACAATTAGCTCATGATAACGGCGCGGCGTGTAGAACAACTTGCTAATCTGTCAAGGCAGTTTAATTATATTTTTATTTAGAATTCATTATCAGTGCAGACCAAACAATTTCACGTGTTATGCTATGACGTATTTTGTACAAATATCAAATTAACTGTAGTGTTATAAAGTTATAATTAAATTATTATCTATTAACCGTTGGGATTTTTTCTTCCAGCCATGGGAATTATACCTGGACCTTTCGACTGCAACTTAGTAACAAGAAGTTTAAAAACCCTAGCCCTTAGGATGAAACAACATAGATCCAACTCAATAGCAGTAGCGCAATTCTTGCAAAAACATCCTAAAGTTCTGAAAGTAATACATCCCTGTAAGTTAAACACAAAAACCACAAAGAACACGATTTATTTATTAATTTATTATCTTAGCTCTCCCGGAACATCCACAGTACGAATTGGCGAAATCGCAGACATCTGGTCACAGTGGTATAGTTTGCTTTTATATTGATGGTGGTCTGAAAGAGGCACAAACGTTCCTGCAAAACATCAAAGTATTCACATTAGCTGAGAGTTTGGGAGGTTATGAAAGTTTAGCAGAATTACCGTAAGTCTCCTGGAAAAAAAAGTGAAAAATCGATGTAACTGATTTTTTTTGTTTGTTTAGGTCTGTAATGACGCACGCATCCATCCCAGAAGAACAGAGGCAAAAACTGCAGATCACTGATAACTTCATAAGGCTGTCGGTTGGTTTGGAAGACAGTGAAGATCTTATTGCCGATCTCAAACAATCTCTAGAGTCACTTTAAAATGAACCCGGTTATAAACCACGATATATTTTTATAAATTTATTTTTTTATTAAATTAATTTAATCACATTAAAATATACTTTATGAGGATGATGATAATAATAAACATTATTATAAATTAAGATTAAAAAAAAAAAACTACACATACTTTGAAATAAATACTTTACACATAATCTCTTGTTTCTTTTCTATGTTATAAACATAAATAAACCTATAATCCGTCATGTCACGTCTTCGGGGTGCACACAAGTGACAGTTTGTCTACTATTTCATCACAGGTCATCTTATTGATGTTGGAACACTTTGCCAAGTGCATTTTTACGCTCGATATGAACTGAAATGGAAAAAGTACGAGTTAGCGAAAATTATTGGGTAACCAAATCGGTTAGCAATATAAATTATGCAATCCACCTCTTTTCGTTAACATAAAACATGCTGAGCTTATCATTCGGGTATTGAAAACTTCAAAGTTAATCGATAAGCATTAATCATTGCATAATAACTAAAGCAATATCTCTATTTACAATATATTTTTAAAAATTATCAGCTAAATATAGTGCTTTTTTTTAAATATTATTATGTCATAGTTTTGATTTATCTTGCTAGTATTTTTCCATTGCTAATTCTAAAATTAACAGTAACATTAGGTTGATAGAGAGTGCAAAAGTTTAACAACAACCTGACACAATGTTTAGGCGTTTGCCACACCAACACATGTTTGCGCAAGAACAAGTGTTTAGTTTTTGACAAAATTTCCTTTCCATTTGATAGCAAAATGTGTAGGTTGGTATAGGTACTAGGTACTTCTTTAATTTGCGTACTAAATGATAAAAAACAAAATTACGTCACGGGAAATATGGTGATAACCGCACATTAAATATTGTTATCGCGTTAGACATACAAGAAATGTAAAAATCCATATTAATAAAGGCATGATACATAAAATTACAATACGTACAAAATTATGCACATTATAAAGAAGTAAAATCGGAAATGCTGATAATACAAATAATAATAAAAAGTTTATGCTTATCCCTATCGTTTCTTGAACGTATTCGATTGCTTTGGCAATGATATTAGTGAACCCAAAATCGTACACACGTCATCCGATGTATATTGATATTCTTCACAGAGATTTTAAGTACAGTATAACTTCGCCAATCCGGACATATATCGTTCCTGACCATGTCCGGACTATTGAGGTATCCGAATCACTGGAGGTTTTTTTCTTTTGTTGGGAAGGGTCATTTTTTATGATGAAGATGAAAACAACTGGGAATATTTGAATATATGTGAGCCCGGACGCAAAAAGGGACCTGTCGTTACGTTATCTTGCACAATATTTTCGCACGTAAGGTCTCTTCCGATATGTACCGTTATGCTGCACGTTATTTTCGCACCATAGGTCCCTTTTCGCATCCGAGGTCACATATAACCAAAACATAAAATTAAAAACTAAATTCTGAACATAAATGGATAAAATAAGCAAAAGATTTCAGTTATTTTTTAAAAATGTGTCAATCTTTGTTTATATTCTTTTGGATACAGCTACATTAGTAAATTTTTCTCTGGGCCTTTTGAGAAGCAGGATTTCCATGGGAAAATTGTTTTCTGCAGACCACCTGATGCCCAAAGAAAACGCGTTGGCAGCATCGACATTAGAGCTTCTTGGGGCCTGTTAACCCCTGTTAAAAATGTCTTAACCTCAGGCTTAAAATATTTTTCGAAACATTCAGTAAGCAATGTTCTACTCATCCGTCCTTTATCAGACGCCTTGTACACAACTGGTATTGAGCTCATTCTGCATTTAAAAGCTTCTAGATTTGCCGCTATTGCTAATATTAAGTGGCAATTTATGTGATCCGGTTGCTTTACAGTAAGACATTAATGTTAAACAATACTTTGGTATTTTCTACCTCGTTTTAACTGCAAATTATATTTTGTGTCCGAACTAGGGAGGTAAAATTTCTAAAATGTCCGGTTGACAAGAGCGTTCGGATTACTGGAGTGGCCGTACTAGAGAGTGTCCGATCTATCGAAGTTGTACTGTACATAGTTAGTAAAAATGTGCCAACTGGCTAATGGTTGAAATGGTCAGCCTGGAACAACATATTACCATGGGCCGAACTGGATTGTTTTTGATGACAATCTGACAACAGGAAATGGGAAATATCACATGCGTTGTCTTATGAATTCATCCGATTTTGACCAAACTGATACGAGCTCGTCCTCCAGTGGTTTTAAACATGTGTACTAATATACATTTCGATGGGATGAGCGGTTTAGGCGCTATAAGCGTTTATAGAAACAGTCTGACGGAATCCACAGCCAATCCCATCGCTGTGGTTGCGACTTGATAGATTTTGATAAGTCAATATCCACTGAGATGACATGGCATTAAATATACCATTATATGACTGACGTTAGGATGGGGTACAGAGTGGCTGTGTCTTCACGAAACTGAATAATTGCAAAAGTGTTTAGTTGGGTGGGTATCACACAGGATATGTATTTTCGGTAAGTAGGTAGTAATCTTTTTCTGATTTGAAAGTAAAACTGATAACACGATAATACAAAAAATTAATGGGTCATTGTCTGTCTATTTTCCGTTTAACAAACGTAACAGGAAATAATAGATATACATACATATAACTAAAATGAAATCACAAGAAAGGAAATTACAAGATATAAATCGGCATACGAATTTCTTGAGTTCTTTCTATTTAGTTATGAAATCTTTATGGGTGTGTCTGATAAAAAATAGTATTTTCATTTCTTTCTTTCTTTTTCTGTTAAGTACTTTACTGTACCCTTGAAACATTGGCAGTCGAGTCTTTCGACCATCTTTATCACATCATAAAACGTAAACAATCGCTTACAAATTGAGCAATTTATGTAAATCGGCAAAAATCTATAGATAACCACCAGCAGTACCGTGAACTTGACCCGTCGACATATACGTACGGATTTCTCGAGCCAACCTAATTCTGTGCTAATAATAAGTAACAACAAAACACAAATAATTTAGCGGTATTTTTTTTGGAGCTATGCCACCAAACGGCCTTTGGCATACTAAATTATTCAATAAATGATGTACATTTTGTGTGGCACAACAATATTGTCTGTAATAGACTGGCAACACTTGAACAGTAAAAATTCTATAATACGTTTAGAGATATGACGTATTTTGTACAAATATCAAATTAAATGTAGTGTTATAAAGTTATAATTAAATTATTATCTATTAACCGTTGGCATTTTTTCTTCCAGCCATGGGAATTATACCTGGACTTTTCGACTGCAACTTAGTAACAAGAAGTTTAAAAACCCTAGCCCTTAAGATGAAACAACATAGATCCAACTCAATAGCAGTAGCGCAATTCTTGCAAAAACATCCTAAAGTTCTGAAAGTAATACATCCCTGTAAGTTAAACACAAAAACCACAAAGAACACTATTTATTTATTTATTTATTATCTTAGCTCTCCCGGAACATCCACAGTAAATAAATAAATAAATAATTTAGCGGTATTTTTTTTTGGCGCTATACCACCAAACGGCCTTTGGCATGCTAAATTATTCAATAAATGATGTACATTTTGTTTGGCACAACAATATTGTCTGTAATAGACTGGCAACACTTGAACAGTAAAAATTCCGTAATACGTTTAGAGATATGTGTTGCTATTAGTATTGTGCATACGAATTAATTTGAAATCAAAGACGAACATTTATATGTCACGATTAATTATCCTGTATTAAATGACAAATGATATCTTATTAAGAAAAGTTTACATGCTACATATAAAACTACATTTTAAAGCCATTCAATTAATTTTAATTTTTGTGATCAATGCCCCGCAATTTTACCTAGAAAATAACCACATGCAGTGTAGGTAATGTAGGTAATACATTTCCTTTTCAATAATAGCTTAGAAGGTGTCAAAACCTCCTACAATATGTTAGTTTCGTGAAGCCACAACCACTCTGTATACCAACGTAATGTCAGTCATCCAATAACATTATATGTCATATCAGTGCCATCTGACGTATGTCAAAATATATAAGCCTTTATAGTGCCCAAACCATTCACCCCATTCTGAAAATTGGCATACATGCTTAAAGTTACTGGAATATGAGCCCACTTCAATTCAACTGGCATCAATTAATTCACTTAATACCAGTGGCGGCTCGTCAGGGGTGGCAGGGTGGGCAGTGCCCACCCAAAAAATATTGGATCACCTGGTACTGGTATTCAGAGTTTCACATTTTTATTTGGACGTTAGTAATACAATATTTGTTACAGTTAAGTATTTGCCTAATATAAATTCCTTACAACCACTGTCTATATGCCTGCATTATTATATTGAATACATAATAAAATCCAACGCTGCTACGCTACTGGCCGTAGAATTGGTAAATAACTGTAGTGTATGCAACCGAAACTACCAGGTCGGGGTGGCAATTGAGATTGTGCCCACCAGCGGTGATGGTTTTCTACTGCAAGCGCGTAAACTGTCCAGCAAGCCGGAGGAGTGGGGGTAGCGAAAAATGCATGTGTGACGTCAGAGGACTAGGCAGATAACCCCATACGATAGCATAGACGTATTCTAATAGCTAAATAGGCAATAGCACATGCAACAAATTCGCGCAAAAAGTCTGCCGTTTTATTAGGGTTGTTTAGTGTTTACTCGACCTTCTTGATGGTTCGTTCGGTTAACTACTTCTTAAAAATATGTCGGTTCAAATTTGTAGTGTTTACTTAATAACATATAGTAACACTTCATTAAATAAGTCCTTAAAACTGCATTGATATTTTGCCCACCCAATTAAACATATCACGAGCCCCTACTGCATGCCCCGCAGTTTTACCTAGAAAATGAACACATGCAGTGTAGGTAATGTAGGTAGATAATACATTTCCTTTTCAATAATAGCTTAGAAGGTGTCAAAACCTTCTACAATATGTTAGTTTCATGAAGCCACAACCACTCTGTATACCAACGTAATGTCAGTCATACAATAACATTATATGTCATATCAGTGCCATCTGACGTATGTCAAAATATATAAGCCTTTATAGTGCCCAAACCATTCATCCCATTCTGAAAATTGGCATACATGCTTAAAGTTAGTGGAGTATGAGCCCACTTCAATTCAACTGGCATCAATTAATTCACTTAATACATACTTCCAAGTTGCATTTCGAATTAAAAAAAAAAAAAACAAAAATTATACCCTACAATTGATAGTAATAAAAATAAATATTCAATAAATGGGACACAGACAGGCCTTTCTTTTTGGTGGAATTTGTATCCGAATGCAGAAATAATGCATTTTTTAAGGGAACAAAACCTTACTATCGCTTTCCAACGAACGAGGAAAGCCGGTGGTCCCGTGTGCTATCAAGATGCGACGTGCACAATAAAATATTCCTACTGGGGTAGAATTCTCTCAGTTTGACAATGCTCATTTGTTTGCCAACGTAAAATAAAGCAGTGAAAGTAAAAATAATCGCTTCTAATGTCTAATAAATCCAATTTTGCGTTTTTTTTTGTAAGAAATAGTTGCCTTTTTTACGATGTCTTTATTCATCAAAACCAACTGGACGCGGTTTTAAAATCATTGTTTAAAAATGCAATTAAACAATGATTTAAATTATTGGACAATTATTGCAACAGAAGCTATTAACAACGACTTATGAAGTACATTATCTACCAACAACATGCAAATAAACAACAATAATTATTCGTACCATTTTATCAATATTTTTGTGTAATTCCACAATGATTATGATATTTAATCATTGCGGAATTACCCAGACATAAAGAACACCCAAAACACAGATAATGGATTGCAATATAACAATAACACAACAAAAAATCACTCACCTTATCTAAATAACTAATGGAATCATTTTGAAAATACGGCTTCTCAAAGTTCACCCTCCTCCCCACCTTGTCCACAAAATTCGAGTCAAAAACACATTTTGCGGCCGACACCAACTCATCAACAACCAAATCCCTATCATCGACCAGAACACTCAACTTATAAGGCACAATATCACCACTAAAATCCCTCCTGACCACCATACAGCGAAAAGGTGACGCAATCAACGCTCCATGAGCACTAAACGGCGACATAATCACGCCAACGCAAGGATTCTCGTTCCTGATGTACCGCTGGACCGTGAGTTGCGTATCGATATCCTGCTGCGACGGTTCCGGGGCCCCTGAAGGATGCGAATGGAACCAGCCCAAGATCTGCAAGGATTTGGCGTGGATGTTTCCGGCTGCCGCGGATTGCGAAACCGGACACATCTCGCAATGCATTGTGGAGGAAGCGATGTTCTTGCAAGGCTCGTACTTGCTGATGGTCAGAAGTTGCTGGGAGCGGTCCCAGGAACCGCCGATCAAACCCATCACTTCAGAGAGCGAGGCGTGAGCGTGTAGGTCCATTATTAGTAATGTCGACAGTTGGATTCGGACTTTGTATTGTTGCTGAAAAAAAAATAGGGTTTGGGTGTCAAAAGAAGAAATGGAATTTAAATATAGCCGTGCTTGTTTATAGTTTGCGATGGAGGTGAAGGTGATACTTACTGGGGCTTCCGCGGGGAATGGCCGACAGGTTATAAGAGGCACGTGTTTTTTTATTGTCCGTTTCTTGCGGTCCTCGTTTACGATTGTCGTGTTCATTACTTCGCCCTCCTCGTCGTGTTGCGTTGTGTAGCCTCCCTGACCGTCCTAGAAATCATTTGAAAAATTGCATGTACAGTAGAACCTTGATTATCCGTACACGGTTAATCCGTGCATTTTTATTGACTCAAAGGTGCGCGATTATCTGAAGCTAGTCAGAGTTAGCACTATGTACCTATGCGTTTCCAAATATTGGAAGTTTTACCGCGTTTACCCGGGCTGGTACTGCCTGTGTATGAGCAAAAAAAAAATATTGAATTTATTATTCATTTCGTGTTAAAGATAACTATACTTTACAGAACTATAAATATTAAATAGAGTATGCAATTGAACATAAAACTACAAGTCATTACATTGATGGTTACATTGTGTTATCTATAATGATTCACTGTAATTGAAAAATAGACCCCATTTTCAAAATGTTGCACCATAATTTATATAGAAATGATATAGAGAGAGCATGATTTGCCATTTAACATTTTCCTATTTTGGATAAACGCTATCCCAAAGAGATATACAGTACAACTTCGATAGATCGGACACTCTCTAGTACGGACACTCCAGTAATCCGAACGCTCTTGTCAACCGGACATTTTAGAAATTTTACCTCCCTAGTTCGGACACAAAATATAATTTGCAGTTAAAACGAGGTAGAAAATACCAAAGTATTGTTTAACATTAATGTCTTACTGTGAAGCAACCGGATCACATAAATTGCCACTTAATTTTAGCATTAGCGGCAAATCTAGATGCTTTTAAATGCAGAATGAGCTCAATACCAGTTGTGTACAGGGCGTCTGATAAAGGACGGATGAGTAGAACATTGCTTACTGAATGTTTCGAAAAATATTTTAAGCCTGAAGTTAAGACATTTTTAACAGGGGTTAACAGGCCTCAAAAAGCTCTAATGTCGATGCTGCCAACGCGTTTTCTTTGGGCATCAGGTGGTCTGCAGAAAACAATTTTCCCATGGAAATCCTGCTTCTCAAAAGGCCCAGAGAAAAATTTACTAATGTAGCTGTATCCAAAAGAATATTAACAAAGATTGATATATTTTTAAAAAATAACTGAAATCTTTTGCTTATTTTATCCATTTATGTTCGGAATTTAGTTTTTAATTTTATGTTTTGGTTATATGTGACCTCGGATGCGAAAAGGGACCTATCGTGCGAAAATAGCGTGCAGCATAACGGTACATATCGGAAGAGACCTTACGTGCGAAAATATTGTGCAAGATAACTTTACGACAGGTCCCTTTTTGCGTCCGGGCTCACATATATTCAAATATTCCCAGTTGTTTTCATCTTCATCATAAAAAATGACCCTTTCCAACAAAAGAAAAAAACCTCCAGTGATCCGGATACCTCAATAGTCCGGACATGGTCAGGAATGATATATGTCCGGATTAGCGAAGTTATACTGTATGTAATACCTACTTATTAACAGAATGAATTATGGCGCAATACCTAATTAAATTAAGAAAAAAACGTGGCGTTTGAAATATGCGCAAAGACCGTTTTGGTTATATAACATTAACAAAATATTATGTCGTATAAAAACGTAAATAAGTATTTGTTTAGAGGTGATTAGTAATTCCCCAGTGTTGTTATGATATTTTTTATCATACTTCTTAGAATTTAAAATTCCACTCTATCAAGGTTGAGTTATAAATACATGCTTATATTTTTGCAATAACATAGAGGCAGGTTAAGGTAGAGCCAGGATAATTTGTACCATGATTTATTCACGACCTTTGGACAGTTTTCATTAAAAATATATGTAAGTAGTGAAAAGCTAGTTTTATCAGAAATTATTGTATAGAAAAAAAATATTAGTATGCTGAATTACTTCATGTTTCCCACGTATATTTTACATAGTTTGATAAGAAAAGTGATATGGGTTAGAAAAATTACTGGCATTTTTAAAATAACAAACTATTAAATCATTTTAACCTGACACAATAATTACAGCATTATATACGTATACAACTTTCTGGATATTTTACAATAAGTTTCAAATTATTCATTGGGTTAAAAAAAAACTATAAAGAATGTGAAATTTAAATAGTAAACATAATTAATTGACTATAGATTTTATTTTTAAATTTATTCATCATCATATTTAACTTGTATTTACAGAAAAAAAAAAACATAATTTCTGATTTTTAATGAGTATTTTTTGTAATTTCAAATGTAATCTAGGATTTTATTTGTCTGGAACTTGAAAAACTTGTAGAGAAACGAAAAATAAATACTCACATTAAAATGTATCATTTTCTGCTTATGTCTGTGCCTATCGTGTTTATTACGAGGAATTATTAGATTATTCTCCACAACTTTTTTCTGCTTAGGTGAACTAGATGGAAGATTTATTAAATCACACAAAGGCCGAATATAACTAATTCCTGTAAAATGGAAAGAAAATAAATCAATCAACAGTACAACAAAGAAAAAAAATCAATAAAAAAAAAACTTACCACAATTAAAATTAATAGCTCCTATCTGCTCTAAGAACGTATGTACTTTACTGATATACTTGACATCACCACAATTTTTCAGGCCAGGCCTTATGGAGGTTTTTGTCACATAAGAAGGTTTTGTTTTCCTCCAAGCGTGTAAAATGTGCGTTCTGATCTAAATATTAAAAAAAAAAAACTGTTTGCTACACAAAAAATATAAAGATAATTTTAAAATCACCTTCAAATATCGTTCAGGTGTATTGGCACCTACACCATCAAAAAAATCATAATTGATAAACTTCTCCAAGTTAGTAATTTTTGAGTCATTTATAACATATTCAGATTCTGGGCATTCAGTACCCATCAAAGTGTTTATTTCCTCTTTGGTTAATTGCGATAAATCTGGTGACTTTGTGGGAGTAATTTCCATATTAGTAGTATCAGGTTTCGCTTCCGATTCCGAATCTGGTTCTGTTTTGATTTCGGATGGTTCTTGTTTTATGGAAAATGCCCGACTACTTGATATACCCGGTTGGTCATCACTGCTGTCTTCTATGTCGATTTCTGTATCAGAATCTTCAGTATCTGACTCTTTTTTTATTCTAATCTAAAATGTATCATCTTAAGTTTATTGTGTAAAATTTACACAAGTTTAGTTTGTCTGAAATGGCTGATTGTAAATAACCTTTATTTATAATTAGCCAAAGAGTGCTAAGAGTGTTAATTTACAGCAGGGTTGTTATGTTTTAAAACATTGTTTTAAAAATGTTTTAAAACAAAGTTTTTAAAACATGTTTTTTTCTACTGTTACTGTTTATTTCCGAACTACATTCAATAGAATCATTTAGAGACTACCAAGGTTGTTTAAAAATAACAGTGTTAAAAACCTTTTCAAACAAATAATAGTAAATAATTGTTTTGTATTAAATCCAACTAACTACCCATGAGGTATTCCCCTAACCGTCAGGGAATCCCATTACAACGCCAAATGGAACATAGAACTATCAACTCAAGAGAGCCAACATTTCTAAAAGAATAGATTTTATATTATTCTTAAATCTCCATGAGCATCCCTTTATATTCGAAAACAATAATTTGATTTTTCTGATACTTTGCCTTAAAAAAATAAAAAAAAAACATGATTTAAAACATGTTTTTTGGGAGGTGTTTTAAAAACATTGTTTCATGTTGATTTTGTTTTAAATAAAAAAAAAAAACGTTTTATATAACAACGCTGATTTACAGTAACTCCACTTTAGAAATAGTGAGGTTATGTTGCAATGGTCAAGTCATTTGACTACTAGCGCCATCTGGATTAATACCATCTACAGTAAAACCAGTGAGAAGTTGAACTTTAGATCAACTTCTCACTGGTTGTACTGTATTCTTTCAAATTTATAAATTAAATTAGTTAATAAAACTTACTATTTTTTCTCCTTCGCAAAAAGGAACCGATAAACCTTCTCCTGTAGTAATAACCTGCCTGATGACTTGTCCCTGGGTGGGCCTGCTATATTCATGACCACCATTAGAAGCTTCAGATTCTGTACTACTCAGTGTTTCAGATTTTCTCTTCGATCGTTTCAAACTAGTTTTAATGTTGTTATAATTTTTTAATACCTCAGCTTTGATTTTAAACTTTACTTTAGGATTTTTCTTAGGTAATTTTATTTTTTTGACAGCCCCTTTTTTATGTTTATGCGATTGATCTAATTTTTTTGGTTGATTTAGGTCTACGTGATTTTTCTTCAGAAGAGACTGACCACTAGGGATATCGTTAAAAGTGATTGTCGTGTTGGCATTCTTATGCTTTTTATGTTTCAGTTTATTCGAGGATTTTTCTCTTTTAGGGGTTGTGCTTACCGTAGAAATAACTTCTTCTTCCATACTTGCTGGAATCTATAAAAAAAAGATATGAAAACAATACATCACACTTCAAATACATCATAAAACCTACCTCAATATCATCTAATAACACCTGAGAATCACCATTTTCAACAGTATAAACCTCATTCTGCATAGATAAATCATCCAATATAATATTTTCTTTAAAATTTTCAGTGGCAGCATAATGATGTCGTAAATAGTGTCTTACTTCCCCTTCAGTTTTTGAGCCGATAATTTGAGCTAAATTTGTAGCACTTTTCCCAAAAATTTCAATTCCACGATTTAATAAGTTTTTCTCCATATCGGACCAAACATTGCTGTCCGTTTTGCACTGCTCAGATGTAGTTGGTTTACTAGATGTGGGTGGCTCAAGAACGCCGCTCAAATTTTCATACCAATTTGCGCTGGGTTTATCCGACAACCATTGAGGATGTACGGTATATTCGAACTCCAGAAGCGTATCACAATCGGATACTAATATGCTATCGTCTAACGTCCCAGTTGTGTTATTGCTGAATCTAAATAGAGGATAATTTGAAATTAATTGTGTTAAGTTGTTGTTGTTAAACTTACAGAGCTTCTTTTTCTGGTATGAAGCTCTCTATGCCTTCGTCGCCCAATATATCGATTTCGTCGTCTTCTGCCATTGTTTATAAATTAAAAACATAACATTCTTATTCCAAAAATACAACGCATAACCCCTTTAACTTATTACTTGTTGTACCAACTTAATATTCAACAACAAACAACTTTTTACGTCACATTTGTGTATCAAAATCAACGATGGATTACGTTTTATATAATACATTACTAATCACATTTTAAAAGTAATTATTATAAGCATAAATAATCTGTTAAATTCCTTTATTATTTACTTTTATTGTGCTTTTATTTACACTTGGTTAGTACCATCGTTACTGACTTAAATTTCCCTAGGTTTAACGTTTTTGTCATCTGTCATTTGACGTTTTTTGTGTTTGAATTTAAACGTTCGCCGACTTGATTTGTTTATCGCCTCGTGTTCGTATGGTGCATGCTCGTCTCCCACAATAGGACTGAGATTCTTTGGAAATATTTTGCTTAAAAATGGATCCAATTGATCAGCTAGAGCAATTACGGCAGGAAGTTGACAACTTCGCAAAACTACTACTAGAAAGACGTGAATATTTAGAAAAAGATTGTGCGGTTTTTCTAAATATATTGGGACTTAGCAGATAATAATATTTTAATTTTTGCAGATGCCTTATCTTTGGAAACGATTAAACAGCTTCGTGCCAAACTCCGACAGTTTCCTCAGCCGCCGTCAAAAGAAAACGATGGTACGGTTAATGCCGGTAGCGAAGACGCCGCGAAGAGCCGTAAAATAAATCATTATGTGTCGAAGTTGAAGTTGTGTATCAAAATGTATGTCAATTTGAATGATAAGCTAGATAACGATATCAAGACTGCTAGACGGTAAGTAGCAATTTACATATTGAAAACGACAGTTTAAACATGTTAATTTTTAGCGAGTTTCAGCGATCGGAAGGTGATTTAGCAAAGCTGAAAGTTCCTGAAGAAGACTTAAAGCAACTTGATACCAAAGTGAAACGATATGAGAATGAATTGACAAAATTAGAGGTAAGAATTTTTTAATTTAGTCAAATATATCTAGTCTTGTTTTTCCAAATTTTTCTAATTAATGGCCCAGTTTCTAATAAAATGTTTACTCTATAAATTTAGAAGTTAGTTTTCATCATTTAGTTAAAAAAAACTTGCTATCACTAGTAAAAAGAGCTATTTTCACACATTTTTAATTAAATAATGTAATGTTAGGTCTTTAATGTTGAATTTTATAGCTAGAAAGAATTTAATTTGCAAAAACCAGGTGCAATAAAGCAGCAGGTAGTCTCAGTAATAAATAAGCTTGTCTTAGGTCAGGAATGTTGTATTTTATGATTAGAAAGAATTTAATTTGCAAAAACCAGGTGCAATAGAGCAGCAGGTAGTTCCAATAATAAATAAACTTGTCTTAGGTCAGGAATGTTGTATTTTATGACTAGAAAGAATTTAATTTGCAAAAACCAGGTGCAATAAAGCAGCAGGTAGTCTCAGTAATAAATAAACTGGTCTTAGGTCAGGAATGTTGTATTTTATGACTAGAAAGAATTTAATTTGCAAAAACCAGGTGCAATAAAGCAGCAGGTAGTTCCAATAATAAATAAACTGGTCTTAGGTCCGGAATGTTGTATTTTATGACTAGAAAGAATTTAATTTGCAAAAACCAGTTGCACTAAAGCAGCAGGTAATTTCCAATAATAAATAAACTTGTCTTAGGTCAGGAATGTTATATTTTATGTGCTAGGAAGATTTAAATCGCAAACACCAGTTTTTGTCTCTACTATTGTTGTTATTACTATTATTATTGTTATTCTTGTAAACTTTGTCTTGTAATTGGAAATTGTTGAGCAAATAATAAAAATAATAATATTTTTATTACTATTTTCATTTCGTTTTTAGAAAAAATATCCTTGGTTGAAAGATTCCCAACATGCCCTACCAAATATAGCAAAAGAAATTGATACATTGAACAAGCTAAGAAACACAAAGGATATATTATTAGAGGAAATAAACAGATATGGCGGCCTGAAGCCAGATATCTCCGAAGCCAACCAACAGCTAAAGGCAATCAAGAGGGAATATGAAGATCTCATGAAAAACTTTAATGAAAAATTGGAAAGTGTTTAGTTTGTATTAGATCTGTAAATAATAGTCTTTATTTTATAATAAAAGTTTCTACTTTCATATTAACACAAAATTGTTTTATTTAGTAAGACAACAACGTTTCTTAACAGTTCACATCGGACGGACTACTGGAACTGGTACTTGAATCTGGTATGACATCTGAAGAGGTGGAATTTTCTGATGAGTCATCATAGACGTTTCTGCAGTCGCATTCGCTCCCCTCTTTCTTTGGAGCTCTTGCTCTCTTCTTCTTTCGCCTCCTCGGAATCACCATGGTGTTATCTGTACCATCAAATGATACCCTTCTGGTGCATGTTCCTACTTCACAAGAGTTTGTTAAGTGACAATCTGGGTGATCTGATTGAGTTTCTATTGAGGTTAAGCCTGGGCAGTGCTGACTGGCCTGATCACATTGACATTGCTTTCTGGTATCAAGATATTTGCCCTGAAATTGTACATAATTAGGATATAATAAGTTTTCTTAACTAATACAAATACAAAAAAAAACTTATAAGAGATATAGATGGCCACTTGCAAAAAGGCCCGATAATTTAACAGACAATGAACTATTAACTGCACACTAATGCAGATATTGGCTGTTTTACACTCGTTAAAAGTTAGCTAAAAAAAAAAACTTGCTATCATTATTAAAAAGAGTGATTATATGTATTATCACACATTTTTAACTAAATTAAATTGTACTAATGTTCTATTTTATTTAATTTCCTAAAACCAATTCCAACAAAACGGCATCTCAATAATTAATAAACTTTTGTATCAGGTCAGGAAAGTTTTATTTTATCACTAGAACCAATTTAATACGTAAAAACCAGCAATAAAACAACAGGTAGCGTTTATAATAAATAAACTGTCTAGGGTCAGGTATGTTGTGGTTTATTACTAGGGCAAATAAAAGTATGCAAGGATCTTTTTTCTGTAGTCCTAGCATGAAATTGGTTAGATATATCTATTTCAGCAAAAGCCAAATATTTAAAGACATATTTGTTACGGCATATTTTTGCATATTCTGCCAAAATTCGATATAAAAGCATATCTTAATAATTTTGCATATTTTTAATCATTTTTTTACATATTTGCATAGTTTTAGCGTATATATTGACTTTTTAATGCATTTTTTTTTAATATTTGATTTGCAATATTAACGCAAATAAATATATTTTGTACCGCTATTGTATTTGGAATATTTTACTTTTAATATTAATATTAATATTTTAATTTTACACTATTATGAGCTGCCAAGTTAGAACATATTTTTCGTTTTAGAGCATATTTTCAGTTCTATAAGGCATGATTTAAGCGCCTAAAAGTGATTTTTAAGAGAATGTTTTTGAATGCCCTAGTATTTACACTTTTTTATGGCATATTTTAATTTTTTGAGGGCATATTATACGCGCTTAAAAGAGTTTTCTTAGCATATTTTTTGTTGCCCTATTTATTACTATAGAAAATGTAATTCCCAGACAGACAATTACAACAAATAAGCGATTTGTCTCAATCAAATTCTGATCACCATATTTAATTATGACCAGAGAATTTAATTTCTTACAACCAGCTGTAGTGAAATAATAAATAACTATATACAATGGTTAATTCGCAAAAACCCAGATGCAATAAAATAGCAGGTAGTCTAAATAGCAAACCTATCTTAGGTCAGCAATGTTGTAGTTTATAACTATGTCTTAATGTCTGTATGGTATATAGATATATAGTGAGAATTTCCAAGGACTTAACATAATTATTCATTGTGATAATCTGGTTCCCTTAATCATAAGTAGCTATTATTCACCGACTGATATTTCCTAAATCGCATAAGTAATAAAAAAAAATATTTTTATTTTCAAATTTTTTTTGTTAATTTTATATTTAAGTGTAATATGACAACAACAGTGATACTTTACGATCTTAATTCAAGTCCGGCGTAGTATAGTGGTCAGTATTCCCGCCTGTCACGCGGGCGACCGGGGTTCGATTCCCCGCGCCGGAGTCTTTTTTTTATTTTTAAATTTTGAATTTTTATTTAAAAAGTATCTACTATAATGCCAAATGACATAAAAATATATTAGAGCATGATATATTACTTGATAACTACGTAGTAGGGGAGTTTGCGTGCAAAAACCGGTTAATTCCACTTCCGTGGAAATGAGGTTTTGCAATGATTTTTAAAAAATTAATGTCCAATAAGATCAAATTTTTTTCAGACAAGATTAACCGTTGTTGAAAATTATAAAAAAAAAATAAAATCTTTATTTTCTACATTTTTGTTCGCAAAAATTTAATAAGAAGTGTATTGAAATGTGGAACTGTATATCCTTTTTTTGAATTTTTCACGTGTTTTTATTAGCACAAAGAATAATAAACAATAGAATAAATTTTCTTTGGCTATACTATAACCTTTAAATCTTGGATAAAAAGTTTAATCGCTAAATTACAGAGGAGCCAATTCTATACGATAGTTACATTTTACATTTTAAAAAATGTATTAGATTTTGACCTTAAAGTATCTTTGAAAGTTGAAGATTGAAAATAAAAAAATTCACGCGTTTTTTTTTTTAATTTACCTTTGACGCTGTCGAAAACAATTGCTCCGGACTATGTGGGTCGGAAATCCCCATACCGCGAATTTGTTGGTACAAATTATTAAAATTTATTCCGTCATTGCAACGCAAATCATTAGTATCAGTTTTTCCGTCTCTATGAAACTGAAGTTGAAAAGGCCTCGCCGCCATTGTATCATGCAACAACATGGCCTCCAAAGCATTCTTCTGCATATGGCTCATGGCAATTTGTTGTTCCAACGTCATTTGTGGCTGTTGTTGTTGTTGTTGTTGGGGCGCACTGCACTGAACAAAGCTTGGAGGCTTATTAAAATCAATACCCAACTCCCTAAAAATCGTTTAAGAACATTATCGGAGAATGGTCACTGTTTCCAAAAATTACCTGAAATTTGTTTGTGCGTTTTGCATAGGAGGAAACGTATATGTGACACATTGTGGGTTCAAACATGTTTGCTGCGCTGGTACAACTTGGGGGCCATAATTTGGTTGATTTTGGTTGAAATTGTAGTTCTGGAAATGCTGTTGAAGTTGTTGCGTTTGTTGTTGCCTTTGTTGGTCAGCTATAGAAGTAGTCGTCGTATCGTAAACTCTTCTCTGAACACCGTGGGTTACGAGGAGTGGGTTTGGTCCACATTGAGCTGGTACTGGTTCCAAAATTGTTTTATAAACAATAGGTAGATATCATTGAAGCAAGTAATACAAAAGATAATGTGCTGTTTTATTCACATGTGACCAAGGGAAGATAAAGATATGGGAAGGTAATGCTTCTTCAATAAATAAAACATCATTATCTTTTGTAGCTTTCATTTTGTCTGCACCGACCTGTCGTAAATGTGGTCTCATCGTATATTTTGGAACCTTCCGCTAGAAATGGACGACTATTCATAACTGAAGAGCATATTCATCGGAATTTTACTGAGACGTTGTTGTTGAAATTTGGTGTTAATTAGGTTATGACTGTTTGACGTATGTCTTGTCAATTCATGGATGTGCAGTTTTTGGGATTTTAGCTGCATTTAGTTTTGTGTTTTTATTGTAACTTGAGACAAATTTCTCTAGACAGAAGCTATTGCGATATGAAGCTGTAAAGATATGATTTAGGGTTACATAAAATTATCTATCTTAGGATATACCCTTTGTGGGAATTTCAAGAAGAGGACATTCGACGTTTCGACATTCGGTTTTAACCCACATAACAATTTAGAGACATTTTTCCAGCATGGTGCCAACACTTTGTGCTAAATTTTGCACGTGTGTTGACGCCTTGCTGGCGCAATGAGTCCTCATATGAGAGCAATATGTCAGCACGTTGTGCTTCTCAGGCGTGCAAGCATTCTTTATTTTTTATGAGAATCTAACAACTCCTCTAATAGAAAATTGCTTACTTTAATGGAATATTAAACTAATTCCTTTATATGCAGATTCACTCATTTATTTATTTTCTTTTCATTAATAAAATTGTTATTTAGTTGAGGGGCGTTTTCTTAAGTCATATTACTTTGCTTATTCAATAAAATAAGCTGTAACTTCTATTTAATTTTTTATGCAAATTGAAATCATTTAATTAAAATTAAAGTATTTATCTAAAATAATTAAAATCAAATAAAATATTGATAAATTTATTTATTTACGTTAGTAAGAGTCATTGTTATTACAATTATTCAAATACCTTAAAATATTTTTTATAATTCTTAATAAATTCATTTCAAGCTTTTCTTAACTTTAGCAGCTTTCTTGTTTATTTTAATAAAAAAACCTAATATTTAAAATCAGTGCCCTTAGTTTTTTCTTCAATCCACTCATCAAATTTTCTGGACAACTCCTCCGACATGTATTTCTTCCAACTCCCAATCTGTCCCGTACCAATAAAACTCTCCCCACCATTATTATTCCCGAACTTCTTGCACCTCTCCTCAAACGTCTCCATGTTGACACTAGGATTCTGCCTCATCTTTTCCAACGTTAAAAACGTGCAAACCTTATCGATTTCCACGTCCGATATAGACTTCTCCAGAAAATTAGCAATCTGTCTAATAGCACCTTTAGTATCCGCCTTTACGTTCTCATAGCGCAAGAACAAGACATTCTCTTCATGTCTTCTGTTCCAAAACGATAATGTGTGAGTTATGGGACAACCAATTGGTGATTTTCCTTGGATGAAATATGGAGCCAACTCATCAAACGATGCTTTTAGTCCGTGAAACATCTGCATATGTGGATGATATGAGCAATAGAGATCTTTCGGATTTCTTGAGATGTAGATAATCTAGAAAAATTCAGAACAATTTTTAAATATATGTAGGAATTACGATTAGAAACTTTTGTACCTTTGGTTTTACTGTTGATATACTGGTTGGGAGAAGCTCGTAAGGCAGATGAGTTTTGATGAACCTGGGTGATGCTGATGACATATTCCTTACATATTCCACAGGGTCGTTGCCAAATTGTGCTAAAAACTCCGGGTGTCGCTCAAAATATACTGACATCCTAAAATTTGAACGTTTCAAAATGAGACTTTATGGTTTCAAGTTGTTCTTTTTACTCTATCAATGGCGAACGAACTAGTTGCATGGAGCTAGAAGCTTTTTCAAAGTCCAAATTGTTTCCAATCAGCCACGTTATTTCCTGACACCATGTTGAACCTATATTGTTGGTAAACATAAAAACTCCTTGGTGGAAGAAGACTGTTGATCAAAAAACCGTTCCTTACCTGATCTTGGAAAGCTGGCAAGCCACACGTCATCCTTCCTGACTTCTAAATTCAAAATGCCTGGCAGACAATCGGAAAATACTAAAGGCATGATACATCTTCCAGGATTATATTCGTAGAGGGAATTTTTCGCTTCAAACCATTCGTCAAGATCGGTCAAATCTTTTTGGTCGAGAAGTTTGCAACTGAAAGACATTTTAGAGCTAGTATTAGATGGAAACTGAAGTCGATTGCATAGAGAAAGTGAATTTGAAGGAGTTGCTACCGTTACGCAAAACGGGAAAATCCCCAGTGCGCCTTTTTCACGTAAAAATGTCATCCGGATTTATTAGAAACAGGAAGTGCAGTTAACAGTCTCCGCATATGTGTTTGTACATATCACGGTCCATTTCTAGATGTGTTGATAAAAGGCTTATTTATATAAAACGAAAGTCGTTTCAGACGTTAGCAGAACTCTCACCTATTTATTTACTGCACCTAACAGGAAGACAACTCGTCTTAACCAAACGTCTCGGGAAATTTTCTCAAGTTTAATTTTATTGTATGCCTTCTATTTTCAAAACTCCTGGAAAACTTTTCAGGTAACCTTTTTTTGAACACCAAATGTCCGAACTAAAACCAACAGGTATTCAAAGGTTATAACATTTACATTTAACATTTAAATATTCGGACAAATGGTAGAAAATTCTACCAAAGTTATTTCATTTTGATAAGAATAATAATAACAGAACATCAACTTAATCATTAAAACTGTAAATTTTCAAATTTGAAAGTTTGCTGAAGTGGCTCGTAGTTTGTGACCTTGATTGTAGATACAGATGGCAGCACAAACCTGTCGGTAATAGAGCACGTTATGCGAAAGCTGTCAAAATCAAACGTCAACAAATAAAGATCGTCAAAGAAAGGTATTAGTCGTATTGGCATCGTATGAAGTATTTTTGTACGATTCCGCTTAAATAATGTGGAAGGCGTACAATAAAGTAGACGTGGTCAGTCAAAAGGACGATTGCTTCCACGAATTAATCGAAGAATGCAAATGTTTACCACCTGGAGCAAAGTTATCATACTCTCTACGAAGCCGTCTGGAAAAGTTCCCATTGGTAGCCAGGAGAGAAATCGTGAACCGTGTTAAAATAGGCTGCGCCCCATTATTTATAGCATGCAAGAAAGGTCAACTGGAAATTGTCGAATACCTCGTGAACATCTGCCATGCAGATATCGAACAAAGGGGCTGTTATGAAGTCCCGGATGATAGGTAAGACTAACTTTTCTCTGACTCTCTTTACACCATAACTTTTTCAGTCTATTTCACAGATCCGTACATTCTGTGACCCCATTATGGTGCGCAGCTGTCTCCGGAAAGTTATCAATTATCCAATTTCTTATAAGACACGGTGCAGACATAAACGCCGTATCCGATACCGGCTCGACACCTGTGCGATCGGCATGCTTTATGACTCATTTAGAGATAGTGCAACATTTAGTGGAAAACGGTGCTGATATTAATCGACCTAATTTTAATGGTGGAACATGTTTAATAAATTCAGTGCAGAGTTCGCAGTTGTGTAGGTTTTTATTAAATCATGGTGCCGATGTGAATGCACGCGATATACAGAATAAAACAGCTTTGCATTACGCAATTCAAGAGCATAGGTAAGTCTGGATATGTCTTTTTTATTAATTAAATTATGAGCATGAACAAGCAAAAAACTTTCATTATAATTTATTCTTCTTATATTATAAAATAAAACGATTATTTTTATCCAAAGTCTTAAAATCATTCATAATTTGCTTAAGACTTGGTAGTAGAAAATATGTTCTAAAAAAACTTTAAAATGTAATATCATTATCATTTTTAATTTATTTCTAGACTGGAAACAACAGCTCTTTTATTGCAACACGGTGCTGATTATAATGCAAAATCAAAATATGGCGATGATGCATTACAAACGGCATGTCTAAAAGGTGCTGTGGTCATATTTGACTATTTGACATCACACCTGGTGTATACGAAAGAGCGGTTGGCAAATGCTCACGAATTATTAGGGTCAACATTTTTGGACGAACATAACGACCTGTATTCGGCCCTTAAACATTGGAAACAAGCCCAAACGATAAGGGAAACACCGGAAGGTTGGTGGCACTATTATTTTTTGTTATGTATTTAATTTGTGGTTTTTATGTATTTAATTTTTGTTTACGTAACTATTTATTTTTGCTTGGTATTTCAAATCTTAAATGTTTTTAAGATTTAAACATACGTTTTATTGGAGAGTTCATAATCTTACTATTGTTGGTGAAAACTAGATTTAGGTTGTTATTACTGCTGTCGTCCTATCTACAATATTTGTGTTTAAAATTAGATTTGTTTCTAACATAGCTATGAATTTTTTAATTATTTCCTATAGCAGGTGTTTTTTTTTTTTTTCGGTATCTATAATTTGTTCTATCTATTCTATTTTTTCGGTTAAAGATATCATATAAGAAATAATTTGTTGTCTAAAAAAATCTGTATACATAATATGTTAATTACAATTTATGATGCTCATTTATGGAAAATTCTTAAATATTTCATATTAAAATGTTATGATCTGACGTATTAATTAACAAAAATTATATTAAAAATTTAATTGTCGAGAGTTAAGCCAGATATTTTTCAAGGGCAACTGCATTATGAATAACAATAACAGATTATTTGTGTAACCTAAGAAACTAATTATGCGCTAGTTCGTGACTACTGCTCGAACAGAGCTATTAGTGTTACTTACAGATAATATAAATATACAGATGAAATGTATTTCATAAAGATTTATGAAATACATTTATTTATAGTTTTTTTGGCTATCATGATTTTATAAGCACTGTTTTCTTGCTACTGCTGGCTGTTATATTGGTTCGAAAGGTTCTCACTAACTATTCCAAAGCAATAAAGCCAACATAAAAGATTAAATCATGGCACTTGAGACCTTGTTTTTATTGTATGTTGAACATACTATACAATTTCTATTGGTCATATAAATTATTCCGATCTCCCACAGGAATAATTCCCAAACTTCCCGTCATGCAACCGAAAGAGGCCTTCAGATTTCAACGGGAATTCTCCACAATGGAAGAGCTAGAGAACTGCATGGCCGACCTGGACTCGATAAGGATACAAAGTTTATTGATTGCCGAACGAATATTGGGCCCGTACCACAAAGACAGCGTATTTAGGCTAATGTTTAGGGGCGCCTCATACGCTGACATGATGTGCTACCAGCGCTGCATAGACCTGTGGCGACGAGCCTTGGAAATACGTGTCGAAAAAGATTCCCTATTATATTCGGACACTTGTTTTACGGCTCAAGCACTTGTCAGGTTTATGGTCGACTATAATGAAAAAAACGTTCCTAACGACGATACAGAGAGCACTTACATTCAGCGATTTGAGGATTCTGTAGCTGCTTATAGGATCTTAACAAACGACATTGGAGGTAGAGTGATTTTAAACAAAGTAGAGCACAGTGACATATGCAACCAATTATACCCAGTGTATGGTTTATAATTGACCCGTGTATATTTGGTTGCATACATAACTGTGCTCTCCTTGGTTTGAAACATGAATTTTTATGTTTTTTTTTCAGAGGCGCGACAGCTGTTGACGATTAAGCCTCAGTACAAACGACAATTGGAGAACTTTGACAAAGTCCTTAAGTGCGTCACGCACCTGATTTATTTAATGTTGCAGACGGCGAAGACGCAAGAACAGTGTCAACTTGTCGTAGATCTGGTCACTAGATTAATTCAAATCAATCCGAGGTGTACAATGACCGATGACACTTTACTGCACCTCTGCGTCTCGAGACTGAACACGATAAAGTCAGGATATTTTAGCGACGAATTGCCGATTGTAAGTAACAATCCTATGATTTTTTTTTTAATTTATTTATTTTCCTGAAAAGACAAGTCCATAACACATATTAATATAATATTTAAAATAGGTAATTAGTAATAAGTTATATATCTGGCTGAAGTTTTACAATCAGCCACTTGCTCAACTGCCTCAAATTGAACACAAATACCAATTTGCCCTCTGGCGCCAGTTGGACAAACTAAACTTGTGTACATATTCCATAGTCAATTTTTATGTTTTTTTTTCTTAACCTGCAATAAAGGCATAATAATTGTTTTAGTAACATTTCAACAGATATTAAAGATGTTTCAAAGCAAGGAGAGCACAGTTGTGTATGTAACCAAATATACCCGGGTCGATTATAAACCATACACTGGGTATAATTGGTTGCAGATGTCACTGTGCTCTACTTTGTTTCAAACTACTGTACAAAGCTGCATGCACAATAAGATTTTTTTACTTACAAGGAAGGCTAAAATACTGTTTTATGGACATTTTTTATTCTCTCGACATCTAAAATGACAGTTGCAGTATGGTTTTTATCACTTATCTTAATGTGTTGTTTTCTGAATTAATTTGTGCTTGATGGTTCGACACTATAAATTATTTAGTTTTTTTATTCGCAGATTATCTTCCCCGAAAAGCAGGTCATCCAGTTTCTGCTGAATTTGGGGGCAAACCCTAACGCGACAAATGAATCTAGGTCAACACCATTGCACATAGCAACATTGGCTACTAATTACAATAACTGGGTAAGGGCATTAATAGATGTTTCAAAAACCAAGGAGAGCACAGTTGTGTATGCAACCAAATATACACGGGTCAATTATAAACCATACACTGGTTATAATTGGTTGCATATGTCACTGTGCTCTACTTAGTTTAAAACTACTCTACATATGTTGAATAAGAAAACCTCTAGACTGTCATGCAAAATATTTTAGGTTGTCAACTCAATTTGACTATTAAACTTTTTACACGTTTTTTGCATTATGTCATTACGCAAGTTTTAGAGATTAGATTTGACCAGTTTTGTTGTTTTCATTACTTAACTTTTGTCTGTATTACTATCATAATATATGATTTTATAGTTGGTTCCATTATTGCTGGATTACGGAGCACACATAGATCTGCCAAACAACATGGGAGTTTGTCCGTCAGATAAGGTCAACATGGAGCCGTTTAATCTCGACATTAGGTTATTGAAGTACATCTCGTTAAAATGCCTTTGCGTCCGAACCATGAATAAGTACAATATCCCTTACAGGCATCAATTACCGAAAACATTAGAACATTTTGTGAATGTCCACAAACACATATCGGGTTTTTCAAACAAATACATGGGGAATTGATTGTTCCCAATACTCCAAGATAACGCACACAAATGTGATACTTTTAACTGTCAATCATGAAGAATTTTGAATTTGATTTTCTCAAAATAATTTTTTCGGGTTAGAGAGATGTTGGGGTTGATATTTTTTGTGTTCTTTTCTTTTCTGTAAGTTTATAAAGTTTTATTTGGTGTTTGTAAATTATACATATCAATTTAAATAATTTAAGCTGCATCAGTTTTTCATCCTTATTGTATACAAGCTTTTTTGTGAGTTTATTTAGCAACATTTTAAAAAATGGCATATAATTTTTTAAATGGATTATTGTTTCTAAGGAATAATAGTTTGTTTTTCTGTATTTAACATTCTACTGAATGTGTTAAAAAAGTTGTAAATATGAACAGCATACCTCACTAACCCAAGGAATTGAACAAAATCTGTCATGATTCTTGTATATAATTGTAGATATTTCATAACAGTCAGGATTTTTTTTTATTATTTAACTTATATGCAGTGTGATATATATCATATTTACAGAATGTTATTAAAAAAATTAGGTTAGTGGAATTTTTCTGTAATATCAAGTTTTTCTGTGGTTATATACACTTACTTATCCATGGAATATAAAGACAATTTAATTAATTTTTTAATTAAAATTGTTTTAGTAATCGATGACTGTATTGTGATTGCCATTCATCACTCATCAACTTATTATTTTATTTTTGATTTTTATGTTGTAATACACTGAATTATTAATAAACAGTATATACATAACATTGGTGTACCTGTTTAGTTAAACTTAGTGGTAGTCAAACAACTATTCGTTCGGAGAGCGATTTGGTGTAGCTGTGATTGGCTGAGGTGGTTGTAGTAGGTCTTTCCAGCTGTGATGCAAATGCTATGTTTATCTTTTTATATTTGAAGGAAAGTGTAAACAGGTAAGTTCACAATAAAGAATTACAAACGAAAACAAAAAAAAATATACAGGAGGTTCATTTTTATTGACGTTTAAATAAAGAAGATCTATAAATATGCTCTATTGTACGAGGGTATTAATTATCTAGCAATAACTAAATCCTGTCTATTGCAATGAGTAGATGTGCGTCGTTTAAATAAACAATTGAATCAATTGCTTAACAAACAACAGAGTCGCGATGAGCGTCACACTAGGAATGATACGAAAACCGTCGGAACCCCTGTTAAATGCGTCGACTATGTGTATTTTCCACCCCATATTCGCCTGGGTGAAAGAATTATAATACACTACATCCGGCCACGTCGTATTCGGTGCAATCTCCAAAACTCCCGGATCACCTTCCTCACAGGAATACGTTAACGACCTGTTGAACTTTTTAAACGTGGCGAAATCGTCATCTAACCTTCTATCTTGATTATCGCGATGTTTTGACAGGCACAATGGACCAGCTAAAAGAAATTAGAACTTATACTTTTCATATACTGCTGTGTATGTTTGATGGTCTGTCTTTTAAGCAAGAATCACCATTACAGACCTGCTGTTGGTCTCGGTCTTCCTCTTCTGGAATATTCAACTCCAGCTAAAACTCGTACTTTTGATTGAGCAGCATCAGTTAATTTGTCGAAACCTCCGTGAGGTTCATCTGTTATGATGAGGGGATGGTAGAATTCCGCGCTGTGGGGGTCGTTTCCGCCTCTTACTTTGAATTGGTACGTCAAACCTCGCCTTAACCACAATTCCGGTGATAAAAGGCCGTTGATGTACCATGCTAATGTTGTGGATGCCTGACCTATAAAATCAAAAGTATAAAGATAATCACCGTAATCATCATAAAAACCATGTAGTTCCAATAATAAGTAAACTTGTCTTAGGTCAGGATTGTTGTATTTTATGACTAGAAAAAATTTAATTCGCAAAACCCAGATGCAATAAAACAGCAGGTAGTCCCAATAATCAATAAACTTGGCTTAGGGCAGGAATGTTGTATTTTATGACTAGAAATAATTTAATTCGCAAAAAACTAAATACAATAAAACAACAGGTAGTCCCAATAATAAGTAATCTTGCTTTAGGTCAAGATGTTGTGGTTTATTACTAAAAAGTATGTAATTCCCAGAAAGACAATTTCAATAAAATAGCAGGCATTCTTCATAGCAAGAAAAAATATCTGGGGTGGCCCTCACCCTACTTTCCGACTAAATCGTTGCCACAATGAAGTGCCTAAACAGTTTTGCCATTATTTAATTTAGTAAAGCCAGAGCCATCTCTGGACGCTACCTAACGTCAGTTCCAGTGACAGAATTACATTTTTCGTACTGACATTTAATGTCATGTAATGTCAGTGGCACTGACGTTTGTCAAAATATGACAGTTTGCAATACAACCACGAAGATTGTGGATTCTGCCAAACTGCTTCTAGAAACCCTTATAGCGCCTAAACCGTTCACCCTACTGATCTGCAAATTTGTATATGTATATACATATTTAAAGTCACTGGATGGTGAAATTTTGTTTTCCGTCGATTACAATACTTTCCTTCTAGGGTACTAGTCAGAGAGTAAAAAGAGTCATTTCGGCATTTCTTCGAGTTCAAACTTTTTTTCACAATAATTTTAATCTGTTTTGACTTCAAATCCTGGGATATTGTCTCAATTTGCCTCAATCAAATTCTGATTGTTATTTTAGTCATTTGAAGATAGTAATTGCTCAATGATAAAGAATTTGTTATTGTCCTCACCTGTTGTAGCCTGATATCCTTTCTTCCCACCAGAAGGACCTAAATAAGCGTTGAATATCCTGATTGTCCTGTCATAAATCTGACCCTTCTCCCAAGCATCTTCCACTGTCTCATCTGTGGACGTAAAGGCAAAACAATTCGAGACTGGATCTTTAGGTTGTAAGTTGACTTTGATATTCGCTTTTGAATATATATCATGGAAACTAGGCTCTTTCTTTGAATCGAGCCTACCCATAGCCCAGACAATGTATATTTCTCTGTCCAATGGGAATTCCTTATCTCCAGCATCAGCTAAAATTTCAGTTACAGGTTTAGATTGAAATATAAGACATACCTACTTATACAACTTACGTGATATTAAACTCCTTCTATAAGTGATGATATTGATCCCATCAACACGAGTTGCTGTGTGAAGCTGCATGTTATCTTGTCCACCAACCAGATCATCCCTACAAACTCCTTTATTTTGTCCTAATACCTTAACACAAGGCGACAAAGCTGTGATGTTGTAATCGATAGCATATCCACTGTAGCCATCGACATAAGCCACAACGACATCTGAACCTAACATTTGACTTCTTTCATCGGATCCTGATATACCAAACGAGAGATATTCATCCTCTCTGACCTGTCCAGCTAGTTGTATAGTTATAGCTGGACCGAACACTTCCCAAGATACTTGGAAGTTCTTGTGGAGTTGTAGACAGTTTGGTAAGCTGTTACTGTGCTTGATAACTTTGACCAATGATGGTGGAACGTTCAAACCTTCCGGTATGATTATTGAACCTAGGTTTGTGTTGGTATCCACGTCGTAAACACTAAACCAGTCAACGTTGAATATTGTTAGGTCACCAGGGAGTTCTAAGATGATTGATTGACCACCATAAGCTCTGAGTGGATCAACACTGAAATAATGAACCTCAGGAATTGTGTTTTGTGACAAGATAAGGGGGACTTACTATCCATATTCATCTGGAACCAAATGGCCTTTACTACCTGGTTGTGGTCCAACTCCAACCCAAAAATGGGCATTTTTAGCCATGCCATCGTACTGGAATTTTGGTATCCTCAAAGTTTTCGCGTCTATAACTTCAATGGGATCTGAATCCACTGAATTACTCTTCCCTTCCAATTTTGGTATTATTTGGACTTTTGGCGGTTCGAATTCTTCTGGTATGTAAATATCACCGAAGGTATTCTGGCTCCAGATGTCGTAAAGCGCCAACCATTTGACGTCTGTTAGTTTTTTGTTATCGGGCAGTCTTAGTGTAAAGTCTTTGTTGAAATATCTTTCCAAGACATTTGTTCTATAAGAATTTTTATGTTTAAATCTTAAGTTTATTCGTTCAAGAGATGCATAACTTACTTTCCATGCTCGTCTGGTACTATGAATCCTTGAGGACCTGGTCTATTTGATGACCCCGCCCAGAAAAACGTGTCTTGGCCGTTACCATCATAATTGAATTTTGTTAGAAGTAATCTGTATTCATCTACAGCGTATACATCACCAGATACTTGATGATGGTACGAATTTATTTTTCCTATGTATTTTCCTTTGTAAGGCCCATCATCATCATCTTGACAGGAACCTATCAAAGAATTATAAATTTAACAAAAAAAGTAAATAAAGAATAAATATTATTCATAGTATGATTAATAAAGAATTAAGAAACATATTTTCTGAGTCAAACAGTGACAAATTTTAAGATGTTTTTCGCCAAAATGTAAATTATTTTGTCACTGGAACTTTAGTATAAGTACTAATTCGTTGAAGGTTTTGTAAAGAGTGAAAGTGACATTGGTATAGCTTCTTAGGAGGCAAATAGATTGCAATATTGTTGTATAAACATCGCAGCTAAAAGCGGCACAAATGGGTACTCATTTGTAACTTCATAATGCAACAGAAGTAATCATATAGTACGTTGTTATTAGATGCTTATGTCAGATTAGTTATTTATGTTTAATGGTTATATAACGGCTGTTTTTATAAATAGCAATTATTATAACTGTAATCAAAGGGTATTAACATTTTAACGTTTTCGTTCAGTGTTAATTAACATTGCATGGAACTATTATAATAATAGTGCTGTTATTAGTATTTACAACTGAAAGTTTTTTTTTGTTTTCCCGACAAAAACATTAACATTTCCAAGAATCAAAATATTTTGAAATAAAATTAAATGTTGGGATAAAACAAATATGGTGATATCAGCTGTCAACTTTGACTGCGAAAAACGTTTATAACGCAAAGCCTAAAAGTTGTAAAGGTCAGCACGTTATCATGTTGGTTTACTCGCTGTAAGGAAGTGTCACATCTGTTCGGTCATCTTAAAGATTTAAACACGCTACGTTAAAGATTTTATTTACATTGTCCTAAAAATATCCAGATCAACATGACCAAAGTTTATTATTTTTTGTCGAGTAAAGTATTTAATCTGCTTTTTCCTGTCAGGTGGAAAATATTAACTCAAACATGATCTGTTGTTATCGCCCTATGCTGTTTTCGGGAATGTTGAAGTATTTAACAGTACTCAGGAAGGTTCCAGACATTGCTAGAATATGCTATTATGATATAAGTGAGCTAAATGTCAAAGTGACAGATAGATTAAGTGTTAAAAGTGTACACATTTTGACCGAATAAACTACTTAATGTTCATAAAAGCAATGTGACAAGTGACAATACCAACGTTCTGTGGAAAATAAATATGTTTTACACAATTTTACAATTGTTTCTATAAACCTAGTTTTAAATTCTGATGAGAAAATCAGTATGATTTAGTTTCTTCTTACAGAAGTAGGAAACATTAAATTTAATATAAATATACATTATCATTAATTACAACAAAACTAATTTCACACAAGACAAAACTTTTAACATTTAAATTAAAATTGAAGGACAGTGATAGCTTCTAAAAATTTCCGGGTTTATTAATCATGCATTATCGGAAATTTCGTCAAGTAGTTTTGGTGACAACACATTCCAAGAAATTTCCTTTTCAAAGCAAGACTGAATTTTTAAATATGGTCTTAAAAAATATATTCCCTATAAAATAGACCCTCGGGAGCTCACAAAACAATTTTTAACTACCATTCACAAGAAGTCAAAGTAGTGAAAGCAGTTTAAAAAAGTTATTAACCTTGATCTACACACCGTGCATATTTCAAACAATGCATGCTTGCAAGACTGAGTACATTAGAAATATGGGCTATTTCATCAACCTACAATCTTCCTCTAACGATAAAATAACAATTCTTTTATTATTCATCCAAAACATCTGACATACAATACAATCGTTATGTAGTTAATAAATAATTGACCTTTAGTATAAGAATAACGACTCACCATGAACTGCAAGCAGGACCAAACACAAGAACTTAAACATATGTCCAAACCACATCCTAACTATTCTGTCATCTCTGATAATTTTTCTATCGGAACAACACCGATAATTCGACTACGTCAAAGAGCGATAGACGTAAATTATTTCAGTTATTCCATTGGGGAACTTAACAGTTATGCGGACTCGCTGACTGCTTTCTACAATCTAAGACATTGGTCGTTGTGTTGGGTGTGAACGTACCTCCTCGAGGAAACTCGTTCTGCACTGGCTTGAGGTGTTTGTCGTATGACTCCTTGCTATTCCATTCACATCATTAAATACCTACCAATCGTTGTAGGTTAATATCGGTAATACGTTGATTAAACTAGATGATGCATGTTGTCGTTCCTCTGAAAAAAAAACTATGGTTGCATGCTTTCTGCTTTTGATTTGTGTGGTGTGTAATTTTAAAGATGGTTTTATTTATAGTCGATGACAGCAGTTTAATTGACTTTCTTGAGAAAGCATTGATATGGATAACGAATTGCTAATATGCATTTATTAATGTTATTAAGTGCACAAAGCAGGTGGTTTTAATGCATGTAGACAGTTGCATGATTTTAACTGGTTGACATAAATAACAATGATAATAATAACAACAATGATCCATAACGAGGTTTTTTGATAACGTGACCCATGTGTCTTCGAGTCTTATAATAATGTCATAACAAAATTGTACTATATGGATGTACATGTACAGTTACACCATACTTTTGTCACAAAATGATGATAAGTTGTTTTAAGTTCTAATAAAAAGATTTAATAAAATATTTTACAATTCTATTATTTATCTATCTCTTTGCTTAAGAATTCATTGATCATTATCAAGAAGGAACTGTTTATTACTTGGGCAAACTTCAAATAGTTCCACTTTATACAGTAAATTGTGTCGACACTTAACACAGTTACTGTCCTACAGTGAAACACTTGTTCTAATTTCCCATGAACACATGTCAGCCAAACGGAAACAAAACGAGACAAATCGATCATTTCCTTCATTTCTATTTTATTTCCGTGACTAAATTTAATAAACAAACTCATCAAAATAAAATCAAAAGATTGTACGAAAAAAATAAATTCCCACATAAAAGTTGTGACACGTTTCATTGTTAGTTTCATGTGCTTTATTTCTGTATTTTATTGAAATCTAGCAACAAATAACTTACTGAATCATTTCTTCTTAAGCAATATAAGACATCAACTCTAAAAGGAACGTTGTGACTCAACAGATTCCACAAAATGAACGGAGACACCAATAGCCGCGTAAGCGCGAAACTCGTGAAATGTTTGATCGATGCATTCACATAGAAAAGCAAAGTACAATGGAAGTGAAGATCGTAAATATGCCGACGACATTAAATAAAGAGTTAAATAGTATACATTTAACGTGGGATAACATCTTGGAGGGACACAATGAAGGAATAGAGTTTTTATTGTTCATAGAGGACGTTAACTGGAAAGCGCTCTATAGGTGATTGTCTTGCTGTAAGTGTGAGAAAATTTATATGAATCTTTGTGATTGTAGAGGTCATAAAACTCAATATACTGTCAATGGTTTAACCCCCTCAACGGTCTATAACTTTAAACTGAAGATATTGAAGAACGACCAAGAGATCGATAGTGTTTTATTTAGGGCTGCTACTGATTATGAGCCTTATTATGTGATGCATATGAGTAGAGCTGTCACTTATAATAAGACAGCGTTGTTAAGAAAAATTGTAGCTCAGAGGCCTATACTATTAGAAACTATAAATAAAGAGAATAGAACACCTCTGATGTCAGCTATTGAAAGAGGTGACCTGCAACTAGTGACATTCCTGGTTACATTAGGAGCTAATGTGAATAATCCTTTACTAGTAACCAATCGAACGCCACTGATGATGGCCTTGTTCCATGGCCATCTGCAAATTGCAACTTTTCTTATAGATAAAGGTGCCATGCTTGATGCAACTGACCTAAATGGTTTAACTGGGTTGCATCATGCTGTGGATTCTGGGAGATTGGAAAGTGTAGAGTTTGCCATTGAGCATAAATTTGATGTTAATGCTAAAGATAGTAATGGCTGGACACCATTGTTACGAGCAAGTAATGTTTGATGTACTATGAGCAAAGGATGATATTAGTATTTGTTATTTTTAGTTATATTGGAGGTTGATGGTGAAATTGTGGAGTTCTTGATACGATATGGTGCAGATTGTTCTGTAAGGGATAAAAAGGGATTTGGATTTCGAGAGCATTGTGAACTTGCTAGAAGATTTGATTGGTTAAATAAGGATTTAGATGCTATAAAATGCCAGTTTGAATCAACTTAATATTATGAATCTTCTGTAATCTAAGTAAATGTACTAAATACACTAGTCAACAAAATAATAAAAAAAATGTACATTAGATGCCACTATTTTTTTCTTAGATACCATGGCCCGCTAAACTAAAAAATCGCATTGAAAATTTTTTGAATGGATACGTTTTCGAGTTATGAATTTTTCTTTTTTTTGTTTCTTTTTTTGGAGGTAGTTCGACTATTTGGAGCATATCTCGAGTTCGGAACATCAAATTTGGTCGTTCTGTACATCAAATTAAAGCCAATTGAATCACCAATAAATGTTATTAATATTGTTTTATAATCGCTTCAGTGGTTTCAGTGTAATTGACCATAATTTGAATTTTTTTAGTATAAATGAAAATCGAACATTCATTTAACCGCCAGGGAAAGGTAGAAATAGTAAAAATATGCTCAGTTTCTTATTTTTTACGTAGAGTTTACGCTTTTACGAAGAGAACAAGGTATTTACGATGAAAATCTATGAAAAAATACCAAAGTTATCATCAATTATGGCCGATGGGTACGAAACTACCAAAATTCAGCATTTTCTCTATTTTGTATTTTTCGTCATTTATAGCAGTTTAAATGCATGGTAGAGGTCGGATTCATTCGGAAGACGAGTACGTCACGTGATTTGCACCAAGATGCGCATCTTTTAGTCAACGTTTCGCACTCTGTTGCAAGAGGCATCTTCAGGACGGAGAGAATGAACGTGTGGAAGGGTGAGGGTATTTATCGTCGCTCAAAACACGTAGTGGCGTATCTCACCAAAAAATGCTATTCAGATATGTCAGTACGTGTTTCGAGCGACGTTATACGTACCTGGCGCAGGTGCCTGCGCAGGTAGTCAAACAACTATTGGTTGGGAGGGCGGTTTGGTTTCAGCTATGATGCAAATGCCAACCGTCATCTCTATTGAGATTGGAGGAATCTTTTAAAGATTTCGATCGCTTCGCGGATTCTACGAGGATAATGACGTGATTCCCGGGAGATGATTTTTGTTTGGTCGAGAATTGTTGTGTCTGTGCTCAGCAAGCGCTGAACTGGTGATCTGGCGCAGCCTTGTACAACGTTCATGTTCTGAAACCCCAACGCTGACAGAGCGCTTTATCTCATCAATGTAGACACTGCCACAAGCACATGAGATACGGTATACACCTGGAGCTAGCAGTTGAGAAGATTTCATCCTGAGAATCTTAGTGACGTCAGTGACGAGCATGGTGAGAGGTTTCACTAGGAAATGAAGACTATTGAGCGGCGCTACCAGGGATTTTGGATTGAATAAATGATGGGCAACTATATCTGGTTCCTCATAAGAAAAACAGATTTCGACAAGAATATAAGGCGAAGCAGCAAATCAAACTCACTTCTAATCTCCTTTATATTGAAAACATCACATTAAAACTAAGCACAATGAATTAAACTTGTAAACAGAGAAAAAGTAGAATTTTGTTAGTTTGGTACCTATCAATCTTAAATGACCATAACTTCGCTATTTTTGCATAGATTTTTATCGTAAATACCTTGTTCTCTTCGTAAAAGTTCAAACTCTACGCAAAAAATATTAAACTAACTATATTTCCACGATTTCTACTTTTCACAGGTGATAGAGTAAATGTTCCATTTTCATTTTGGCCAAATTTTTATAATATCGTGGCCTATTGCGCTAAAACTACTGAAGCGATTGAAAAACTATATGAGTGACAGTTGTTGGTGATACAATTAGCTTCAATTTTATGTGCCGGGCGACCAGATTGGACGTTCCTAACTCGAGATATGCTCCAAATAGTCGTCGAACTACCTCCGCAAAAAAAAAACAAAAAAAAGAAAAAAAATTGTAACTCGAAAACGTATCCATTAAAAAATTTTTTATGCGATTTTTGAGTTTAGAGGGCCTTAGTATATATATATAAAAAAATAGTCGCATCCAATGTACATTTTGACTGTTGACTAGTGATACCTAAATGTACTAATAATAATAATAATAATAATAATAATAGTAATAATGCACATATACACTCTAACTAACATATTCTTTTTAATAATATTTGAATATTGAAATTTGGTACACCCATTTTAAGTTTAAGCCATGCAACGAACTGGATTGTTTTTGGTGACAATCTGACAACCGAAAGTGGGTAATGTTACATGCGTTTTACTAGGGATTTATGCGATTTTGACCAAATTGATACCAGCTCGTCCTCCAGTGTCTTGAAGTCTGTATACTAAGTTACAGATCAATAGGATGAGCGGTTCAGACGCTATAAGTTTATAGAAGCAGTTTTACAGAATCCACAGGCTTCGTCGCCGTGTTGCAAATTGACAGATTTTAGTCAATTTTTACGTTATTTTTAAGTTACTGTTAAACTGGCTGTGGCTTCGCGAAATGAAATAATAGTGCTTACAATTACTCGTGACAACAATTTAGTTGGACAGTTGGATGGGGATTACTCTGGAACTTTTTGTATGTATGTATAGAGTATTGTTTTGTATAACCTTATTGCAATCCAGACCATATAAAAGGTAAGGTATAATCATTCAATAACAATATAAACAGAACAACAAGAATAAAAACCCGTACTTTAGTTTCTTTAGTTTATTTCTTAACTTCTGCGTCTGTGTGGATCATCTGGTTCACAAACCACAATAAAACCAAACAAGTTTTAACAAAGCAAATAAAACATGTATTAAAAATTAATATTATTTTTTATTAAACATAAAAAAAATCTCAAACATATCATAAAACCACGCGCTCTACTTCGGCAAAAATGCCGCATCAGTAACGCTTACAGAAATAAAACAACGTTAACCAAATGAATTTATTACTTCCTCCGCAAACAGGGCAGTGGCAAAAGTCGCGAGCATTACTTAAATAAGTACTGGTAAAGTTCAGTTCCGCACGAAAACGAACCGCGCAAAAAAAATCTCTCCTCCTCAATGTTACAAAATCGGCGCATACCAAACTATATCTCCATTCAAACATCCGCTTACTAATTGATACTGCCTCGGGTTAAATTTACAACTGGCTACGACACCTCCATGATAATTCGTCAACTTCGACACCACACACAGTTCTTTGGGTTCTTCAGGCACACAGTAATTCAACTCTTGACAATCTTCATTAAACGCCAACAATCGCACACCTTTACCATATGGAGAGCAAATAATCCTCCCATCGGTGGAGAAACAGAATTCTTTGATGTAGCCCCGACCAGCGGACAATTCCACGATGGAATGCGTCAATCGTTTGAAATTCTTCGCCACGCGTCGTTTCTCATCGACCGATTCCAAGTTGCCATCGTAGCTGTTGAAGGACATAACGCCGCTACTCAGCTCCTCACCAGTCCGAACCCTCGCGAATATTTCGGAAAATGTTAGGCGCTGCGCTCGATTTCGTTCTATGCGTTCGTGCGTTTGATAGCTCATCCAGATGTCGGTGAAACGCGGCGGAGGTTCCGGCGAAACACGCGGCAACTCCGGTTGTTCTTCCGTTTCTTCCGAATCGGAACTCGGGAGATGCGTGAAAATGTCCTCATACTCGGAAGGTTCCTTCATTTGGATGTCGTGCACGCACGTCCACTGAAAATACAATAATTTTGCTGTGTATCAGCAATAAAAAGTAGTCATGTTTTACTCAAGTTATGATTTGGGTTTTGAAAACTTTTTTAAAACGAATTGAGTTTTGAAAACGTTTTCAAAACGATTTGAGTTTTGAAAACGTTTTCAAAACAATTTGAGTTTTTAAAAGGTTTCGAAAACGTTTTAAGTTGTAAAAACGTTTTCAAAACGACGTTATCCATACGTTTCTGGACATTTTTGTAGGTACATGTACACCACAACAACAGAAGTATGTAAGTAAAAACGATTTGAGTTTTTAAAACGTTTTCAAAACGATATGAGTTGCAAAAACGTTTTCAAAACGACGTTATCCATATGTTTCTGGACATTTTTGTAGGTATATCTACAACCACAACAACAGTAGTATGTAAGTCAAAACGATTTGAGTTTTTAAAACCTTTTCAAAACGATTTGAGTTCTTAAAACGTTTTCAAAACGATTTGAGTTTTCAAAATGATTTGAGTTGTAAAAACGTTTTCAAAACGACGTTATCCATATGTTTCTGGACATTTTTGTAGGTATATCTACAACCACAACAACAGTAGTATGTAAGTCAAAACGATTTGAGTTTTTAAAACCTTTTCAAAACGATTTGAGTTCTTAAAACGTTTTCAAAACGATTTGAGTTTTCAAAATGATTTGAGTTGTAAAAACGTTTTCAAAACGACGTTATCCATATGTTTCTGGACATTTTTGTAGGTATATCTACAACCACAACAACAGTAGTATGTAAGTCAAAACATTTGAGTTTTTAAAACCTTTTCAAAACGATTTGAGTTCTTAAAACGTTTTCAAAACGATTTGAGTTTTCAAAATGATTTGAGTTGTAAAAACGTTTTCAAAACGACGTTATCCATATGTTTCTGGACATTTTTGTAGGTATATCAACAACCACAACAACAGTAGTATGTAAGTCAAAACGATTTGAGTTTTTAAAACCTCTTCAAAACGATTTGAGTTCTTAAAACGTTTTCAAAACGACTTGAGTTTTCAAAATGATTTGAGTTGTAAAAACGTTTTCAAAACGACGTTATCCATATGTTTCTGGACATTTTTGTAGGTATACCAACAACCACAACAACAGTAGTATGTAAGTCAAAACGATTTGAGTTTTTAAAACCTTTTCAAAACGATTTGAGTTCTTAAAACGTTTTCAAAACGATTTGAGTTTTCAAAATGATTTGAGTTGTAAAAACGTTTTCAAAACGACGTTATCCATTGTTTCTGGACATTTTTGTAGGTATATCTACAACCACAACAACAGTAGTATGTAAGTCAAAACGATTTGAGTTTTTAAAACCTTTTCAGAACGATTTGAGTTATTAAAATGTTTTCAAAACGATTTGAGTTGTAAAAACGTTTTCAAAACGACGTTATCCATATGTTTCTGGACATTTTTGTAGGTATATCAACAACCACAACAACAGTAGTATGTAAGTCAAAACGATTTGAGTTTTTAAAACCTTTTCAAAACGATTTGAGTTCTTAAAACGTTTTCAAAACGATTTGAGTTTTCAAAATGATTTGAGTTGTAAAAACGTTTTCAAAACGACGTTATCCATATGTTTCTGGACATTTTTGTAGGTATATCTACAACCACAACAACAGTAGTATGTAAGTCAAAACGATTTGAGTTTTTAAAACCTTTTCAAAACGATTTGAGTTCTTAAAACGTTTTCAAAACGATTTGAGTTTTCAAAATGATTTGAGTAGTAAAAACGTTTTCAAAACGACGTTACCCATATGTTTCTGGACATTTTTGTAGGTATATCTACAACCACAACAACAGTAGTATGTAAGTCAAAACGATTTGAGTTTTTAAAACCTTTTCAAAACGATTTGAGTTCTTAAAAACGTTTTCAAAACGATTTGAGTTTTCAAAATGATTTGAGTTGTAAAAACGTTTTCAAAACGACGTTATCCATTGTTTCTGGACATTTTTGTAGGTATATCTACAACCACAACAACAGTAGTATGTAAGTCAAAACGATTTGAGTTTTTAAAACCTTTTCAGAACGATTTGAGTTATTAAAATGTTTTCAAAACGATTTGAGTTGTAAAAACGTTTTCAAAACGACGTTATCCATATGTTTCTGGACATTTTTGTAGGTATATCAACAACCACAACAACAGTAGTATGTAAGTCAAAACGATTTGAGTTTTTAAAACCTTTTCAAAACGATTTGAGTTCTTAAAACGTTTTCAAAACGACTTGAGTTTTCAAAATGATTTGAGTTGTAAAAACGTTTTCAAAACGACGTTATCCATATGTTTCTAGACATTTTTGTAGGTATATCTACAACCACAACAACAGTAGTATGTAAGTCAAAACGATTTGAGTTTTTAAAACGTTTTCAAAACGACGATTCTGGACGATTTTGTAGGTATATAGGCTACTCACCTCAACTTCATTATCTATGCCAAGATTCCTTGTCAGACAACACCAGCCCATAGGATGTATCTGAATGGAACTGACAACTTCGGCCTCATTCGCGAAATCATCTATAAATTCGACCCGGTTTCTAGACGCGGTAAAAACCTTATTGAATGATGCAGCAGCTATCATCGGCTCTTCGCTAACCTGCATCAGTCTGTACAAATTTGGCTGGAAGACCCAAATCGTCGTATTTTAGAACTTTGATTTGATCGTAATAAAGGCAATAATACCCACTTTGAAATCGCGTAAATCGCATGACATCGTGCTGAGATTTAGGTCATGTACAACCATCAGATACCCGTTTGTGGTAGTCATGATCATTCTGGAGTCATCCGGGGTCAGCTTCATCCGCATCAGGCCCATCATCGAGAATATCTGCGTGCTGACGACGCTGTACTCGGTGTAATTGTTCAGGTCCCACGAGAAGATGTTTCCGTCGAAACCGGAAGTCACCATTACCTTTTCTTTTTCCGAGTATTCTATGTTTTTTACCTGTATGATAAGGTAAAAAGTTGACAAGAAAAGGAAGACTAGATACAGGAGAAGTTAAACAGGTTAAGGTAGAAGACTATCCCCTGATAATAAGGCGCTAACACATGTTATATTTTCGCTAAAGCATTTCAGAGATGTGGGAGAACAATCAAATCTCAAGATTTTAAATAAAAACAGCTTAAGATCAATGTGAAAAAACTGTACACACGGAAAAATGCTGAACGAATTCATATCTTAAAAAATTCTATACTAAAGACTAATTTTTTTTCTTGCTATTAAGAATGCCTACTATTATAAAATATTTTTAGTGTTTTTAATTTAATAAAATAACATTTGAAATGGAAGTTGGGCAACAATATTTGCAGAACTGCACGCAAGGCTGCATATAGTTCTGTTTGAAACCCAGCGTTGTAGTTTTAAATTAAGTAGAGCACAGTGACATATGCAACCAATTATACCCAGTGTATGGTTTATAAATACACCACGTGTATTTGGTTGCATACACAACTGTGCTCTACTTGTTTTGAAACATTTTTTTACTTTGAAAACATAATTATATATCAAATTATATACCATATACATATTTATATACCAATTTTAAATATTTCTGCATGTTTTGAAACCACATTTATATAAAACCTTAAAAAACTTAAATATAATTACAGTAACAACACTTATTATGGTTAGATATAAAAAAATACTGCCTTTTGTAAATTTTATTAACACTAACCCAGTTTGTGTGGCCTTGTAGTGTCCTGGTTGGCGATCTCATGAACCTCAGGTCCCACGTTTTCACAGTACCGTCATCTGAACAAGTCGCAAACATATTCGAATCTAAAAACCTACAAAGAAAATACTACAAAACCTCCATAGGGTATTTTTTTGTTAAAATGTACACACCTAACGCAATTTACACATTTTAAATGTGCTCCTTCTATTGTACGGATGTGCCTTTGGTTCCACGAGTCAAATATTAGTAATGATTTACCTTCACATGCCGCAACCAGTAATCTCCTAAAAGAAATCAATACGACGTTTATATAATGTTTATAATCAATATTTTGTTGATTGCTTACCCTTCGGGGTTAAAATCAAAATTGAAGATACCCCCTTGATCGCTGTTATAGACATGTAAGGGTGCTCTTTTGGTGGGATCCAGTGTTTTCTGGTTTTCTTCGACACCAAGGTTTGTATAAATTTTTCTTGCTATATCGTCTTCTTCTCCTATGCATCTTTTCGCTCCTATTTCCCTGTCTCTGATGATTTTGTAATTGTTTTGCTTGTATGGAAGGTAACTACTTTGTTTTGACATCTTTTTATGAAAACATAACCTCTATTGTATGTTTACAAACCGCATGATGGTCAAAAGCGGCTTCGCAGTGAGGATTTTATTGCTCTATGCGGCGAGATGTGTTGTACGCAGACGACAGTAAAATAATGAGAGCAATGCCTTTGTTATTATAAGTATCGGTATCAAATTTAAATTAACCTTCAAATGTGACAGGTTGAATACTGTGCCAAACGGTAAAATTGAAAAATCCCCATGTTTCACGTGTAACTTCCTCTGATTAGCTCCGGGAGAGGTAAGTAAGTTGTTTATTTATCTTATTGTTAACATAATTTATTCATTTGTAATCACTTCATTAACCTTAAAGAAACAGGTTAATCGTTTTTTTAAATCATTTATTTATTTATTAACTTAGTATCTACAACAATACGCTTTACAGATTTTCTTAGTTTGTAGTACAAAAATAGGTCTGGGAAACACAATATATTCCTATAACTTGCGTCTAAGGAATGTTATCTACCTATAGAATTTATTTACATAAGAATTTTTAAAAATACACAACTATTTTTAGAATAATGATCTTATAATTAATGTAAGAAATACTATACTAAAACAGGATTTTAAAAAGGTTGCTGAGCTAGTTTTTGTGGCATTTGCATTCTCTTGCATTTTCATCCTTTCTTGCTCGGCGGTATGTTCTTCTGTATGATGAGCTTCTCTCTTACTTCTTGTCTTTTCCTTAACTGGTACAGGACGCAATTTTGTCGGACCTGGATCTGGCGTGTCCAATTCTCTATTTAAATTAGCATTTACTTGGAGCTGAGCTGCATTAAGATCGTAAAACTTCGGATTCAGAGGAGGCAATTCGCCTTTGAATGGTTCAATTTGGGCTTTCGAAAGCCTTGCTTCTGATGAAGTGTAAGGGTTGTCTATGTTGACAGTCAGGCTTGCTCCTGATATTCTTTTACCATCGAACGTTACCACAGTTTCTGGAGGCAACTCAATATTTGGTCTTTGATTTGGTGGTGGCAGATAAAAGGACTCTACTCGTTCAGCTGCTTCTGCTATTTCGTCTTCTAGATCGTCGTCTTCTTCTTCTGATCTCCCACGTTTTTTCGCTGGTGCTCTTTTAGACATTTTTAGCTTTTTCATGCTATCTAAAGGCGATGGTACAAATACAGGTTCCAAATTCTCTTGCTTGTTCCTCTTCTCTACATCTATCACTCCAATACTGCTTTCGTATTCTAATTCTGGTCCATCTTTATTAGCAACCCTCTCTTCCACTTCTTTACGAATGATTGGTTTAAATCCTCCTTCAATCACAATCGTTTCTGGATGGAAACCAGTGTTTACAGCTGGCTTCATATCATTGATATTGATAGTATCTGGTTCTCTTTCAGTTGAGGCCTGTATTGGCGAGATCTCCACATGCATTTCTTTTATTGGTTTGCTTGGTCTGATTGGTGGTGCTTTGATCAACCTTTTATTCATATTAACCTTCATGGGTGGCCTGTATATTGGTTTCTTGTGAGGCGCCAAAGGTCTATTCGAGCGAATTGGTGCTTTCATGAACACTGGTCTTTGCTGAATGGGCCTCCTCAAGATTTTGAAGGGTTGCTTAGGAGGTGGTGGTGGTTTAATTAAAGGAAAGTCATCCAAAATCGGCAGTTTTGGTTGTTGCAAATTGAACGCGTCCAAATCGAAAGTGCTATTGGACACTTCCTCTTTGAAGACAACGGGCTTTGTCATTTTCGGTAGCAGGTATAGTTGATCGTACGGATTAGCAATGTCCTCTTCCTGTACCTCGACCACTTTGACGTCATGCTTGATATCGTTTGGTTTTACCCGCGTCTCCACACGAATTGATTGGCTATCTTCGAGGTCATCTACTTGAGCTTCCGGCTCGGCATACACCGGTTCGATTTCGCTACCTGCTCCCTCGACATCGCAGCTATCGTGCACGTTGATCTTCCAGCCGAGATGTCTGTGCGTGAAACACTGAAAAGACGAAAGGAATGTTATGTGAGGAATTCAGGTTACGTCTCCGTAACTGACCTGGTAGTAGACGGTATCTGGTGTGTCCTTATCTGGGGTCCATTGGATGACACCTGGTTCGCCTTGGTCGCATTTCAACTCTAGGGTGCGTTGGTACGCGCCGAATGATCCGAAATCATCTGCGTCTAGCTCTCCTTGATGAGTCCAATGGCAAAGACGTCCTACACCTGTCGGGATCGTTTTCCCGTCGCTGGATGTTGTCGCTCCAGCAAAAATTGTCACAGCCTGCACAGAAGAAATTGAGTAATATTATAATGTATGCTTCCTGGATTTTATCTGATTGCGTGTATGTTAAGTGGTTTAATTTGTCGGTAGCCTTGGACCAACTCGAATTTCGCGAAATCATTGTTCTCATGGTCTGGGTAGTGACGAAAACAGGAGTTCCGTGATCTAGGTTATGGATTATTGTGGACAAAATGCATATATGGTGTGTGTCCACCAAGGATTTCAATGATACGTCGTGAAGGTTGGTTTCACATACCAGAGAAATAAAAAAGATCATAATACCTTTCGTTCTTCAGCACTTTTATATTCATATCCACCAATTGGGTCATCAGTTATATAGAATGGATGATACTTGGCAGCGATGCTAGGATCAAAACCGCCTTCAACAACAAACGTATAAGTTTTGCCTCTGACCACATTAATCTCTGGGATGAGGAGCCCATTGATGTACCATGATATACCCCATCCGACATGCCCTATGTAAACAAACATTCAATTAAACATTGTTTGACCACTCCTTTTCATGCAACAAACCAGTGATAGCTGGATATCCCCTTTTACCACCGGTTGGTCCCATTTGGGCATAAAAGACACCATCCTCCGGCTCATTGCATTGAATTGGTGGAATTTCCCAAGCATTTGCCTTCTCAGCTGGTGCTGGTGTGGGCACAGTTCTGGTGGGAGCTGAAGTTGCCCTAGAGGTACCTCGTCTCCTTTCATTTGTTCTTCTCGTTGTTGGTTTTTCCTCTTCCTCGATCTGTTGTGGCTTGGGTTGACCACGTCTTCTATCGCCACCTCTATTTCTCGACGGTTGCCTCTGTGGGGCTTCGGTAACTTCAACTTCTTTCGTTGGTTCTTCCTGGATGATAGCTTGTGGTCTTGGCCGTTTTGGCGCTGGTTTTTCTGATTCTGGCTGGGGACAATTCCATCTGGCTGGTCTCCCAAAATCAATTAAGACGTCTCCTTTGGTGTAATGGCTATGGAAGGACACTTCGTTCCTTTGGTTTAGAGGACCGATTCCCCAGATTATGGGTTGACTGCCGTTGACGACGATTGCCTTGTCTAAGTCATCGGATGCTTTTAGAGGGCGTTGGTAAGTGACGATGCTGTATCCGTTTACTGTTGCTGCGTTTAGAAGACGTATATTGTTGTTGGACTGTTAAAGACAAAGATAATAGTAGTATATTTTTGTTTACTGAGAAAACGAAAGAGGACTTACTGAAAGTTTGGTGTCTGGACATGAACCAGTTGGTCCAGAGCACTGTGCTTTATCCTGGAGATAGTAATCCTGGGCGTATCCTTTCTGTGTGTCTTTGTCTATCCATGCTACTACAACGTCTCCACCAATCATGATGCTATGTTGGTCTTCTCCTGATATACCGAATGACATGTATTCTCCACCTTCTGTAACGTTTTAAAGAAAATTTATGTAGTAAACTTTTTTATCTCCGTATTAAAATATTAACGGAATAACTTCTGTGCATGGAATTTTTTTTATGATATTTAAGAAATTGCCCCCAGGGTAGTTGTAAATTCTAGCCTGTGGGGCAAAAACTCATAAAAACTAAAATCAGGTCGGAGCTATTTATCTTTCTGCGGGGTTAATCTGATTTCTGTTCGGGTAGAATATTGTTCCGGGAATATTAACTTTCATGAAACTATGTCACTTTTGACATTACATTAAGTTAAACTTTTAATAATTGTACTTTTGTTAATGATCTTTTTGTGAGTGATACATTATTTCTTCGTGTATGTTGTAAATAACATATCCATGAACCTATATATAAACTGGGTCGGTTCAATCAATTAATTGTTGTGGTTGCCCAATTTTTATTCAAACTCTTATCTTGTTTTATTAGTTTAACTTCTACTAATAGTAGTAACACGGTTAGGTTATCTGACCTTAACCTTATTTTATGTAGATGTTATATATTTTTATGTTTTTGCAAAGAGCAAAGAATTCATTGTAATTTTTTATTGATGCAAAAAAGAAAACAAATACTGCACTTGAGCAATAACTATCCGAGTGCTTATTGCCAAATCTGCCCACCGATGAAAGTGAAATTAACTTTCACGCGCTGCAATGTACCGTCGCGTCGGGTCATCGTTCCGGTCACCTCTGCCTCCACGGACAAAGACACAAACAGCCACCTCAATCAAAATTGATTGGAGGCGTTTTGCATCTCAAACTTTGGTCACACAAAATTACTTTTACTTATCTACCTACTCCCGAATGAGTCTAATTGGTTAAGTTTATAATCCGTCAGAAAAAAAACGGCAGTCAACCGTTAAATTTACTAACCAAACTTTGCACCTCTGTAATTAGTTGAAGTCGATTGAGCGGAAAATTTGTTAATTAACTGGCTTTGGAACAGTTTGGAAAATTACATTAAATTACAACCCTTTTATTTTTTTTTAATGAAAATTGGCGGTTGTCATTCTTACATTACTTAGACAGATTTTAAAGGATAGGCAATATCTAGATGGGTTTAAATTTATTTTTATCCTTTTGTACCAAGGACAAGAATAGTCGATATTTGATTATAAAGTCTACGAAGGACCGTCTTAGAATATGGGGTTTGTGTGTCTTGCATCTGCTGCTCTCTGCTGTATTTTCTAGGACAATAAATTTTAGTATTGAATATGAATTTTATATCTGTGTGCGGTCTGCTATCGTAAAATCCGGGCACTTGCTTCGGAATAGATATCGAAAATCGGTTAGGTATTGGTATAGTCTGGATGCACCCTCAGTTTTGTCTTTCATATTGTGAAACAGAAGAAAATATATAAAAACCAGTGTATCGGTTATATAGTGGTCTAAAACAATGTTGTAGCTTTTATAGCATTTTTACTGCATGTCTATAGTTCCTTATGCTGTATGTAGGGAAGAAAGTATGATGTACCTCCTAGTCAGAAAGTAAAAATAATAATTTTGCGTAATATGACAAAAATATAACGTCTAGTATAGTTATAAGTAATTATTTTCCTGTGAAGGAAATTCGCGTAGGCAACATGGGAAAATTACTACACTCAGGGGTGCTAGAAGGGTGGAAGAACACCTCTCGGGCTACGCTGAAGTGCCTTATTAACCGACCTACTTGTGCGTTGTTAGGGGGACTTACCCAATTTCGCTACAAGCTGTATTACTATGCTGTCGCCAGCGATGGCCCAACGCACTTCAAAGGCCAGGTCGTCATGTAGCACTTCACAATTTAGCTTGGACTGGAAGAGAGAAAATAACGTGCGTGAGATAATTATTAATTACGAACATCAGAAATAAGAAGACATAGAATATAGAAAGTATAGTTTCGGTTTTTTTCTGTGTCTAGATAATTATATTGTTAGTTATTATTTAGAATTTGATAACCGAAATTGGTGGCAATAGTGTTAATTGAGATGATATATGGTATATGAGAATTTGTTAATCAAGCTGTTGTTATTGGGGAGAATATATATAGCAAAGCATCATATAGAGCATTTTAAACGCTTTAAACACATTGTAATTCCTATATATGATTTGGTTTTCAGTCGATTTTCCAATAATGTCTATAAAGCATTAAATCCACCCTCTGCTTTCGAAATTAGTTAAAGCACTTATATTGCTAATACTTACCTGAGCTTTCACAAAAATTTTATGTATTACTGCACTTCATAATTATAATCTCATGCACTTTTTTCTTACAAGCAAAAGTTATTATTGTGGTATGTTCCACTAAGCTGACAAAATTACTACAAAACAGCATGTATGACTTTGTTCACACATTTTTTTTTTGCATAGCAAAAACGCACAAACAGATTCATATACAATATAAAATTTATTTTTCGGTATCTTCTACAGTTTTTATGCCATAACTTAAGCACAAAAATGTTTAACGTGAGCAATAATTTGCATAGTAAGTGGTGTAAACACCTTTTTGGCGAACAAAAACCATCAACACCATAAGTTCTGAGGATTATTTCAGTTAATTTAAACACTCTTCACAAAAAAAACTTTATTTTATTTACAAAGTATAAAAAATAGAAAAAAATTAAAAGAAATATTTATACAACACTGGCATAAGTATAAATAATAATTTCACTGGCAGCGTAGTCACAATTTATAATACTGATTTTCACTTTCCACAATTTCTATCACAATTTAGTTAATACTATGAATAAGGGGTACAATTTGTTGTTTCTTTTTACTACTATCTGTGGGTTGGGTGTGGGTTCGGCAATTCGGAAATTTTCATTTTCCTTGGTAAGAGACACATTTTGAAAGGAGGCAAAACTACATCGCATCCGATATCCAGCAAATTTAGACTGGGAAGTCCTTTCTGCAAAATGTATAGCCTCTTACCTCCGGTATCCATGGAAACCTATGTGGAGTTAGTTAACTTCGTAGCTACGCAACAAACCTAGGTTTCGTTGCAAATTCAATAAACTTGTACCCCTAAGGACTTTCAGACATCCTAAAAAGTTCCCAAAAACTTGGGAACTACACATAATACGCATATAGTATTTTCTTTTCCAAAAATGTAAACTTAATAAATATATAGTATAATAAAGGACTAATGGAAGTAGTACTGCTCTAATATGTCATTGTAAATTAATAATATATCAACACTTTATCACCCATAAATAAAAAACAATAGCATCCAGGCGGTTTGTGTTAATCAAATAGAGCAATATGCTTTTCTTTTTTTGAATTGCCTGGATTTTCAGATATTTTTCGATATAATTTTGAGGCAAAACCCTACCAATTCTAAAAACCGTTTTTATCTAGATAAAATCAAATAGCAGTTCCTGAGAAATAAATATTTAAACGACGCCTGGAAATGTTTGCTTCTGTTCATTAGACTACCAATATATAACTCCTACGTGTTCTTCTAATATAAATAAAAGCCTAGCTCATATATAAATGCTATATAGGTATATATGTCGATATAGGTAGCCAATGTAATTCTACCCAAACTGATGATAATTTTGCCCGATATCAAATCTGTTATGCTGCCTATTGAGTTGTTCCCTCAACTGTTCCTCCTGAAAATTCCTTTGGACATTTTGTCCTTGATTTTGGGGATTAAAATTAAACGGTGTATAAGGAACAGGTTGCCTAGCTTGCTGATAAACTTGGTCACTCCTATCCGCAATCTGCGGTTGCTGAAAATACTGTTGTTGATAAATTTGCGGTTGCAATGATTGTTGCACTAAGACTTGCTGCTGCGGTTGCGATCGTTGAAAATAGTTTTGATGGAAAATCTGATGGTTGATCGGTTGACCGATTGGTTGATAACGTAAATCGTGATTTTCCAACACGTTCTGTTGTTGAACAGGTTCGATTCTACGTTGTACCAGTGTATGTTGTTGCTGGTTGGGTATATTAAAGTGGGGTCTGTATGTTGTTGCTTCTAACTGTCCCCCCACTAGTTGCTGGTGTTGTTGTGGCCTTGCAGCTTGATTTTCGGTGGGGATAGAAAAGGCGCGTTGATGCTTCTGCAACAACACAGAACACAGATTAAACTAGTGGGGGGAAGTCTGCGCAAGTCACTCCCTGGTATCTGCATGCCAAGCCTTGCACTTCTAGCAAGCTTCTAGCTCCTATAACTATGCAAGCTGCTCAAAATCTGGATGCTAAAGCTCAAGCTTATAAGGTATTTCCAGGGTTGGAAGCAAACATGTTCTTAATTTTATCAATTTTATTTGTATTACTCATATCACAATCTTATTTATTGTTGGTTTCAGTGATTTGTGCGTCTACTGGTCTTACAGCGTTCGCAAGGGTAAGTTTATTATCTTCTTTGTTTCTGTAGGTACTTTATGAACTTTTTACAGAGCGTCAAAGAAACTTATGTGCTATTTAAAAATATCTCTTTTTAGACACAGTCACATAAGTTTTTGTCGAAATTGATACTATCTGATATAATGGATATTTATATTAGAAGCAAACCGCAGACAGTTAAAATAATACGCTAAACATGTCCTTTTAATTAGTTTATTGATACTTATCGATAAATAATTTCTATTACGAACCGAATATGAGGAAATGAACATCATTCTTACCATACCTAAGTATACTGTCATTTTAGACACGCCTTGACATAAAACGCCTGTAACGCCATCTGTTGTGTGGAGTTCTCTAAGCCGTAGTCAATTTTTGCGTTTGTTGACAACCGTCTTCTTCTTCTAGAACAACAACAACTGATTCGTCTTGAGGCTGTCTTCACGGGGAACTTTTACTTTAACGGACATTTGAATTTCTTATGTGGCCTGAGGGTTGCCGCGGTTTTTTCGCTGTCAGCGGGTGGGCAAATTCATCCTGTGATAAATTATTTATGGCGCATGCATAAATACGACGGTGGACCGACTAGGTGGCGTTCGCGGGGCAAAAAATATATTGTTGGGGGGCGCTGTGCGACTTTCAGGCACCGCACAATGGCCTGCCCAGATTAATCATTGTTCCGCGAACGCTGCATTTGGCAGCCGAATGCGGGCCTGTAGTAATAAGCCGACGTTTCTTCCCAAGAGAGCCTCGGAGTGGGTGGTGGTCGATCAATCTACCCTGAGTTGCTTATAGTTCATTCATAAGTATGGTATTTTTGCCAAGCCTGTTGATGTTTTGCCAATTTTTCTTATCTTCATTCGTTAGGGACCGAATATATATATGTACTTCATTTTATTTAAATTTTGTCATTTCAGTGTCTTGTTTAATTCTTTTATTTTTTATAATGTTGTCTAACATTATAACGTTTTATGCATATATAAATATGCACATTCGTGGGAGCTATTTGTTTCGTTTTCAGTTTCTTAACTGAAACGTTAGCGCTTTGGAGGGTATTTTAACCAGCTCCTCCGCCATTCTTTACCAACCCTCTCAACTTAAACACGGACAACTTTCTCGCGTTACTCAGTGTCGGCCGGGAATTATACCCTCTTCGCCCAAGACTAGTACGCTGGAAAACTTCTCTTTTTCACGTCGTTTTTTCACAAGTAATCTGCAAGCTTAATCCCAACAACTCACCCTTTCCCTTTATATTTTAATGTATATTGATTTCCCTTATACCCCGACCACTTATAAAGTATTTCTTGCGATGGTACCGAACTTGGAAATCCCTTTTTCGTAAGGGCCTAATTTTTCGTCGGGGTTGAAGTTGGAGGGGTGCATGATTTTTTTTATCAGGGAGGGGTGTTAAAAGGCGATTTTGCGCCGACGAGTTGGCGACGACCGTCAATTAAAGATTGATTTCGCGTAACTTTTTACGCACTCTTCGTGATGTTAAATGGGACGGTGATGATGGATTTTGAAATTTTCCGAATTACGACATCTTCGTTCATTTTAGATAAACGGTCGGTGAAATTGGTTTCTCTCCCATTTGGGGTGCTTACTTTTTATTCGTGCTTTTTAGATATTTACGATAGACGTCTGTTAATATTGATTTAATAGTTGCGGTTAAAATGATTGGCAGAGTACATTTCAGCTCTAATGAGAATGACTCATCTCTTAAACGAAATACATATAGAAATTTTCGGAAAGAGAGAAAGTTAAGAGAAACATTTTCAGCTTATCGGTACTGCAGAAAGAGATTGCTATATTCCGTCCACAAGTTTCCAATCACCGATTCGAGAATATGTTTCCTGAACTTTTGTATAAAAGCAAATTAAAATGCAAAAAGAAGATGTCGCAATCAGAAAGCTCCAAATAATATGACTAATGAACACATCATACACAATATGTACAACTTCCACCAGCACTATACCGAACTCTCTCTATAAGCCCAAACAATGACACAATCTCCCAGATAAAATAAGCGTCCAATTACAAAAAATCAGTCTCTTATTTATCTTATTCTCCTTCTAAACCATTTAACCCAACCCAAACAAAAATGCGCTATAAAATCCTCATACCTGTGGGCTGACTCCAAGCATTTTCAAAGAGGGTGGTATGTTCAACTTTTGCGGTATCTGGATGTGTCCAAAGTCGACGGTAAAGGCTTCGCACCATATACCGAAATGTCCGATATCGAAAACGGTTAAGTCGCCCGGTAAAGTTAGGACCACTGTTTTCCGGTCGTATCGTCTAAGGGGGACTTCTTTTCCGTTCTCGTCGGGGATCCGGATGCCCTGGGGGGATGGCTTCGGTCCCGGCCCTGTCCAGAATTTAGCATCTGCAAAACGAAAGATACGAAAATGAGAAAAAATAGGGGGAGAGACAGTTTCGGTGGGTGGATGAAAATGATATGCTCAAATGATATTCGGTTGGGTCCAACGAATGTAGTGGATTTTCCCCAGCAGGAAATTGGATATGGAATTGAGGTTATGGTGGTTTGGGGTATTGGGGGGATACTGCGAATATTGATATTTAAATATTTTTGGGAGGAGGCATCCGTACTGAAGATTCTCTTTAGGTCTTGAGTGAGAATAAAAAGTTTTGGATCGCTTTTTTTGTTGAAATGTTACCTGTAACTTGTGGGCACAGGTAACTTACTAACTTACTAACTAAATCAAAATATGATGAAACCCTATACATATAAAACATTTCTCTAGCCGCTTTTATTTCGAAGCTATAAAGTGTTAAAGCGTAACTGCAAAATCAGTGTGTTAGAATTACATACTTCTGTTACAGTATATACAATGTAATCTTATAAGTAAGCCCAATGTCTTAGGAACAGGGGGAATGAAATAGAATGAAATATATCATAAAAACAATTAGATTAGGTTTTATGACAATATTATATAATTTTTTGGTTCGTCGGTACATGTGTTACATATGAATAACCATCAATTGGTGTAATGCTATATAATTAATTCATTATTAAATATTTAACAACTCCCGAACAAATTTAATATTGCTGAATTAATGTAATATGAAATTTTTAACAGCTCTAACCTTTTTTGCTTTCTAAAATTGTTCATTTCACATTCATTTAATGTGGTTAACAGAGAAATGTTTCATTTATAAGTTTAAGATGTATACCTTTTTACTTTCCAATTAGTACCCTAGAAGGAAAGTATTGTAATTGACGAAAAAAAAATCGAGATTTTAGTGGAAATACGCGTTTTGGGGGCCCCTGAACCCATTGCAATGATTTCTGGAAAATGTATGTGTGTCTGTGTACACGATAGCGCCCAAACGGAACAACGGGTCAGGCTGAAATTTGGTATACATATTTATCCGATTTTCACCAAACTGATACCTGCTCATCCTCCAGGTTTATTAGCACATTACCAGTGAAGTGACGTGATTACGTAATGATGGTTTTATGACAGGATTTTATTATCAGAATTCCATTTATAATGAGAAATCAACGCTTTTACTCGTCTCGGCAAAGTCAAAATTTTACACAAGTTCTTAAGAAATGAATTTCTGAAGCCATCGTTGTTTGTTGTTTGAAAACTTAACAATCTTTACAAATGATAGCAAAGATAATATTTAGCTTGTTGGCAAGCGACCACATCGGTATTATTATACGATATCGGTATTGTATTTTTATGATTGGTCGGTTATTTGAAATAACCAATTTTTGAAAGTAAATGTGATATTTTTCGAAAAAATTTTTTGTCAGGTTATATCACTGACGTCAAAGATGAAATTTTTACGTCATAAGTTAGCTATTTAAAAGTTAAAATTGATGTGGTTGATATTTTTTTCTTGAAATATCGAAATTGTGAATTTTATCATCACTCATGCATTTATGACAGATTTGTACATATATTTTTGTATGTCACAAGTTACTTTTAATGTATATCTGATAGCCTTTAAAGACCTAACTTCTAAAATGTTTGTAGAAAGAAAGCTATTTCGTCAAGGCACAATGAATTAAAATAGTCTATACGGTGGAAACACTTCTTCACATTCTGCTTTCTTATAAAATATATAATAAAGTTAACAATATTAAAATGTGCCTTCAAGTCGTTGTTATCCCCGACGTTATCCTTATTTTTAGATTTTCTTCTCCTACCAAACGGCAAATAATCCTCGACCGCATATTTCGTCGTTCCTCCGAAATCCGCAGATTTCAGCCAAATTCTCCCCAATTAGGGGCAAAATAACTTTCTTTTGCGTCCCGAATACGCAAACTTTCCCCGCAGAAGCAATAATAAGCCAAAATAAATACAATTACCTGTAATTCTTCGTGATTTATCGAATTGAGGCGAGCGGGCCTTGAGTATAAAAAGCCCGGTTCCGCTCAACCCGTATTTCGGAATCGACTACAAATCGCATCTTTTGTATTAATTAAATAGCCAGTTTACCAGTTTCCGCTCTTCCGCTTCTATCGCCGGATACAAAAACGTGCCCCATTAATATTTCCGCTTGAATTGCTTTCCGAAAAGTTCTAAATGGGATAATCAAACAATTCATTCAGGAATTCTAATGGTTGCGGTGTTTATTATTAATGTTTATCTTGTGGAAAAGCGCTTTAAGCTTTGTCAGAAGAAACTGACGAATAATTAAAATAAAGATGGGGTTTTCGTTTGCAGTTGAATAATATTTTCTACAAGATATAATAAAGGAATCATCATGAAAACTTAATAATAAAATAATTTTATATCGTCAATGTGAATACAAAAACCGTGTTGACTTTTATCGTTTATCGTAGAGTTATTTTTCACCTGCATTCATCGTTCAAAACTGTTTTTTTTTGTCCAACGAGATCAATTTTTATTTGTGTCGGCTATTGAAATTGTTATGACCTGTAGAATTGAAATTCCTGTCGCGTTTGCAATGTTTTAGGGCATTAATAATTCGGATATTTTTACGAGGCGATTGAAAAATAAATAGGCACGTATGGGGATTATCTCCATAGGGGATAAAAATTTGAATCGAAAATGTGACAGCCGACGTGTGCTTCGTTATATTCATACATTTGTAACTTTATGTTTCCAAACTGCCATAAAGTGCATTTTATTCGTGTTGGTACGTAGGTAATATGTTTTACAATGGAAATGTAATGTTTATATGTCCAATCGAAAAGTTATACGATTTTTAATGAGTAAATTATGTCGTTATGTACTCGATTATTAATTTACTGTGTACAGTTTTCTTACATGTGCGCTTGTTATGTAGTGACACATCTGAAAAAAGATACGGAAGCGTAAAAGCAGCTTACTGCTGCTATTTTGGATTTAGAATTGGAGATCTGGAAAAACCATGGACAGTTAATATACGCTGTATTTCCTGTTAGATCGGACTTTTAAAGTGGATGAAAGGGAAGTAAAAGAAAATGCAGTTTGCAGTTCCCATGTTGTGGCGAGAGCCTTCCAATCATGCTATTTTTGTACGATAAGCGTCTCCGGATATTCGAAGAAGGATAAGCATAAAATATAATATCTAAACTTGGCATCAGCATCGCGACCTATCCCCCATGGAGAAAACCATCCTCTCCCAAGTGTGTCATCCAATTCATCATCTTCGATATTTTACACAGAAGAAATTTAGCCTGTTTGAAGAAACTTGCCTGATTTGACAGAGTGTGTGAAATCACTCTGTCAAATCAGGCAAGGCGTGAAGATCCACCATTTGAAGTTTTAGGGAACACCTCACCTTATAAACTAGTGCGAATTGAATGATTTGGTTAAAAACTTTAAAGACGTTAAAGGTTTATCAAAAGAAAAAAGCCGAGTTATTGGGTTGAATGGAGGAACAGAATCTTTTCGCACGAGGTGTGACAGTATCTTCAAAGCCTAAAGAGCCTTTTAAAGCATATTTAAAAATGGAAGGATCTTTACGTGTATGTCACGATGTTGAGGGTCTTATGAACGAGTTTGATATTCCCCACGATCCTTCTGAATGGTGGCTTTTTATCGATTCATTAAAATACAGCTTGAACGCAGTACTTTTGCATATTCTTTGAATTTTTATAATTTGTTAACTGATTCTGTTGCAGTTTTCTCAGTTTTCTAAAGTATTGTTGTATCTATAAATCTAGACCTGTTACAATAAATCCGCCTTCAGTTTCTAGTTATGTAAGGGAAATAATCTGGTACATTTTTTTTTGTATCAGAAAGTTGGAAATTTGTTCCCTTGTATAACCTTTCATGATAGTTAATATAAAACAGGCATTATCAATCCTTTGTGTATTAAAACAAAAGCGTTCGGATGATGATTCGGTGCGATGAAACGATGCCAGCGACACCGTTGATAAATGTCAAGGGAGAATATATAAAATCGTGTCTGTCCATCGGACAAAAGTTGGGAAACCAGAGAGAAAAAAAGTACGCTACAAGGAACGAGCCTAGCGGGCCTATCCAAATCGACGTCAACAATAACAATAATAACGTCGAAATCCACCGGGACACCGTATCTCCATCTCTCGTCCTATCCATGTGGCAGTTCGCTCTGACTTCTGTTTCGTTGTTCCGGTAGGAATCGATAGGTTGTATTCAGATAACCCCCGAACTATTTCCGGCGAGTGTAAATGTCAAAATGGATTGTATAAATCAGGTAGTTTACTGCTGGGACCAAAATGAGTCGATATTCGATCGAGATAGCCTCGGCAGTTGAGATTCTGGTTGCGCACCGAAGAAGGAAAATACGAGTGTGTTAAAAGTTATGATTACTGGAGCTGGGGTTGCTTTTGTGGTGTAAATAAGGGTGGTAGTAAAAAAATACTGGTAGGAGCAAACTAGTCCACTTCATACTTTCACAGCTTCTCTTCCCTGCATTCAGGGGACACATTATGAGTCACTACACAAAGCGATCTGGAGTGGGATGTCCAGAGAATCACGGACTATAGTAGATTTGATTGTGAATGCACCATTAGTCAGTTTTGTCTCATAGTTCTGTTGAAAAATCACTGCAATTTTGGACTTGGTCGGAAAGCAACTCTTGTTTTGAGCCAATCGTCAGTACTAAAGGCGTGCTACATACTCATAAAATCTATCTAACCACCAACTTATGGGGTCACCAGTTTTACTTGCTTGTCCCTAGTTACAGAAAAAAAAACTTGCAATGCCAATTATTTTCTTCATTTTTTGAAAGGAATCTGTCATTAGGTAGGTATTAAAGGCATGTGATCAGTGATTAGCGAAATAAATATTTTTTTTTAATTTATCGACTTACCTGGTGCTTCACCATCGTATGACAAATTTGGAATTAGTAAAGTCTGTGCATCAACGATGACAATGTTATCTGAAGACACTCCATGTACACCTTGGAGACCAGCTAATTTCTGAGGCCTCGGAAATTCGAAGTTTCTTGGAATTTTCACGTCCCCGAAGTTGACCTGAAAAATAAAAAAAATCACGATATTACTATGTTATTTAACAATGTCTTAGTTCGTACTTATATAGTAATAATAGTAACACTAATATTAATAATAAATTCATCAATGCAAACATGGCGCGGCGTTCTTTTTGATTTGAAAAAATTCTTGGACTCTGTGGTTTGAAAACTCATTAGGTTGAGATGTCAGATTCATAATTTTGCTAGTTTATAGGATAGAATGTTTTGTACCATTAGAGCTGTTGCTGCAGTTGCCCATTACTGCACAGAGAGAAAACAAATTGAATGAAACGAATTTGCTTCAAGTCAGAGAAAGATCGATGTAGCAGATGCCACTCAAAGCTATATCGTATTTGTATAAAGTTAGTTAACTTAAATTCAATAACATAATATTTTCAAACGAAAAGAACATTTTGTTTCAAAAACTCTACGTTCTTTTTAAGTAAAAGAAACCTTTCTTTACTGTTTGACAATTTAGTACTTGACTTAATAAAATCGAATGTTGATTTAAAAACTACAAATTTTGATATAATCAAATAGTAGTTTAGTTTCAGTAAAGTGTACTTTCAAATTAGATAAATATTGTGACCGTGAATTAATCATTAATTAATATTTTATTATTTTAGGATTAGTCGAAACGCACAATAAAAGATTCTGGTAGACTCATTAGATTATTTTACTCCACGGTAATCTTTAGTAAAGACTACAGACTTATTCCCAAATTAAGAGTCACCAGAATACCACTCGCATTCTGTAGCTCAGCTTATATAAAGCCCAAAAAAAGCCAACGCGCGCGTAGAGGTTGTCATCTGTTTACTGGCGCCATCTCCTCGCCAGTAAATATAGCAATAATTTTTAATGAAACCACTTTTTTCATTCAAACACAATTTTTTACTCAAATCTATTATCTGTCTCTTCCAAATAGAATATTTACTTACCTCAAGGTCGATCTTTATTTCAAATAAAACCAGATTTATTTCATTCAAACGTATTTCTGCAATTAAACCCAAACAATTTCTACATTACGGAAAACCATTTGGTGTAAAAGAATCGTTTCTTCAGTGAAAACTATTTCCTTTTAATTCAAATAAAATATTTCTTTCAGCCCATGCAGCTTTAAATTATTTCTTTATTTATTTGTTTCAAACAAATACATTTATTTGATTTTACATGTCTTTTCTCTCAGTGTGTTTTGTACCATTAGGGTTACTGTAGCTGCCCTAATGGTACAAAACACTGTAATTACTGACTTTTAGTACATTGTGTATGCTTTCTAATATTACTTGTTAAATAAATAATAATTGGACAGAATTGAAAATTATTATTTTCTATCTAAACACATTTCATGCAATAGTAGATTGAATCTTGGGTTTGAATTTGAATAGAGAGTATAATGTTAGACAATTACCGCTCGATACAATAGTTTGCAAAACGGAAAGAAAGAAAACCGTTTCCATTTCCACTTCAAACTAGGCGAACGGATTCAATTAAATATTAACACTTTCCCGTTACGTTTCCGCTGGCATATAACATCGCTATAATTGAACGTTATGCAAATATTGAAACGGAAAATAACTGGACAATGTAAATCTTATTTTATGGCACTCTGCTTTGTTATACATTTCTTCTTGTTGTGCACACAGGTTTTAGTAATTATTTCACTGCGGATTCTTAGAGTTTTCCTTCCACTGTTTTATTGTAAACATACTAAATTCTATAAGGATTTTCGTTAATCAGGAAAAACACCGTAGCTTAATGTCCTAACTGATAAACTTAACAAAGAAATTAAACGAACACTAATTCTGCAACGGCTGTGCAATACTGTGCATCTCCTGTGATCCATCAGTGATCACAAACCATTTGACAACTGTCACCGCCTTTTCTTAGGTTAGTTTTGTATGGTTCCTCTAAATTAAATATGACGTATTAGTTCCAAAATCACCCCAAAATGCCCATAAGAAGTCCAGCTTAAAAAAAAACACCACAACAAAAAAATTCATAAATTACACAATTAATAGGAAGACCTCAGCAGCAAACATGCAGAAGAATGGCTCAAGTGAAACCACCAGACGAGAAACCCTTTCCAACATACGCCAAATTCATTGTAGGTGGCCTCACGGGCATGACAGCAGCCTTTTGCGTCCACCCCATTGACTTTCTGAAGACCAGAATGCAGATGTCAGGAGCGGATGGTAAGAAGAAGTTATATTCGCACAGTGGACATGCAATCGTGAGGATTATCCAGAATGAGGGTCCTCTAGTCGTATATCGTGGTATTTCTGCATGTCTTTTGCGCCAGGCTTTGTACACAACCACGATGTTCGGCTTATATACCACCCTCTTTGGATGGTACTCACAACATGGCGTCCATCCAGTTTTCAGCAGGAAATTAATCTTCGGAATGCTTTCTGGCTTCTGCGCTGGTTTCTTATGCACACCCATAGACCTTTGTGTCGTCCGAATGATCACTGATGGATCTAAACCACCAAATGAGCAGTTGAAGTATAAACACGTCTTTAACGCTTTGGCTAGGATTTATAAAGAAGAAGGAGGTGTGAAAGCGTTGTATAGAGGTGCTGTACCAACGACCTTAAGAGCTGTAATTGTCAGTGGTTGCGTTTTGACCGCCTACTCCCAAACCAAAGAAACTATGCTGAAGTATACTAAGCTGCATGAAGGTCCACATCTCCATTTCTATGTATCGATTATTTCTGGATTCATAACTTCTGTTGTTACTTTACCGAGTGATATCATCAAAGTGAGAGCCCAATCGCGAGTCTACAAATCGAAGCTATGTGTTGGTGAAATTATCGTTGATATATTGAAGCATGAGGGACCTTCAGCTTTCTGGAAGGGTTTTGGTCTTTATTTCGGCAGGTGTATGCCCATCACTGTGATAACGTTTGTCTTAGTTGAACAACTGACGTATTGGTACCACATCTATGTATTAGGGAATAAGAAAGCTTTAAGTAACTTGTAAATTGATCTGTTGTATGCAGTTTTGTAAGAATAAAGCTAAGTTTGATAAGTTATGGAACCATTATAAGTAGTAAGTTTGTCGATAAAAACTTTCAAACGTCTCGCAAGTGTTTATTATTAATTTAGTGCAGTGGAAGCTGGCGTAGTTAGTACATAAATATTTTCCTTTAATATTCGACACGAAGTTTACGTTAAGTTACCCAAAACTTTGGCGAAAACCTATGCGGGAAATCTTGACAAAACCTCCATTACCCTAAGCTCTTGTTAATTATTGACGTCGATATTGCTGCTACAATTTCTTGTGCATATATAGGGCGCAGTCTGCAGGAAGTACTGAAAACGATCGATAAACTGTAGTGATTAAAACTTTTCTAGTTGAACCAAAGGTTTCGGTTGCTGTATAGGTTTCTCTTTCTTGCTGTAATAATGATACATTCATAAGCTCTGTAATGCGACTTTAAATTTAATACTTTGCAGGAGTATAGAATTGATTATTCTGGTGGAATTTAGGCATGAATTTCCGCTGACACTCAGAAGATTTATTGTTCTGTTATTACGCATTAATCATGATGTATAAAGAGCTTAACATAATCTAATGTTAATTAATTGCTTGAAGCGGTAGACGTGACGGGTGTATACGGAAAATATATAAGGGAATTAGTTAGAAGCATATGTAGATGAAGACGTGTTTAAATTTGCTTGCCCTTTGCTTGTAATGTTTAATCATACAAAATGAACCAACATGTCTTGATGGTATAAACTTACAGAGGGAAAAATTTATTCGATACAACACGAATATCTTTGAGGGAAGAATATAACTTGTTTCTATATCCGCAGAAAGATCATTTGGTTGGTGCAAGTAAAATATAAAATTCTCAGAGTAAGAATATGATTTTCTTGATGTTCCAAGTAATACGTTTTCTTGTTTTAAGTATGACGGAACTGCTTGAAAGGAATTACGTCCGTTATAAGCGATTCGTACGTATACTTTTGGGTCAAGAAACTGTTTGTTCATTGAAGCATGTATATTTTTCACCCAATTGATGTAAAACGAACGTCTTGCTCTTTTTATAGAGTAGAAGAATAACATTTTCTTCGTCAGAGCAAAATATACTGAACATATGCAAAATATACATTTTACATTTCAATTCTTATTACAATAAAATATTATTTGTCGTCATGCTACAGTATATACGCAAAAACATTTTTTTCTGGATATCCAAGAATAGAGTTCTTTCTGTGTAGGCTATTCCACTACTATCCTGGTTTTCCTCATAATCCTTGTAAGTCACCCATGAAATAAAACACTTATGCACAAATGTAAACAAACGATATACGAACATTGAATATCGTCGAACTTATATAGCGGTGATATGTGGCAAAAGACGCGAGAAACTGTTAGCGCCATCTGTAAAGTAATTGCATGACTATCTATGTATCTCTCAGAGTAAGAATCTTGGGTCAAGAAACTGTTTTTTCCTTGAAGCATATATATTTTTCGTCCAACGAAATATTTTTGTTGTTGTAACACGAACGTCTATTTTTTTAAGAAGAGTAAGAAAGAGTAAAGAGAGCTTGTTTATATGGTGTTGCTAGTATTTACTTTGACATTCTGGAGGTTATGTTAGCTGTATATTAAAGTAATGTGTTTCTGCTAATTTTCTGTTGCAATCAGGCACACAACAAACTCTATATTGTTGTTTAGATTTGTTCATGATTGATGTTGTCTTTTGCCTCACTTAACCTCAATTCAACTACCGTAAAGAGTAAAGAACATGAAGTATGCGTATGTTCCCACCCCAGCAGCATAAAATAACCATGAGCAACGTTGTCAAGCTTCGCATTCCTTGTGACGTCAAAAGTGGTTATTGAAACATGAGTTCGTACTCATATTTGCCTGTCAAATTGAAATCAGTTTCATCACTTGTCAATACAACGTCACTCGTCGCGTTCACCCTTTACATCCTCCTCAAAATCCCATGTAACCCATATTCCAAAAGCCCGAAAAATTCAAGCCCCCCACAAAATGCCATGTCGAAAAGAAATAATGATTTGGAAGTGCCATTTCCAACATACGCCAAATTTCTTGTCGGAGGAACAGCTGGGATGCTTGCTGCCTTCTGTGTGCACCCCATGGACTTCATCAAGACCCGAATGCAAATGTCTGGAGAAGACAGCCGAAAAAAGTTATACTCTACCAGTGGGGATGCTCTGACAAAGATCATTCGGCAAGAAGGTGTTCTAGCTATATACAAGGGAGCCACTGCTTGTCTTATGCGCCACGCGGTTTACGCAACCATCTTATTCGGAATGTACTCAACACTCTTCGGTTGGTACTCAGAAAATGGAGAAAATCCACCGTTCCACATGAAGGCAATGTACGGTATGCTATCAGGTATATGCGCTGGCTTTATATGCACACCACTTGATATATGCCTAGTAAGAATGATAACAGATGGCGCGAAACCTATAAATCAACAGTACAAGTACAGGAACGCCTTCAACGCCTTGGTAAGGCTCCACAGAGAAGAAGGTGGCATCGTAGGTTTATACAAAACTGGTGTACCGTCTACTGTAAGAGGAATGGCAGTCAGCGGTTGTCTCTTGATGTCTTACTCACAAGCTAAGGAATTTTTTATAAAGCAAGGCCAAACCGAAGATATCGGCATGCATTTCTACTGTTCGGTAATCTCGGGATTTTTGACCTCAGTCCTTTCATTGCCTGCTGATATCCTTAAGACTAGAGCGCAGGCGCGGAGAGCTGGTGAGCCAAGGCAGAGAATAGGAGAGATCTACTTGAGCATATTGCGCCAAGAGGGAGCTCTGGCTTTTTGGAAAGGCCTCACACCCTTTTTTTGGAGGTTCACGCCTGTGTCTGTTCTGTCCTTCATCTTCATCGAAAATATGACGCAATATTACCAATATTACATCTTAGGAAATGAAACTTTTAAGAGTAATCTGTAGTAAACGTGTTCTATTAAAATAAGATTGAAATTTGCTTTAGTTACTTTAATAGTACATATAACAAAATTAACTTTACTTAATCTCGAAAAGTTTACGATCACAGGCATGTCATGTTCATGAATATTTGAAAGTTCAAAGTTTAAAAAGAAAATATAACCAGTTATAAATTTAAATTAAAATGCATGAATTTCAGCTTTCCATTAAACACTGTGCGGTATCATCAAAAGCACGAGTTTGTAAGTTATCCGTCGTTGAAATTGGAAATTGTGTTATCGACATTCTTGATTGATAAATATGGGAGATAATCACTTGTATCGAAGTTGTCGCCGACGCAAAGTTGGCCAAAACTCACTTTAAGTTAAGCGGTGTTTCTGCCAAGTTTACCACTCTGGTAATGTGTACGTCATCAGCTTTTATTATTAATAAGTTACCACAAGTTTACAACAACATTTACATTGTCGTTATCACTATATTCTAGCAAAATTTATACTTTATCGAAAGAAATTTACCAGTAATTTCTTACAGTTGTTTAAAAACCTTTTGTAGTAACTTTGATAGAGAATTGGCATGGATATCGGTTGATTTCCGGAAAAAATTATTGAAAATACGAATATATATACCTATAGGGAGATAATGGTGTAGATGACGGACTTACCTCGAATTCTTCGCACCAAACAGAGAACCACTTAATGTCCCTAAGGGTCTTCCCCTCGGGCAAGGTGAGCGTGACCCCTTCCTTTCTGTATCGACGGAGGACGTCGCCGCTGTTATTCTCGTCCCTTATCCTGAATCCTTGGTTGCCGACGCTCTTTGTGATGCCCGCCCAGAAGTACGCCGCTGGAAATATTTAAGAAAACTTGTCAGCGACACTGCCCCGGCCTTAAATTGAACGGAACCCGTGCGGATGACAATGGATTTGATAACGTCGTTGTGCTCGGCCACCGACGCCGACGCCGCGACGCGGTTCACTTTGATTTTTCCCCACGACAAATAAATGGCTGATGCCTTTAGGCGAGTTATTTTGGTTTTGTTAGAATTCAGAAAAGACAATAGTTATTTATTTGAATTTAGTTTTACAAAAGGGTGCCAAATCACCATACAATTTGTATCCATAAAGTTACACGTTACGGCATACATTAATAACCAACTGAAATGCATATATTAATTACTAATAATGCAATTAGTTTCTCATGCGTGAACATTACACCAGTCAAACTATCACACATATAATTTTATACATTGCATATTTATTCAATTAATAATACAACGTTTTAATTGGCGTTATAATTAATAATGCATCATTATTTATCCGAACCATCCAATAAGCACATTATTACCTGAATAAATTTAACCTGAACGATCAAAAATAGATATAAAACGTTAACCTGATATATTTATATACTGCATAAGATTCTTTTTGAATTGATTAACATTGAATCTACTGACTTACTAATTAATATATTCAACATCACTTTTTTACTTTCTTTAACATGGTTTATTAAACATTACTTTATCTTGGTGTGTTAATAAAATAGATACTATATATTTGCCTCTCATAAAATTTGACAGGTCAATAACTCTTGTAAGTACTTTCTAATGTTGTAAAGTTAAGAACTCTCTCTGTCAGCATAAGATGCTGATTTTCGACTGTTTTCTTTTTGACTATCTGATGCACGTCTTAGATCACTGCCATGGCAAATGAAGGTGAAACTGGGCGGAATTTTAATGTCTCAGCTGGCCTTGAGAAGAAAGTTTCATTTCTCTGTTCTTTTCATTGTGACATTTCACTTTCAGTGTTTAATGACTCAAGTGGCTTTTTTTTACTTGAGGCTTGTCTCTGCGTTCTGATTTCAATGTAATACTGAGAATAGTGTTAAACCTGTCATAATCAAAAATAAACATTACATAACTTTTGGCAACACAGAACATAAACACTAATAAATATGTTGCAGTACAAGATAATGGAAACAGAAGTTTATAGCCCATAAAAGCCATTATTAAAAAAAGGTGGAATATAAAAGACACTGTTGGTCGTTTAATATTCATCCCGTTCTCTTTGCAGATGAAGACTTAGAGCAAAAAATAAGTTGGCGTCCTTCATTCAATGCAGATTATTATGAGTGCTTGATATCGACTTACTGCGATGTCAATAATCTCTTGCAAAATAATAAATATTGCGATTCCCATCACTTTGATTGTTTCTATGTTAAGAGGTTGCCTCGCTCTACACTAATAGCATTGATCAATCTTTTAATAGACACTGGAACTACTTAATATCTAGCTCAATGTCGTTTTGTGACATGAGTGCAGAAGGTAATTAGATAATCTGGGCTATCCGATTGTTTTTTTTGGCAATCTTGGCTTAAAGTCATCTTAGAAAAGTTATGCACAGTGAAGTAATCTATAAAGAGGAGACCAATTTGCCTTTTTACTTTCCAACTAGTATCCTAGAAGGAAAATGACGTTTCGAGATTTTCGCGGAAATACGCGTTTTGAGGTCCCCTGAATTGATTGCGATGATTTCTGGAAAAAGTATGTATGTATGTGTGTGGGTGTGTGTGTATGTATGCTGTGAAAACGATAGCGCCCAAACGGAACAACGGATTGCGCTGAAATTTTGCATACGCAGTTAGAATTACCGAGGGACGAACTGGATTGTTTTTGGTGACAATCTGACAACCGGAAATGGCAAATATTAAATGCGTCTTCTGAGAGATTTATTTGGTTTTGACCAAACTGATACTTGTTCATCCTTCAGTGACGTTAAATATGTTTACAAAATTACAGATCAGTGGGATGAACGGTTTAGGCGCTATAAGAGTTTATAGAAGCAGTTTGACAGAATACACAGCCGTCCTTGCTGTGTTGCAAATTGTCACATTTTGACAAACGCCAGTGCCACTGACATGACATTAAATGTCATTCCGACAAATGTCATTATGTCATAGAAACTGACGTTAGGTAGGTGCCAGTGGGTATGGCTTCACAAAGTTGAAAAGTTGTGTTTAGACACTTCATTGTACAAAAGATATAATCGGAAAGTTGGGTGAGGGCCACCCCAGATATTTTTAATTGTGTAGTGCTTGTAGTAATATAGTGCTGCTACCTATATTACCCTTTTTTGCCTGAATATTGAATGCAAAATGAAGTCAACACACGTAATAGTACAGGTAATAGTACAGGTGATTAGTTAATAAAGTAAATCAGAATAGAAACACAGATTATTTAGTTGCGCCGTTATTTCGGTAGTTGTATTAAATTGCAACATTAAAAACCTAAGTGAAATATATTAACCTAAATATGAGTTTGGGTACATGTGCAAAACTAGTTCGAGGTTTAGTAAATATAAGTAGAGCAAGCGATCCGCATAAAATGTGTATGCAAATATACACTGATTCATACCGCGGCCAGTTGAAGAATGTAAGTATATTTGAGTGAAAACCAGCCTTTAAACTACGCGCGTAGGCATCATGTGCTAAATAGACTGGGGTGGTCCTCACCAAACTTTATGACTACATCGTTGGCACAAACACTTTTGCAATTATTCAATTTTGTAAAGCCACACCTATTCTGGACCCTACCTAAACAGTAGCTTCTAAGACGTAATGACATCTGTCATACTGACATTTAATGCTCTGACAATTCTGACAGTTTGTAATAGAGCGACAAATGCTGTGGATTCTGTCAAACCTCTTCTACAAATACTTATATCGTCCAAACTGCTCATCCTACTGATCTGTAAATTTATATACATACTGGATGATGAGTTGGTATGAGTTTGGCCTTAATCGGATAAATCCCTCAGAAGACGCATGTAACATTTGCCACTTATGGTTGTCAGATTATCACCAAAAACAATCCAGTTCGTCCCCCGGCAATTCTAAATATATGTGACAAATTTCAACCCGGTCCGTTATTCCGTTTGGGCGCAATCGTGTTCACAGACATACATACCCACATACATACACACATACCCATATACATTTTCCAGAAATCATTGCGGTGGATTCAGGGGACCCCAAAACACGTATTTCCGCTGAAATCTGGATTTTTTTGTCGATTACAATACTTTCCTTCTAGAGTATTAGTTGGAAAGTAAAAAAAAAAACACCTAACGCACTATATAGCGCGGTTCCTCCAAGTGATTTTGCTCAGTTATGTGATATTTCCACAAAATTAAACTTTAAACATGCACCATTTGATGCAGTAAGTTGTATATGATCACTAACAGTAAGTATAGCCATCGGCCCTCAATCCAAAATGTATTAATAAGATCTCTTAATAAAAACATTCACTAACAATAATGATACAATTGTAATAATTAAGAAATTACAACGCCAATGTAAACCACAAACATTTTATATGACACCAGTTATACTATTGACTCGCGCAGTCAACTTTTTGGACAACACACACACACATCCACCACATGTGCTACAATACAAACAAAAACGAGAGATAACCTGCGGTTGCGCGCAGGTTATCACCGCTGCAAGGCTTGCAAGTCGTGCGCGTCGCGTCCTTGATAATTTCAAAATTTTGGCTAAATATCGTACCGAATCATGTTATTAGTGTTACCAGTGTAGAAGTGGGAATATGGAACATCATTTTTATACAATCTGCAGAGCCGATCGATCATCGGTAAGTTTATTTTTGCGGATAATCGCCGTGATTGTTGTCGATACAAAATTTGCACGATCGCCATATTGATACTTTGACGTTTTGCGTTGTGTTGTGGAATGTTGAGGCTTGTATGTAAAATGCGGTTATTATTTTGTTGATTTTGTGTGATGTACCTGTTTTTTTTTTAGTGATTGTAATGCTGATGATAATATTTTTTGATAATTATTTATTGAAGTATGATATGATATGGAATAATTTAGGTAATAACTACTTCAATAAGTTCTTTCTTTCGCAGTCACGGTTAAGTAGACTTAACTTTGACTAAGTTAAGTGTTTGGTATAAAACTTTAAATAAAACTTTTCATCATGTTATAATTTATTTTTTCTACTTTGCATTCACAATGCACACATTGTAACACTGTTTTCGGTGTTACTCTGACAGATGACACTGTTACCAACGGTTGCACCCACAAATACTCCAGATTGGAATTTTATCTAATATACTTCTAAATTTTTATAAAATTAATGACGCAAAGTAGAAAAAATAGTATATTTGACGTCTTATAAAACTTGTATAATAATATACTATTTTCTACTTTGCATTCACAATGCACACATTGTAACACTGTTTTCGGTGTTACAATTAGCAAATTGTAACACCGTTTTTAGTAAATTTTTTCTAAGATTGGTGACATTGATATCAAATGCATGTCAAACGAAAATACACATAACCACAAAAGTAAGCACAAACTGATTTTTTAGAATCGCACAAACTGCGAAGTATGTATATTTTTATACATATTTAAACATGCGTGTTGCATCCTAGGTTTCGTACTACTAGTATATGATGGTATATAATAATTATCAATAATTACTTTTTCACAGATATTTGAATTTAAGTAACAGATGACAGTGTTACCAACGGTTGCACCCATAAATACTCCAGATTGGAATTTTATCTAATATACTTCTAAATTTTTATAAAATTAATGACGCAAAGTAGAAAAAATAGTATATTACACTCGTTTTATAAGACATACTGGCGCATTCGTTTATTTGGGTTCAACTCATGCGCCAATTTGACGTCTTATAAAACTTGTATAATAATATACTATTTTCTACTTTGCATTCACAATGCACACATTGTAACACTGTTTTCGGTGTTACAATTAGCAAATTGTAACACCGTTTTTAGTAAATTTTTTCTAAGATTGGTGACATTGATATCAAATGCATGTCAAACGAAAATACACATAACCACAAAAGTAAGCACAAACTGATTTTTTAGAATCGCACAAACTGCGAAGTATGTATATTTTTATACATATTTAATCATGCGTGTTGCATCCTAGGTTTCGTACTACTGGTATATGATGGTATATAATAATTATCAATAATTACTTTTTCACAGATATTTGAATTTAAGTGACAGATGACAGTGTTACCAACGGTTGCACCCATAAATACTCTAGATTGGAATTTTACCTAATATACTTCTAAATTTGTATAAAATTAATGACGCAAAGTAGAAAAAATAGTATATTACACTCGTTTTATAAGACATATTGGCGCATTCGTTCATTTGGGGCACTCGTCGCTGGCGCTCCTCGTGCCCCAAACAACTCATGCGCCAATTTAACGTCTTATAAAACTTGTATAATAATATACTATTATAGTTAATCTAAACCCAAATAGAATTCAATAGCTCGTCTGCACAGGTGATCACTTCCATCTTATCAGTTTTCCATTAACCCCCATAACTTCACTACATTTCCCTACTATAAAGTGTTCGCTAGATCCAATATTCACTAACTCCACGTTATTCAAAATTAATGCACCCTATAAGTTAGTTGTCGCCAAGTCTCAGTCTACAATAGCCCATAAGCTCGTACGGCTACCGGGATGGCTACACGGAATACCCTATCTCATTGTTTTCAGTCATGCGTTCGGTTCGAAACTATGCAAACATCTTCAGGATCTACTCTCTCAGTGACCTCGCTAGGGCGACTAATTACCTCGACAGTCCTCGACCGTGCCCGATCGGTCTACTTACCGGGTCCCTGTCCGTCGTAAGTGAAATCTTTGATATGCAAAGTCCTGCCGTCCACTGCAAACACTTCTCCTGATACGCCATGGTGGAACTCGCCTAATCTACCCAGCGATTTGCCCAAGTACTGCGCTCCGTGGGTACCCTGCTGCTGCAGGATCACTGTCAGAAATCAAACAAGCAAATATTAGCATTGAAAATATAGGGATTCATGATATAACTTTATTGATTGTTATAATATGTGGATTTAAAGCTAAGAACACACGAGGCGGCGCGGCGCCGATTCGTCCGACGCTTGCGTGTGTGCAAATGCAGGCGGCGACATTTCGTTGCTGTATTCTGGTTCGACGATTCGTCGCCGCGCGTATAGAGGACACATGGCTCAGCAGCGAGCCATGTGTCCTCTACAAGTGCTTGCAAATGAATTTGTCTGTCAAGTCGGCAGACGAATCGGCGGCCGCTTCGTTGCGCGCCGCCTCGTATGTTCTTAGCATAAGATTGTCTCTATTTGGGATTCCAAACAGCCAAAACTGAGCAAAATAGACAGTTGCTTCAGCTTCAATTTGTGCATTCCTGCATAGTGCATGATGCATGGTTGCGTCGTGGCGCGCAAAACACCCTTCCAGACAGAAATTTACGACTAGACGGATAACCGTACAGCTAAAATTTGATGTCCTTACTCGGCAAAAGATATATAGGCTAGAACCGCAGGTGTAATAGGACGTGACATTACAGCGACGATGTGCGCGAAATATATCGAACGTTGCATAATGCAGTGGTAATATTTCAATTGAATTTTCGACCAGAGGAACAATACCGGCTGTAGGGTGGGTTCTCCATACTAGAAATATAATCGTGTTACCCTAATTTGTAATGTACGTATCCGTAACAATGCTACTTGTTCTAATACAGCTGCAACAATGGAACTTGGGTATTTGTAAATCAAAACATATCGTTGCCATTCTCAGATGTTAGTGAACAATGGTCCTGATTCCTTTTAAGAGTTTAGGGTAGGTAATTACGCTCGAAACGTTTCAAATGAAGGCGTGGTATTGTACTGTGCTGTGTTTCAACACAACTTCTTTTATTGGACTATTTTCACTGTTTCGGACTTATTTTTTTGACCCCAGTGTTATTTTATTAAATACACTTATCGAGTTACATTCTTGGAATCTACGTACAATTTTATACAATAAAATGCTAATAGAGATACTCCTGTTTGCAGATCTGTCGGTTGGAAGATTTTGTTTTAGGTGATTAGTTAATACCGAATTTTACGTAAAAAGGATTTTTTTCTTAAGAGAAATTTAAGAGAAAATGTAATTAAATTTAAACACAAAAACAACGGTTTTTACCACATTACGTCTGTATAGGTTAGAAATTCCGATACATCTTCGATACTCATCTCACAAAAGCTATTGTTCCCCAGCAGACACAATAGACTGTATTTTTGCCATTGGGACGTCAATTTGTTGCTAAAAATAGCCACGCAGAGCGTACATAGTTGTTTTGAAAGCGGTTAAAGCCGTAACCTTCACTCCGTGTCGGCGTAATTAGTTTTTCTATTATTAATATGCAAATTTCGCTCCGTTTTTTGTACGTTTGCTGTGTACGAGACACCCTATATTAACTTCTTGTTTCATTCATGCGTGCAGCGTTTCACCTGTCGACATTTCAGTGCATTTTTCGTGAATCTCACACCTAGAGGTGAACGGAGTGAAGTAGGAAGTGCGAAATACGCTTATAGATTTCCCGTAATACCTTGCGTAACGTGTCTTATGTTAATATGTTGGGTTATTCGATTCGTGACCGGCAAGTCTACGCGAATCTTTTCGCGATATCCGATTATTTTCTACTTATGTAATGAAAGATCGCCCGACAATGGTTGTACGTTAAAAAAACGTGAGAAAATAAAGGACAACTTTTGTTGATGTAACATTTTAACGTTTCACTGATTTTTTACCATTATTAATGTCTGGGTGTTTTCATTATTCAACTGTTAAAGCAAAGCTAATTATTATAGTAATTTATTTGTTACGGTTCATGTGATAAATTTGCTTCGTTTTAATAATAATAATGAGTGCACTATTGACAAATGTAATAAAATACACTGTAGTTTTTATCCTAATTATCCTAAACCGTTATTATTGACCATTTTCGATACACTAGGTTAAAATTGGACATTTATTAGGGTGCTACTCTTTACTAAGTTGCCATGATTATAGATTTGGTAAGTTTTTGTATAAGTAAAGTTAATACAATAAACATTATCAGCTCTAATTCACAGATAGATTGGTTAATTACCTACTGCCTTAATTGTACATAGCTTATTTAACATTTCAAATATGTCACTTGGGATTTGCAATGATTTATTTAGTGTTGTTATTTTTATATCATAAGCTTATGTAATGAAAATCGTCCTAGTTTATTATCTTATTAGCAGTATTAATGCCGATAAAGCTGCTTGTTCTCTGGAGTACATTCCATCATTTTATATATGAAGCTAGTACCAAAGCTGTATAGCAATTTCTGTCTGTTGGTCTGTTGGGATTTTATTCAACCAATACTAAGGTAAAAGCCAAAATTGTGAAAGTGTAATGGGTCGGAAACCCATTATTTATTTATTAAGATATGATCAAATTAAGCGAGATATTTGTAAGAACATTCGGGAATGTCAAAGGTTTTTGCTAGGGTTGAACATCTGGTTTAGGATTTGACCGCGTGTTTATAAGTTTAATTTTGAAGTGTTGCCATTGGCTAAGAAGAAATGCTTCCGGCTTCCTTTGGGGTCAAGGGATGCAAACGAACAGATCTCGCTCTTCTCATTTCAACCACCGTCATGTAAAGTACACGTTTTTGTGGAGCGTTCTTAGGCGCTTAAGTTTATCCCTGGTAAGTCAACTCGTCTCGCATTTCATTGTAAATTAAATTATTCATATTTCTGCTAAAAGTGTGTCTGTCTAAATCAACTCCTAGGTTTAATTTAAACGTCAATATGTTCAAAGCGTCATTCATTTTTCTATGTAATCTATCAAACGGGATTGTTGATTATTATTGTTAATAGATGTTATTGTTTTGATAAGTGTTTCGTTTCATTTGAGTAGTCTTGCTTTATCAGCCCTTATTAAATGTTAAATACTTAAACGCGTCAGTTAGTAGTCAGAAAATGTGTTCACAAGGTTCAAGAAAAAGAACCCAGTTAGTTTTGCCTTCGAATAGATTTGGATTAGATTTGATGAATTAGAGATTTGACCAGTAATTAAAGCCTTAGACCGCGCTCGGCCAAAATGCTACCATGTTAGGGAGTCGCGGCTGTTCCCGCCATTTTGACCTCCTACAAAAGTACCTGGATATTATTTGTATACAAGCACTTCTTTCGGGATGATAGAGCACCTGAGACCTGCAGATTCGGTCTCCACTTATGTGAGTAGTTTGGTTTAGTAATTTATTATTACTTTTTTTTACAATATTTTTCTATGTATAAATTGATTTCACTACCACATTTGTTGCAAAATTAAAACACGAACGCTCTATAGATATATAAAAAATCTTTTTGTTTGAGTTGCCTGGGACTATATTTTCGAATCGGTGACCAGCGATTCATAGAATCTGTTAGTCTATTTCTTTGATCAGTATTGTTTCAGGCATACGACAACGGGGTTTCGTATATTTTTGATGCCAGATATGCACTGAACCTAATTCGTACAGTAAAAACGTACTTTTATGATCCCTTGGACATGATGTTTTCTCGGTCGCTTGCCCCCTAATCGCGCGTAAAAATATGCCGGGTGTTTAATCCTTTATGCGAGGAGACTTGGCGTAGCTGCTGTGCCGCGGGAAAATACCGGAAAACGTCGTCCCATGGGTGAAATTTTCATAAAACTGGATTACAAACGGAATGTCAGAGTCGTAATGAAGTTATTAACCGAGGAAAATACGTTTGCTTATACTCTCGACTGTTCCTATTTATTGTTACAAATAATTTTATTTCCTCCTGACGTTTAATGACAAGTTTTATAACGATGACACGCAAATACATAAAATTTTGTATGTACCACGGATATAATTTGATGTTTAATGCCTCGGCCATGGAATCGGACGCATGAGCGTTTTCGCTCATAGCGCCAAGATGGAGCGGGTGAGTGCCCGTTCCAAATACGCGGGTATGAGAGAGAAAGAAACTCTACGCTTGTAGCGTTTTGCCAGAAACAACATTCTGTGACCCATGCTTAATGCCTTGGGCACGGAATAGGACGCATAGGTGTTTTTGCTCATAGCCTCAGCTCCTTTCTCTCTCCTAGGCGTGCATTTGCAACAGGCACTCATCCGCTCGACTTTGACGCTATGAGCGAAAATCGGCCTTTTTAACACGTCGCTCTTGAGGGTGTAAACATCTTTATGCCAAACAAACAAACTTTATGCCCTTGGTACATAAACAATTACTATTCTAACCGGTTAAAAATAAAACATTTTGATCAAATTAAAATATAATTTCAATAAAATCACTTTTTAGTATGTACTATGTACACCAAATCACAAATTATGGTGATAGTAATTTGTTGCACTTATGCTGTGAGGCAAAGCATATAATTTTACAAAAAATGTTGTATAATATGAATTACGGTATTTTATGTAATAGAGAGTATTTTCTCTAGCTTCTTGTTTAAACTGATGACTCCACCAAGGACAGTATAATCCAATTTTCCAGATTTTACAACCATTTATTGCTACTAGTTTTCTTAAAATAAATGGCCATGGTATTGTTAACCTGTTAACCTCTACTGTTACGTCCTGAAGATACCAGGATTGGAACAGAGTGCGAAACGTTGAAGTAGTCAACGTTTCGCTATCGTCGTTGACGCTGTTTTTCCCCCAGAAATCTAGAGGACCGCGAATGTCTCCAATCTAAATATATATTATTATTACTAAATACTAAATACTGTCTGTGAAACTTTAAGCATTATTTGTGATATTCTAAGATTGCAGTTAAGAATATGTATAGGCTAAAATTTAACAATTTCTTGTCTCAGTGTAAGATTAATAATAAAATATATTACTATAAAGTTTACATAACGCATTCTCAAAATGAACTTTTGTCGGCAAACCAACTAACAGTCATCCATCAAAATAGTAAATTATATTTCAATTACTGTGCAAACATATAAAGTTACGAAATTTGATAGGTCTGCGATTGTGTCAGTAATTTTAGATTCGCAACAGCATCCGTGCAAAATAAGGCTAATTATAGAACCATTTAATTGTTTAGATCTTATAATAAGTGAAAGTACACCTCACCGAGATCCGCACGACGCTTCGGACGTTTTGAACTTTCGTTCTTCTTGAACTTTTCGCTTCAGAAGTAGGTAGAATACGTTTGTATCCGACGCACGCACATAAATAATAAATTATATTAATTATCCTTGAGTATCAAATCGGAAGGCAATTTATTATTTTTATCAGTGCTTGCTGCCTCAAAGTTGTTGATTTATTTATTAAAATTATAAGACTTGCGATCAATCGAGCGGTTCTTTGATATCATCCTCTTGCTTATTTATCGTAATAATTATGGTAATTGCGTGGAAGAGAGAGATGGAGATCTTCATGTTCGATGTGCGTACATTTTTAAAGCGTAATTGAAAGTATGTTACTTGTCCGTTACCTTCAATGGTAGAGTACAGTTATTATTGCGTTTAAATATGCTAATTCGGATTTTTATGTTTAAAGTTCTTATGAGGATTTATGGTTATATAAAGACGGACTAGTCCGACAAGTTCATTGGCTTAATGATGGCAATCGTTCTGCAATTATGTCTTATAACAGTTCAAGTCGGCGGTGAAAGTTTGAAAGAAATCGTCGAAAGAATTTTCGATCAGTTGCAATATATTTTCGGTGTTAATTTTAAATTCTAAGGTTTATATACTTCTTAATATCGACAGCTGATTTTTACTTTTGTGGGTTGAGGTCACACATCAACGCATTTTCTTCCTGCTTTTTTGTTTGTTTAGTTTGACATTGTTATAGAAAATCCGAGGTAGTTCATATCAAGTTCATTGAGAACAAACCAGACGTATCGCACCTTGTAGGATATTGTTTCAAATTGTTGACCTTTGGAGTCTTAAATCAGGTAGGAACATATCTATTTGTGTATTAGTTAATTATTAAAGAATTTATAACAACCCATTTTTTTTTCGTGAATATTTTGTTATGTTTGAGAATATCACAAAATATTTATACCTGAAATGACCTGTACAAATAAATAATCGAGATAAAATAATGTACAATAAATTATACTTTTTACCTTTTGATAAAAAGTGATTATTTATTAGGATCGTGAACGTAAAAATCTATAATTAAATATGAAATCACAAAATCATACACGTTTTAAAGAATACTGACTATAAAGCTTATTTCTATTTTCCGCTGACGCAAATCACAGATTAAATTTAAAAACTGCAGTATCGGCGCGGCATCGCCATCGAAACTAATGTAATTGAATGAAATTTAATTAAATCTAATATGGAAATTGCATTGCCGCCTGGTTTGAAATCGATCAGTTTGAATATGTGTTATTTCAATTAGTTTTCGGCATGCTTTGTCGTTATAAAAACCATTATTATGATTATATCTATATAATAGAAACATTTCATACACGTATGGGTGAAAACGTTTCATAAAGGTATACAGTGTCGGCCAGTTTCAGACGCCGTATAGCCCATAAGAGAGAGCAAGAAACCAATATAAAGGCGGTCACTGCATGCCCCCACCAAGCGACATGAACCAACCACGAGGCCGTGCTAGCGCGGTGCCTGCATTGGTGGGGATGTGTTTCAAACGTTCTCTCTCGCACTCGCACAAAACTGATGCGGCGGCTGGAATTGGCCGACACTGTATGTCAAACCCGAAAGAAAAGAAACTGACACAAAACATATGTCTTTAAACCGTTTTTGAAACGTTAGTGGTCAACGTGCGCAAAACGTTTTTAACCAAGCTAAATAAAACGTTGGTCGAACAAATTCTGAACTTAAATTAATGTTTTAGATCCTATTTTATCTATCGTTTGTAATATCTACGTGTTATATTAAACGTAGCATTTTTTTTTATTAAATAAACGTTCTTTTTACCAACAATGTTTTTTAAACCACCAAGACAGCTATAAAACATTTTGTAAACGTGCGTGTGTTTCCTGGGATTATTATTATTGTTTACCTATGTTAGTTTTATGTTTATCTTAGCCAAACATCGAACCAAATGCAAATGCATTCGAATACATTTTTTTTAAAACAATTTTAGTCAAAACAAGAAGAGATATGTAAACAGTTAACTGACCATAAAGAATGGCACTGGCCGCCACATAACTCAAGCAATACCGAAAAAGATAATAAAAATACTTTTAATTCGATAGAATAAAAACAGGCTTTATAAATTGGATAATTTGAAGCGAAAGTGTGAGTAAATAAAAACAGCAAAATATGTACCACTAAGAAAGACACCGAGAAACGCGAATAAAATAAAATTCCTTTGACAATATTTGACAAAAACCAGCATCTATATCAGCCATATCGCTGAAATTAATAACCGCTTAATACCTAACCGAACGCAGTTGCATTTCTTCTGTTAAATTCCCTGTTGAGACCCAGTTTTCACTCAACCAAAATAGGATCACACTTTGCGGCTTATTTTCAATTAAAACTAGAAAGTGATCGTCATCTGCTCGCTGGAACTAAGCTTAAGTCCGAACAAAAAAGAAGACCACCGGCGAATGTCGCAGATTTGCGAACATCCTTCGATTCGATGGCAAAAGCTTATCTTGCGAAAGCCGGACTGACACACATCCATTTCGAAATCGACAAAAATGAAAGACAATGAGTAGGCGGGTGTCTCGAGTTGCCACATCTCGTTTATGATGATGGAAACTACCTATTTAAGTGTTTTGTATATTGCAGTGACAATTTTTGCTATTGTTTCTTGGAGAGACTCCCACAAGTCGTGTTGATGTTGCTAAATGCTGCACAGTTTTTCGGTATTAAAATTCCTAAGGAGCAGATTTATACAGATAATAATTCTTTTGGTTAATTATTTAGTAATATTTGAAAATGGTTGTAGTCATTAGGTTTCTTTATTCTATTTTGTGCAATGTTTTTGTAGAAATATTTAGATGTTTAGATTGTCTCTTAATTATTATGTAAACTATTCCAAATAGTAGCACCATCAGAGTTTTTAAGTAGAGAGACATTTATCTGATTTTGCAAGTGAGGAAACCGCAGCATCAATTCACTATTGGGAAACACAGACGTCGCTGGTGGAAAGAATGCAGGTTTCTAATATTGCATATGCAATATTCCGCGCTATGCTGGTCCCCAGCAACTAGCGACACAATTATAAAATATGACAATCCGACAACTAACAACAATTTGCCTTGAAAGTCACTTTTGCACACTGTCCAAGTGTCTATATCGATGGTCGCTTTCTATTAAATGTCATTATTCCTTCGGTTTATAACGACCTAATACAGTACAGTCACTTAATTTTAATCATAGTTCAATAAAAAAAAACTTACAGAAAATCCCACAGGCGAAGAACGCGAAGTTCTTCCGATTTTCCATCGTCGACCTGGCAAAAAAAACAGGAATACAACGTCCGAGAGATGGTCACTACAGAACACAGAACGACTTCTGCTCAGTCTTTCACTTTGAATACCACTGTGTTGTCGGATTGGCGAGCAACAGCCGCTATAAGAGTGATCCCTTCTCTTCTTTATGTGCTCTCAAGTTGTGTATGGAGGTCTGACTTGCAGACAGTATCAGAAGCATCCACATCTGGTAGATACAAAACTGTTGTGTGTATTGGTAGTGACGACTGAGGACTATTGGTAACTTTTAATCGGTCTGATGGTCTGTGCATGGCTATGATGACAGTGCAAATCTATGCAGACACGTGGATATTGTTCTTTTTGGGTTTTTGTTAATTTGGCATGGCTTGTTTTTGTTAGGGGAATTGTTCTGTTACAAGGTTGCTGTTGGTTGTCGATATTTATTTTGGTTGAAGGTGTGGTGTGTTACACAAAATTTAATGATGATGACATTTAGAAGTAATTAATAGTTTCTCGAATTAATATATTCTCGAAAGAAACATTGACTAGTACCCTAGAAGGAAAGTATTGTAATCGACGGAAATTTCAGTGAAACTGCGCGTTTTGGTATCAGTTGTGACTTCACAAAATTGAATCATTGTAAAGGTGCTTAATTTGATAAACTGGTTACAACTTTATGTTACTGTTATTCTTAAATTATGTATATTATGTGCTAAACAACTGGTTCTGCTCTGTTGATTACTAAGAAGCAAATACCCATTCCGCAGAGATTTTTTAATTAATGGAAAACTGGTAAAGCATTTCTCTACATAATGGCTATAGAACTAATACCGTCACCAAATTATATAATGCTTTTGAACATACAGAAACTACATCAAGATTACAACTTTTACTAATAATAATAATAATATTAGTTTATGAATAATGTCATTTTGCAATATACCTCAGGATTTACATTCTATAGTTCAATATTTGATGAATGGATAGAAGATATTCAGTAGATTTGCGAAAGAAAGTGAATCAATTTTATCCGCTTTACACCATTCTAATAATAATTCGAATAAAATAATAGATTACAATGGCTTCTAAACATTGGAATAAATAATAATATAATCGAATAAATTCATATCGCTACTATATTGAAACATGCTTCGATAGAAAAACTATCAGTTTGTCAAAAAATTATTTCTTATTCAAAGATTCATATTATATTGCACTAATGTATTATGTGTGTTAAAAAAAATCATTTTTGCATATTTAGCACGTTTCTTTTTTGTTTGAAAAACAAAAACAAACAAATACTACAGGCAACTTGGTTTATATATCTCGAATCGACATATCTTTTCCCTGAAGTAGTTTTCGAACGAATGAATGGGTTTTTGAGATATTTTGTCAATGTTCCCGATTACTAAGGATTCTTAGAATCAATTCTTCGCATCGATTTTTAGAATCTATTAATAGCCGATTCTAAAAATTGATTAATAATCGAGAACATTAACAAAATATCTCATGCATCCAACAACGTTAGTTGAATTGGAATCAAATTTTAGGTGAAAATTATTTTTTTATTTTTAAAGCAGAACAAAGTCTTAGTTTTTACATTGTCAGTTTGTCACGAAAAAGAATCAATTTCTTCTACTGGTAATTCTAAATATGTGTACCAAATTTCAGCCCGATCCGTTGTTCCGTTTGGGGGCTATACACAGGCATACATACATACATACATACATACATACATACATACATACAAACTTACATCCTCACATAAAATTATTATTAATTGAATTTCGTTTCAATTTCGTTTATTTCGAAAATAATCTTATCAAAATAAACCAAAGGATGTTACAATGCTAATTAATTTGGCTTCAAGAGTCGACAAAAACTTGATCAAGGTTCTTAATTGTTGTACAATGTACACAACAATATTCATTTCAAAATGAGTTGTACAAATGAGTATTTTAGTAAATGCATGACATGTTACGTTTAGTTTGGCTTCTAGCATAAATATATGAATATATTTTTCTATATGGCACCTATTTATGTTCTAATTGATTTTTTGTTTGCTTTTAGTTGGCGGTCTCTGCGTGTTCGTCCGCTAAGAACTGTGAGTACTTCATATTATTTAAATTGTGATTCATCTAAAAGCATTGTGATGTCATAATTTTAAAACTTGCTAATCGATCAAATTTTATTATAATTTGTTATATAATCACGCGTTTCGATAGAAACATATGAGGCAGATACAATTTTTACTAAATAATATTGTTGCAAAAAATTGCTAAAACAGCGAAGAACTTTTTTTCAATTTGCGTTTGGTTGCCTTTGCTTGTCTCATACCAGTGGATGTTTCCCAGTAAGCTTTCTTTGCTTTATTTTCTCATTTTTGTACTATCCTCCTAATGTGGCCTTTAGTAATTCCACAGCTGGGTTCCGGTCCGTAAAGGGAGCCTTGGAGCTTTCTCGAGCTATGCTGTCGGATTGCTCGTGGCCTTGGACCCTTGAGTGCCCTGATATCAGTGACACCTTTTTCGTTGATGCTAGTTCGTAGGGTCAGGCGGTTTTGGACCGGTCCAATGAATCGATCCTGATACAAGAAATTAACTTTAAGCCCCATAAGTACTGACAGTAACGTAAGTCCCAATCAAGCTCTCTACTATGTAGTATATATATACTAGCTCTGTGTATATGTCAAAATTTTCGATTTTAGTTATTGGGCATTCTAGAAATATGTGGTTAAGGCTTCCCACCTGTCCACATTCGCAATATGGACATTTTAGGATACATTTTAGGTTATTTACTATCTGTTACTGTTGTTACGAATGTCCGGCAGGGGGCGTTTCGGGTTTGACGTTACTCTGGTAATAGCAGCAAAACACGGGTCGACAAAAATCGATTTTTTGGATCGAAAATTGTTTTTAAGGCCGTTTTTTTGCTCAAAACTCTTTGCGAAGGGTATTTAGAGGGATCTTATCGTAAGACATGAGAGCGAGCGGCTTTTATAAGGTCGGCAGGAACGGATAAAAAATGTAAATTTTTGACGTTCATCGATCCGCTTGTCGGAATTTCTAGACGTCACGTGACATTTTCTCGAGGTTCGCCTTCACCCGAAGAGGTGCAAAAACGTGATTTTTTTTTTTTATTGACGCATTTAATTTACAAAATATCGCGCAGTCCACGCGGAATTGTGTCCTTTTTTCAATTCGAGCGTCAAAAGTAATATCGAAAAGCCCAATTTTGCAGCTACTCGATCGCAAATATCGGCCAAAATAGGCGATTCCGCTGAACGCGCCCTACACTTGAAAGTTCGCAATTAGTATAGGTAGAGATATATATATATATATATATATATATATATATATATACTCAGATATGCAGCATGGCATCGGCTGGCCGCTTATTAGATTGGCAACAAATTACAAACTTTAAACAAATCTGTCACGGGCGCACCGGAACAAGTGCTAGTTTACGGTCTAAACTGCGGGCATTACTTAGGACGCGGCAATACATCTTCCTAGGCGAAATATATAACCACAGATGGCGTTGCGGTGCAGAAATAATTACAACTTGATATACGAGGACCGCGAGGACCGAGGCTTGCCGCGATGCCGTAATATTTTCAAGTCCGCCGAAATCTCCGCTGATTTATCGATGGCGTGCGTGTAGAAAGTGCAAGGGCCGACCTACAGAGGGCTCTGTCGCCCGGACTTTATGCGCTAACTTTGACCGGAATTCGCCGCACTGGGTCCGTATTCTCCAAATATTGCGGATTAATCCGTATTTGGAACCATCTATCTATCTTCTTCTATTGGCCTAAGTCAGACAGAAATAGATTGCTTGATTTCGTTCACGGATCTCCAGTCACCGATTTGAGAATATCCTCTATATTTGACTCTATATTTCACACACGCGTCCCGGGTCTCTTTTCGCTTAAATATAAATTACGTACGCGGTGATATACTTTCACTTCTTTTTTTGCTGCCGTACGTTTTTTTTTCTTGACACGCCGCGCCGCGGCGGCGTGCCGTTTTCCCGAAATTTATTAACGCACTTTCATGATTTTAATCGCAATGATTTTATAGGGTCTGTTCGACCACGATTTATGATGTGTTCGTGATTAATGGATGTAACACTTTTTATTAGCAGGAGTTAGAGTTTTTATCGGTCGAGTTTTTTTCTTACTTTCCGACTAGTACCCTAGAAGGAAAGTATTGTAATCGACAAAAAAATTGGTGATTTCAGTGGAAATACGCGTTTTGGGGTCCCCTGAATCGATTACAATGATTTCTGGAAAATGTATGTATGTGTGTAAATTCGTGAACACGATTACGCCCAAACGGAACAACGGGTCGGGCTGAAATTTGGTATACATATTTAGAATTATCGGGGGACGAACTGAATTGTTTTTTGGTGACAATCTGACAACCGGAAGTGGCAAATGTTACCAGCGTCTTCTATTCGATTTTGGCCAAACTGATATCAGCTCACCATCCAGTGACTTTAAATATGTATAAAAAATTTCAGATCAGTGGGATGAACGATTTAGGCGCTATTAGCTTTTATAGAAGTGGCTTGATAGAATCCACAGCCTCGCTGTGTTGCGAATTGTCAGATTTTGACAAACGTAAGTGCCACTGACGTGACATCACATTAAATGTCAGTGTGACAATAGTATATTATTATACAAGTTTTATAAGACGTCAAATTGGCGCATGCGCCAATATGTCTTATAAAACGAGTGAATATACTATTTTTTCTACTTTGCGTCATTAATTTTATAAAAATTTAGAAGTATATTAGGTAAAATTCAAATCTAGAGTATTTATGGGTGCAACCGTTGGTGACTCTGTCATCTGTCACTTAAATTCAAATATCTGTGAAAAAGTAATTATTGATAATTATTATATACCATCATATACTAGTAGTACGAAACCTAGGATGCAACACGCATGTTTAAATATGTATAAAAATATACATACTTCGCAGTTTGTGCGATTCTAAAAAAACAGTTTGTGCTTACTTTTGTGGTTATGTGTATTTTCGTTTGACATGCATTTGATATCAATGTCACCAATCTTAGAAAAAAGTTACTAAAAACGGTGTTACAATTTGCTAATTGTGAACGAATGCGCCAATATGTCTTATAAAACGAGTGTAATATACTATTTTTTCTACTTTGCGTCATTAATTTTATAAAAATTTAGAAGTATATTAGGTAAAATTCCAATCTAGAGTATTTATGGGTGCAACCGTTGGTAACACTGTCATCTGTCACTTAAATTCAAACATCTGTGAAAAAGTAATTATTGATAATTATTATATACCATCATATACTAGTAGTACGAAACCTAGGATGCAACACGCATGTTTAAATATGTATAAAAATATACATACTTCGCAGTTTGTGCGATTCTAAAAAAACAGTTTGTGCTTACTTTTGTGGTTATGTGTATTTTCGTTTGACATGCATTTGATATCAATGTCACCAATCTTAGAAAAAAGTTACTAAAAACGGTGTTACAATTTGCTAATTGTGAACGAATGCGCCAATATGTCTTATAAAACGAGTGTAATATACTATTTTTTCTACTTTGCGTCATTAATTTTATAAAAATTTAGAAGTATATTAGGTAAAATTCAAATCTAGAGTATTTATGGGTGCAACCGTTGGTGACTCTGTCATCTGTCACTTAAATTCAAATATCTGTGAAAAAGTAATTATTGATAATTATTATATACCATCATATACTAGTAGTACGAAACCTAGGATGCAACACGCATGTTTAAATATGTATAAAAATATACATACTTCGCAGTTTGTGCGATTCTAAAAAAACAGTTTGTGCTTACTTTTGTGGTTATGTGTATTTTCGTTTGACATGCATTTGATATCAATGTCACCAATCTTAGAAAAAAGTTACTAAAAACGGTGTTACAATTTGCTAATTGTGAACGAATGCGCCAATATGTCTTATAAAACGAGTGTAATATACTATTTTTTCTACTTTGCGTCATTAATTTTATAAAAATTTAGAAGTATATTAGGTAAAATTCAAATCTAGAGTATTTATGGGTGCAACCGTTGGTGACTCTGTCATCTGTCACTTAAATTCAAATATCTGTGAAAAAGTAATTATTGATAATTATTATATACCATCATATACTAGTAGTACGAAACCTAGGATGCAACACGCATGTTTAAATATGTATAAAAATATACATACTTCGCAGTTTGTGCGATTCTAAAAAAACAGTTTGTGCTTACTTTTGTGGTTATGTGTATTTTCGTTTGACATGCATTTGATATCAATGTCACCAATCTTAGAAAAAAGTTACTAAAAACGGTGTTACAATTTGCTAATTGTGAACGAATGCGCCAATATGTCTTATAAAACGAGTGTAATATACTATTTTTTCTACTTTGCGTCATTAATTTTATAAAAATTTAGAAGTATATTAGGTAAAATTCCAATCTAGAGTATTTATGGGTGCAACCGTTGGTAACACTGTCATCTGTCACTTAAATTCAAACATCTGTGAAAAAGTAATTATTGATAATTATTATATACCATCATATACTAGTAGTACGAAACCTAGGATGCAACACGCATGTTTAAATATGTATAAAAATATACATACTTCGCAGTTTGTGCGATTCTAAAAAAACAGTTTGTGCTTACTTTTGTGGTTATGTGTATTTTCGTTTGACATGCATTTGATATCAATGTCACCAATCTTAGAAAAAAGTTACTAAAAACGGTGTTACAATTTGCTAATTGTGAACGAATGCGCCAATATGTCTTATAAAACGAGTGTAATATACTATTTTTTCTACTTTGCGTCATTAATTTTATAAAAATTTAGAAGTATATTAGGTAAAATTCAAATCTAGAGTATTTATGGGTGCAACCGTTGGTGACTCTGTCATCTGTCACTTAAATTCAAATATCTGTGAAAAAGTAATTATTGATAATTATTATATACCATCATATACTAGTAGTACGAAACCTAGGATGCAACACGCATGTTTAAATATGTATAAAAATATACATACTTCGCAGTTTTTGCGATTCTAAAAAAACAGTTTGTGCTTATTTTTGTGGTTATGTGTATTTTCGTTTGACATGCATTTGATATCAATGTCACCAATCTTAGAAAAAAGTTACTAAAAACGGTGTTACAATTTGCTAATTGTGAACGAATGCGCCAATATGTCTTATAAAACGAGTGTAATATACTATTTTTTCTACTTTGCGTCATTAATTTTATAAAAATTTAGAAGTATATTAGGTAAAATTCCAATCTAGAGTATTTATGGGTGCAACCGTTGGTAACCCTGTCATCTGTCACTTAAATTCAAATATCTGTGAAAAAGTAATTATTGATAATTATTATATACCATCATATACTAGTAGTACGAAACCTAGGATGCAACACGCATGTTTAAATATGTATAAAAATATACATACTTCACAGTTTGTGCGATTCTAAAAAATCAGTTTGTGCTTACTTTTGTGGTTATGTGTATTTTCGTTTGACATGCATTTGATATCAATGTCACCAATCTTAGAAAAAAGTTACTAAAAACGGTGTTACAATTTGCTAATTGTGAACGAATGCGCCAATATGTCTTATAAAACGAGTGTAATATACTATTTTTTCTACTTTGCGTCATTAATTTTATAAAAATTTAGAAGTATATTAGGTAAAATTCCAATCTAGAGTATTTATGGGTGCAACCGTTGGTAACACTGTCATCTGTCACTTAAATTCAAACATCTGTGAAAAAGTAATTATTGATAATTATTATATACCATCATATACTAGTAGTACGAAACCTAGGATGCAACACGCATGTTTAAATATGTATAAAAATATACATACTTCGCAGTTTGTGCGATTCTAAAAAAACAGTTTGTGCTTACTTTTGTGGTTATGTGTATTTTCGTTTGACATGCATTTGATATCAATGCCACCAATCTTAGAAAAAAGTTACTAAAAACGGTGTTACAATTTGCTAATTGTGAACGAATGCGCCAATATGTCTTATAAAACGAGTGTAATATACTATTTTTTCTACTTTGCGTCATTAATTTTATAAAAATTTAGAAGTATATTAGGTAAAATTCCAATCTAGAGTATTTATGGGTGCAACCGTTGGTAACCCTGTCATCTGTCACTTAAATTCAAATATCTGTGAAAAAGTAATTATTGATAATTATTATATACCATCATATACTAGTAGTACGAAACCTAGGATGCAACACGCATGTTTAAATATGTATAAAAATATACATACTTCACAGTTTGTGCGATTCTAAAAAATCAGTTTGTGCTTACTTTTGTGGTTATGTGTATTTTCGTTTGACATGCATTTGATATCAATGTCACCAATCTTAGAAAAAAGTTACTAAAAACGGTGTTACAATTTGCTAATTGTAACACCGAAAACAGTGTTACAATGTGTGCATTGTGAATGCAAAGTAGAAAAATGGTATTATGTCGCAGAGACTGACGTTTAGGTAGGGTACAGAGTGGCTCTAGCTTCACAAAATTTAATAATTGCAAAAGTGTTCAGAAACTTCACTGTGCCAACGGCGTAGTCGGAAAGTTGGGTGAGGGCTACCTTAGATAAGTGGTGGCCCTCAAGTGTTTTTGCTTTCTTTTTCACAGAATTAAGTTTTCTATTACTTATACAGGTCAAAATTAGTTGTTTTTTCATTAAATCACATTAATAAATTACCACTGTGAAGTGTCCAAATCTTTTTCAAATAACTTATATAGAGATTAACACACAGTTGAAAACATCAAGCAAATATTTGGGAGAGTAGGTAAGTAATTAATAAGGGAGATTGATTCATTTCACTGCTCTTGATTACATGTTGATTTACAATTAATAAATTTGTCACCAGTGACGGGACGAAACTAAAGTGCACTCGTTGCAATAATTTCATGCATCCAAACCGAATTTGCGAAACACAGGCTAATAAACACTCGTTAATTTGATTATGTTCCGCAGCTGCGATCGGAATAAATCAGTATGCGGTCAGCTTGCCTACACCGAATTAATTTATACAATATCCGCAGCGCTGATTTTAGCGTAAACCCAGTTAGGGTCTATACTTTAAACCTGTTACATCATCGAGCGCAAACGCTCTGAGTTATCTATATGAATACGCTTCGCGATTGAATCTTTTCAAAGTGTTGGCTCTCTGTAGTCTCTGGGCGATATTTACATGCACCGGACGAATCAGAATTGGCAGAATGCAATTCGAGTTGTAAGTGGAAAGCTAATTGGAAAAGTGAAGTGGTGACCCTGTTTGTATAATGCACCTGGGTCTTCGTGTACGCGAACTACTCTGCATAAGCGACGAGTCTGTTTCGGCAACGAGTGCTGAATAAACACCCCGTTGTGAATTGCATTAACACCAACCTGCAAACTTGCTAATTGCTAAGTTGCAGATAGTTATTTCCAAAGTTCTGAAACTGTCTGGAACTATTATATATTTTTAAATATACGTTACGACATCGACGGAGAAATTGATAAAAAATAGTTATACGAATTTAATTCTAGTGCTAATTTGATACTAAAGTATCACAAGTAGTGATAACGAAGTAATGTTGAATAGAAAGGACATTTATAAACAGGACAAATCGGAATTTAATCCGAAAAATAAAGCACGAATTCAGACGCAACGCTTTTATATTAAAACAATGGATGATTGCTTCAAAGGAAGTATATCAAGTGAATTGGGTTAAGTCAATTTGTTAAGTCTGCCGAAGAAACTTGCTTGAAAGCTTTAGAGTTGGTTGCTTCGTTACCGTAATTTCAATTGGCAATGATGCGCGTCACAATAACGCTTTATAGCGTTTAAGTTTTTCTCCTATTCAGAGACGGTACATAAAATTCGTTCTACTGGCACTTTCCTCACTCAACCATTCCACTTACCGAAACCTAGTTTATATTATGCTAGTTTACTTGGTCGAATAGCAAGTGAAATAACCAAGAACTGACGTTAGGTTGTGGTGCAGAGTGGCTGTGGCTTAACAAAATTGAAGTTGATTAATAGTAAATGTGTTTAGGCACTTGTGTCAACAATTTAGTCGAAAAGTTTGATCCAGATTATATTTGCCTTACATAACTAGAAACTGAAAGTGAATTTATTGTAACAGGTCTAGATTTCCAGATACAGCGATACTTAAAAAGAACTGAGAAAACTGCAACAAAATCAGTTGAGAAATTATATAAATTGAAAGAATATGCAAAAGTACTGCATTCAAGCTGTATTTTGATGAATCGATAAAAAGCCACCATTCAGAAGGATCGTGGGGAATTTCAAACTCGTTCAAAAGACCCTCAACATTGTGACATACACGTAAAGATCCTTCCATTAAAATAGACTTTGAAAGGCTCGTTACATTTTGTAAATGAAGACACTGTCACACCTTGTGCGAAAGATTCCATTCCTGTAGCCTAAAACCCAATAACTCGGCTTTTTCTTTTGATAAACATAAGTCTTTAACCAAATCATTCAGATCGCACTAGTTTATAAAGTGAGGGGTACCTAAAACTTCAAATGGTGAAACTTTATCTCCAAATTCCTAAATTATGTGCAGCATTTGTGTTTATATACAGTGTCGGTCAATTCCAGCCGCCGCATCAGTTTTGTGCGAGTGCGAGAGAGAACGTTTGAAACACATCCCCACCAATGCAGGCACCGCGCTAGCACGGCCTCGTGGTTGGTTCATGTCGCTTGGTGGGGGCATGCAGTGACCGCCTTTATATTGGTTTCTTCCTCTCTCTTATGGGCTATACGGCGTCTGAAACTGGCCGACACTGTATATTTTCCAAGCATAAATATTGGACAAAAGGTAACACTTGTTAAGTTAAACCGCCAATACAAAAAATATTCGTCAAAATACTTTTACAATAACACAAGGGCAAATTTACAACTTTTTGATACAAAAAAATTGTTCCAGATTATATTTGCCTTACATAACTAGAAACTGAAAGTGGATCTATTGTAACAGGTCTAGATTTGCAGGTACAGCGATACTTAAAAAAAACTTAGAAAACTGCAACAAAATTTGTTAACATATTATATAAATTCAAAGAATAAGCAAAAGTACTGTAGCTGTCAAGCTGTATTTTGATGAATCGATAAAAAGCCACCATTCAGAAGGATCGTGGGGAATATCAAACTCGTTCATGAGACCCTCATCATCGTGACATACACATAAGGTCCTTCCATTTTAAAATATGCTTTAAAACGCTCGTTATGCTTAGTAAATGGAGACACTGTCACACCTCGTGCGGAAAGATTCCATTCCTGTAATCTAGAACCCAATAACTCGGCTTTTTCTTTAGGTAAACCTAAGTCTTTAACCAAATCATTCAGTTCGCACTGGTTTATAAGGTGGGAGGGTGCCTAAAACTTCAAATGGTGAATGTTCACGACTTGCCTGATTTGACAGAGTGATTTCAGACACTCTGTCCAACCAGGCAAGTTTCTTCAAACAGGCGAAATTTCTTCTGTGTCAAAAATCGAAGATGATGAGATAAATGGCGCACTTGGGAGAGGATGGTATCTCCATAGGGGATAGGTCGCGATGCTGATGGCAAATTTGGATATTTTATTTTATGCTTATCCTTCTTCGAATATCCGGAGACGCTTATCGTGTAAAAATAGCAATCATCTACATGATTGGAACGCTCTCGCCACAACATAGGAACTGCAAACGGCATTTTCTTTTGCTTCCCTTTCATCCACTTTAAAAGTCCGATCTAAAAAGAAATACAGCATATATTCAAGGCTAATTCAAGCGAAATATATGACTTGAAAAAAAATGGATCTTAGAATTGCCACAATACTTTGATGACTTGATCTATGAAAAGTGATGTTAGGTCAACAAAAATTTGTGATCCCTGTTCTAATTGTAGGACCCTTGCCCCCTTGTGTTTTTAGTCGATTGACAGACCTACTTGAATGGCGTAAACGACTTAAACGAGGTATAATTTGAGGCGAGTTTATTCAATGCGGAGCAAATCGTGGAGAGGGCTCTTTATAGCGGATACTTTTGTTAATCGGGCATCTTTTTACACTCAGGCCGAGGCTTAATTAGCCAGGTTTCGACGTCAATTTATGAGTTCTCTTCGAGTACGCAAAAAGAGCGCCACGGATGGAAAACTTGTAATTTGTGGTTTTCTCGCCCGGTTTCGCTCTTGGCGCGGGAATCTCTTAAAAAACGAACCAACAATGCGCACGGTTATTAAATATGGTAATTTCTCGTGGTAAAGTGGACTCTGGCCCAGATAAATATTTAAATCGTGCCGTAATGATGATTGCTTCCAACTTGTAATAAAAATTTCAGTAAAAAAACTTTCATGATGTATTTGCATTCTATTAATGTCAAATAGCATATCAAATGTTAAAAACGTTATTTTTCTTGTCAAACCATAGTAACTAGAATATTATAAATGTTCGACAATGGCCATTTTATCATACTACCATTTCTCAAAGAGAACAGACATTAGCGTGTGCGAAATTGATGGTTGGAATGCATTAGACGTATGCTTTGTCGTAAATATCAATCTAGAGGTAATTTGGTATTACTTCTTTTACGGCCACACGTAATGGTTTCATAAATTTTGGAAATAATTCACACCATTTAACGACTCCAGAGTGTGGAGAATATAAAAGTGAGAACCGAATTAATGATCGCTGTAAATCAGCAGTCACCAGTACTCTAGCTAAATTACAGCTCAATGTGTTAACTACAGTAAAGTTTAATTTCTTCAACAGTAATGCTGAGTTCGTTGAACTAATGTAGGTATGTTAGTTGTTTCGCATTACGCAGTTTTCTGTACGACAGTTGTGTGGTGACAATTGTTTAGAATTCCGAAATTCTAGACAATATTTGACCCAATTTCTTGTTCAACAACATTGTTTTGTATAAGAAATTAGCTTAGTATAATACGATTTTTAGGTTTAAATTTAACCTAATTCTTGATGATATACCATTTATCGGTAATTTGCTATTTCAAGACGTTCGCCTAAAAGTTATATCTTAAAGTTGTAACATAGTTATTTTTATTACCGTCCTCGTAGCAGTTCAGAGTTGATTTATTTTGAGGGAGGATCGATAGGACCCTCGTGGTTCATTTATTAACTCGCAAACTTTTTACGGGGTAAGTTTCCCTTATAGATAGACGCTAAAGTAGCGCGACTTTTTTAGTAAAAGTGCTACCAAAAAGTTCTTAAGACTGATAGCCTGACGGACCATAAAGAATAGGACGTTTTGTCTGTGTGCGATCACCGGATTATGGGAATATTAATGGCCTAACGCCATCGAGGAACTACAGACTTGATATACTAGCTACACATAAGTCTCACAATTATTCTTAAAGAAAAAAATTCACATTTTTGTGCCAGCTAATTTAAATATTCCTCATTACAATTCGTGTATAACTTTTATAATCAGAAAATTTAAGCTCAAACGTGTACAAAATCAAACACAGGTACATATAAAACACAACCTCCGTGTCTTAACATTCGAACGCATTACCCTTAATTGAACAATAACGTTTAACATTTAAACTGCAGCAATGCGACCCGTCATGCGAGTTCAGTTGAGTTCAATAAGACCCAAATAGGAGAACTAACCATTTTCGGATGGTAATTTTATGGATGCCATGTAATGTCAATGTGACATAATTGCCAGAAGAGCGAGCTTGCCTAACAGCTCGTTGGTAATGTGCGGATCAAAACAATCTTCTAGGTGAGCGGTTCGTTTTTTTCTGCGAGAACGTTGCGTGCGGTTTACATGCAATCGGCGGATTTTATGGCTCGGGTTTTGCATAATATTGCAGTTCTATGACACGTTCGCATGTACTGAAACTCGTGAGATTTTTACAATCTTCGTGTATACATTGTATATGAGGTGTTCTACCGGGAGTAATAATTCAGAGTCTTAATTTTAATTATAAGATAAGTTATTGGCGTAAGTCTAATATTTTATTATAGGTATCATTTTTAGCGTACATAGCTGTTTTTTATTTATATAGATGTGATGTTATTATAGCTAATTTTCTTTCAGAATATATTAGTTTCATACTATAACAAGGAAGAAATGTAAAATCAAATAAATGTATTTCTTTGAACATATTTCTTTCAAGGAAAGAATATATGTTTGAAACAAATAAGTATTTTTGAATTTAAAAAAGTGAGCTGCATGGATTGAAAGAAATATTTTATTTGAAATGAAAAAAAAAATAGTTTTCACTGAAAAAAAAAAAAAACGATTCTTTTACACCAAATAATGTAGAAATTTTTTGGGTTTAATTGCAGAAATCCGTTTTTTCTCTGTGTAATTCAAATCAGTTTAGTAAAATACATCTCTGATATATTTATGGTTTTCAAATAATCTTTACTACATCTTTACTATTCTACATCTTATCTATCATGAAAATGATTATTTTTTTTATTGTGTTCTTTGACCCAAAATTATCGTATTACTTAAAATATGCTTACTTTTTTCAATAGAAAAACTCTCTGTATTTAGTCAATAATATTCTGCTTTTTACATTCTAAATTAAGTGGTTGTAAAGATTCAAAGGGGTCAAGAGGTTAAGTTGCATCATTCCTATAACCTATAATAATGGACAATTAAGCCGCTCGTTAAACTACGAATTAAGAGGAAGGTGTTTCACCGCGGTGTGATCGTCCGCGTTTCGCAACGCTCTGCGAGGAGAGGCGTTTAGTCATAATAATATCTCGGTTCAACTGGTTCACCTACTTACGTGCGTTCAGTGAGAGTTCTTTTCAAAAATGCCGCGCGCGTTGCACGGTCGACTTCTTTAGAGGTCACACCTAACGAGCCGATTTCAATTGCCACCACACCTTGATCTTTCTTATTGTCCTATCTAGTTCAGGTTTAGATGTAAGTAGTTTTCCATCATACATTATTATTCTGATGTTACGTTTCTATCTTTAAATCAGGCCATTTCTGTTTCGCATTTGCTAAGAAAGTGAATTGTACACTGGTTAAATGTTCTTTTTTTTGCTGAAAATTCGGTATTATTTGTATGGCTTAGTCAATTCTTATGCTTACTTGTTTCTAATGCAGTATATTCTTTTTTAAATTGGATGCAATCCTAGGCATTACTAATTTGATTTCCAACAACTCTTGTTTTTTGATATGTTGCGTTTGCTTTGCTACTCTTTTGTCATTGTTACTCTTCTATGGCAGTCCCATTTCCTATTCATTTTCTAAAAAAAAAAGCCATTCAAATAAAAGTCAGGTTTCGTACAACACGAATATATTTGAGTGAAGAATATCACTTGTTTCTATATCCGCAGAAAGATAATTTGGTTGGGTCAAGTAAGGTATAAAATTCTTAGAGTAAGAATATGATTTTCTTGATGTTCCAAGTATTGTTTTCTTGTTTTAAGTATGAAGGAACTGCTTGAAAGGAATCACGTTGTTATAAGCGATACGTACGTATACTTTGGGTCAAGAAACTGTTTGTTCGTTTAAGGGTTGAAGCATGTATATGTTTCACCCAACAAAATATTGTTGTTGATGTAAAACGAACGTCTTACTCTTTTTATATGTAGAAGAATAACATTTTATTCGTCAGAGCAAAATATACTCAACATAATCATACTAAACTCTTAAACCGGAAGAATAATTAGCCGTTGAAATAACTACAGATTATATTGAAATTCTTATTACAATAAAATATTATTTCGATAGCAAAAATATCCTCATGCTACACTGTATACGCAAGAACAATTTTTCTTGATATCCAAGCATAGAGTTATCAGTGTTATCACCCATGAAATAAAACACATATGCCTAGATGTAAATAAACAATATACCAAAACTCAATATCGTCAAACATATGTAGCGGTAATATGTGACAGAAGACACGAGAAACTGTTAGCGCCATCTGTAATGTAATTGCACAACTTTCTATGTATCTCTCAGAGTAAGAATCTAGGGTCAGGAAACTGTTTGTTCGTTGAAGCATATATATTTTTTGTCCAACGAAATATTTTTGTTGTTGTAAGATGAACGTCAATCTTTTTTATTGAAGAATAACTTTTTCTTCGTCAGTATACTTGACATAAACATACTAAATTCTTAAATCGTAAGAATAACTAACTGTTGAAACAACTACGCAAGAATAATTTTTCTTGATATCCAAGAATAGAGTTCTCTCTGTGTATGTAACGACAATATATTTACTGACACTATCTACCTATTATACCTAGTAATATTACATTCTGTTGATGTCATCAGAAAATCACTCAAACCGTGTGATCTAATATCCGCCTTTGACGTAAACTCAATTTGTAGATATCGATTCTGACGTTGCACCAATGACACGATAACTTCACCCCATACAGCCCACACACTATACATTGAGGACAAATAGAACGCACACAAATACAATTACGCCATGCGGGACATTACAAATGTCAAGAACGCCTAGAATGTTCTTTATCGATGACCCATTACAACTCACCATCAACCATTCAATTGGTCTTTCACTAATACAGAAATTGGATGAGTATAACTTATATCCATTATCTTTTTTCGTGTGTCAATAAATCATAATACTAAAAGAAGAGTAATCAACAAATAAAGAAATAAGTCAGTATTACACGTAATCAGTCATTTGGAAAAGCTCTCTTGTAAATAAATTTGTAAACCTTTTAATATACGATGATTAAATCTAGTTAACAAGCGATTGGAAATGAAATAAACCGTTTCAATCATTCGAAAAGGAGGGACCGCAAATTCGCTTAAAAGTAGGAGGCGTCAGTTCGGCCTTTATTTGAATTGTTGGAATGCGTCTCTGCCGGACGTCGATGGTGGAGTCGCCGGGTCCCTGTTGTGATCAGAACTTTCGCAATTATCTAGATTTATCGGCGGCTTTTGCGGTCCACCGTGACAAAAGCCATTACCATACGCAATTAATTCGGAAAATCGAACCGATACCCTGTCTGTCCAATTCTATTTCAACTGGACGTCGAGATAATTTTGCATTGTGATAATTTGACCGAAGAAGTACGCCAATTTTAACAAATGAAAAGCATCTTAATCACTTAGAATGCTTTCTTTCTAATCTCTTCAAGTGTTACATTTATCTGTACTTAAATCAACTACATCTATTATAGTACATCTATAATATTCAATATATGTAAAGAAGAACATCACTTGGTTAATAAATAATTAATCACTCAAAAGACTACGTATTTTTGGAACATTGCCATAGCATTGCATTGAATCTCCGATACAGGATGACAGACTATACAACTTCAGTTCTAACTGAGCATCGACACAATACGTCTGTTAAGTAATTGCTAGGAGAAGGTTTTTGGGGTCAGATTTAATTTATTAACCGAACGTTTAAATGTTTACGATGTCATCGGCGAGGGCGACACCGCGGGTTGCTCAGAGTTCCCAGGGCGCCTGTTGGCCCTTTCATAATTCAATTAATCCAAAGGATTTTCATATATATGGCGGTGAATTAATTTTAATTATTTAGGTTTTAGGTGACGGTCTTGCAAAGGTTCTGCCCCTTGTGCGACAGAATTCGATATATTAGGTTGAAGATTTTGAATGGGTTTTCAGTTTTTATTGTTTCTACGAGCCGCATATTGGGTTTTGGCCGACTTCCACTATTGAATTTCATCAGATATCAGTCGAAAAAATCTGTAAAGTTATCAAGATGGGAAGTCAGAAAAATACTTGAGGCAAGAAAACAGAAAATATTATGAACGATGTAATATCGCACCCTTTGACTAACCACTCCATAATTACCTTACTAAATGGATAAAAAATATCCGTATAAATATTAATTATATTCAGAATCCAGATAACACTGCCATAATTTGAAATTACAGGCAAAGTAAAGCACAGCGCGCAAAGTTTCAGATACGACACGCGTAGCAATTACGAATGTAAAACAGTGGGCTAAAGAGTTCACCTGAAGGAACGAGCGTCATATAAAACTAGAAAAACAGGGTGCAAACATCAAGTCCAGCATGTTATTAAAGAGCGACGCGCAGCGCTATTTGCCCGCGGCGTAGAAATATTCACCGGTCGCTTTCTGCCTACAATCGGACTTGGTATTCACGCAAGCCCTAAGCTAAGTGTATACAACGCCGCACTATGGGCGAAAACGGGGATCTGAATTACGAAAATTATAATAGTGACTAGTGAGAATTTGAGTCTTAAGACTACCAAAACACTTAAAATCAGTTTGTGCACCGTGGAAAAGTCAAATATTAGTTTTGTTCGAACTGCAGTAAGTTATTAATATCGAATTAAGTCAAGGGTCATGCGCAACTAAGGACTAATTCGTAATGTAGGGTGCTCCCTTTTTTAGATTACCTATCATTCTTTGATCATTTAAAAAGAAAACTAGATTTTCATCGCCGTATAAGTGTAAAATCTCCCACTGTGTGACTGTAGACCGTCCCAGCATATACTATGATACTACATACACCATGTACTACAACTCGCACGAGAGAGCATAATAATTTATGGCTCATTTACGGGAGAAAGACAAAAATAAGGGCGGGAAAATCAATAGGCGGCGTGTAGTTGGTCCGGAAATCGCCGGATGGCGCCACCGGTCGTCGCCGGAGCCGACCGGTCTCGCCAAGATCGGACGCGATCGGTCGGGAAACACGCTGCCGGATTTTCGCGAAGCGCGCCAGACGACGGATGCGCACTGTCGACTCCGGCTTTTCACGTTTTGAGGTCTATTTTATCGCATTAAGTTGGCTATCGTGCTACTCTGAGGGTGGTTTAACGCAAAAACAAATCCCACACAATCTCTCTCTCATAACCGATCTACACACTAACCCATTAGGTAAGTTTCACAAAATCAGAAATTACACATGCACCACTATTATACCTTATAATGTAGCACCCGAGCGATTCGTAGCGTAATATATCATAATATAAGCTGAATATACCCCCTAAAATTGATTTTCCCGTAATTTTATTCCGTTTAGGTCTGTTTTTATGCACGTAGTCGCATCTAAAAATAATTACGAGCACCCAGAGAGTAGCGAAAGACCAACTTTAGCTTGCCCCCCTTATTTGCATACGCATTTCACCCAACGATTTTGAGGTTAGCTGATTGCGTCATGCCATATTACCTAGAGTAGCATTTGCACGAGTAGATTTTTCCGATAAAATATTGCTTATCTTATCTACTGCTCTAATATCTACTCTCTTATTGGGATGTTTCTCCCATGGTGTCTAGGCATTGAATGCTCCAGAGTCGTTTAAATCCTTCGGTTAAGTAACTCCTGAGGTAATTGTCGTATATGCGTTAATTCAAAATCGGTTCCGGATTCTAGGCGATGGCATTGGTCGACGGAGGACATGCGCGGTGTGCATAGTTGCGCCGAAATAGGAGATGTTTGATCTCTCTCGCTCCGTGTGTTTATCTCCTTTCTTCGCATAAATTCGTGCTCTGTGCGGCTCTGTAATGACTTACGCAATTGGCTATTATTGTTTGAGATTATCTTGTTCTCACGGCGCTATTAATTTCGTATTAATCTAAGCGGTACCGCTGTTGTTTGGGTAATTGGAACTGGAGAGTTCGTGTTATAAACAAATAGAATTCGGGATTTGTAGTTTGAATTTATTCAGCGTTCGAAACGTAGACCTTTTTATTCCAACTTGTGTTGACCTTTTTTGCACTTCGATTTATATCGTATAAATTAGGAGGTTGTAAAAATACCACGCTGTTGAAAATAGTAAGAAATCATTTTGCTATTCTCGCGCCAGACCTTGAAATTTTAACTCAACGTTTTAATACCATTTTGAATAATATTAATTATACAAACGTGTTAATTGCTTAATTCCGTCGACAAAAATAGAATATACCTTAAATACAGTATGTTCCTGGACCGAATTACAAACAAAAAATACGTTTTACTTTTGGCCTAGTACCCTAAAAGGAAAGTATTGTAATCGACGGAAAAAAGAATTCGAGATTTCCGCGGAAATACGCGTTTTGAGGTCCCCTTAATCGATTGCGATGATTTCTGGAAAATGTATGCATGTATGTATGTATGTATGGATAACACAATTGCGCCCAAACGGAACAACGGATCGCTGAAATTTGGTATACATATTTAGAATTACCGGTGGACGAACTGGACTGTTTTTGGTGACAATCTGACAGCCGGAAGTGGCAGATGTTACAAGCGTCTTCTTAAGATTTATACGATTTTAACCAAATTAATACCAGTTCACCCTCCAGTGACCCTAAATATGTATACAAATTTGTACACCAGTGGGTGAACGGTTTAGGAGCTATAATCATTTATAAAAGCAAGTTGACAGAATTCACAGCCTTCGTCGCTGTGTTGCAAACTGTCACATTTTGACAAACTTCAGTGCCACTGACATGACATGACATTAAATGTCATTACGACAAATGTCATTATGTCATAGAAATTGGCGTTAGGTAGGTGCCAGAGTGGGTATGGCTTCACAAAATTGAATAACTGAGTTTAGATACTTCATTGTGCAAAAGATATAGTCGGAAAGTTGGGTGAGGGCCGCCCCAGATATTTTTTAATAATGTTGAATAAATGGTGAATAAATTTCTAGTAAAGTGTTTTTTTTGCAACATATTTTTTCTCTTAGAAGCGGTTATTATAATAAAATTTATTATCTACATATATTAATTAGGAACTTTCAAGTGTAGGGCGCGTTCAGCGGAATCGCCCATTTTCGCCGACATTTGCGATCGAGTAGCTGCAAAATTGGGCTTTTCGATATTACTTTTGACGCTCGAATTGAAAAAAGGACACAATTCCGCGTGGACTGCGCGATATTTTGTAAATTAAATGCGTCAATTTTGAAAAAAAATCACGTTTTTGCACCTCTTCGGGTGAAGGCGAACCTCGAGAAAATGTCACGTGACGTCTAGAAATTCCGACAAGCGGATCGATGAACGTCAAAAATTTACATTTTTTATCCGTTCCTGCCGACCTTATAAAAGCCGCTCGCTCTCATGTCTTACGATAAGATCCCTCTAAATACCCTTCGCAAAGAGTTTTGAGCAAAAAACGGCCTTAAAAACAATTTTCGATCCAAAAAATCGATTTTTGTCGACCCGTGTTTTGCTGCTATTACCACAGTAACGTCAAACCCGAAACGCCCCCTGCCGGACATTCGTAACAACAGTAACAGATAGCAGATAACCTAAAATGTATCCTAAAATGTCCATATTGCGAATGTGGACAGGTGGGAAGCCTTAACCACATATTTCTAGAATGCCCAATAACTAAAATCGAAAATTTTGACTTATACACAGAGCTAGTATAACTACTAAATTCACAAAATTCTTTATTAAGTTTGAAAGTCAAAGTAAATATTTACAGCAATGTTATCAATGTTATCATTCATGGCCATTTTTTTAAAGGTGTTATATTCTAGCATCTTTTTACTTCTTATATACTTATACTTCTTTATATTTATTTAGAAAACCTTTCTACAATTTTACATCCATTATTTATTCCTGTCCAAAAAATAACAAAATATTCGATGGATTTTCTGTTATTGCCTTTAAGTTATGTTTTGTGTTGTCGTGCTTTAGAATCAGGCCTGATTAGAGCAACTAGCTGAAAGTAATACCTGAAATTTACCTGAAGTTTTAGTTAATTTATGGGGTTTCTTGTGGTTTCTATACTTACATTTCTTTATTTGAACTTGAACACTTTTCCAAATTTTACATTAAAATGGGAATTAACTTCTATAATCAGAGGATAAAATTGGCACAATTCAGGGATTTCAATATATCCACAATCTTGTTTATACTGAGATATTTTTTTAAAAATCACTCAATCCGTCAGTTTTAATTTCTATGTGTTGAAGCAAGTTTACTCTTACTTAAATTGTACCTATAAAACATCAGTAGGGAATGCGTATTATCGATAACATTAACATTTTTTTCATTATTGTTTTAGTTCTGGTTTATACTGTAGCTGTATGATGGTACTATGTTTATTGAAACTGCAGCAGTCCTGCGGACGCTGTAAGTCCTCGTGCGGCCACCGTAAGCCCTGTGTACAGGCCGTTAAATCCGTTGACTTTGGGTCCTTTACCAACCCTCGATTTAATTATTCCCGCGCTGTACGGTGTAAGAAAATTCATATGGTAATTATTATATTATATCTCAGGGGATAGCGGCATACCTCTTGCCCCAATTTTCTTATGCACGACGTATATTGAATAAACTGTTCCGCTCTATAAATAAAGTGGTTACCGATAGTGTTACCGATAACTACCGGTTAACCGGTTATACTTGATATTATTACATTTTTTTACCAACATAATTTCGGTAATCTTGTTTGTAAATCATAATTATTTTCAAGTAAAGTTTGGAAACCAAACGTTATTTCTAATTAAAATGTGCCCTTCTTTAGCATAATTTATTGATGATTTTATTGAGAAACCACACAGAGGGAAATTAACGAATTTATTCGATACACCACGAATATCTTTGAGTGAAGAATATCACTTGTTTCTATATCCGCAGAAAGATCATTAGGTTGGTGCAAGTAAAATATAAAATTCTCAGAGTAAGAATAATATTTTCTTGATGTTCCAAGTATTACGTTTCCTTGTTTTAAGTACGAAGGAACTGCTTGAAAGGAATTACGTCTGTTTTAAACGATATGTACGTATACTTTTGGGTCAAGGAACTGTTTGTTCATTGAAGCATGTATATTTTTCACCCAACAAAATATTGTTGTTGTTGTAAAACGAACGTCTTACTCCTGTTATATGTAGAAGAATAACATTTTCTTCGGCAGAGCAAAATATGCTCAACATAAACATACTAAGACTGGGCATAAGGCCCAGTCTTACAAAAAATTTATCCCATAGTTTATACACAGTATAACACTGTTACTGTAGTAACCAAGACGCGATAGCCAATGAAATGCCTCAAAAATTTATTTATACTGGGTATAGCTTATCCTAGTGCACTTGTAAGACTGGCCCTAAACTCTTAAACCGGAAGAATAACTAGCCGTCGAAATAACTACATATATTGAAATTCTTATTACAATAAAATATTATTTGGATAGAAAAAAATATCCTCTTCATGCTACACTATATACGCAAGAACAATTTTTCTTGATATCCAAGTATAGAGTTGTCTCTGTGTAGGCTATTCTCCTACAATCTTGCGGGTTTCCTTATAATCCTGTAAGTCACCCATGAAATAAAACACGACGTAAGCAAACAATATACGAACACTCAATATCGTCAAACTGATACAGCGGTAATATGTGGCAAAAGACGCGACTGTTAGCGCCATCTATAAAGTAATTGCACAACTTTGTATGTATCTCTCATAGTAAGTCTCTTGGATCAAGAAACGTTTTTTCGTTGAAGCATATATATTTTTCGTCCAACGAAATATTTTTGTTGGTGTAAGACAAACGTCTGCTTTTTATAGAAGAATAAATCTTTCTTTGTCTGAAAAGGATATATTTAACATAAACAAACTAAATTCTTATTCTTAAATGGTAAGGATAAATAACCGTTGAAATAACTATATTAAAATTCTTATTAGAGTAAAATGTTTTACAAGAATATTCGTGATATCCAAGAATAGAGTTCTCTCTGTGCAGTAGTGGGTGTACTTAAAGTCTATCATAACAACATTGAATTAAAAAAGTACGAACGTCAAGTTTATCGGTCCAAAGCAGATATATAAAAGATCACTGCAGTGCAATGCAGTGTCTCTGTATATCACATCGTCTAACAATTTCATACAACGTCAACAGCAGTTTTCAATATAAGCCAGAATTACATGCTCTAGAAATAAGAACACTCGTCAACAAAATAGAATATCGACATCGGAGCTGTTCTGCTCTCGTTTTGGGCTTACGATGATATCGATTCGTTGTGACATAAACAATGCAATTGAAAATAACCGGTGAGAAGTTAGCCACAACAGTTATCCACAACTTTTTTTTCTGAACCGATTTTAATGAGTTATACATCATTGGAAAGCGCATAACGCCCTGAATCTCCCCTAGTTTTGCCCGATCGAAAAAATCATAATTAGGGCCCAAAAAATTAAAATGAAAGTTGGATTTCTCGCAATTTTGCCGAAATTCCCGGGATCATATCTCAGTTATTACACAACCTATCTCAACGATCTTTGCACCACTGGAAAGGGCAGGTCTTCAACTACACCCCATAGTTTTGCCCGATCAAAATTATGATAACTTCTGTCCAAAAAAAATTATTGAAATATTAATGTTCCGAATGACCACCATATGCCAGCCACAAACAACAGTTATCCACAACTTTTTTTTTCTGAACCGATTTTAATGAGTTATACATCATTGGAAAGCGCATAACGCCCTGAATCTCCCCTAGTTTTGCCCGATCGAAAAAATCATAATTAGGGCCCAAAAAATTAACATGAAAGTTGGATTTCTCGCAATTTTGCCGAAATTCCCGGGATCATATCTCAGTTATTACACAACCTATCTCAACGATCTTTGCACCACTGGAAAGGGCAGGTCTTCAACTACACCCCATAGTTTTGCCCGATCCAAATTGTGACAACTTCTGTCAAAAAAAAATTATTGAAACATTAGTGTTCTGAATGATCACCATATGCCAGCCACAACAGTTATCCACAACTCTTATTTCTCAACCGATTTTAATGAGGTATACATCATTGGAAAGCGCATAACGCCCTGAATCTCCCCTAGTTTTGCCCGATCGAAAAAATCATAATTAGGGCCCAAAAAATTAACATGAAAGTTGGATTTCTCGCAATTTTGCCGAAATTCCCGGGATCATATCTCAGTTATTACACAACCTATCTCAACGATCTTTGCACCACTGGAAAGAGCAGGTCCTCAACTACATCCCATAGTTTTGCCCGATCAAAATTATGACAACTTCTGTCCAAAAAAAATTATTGAAATATTAGTGTTCTGAATGACCACCATATGCCAGCCACAACTGTTATCCACAACTCTTATTTCTCAACCGATTTTAATGAGTTATACATCATTGGAAAGCGCATAACGCCCTGAATCTCCCCTAGTTTTGCCCGATCGAAAAAATCATAATTAGGGCCCAAAAAATTAACATGAAAGTTGGATTTCTCGCAATTTTGCCGAAATTCCCGGAATCATATCTCAGTTATTACACAACCTATCTCAACGATCTTTGCACCACTGGAAAGAGCAGGTCCTCAACTACATCCCATAGTTTTGCCCGATCAAAATTATGACAACTTCTGTCCAAAAAAAATTATTGAAATATTAGTGTTCTGAATGACCACCATATGCCAGCCACAACTGTTATCCACAACTCTTATTTCTCAACCGATTTTAATGAGTTATACATCATTGGAAAGCGCATAACGCCCTGAATCTCCCCTAGTTTTGCCCGATCGAAAAAATCATAATTAGGGCCCAAAAAATTAACATGAAAGTTGGATTTCTCGCAATTTTGCCGAAATTCCCGGGATCATATCTCAGTTATTACACAACCTATCTCAACAATCTTTGCACCACTGGAAAGAGCAGGTCCTCAACTACATCCCATAGTTTTGCCCGATCAAAATTATGACAACTTCTGTCCAAAAAAAATTATTGAAATATTAGTGTTCTGAATGACCACCATATGCCAGCCACAACTGTTATCCACAACTCTTATTTCTCAACCGATTTTAATGAGTTATACATCGGTGGAAAGCGCATGACGCCCTGAATCTCCCCTAGTTTTGCCCGATCGAAAGAATTAGGGTAAAAAAAAATAAATTGAAAGTTGAATTTTTCACAATTTTGCCGAAATTTCAGAATTAGGGTCCCAAAATGAAAATAAATACATATTGATTTATTTTGTCGAAATTACCAGTGACGTATCTCAGTTATTAGACCACCTATCTCAACGATCCTTGCATTGGTAGAAAGACATGTCAAATACTCTATAAAAAAATGCATTAATAAAATATATCACCATACTCACTAGTATTAAGTATTAACCCTTTTTCCTAAAGCCAGTATGCTCTTATACAATGTGTGAAGTATGTAATAAAGTGTTTTTAAGACTAAACCTTACGCTCTAAAAAATAATTAACTTTAAGGTAATTAAATTTAATAAATGATATAATGAATTACTTTGTTGCGATTATATACTGTGTGTTGTTATTTGCACGAATAGTTTCTCCTACTTATCCTACACAACTCACAGTTATAAAACTGATTAGTAGGGACCTGTACGCACGTGATATGGAAAAATCTACTATTGAATCTTAGATCAAGATTGTCGCATTCTGCGCAAGATAAACACTTGTCTTCTAAACTTTCTTAATTCTGTAATAAAACGCCTATTATTGATTGTTCAAATGAGATTGGGTTTAGGTTATTCATTTTACAGTTTTGTATCAGGCACTTCGCATAATAGCACGTACAACCCCCACTATTTTATCCGTCCTTTATAAACTAAATCTTTTAGTTTATAATTAATGAAAGGTTGTGGTTTAGAAACTTGTTTTAAAATACCTTCAAATTTTCTTAAATAAAAAGCTGCATGAAATGCGTTATTTTCCAGTAGACCTAAATAGATAAATGTATGATTGTAAATATTTTCAATTGCAAGAGTCCATTGGCATGTATTGTGGTTAAATTGCATTAAAATCGATGATTTACTTAGTAACATTTTGCTATTAATATTTATCAATGAAGTGGTATTGGTAATGCCAACATATCCCTCTTATGTATTGCACAAAGAACAGATAAGTATTGGTCCAAACTCATACCAGCTCATACTCCAGGGACTTTAAACATGTATGACAATTTTTAAATCAATGACGTAAACGGTTTGGGCGCTATAAACTTCTCCAAAGCCTTCGTCGCTGTGGTTGCGAATTGTCACATTTTAGTAAACGTGAGCTTTTTCTCTTGTTCCACGTCTAGGACAGTAATTGCCATAATGTTGATCTGGCAAAAGGGGAAGCAGATGATAACTTATATTTTCTATTGAAGTAAGAATTAATGGCATTAGGATATATTCCCGAGAAATGGGGTAAATTAGCAAGAAAATTAACGTTCAATTTCATTTTGCTGGCTCTAATTAATATTTTGATCGGGCAAAGCTATGGGGTGTACTTGAAGAAAAGATCGTTGAGATAGGTTGTGAGATTTTCAGGGCGTTATGCGCTTTGATGTATAACTCATTAAAATCCGTTGAGAAATAAGAGTTGTGGATAAGTGTTGTGGCTGGCATATGGTGGTCATTCGGAACACTAATATTTCAATAATTTTTTTTTGGACAGAAGTTGTCATAATTTTGATCGGGCAAAACTATGGGGTGTAGTTGAAGACCTGTAATTTCCAGTGGTGCAAAGATCGTTGAGATAGGTTGTGTAATAACTGAGATATGATCCCGGGAATTTCGGCAAAATTGCGAGAAATCCAACTTTCATTTTAATTTTTTGGGCCCTAATTATGATTTTTTCGATCGGGCAAAACTAGAGGAGATTCAGGGCGTTATGCGCTTTCCAATGATGTATAACTCATTATAATCGGTTGAGAAATAAGAGTTGTGGATAACTGTTGTGGCTGGCATGTGGTGATCATTCAGAACACTAATGTTTCAATAATTTTTTTTTGACAGAAGTTGTCACAATTTTGATCGGGCAAAACTATGGGGTGTAGTTGAAGACCTGCCCTTTCCAGTGGTGCAAAGATCGTTGAGATAGGTTGTGTAATAACTGAGATATGATCCCGGGAATTTCGGCAAAATTGCGAGAAATCCAACTTTCATTTTAATTTTTTGGGCCCTAATTATGATTTTTTCGATCGGGCAAAACTAGGGGAGATTCAGGGCGTTATGCGCTTTCCAATGATGTATAACTCATTAAAATCGGTTCAGAAAAAAAAGTTGTGGATAACTGTTGTGGCTAACTTCTCATGTGTTTGAAAATAACGTTGAGCGCGACGGATGTAAAAGTCAACTCTCGACTTCGAGAGCGCTTGAATAAATAAAACGGTTGAGTTGGGCGTCGCGCGAGTAACCACGTGACTCGTACCGAAAACCGCGCCACTCCGCCCTCCCGGAAAAATGAGATCCCCAGTTCGGGAAGCGTCGCATTTACGACGCGTGAATATTTTATACGGCAGTCATACGTCGCTCCAGTCACTAGGTAATACCTATTTACGGAGGTATATTGGGACGGGCATTACTTTTAAAAATTGCAATACAATGCGTAAAAAATTAAAATAAATTTTTTCCAATTTTTTCTATAAGATAAAATCGCTGATTCAAGAATTTCCTCCATCCTAAGCATCACATTCTTCATACAAGCAACTGAGGATCACCTCATCACGGTGTAATCTGTTACTATAAATTCCAACAAACGAACGCTAAAACTCCTTTATCGGACAATACCTTTCCCCAGTACTACTCGTACCAATCGACACTAAATCTTCGGTGGGTACAACGTGGGGGGCTCTAGGAGCAAAAATATTTGTGGTATGTGCAGCGTTGCTCGGGTTGGTGCGCTGGTTCGTGAAAAATGCACCGGGATAAAAATCGCGCACTGTAACAAAGATCAATAGTCCATAGAACAAGTAGAGCTCCCTTTGGCATATTCCCATAAGTGCTGTACGTTACTCGGGCTGCCGAACTTAATGGAACGAGAAACTGAAGATACGACTCGGTGCTGGCAACGAAAACAAACAAGAGAAACGGCGAAAAAACGATCGATTTCGACTTGAATTTGTAAGATTTCGATTGGATGGATCGTCCATTGCCCTACTTACCGGTTCCGGAAAATAGATTCTATAAAAAAGGAATAAAATTGTTTTTTTTTATGTTACGTACATAACGTACATCAAAATCGAACAGACACAATCTGATTTATGTTCTGTGTCATTGAAATACATTATATTGTATACAAAATAGCTTTGATTAGGAAAAAAGAAATTTTTTTGAGACTGTTTATAGGTGAGATTGTGTGATTCTAAAGCAGATTCTTAAAGCACTTATGATTACAAATATTTGATACTAGCTTCGACACTAGCGACGCTGTAAACCCCTAATCATTGTTTTAAGTTGGATGCAATATAGTCGAGCGTCGATCGAAGCTGTGATACCAGCGGTGGCCCAAGATCTGTTAGTTTTACATAGCATTAGGAAATCTCTGATAGACAGTAGCATTCGAAGAACGTTACGGATAAGATGCTCTATTGTTTTCTATTTGTTTTAGCAAAACAATAGCTCTGATCTATCGTATATTTTCTGATCAACATTTCGAATTAAACAAACAACTGATTTGCAAACAAAAACAATGTAAATATTACATATTTTACTAGTTTTGGCTGCGATTTATACAAAATATCAATAGAAAGAACAGAGTGGCTGAATGAACTCAGTATGGCTGCAAAATTGGACCATTACCTCCAAAATATTTGCCAATACAACCCTGTCTTTCGGCGCACTTGAAGAATAGAAAACAAACAAGCAAAAGCTCAATAAATCAATGGGATATACTGCCCATCGCCTCTTACGACTAATTTTGTGCGACATGCTGGAATAGCTTATATAATTTTAATGCGGTGAATTCTAGAAGCGTATGCTGTCGAACGGACAATCGCGGCATTTTACTTTAAACTGACAAATACTTAATAATTGTTATTATCGTATTATAGTAGGAGAAATGACCTAGTATCGACACTATGTTCAAAGCTCTATTATATATATATAGCTATGTAAATCACTACGCTAGCTTCGACGCTAGTATCCATGCTAGTATCAACGCTCTACTATCTCAGCCTAACATCAAACGTGAGAAAAGTCAAGCCTTCAAATTAAAATAAATTATGAAAATTTAATTTTTTTACTCGCAACACTAGGAGTCGAAATACGTTTAGCCTTTAGCAATTTAATAATACGAAATTTGAGCCCTTCATACGAATCAAAATTGGAAAGCACAAACAATCATCGAAATTCATGTACAACTCTACGCGTAAAATAAATAACAGATTGAATTTTAAGCACGAACGACTCCGTTCATATCCCTTTGGCGGCGGCGCCGGGATATTAAACAAATTTTACGTGGCTTATCCACGAATTAAGAGACATTCGAGAAATTTAAAGCGCCGGATTATGTCGGTTCGATAAAACCTTCATTCTCATTATATTTTGCATTCGAGATAATCATCCAAACAAGCGCTACCAGTCGTTATCAGCAGCTAGCGTTGTTATTTCAACAGAAAAATTTACTTGCCGCTCTCAGCGTTGAATCCGCTCGACCGATACATACACGTCGATAAAAACTATTTACATTGTACTTTGACGATAACGATAACGCTTATCGAAGCACAAATTAAGCTCTAATATCAACTATTTGGAATTAAATTAGTGGTAATTTTTATTAGTGTTTGAAAAAGGAATGGTCATTGTTAAAATTGTTTTATAGAGTCAACATTTTACAGACATGACTTGCTGCGTTGTCATCCAAAATGATTAATTATTATTAAATCTGCCAGTCGCACAGTGTTATGTGTATTATCCATTGCAATTATTGGATAGGTGAGATTCCGGTTCTAGTTATGCCGCACGAAGACTGTCTGTACGTCCTAGTTCGATAACAGTGGAAACTACGTGGCACGAAGCACATGTAATCAAATTATAATCGGTATTTAGTAAACAGGCTAGAGTACACAACTGAATCTCTTGGAGAAACAACGCGCAAGTTAACTGTGTGCTCTGTAACTCTATATGCCAACGTAAACATAGCACAAGCGTTTGTAATACAAAGTTTTAAATATTGGAAACCTCTAGTCTGATATAAATCACTACACTATATATATAGCTAGTCTATAAACAGAATATTGACTGTATAACTATATCGCAGTAGAAGACAAAGGATTATATATATTTTAATCATTTATTTCGTATTCAACATGAATAATAATGTTATTCGGTATTCTTCCGTACCCGAAATATTTTATTATCGTGCTTATCGCGTCAATTAATATCTATACAATTCGTGTCTAAAAATAGACCCTGCATGTTGAAGCCCATTCATTTCCTGGTGGGCATTAACGTGGAATTCAAAGGCTGGCCGTTGTTAATAGCTTACATTACTTGGATTTCTGATCCATAACGATAAGACCTTAATTATAACATACGCTAATTAAATACGAATGTGAATGGAGCAATTATTTATGTTTACCGTGTTGGGCTTTGAAATATATCGCAATTAAGGTAAGGTTTAAAAAAAACCTAATATCTGTTCAAGCAACTTAGTTAAGTCTCTAAACTCCCATGACCAGCAGAAACAGACATTAATTTTTATAGATTTGAGGGGTTTTGCGACCAAAAGCGATTAAAATCTATCGTCAACTGATTTAATACATATTTTCTGGACAGAAACACAAATTAATGTTATAGATTTGAGTTACATGTAAAATTGGTTAAGAGCACATAAATGAGATAACACATTGGATTGGAGATTGGAGATTTCCTCTGTCCCGGAAATGAAGAATTAAGAGATAATACATGATTTTGTAACAAATTGGTTAAAACTGTCATTAGTTTTCAATAGATATACAATTATGTCACTTTATTCTTTGTTTAAAGAGTACCATTTGAAGCAAAAAAAAAACGAGTAACTACACTTAGATGCAGAAAAAACGGGTCATTGGGTTATTTTTGTAAAAAAAAAAACAGTTAATTTTTTTGTTTTAGTACTGTCAATAAGAATTTTAGTGTTTGACAATCAAAGAGACAACCATCAGAATGAAGAAAAACACAACATATGGTACTTATCAGTTTATGTAATGAACAAAGCGAAAACAATGTACGTATACACGAAAAAAAATGACCGGTTTTTTTTGCATCTGAGTGTATAAATATGGGAAAACACTAATATTTCTGAATCGAAAAATTATTACAAAAGTAAAAAGATCATAGATCCAGACCCTTATATTAGGAATGATAAAAATCAAATAATATTAACTGTTTTATAATAATCATAATAAACAAAATTAATTAAAGGTCTTGTTGTTCGTGGATTTTTTGTTCTCTTTTTCATTTTGTTTGTACATAAATGCCGAGGAAATGATTGCTACGTACCTAATATGGCTTATAATCATGTTCAATTAACTGAAATAATAATTCATGTTGTTTACTGCCAATATTCGCGCATTTTCTTCATTGGACGTTTTCTTTGTTTTCATACAATTTCACTGTTCGCAACTGGAAATTATTTTTTCCTATTTTTTGCTATTATTTATTTAAATTGATTTGTCAAACCCTTTGTGTTCATTTTTTTTTCTACTAGAAACTCCTTTAAGTATCTAGCACGATATTTGCAAAATATTTTAATCGCTTTTGTTTAGGCTTTCGACCAGATTTAGAAGTCCTTTGTTATCAATCGATATAAAATGATCAAAATTAGGTATCCTATTTTTATTAGTCTTGAAAACTTGCTATAAAAATGTCTCTTTTGGTGGAATTATATGAACGTATACGATGGTTTGTTTTCAACAAACACAAAATCTGTTGCTGCTATGCGAAAACAGAACAGGAAATGAATGATTTTACAATTGGATCTCTGTAACGGTTCAAACTTTACTTTTATCCTAAAAATCGTTTTAAATGGCCAAATCAAATATTAGCAAAGCTTTTGATGAATCATTATTACACACAATGTGTACAGTATAGTACAGCCATATCATATTTACATCATGTTTATTAATTATTTTGTGAACGGCTCTGCGAATTCATCCGCACAGCCGATACAAAAAGAATCATATCCGAAATACGCAAAACAATACACGTACACCGAAATAAATACGCGGAAATGAACATTTAAATTAATTTTTCTCGTTGACCGATTTATATTTTAACGACAACATATATAATAACTGACGAGCAGGCCGCTAAAATGAATTTGTTTATATTAAATCATCGTTAATGAAAAACAAATTCCGGACTGTTGGAGTTGGTCATTCTCTCTACCGCTGTCAAATGTCAACAGTCCGAAAACAAAACACGTCCGCACCGGTAGAAATAACAAGAGCCGGTGTTATGTCAAGTGCGGCCACTGTGGATTCTATTTGAAACAATTTTAAAATTAACACAAAGGGTTTTGCGTTATTTTTTTGGGATTTACCTGTACCTGACAATTTAGTTTGAACTGACCACTAATTACAATAATCCAGATAAATATCAAAGAGTTTTACACTCAATTTCAATGCAAAATTTTAATATATATATATATATATATATATATATATATATATATATATATATATATATATATATATATATATATATATATATATCCACTAAAGGGTTCTATTAAACAGCTTTTAAATATTTTAGTCATGAGGAAAGTTTTGAAAATAAGTTTATCATAGTCTAAGTATGCTATATAAAGCTCATTTGTGAGAGCTTCCAAATACCATAAGCACATATTTCAAGAAACGACTTTACTCAAACTTTAATGGAAAATTTATGTCCTAGTTTCTATTAAGGAACGTTACCTCCAAGACAGTTTTCATAGCTCATTCACATTTCAATATGGTATTCCAACCGATAATAAATTTCTTCTATTATAAATTTAACTGTTAACTGTTTTGTGCTGATTTTACGTTTATATTTGACATTCGCTGAATAAATGTTAATTAAAAAAAAACTTGGCAACATATTAATTACATAAAATTAAATACTTAGAAGAATAATTAGCAAGCGCAATCAAGATTAAAAGAAAGCCAACTGGGAGGAACGGTTAAGGCAAAGTTGAGTTGTTATCAGCTGTGACTTGGGCAACTTAATTAAAAACTATTAATTTAAATCATGGAAGTCGTAAGGTATTACAAAAGTTAATTAATACGGATCACTAATTACCCAAGGGAGAGGGAAATTTTCTCGTCTCGAGCGTAATTGAATCAAGAATTACAGCATAAAATGTAAAAAAAGGCTTGACATTTTCTTTTAGTCGAAGCATTGAACAAAATATCGATAATGACCTTATCAAAACATGTGATCTAATCACAAAATGGTAAGCGTAAAAACCTCAACGTGATTCGAAAATAACTCACGAATATAGTGAAAAATGACACCCAAATAGCAAAAATTGACCACTTTAATTCGGTCCATAATTCAACCCGATTCACCCGACTCGGCAATCCATATTCGGCCGTCATTTCCAATGCATGTGCACCGGATGACCGATTGGCTGGTAATGCTCAGTGTCATTTGAAAAATTAGCTCAAATGCGAATTCGATGTACCGACTGTGAAACTGAAAACCGCTGTAATCTACAAACGCGTTATGCCAATTTAGTGTCGACGGTAGCGCCGCCGCCTGGCGAGCGCGGAATGAACTACCGCCAAAGAATTACGACCTTAAATTGAGCAGTATTGTGAATATCGCCGAATAAATGTCGCCGAGTATAGCGCGTAAATGTAAAATGTGACTTCCGCTGCCGTACGTTAAAGGGCGGACTTGATCCCCGGTATTCTCCCTGTATAAATCTAATAAAATAATATTACACTGGCCTTGGTGCGGAGTGTAAGTCGGCGGAGTGTGGTAGCGGGATGTTATTATCTTTGTGGGTTTATTATTGACGTGAATGAGATAGTCATAGAAGTAGTAGACATAGAATAATTGTTTTTGATAATGTTGTTAACAGATTCATTGTTTATGGGCGTTTACAGACATGCATACAACAAACATTTTCAAGAAATCATTGCAATAGATTCAGGGGGCCTCAAACCGCGTATTTTCGTCGAAATCCTGAAACTTTTTCCGTCGATTACAATTCTTTCTTCTAGAATCTAGGGCACTAGTCGGAATGTAAAAATGCTTTTGGTGAATGCGCCGGGGATTGGCACAAGACTGCAATAAATTCGACTTTTATCATTTAAAATGCGATTGCAGCCAGTTATTTCCTAACGGCAGTTAATTTATACATCCTATTTAGGATGTGAGCGTCGTTTTGGCGCAGGAAGTTCGCTCTAGAGTCGCGCCAAGCGACGCGCCGACATTTCTATAGACCAAACATTCAACGTACGTGAATTATGAAGCATTGTGATCTTACAACCGGCCATTGTTGGTATTGCGCCGTTATCGGGGAGGTTTGGGAACGCACGCAATCGTTTTTGCGTGCGCCAATATTATCCTATCATGTAGATTTACATATGCTATAGAGATTATGTTAATATGGATGAGTTAGATACAATTACATCGATTATAGCAGTTTTTTGACTATTAGGGAATAATATATGTAAATTGGTTGCCGACTGTGAAATTTGGTGGTTAGTTAATAATAGTGGGAATAATTATGGCAAATCTACACTTGCCATTCGAATACCTATCATAAATTAGGAGCAATTAAATATTTTTGGACTTCATGCTTTTTATAATAATTAGGAACCTTATAATATAAGAACCTTAAAAAAATCACACCAGAATACATAATTTTTATTATTAATCACTCAGTAATATAACTACTAAATGAGTACGTTAGGTCACACGTTTTATGGAAGAAGCACACCTTATAACTTGTAATAAAAGGAAGATTCTTTACGATACCATAAACTTTTTATAAGCCCTACCAACAGAATTAACAACCAAAGGCTGAATTATTAAATTAAGGGTTATAATAGAGAGTCCAAAAAGTAATGTCTAAAAATATTTAAAATCTTAATAACTTCCTAGAAACAATGAAATTTTTATATAACAAAATCTTTTATTATCCATTTCTCAGAAAATTTTGTTCGTTATAAAAGTTGGCGGTAGGTTTGAAATTAAGATGTGAAAAGGGTAAAGTACCTGCAATATTAATATTATCGAACAATTTTATTTGGGGATGTTGTTTAGAATTAATAATAATTACGGTCAGATTTGAAATCACAGCCATCTATGACAGAAAAACATTCTTTTCTTTTTAAATTTTCAATATTTGAGAAGAGTTTTGTAGCAGTTAGTGATTTTAACTGATTCTCCTTACGGTTTCTTAGATATTTGTTCAAATTTCCTATAAGTCATTTTGCGCAATATGCGTTTCACAATTTTTTAAACAGACAGTATATGGTGCAATATTTTTAAGATCTTATGATCGTATTTTTGATTTTGATTGATATTTTTGACCTTCTACCAACTTTCATAAAGAATAAAATTTTCTGAGATTCCCATATGGTGCGGAGTTTCCTGGACAGACTGTAGATTTAATATTTAAGTTATAAATTTAATAAATTGAATAATGATATTTTCATATTGCGCTTACTAAATCGTTTATTGATGGATGAGTACTAAATTGGACTCTATATCGGAAATTCGTTTTTGATTTGAAAGAAATTGAAAATATAATTATTTTGTATTTCCAATTTAAATGCAAATGCTTGGAGTGTATAGAGCGAATATGTTTTGAAAACGTTATGCAAATTTAGTTCAAATTTCTAATAGATAAAGTTGTACTAATGTCTGATGCAATTTAGAAATTAAAATATTTATGGAGAGGATTAAAAAACATATCAAATAAACTTTCAATAACAGATATTTTACAAATAGTTGACATATTATTCAGAACGATACGTTATCGCGCCAAAATATAGCGGAGTTTATTATATAATATGAATTTAATTTCAATGATCACATACTGCGTAAGCCATCAAACATCGACTGCTTCCGGCTGCACGGACAGCCAGTTGATTAAAATTGTAATACATCAGCGGAATTTCACGTGGAGCGGACTTTTGTCGGCAGATGGCAGGCACACCGAACAAACGACTGACATTTCAGAACATGCGAACCGCACTGATAAAATTGCGAATTGTTCGCAGATGTACATTTCTGTATATACAACTCTGTTGGCATGTATCATTTTGTTTTCAACCTGGATTCTGGTTTATAATGGAGAATGTATAAATCTAAGGTTTTTTTTGTTCATTTCAATTCCTTGATTAGATGATTTTGGTGTGTGTTGCAGTCAAACAGTCAAACATAACCCCGGATTTTATATTATGGGGAAAATTAGGATTAATTAAAATCACAATCACACTATATATAATATTTACTATCAAAATCATTTATTCTTCCTTTTAGTGCTAAAATAACTTATTGTACGTACACAGAGGAAAAAATTAATTCCATACAACACTAATATCTTTGAGTGAAGAATATCACTTGTTTCTGTATCCGTAGAAAGATCATTTCGTTGGTTCAAGTAAAGTACAAAATTCTCAGTATAAGAATATGATTTTCTTGATGTTCCAAGTATTGCGTTTTCTTGTTTTAAGTATGAAGGACCTGCTTGAAAGGAATTACGTCTGTTTTAAGCGATACGTTCGTATACTTTTGGGTCAAGAAACTGTTCGTTGAAGACTGTATATTTTTCAACAAAATATTGTTGTAAAACAAACATCTTACTCTTTTTATATGTAGAAGAATAACATTTTCTTCGTCAGAGCAAAATATACTCAAATATACTCAAACATACTCAAAATATACTAAATTCTTAAATCGGAAGAATAACTAGCGGTTAAAATAACTTCATATATTGAAATTATTATTACAATAAACTATTATTTGGATAGCAATAATATCCTCTTTATGCTACACCTATATACGCAAGAACGTTTTTTTCTTGATATACAAGAATAGAGTTCTCTCTGTATAGGCTATTCCACTACAATCCTGGTTTTCCTAATAATCGTTGGAAGTCACCCATGAAATAAAACACTTATGTGTAATAATTGGGGATTTCAGCTGCATCCATATTTTGTTCATTGTAATTTGAGATAAATTGTATGTGATGCCGGATATGCAGGGCCGTTCCTGAGATATCTGACGCCCGTGTGCGACGATAATTTTGGCGCCCCCCTCATATCTCCTGATTTAAATTCTCTAGAATATATTCCTTGAAATCTTGAATAAAATAACCTGCTACAGTAAATGTAGAAAATATATGGATTATTTATTTATTTTTTACATATATTATACAAATATTTGTCACTAACATAATAATTAATTTATTGATATAACAACAAAATAAACACCTAATGTTAATATTATATACATGTATTGCTTATGAATATTTATGATTCAATCTAAATAAGTAAAGAACTCAAGTAAACTTGGCTTTTCTTGCATTCTCTAATGCAAATTCTAATATTAGATCGGATACATCTATATTTTCGGATATATCTTTTTCAATACTGATAATAGATAAGTTTGAAAGCCTTTCTTGTCCCATTGTTGAACGCAAATAATTTTTTATCAATTTAAGTTTCGAAAAGCTTCTCTCTCCGCTAGCCACTGTCACAGGTAATGTTAAGAAAATTCGTATGGCAATCGCTAAATTTGGGAACAGATAGATGAGGTTATTGTTAAACAGGTATCTAACCACATTCAACGCATTCATCTCAGGGGAAATATACGGTGCGAGGTTGTCAATTTCATCGAGCAAATCTTGAGCTATAATATCTTCTTCATTTTTAGATGGATCATGTAACATAATTTCGACAGATTCACATTTGGTTCGTCTGTTTGATTTATCAGTATTATACAACTCGTTGAGAAAACTGAAAACTGTGTGATGTTGTTTTATTTGTTCGAATCTTTCTTCTATTTTCGATAATGCAGTCTTCTAGAGTTTTTGGAGCCTCATCTTTACATTCGTAGTCAAATAAACGTTTTCTTGTTCGGGGTCCAACAATATTAACCTCAAAACTGAAATAGTACTGAGTACATATTCCACGGTTACGCGTATTTATAGATTTGGTCAGAATCAAGTAATTTCCTGCAAAATCGTATGTGCCTGTGGCTGCGAGCTGCCGCATACGATGCAATCTTGCATCGACTATCGAATCACGTCGCGACGTGATTCGATAGGTGATAGTTTAATCTTTAACTACACGCGCATGAGCAACAAATAACAGCTGATCCAGTGAATGAGTTTACTGGATTAGTTTACTGGAGTTTATATATTTTTAGCAATCAAGGCGGCTTCTTTTGGCGCCCCTTGACTTGGCGCCCGTGTGCCTCGCACCCGCTGCACCCCCGGGTCGGAACGGGCCTGCGGATATGTGAATGGTGATACTGTCTGACCTTTTCACACGCATGGGTATGATTTGTTATATTTTCAACTTAGAAGACTCCTAAATCTTTTTTTTTATAGCCCAAATCAGTAGGGCCCTTTCGTTAAGTGCTTTGTGTCTTGATATTTTGTGTGTGTGTTATTTGCTTAATTATAAATTCTGGTATCGTGGACCGAGATAGTTTATACATGAGAGGTATAAGTTCAAGACAAAAAGATGAAGAGAAAAACAATCTGTAGAGAACCGTCGAGATTAACAGCCGACATTCGGCATTCTACTTAAGATGTAGTCTTTTTTCATTTATTTTTATAATGTAACTTAGTGTAGTATTTTGTGTTTTGTAAATGGTAAGCTGATTATTATTTCCTCCTTTGTGTTTTCACTTCTTTGTATTTTTACGAGAATCTAACAGCTCCTCTAGATAGTAATTTTAAGGATGAATTAAGTGTCTCTTTTATATTTTTTTATTCATTCATTTCTTTATTTTTTTTATGTAATAAATTTGTTAATTTGTTGAGAAGTGTTTTCTTTTTAGTTAAATATTAATATCAGTAGTTTAATTAGTTTTGCCTGCTAAAACGCTGCACTGGTCCCATTGCAAGAACTCACGTGCAGAGTGAGTGTAAGAGCAATAATAGTGGTGGCTTGTGTTTGGGGGGTCGTGGTGTTTGACTTTAAATGTTTTAGAACATTTTTTTGTCATGCACTAATCACATTCAATATCATCAAACTTATATAGCGGTTATATGTGACAAAAGACGCGAGAATATGTTAGCGCCATCTGTAAAGTAAATGCACAACTTTCTATGTATCTCTCAGAGTATGAATCTTGGGTCAAAAAACTGTTTTTTCGTTAAAGCGTATATATTTTTCGTCCAACAAAATATTTTTGTTGTTGTAAGACGAACGTCTACTTTTTTATACAAGCATAACTTTTTCTTCGTCAGAGAAAAATATACTTAATATAAACATACTAGATTCTTAAATTGTAAGAATAACTAACCGTTGAAACAACTATGTTGAAATTCTTATTAGAATAAAATATTATTTGTATAGAAAAAAAAAATGCTCTTCGTGCTACACTATATACGCAAGAATATTTTTTCTTGATATCCAAGAATACACAGAGTTCTCTCTGTGTATGGATAACTTTTTGATGAACTCTGTGGTGTTCATAGCAATACGTGTTCTTAGTAATAGTATGTTCAAAACTCATCAAAACGTAAAGGGTCAACCAAGAATTCGTTTGTAATTTAACTTTTCTAACGTTTAGTCTGACATTTCCTCCTACCGTATCGTTTGACTTGACTTTACCTCCTTCTCACCTCCTTTTTGTTAATTCTGCCGGTATTGTCATTCCGGCGGCGAGTTGCTGACTCGGTGACGTCACCGGTCGGGCATCGTCTACCAATCTTCCGGTGGGGACGACGCCGGAATACGGAAACCGCCGAGATCGATCTCGACTCCGCTTGATTGGAGAACAAATAATGAAGGAACGTTAACCGAGGGGATTTTGTTCTTTCCGAAAGGGACGATCGCTGAATAAATGCCATTGTTTTAGAGAAAGTCCCCTCCACCTAACAGAACCCCCCCCGATAATGACCTTAACCCCTCTTTGGGGACTATTGGAAGCTTATGTATTTTCCAATGCAATTTAATTAAAGAAACGATACCCTTATGGACGACAGTCGTCCCCAGTTGTAATTATGTACCCCAGTAGCGTGGTAATATGCGATGAGAGCAAACCAGCGCCATCTTTCAGCTGGTTTTTACATTACATACCTAGCCAAAACAATTTTGTTTGTACAACTAGCGAATAGATGGTAGTGATTAAGCCACTCCCATATTTGTCACGCTCTGCGGTCCTTTGTCTTTCCACATTCTTTTTTTGGGGTGACGCATATTTTTATCAGAAAGTTGATTAAATAAGGCTCCCGCCTGTGCAGGATAACCGGGATGGATGGGGAAGAATATCCCGTGCTGATATTACGTGATATACGCACAAATAATGGCGTGGAGTGGGATATGGCACGAAAAAAGGTGGCACGACGCCCAACGTCGCGACATAATTTGATCAAACTTGATGGAAAGGCTAATATTGGAGGCATATACGAGAGGCACGTCGTTTCGTAGAGTATTATTTAGGTAACGTGTTTCGGAAACATTACGCAACGATGGAGTGATTTGCTTGTGAAGAATGGATAAATAATTCCTTTGTTTTCCATTTTTATATTAGGATGTGTCTCCCGAATGGTCTGAAGAGGGAAGTCGTGTTTATTCTAGATAGAACAAAATCACCTTTATAATATTATTAAATTACGAAACAGAAAATATATGCCATTTGTTTTTGACATAGTTTGCATAAAACATGAACGTTTTTCATCGGCAATTTGTTATACCTACACAAGTTTGACCTGGATTTAATCTTAGGAATTTTTGTTCGGCTGTCATTTTCGGTTCACTATAATACCTATATCACAAGAATCAGTTTGTTGCATTGCTACAACTCCTAACCATTCATGCCATTGATCTGAAAATTGATGAGCTCATTTGAAGTAACTGGAAGATTAATTCCTGAGAAAATACATATTTTTATTTATTATATGACGGGAGTAACCAAAATGGCACTTTTCTTCATATTTTTTGGAAGTTTGGAAGGTTTCGACAAAAATTCGAAGAAAATGATATTCTTAAAGAATGAAGCTAAAATTGTAACAGCAGAATTTGAGAGAAAAAACGACGATGGAAATTGTGAGATTTTCCAATATCCCCTCATTGTTTTGACTGGTGTAGCCACTGAATAGGTTGAGATTTAATTCTTTAGTTTCTACAATCATTGAAATTCAATCATTTCCACTGCGTTTTTTTTATTGGAAAACACTGGTTCACTCCGACTGCATGATGAAAACTCAAAACTTTAATGAACGTATATTCGATTGTGCCCTTTAACTACTATTCGTTTGGTTTTAATGAACACTACAAACAGAAAAAAATGCTCTTTATCGTGAAAGTGAGGTAGAACAGAGTTTTTTTTTTAATTGGAAGCACAACTTTACACATTGGTAGAAACAACAACCTCACTACCTCACAACAAAAACCAAAATTGTAATCAACAAAAACGAACACAGCTTAATCCCTAATCAACGGAAACATACAAAATCTTATCTCATATCTTACATATTTAATCAAGTTTTTTCTTTTGTTGCAGACCGTGTACCATCGTTGTGGTCTTCCGCTGTCATCTTCCACCGAAGGTAAGGCATGTGTTCACTTTTTATGGTCTCGTAAACATTCCATTAGGGTGTTTGGCCGTTAATTTAACTCTCTAACCCTCGGTATCCATGAGAGACCCTATTTTTGTGCGCGCACCCTCTGTGGGGAATTATATAGGGCAATAACTAGCATAAATCTAGAAACGTCTTAATTTCCTATTCGTGCGAACTGTTCATAAAACTGATGGTGAGCTGTTCGCGCTAACGCCATCTACCCTTAAACTCTTAAACAAATAATGCTGATAGTCTTACATTTGTTCTGTCCAGATGGTGTAATTGTTTTTATGGCTTAGCTAACATAACGGACGTGTCTAATGATGACATCTATTTGAGTATAGATAGAAAATATTTACTGTTATCTATTAATTTACTTGGACCTGAATCAGTACATTTTACTCGAGACATCTCACTTGGCACTAATGGACAAAGTTGCCACCACCTTCATTGCCCTTGTTTCGTACAAAATGCGATTCGCGTCGGCCTTCTAGTTTCTAATTGTAATTTAAACTTCTTCCCAACTAAACCAATTAATAAAGCGTCCACTAAACAAGCGAATTTCCTTCGGCGAACACCAGAAAACGAGATACTTAATCAAGCTCGCTACTCACGACAAAACAATGATTCTACCCCTAAAGAGATTTCTTGTAGTGTTACCAGTCAGCAACAAAAGCTTTTACCTCTCCGACACAACTTAGGATTGTTAAATATATTTTATCCAGCGTATTAACGATGAATCTTCCATAACTCATATATTTTTTAAGAATTCTTACAATAAATATTACAAATTTTGTTAGAATTGACACATAAAATGACAATTTGGCTAAGTTCTTGCCACGAAACTATCGTCTGCATGATTACGTTTTCAGTTGCATAGGAAGCTTTAAACTCTAAATTAATTTTCGACTTTTAGAGCTTAGTTTTAACAACCTTTATAGTGATAGTTTTCGAAAAGAGGCAAGTCGAAAGGGCACATCTGTTGCCAGTTCAAAACAAGCTGATAATTTTAAAGTCGCATCAGCGCGAGGACCAATTTTATGCATTCAGGTCGCCTGAAAGTTTCTAATGATATTCAAGTTTCAGTCCCGAATTCTATTTGGGCGCAAGGTAAACTTCGAATTTTCGGTTTCAGGCTCGCAGTTGCTTGGTTGGTGACGTTCGTTCGTTCATACGACGACTGCAGTCGCGGACAACTTGCATTAAACTTTGCTATAGGTTTAATGATTTTACGATATTTACAGTTTCATTGAAACAAATCCATTAAGCAAAGTTCCCATACACCGTCTTAATCAGTTCGAAATTAACATCGATTTGTTAGATTTTGAAATAGGTTCTTTTTAGACTTTTTATAATTATGTAGCTCCTACACTTATAGAAAGGAAATGTAAAATCAAATAAATGTATTTCTTTGAACATATTCTTTCGGCCCTGTATGGGCCGAAAGAAATATTTTATTTGAATTAAGAAGAAATACTTTTCACTTAAAAAACGATTCTTTTACACCAAATGGTTTTCCGTAATGTAGAAATTGTTTGGGTTAATTGCAGAAATACGTTTGAATGTAATAAATCTGGTTTTATTTGAAATAAAGATCGGCCTTGAGGAGATGTAAATATTCTATTTGGAAGAGAAGGATAATATATTTGAGTAAAAAGATTGTGTTTGAATAAAAAACGTGGTTTCATTAAAAATTATTGCTATATCTACTGGTGTGGAGATGGCGCTGACAGGCTCTACGCACGTGTTTGCCTTTTTTGGGCTTTATATAATCTGAGCTACAGAAGGCGAACGGTATTCTCGTTACTCTTCATTTGGGAATAAGTCGTAGTGTTTACTAAAGATTACAGTGGAATAAAATAATCTAATGAGTCTACCATAACCTTTCATTGTGGTTTTCGACTAAACTATGTTTGGATTATATAATCAGGGCCCATGATTATAATCAAAACATAATAAAATAATATTAATTCATGATCAATTTACATTCACAATATTTATCTAATTTGAAAGCACGCATTACTGCATCTAAAGTACTATTTGTTTATATCAAAATTTGTAGTTTTTGAATCAACATTCGATTTTATTAAGTCAAGTACTAAATTGTTAAATAGTAAAGGAAGGTTTTTTTACATAAAAGAACGTAGAGTACTTGAAACAAAATGTTCATTTCATTTGAAAATATTATGTTATTGAATTTAATTTAACTAACGTTAATACAAATACGATAGCTTTGAATTTAATAAATTATACCAATGAAATAATTTCTTTGCGGCAAAAAAAAGCTTTGTCCGCCACTATTTAAAATAGAGATCTTTCTTTGACTTGAAGCAAATTCGTTTCATTCAAATTTTTTTCTCTCTGTGTAATCAAAGCCAAATTCTGGTGACATAGAGCTTAATAATACACGACTAACTCAACTAACAAGTATTTGTATAATTTGGATATCAGTAATTTTGTGAGTGAAGTGTGGAATTATGTATAAAAGAGTTCGTTGCTTGAAGGCGAGGAAGCCCATAAATCTCTGCGTGGAAAATATCGCAGAAAGGCGGGAAGAAAATCCAAATATAGTGTTCCGCTCTTGGTGTGGACTAAAAATAGGAACGTGAAATATTAATGTTGGAAAATGCGTGATATATTGGATGGCTCCCCGGTATATACGAAGCAAAGAGCAATTGCTTTATTAAAATGTAACAAGAGAGCAGTACCAAAGGAATGGAGAGTGCAGAGATATGAGGAAAGGATCACCACTTTAGTAGTAACGCAATATATAAGGTTAATATGCCTATACAAAATAAGTGGTACGTGTTATAAGGTGCATGTACACATATGTGTATTGAAACTATATCTGTATTTATAATGGGACTTGTGACAAAGATTGTTCGACCTCCAATTGAGGCCACTTTGAAGGAATTTTGCTCGTGTGCCTAAAACACAAGTGCAACAGTACGTACCATGAAGTCAGCAGGAAACCGACAATCTTGGCCAGTTGACCGCCTGTAAATTGATAAACTGTACTTAACAGAGAAAAGTTGGAACATTCCACCTGAACTCGCAACATTGCAGGCGCCGGTCCGAATCGATCCATTTTACCTTTAAACTTTCAAACGCCCGATGTTCAAACGGTAGGAATTTAATAATCCAATTCGTCCAAATCAAAGGATACACGTTGTAATTTCGGAATATACTCCTCTTCCCTCCCGTAAGCAGAGCCCTTATTCGCTCCCTTTTCCGGTGGCTCAAAGCAAAGCAAATCACTGGCTCAGGGCGGACTTTCAGACAGAATACCAATATTAACTTTTTTCATTTCACCTGCAACCGTAGATTTCGCCCAATTTCGGTTACAACGGACGTGCTTTGAATGTTTGATTAAAAAGAACGAGATTCGAAATATAGAAGCCGAAGATTTAGGTATTTTTTACATGACATGGCATGTTTCTTTTTTTGTGATAAGTGGATTATTGTATAACTTTTCAAAGTAACCAGTAAAAATCATGTGAATAAAAATAGGTTATTTATAACGTACAAATTATTGCCCTCTAATATTGATATTAGAATGTATTAGAATGGATGTACAGCATACACGTTGTCTCATAAATATAAAATATGTCTCTTTCCTTTTCGCGATTCTATTTTAGGTGATGGGACACATATTTCGACTGAATGTTTGAAGGAATATACTAGCGGTTGTATTTGGCCAGTTTCGGCCAGCTGCACAAAAACCGGTTTACGTGCTGGCGAATTTCCACTTCCACTTTGGAAAAATTGCATACCTCACAGATGTGCAGGGGCCCTATTATTGAAATCCGTGACCACGAGCACCGATCGCTCGACAAGCGGATCATGAACGAAACCCGACCGAGGCTGAACGAAGAGTAGAGCAGTGAATTGCATATGTGGCAACGTAGTTGCCTATACCGCGCTATGGTAAAGAAATCACTGACAACATCGCAAAGGCGACAGTGTGGTGGGAGAACGTATTCGTTGCGGTATTTTCTAACGAAGCGTTCGTTCCGCAGCGAACGATTCGCAGGGGAACGTACGAAACACATCGGCCGGAATGGGTATTCGCTGCACAATGAACGAGCGGTGATGAACACAGAAAACAACAAGCCATTTCTAATTTCTTTATTAAGACATATAAGAAATGAATATTATATTTTTTGTGGTTAAATATATTAATAAAAAATACAGAGAAGTCAGCAAATTTTTTTCCCCCGTATTGTAATGATACTATAATCAACCAATAAATTTCCATATACATATTTAAAATACCATATCTTAATATTTCAGTACCTATACTTAACAAGAATAACAAGTGCCACACCAATTGAAAACACAATCGTCAGTTATACTACCATGTTATTGCAACCCGAAATTGTGCTAATTAGTGTCTCACATTAATTAATAAAATGTGAATATTTTAACATCCGCCTATCATGCGCAGTCAAACCTAAAACAAATTAAACAACCGCCTTTCCTTTGTGTAATTATGTCCATATAACCAACAGAGATAGCTGAGACTTGCACCTACCTATCACAGTTTTTGCCAAAGAAAATTATAACAAATTATATAACATTTATTGCAGGTTTTTTCCATCGACTATTGGTGTGAAACAATTTACTAATGTGAAACAAATTTAATCATATAAAAAAAATGATCTACCTTACAATCTTAATTAAATATATATCAATTTGATAAGTATTTAAATAAACGAAATACGGGGCAATTATTTCCACTTCTTTGGCGCCTTATTACTATAAACGGCATAGTGTCGTTTTTGTAATAGTTATATCATTTTTTAAGATATTATTTTAGAAGTATATATTATTAAATTAGGGCACTTTGTATACCAAAGTAGACGAACCAAAAAGAGAGCGTTAAAGACAAAAATCATTTCATTAATTTCTTAAGTTAGCTCTGCAATTATCGTAAGTTGGGTTATTGCAAGTCTCAGCTATCTTTTGATGTATATGTATATCGATATTATTTAATGTCGGCAAGCATTTGCACAAAACGATTTATATCCGAATGTTGGCACTCGACCAACTGCCGATGGAAAAAATGACGAAAATTTATTAATTTACTTCACCCACAATTTTTTATAATTTTGTTCTGCAATAACTACGGTAGGTAGATGCAACTTCAAGCTATCGCTTTATGTTACTATCGATATGATCGCACTAAGGTAAGATGTTTGTTTAACTTCGTTAAGTGTATATTATTAATTTATTTGAGGCACTAACAAGCAAAATTTCCGGTTGCAATAACCTATGGTAGTGTATCCGAAGTATATGCTTTTGATTGGTGTTAAACTTGTTAAGTATAATGCAGTATTAGGGAAGATATGCTATTCTTAATATATGTTTTTTTTTTTTAATTTCGACATCCCTTTTAGATTTTTAAGTAGTACTTATTACTTGCACTCTTTGCAGAAGGATCTGCAATAACAATGGTAGACTCAGTTGGCTATGGGATTTCCAACAGTGTATCGTTCATGGCAATTGGTTGAAACAGAATGTGTTGCTGCGTTTTGTTGCTAACTTCCCACCGGTACAAAAAATAATGATAATTTTTGAGGATTTTCCTAAAATCATTTACCATTATACATCAACACATTTAGTTGATTATTTCTGAAAATAATAATAGTGTATTATAACTGTTACATATAAGTTATTTAATTTGCACAAATTTATTCACATATCGACAAGCGTTTCTAATAATTATTTACCAGTAGAATTAAGAATATCATACAATACGTAACACCAGTTAGTAAATTACCTTTCTTTGACACACATGCATTCAGAATTAAGAAGTCAAGCCTTTTTTTCAACCCCTTACCTTAAATTAAAGAATGCTAGATAAAATGACAGGGACTAAATACACATACATAAGCATCATAGTTTCATAGTTACGTTGTTAAATTAAGAAAACTATATTTATTTGAAACCCTCTAATAAAATACTGCTTAATATTTAATAAATTGGGATTCTGATAACAGTACAAACGGATTTTCTCGATCATAAAATCTGTTCCGATTTCAACGTGATCATAAACTTGCATCTCGTTCGCCATTTCATACGCAATTCGTCTAATATTTGTAACTGCGCCATCGTAAATTAAAACACGTGTTGTTACTTCAACCGTACACCGCAAAAGCAACAAACAAGGATGCCACCACAAAACGCTAACCACGTGCAACATGGTGAGCGCGGGTGAGCGCGGGGAGCGCGCGGAGCGCCCCTTCTTACCGGCATACTAGCCAACTACTACAAACCAAAGAGTCACAGCAGCTAGCGAACGAAAGATTGCAAAATACCACTTCGAAGACTCGCTCACGCTCGGGAACGAATTCGCAGCGGAAAGGATTCGTTCGACCGTTGAAAAATAGGCCCCCAGGTACCGCGCCGTGTGGCGACTTGCGAATCCTCGTTATTTCTCTGCATTGATTTTTGATTTAGTGATTTGAGTTAGTGACAAGAATTAATCGTGGTATTTTCACTGTTTATTTATTTATTGTCGTCTGATGTTTGAACAACAAAACGGCGGACGACACCAATTTAAGCATGGTGAAAAATTTATTATCATATACCTAGTTTAACTAAATACCTAAATTTTTACCAGACCTGTGAAAATACTGTGTATTATATCTTGCTTGTGATAGAAGTGTACAGTGTTGGAGATTGTGAACAGCAACCCAGATGATAAGGTAATATTCAATACTTTGCTAGACAAACAACATTGTAACATTTATTAGTGATTTAATTATATTCCGCATTGCTAAGAGTTGTGCTCCAAATAGCAAAATTGCTTAAAAATGTATGAACAAATCCCATTAAAAGGAACATTTTGTTGCTCACAACATTATCTGGAAAGATAATGAAATATGAAAAAAAAAGAATATAAAATTAAAATAAGTCAGCAATTTATGATTTATTGTTCTTATTTGGATAGGTACTTTAAAAACAATGTTGTTACTCACCAGTTCAGGCCCTGAACATCAGGACAATAAAAATACTACATAGAAAAGTCAGGTCAACGTTCATTATATGCTCATATTTAGTGTAATTTAAGTGCCATCTTATATTATAGAAATTTCAGAAATTTATTCTGTTAATGCTCCATTCTTTGATATTTTTACTTTATCATACGTAGTATGACGAAGTATTGTAATCGTGTCGAAAAAAAATTGAGATTTTAGCGGAAATAGGTCTTTTTGGGCCCCCTGAACATTTTTGACCAAGGTACAAAAAAATGTCTGTGTGTGTGTGTGTACCCGTTTTTTGTGGCGACGATTCCGGAGAAATTACTGAAGGTATCGAGACGAAACTTCATATTTAGAAGTTTCGTGACTAAACTTAGAGCTGAAAGAAGTTTTGTCCAAAAGGGCCCAAAGGAACTCGAGGTTTACTCTTATCATTTTTCAACGATTTTGCAAATTAGCCGCCATTTCTGTAATTTCGTCAAAATAGTTAAATAATAAACTATAGTAGAGAAAATTTTGTATAATTTATGTCCATTCCATTTTTTGGAAAAAAAATCATAGTAAGCGGATGCCCCTTGAACTTCCAAATTGCCCCCCTGAACACGGCTGTATCATATGATAAAGTCATGTGTCTGTGTGTGTGTACCCGTTTTTTGTGGCGAAGATGCCGGAGAAATTACTGAAGGTATCGAGACGAAACTTCATATTTAGAAGTTTCGTGACTAAACTTAGAGCTGAAAGAAGTTTTGTCCAAAAGGGCCCAAAGGAACTCGAGGTTTACTCTTATCATTTTTCAACGATTTTGCAAATTAGCCGCCATTTCTGTAATTTTGTCAAAATAGTTAAATAATAAACTATAGTAGAGAAAATTTTGTATAATTTATGTCCATTCCATTTTTTGGAAAAAAAATCATAGTAAGCGGATGCCCCTTGAACTTCCAAATTGCCCCCCTGAACACGGCTGTATCATATGATAAAGTCATGTGTCTGTGTGTGTGTACCCGTTTTTTGTGGCGAAGATGCCGGAGAAATTACTGAAGGTATCGAGACGAAACTTCATATTTAGAAGTTTCGTGACTAAACTTAGAGCTGAAAGAAGTTTTGTCCAAAAGGGCCCAAAGGAACTCGAGGTTTACTCTTATCATTTTTCAACGATTTTGCAAATTATCCGCCATTTCTGTAATTTCGTCAAAATAGTTAAATAATCAACTATAGTAGAGAAAATTTTGTATGTCTATTACATTTTTTGGAAAAAAAAAATAAATCATAGTAAGCGGATGCCCCTTGAACTTCCAAATTGCCCCCCTGAACACGGCTGTATCATATGATAAAGTCATGTGCCTGGCCACATCAGATTTTTTTCATTGTTTGAATGTGCAGCATTATTATAAATTGTATTTTGACCTGTAGAAGACATCTTTTTAACAATTGTACACTATTTTCTATAGTAAGAAAACTATAAGCAATCTTTTAGTAAAATGTTTATGTGCTGAGTTGCACTAAGCTATGCAAAAAATGGAAGAAAAGAAAAGAAAGAATGCGATAAATTATCTTGGTTAAGACAAAATCTGTGCAGATGGTTTCGGTACTAACTAAAATTTTCGTATGAGAAAAAGTCAAGCCAGAAATCGCAGATGAATAGGCATGATTTAATATGTATCTTTATTAAATGCGATCAAATCAGACGTGTCGTTAAATTGCGAAATTCCCCCACTCGAATCTCTTTACTAAACTATTCTACCTTCCAAGCCTAAATGGAGTGAATTAATTAGCCATTACTAACTGCAATACAATAGTTCTTGCGACTATATAATAAATAATGTTGAACAGTGTATTATAGCACTATGTTGTTGAATTACGTTCAACAGACAAATCCGTAGAACAAAATAGCAAATTCTGCATCGGTGCACATTATTTCTAAGCGCAATACACGTACAGAAACCGCTTCCGCTCCTAAAACTCGTTGCGAGAGAGACCATTTCATCAGGAATAATTACCGAAACTGCATTACTAAGGCGAACATTTACAACACAATAACATAAACGATGGAGGGGCGGCGAGCAACACCGTCTAATCCCTATTCTAAAAACGTCTACAGTTTCCGCGGATACATTATTAATGCGATCTCTAACTCCAACTGAAGATTCCCACGGGCGGCGGCCTGCGGGCGTCGCCGGAGTTACCAACCTAATGCTCTAATCTAGCAATTATCCACCGATTATGTATTAAACTTGTTCAATTATCCTGGCGAGCGTTAGTTACTTCCTACTGAACTGAAACCAGCGACCGATAGTTTGCTTTAAATAAAATGCAGATTATTAGAGAGATGATAAGGTGATTTTTTAAAGTTTTGTTTTAACAAAACATAGGACAATTTTCTACAATTTAAAGGTTTGGGCACAGAGAGAACTCTATTCTTGGATATCAAGAAAAATTATTCTTGCGTAAATAGTGTAGCATGAAGAGGATTTTTTTTTACGATTTAAGAATTTAATATGTTTATGTTAAGTATATTTTTCTCTGACAAAGAAAAAGTTATTGTTCTACATATAAAAAGAGTAAGACTTTCGTTTTACATCAACAACAATATTTTGTTGGGTGAAAAATATACATATTTCAACAATCAAACAGTTTCTTGACTTAAAAGTATACGTACCTACGGTCTAACCATTTTAAAGACGACCAATTCTCCCATAAGAAAACCGGTTATTAACACGTGCGAGTAGGTCTCCTTTACAGTGGTTTAGCTATACGTATCGTTTAAAACAGACGTAATTTCTTTCAAGCAGTTCTCCTTCATACTTAAAACAAGAAACGTAATACTTGGAACATCAAGAAAATCATTTACTTAAACCAACCAAATGATCTTTCTGCGGATATAGAAATAAGTGATATTCTTCACTCAAAGATACTCGTGTTGTATCGAATAAATTTTTCCCTCTGTGTAGGTTTGTGAAAAAGTTTGTTGAAAGGTATGTTATTTATTATTCTATCATTCTAATCAAGAAACAGCACAAAAGTCGTTGTGTTCTTTAGTTCTTACAATTTTGTTTTTGGATCTTTTGGTGGAGGTTGTAACCAGGTGTCAAAATATTTGCCAGCGTATACCAAAGTTGATGTGGGTTAAGAAGACAACATGCGGTGATATTTCATACATATCGGAAGTGACTATCGATCTGGTATAAAATTGTAACGAACTTCCTCGAAGGCTGAAGGAATGAAAATTAGGACATCGCGTGCCGCTGATAGTGTGCACCCTCTCGTAGTAGCATTTAACTGGGTTGACCTTTTTCAACCCTTAACAGTCGGGTCAGCTGTGAATTGTTTTGTGCAGTTAACGAAACTTTGACCCACATATCAATCTATTTTTATAGATACAATGTGATTTCAGTTATTTTTATCGCGTTCTGTAATTAAATTTATCCAATAGATTATTATGAAATATTGAATTTACAGGATTTTGCAATTAATAAATCGATAAAAACATTTTTTGACCGTTGATTAAATTATGCACGTTTAGCAAATACTTCCATTAAAAATCTGATGTGGCCAGGCACATGACTTTATCATACGATACAGCCGTGTTCAGGGGGGCAATTTGGAAGTTCAAGGGGCATCCGCTTACTATGATTTAATTTTTTTTCCAAAAAATGGAATGGACATAAATTATACAAAATTTTCTCTACTATAGTTTATTATTTAACTATTTTGACGAAATTACAGAAATGGCGGCTAATTTGCAAAATCGTTGAAAAATGATAAAGAGTAAATCTCGAGTTCCTTTGGGCCCTTTTAGACAAAACTTCTTTCAGTTCTAAGTTTAGTCACGAAACTTCTAAATATGAAGTTTCGTCTCGATACCTTCAGTAGTTTCTCCGGAATCGTCGCCACAAAAAACGGGTACACACACACACACAGAGACATTTTTTGTACCTTGGTGAAACATGTTCAGGTGACACGATTACAATACTTTGTCATACTACGTATGATAAAGTAGAAAGTAATTTAATCATTAATTTTAATTTAAATCCCCCATTTCATGGAAATATAACACCCCCGGATCATTCTTTTTCAATGAAATTTTAATTACGCGCGAATTTAATAATAACGACACTCTGTGGGGTGGTGGGGTGTGCAGGATGCGTATTTTTGCCTCTAGGTGGCGCTGGAAATAGAGCGAGTGCTCAATTTACGCGCGCTGAGAGGTAATTGCGTATCCTCGGGGATAAATTTGACCCCGATGACGATCCTCCGAGGTGCCTAAAGGAGCGACGCCCTAAATTGTTGTTAATATTATCTATCGCCAACTTTAATTACCGAAGCATACTAGATTAAAGGGCAATTTACTGGGCGCTACGCCACTGGCAGATGTCGATCCAACGACAAACTAATTCAACGGATGGAGGGAGTGATGATAGTCATCCTTATCGACAACCTTGCATTTCTCGCCTATTCAAGCATATTGATAACCGGAAGTGGCAAATGTTACATGTTTTTGTTAAGGAAGATTTTTGGATGAACGGTTTAAGCTATGCTTGCGAGTTGGTAAATGTCCACAGACATGACTTGATTTTTAGTCTTAGTCTATAATTGCTATTAGGTTGGGGATCCAGATTCGCTATAACTTCCGGAAACGAGATAGTTTAATGTTAGATGGGGGCTACCTCGAAGATTTTGTTTTAATATGTGCCTCGACATACATCTATATACCCTTGAAGTCAAATTTAGTCACAAGTTTTACCATAAGAGTTTGAGGAATTTTTTTAATTTTCAATCAAGACGGTTTTGTTTCGAGCATTTTTGTGATTAATTGTTTCTTTTTTTGTTTCAGGTAAGAATCACAGTTCATTCGAAGTCAAGATTTATTTGTAAGTTCTTACGTTATTTTTTTTACTTGTTTAAGAATACTATTGTGAATATATAAGATGTGAATTCCATCATATGTATTCGGTACTTCCCTAGTATTAGTAAGCTTTTAAGTCAAAAAGCCTGAGATCGGATAACTGAAACTGTTATTTATGAAAAAGTCATTATTACACGTTGATAAGTCTTTGATGGATGATGTTGAATAAATAATATTAGACGGCGACGAAGAGTCGTCTTACTGTTACGTCCTGAAGATGCCTCTTGCAATAGAGTGTGAAACGTTGACTACTTTATCGTCGTTGACGCGGTCTTCTCCCGGAAATCTAGAACTTAGTGATTCGGATATTCTTGCTTGTTGTAACTTGTAGATCACGTACAAACTGTCGGAATAAGAGTTGCTTCTCACAATATATTTGAATGATAGAAAATACAAACTGAAATTATTTTATTAAATTACCATAGCAGTATATACTTTGCATAGCTTAGTAATACCGTAAACTTATCTTCTCAAGCAAAAAAAAAATGAATACCAAAGCAACCAATATAATTAACGAGATGGATTTAAAAGAAATTTCTTCGTCCACTTTCACCCCATACTTGCACTACTCAGCCGAGACCTTAATTCAATTTTACGGAGTGAAGTGGCCCCGGTTCATGTCATTAGAAACTTGAGCCCTTTTTATTCGTTCCGGGTGAAAGGTCACCCTTCCTCTACTTTATTTTCATTTGCATATTTCATTAAAAGCTCCTATTTTAGCGCACTACCCCATGTACGGATTTAATTAAAAAATTTCCAACGAAATCCCATATGCATCAAACAGAAAGTTGCATTGAAATTGATGAAAAAGTTCACTGAGAAAATTTTAAGCTTACTGAACATTGCTGGCGGTATGATAGGTTATGTTATGGTACAAAACTATGCAAAATGTATGAGAATAATCGATGAACTCTGCTGTCTAAAGTTTCCATTAACGAGTCATTGAAATTGATATTAACAAACAATTATTATACAACTTTCTGCAATGGTAGAGCTGGGAAAATAAAGTACATATCTACAAACAATACAAATACAAACATGTCCGTCGTATAATATCTAAAGTAAGGCTGTGTATACAATAAAAACAAACACTAAGAACACAATTTTCCTGGAATATTAAACACGAATGCACCTTTTGAAGGTGTATGAAAGTTTCAATAGGGGTAAGAGCTCCCTGTGGAGCCCACCTGGAATGTGCCCCGTAACATGGGTTTGACAGTCCTGAATTCATATTTCATGGACTTCCCCTGTTCGCATAATGACTTGTTTGTGCTAACTTTGGAGACGTGTATACATCTCGAGCCCCAGTCATTCCTACGTCATACCAACCCCACCTCTCCTCATCCAAACGAGCACCCTCTTTACATTACTACCCCTGCCACACTTATGACGCGCGTTTGTCTAAATAATTACTACGGCGGCTAAGTAATAATAAGCTCCAGAGATGGTGCTCTTCAATTCGTGACAGAATTAACTTTTGGGGGTTTTGGCAACTCTCTACGAGATAAAACAGTGCGCGGTTAGTTGGCAAGGCTGGTTCGTATGCCTGGCTGGTGTATAGAAATGCGACGCGAGCGACATCTGTATCTGCGACCCAGTTCTGAAATTCAAATTAAATGATGCGTTTTGCATACATCCGAAGCCCCGACAGGAAATTAAAGTGCGGTCACTGTGCGAATGCCGCAAAAATTGCGAAGACGGGATAACGGGTATGCTGTCTGTTGTGGGTTTATTTTTGCATAAGCGAAAACGATTTTGTATCTGTATTTACATAATATGTGGGTCGTTTTTTTTGTCGTTCTGATTTTCGTTTTTCAGGCGCTCTTATACTGCACAGTTTGTTGTCTAAGAGGGTCTGCAATTCTAGAAAATATTGTATAAATTAAAACAGGAATTGAAATTATGTTCAGTTATGTCTAGAACAATTTTTAGTTGGCAATTGGCAATAGTCTGGGTAGTCTACAACAGGAATATTATGATCTATCTCTGACAGATATTTCTGTAAGCCACTATGTTAGCGTTAGTTTTCTTTCCGTAGTATTATAAAAATATTGACCCCATACATAAATCTAATTAAATGTTTATTGTTATAAGTATAAATAAAAGTAAGTATATTGCCTGGCGTAATTATTTACATAAATTAAATATAATAAATAGAAAAAGGAGTTAAACTTGGTGTTATTTAGCTAGTATTTCTGTGGTATATCTGTTATTATATCATATTTACCGAAATGAATTGTTCTTTGTGGTTGTATTCCCTTCAAAATAGTGGTACAGGCACAATAAATATGGTCTGGGATTATATCATATTTAATAGCATCTCGTCTCTCATTGTTTATATATAAATGCATATAAATTAGAAATTATGTAAATCATCATCAATGTTATCACAGATATCTGCGATGTCTCTCTCCTTTATATCTCTGAATTTGTGTCTGTCAACCTTAGAGTGAGTAAGTAACATTTTTTTCCATAGGTCCATTTCCTCGTAAGAACTTCCTTAACGACTTCCCACAATTCAAATTCGAGAGCCCTTAACCGCCTCCAGAGTAACTAGCACAAGTCAATTCCTTCATTTCCTCCTCCTTCTTCGCCTCGAGTCTCATCGTTTAGTTTCCTGGTTTAGTTTCAAGACTGGTAACGGTTCCGTTCGTTCCGCTTTGCTCTCTCATTGTCCTCATTTTGCGGATATTTCAATTCGGCCCATCGACACGTAATGGAAGTCGGTGCCCCCTCAGGGGGATGATTTATCTTCTGCTCCCCGAAAGGCGTACCGGCCGCCCAGAAACTTATATAATTAAGGTTATTTGTGAGGAGAGTGAACGCGAGGGTGGATTTTATAATCGCGGAGAATAAGAGAATTGTGGGAATGCTCTACTGGAGGGATGCCCTTCTAATGGGCCGACCATGTTACGCGCCTGAATGCAGGTCTGAAACTTCATAATTAAGAAATTCACTTTCGCCGAATCAGCCGTGATGGTCTCCCTTTTGGTGGGATATGAATTTGATTAAATTGAAAAGTGATTTGGTAATTCCTGAACTTGTTTCTATATCGTCATGAGTAGTGTGCGCGGGTTGTAAGTTTTGTTTTTGTTTGTTTAGAGTGTTTTATTGTAAGTATCTTAAATTCTATAAGGATCTCCTCAATTAGGTGGCCACAGAAAGAACTAATTGACTTTCCTCACTGACATGGTGACCTGTACAGAGAGAAAACAAAATTTAAATAGTGGCAGAGAAAGCTTTGGTTGCCGCAAAGAAATTATTTCTTTGATAAAAACGAACACCAACATTTAAATCCAAACTGCGTTTATTCAGCCCAAGATAATAATAATCCTACTAAAATATCACCCAATCGGCAGTCGGTGGAGACAATCTTTCGACCTAGCAACCCCAACCCGTTAAATCAAGCGCGAGGCCTATGTACCTGTGAACGCATCCGGGGTTAATCTGAATATACCCAAAGTCCGTCTGAAACTCCGTCCCCTCCGTTCGCGTTTAACCCATCGTATTAATTCAAGCAAGGGGGGGCTCTGGGTGTCTTCTGCGGACCTTTGTGTCGACTGTGGCGCGCCCATCTTTTGTGTGTGTGTGTGACATTCTTTCTGGGTTCCGTTTCCGTACGCCAGACAGCGCACTTCTTCTTACAGTTACACGTTCTGACAGAAAATAATATATCTTTCGCGAGCGTCGCTAAATTTCCCTGCAACGCAGCACAGCGCTCAACGTGTATTCTCTCGCGAGCAGGAAAAGTAGGCGGGAACCCAGCAAGCTTTTGAAATATCCACGACAGCTGAAATACAATTCCAGATGTAGTACAATGCGTGAGCGAGCGCCGTCTAGCGGACTTGAAAGGAGATAATTAAGTAGGATAGACGCCATCGCTTGTTCTACTTATCTCTCACGCACTTCCCCCTGGGACTAGATTTTCAAACTACTTGCGCGCTGAGCGAATACGCTTTATATACTCAAGTTGCTGTTGTAGTCGTTCGGAGGCTGAGTGGTTTGAAAATATAGATCCGTTAAGTTCGTCGGCACTATCTTTGATAGTCCCGGGTGCTACTGTGGGCTACATTGTATTGTATTCTGCGTAATTAAAGTCGAGCCTTCCTGCCTCTTGGCGTCTGTTGGAAACAGCACGAAACTCGAACTGAATAAGGAGAATTGTATGATATTATAGCAGAATGTTGCTATTGGCCACAATGTTACGTGTATTGTAACGTATTTTTTCCACAGGAGTTTATCAATATTATATTTCTGAAAAGAAATATGTTCAAAGAAATACATTTATTTGATTTTACATTTCTTTTCTCTCAGTGTAAAACAACATATTTTTCAAGTATGGATGATCGAGATATGATATTATATGCAAAAATACCTTCATCATCCGAAAATCATATTTCGATAGCGTAGATATATTGGTACTTATATTATTCTACACTAGAAAAATTTTCCATGACATGAGTTAGTGCCATTAATTAATTGTAGATGTTTAGTGCCATTACAACTCAATTTATTACAATAATGTACTCAATATAAAAACGTCCAACAGTTATTATTTTTAGACAGAGAACCTTATGTGAAAGCATTTATCATGATAATGTGTCAATAAAACGTTTACAATAAAACAACAATAAAACTTGGTTTTCAGTTAAAGGGCAAGGACTTATAAAAGAAATAAACATTTCAGACAAACGATCTTTTTATGGTGATTAATGATAACACATGTCAACAAGAAATGCCTAATAAATGGCTTCTCATTCTAGGGGTCCGCTTTAGTTCTAGTTTTTTTTTTTTATAAAAAAATACTTTATCAAACTTGCAAACAAGATGTTTTCGCAGTTTTTGAACTCATAAAACATCATATGACCAAAGGCCAAGGTCAACAGAACAAGCGAATTATAAGAGTAATTATAAAACGTATCCCAAACGACCGATTCGTTCAACTTTGGTGGAGGAGCCGGTCCTTAAATAATTCCTAACTTTCTCACATATTCGACATTTAATCCGGAAATACACACCATCGAACGACATTGAAAGCATCGATTAGCAATTTCACAGTTTCGCAGTTCTCATCTGTAGCGCAAACGATGAGACAATGCCATTGGCCGCCGTGTCAACTCCTCCTAAAACAAACACCAGAATAAATTAATTCCGTGGATCAGAGACAACATCGTGGAAGCGTGGCGGAATACCAAATAGCGACTCACGCATAAATTAACCTTGGCAATCAATTAACGTGTTAACTTGGTGCCGGTTACGCAGCTAGCACTAAGCTCTAAATGTAACTCAAGCCCCGGCCTAATGCGTGACCTCTTCTGTGCCGCTCACGGGAAACCGGATATTCGTCGTTACGCCAATGCATCTTTTGTTTGAGTTTGGCGAAGACGTTTCGCGCCGCAGGGCTTATAGAGTCAGTAAGATGGTACGTGACGATAACAGGCAAGGGAATGTTGATATTACGACAAGTTATAGAACGGTGGTTGATTGTTTATTGGAGCGTTATGTGGTGATGAGAGCACTTTCAATATCGTTTGCTTAAACAAACAATAAGCGTATACAAACGATGCATTTTAAAACGATTCTTCATTTTTTTGATTGATTTGCCTGATTTACGTTCTTCTAACATTTGACCCCATTTTTCTTTTGTAATCAGCGTCTTTTTTCATTTCTCACCACATTACCGGAATACCTAAATCAGCTCAGAAAGATTCCATTGGGAAATACCAACATATACCGAGAGAAAGGATATAATTCCGTTGAAATTGGCTGGGAATATAGTACAATTGCGGATCTTTAAGATCTCTTGAAATTCCGACGTTATCCTTCAATGCTCCGCTGGCGCAGAGCAATAATCGGTTTATTGAATATTGTTGGCTGATCACGAATACGAGCAGAAGCTGCTGTCGTAAAAGAAAAGCTCCTTAACTTCAGCGATTGTGCGACCTCGTGGTTCCCATTGTGCTTAATAATAAAAAATCCGTTCTTTCTTCGCTCACGCAAGGGATTTGTGGGACCACTAATTAGTAGTAAAGTTACGTAGTTGCTTGACTGACGAGATTGTTTCCTATATAGCACATTTTTTCTTAGATTTTTATATAAAGTAATAAGTAGTTCTAAGGCCTTATTTAAAGGTTCATAGGATTATTTTAAGAAATAAGTACCTAAAACAATTTATACTATTCAAACTTTAGCTTCTTGGAATTGACAATAACTGTCAATAACTGTGTTGGCAAATAACCTGATTGACATACCAAGTTCTCATATTCTCCCATCTAAGATAAATTAAAACATGCTCCTTAATAGTTAATTACCATAAAATAACTTGGCTAACTTTCAGTTAAGAGCCGGGAACTCCGAAAACAATAACCCTTCGAGTCTAATAGCGGAACTTCTTTAATTTTCTAATGCAAATACCGTCTCCAGACAGTTCAGGCAGCCAACTTGGAACGACTTTAATTTGGCCCATTCCGGCCGACGATCGACAAAAGATCCGGAATATGTTGGCGGACCCTAGAGTGCGCCATAATGAAAAGTGTTGATTGCTGGAAATTATGCTGAATATTCAATTAAATTCTAATTAAGGGCGTGAATCGGGTGGGACACACACACCGACCGGGGAAGCAATCCTACTCCGCGGGCCGTTTCTTCGCTGCTTGCTCACTTCACTCTGCCACCCGTTTAAGCGCGAGCTGCAGATTTAATTAAATTGGGAAGCAGGTCTCTCATTCTCGGTGAATTACAGTACGAAAGGCGTGACAGAAGAACGATTCTGACACGACTTGACCGTGAAAATGAACAGCCTGCACCACCATCAAATTAACTACCACATGAAATCAATACTTGATAGTGAGTTTACCAAAATCACAAAACACATTATTTTGAAACAGCTTTTCCAGACCTTTCGTGCAGTACAATCTATTAAAAAGGATACCAGTCACATCAAAGTATGTTAAAGTACATTAATAAGAAAAAAACATGAATTGGATAATTACTTAAAAACCTCTTAGAGAACTGCTATCAATTATTTGTGACCTGCTTTAATTAAAATTTCTTTTGGTAGTTGTTAAAGTTTTATCTGTGACGTCACCTACTTAGGAGCGATGATGTCCATATTTTTTTTTAAACGGCAACCTCAAAAAACACAAAATTCAGCGCAAATGTTTACATTGTAAACATTTGTATGTACTAAACACTTTGTATGTACAGCGCGCTCCAAACTGTCAAGATTCATTTGCTCCAATTCTGCGCGAATTCTTTGCTTTGTTGTGTTTTTGGGACGTCATCTGCGTCGTAAAGTGGCTATTTAAAAGTTAAAATTGACGTTTTTCTTCAAAACATTTAATAACGATATTATGATTTTGTTCCGAACTTTATCACCACTCTGTATAATAACGATTCACAGTCACCATGGTAAAAGTAAATCTTCTTTGGTTATGTGTCAGTCAAAGAATGTTTAAAACAATGTTTTTAAACCTTGTACTATATCTAAAATAATGCCTACTACGTGACAACATGACGTAACGTCTTAGTTAACGTCTAACTTGCTTAGTATCCTGGTATCAATTTCATATATCAATTTCAGCGTAAAATATTATGCGGGATGGGGAGAGTATTAAAAATCCTTGAAAAGCCGCTAAGTTTCCCGGTAAAAATTATTTTGCGGTGGTCGCCAAATTAGGGACACAAAAGGACGCCGCGTCTCATAACTCACTGTCAAAAAGGCATTCATTATGCCTCTCCCCCACAGCTACTTCTCCATCTTATTCAGCCGTCGCCTGATAAATTTACGATCTACACCGTCGTTAACTAGCACCGTAGCATCCGTGAACTAATTAGGGGACATTAATTTTTCAAATAAATCCCTAATTTTTGAGGTGCCAACCAGAATTATTTGTACGTGAAATTTTATTGGAATAATTTTAAGTTGGTCCACTAAGCCACAACTCCTGTTCGAAATATCGTTGTTAAGAGAAACCTACAGTGTCAATTTTTATAATAATGTATAAAATGTCCCATTTAAAATTTCATTGAAAAAATCAATTACTACTAAAATTTCAGTTTGGTAAGAATGTGATTTAGTAGGTACGTTTTACCTCTCTAGCACATTGTAAAATATGGTAATTACACGTAATCTTGCGACGTAAAAGTTATTTACGACCGACCTTGTGAAAAGAAAACAACATCTCGGTTTTAGATCTTATTAATGTAAAAAAGCAAACAAGAGGCAGCGATTCCGAAAATGGATCCCCGAAAAACAGTAAAACGTAATAACGTTACGTCCCATCTTGGCTTTTTCAAAAATTCAAATTGAATATCCTCTTAAAGACCGCCTAAACGGCCTAAATAATTTATGATTGGCGTCGTACCCCAGAGAGGAAAGAAACTCCTCCGTACCGGTGTTTTTCATTAAGAGAAAGAACCAGCGAGATCCAGTTTCCGAGCAGAGAGATAATAAACCAAAGTATTCGACTGGGAGTTATCAATTACTATTCTCAGGTAATGACTAGTTCTTCTTGTGGCGACGCTGTTCAATATTTCATGCCTTCGCACAGAAGATATCCCGCAGGAATTAAACGTGGAAGGCTTGGCAAGTTCTTTCTTCCGCCCTTTTCTCCTCAGCTACCGTTACTGCCCGGCAACGGTTAGATAATTCTCAAAGGGTATACACTCAAGTTTATTAATAATGGAACAGTTTGGTTTTGTAATTCAAAGTGTGCCAACCGAACCCTCCACTCGCAGACGCGCCCTTTCTACACTGATTAATGTCCGGCATTTATTTCACGAGCCACTCGAAAAGAAATGTATACTCCCGAGGTTCTAACAAAAAGGAACCATCGGTCGATAATGTCCCAGAGGCACCTTTTTTCATAGAAAATGCAAAATTTGTCTTATACATATTGTCCCAAAAGTCATGTAACATTATCACTTCAAGGCATATCAAAATATCAGAATAATTTATGATGTTTGTGAATACTTTCGCCGTATTAATTACGCAAGGGAACCAACTTTCTGATAGAACAAAAAAATTATTTATTCCAGATTATATTTGCCTTACATAACTAGAAACTGAAATATATAACAAATATTGTAACAGGTTTAGATTTACTGGTACATTATTAAAGATTCTTTAAAAAACTGAGAAAACTGCAACAAAATCTTTGATCACTTCGCATATTTTAATGCAAAGAATGTCTGTATAACTTAACGTGATAAAATAACACAAAAAAAACTTGTTGATCTGTAATACTTTGAACAATCTGTTATGAGAACGTATGCACAGAATGTTAATTCAAAGAAAATATATGATGTCAAATAAAATGGATCTTAGACCTGTCACAACACTTTGATGACTTGATCTATGAAAGTGATGTTAGGTCAACAAAAATATGTGATCCCTCTTCTGGTTGTAGGGCCCTTGTTCCTTTGTGTTATCTAATATATTAATGTTCCTTATTCTTAAATTTGATATTATTAGAAGTCGATATTTCGTATGTCTCGTTTTCATCACCATGAAAACTGACACTTTCCGATTTCCTTCATCCAGAAATCAATATGCCATCGTCGCTATCCTTCATCAACCATAGAGAAGAGATAGATAGGACACGATAGAACGAACGCAATGTCGAAATAAGGACACACAGAGAGCAGGATGCTGCGGCAGTTGTTCCCTCGAATGGAAATATGTTTCCTGCCGTCTCTGCGCGAATGGCTTTTGTGTAATTATATCGTTCCCTTTGTAGTCGCAGCAGGAGGCGGAGGAGAATGCGTTCGCGGCAATGGGTCTGCCGCCTCCTCCGCAGCTTCGCAACAACCACCTCCCGCATCTAATGCTCTAGAATTACGAGACCCATCGTCAAAGTGTAATTACGTAAAAGTGTGAAAAGCTGGATGGGTGAGAAGACCGGGCATTGAGAATGTGGATGCTGGTGGTGCTTGAGGCTAGGATTTCGTTTTCGGCGAGGATTTGTTAACATACTAGTAGAAGCGTAGGGTTTCGGTTTGTTTGTGTCGGGATCCGTTTGTGTAATCTAGATTTAGAATTTTACTTTTCGGAGTTATCAAGACAAAAACCCAAATTTATATCTCTTCGTATATAATAGTACGTTCGTTAAAAGAAGTAAAAAGTAAAGTACAGCTACAAGATACTTTGAAATATATTATTATAGCGTGTTGTATTATATAGGTACTTGTTCAAGTTCGTTTAATCTTGTAATCAAATCTGATATCGTTGACGGGTTTAACTATATGAAAGGGATTCCAATGAACACTAGTGTTGATGTTTTATTACTGAAACTTTGTGTCCCAATTACACTTGAACAGGAATGCAGAATCGATCTAATTTAATTATCAATTAAATTTTACTAAAACGATGTACAATTCTTGAAATCATGCGTTTTAATCCGTATATGTTACCATCTGTTTCTCTTCGTATATTGGCCTAACGAAGAAAGAGACACAATGAAATAGGATTTTATTTTGCTCAAAGATACGTTCATATTCTTCATAGAACTATATATCATATACGTACACATAATCAATTGATTACATTGTTGTTACACGTTGCTAACTTGCCTCAATTTCCCGTCCGTACCGAGCAACATTCCCTTCCAATTTCCCTGGGGATATAGTTAGTTCGAAGCTACCCAGATCCGCAACTGCTGAGTTCTTACCCCTCTCCGAGGGACACGGAATCCTCCTTGAACCGACATCGCAGTCGCACCGACCTAACATCCCACAGTTTTAATTTTGTCAATCCTCTTTGGGCAATTTAAGACCTTCACTTGCGAGCTCACTTTATTAGCGAATAAATCTTAAGCCGCCTAAGGCCGAATCGTCCCTACCCGGCCCCTGTAACATCGAAAATTTCCGCTACCCTATATCACTGACCCTATTGTCTTTCTCCTTTTCCTTTAGATATGACGTTTTTCTTTCATTTAAATTTAGTTGAGGGTATATTGAAGAGTTTTAATTTAAATCTTGCACCTTGTAGATAAGAGTGCTTTTATATCTACGATTTTTTTTGGCATCAGCAGTTTAAATTAACTGTGATGTCCATTTAGTTTGTTCACTAGTTGAAGTTCTTCAATTAATTTCGTGTAGCACCCTTACCTTTAGAGCAATGTCCGACGTGGCCTTCATTTCCTGCAAACTTGCCAAAGTACTGTGAATAGAATATTCAGCTCTCTTTCGCTTCCTTTTGCAGGATCTTTTGCGGTGCATTTTATTAACGTCGCGTCGTCGAGCAATTCACAGTCTCCTGCCATTCAGCCTGGGTACATATTATCGAAACCGCAAGGATTAATCCGCATACGCAACTATCTATATCTCTTTTTCTGTTGGCGTAAGGCAGAAAGAGATAGCTTGCTGGATTTCGTTCACGAATCCGTAGTCACTGTTTTGATAATGTCCTCCCTTGGCACCTGTATTTAAACCTATGGCATGTACTCCGGTCTCCAGAGGCAGTACGGACGAATAACCCTTGATGTCGCTGCGGAATTAATTTCAACATTTCTGGCCGCCTCGAGTCGTACACTGCGAATATGCCCTAGATTCCTCCCGGATGATGCACGTGCATCATTTGTGATATTTGAGAGTACATATTCGTGTATGACTGGTGTTACTTTTCTCCATTATGTTGGACCATTTTGTGTGTCGTGCTTTCAAGTTGTTAAGATGCCAGTTGGCAACTTATTTGTACGTATCGATCGCCTTACTTGGTGAATTTCTGAATTCCGAGTTTGTGAATTGTTAGCAGAACTTTGTTAAGCTATTTTGACATATTTGTTGTACGTGATTCTTGGATCTTAGGATTATGTACCGCTTATTTTAATATTAAACCTGAACAGAAGAAATTATTAAAAGAATACTTATTATGATTTTTTGCAGTACTAGCTAAACCCTCTGCTTTACCATACTATTTTTATTATGGGAACGCGGTCAAACCATTAAATAAATAAGCAAAAACGCGGTAAAACCACACAGAGAGAACTCTATTGTCTAATAAAAATTTCTATATAGTTGCTTCAACTGTTAGTTATTCTTACGATTTAAAATTAGTATGTTTATCTCAAGTATATTTTTCTCTAACGAAGAAAAAGTTATTCTTCAATAAAAATATTTCGTTGGACGAAAAATATATGCTTTAACAAAAAAACTGTTTCTTGCCCCATAGTTCTTACTCTGAGAGATACATAGAAAGTTGTGCAATTACTTTACAGATCACATCACCGCTATAATAAGTGCGACGATATTGAGTGTTCGTATATTGTTTGTTTACATCTATGTATAAGTGTTTTATTTCTTGGGTGACTTACAAGGACTATGAGGAAAACCAGGATTGTAGTGGAATAGCCTACACAGAGAGAACTCTATTCTTGGATATCAAGAAAAATTGTTCTTGCGTATATAGTGTAGTATGAAGAGGATATTATTGCTATCCAAATATTATTTTATTGTAATAAGAATTTCAATATATGTAGTTATTTCAACGGCTACTTATTCTTCCGGTTTAAGAGTTTAGTATGTTTATGTTGTGTATATTTTGCTCTGATGAAGAAAATGTTATTCTTCTACATATAAAAAGCGTAAGACGTTCGTTTTACAACAACAATATTTTGTTGGGTGAAAAATCTACATGCTTCAACGAACAAAGAGTTTCTTGACCCAAACGTATACGTACGTATAGCTTAAAACAGACGTAATTCCTTTCATACTTGGTACATGAAGAAAATTATATTGTTACTTTGAGAATTTTATATTTTACTTGAACCAACCAAATGATCTTTCTGCGGATATAGAAACAAGTGATATTCTTCACTTAAAGATATTCGTGTTGTATCGAATAAATTTTTCCCTCTGTGCATTAAACATTTCTTCAAATAAGCTGTAAATAATCTTTTCGAAAATACTTTTTCACATAACCTCAAGTTAATCTATTCTCTAACTTTTAGTTCTAATAACCATACCCAACCATAATCGTTAACGGCAAACCACTTAACTTAAAATCAAGATACCCTAAAATAATTTAATTAAAACGGCCCCTACAAAATTGCATCAGATATGATACCAACCTCGTTTTGCAATTTTTAAACGAACCCTCATGGCTTGCGTATGTCCGAATGGAGCCACAGGGTATTACCCGCCGCAATTAGGTTAATAAGCTTTAATCAGGGGTGAGGGGCGCTCAAGTCTTGAGTGTCGACCTCGGTCCTTATGGCGATGATTTTCGTAATTTATAATATCGCGACGAGGGCCTTGAATGCCGTGATGATCAAATGTGCAAATTCGAATTAGATTTTCGGGAGTTCTCGAACCCTCCCTCTGTGGATTATTTGGCAAATCGAGTGTTCGTTGGTGCTCTCTTAGGTTCGCGGTTTACGGGTATCCACCCCCACCACGGTGTTATAATGAAGAAATTTTGCACCGCTCGGCGGTCCGTGAAATTATAAATTGAGATTTACGATAAATATTTTTAATTAAAAGGACGGTACGTAATTTTGTTTGGAATTTCATCGGTATGTTAATTGGAAATTTGTTATGGTTAGATTTAGGATGGATTTGTTAGAAATTGTGTTAACATCGTATTTAATTTTTATGCCATTCATAATACGTGTATTTTTAATGGACAGATTATTATAAAAGTCTGTTTATTTTGAGATAGATCCACGGAAATATTGTTATTTTCATCTTACAAACTGGAAAATCTATGTATGTATGTATGTCTGTATGTGTGTGTCTATGTATGTCTGTGAAAACGACAGCGTCCAAGCGATACAACGGATCGGGCTGAAATTTTGCATACTTATTTAGAATTGTCGGGAGACGAGCTGGATTGTTTTTGGTCACACTTTGACAACCGGACGTGCAAATGTTACATGCGTCTTCTTCGGGATTTATCCGATTTTGACCAAACTAATATCAGCTCATCCTCCAGTGATTTTAAATAAGTATATTTACAGATTAATGGGATGAACGATTTAGGCGCTATTAGCTTTTATAGAATCGGCCTGACAGAATCAATCCACAGCCTTCCTTCGTCGCTGTGTTACAAATTGTCAGATTTTGGCAACCGTCAGTGCCACTGACATGACATCACATTAAATGTCAGTGTGACGAATGTTATTATGTCACAGAAACTAACGTTAGGTAGGGTACAGAGTGGCTCTGGCTTCACAAAATTTAATAATTGAAAAAGCCTTCAGACACTTCATTGTGCCAACGGCGTAGTCGGAAAGTTGGGTGACCACCGCAGATATTTTGACTATGTAAAGAATGTTTTAACGGTCATTTATTGTTTTTCTTATCCTACAAGAGACACCGTCAAATTCTTCGTATCTATTTTTTATTAAAACTGCATTTTGCAAGTGATATTGGGATTCACGATGTTCATAATGATATATTTTGGTACAGAGGCATTAAAGTACAGACCAACAACATTTATTTAGTTTTCTGAACTACCTCTCAACTAAAATTGGGACACGGCCATTGTGTCCCGCTTGAATTATGCTTCCGTTGGTAACCATGTGGGTAACAAATGTTCCCAACTGACAAGTCTCTACTTGAGTCTGAACTCATAACGACGTACCCAACACTCAAACCAACCGCTCCAAATGCTAAAATTATCCAGAGCCCGCTAGTATAATAGGCGGCAGGACACCACAAAAACATGTAAATGCAAATATACTCGACGCAACCTTATCTCGGTCGCGTGACGTACCGTTTATCTAAATAATGTTTCCACTCTAAATTTACATCTAAATCAATTCGGTAAAGTATATATTTAGTTAGTTAAAGTACGTAATCTTTTTCGTGAGTTCAGAAGATGCTAAGAAAATACTCTCTAGCAGTGAAATACCAACAAAAAAAGGAGCAAAGGTCATCCCATTCGGGGTCGGAGTAGCGCAATATGTTAGTTAATTTCAGAAACGTGCGGAGTAGACAAAGCCAACTTTGCACTATATATAAGAACGAAAAGGTCACAGTGTCCTGAGAATGGTTAGAGGGCGTACTAGGCGTCCATAGAGAGACTCCACTGACCGTAGCGAAGCCGAGTTGAAATAAAACAAGACAGTCCCCAGGCAATCATAAGAAACTTACTTGTGTGAAACTCGTGTGCAAGCTAATTAATTGACAATGGAATAAAACATATCCATAATCATTTAAAAAGTTACAAATTTGCATATTGCATCTACAATCTTGAAACCAGTGGTTTATACAAACCGGCGCCTCCGCCAAAATATAAAGAGCGTTATTTTGCCGTAAGGCCGTCATTTAATGGATAATACATCTTACATTCCTTGTCGGAAGTAAATAATTTAGCGTAAAATTTTGGTAATTGGCGTCGATTTGCTTAATGTGAGTTAGGCGTCGTGCCAGCTATATCTCAGTAGGTAATGAATTTCCGTCGCTAATGGTCGAAACTCAATGAACTAACTTCTCTTATCGGTGACGATATATTTGCTAATCGGTGCCCCGTATAATCTACATTGTGATTTGCACGGATAACTAAAGCACGTATGCATGTATTCATGTGGTTAATTTTGTAGACACTTTAGTAATAAGACTCTTATTCAGATTTGTTCCATAAATTATGATAATACATACTTGATACATACATACGGAATTAAAAATATGAAATAATTGTAAAATTTTGACATTTCAGTGTTCCCTCCACGTGGACTCTTTCAGTACATATATGATTTAATGCTATAGTTAATTTGCACCATACATTCCCATAAATTGCACTGAAAACTAATATAAATTATAATCAATTCCACAAAATTAGTTGTCATCATTATTCATACAATACGATCAAGCCTAATTTTTTATATTTCTAGTAACGGCCCCATACTATTACACTGTTTGCGGTGCTATTATTAAATTTCGTTATAAATCACGGTAGAGTTCGTTTGTGCGATGTGTACCGGAAAATATGCCACGCCATCACTTATTTTCGTATCTGTTCACACATGAACGCCATCATACAGGGTCGCGATATCTGTCCCAGGCCACTATGGACGATAAAGCCTTCTTGAGGAACGCTGACTTGCTTTAGATTTATAACGTATTGACCTGGACTCGTGCTAGATGGCACGCCTTGCGGGAATTGAAAATGAAGGAGGAGAATCCCTCCTTCTGTTGATGAACAAATTTCCACCAGGAAGGGCTTTCGTAATATTTTTCGGACATGTACGCGTCGATCTTTCAGGTTTGCGTGAATGCCAAAGGTAGCGTGATGAACTTTAACCTTTCGAATGCTGATATTTCGGGTTTTTGTTCGTTGAAAGTGATATCTATGCTGCCCTGGCGAGGGAATTGAATACACAGTATGACGGACCGTTGCGTCGCCGATGAATGGAAATTTATGATCTTAATAAATAATTGTCTCAGCGTGAAATGTAGAGATAGCTTCAATAAAAATTGGAATCAATATAAACTTCACGGTATTCATCTAAAATTGAAGCAACTCTAGCCCGATGTATAATAAATTTGTTTGTCTCAACACTTTTCAGGACCGTAATAGTGAGATTCATCTTCTTATGCATTAATAAAGCAAGAAAGAACAAACATATTTGCAGACATCAGCACTATAACTTTAAGCACTATTTGTTGAAAATTTTTACAAAACTTATTTAATCAGTTCTTCCAACCACGTAGCATCAAACACGTCGTGGTAATGTCGCCCAAACTCCCTTGCATGACTGCTTCGGTCTACAGATGTTACCCAAGCCGCCATCCCCTGTATGGTGAATCCCCTATTTCAGGCCGCATAACATGCCGAGATACCGGTCCGTGTCATTTCTCGCTTCGGTGGCGGCGATGGAGGGTAGTAGGTTGCCGCCACCGCCACCCCGAGCCCACCTCACGCCCCTTTAACACTTGGCCGTGTTCTGGGTAACGGTCGATCGATGCCCGTATCGGGCGACACGGTCCCACAGTCCGTCGATTGTTTAACTATTGATTGATAGCAAATAGAGTTTCGCACGGTCGATTTCCGACATGTACACGCGACGCGGATAGCTGGTCATGAATATGGACCGAAATTGGTATCTAGGACGACAAAGTGGATACTGGTAGGTACTCGATAGGGTGGGTATATCGATAATATGGAGATGTGGGGTTGATGATTCATGATTGGTGGAGGCGACGGGAAAATATATTGATTTTTTTGTTTGTTTTTTTACCGACCGCTAAAATAAGGTAGGTGTTGTAACTAGCAAAGATTTTGGTCTCTATTTTTGACGGAAATACCACGTTTTGAAGTACCAGGAGCCCAAATATACCAAGACTTATTGATGTCAGCTGCGTCTAACCTTATGAAATTTTGTTTAAGATTTCTAACCTAATAAGCATGAACTGATTAACTTTTGGCCGAAATCAGACTATTGCAGATTGAGTAATAAGCCACGCAATGTTACATATGTTGTAATAGTATAGCCTGTGTTCATTTTAACAGAACATAAGTCATTCTTGTACGTTTAAATCAGGATTTCAAAATATGCGTTGTCATGGCTTTGCTTTATTGGGGGTTGTATTAAAAGAGTTACAAACCCAAGTTTCCGCTGTAGAATGCGTGATAAATCTATTTAGAAATAAACAGATTCTTAAAAACATTTTTGATCGTCACTATATAATAATGTGACTAAACTACTCTCCGTAAAACATAAAACAATTACAGTTATAGGAAATTATAGAACAGTACCCATAATATAGAAGAGATAAACACATATATAAAACAATAAAATAATAAAACACCGTATGGCACGAGTATATTAACGTACTTAAAGACAAAAATAAACACAAGTAGTACCCATGTACATTATAACTTCCGGTTTATTATGGATATAACAGTACATTATTTATCATATTTTCCGCACGTTAAGACTGAAATAAGATTATATCGGTCGTATAAAACGCAAGAATGATGGTAGGTGACAAAACCCTCTGGCTGAAGACTTTGCTGAGTGCGGTTGTCCGCAGAGTAACGAATTGCGAATAGTAAAAGTTTATTACACTATTTCGGATTTTCTTGCGGCAATCTGTCCGCTATGGACAGCTTCCGTTGGTTTTATGATTATACCAATCTTGGAATGACTTTACGCTAAAATTTTGAAGCACGTGTACGTACTGCAATAAAATTGTGTGGTATTTCTGTGAGGAATGACTGATGAATTATATACATACATGATTAGAAACGGTTTTGAATAGTTATTGTTATATTGTTATGTAGTCACTAATTACAAAATATAAGCGTAGATTTTAATTTTTACTTACCTACTTGTAGCCTAGAAGAATCCATTGCAAACAATGCAATGAATCATGTTGAAATTTGGTACACTTATTTCGAATTACAATGAGACAAACTGGATTGTTTATTGTGACAATTTGACAACAGGAAGTGGGAACCTATTTTAACCAAACTCATACCAGCTCATCCTTAAGTGAGTTTAATATTTTTTTAAATATGTATACCAATTTAGAGATCAATATCAGATCGTAACAGATATTTCTACTTACTAGAGCCTAGCAACTAGCAAGTGAACAAACAATAATTCCCTAAATAACATTTCAAACTTCATCCATTTGTTTCTTACAAAAATCCCCTCCGTCAAACTTTTCACTAAGGCGACAAGTCTTCGTTCCTTCGTCTACAGTCGAACGTGACATAAGAAAAAATCACACACGCGGAGTGGCGTCGTTGTCGACTTGAAGGCTTGATCCGTTATCTAATACGAGGCATTAATACTGACGGTGTGGCCGCGACATCTGGCTGAAAGTTTCCGAGATAATCCGTCTCGAACACAGATTTCCCGAGCTGTCACGACATCAGAAACCTCTTTGGGCCCTCTCATAAACTGAACGACGAATACGGTAGCGGCGAAGTGGCGACAGCACCGTTATTTACATTCTTTTTTTTTTCAAGGGCCGCTTGCCGTAGTCTTCATTTTTGGGTTAACAGGGCCGCGATGGTTCCGAGAGAATGGCGTCAGATCGGATATTTGCATAATGGCACCTCATCAAATTCCTTTGAGTGCTCTACTTTTTTATATATATATATGGCTTCACGCATTTATTTGAAGGAAGGCGGGATAAATCTGTATTTTTACGTGTCTCTATACTTTGGTTGAACCCATTTTCGGATTTATCAACTTCTGATTAACCAGCGTGTTTTCGGTTGAAAATATAAATTTAATTTAGTAACATTTGTCCATTGTAGGTATACCAAATCATAGATATAGTTTTTGAGTAAAATATCTGGGGTGGCCCACACCCAACTTTCTGGCTACATCTTTTCAATAATGAAGTGTCTAAACACGTCATCTCACTGATCTGCAAATTTGTATACATATTTAAAGTCACTGGAGGATGAGCTGGTATCAGTTTGGTCAAAATCGGTTAAATCTCTAAGGAAATGTATGTAACATATGCCATTTCCGGTTGTCAGATTGTGGCCAAAAACATCCCAGTTCGTCCCTTGGCAATTCAAAACACCTATACCAAATTTCAACTCGATGCGTTGTACCGTTCCCAGACATACATACACACATACATACCAACACACATACATACCCACACACATACATTTCCCAGAAATCATTGCAATCGATTCAGGGGACCCCAAAACGCGTATTTCCACGGAAATCTCAATTTTTTTCGTCGATTACAATACACTTCTTCTAGGATAATAGTCGGAGAGTAAAAAGAGAATATCAGTGCTATTAACAAGAATTAATAAAGGGTAAAAAAAGAAAACTCTTTCTGGTCTATGGCTAGTAATAATTTTATATCGATTTTATTCTTTATAATTGTACCCTGTCCACAGAAACGGAAATTAGTATTTTTTACACAGTGAGGTACCAATTCTATACATAGTCACAACTACATAGGCCTCGTAGGTTTAAATTCGTCAAAACATTTGCTACCATGCATCTTAAAGTGAAAATATGTGTTCAGGCTATTGCTCTTAATATCCGACAGATATGTACAGTGTTGACCTACTATCTCGCTATGTTACAAACTTATAGGCTTGTAGATCTACATGGGCATAACTTTTTTGGCCTTAGGATACAAACTTTGAGATTTCCCGAAATATCCGACCCTAAACTATCGGAGGGGTTCGTTTATTAACACAAAGCAACATTATATCTAAACCAACCTAACTTATCTCCATAATATATAGCCGATACACCAACAGGAACTAAACAAAATATAATCTCGCATCAGCCACAAAACACACACCATAATCATGTACCGTTCCAACAAAACCCCGTTGATGCGTCACCTCAGTAATGCTTGTACATCGTAAAATAAACCAATAAATAGACCAGAATAGGCCAACGGCCTTCTTATCTTATTACCCGAGTAAGGTAAAACTAAGATTACATTCAAATATTCGGGGTACTCGGAAGATAACCACGTAATCCCGACAATTATCAAAGTATACCCGTCTATAAAGAGTAGGGGAAACAAGCAATACTTACCGAAGAAGTCCTTATCTAAGGCCTAGTCCTGATTGTTTTTTTTTTTTCCTAACACAAAAAGGGGTTTTCGCCGCTTAACCTCGAGACACACCACGAAGATTTATATGTGAAAACAAGCACCTGCATCCATCTCCCGAGAAACACGACGACAGATAAAAGAAGGAGTCGATGAAGAAAAAACGTACGTCCTTACTGTTACGTGACTGGGAGCAATTTTCGACCCGTTAAGACCAGAAAGGAGAAAGCAAGGACGAGGTGTACCCTGATGATGACGACTAAGTCCGTAATTCGTCGAGGTATTGAATTCTAACAGGTCGTCCTTTCATCTCTGAGTGTCACAAGCGGACGGGCTCCCTAATCCTGCCGATGTCTCTCGTTTGTATGGCAGGAGTATTAGAGTTCAACTGGAGGCTTTGAACGGGTCGCCGTCTCGGTGTCGGGTTTGTTCTCGGCGCGGCGTGGAAATCTTCGTTTATTATTAAAGTGGGGAAACTGTCGACAACTGAAATATTTGAGGTTGAAATATAGCCAGTATAATCATAAAAACATGTTTTACACAAAAATGTAAATTTATATATTTTTTATAAATTTACATTTTTTTTAGAAATTTATATATTTGTATATTGTACCGAAATATTTTCTCGTTTATAGGAAAAATAAATCAAACTGAATATAGGTGAATACTTAAGGTTTCAATCCAACTAAATAAAATATTATATTACATTTACAAGAAACGCGGTGATATTTTCTGTACCAAATTACACCAAAAAAATCAAGATTATTAATAAGTCATTTACATAAAAAGCTACTCCATACCTTTCTTTGTGTTATCCATTACGACAAAACTTAACAAGACGAACGACACAGGCAATATGCACATACACTTGATGCACGCACGAAGACAGCTTACAAGTTTGGCAGCCTCTACTTATTAGCTGTAAGTACCAAACCGTTTTTATCACAATTGGTGGGATCCGTGGGATCTCTGTAACCAAACATACAGAAATTCTAGGATTTCTGTTGACAGCAGAATTTTGCACGGCTAGATTGTCAATTTCCACCTCTGTGCGAAACTGTGTAAAAACGAAACTGTGTAAAACTTGCTTCTTGTAAATTTTTATCGTCTGCGCTCTTTTTTAATTTTCAACCTTAATTAAGGCTCTTATTTTCCAGAAACAAAGTCCGCAACCTACTCAGGACATAAATTATTAAAAGATTAGGACGTCCATGAAATACCCAACGCAGAATGGATTAAGGTTGTCAAGACGTCAGCTCCTCAAACGTTAACGAACCATCTCACCCTCGCCTCGGCCCGTTTCGGGTTTATGAAGCGGTCAAGGCATTGTTAGCAATTTTTAAGTGGTCCGTTTAGTAGAGAGAGCTGGACGTGTTGTTTGCATGGAATGATTTATCGTTTGCCACTGGGTAGCAGTGGCCTTTGTAAATGATGATTTAAGCCATCACGGGAGACGTTCCGATAGCAAAAGCGGGGCCTCCACCGGCTCCCGGTCAGAGGTTGAAGTAATTTACGAGCTCCTATTTGCATGATCCGGCCGGAGTTGTAAACTGCTCCCTCCTGTCCGTTTCGTTCATTAACAGAGTTGAGAATAAACACGGTGATTAAGGCCCTATGCACACGGGGATACTGGAAATGAACTAAACCAGTTGGTAACTTGGGTTTCTGACCAGTTACGGACTGAATGACGACTTGACTCCACACACGAGGCAACTCATCAGCAACCGAAATCCCTCGTTCGTTCAGTGTTGTCATGGATATCGATCGTGTAATGTCGGAAGAGTCGAGTGATGAGGAAACTGTAGTGCTGTATTATTATCTCAGGAGGAGAAGACGAACAGCCAGAAGGTTTTGGGTACACCAAAACCTTCTGGCAGTTCGTCTAGTAAGTTTTCAGACTAGGTTGTTTGTTGCTTCAAAACAGCTCGAACTTTCTGACGCGCAATTCTTGGTCTTTGAACGGCCCTATCCGCATCCGAGATCCTGAGATCGTGACAGCAGTCATAAAAGCTTCTTGCGTTCTTCACAATTTTGTGAGAAAACTGGAAGGACTGCAGTATTTGTCAAATCATGCAAATGTTAATGTATGTGGAGATGAAGTCATGAGACAGCCTCTCCTCCCGCAGCAACTGACAACAACTCACGAGCAGGGGATCTTAGAGTCTATTTAGCCAACTATTTTCTAACCCCACAAGCTTCTCTGCCCTGGCAATGGAAATATATGACACCGTAGATCGGAACTATTCACATAATTAGGTACCTTATGTAGAAGTAGTTGTTTATGTAGAAAATATACGTTTGTAATTGAACATATCTGTCAATTTTACGACGTCCGTCCCCGACTTCTGCCCACGCCTTCTCCGTTTCCTGCGTATAGGCAGTTTTTCTACCTCCCCCACCAGCAACAGGTTGGCTTTTTGGTCAGTCATCATCTAGGAACTGTAACTCAAATCACCAGGCAACCCGACATGCGAATCACCCAGGCGACTAGTTACAAACTGATTTTGTGAATCACAGACGAGTCCTTAACCGGTCGCGGCGTGTGCGGCGTCCCATAGTATTATACAGGGAGTGACTCAAAGTAAACTAGTTGGTAATTTGCGTCACTAATCAGTTCCTTTTCAGTATTCCCGTGTGCAAAGGGGCTAAGGGTATCGTTAGCGAAAGTTTTCACGCGGTCGAGAGGACGCAGACGGTACGAGTTTTATGTTTACCGAAGGACGGACAACCGACCAACAACGTCGCGTACGTTGAACTTGCTGCTTATCCTAACAAAATATTTATACGTGTACTTAAGGCTAAGGGTTAGTTATTATGGTCAAAATATTAAATTATGTGGACGTACATAGCTTTTGTACATACGAACGATCTAAAAGGAATTAAAAATACTTTTATGTGATTAGTAATTATCCTCTGGGTTTCATTTCAATTCTTCACGCTTCTCAAAGATAATGCCAAACAGAGACAGCGTGACAGTTGAATGATGAAACAAAAACCGTGACCGATGAGACAAATGAAAACTGTATCCGTCTGTAACAAAAGCCTAGCGTATACGGGTTTCAACACGCTCACATACGTATCACACGTCCGAAACAAAAAATTGTTTAACGTATACGCGAAACGTGACTGTCACGCATACAAAAAGAGCTGGAAAAAACGAAAATAAAGCCACACCAACAATTAATCAAGTGTATCACGTACCCCGCTGTCAAATCGTAAACATTTTCACTCAGTATCAGATTACACGATGGATAACAATGTCGAGCACTGTAACGATTTCCATATAGGCATATACATACATATCCATTGATCGCAATACTGCATGAAAGTTGATTATGCTATAAATATGAATGGGACTGAAAAACTAGTCAAACAAGCAAACACGTTATGCATCATGTAATATTATTCCAACAAAAACTTTAGTATAGGTATGAAATATTCAATTACAACAACCACTATAGAAATATACAAGAAAATTACAGCAAGTATAAAACAGCTCAGCTCTATAACAAAGAAAAAGTTCAAGATTTAAAGGTAGAATAAGGTAGAAAAAATGGTAATAAAAATAAATCAAAATTACGATTTACACCAGAAACTGTCTTCTAAACTGACATAATACAGACGTCCCTATAGTATCATAAACATTTCGAACATAAACATTTCTCGCAAAGAAAAAATCCAAATCCACATAAAAGGAAACAAATAAAGCAAGACCGTTTCGCTAAGCGATCTTAAATTGAAATCTACGATACAAAACAGATTGTAAACCGCTGCACATATTCCTGAAACAATATGGTACCCCCACCCCCCCCTGCTGTTCTTCGATAGTCATCTGTCAATGTTATTTACATGAAATTGCCTGTCTCGCTTCCCGACGAACTATTATTGAATTTTATGTCGCGAGGTTTTATCCAATATTTCAGCGCGACAACGCCTCTCGCATTTTTTGCTGAAAGCCTAAACTCAGCCAGTCACCCATTTAGTACACTTTATCGTGTCAATATTATTTAGTATTTTCGGTAAACTGAAATATGCGATGCGGAAAGTAAAATTGGTTTAAAGATAGTTGTATAGTGGTATTTTTTAGATAATTGTCCTAAAAAATTGTTGTCTAAAAAATACAAATTTGAGTCATTATTTTTTTCTTAGTAAAGGAGTAATTTATGTTTAAACCAATTTTTACTCTGCCGACAACTGGTCCCTTTTCGCTCTCTGCATCACATATATTAAGAAATCGTGTCGTAGTAAATAGTAGTGCTTCCAGCTTGTGGGTACTGCTGTCAGTTTGACACTATTGTTATAATGAAGGCCAGAGATAAATATAAACTCATGAGGGGTGGCTAACCGGATTAAGGATTTTAGGGGTGAATAAAGTTCGGGTCCGTTCGTGGGCGAAATTCAAGTTACAAAACGATTTAGAACTCGGAGAACAACAAAAACCTCGTGTTAGGCAGCGGTCCTGCCTAACAAGTGGGGATTGAAAGTTGGAAGCACTTTTCCAGCCTAAGAGCTTCCGAAAGCTTATAATATCCTATATTTTGATGAATCATATAACCAACTTTTATTCGTAGAAAGACTGAAAACGAGAGAGCTTTTTTATATGTAGTTCTAACGGTGATAATACTAATACAAGATAGATGTAAACAAATTTAAAATATTACACACGGGAACATTGATTTTCAATCTACTAAATATGAAAAGTCCATATTCAACGTAATTTGAAATGTTTACCACTCGAAAGCATGAGGCGTATTACACAATTCTGAAATTAACAATACAAGATTTGTTATTGTATTTTTGTTCAGGACTGTCCCTTTCTAAGGTCCAGCAGTAGTCTACCATTATATGGCAATACCATCGGCTTTCATATCTATCCTCCGTTATCTTGATATATTGCTGAAACCGTTGCTCTTGTTCTTCATTGTAATCACTCAGATTATCAGGAAATTTATCTAAATGTCTATGAAAATAATGTAACTTGGCACTCATATTAGTTTTGCAAAATTTTGAAGCATTTTGTCAACGATTTGTATACGTTGTATGTAATTGTCTACTCAGTTTTTGATCGATATCATCAGTAGTATATATATCTTTCTGTGAACAACTTTCTAGCATGTTCAAATTATGTACCACTAAATACACTACGTAGAAATGCATGCAACATAAAACACCGACTGGCTGAAGCAATTTGTACATCTATACACAGTGGATATCGAAATATAGTAATCCTGAAAATTGAATTGACCGCATGTGTAATATTTCGAACACATTCTGGGCAATTTCACCGACTCGATGATATGAAGAAACAAGACATGCTAAAATAAAACAGTGCCTATCTACCCTAATGGACTCAAACTCCGCATTGCGAACGTTTGCTGAAAAGCGAGAGAACTATCGATGATAACAGCGCCACCTAGCGCTTTCTAGCGATGTCCAGAACCAGGGTTGTCAGATTGGATTCTTTACCACAATCGTGTCTATACTTGAAAGAAAAAACACAACGCAAATTGAGTTAGTTATCTTTAAGTGTTTACTTAATAAATTGTGACCACAAATTTGCCAGGTTACTAACGCACTCATAATATGACAAAATCCTATATAACACTTTTTTCTGTTGTATGTTTAAAAAATTGTCTTTAGAAACAGATAGATCTGTTTCACATATTGCAAGTTTTAGGCAACATATTATCTTTCAAAAAATCAGGCAACGCTACCTGCCGCTCTGTATTCTCAATATCCATATTTAATTTTATTGGAAAGCGGGCGCGTGGATCTGCTGGTAGACGGTGCGGAAACGCCCAGAGTATTTCCGGGCGTCACTTTGAAACGATTTTGAAACAAAGCCGAAACCGTTCGGAAAATGCAAACAAAAAGGCGGAGCGCGGCTAGCATGCAGGACCCAGCGTGCAGTAACGGTTGCAGCCGTTGCTGCAAAAAACTGCTCAAATGCGTTGAAATAAATGCAAAATTTGTGTAGTGGTGTTCTCGGATGAACGTATTCGATATTATCGATATTGGCATGCCGGATACTGGAACATTTGCGTTCCGCATCACTTATCCGTTACGGTTTATGTACTGTAGGTCTGCAGCGCGATTTGGACGATGTATATGCTACTATACATATACTATGATGTAAAGGACAGCGAAATGTTAAAATATCTCACATAACGGAATTGCTTGCTAAATAAGATTGCCTATTTAGTATTTTTTACATAGATCAAATATTTGTGAAAATAAGGATTTATCGGTTTAGGCGGTATAAAGTTTTATATCTATTGGTTTGTAACGTAATGGAGAAGTGACGGCATCATGCCGCGTTGGCTCACACGTTATTGTTTTAATATTATCGTCCGGCCCGCGATTGAAGGATAAATAGACAAGAAGTAGAGAAATAAACCTCATAGGAAAACATACGGATACGTGACAGTATGTTATAGTTATTTGTACCGAGAGGTGCCCTGTATGTATTGTTATAATCCCGACATAGTATTATTATTATCTTACGAACATTCGTTTTTGGTGTTTCACCATCTATAGTCTATACCTTTAGAGAGTTTGTAAATGTGTAAACAGTGTGTCTTTGTAGTCGGAAAGCTGGGTGGGGGCCACACCAGATATTTTCTTTTTCTGGTCCGCTACCGAAACAAAATGACGACTCATATTTTTAGTTTATCAGCAAACAGTGATCTATCTTTGGTAAGTTTTATTAATAATTCTTTGAAGTAGCTGTGACAGACATTATCTATGATAAGCACAACATTATCTATATTTATTATTGGTTATAACCCATAAGTATAATTGGCTATTGGTTGTAGTAGTAATTTAGGGAATATTTTAAGCTGTAAATGAGAAATGTACTGTAATTTCACTCGAATCAAAAACTATCAGTCCCAGAAAATAAGTACCTACCACTCGAACATTCACGCAAGACCGGACAAATGTAAAAATCCTCATTTTCGCTTCATTGATTTAATGATGAAACTTGAGTCGGGTTGATGTCGGTGGTAGCAGGCGGCTGGCGGTAGAGGCATTCGCGATTCCTCTGAAGTAAAGGCGCCACTTCGGTTTCACCAATACCTCCCATCGTTAAATCGATTTCTCAGTACATTTCCGACCGATAAGAAGAAACCATTTCACGGCCCTGAGTGTTCGTGGCCATTAGCGCCCGCGGTCTGTCACGCGGCGACCGGCTCTTGACACCCCGCTCCTCCACCGAAGTTACAAAAAAGTAAATTACTTTTGAATGCAAAAGTTTATTATTCCACGAGCGCTCACATTTCCGCTTGTGCAACTTAAAATGAGATGTCAAATTTGAGTCGGCTTCGATCGTCGAGTTTAATTGTTTTCTCCGATAATAATAAGGTTTCTCTTGCTATGACGTTCATCCTATTTCAAGAATTGGATATCATATTTTTTCTGGTATTTGTTAATTATTAACGTATTTTTTACTTTGTTTCAGGACTCATCACTCGTCAGGCATCAAGTAAGTATCAGATTAAATTATTACCTTGAAATCTGCGACTTAACAGATGGAATCGTATGATAGTGTATGTACAATCACTAGCACCACCATAGATTTAATTCTATAACATAAGCGTACTCATTCCATTCCATCTCATCTCGAACAACAATTTGTAGGAAGTTATCTATCTGCCCTGGGCATTTTGCGAGCGCAGCTCCTACATTTGCCTAGTTTGCATACTGAAACTATTAATTTTCAACCACTCATCTCCAGATATTCAGCGCACCAGTAACCATTAAGGGACACTATCTTAATTGATGCTGGTGGACACCGCACAATTGCTATTCAGGAACTTGTACCCACAACGCACCCTTAAGGTGCATTGTTAACGTGCACATCTGCTCAAACCAGAATTAAAGCCTTCTGTCGACCGAGAATTTACAGACTAGAAGCTTATTAGATTATCTTTCCCACAGAGGAAATCTTCTGGATTTAGAAACCATTACTATTGTCTGTTAGTGTTGTCTAGGCAGAAAAACAAAATGAAGTACATACATATTTATAAAACGTTCTATAATCGTTTTGGTGGTTTAAAAAGCGTGAGTGGTTTATTTCTTTCGTAAAAAGAAACATTTATTTAGTAAAAAACTGTTATCGTTACTTACCGTGGTAAGAATTTTTAACGTCTGGAATAAACGCCACTTTTATAAAACATTAAAATAAGCGACATAAAACGAGTCCTGTATATAACGTTTGGTTTTGTATCATTTGTTCAACGTTTTATGAACGTATGTGTTTTCTGGGCATGTATTACTCATTTTCTGATAGATATGCAACACTTTCGTATGATTTTGTTGTACTTTGACTAAAAACATTGCTTTATATAAAGGAAACGGCAAGGAAGCGATATCAAGATAAAAAATGGGTTTAGTAACGCTCCCAGGGGGGTATAATCCGTTTAAAGTTATCGTGTGACATTTCTATTGTTCAAGTCGATTTATCTTGGGGCCGTCACAAGCAGACGCAGTTTAAGGGAAAAGGATGGAGGAATTCTAGCTAGCTCGGCGAATCAGCTGGATTCTCTTGCAACAAACTACCAAGCAATTTCGCCCACTGGAGTCAATCTACCGGTTAAGCTATATGTAGGCTACCAGGACAGTGTCATTCAATAAAAGATCGATCATTTGTCAAAAGAATTTTCGGATCGGTGATCAGTGGTCACTCGAGTTTATGTACTGTGTAACGTTCACTGACAAATATCAACAGTTTCCAATCAGCGCAATATTTTAGACAATTTACTTTAACCATACAACATTTTCTACTGCATAAATAAAAGCTTATAACTTCTTGGACAATAAATTGCCTAGCGTAAAACAGTTTCTACATATTTCCGCAAAAGAATCCTGTACGACATCGAACGTACATGGTACATATACCGTGGTTGTATATCCTTTGAAATCCTGTTTACTGATAGCAGCAGCGCCCTCAGCGGTGAAAAATATTTACCACGCCGGATAATCGGCTCACGTTCATGAACAGGGCATAGAACAGAGTTGCCTCGAGGTTGTGTCGACGTTGGATTCGTACCGGCTGCTGTGGCCTGGCAGTGTATACTGAACAGGTTCTATAACTTTGCCGTCGTACGGTAGACGGCACATGAACGGCCTCGTAGACTTCGATACAGGGACTACAGGCAGGGTCCCTCGATCGCTGGTAGCAGCCGCCAAAAGACCGGAGGCATTGATATCAAATGGTGCCCTGCTATTGACGCGAACTGATTTGTCAGCGGATTATTTAGTTCTGGCGACGCGGGCGACGTTTGTTTGCCCTCTAACCTATAAAATTACGATCGTAAATCAGTGTAAAGCTGGAAACGACGTTGAACTGAAAGCTCACGCGACTGAATCCCCCTATGCGGACGGGGATTATTTTGCCGAATTGTGATATATGTGATGCGATTCGAGAAAATGTTCCGTTGTTTGGTTAAAATTGGTTTTTGATTGATTCCGATTCTCCAAGCAAGTCAAACTATTAAAACATTTAGGTAGATTTGAGTAACCCTCCTATACGGGACTTTCAGTTCTTCTAAATGTAAGTTGTTTTTTAAGCCATAATCGGCCAAATCAAGAAACAAGATTTAGGAAGGCGTAATATCGCAATTTGTGACATTCATATCGGTCGTGTCGTACATTTTTGATGCACCCCACGACAACACCCCACTTATTCAGAACCCGAAAGTTACCCACCTCTGGGAAATGAGGAATCATCGAAATTTTATTCGATTTTTGGTCGGGTTTTAACAACGTTTCGAATAAAGTTTTGCCTTTCGTTCACAGAGAAAAAAAAAATGCATGAAACGAATTTGCTTTAAGTCAAAGAAAGATCGATGTTAAAAAGTGACAAACAAAGCTTTAGTTGCCGCAAAGAAATTATTTCTTTGAAAAAATGTATTAAATTCAAACCTATCGTATTTGTATGAATGTTAGTTAACTTAAATTCAATAACATAATATTTTCAAACGAAATGAACATTTTGGGTGGCCCTCACCCTACTTTCCGACTATATCGTTGGTACAAGGAAATATCACTTTTGAAATTATTCAATTTTGCAAAACCACAGTCAATCTAGACCCTAACTAACGTCAGTTTCTATGACATAATGACATTTGTCATCCTGACATTTAATGTCATGTCATGTGATGGCACTGACGTTTGTCAAAATCTAACAATTCGCAACACGGCGACGAATATATTTAAATCCATTTAAATTTGTTTCCCACTAAAAAAAATGTAAATAAAATGTAGTTTTGCACTATTTCATATTAGCTTCTAGTGTAGAGCAAAGCTATAGGTACTAGCAAAAAACGTAACGGAATTAAAATCCGTGTTATTTTTACGTAACAATTTCCCGTAGAACTTTCTGGCTTGTGTTCCTACTAGTTTTCTGTGATGCCACTAGCACAGCTTTCGAATTCATTATAGAGAAATTTAATTTCGACTAGTAATGAGTTAAAACTTCAAGCTCCGATAAAATAAAGTGGTTCCTTTCTCTCTTCCTGTTTTCGTTGCGATGCTCCAGGCAAAAGCGTTTTCTTATTGAAGAGATTGTGTTTACCGATCTTGCGTTATTTTTTCTTCTTGTTTGGTTGTCGCGCGCCTCCCTGGAATTTAAAGTAAATATTTGGATGCGATATCGAATATTATTCTTTTCTTAGCTTTACTGGGAGTGAAGGTGGAGACAAACACACGAGATGTCCCGTCTTTTATATGCAATATAATCGATTTAGTGCTTTTTCCTAGTTTAGTTTACAATAAATATGAAATTTTTAATGTTCTGAGATCACACATGAAATGTACTACAAGTCGTGAAAGGAATTCCATCATCATATTTCAACTTTAGATTACGCGTCAAAGAAGGGACGACGTGAAGACTGCGGGGGTGCTTTAATTAACTGTCCGGACTGGCGTTCTTGCCTCAAAGGGCGACAGTTACAACACCGGTCGTTTCGTGGACGTCACGCCCGCGAGATGAACTTATAAAAATGCCATTTTATAGTCCTCGAGTAGATATGGTCCCGGAAATACACCACGTATGCTAGTTCTGTCGCAACATCCCCTAAGGGCCTCGAACCTCTCAGTGTGCTTCCCTCGGTGTTCTGTGTTTCATTACTCACTCCCTTTCTCTCTCTCTTCTTTGCGGTCCCTACTATAAATCAATGTCTAATATGTACCGCTGGTTTATCCTCTTCCTTTTACTGTTCCATTTCAAAAGGGCCTTATCGCGCGCCTCTGCTCTTCCATTTTTATGCCCGCAGACGTCTCAGACGCGTATTGTTATTCGTCCTGGTATTAAATTGAAATACGGCATCCCCGTACTATACTCTTGTGACGTTGAGACGTCGGCGTCAGCGTCATTCGCGACGAGACGTTCCTCCTTGAAAAGGATAACTCCGAATCTACAGCTTTATTACATTCAAATTGATTCCAATGGGATTATTTGAGTCCTATTTACCACGAAGTGAGCTCGTAAAGTATTAGTCACTATACAAAATCTGAAAAGTGTTTATTTAGGGGAAGAATGTGGTAGCATATAAATTATAATTATAAGTTATAAGTTAATAAATTATAAGGTTCCTACTCAGTCGATGCGTTCCTAACTGTCAAAGAAATAATTTTCACTGAAAAAAACGATTCTTTCACAACAAATGGTTTTCCGTAATGTAGAAATTGTTTGGGTTTAATTGCAGAAGTACGTAAGGTTTTTTTTTACTTAAAAAGAACGTAGAGTTTGTGAAACAAAATGTTTATTTCGTTTGAAAATATTATGTTATTGAATTTAAATTAACTAACGTTTATACAAATACAATAGCTTTGAATTTAATAAATTTTACCAAAGAAATAATTTCTTTGCGGCAACTACAACTTTGTCTGTGACTATTTAACATCGACCTTTCTTTGACTTGAAGCAAATTAGTTTCATTTAATTTTTTTTCTCTGTGTAGGTAAATTAGGGAGCAGCTTTTACTTCCTTAACATTTCTCAGGTTATTAAAATTACTTTTACTTTTTCTTATTACTTTTTCATCATTTGTATGAGTTAAGTCAAATGTTTCAAATTGAACCTATTTGAGACCAATTACAATATGACATCATATTCAATATATTTTTCTAACCTTCTTCAACACTTTTGTTAACACAGCTGTTGAAATGGCTATTTATGTTGAAGTATATTTTAATAATTAAACTCGCAGTGTTTATTTAAGGAGAGCGTATATAAATTAAAGCAATATCACATTACATTGTGTCTAAAAATCAAACACATCCTACCATAGTACTTTCTAGTTTGTAAACAATCATTCTGCAGGAATTCATTAGCTAATTTGATAAAATATCCGTGTAGATTTAAAACTTACTTTAATAAAAATTAATCTAATTATTTTTGATGATATTTATTGGATCAATCCACTTCATTTGAACTAAAAATCATAATTACATCTGGTCTTTTAAAAACAGTTTTAATTATGTATGTATTATAATTAATTTATGTATGTGTATAGTTTGGTGGATCGCGGAACTAATTCCTTTCAGGATATTTTTATGTATGTTAGCCTGGTTATGGACTAGAAACTGGAAATGTGAAAAAATCTGCATCTGTATTGACAAATGCAGTGCAATTTGCCAAAATCCATCTACATTTCATAAAAATACGTCTTCAATTATTATTAATTTTTGCTATATCCAATTTTTGTAGCTAATTCCCAATTGTATTTCTCCCATTTTTCTCATTCAACATACATTTCATTTACTCACATCCACAAAGCCGTACTAAAAGCAGAACGCCAAAGTACGTCCATATTAACAACCCACTACGGGACACCACTCGGAAAAACTAAAAAGACATTGAGTAATGTGAAAGTGACACATAATTGCACGAGCAAAAGTCGCTACTGGTTCCCTGTTCTTTTGTCACACTTTTGTAACTAGCACAGTGGCAACTTCGTCGCGCAAATGTTCACATACACACCACGAGAAATTAGAGCCTTGCTAATTACCTATCCCCTCTCATACCTCCACCTTCGTGTAGAGAAAAGGTACCTGCCTGTGCTGGTCTGCTATTTTGCCCACGTACAGCGTGTAATTGCAAATTATTGTAATTGGGGTAATTTTCCTTAAACAGGAGCTTAATTAACAATATTATATAGCCCTGTTGTAACTGTAACCGTAAAAGGAAACGTAGGCACACGTGGATTGTGTATATTTCGCCGGATAGAGTTAATTTGCAAATCCAGATTGGTTGTTACGTCTGTTATAGTGTCACGTAGTTATCCAATAAATTTTGTTTCTGGATTCAGTTTCCAAGTGATATTTGTATTGATATTGATATTATTATACACCATCTACACCGGGTTTCCAAATTTATGGGTTTATCATGGCAAACTTTATTGATATCGAAAGTTCAAGATCAAAATAAAGTCTCGAAGAATTTGCGTATTCGATCGATCACGTAAAATTAATTTAAAATCGACGATTCTGACATTCTAGATTTTAGGCATGACCAAACGTAACCAGAAGTGGCACTTACCTTTTGCGCAAACTTTCGGTCGCATGGAGTAAATTGATTGCCACTGTTCTTGACAACGATCCAGCGCTAAAAGGAAAGGTTCGCGTCTTGCAGTTCCGCAAACTGGCGGCAGTTTGCGGCTCCGCTCGCAGATAAAAAACGAACGTGGCAACGTCACTGTGCAAAAGTGCACCGGGAAGTTCCGAATCCACTGGACCGTGTTGTGGTCTCCGTTTATAGCATACCTAAAATGTCCATTAGAACTCTGCACACTCAGTAAAGGGGCTAAAACTTAATGAAATTAGAAAGTGCACGTCTGCATGTAATGCTCTACTCTAAAAAGAACAAAATAAGGACAGAATCTGGACGTACATTGAATGTATACTCTGCTAAGTGTAAGATAAAAAAAGCGACCATCTAAATATTCTACCAGTTTTATCGATGTGATTGTTCTTTTTTATTATCAATTTCAATCCCATTCGACTGAATTCTCAAGAAAATATGTATGTAACTCCTTAATTGAAAAAGTATTGATGTCGGACATCATCATACATATTGCATTCATTACGTACTATATTATGGTGAATCGATATTCGGCATAAGGTCATGTGTTGTCAGTGCAAATTACAGTATTGAATTGTAATTTGGTTTAGAAATAGACTCCGAAGTGGTACAGTATTTCAATATTTATAGTTTGTTAAATCATCGATTGCCATTAACTTCCTGGAACACCATCTATATTTTATACTTTTGATACACAGCGCGATAGTCGTGATTTACACCTCCATTTTCACATCATTATAAATTGTTAATGATTATTTTGACTATTATTGCCCATTAGATGTTGTAGTTGATCTATTTTAGATTGAAGATAAAAATATACATAAAATATGAGAAGAGATGTTTTTTATGGCTTATTCTTCAATACAAATTAAACAATAAAAATCCTTGCAAGAAATTTCAAAATTCTTCCATTGCAAAATCGCTTGTTGGGTTCGGAGAAGTTTTACCATCCTCAACAACCCTTCTGAAAAGTTTAAGGCATTAATCAGCTGGGGGAAGGTTTAAAACAAGAGGTTGGGAATTTTTAATTGCAAGGTCGCAGAAATGTTTTCCAGTTCCGCAACCCACCGCGCAGATAAATGTTACGAATTTCTTAAGACCCAGCCGACAGTCTTCTTCAACATTTCCAACTTTAACGGCCCGATCCTTTGTTCGTGCACTCTTAAAAGAAAAGAACAACAATCACAGCTTCCCGGGTCCCTGAATAGCTTTAGAAATTATGTATTTATTCAGAAACAAGCCCCAAAACCCCTGATTATCATTTTTTTTATACAGAAACTTCAAACTTGATGGGATACTAGTCAAAATATAAGTTAACTAAAAAGAAAGAAATAATTGGATTCTAGAAAAGCAAATTGTGATTGAATAAGCATTACGTACTTCAAATGTTGAAAAGTAAAGTATACAAATGTAACAAATTAATTTTTACACATTTTTAGTTGACAATAGCTATAACTGAGTCGCGAATTCCCCATAATTACCAAACATTCTTGTACGTCAGATACCTCGCGTACCTTACTTCCAGTTGAGCCTGCAAATGGGAATGATAAGCACGTAGACCTCGGAGATTCAAAGTTTTGAAACTATTTTAATACCCGGACGAGGAACGGCCTTAGCGCTAGACAGGTAGGGGGCAGCACGAGGGTACTATTGGATATACGACAGATTTTCTGATGCTCCTACTAGCGGTGGTGCGCGTCGTGGGGCCCAAGATATGCTAAGTAGCTCTGGGGAATCTGGTTCACCAGAGCCGGTAAGGAATTTGTTACCAGGTGGGTGCCGCCGGGAATAATTTACGACACTTTATAACCACGTTGCGTCTAAATCTGGATTGTTCTTTCAGTACACTTTTTTCTCGGCGCTCGAATGCCGCAGGTTGGGGAGAGGAAGTTGTTCCTGTGTAACCGAAAAATTGGTTTCCGGGGAAATCGTTTGGAACTAACGTTTGTTTTTTCTTTTTCGAAGATTTATAACTATCTACATTTTGTGTGTTCGTGCTGGTATAAATGATTAAATGCGTTTCTTTCTTCTCAAACCACAAATATAAAGTTTTGTATGTTTATCTCTAAATGAGAAAAAGAAATCTAGCTTCATAATTTCTAAAAGTGTTGCATAAATGTACCTTCACTATGTTGATAAATGAGTATTGTAGTATAACATCAACACACAGTTGGCAAACTGTATTACTGCTCGGTCTGTCTTGAAATCGTTCTTCAATTTCATTAGTTTCTATCTCCATATCAAAAACAATTCACAGGAGACATAATAAATGTCACGCAAGTTGACAGCAAGAATTGGGGGGTCTACTTCAGGGAATAGCTGTCACTGGGGAAATTAGAATTAAGGACTTCGCGGAGACTTGATCCACCAACGAAACGGACGAGAGAAAATATTACGTTTGTTGTCGTGGACCTTTAATAAAATGTCCCTTCGCGAGCGGCACTTCACTTAATAAATACTCTCTAATGAAATTCTTGTATCTTAGTCTTAACTCCAGCGAAAGAAATTATTTTAGTATAATTAAACCTAGTTCTTGTTAAACCTAAATCGATGACGAAGAATTCTTTCAGGATTTTATATGAGGAAAGGTTTTAGTTAGATCTCAGCGGACGAAGGTATGAATCATTTATCTTGCACGAGGTTTATAAATTGCATTTTAATGGGCATGGATCTTGATATCAATTTGTCATTATATAACGGCTGTGGCGTTTCTGCTAAATTACACAATTGGGTTACTAAACGCCAACCGCAGTGTTTGCCAGAATTACCACATGCTGAATAATTACGGCTAATTATCTGAGGCTGATGTAAATACGGCAATTGGTCGAAATTTCGCTGACAATGGATCATTGAATGTGCAAATATAGTGTGTTTTCTTAACCCCTATCTGTATTACCATGATGCAGTATTTATTCATTCAGTGTTTCAGTACGAGTGGGGTTCTGCGACACGGATCGGCCGAAATATGCTGCGGCTGCTCAGCTGGTTGGTGCATAGCAACGTGCAATTTGCAAAAATCGAAACCGCCGCAAATTGAACATCGCACAAAGTGGTAAAACATGAAAAGTGAGAGAGGCGGCGTGGCGCCGGCGGGTTGGCGGAGACCGACTCTGAAATGATTACAGAGGCTGCACCACAACTCCCTTTCGGAAAGCTCGTCAAGCGTTGGCGCAATTTTTAATGCTCCCCTTTGAAAATCGATATCCCATATCCATCCCCAACTCTTCTTGTTGCAATAAAAAACCCGACTGGCGTTAAAACTCCCTAATGGTGCCCGCAATATGTTCCATGTCGAAAATACTTCGTAAAACTTGTAATAGTTTCGCGTCTTTATAACAGCTTTCGCCCCACGCTATTGTTTTCTTCCGATACAACTGCTATCGTTTAAGTTTTTCTCCAAACACCAACTACGTGAACTTTTTAGCTCTCCTGGTTATCTGAAGGGCGATTTGTCCTCGGAACGCCTTACAACAGGATATATCGCTGAAGCATCGATATAAAACAACTGCGAGGGTGATAACAGGGTTTTCAAGTTTAGATGAAGAGACATTGTTGCATTTAGGGGGGCCTTTTTATCAAAACTGTGAAAGCACTCGTAACTTTGATCGCTACAGGAAGACAAAGATTTTAAATTTTGGGTTTTGCTTTCTTGAAGGTATCTTGTAGAGAATGTAGAGAATGGGGATGTAACTATATAAGAATTTTAAGAATCTTAGAAAGCAAATTCAACTTATTTAATTTCCTTAATTGTACGACATGACTTACAAACAAACGTAAAACTTACGAGTGTAGATTTAGTTAAATTCCTTCAAGATAAGTGGTGGGGATAAGATAAAATATACCAAGTCGTCGAAAGTTAGGTACGACTCAAAATTAAGGCTAAGTAGTTTAATTAAATGGAGATCATAAAGCTTAAGAGTTGTGTTCTTCTTGGAGATTTCTCCCCTAACTTTTAAATTAAAGCTTTTACTTTTATGACGTACACTTTCAGAGACATCTTCTGTGTGTAATGTTATTTGTGAGACCCATAGTAAGTAGTAGATAATTTAAGAGAGATATACATACATATCTACTTAAGTTTTACATTCTAAAGCTGTTTTCAGAATCCGTATCAGTTCTGAATCGTACCTTCCATGTATTGTATGGGAGGTACAATTTAGAACTGTATTAAATGGGAAAACTCGTTGTGATGTTTTGTGACTGGCACGAAACTCCAATTACCAAACTGTCAGAAACCGTTGACATGAAATTGTTTCCAATGCCTAAAATGTACTAGTTCCTTGACAGTTTGTAAGTTGCGCTAATTAAAAGTCGTTGCATTTCGGATTTTTGTAAATCATGTGCAAATAAGAGTAGCAAATAAGATAACTTATTTACAAATAAAATAATGTATATATATATCTACATTACATACCTGTTAGTAATTTCATTCTAGCCTGATCCTGCTCATCCACTATTAATGTAACACATTGTGACAAACTGCACTGATATAAATAATAGGTATTACATATGTTATGTTATATAATAGCCAAGCGGAAATTTATAAACGAATAAATTATATTTTATATCAGATCCCGGAGTAGCAATTAAAATACTTGATAATAATAATCTTAGCACATATATTATGATTTATTCTTGCTCAGTTAAATGTTACAACGAATAAAGGATGTCTGGTGTATTAGAAGCTTCTGATGTTTCGTTTATTTGATATGTTTCAAACTTTGGATTCATACTATATGCGATCTGAACTTTTAAGCTAAGATACTTTCATGTCAGTTCCCACTTCCGCTCACCAGAACTCGACATCAACATTGTTATTTTAATGGAAGGCTGAATTTTTTGGTAAAGCTCGAATTACAAGTAAAAAGATTTTCATGAGGTTTCCCTGTATGTCAAATATTTTTTTGTTATTTTGATTTTTGGTGTAATGTTTATACTTTCGAGATTAAGGGCAAAGTTGAATATTTCGGTTATTATTAAAGCTAACACTTTCATATTTGATGGGCGCCTACCCCAAATAAGATCTGTTAATTAATGAACTCATTCTCTTCGTAGCTGTCTTACTGTTACGTCCTGAAGATGCCTCTTGCAAGAGAGTGCGAAACGTTGACTACTTTATCGTCGTTGACGCGGTTTTCTCCCGGAAATCTAGAATTTAGATTAATTCAAACTTAAACAAGGAGCAACACTGCCTCACCCTTTACGGACATAATCAAAGAGAGAAGGCAGTATATTGAATCAGTATATTCAATCAGTATATTGAATCTTAAACCTAGTGTTTTATATACTTTGAATTACGTTCTCTTTATTCTTTTTTATGGAGGTCTATTGTAAGAGTCTTGTTTTACTTCACTGTCTGTAATCTTGTTTTTGATTTCAAGTCTGAAAACATCTACAAAGAGATCAGCTGTTGTCATGATAAAGCTAACATTTTTGTAAAAGCAATCTCCTTGTAGCTCCTCGTACTAATAATAATAAATTTTAACAAGGAGAAAAACAAAGAAATATCATCCGATCGATAACAATCCCTGCCGTTTGCCATCACAGATGAAAAAGAGCGACAGCCGGTCTGGCGCCTTGTCGTGACGTTGCGAAAGTAAGGAGGCGGCGGTCACCTCACCCTCATCCACCCCAGATAAGAAGCGAGGCCTCCTTGATGATGTGATGCTCCGTCTCCCGCGGTTTGTTCTGGATCGGCCTGCGGTGGACAAACCGCAGTTTCCCGCCGAATACACTCGCTACTCCATTAGAGAAGGCGCTTAATTTAATTATAATCGGCATTCGGCAGCGTTAACTCGCACAAATATTTAATGTAGCCATCGAGCTTTACGCGGATTTATTTATTGCTCCCATTTGTATTATTGTGCATAATGCAGACATGTGGGATTAGGTAATGTTCATCGCCATTTATGATTTTAATGACGATACTCATTGGATGTTGGAGATTCGGTATTTCGAATTGATAAGAGTAATTTTGTAATGCAATAATTATTAACTGGGGGGATATTGAATTTCGGTTTATACTATTTAATTCAAAAAAATAAACTGGTTTATTGGATGCTATATTTTACTAGTGTAATGTAGAAGCATCGGTTAATTATAAAAGCTTCTTCTTTTGCTGCATTACAACACCTTTTTCAGGAAGTAGTTAACACAATATCTAGCTGCCAAAACTATGATAACACAAGGGAACAGAAGTCCCACAACCAGAACAATGATCACATTTTTGTTGACCTAAGATCACAGATTGTTCAAAATATTACGAATCAACAAGCTTTTTATGTTATATATAATCAAATTACGTTATACAGACATTCTCTGCATTAAAATATGGAAAGTAATCGAAGATGTTGTAAAAATTTACCAAATAAGTTTTGTTACATCTGCGGTTGTTATGTAGTGACACATCTGAATTTACGGACGAGGTAAAAGCAGCTTACTGCTGCTATTTTGGATTTAGAATTGGAGATTTGGAAAAGCCATGGACACCTAATATATGTTGTATTGCCTGCTAGATCGGACTTTTAAAGTGGATGAAAGGGAAGCAAACGAAAATACCGTTTGCGGTTCCCATATAACGAGAGACTTCCAATCATGTAGATGATTGCTATTTTTGCACGATAAGCGTCTTCGGATATTCGAAGAAGGATAAGGATAACATAAAATATCCAAATTTGCCATCAGCATTGCGACCTATCCCCCATGAAGAGAACCATCTTCTTCCAAGTGCACCATCCACTCATTATCTTCGATTTTTGGCACAGAAGAAATTTGGCCTGTTTGGAAAACTTGCCTGATTTGACAGATTGTCTGAAATCACTCTATCATATCAGGCAAGTCCTGAAGATTCACCATTTGATCTTTCAGGAAAACCTCACCTTAAAAACCAGTGCGAACTGAATGATTTGGTTAAAGACAGGTTTATCAAAAGAAAAAGCCGGGTTATTGGGTTCTAGGCTGCAGGAATGGAATCTTTTAGCACGAGGTGTGACAGTGTCTTCATTTACAAAACGTAACGAGCATTTTAAAGCATATTTTAAAGTGGAAGGATCTTTACGTGTATGTCACGACGTTGAGGGTCTTATGAACGAGTTTGATATTCGCCACGATCCTTCTGAATGGTGGCTTTTTATCGATTCATCAAAATACAGCTTGAAGGAAGTACTTTTACATATTCTTTGAATTATATTATTTGTTAAGTGATTTTGTTGCAGTTTTCTAAGGTTTTTAAAGTATCTCTATATCTGTAACTCTAGACCTGTTACAATAAATCCACTTTCAGATTCTAGTTATGTAAGGCAAAAATAATCTAGAACAAATATTTTTTTGTTGTATCTGGAAGGACATTCGTTTTCTTGTGTAATTAAAGCAAAGACTGTGCTGACAATTACAGTAACAATATTGGTATTGTCAAATATTACGAGAGGTATATTGGAAATATTTGTTACTAATTTGGGCAAATTACGACATTATTTTGGCTTTTTTAGATAGTAATTTTTATTTGATCTGAGTGCCAAAACTACCATAGATTCAGTAAGTTGAGAGCTTTCAAAAAATGTGTCGCTCATTAAAATCGGTTGCCAAAAAAAGCCGAAAGTTGTAGATAACTTCTTCCCAGTCCAGTAATAAAGTAATTTCGAATCAGCACACAAATAACCTGCTCCTTCGACATATACTAGTTAGTATGTTCCTTCCACTTTACCACGAACAAAACAACATAAATAATGGCCGCAATAAATCATCTCATTTGAAGTAGAAGGCAAGGCGAGAAGCATCGACCATCTTCAGAAATTCTAATGAATACGTCAGTTCGACGACGCTTGAGCGATTCGGTACAATGCGCTGTGAATACGGGTCGATACCGGATATAATTAGAAAATAGATTGGGCCGTCGCGCCTCCTCCAGCTGAATGCGTTCAGTATTCATGACTCACATCACAACAAACAATATGGGATGTCTTACGCAGGTCAAACGTGTCTTTCTTCTCTATCCTTCGTCTACATCAATCATTTTCTAAGGAGTTTCTATTTGCCAGATATGGCATAGTTCCTCTGACAATAGATACGTAATAGTGGTCCTAAAATATATTTCTTAAACTATTTAATTATTAAATAGTTCGTACAAACAAAATATACTAATCGAATGCACTTTTCCTTTGAAAAAAGTTCACTTAATGGAAATACCTAAACCACCCCATTGATCAACAAACCTTTTACAACATTACCCTACCTAAAAACTAAATCACATATTTGTCATTCCTAGGAGTTTTACGGGGGTCCACACGCAATGGAAAGCGTTAATACTCCAGTTTCATAAGCGAAAGCGGTTGTAAATTTATGCAAAGTTGAACCCTTATCTTTTAGAGTTCACATAAAAATTTCCAACAATGGTAATGCTCCACCTGATACGACGCAGTTTACGCCGTTCTACCGTAACGTCTACCTGTTAAAAACGGAGTCGTAACAACAGCGTAATAATATTTAATATTTACTGTTGCTATTTTTCGGTGGGCGGGATGTATTACTGCACGTACTTGCTCATTTCGAATGCAAAATGGTGTTTTGTAGGGCGAATCAGTTTATAAAATTACCTTCTGTTTCAGATTAATCGACCAAAATGGCGGCGTTCGTGGCGAAGCAAATGGTTGGCAACAAATTGAATGCTGTTAAAGGTAAATTACATTTTATACTACACATTTTAATTTCAGTTCTATATTTTATCTAGGGTCAATTAACTTTTTATAATTTATTTACGCCCGTTTATGTACTGCGTATAATCATAAAATTGAACAGAGTTTGTGGTTTTTTTGGAATATGTGCACTTCCTGGTTTCAATGTTTTGATGGTGATAAATTAGTTTAACGCTGAAAGCGTTCTTTTGTATAAAAATACTGTTGTAAATTCATTTATTGATATAATTGCCTGAATATATTGAATATACGGGAAGTAATGTTTTGTGATATCCCAAATTTTATAATTAAATATTTATTCACGTGTTACATGCGATTTTAATTCATTGTTATTTTTAATCATATTTACAACAATATTTTTTATATTTTATTAATTACAAGATTATAAAAAAATCTGATTCACATTTTCTCTTTGACAATACCGGACTTTGCCGAGCTTTAGCGTGTTTTTATATTTGAGTGAAAATGAGCTGAACTAGTTTTGAGAAAACCCATATTGTAGGAAGTCAAAATGGCGGGAACAACCGCGACTCCCTAACATGGTAGCATTTGGCCGAGCGCGGTTTAAGGGCTTTAATCACTGGTCAAAAAAACTAACTGGGTTCTTTTTCTTGAACTTTGTAGACACATTTTCTGACTACTAACTGACGCGTTTAAGTATTTAACATTTAATAAGGGCTGATAAAGCAAGACTACTCAAATGAAACGAAACACTTATCAAAACAATAACATCTATTAACAATAATAATCAACAATCCCCTTTGATAGGTTACATAGTTAAATAAATGAAGCTTTGAACATATTGACGTTTAAATTAAACCTAGGAGTTAATTTGGACAGACCTTTTAGCTGAGATACCAATAAACAATTCTAATTTAAAATGAAATGCGAGACAAGTTGAAAAGACTTACCAGGACAATACACATATTTTTAAGTGCCTAGCGCACTGTACAACAACTTTACTTCCTGATGGTCGAACGAGAAGAAGGAAGAAGGCTCCCTTGCCTAGGTCAACCCGAAGGCACGCAAGCATTTCTCCTTAGCCAATGACAACGCGTCAAATTTAAACTTATAAACATGCGGTCAAATCCTCAGTAAATCAGATGTTCAACTGAACAACACCAAAACTTTGACATTCTCGAATATTCTATACTGTCTATACCTCGACTAATCACTTATCAATAATTAATAATTAATCACTTATCTTAATAAATAAACAATGGGTTTCCGACCCATTACAATATTTCTCTATTCTCTTGAGCTGACGAAACCAACCTTTTTCCTGCGACGTCAGTTTTCATAATCAATTTTGGTAGACTATGATTATGAAGTACTCGTCGTATAATTAGTTTGTTTGAATTGACTCCATGCAATCAAAACTATAGTATAAGTTAAATTATTTTAATTTAAACCTCAATACAAAAACATGTTTGCTTTTCCTGCGGCTAGCAAATATAGCATGTTTCAGATCTTTAGAGAAAACAAAACCTCTTCCAATTGAGACACACTTTTTGATGAGTATATTTGAAATAAATTAAAAAAAAACATGCTGGTTTATAATGGGATGACCCAATATCTTCTCAATTGAAGAGTTGTAAATCGAAAGGGTCTAAGTGCCATTTTTATGTTTTTTTTTGAGGTTTTTGTGTGGATAGGTTCTACAGGACACCTGAGTAACAATCAAAAGGATCTATGTCAATATCAATTCGGGTTTAGTCCGTACAACGGTCAAAAGATGGCACGGCATGGCAAAAAGTGCCATGGGACGTCTTTAACTCGCTCACCCACCAGTTCACAGTATTCATCAAAGCACCGCATGGGCGGCATGGCGCATATACAAAGAGATAAGCTAGAAGACCTAAAGAACATGAGTTTGCTTAATACTGAATTAAGTGTCGTAATTAAATTTTTATTTACATAACCAATAAAAAATACCTTGTATTCTTGTTAATATATCACTATTATTGAAGTATAAGAGTAGATAAGACGCTTAATTTGGTAAAATACCTGATTTATGATTTCTAAATTTCTGGGAGGAAAAGACGCCAATGACGATAAAGTTTTCAACGTTTTGCACTGTGTTGCAGGAGGTATCTTCAGGACGTAGCATTAAGAGAGCTACGACGAGAAGAGAAGAGATTCCCTTCGTAGCTCTCTTACTGTTACGTCCTGAAGATGCTTATTGCAACATGTGTGCAAAAGACGTCGCACAACCAAAGGTGCAACTCTGCTGCTAATTAATATAAATTCATGACGCAATTTTTGGCATCACGACTGTCGTGCTTCAAAAGTCGCTTGTCTGGCCATATCCTAATTGATTCAGTTTGACATATATTTAGTGCTACTATTTATCAAACTTATTATAGTGACCGAGTTTACCCGAAATTTACGGCATCTATCGGTAGAACTATTACAAAAACTGTCCACGTGCAATAAATAAATGTCTGATCCGCGCTACTTCCATCCCTGATGTTTTGCATTCATTTTAGCAATACGTCTCAGGCTGTATACACTTTCGCTTTCTGCAAATGACGTAATATAATAATCTGATGGGTTTATGTTGAGTACTGACTATGTACGCCGTCGTTAGGGGTTTGTTTTCCCATTCGAACAAACCGCCTTGCTTCGTATGAGGAAATAAAGCCGGTGAGCCCGTGTGCTTTCGCGATGCGACGTGTGTCTTAAAGAACTCTCCATATCGTTAGAAATACATAGCATTTTGTAGATTCCGTAGTGCGAGGTTTCGCCGCAATTATAGACGATTATCCATTCTATTCTGAGACGTAATCCCTCACCTAGAGACCGCCTTCTATGTAAATAAAAGAATTTCCATATTTATGAGGGTTGTGGGAAAAGCGGATAACAGTCCGGTCGTGCAGGTATTTGCAGTTAATTTATATCCCAGACCCTTAATGTACCTTAATCAGCAGCAATTTACCAAAGTATGTTCCAAAGTCCTAAATGGTACCCATGAGTTTTCGTCCTTGCTTTGGAAAGAGCCTTCTCCACACATTTTACCTCTGACCACCTTCGTACGAAAAGGGTCGCACTATTACCTCAGTCAGGGCCAATGCAGTTTTACTAAAGGCGTCCACTTATAGAAGCAATTGCCGGCGAAAGAGTGGAAAGAAGAAGGGAGAAAGGTCCTCCGAGTGCGGAAAGAAGTGGAGGGCCGTTCTCTAGTGCTGTGCACTCCCAATCCGACTGGAAAATGGAAAATTATGTCACTCGAAAAGTGGCCGTTACCGTTGGAAATGGTAGTTGTAAGAATACCGACGATAAGCGGTTCAAATGCGGAACGTTTCTCTTTTTTTTTTGTTCTCTCTTTTCTTTCTTCGTCACTTTTGCTGGAAACGACAAAAAATGTTTGATGTAAGGAAAGTAATAACCGGGAACGGTGGGTCGGAAATCACCAATTTGTGGAATGCATACTCACAAGAAGATAAAAAACTGAAAAATAATTTGTTCGTAAAAACATACGTATCAGAAGCTGTTTAACTTAAACTGTGTAGCTGGTGTTTCTTGTACATATAGAGTAGTTTAACAACTTATCATATAGAGTTTAATACTGGGTTTAATACTGACTAATACGACGGATGCAAAATTTTTCTCCGGAATCTGTGTTGGTATTAGATAAAGCAAGTTGTCATAACGTTATCATTATGAAATGCGTTATTCTCTGCATGGGTGTTCTTGCAACTTTACATGCCTGTTATAGACACGTTTGCAACTTTATAACTCCTATTGTGAATGTAGTTTACAGAATAACAGCTGGTACAAAAAGCAAACAAATAAATGTAGCCTCATAGACAATCGGAAATTTCAAAGAATTTTTCAATAATTTTATTTTTGACTATTAATCACTACAACTTAGAATTTCACGCTATGCAATGTCTTTCTCAGAAAACATTTTAGGAATGCATTCCAATCTCTCAAACAATCTACGCCACTGAATGAAAACTAGCTGTTACGCGTTAACAGTATGTAATTTTACGGTAGTTATACAACTTAGTTCACAACAACTTTACTCAACTCTTTGTCCAAGTAAAAATCCAGTTAAATTGATAAAAAATGTCTAAGAGTGTGTTATCTTTCCTTCCTATTGTCTATAGTAATGTTTTGCATGTTGTTATACAGAAGAAAACTAACAATATAATCCAACCGCCGTATTGCAAACAAATCGAAACAGTAATTTTCACAGCACGACAATTTTATAGCGTGTTTTAAAACCGTTCCTGGCGCGCGGTCGGCTCTCGGCAAGACAGTTAAATTTATAATTAACATTTCGCGAAAACCCGTTTTCCGGGTCTCTTTACACAAGAATTACCTACAGCTAAATGGCTTTAGTTTGCAACGTGCCCTGGCTTCCTCCCCCATTAGTTTTTGCGACCCTGCGGGAGGCCTATTGTTTTCCCACAAACCTGGTCGCAAGTACGCGCTTCGGGACCGCAATTTATAGTTTTGACGTCCGACCGACTGAAAACTCGAACCGTTATTTCGGTTACCGACCGCTAGAGGCGCGGCGCGCGTCGACCGCCTCCTACTGTCAAATAAAATCCGAACTTTATGGTGATTTGTGTAAGTGAATTAATTCGAGTGGTAGAATGGGGGCGGGTATGGAGGAGGCGGGGGTGGCAACTGTCGTGTCGCCTGACTAATGTGACGCGGAAAACTTGTCTAATTGAATGTAACAAATTCGAGCGGCGTACTTTGAACGCAAAATGAGATTTGGTCGTGAATCACTCCGTATAACGTTAAGTTTAATGTGTGGAATTTATGTGCGGAGGAGACAATGAAACACCCTTAATTCTAAAATAGACTAGATATCGTTTTATTGCTATGAGTTCTTTTATAGGCTTTTGGGTTTATGTACTCCTAAGCATGAATAGGATGAATAGTATAGACAATTTCGTTATTGTTTGAGGTAGAATTTTGAAGAAGGAAAGATAAATAGATAATTTATTAATTAAAATTCATACTATACTCATTTATTCATTGCTAACGTTCCAAAGCAGCAACTGTACCATCAAATAAAATTATATTGCTTCGTACATTTCCTCCATTTGCCTTAACTAGAAATTTTACTGGGCAGTCATTTTAGATAAAAGCCTTCTTATGCGGAGCTCTTCGCCGCTGGTGGAAGAGGCGTCGGCCAAAGGAGTGTCGATAAATTGCTAAAGACCAGTCGCTAAGTGCTTTATTAGAAAATCAATGTCCCCTTTACTGTCGCGTGTTCATCTCTTCTCCTGCGCTGGGGACACTCAGCCAAATTGTATTTGCCTTTCTTATTGACAACTTTTCCCAGCCATTTGTTCGCAAGTCGCATAGAAAATTCAAGTGCGCGACCGTACCCGATAAAAAAATCTCTCTCCCTCTGTGGCAGCGGAAAAACTTTCCCAGAGACGAGGCGAGTTTCGGGGTTGCAATTTTCCGACATGAAAAATTTTAGTACGCCGTATTGAAAAACGAGCAGCGCCTACTGGGAGGAGGGTGTTGAAGGGAGTAAAGGGTGCGCATTTATTGCCTATACATCAAACAAAAAACGGATGGAGGTCGACGCCACGCCGCACTGTACGTAAACAAGAAAACCATCTCAAGATGAAAGTGGAGAAAATTCCTCCGTGGCTGGGGACTGACATATTTACTCTTGCATAAGAGCATGTTGAAACGGCAATAAAGGGAATATCTTCATGACAATATTACTGTGTATGGTAGAAAATGGTTACTGGATATAAAATGTGATCCCTTTGGCGAAAATGAGTTACGAGTGTGTCCTGGTCGAGGAAAATTTACAGAAGCTAATGAAAGAAGCACATAAATAAACTGGAATAAGAAATATATCACTGTAAACGGTTTTTTTTGGAAGGCATCGAACATACATACACCACATCATTGCTTTTATGTCGATTTGTGTCCTTGGAACGCCTAAATGTGTAAAAATTTTACTGCAAAACAAAAATCCCAGTACAATACCTCTTGTAAGATATTAGCAGTCGGAAAAAAAATCCGTTCCGTGGTATCGCGATGGTAATAGTACACAGCACCCTAGAGATGTTTTCCAATCCAAGAATTTTACCCTAGAATCTAACCGAACGATGCGCTGATGCCTTCAAATCAAATCGTCGGCACACTTCTACCGCAAGTGGACCATAAAAGATGTTACACATAATAGCGTATAGAATTCAGCTCCCGAAGTAACTGAATACGACCCACCGTGCATACGGACACACATACGTTCCACCGTATAGGAGTTGATATCGCGTACGAAACCATAGGAACGAGATAATACTGCAACGTCTGCATCATAAAGTTTCCGTCGTGCATTTTATGAAGTCCGCAGCAGCGGCAGACCAGGGATTTGCAAGTAATATCAGTTACGTGTTTGTGTACCGACAAGCCGCTCGTTAATAGATGCACACGGCACAACCCGGCATAAACTGAATAATACAATCAGCGCCACGAGCGGCAGGAATCGCAAAGGCCTAGGGACTGACAACTTTAGTTCACTTTCAGGCCACTCTGTCATCTACTTACTACTTTACGTAGTACCGATTAACCAGCGATTTGCAAATATAAATGATATATTATAAACAATGTATTATACACAAGAACAAAGTACAATGTAAAACTTTACATTATTTGTTTAAATGAAATTAATAATTTGCATTATAATATCTAAACAATATTCAACCGATAAACACACCCAAGAAGTTGCCATAAAGAAGACGGGGAAAGTACCCCAATGTTGATATTATGTCACCCTACCACATGATACACCAAGCCACTTTACAACATTTATATTTAAGTGTACGAGAAACGCGTGTCAATACACATTCAACGTCGATCTCAACGGTACATTGCCAACGGTGTACGTGCCCGCTTAAACCGATTCCGGCAACGTTCGCAACCCCATCCCCCACCTATGACGGCTGGGGTAGGCGCCTTAACGGTTATATCAATTTCTTTTCGGCTCTGGTCCGTGAAATCGAAAGCGTTCGCTACGAGATGTACGGCGAACGAAACCGGAATACTACCGGATCGAAACGCTTACATACCGTCATCGTCCTAGTAGGAAGGGTATTTTACAGATTGAACTATTTATCACAGTTTGGGTTAACTTTTATGAAGATTACGTAACATATGTTAAATTGTTTCTGCTGAAAGTGAAACATTTTGATCTAATATTCTAAACGATTAAGGGTCGGTGTTATAAAGAGCAATAACTTGATAACACCAACCCTTAGGTCGGTGTTATCAAGTTCATTATGCCAGAAATAACTCCCTGTATACGATAAAGCATAGACATTGTCTTATACCTAACCTCTTCAGGGACAGATAGGTCCTTGTTTTTAATCATTTTAACCATTTTGACTATTCTACACAGAGGAAAAAATTTATTCGATACAACACGAATATCTTTGAGTGAAGAATATGACTTGTTTCAATATACCTACGCAGAAAGATCATTTAGTTGCTTTTTTTGCTCAGAATCCTTGTAAGTCACCCATGAAATAAAACACTTATGCATAGATGTAAACAAACAATATACGAACAATCAATCGTCGAACTTATATAACAGCGATATGTGACAAAAGTCGTGAGAAAATGTTGGCGCCATCTATAAAGTAATTGCACAATTTTCTATGTATCTCTCAGAGTAAGAATCTTGGGTCACGAACCTATTTTTTTTTTTTTTTTTTTTTTTTTTTTTCGTTGAGGCATATACACTTTTCGTCCAACGAAATATTTTTGTTGTGTAAGACGGACGTCTACTTTTATATTAAAGAATAACTTTTTCTTCGTCAGAGAAAAATATACTTAACATAAACATACTAAATTCTTAAATCGTAAGAATAAGTATCTTATTAGAATAAAATATTATTTGGATAAAAAATCCTCTTCATGCTACACTATATACGCAAGAATTTTTCTTGATATACAAGAATAGAGTTTTCCCTGTGTACGTTGAAGAACCACCTTTATTAGATTTTCAAATAGGTATATTTTTGACTTGTGGTTATACATGCATAAGAAATATTGAAATAGTCTCAAATCGATATTGAATATATATCATCATAATCTGTGTCACGATCGGAATACTTCTGCACAGATTTACGGCCAACGAAACCATACATCATCCACGCCCGATAATCCCGGTAATCTATTCCAAAAGAAAAACGCCGTTCCGCGGGCTGTACGTGCAGGGCGACCGAACCGACCAACAGTTCGATTTTCAATCAAACAGAACCCTAGTTCGATACCATGCTATATCTGCTCAGTCATTCGGGTGTACACAATGCGCTGGTAGATCCTTCTTACTGCAAATGCAGTCGACATTCTTCCTAAATGTTACGACAACCGTTTCGATCTTCATTCACGTACCGAACAATCCGGTTACTTCAGTCGTCTCAGCCGGCAACATGCTCGGGCACGTCAAGTGCAGCTTACGTCGACGACAACCGACAGTCGGATTGACTTTGGCACGATATTGCGGAGATTTGAATACAAATTGTTACATTATCAACGGCGACATTACCGCCATCAATACTTACTTGCAGTAGGTGCAGTACCCGTTTGAAATGCGCCGATCGTTACGCATTCTGATCGACCAATAAAGCGAGATTTGAGATGTTAGATTTGGCGGAAGCGACGGGTTCTATGTGTCCAAACTGTAAAATAGCTACAGAGGATATGTATGCCGGGTGAAATTGGTATCGATATATTACTATTCAATTGTTACAGATTTAAATTTATACGGGTTGGAATTCTTAAGAATTGCTAAGATATATAGGTTATGTTAAACTCAACTTAATTCAGTCTCTCAAAGGACTTCGGAAATTTCTTCTTTCTGTTGTCTAGATAAGTCAGAGGTTTACCCAAGCATATTGTGTCCGATAACAAACCATTCACAATATGTACATTATACTCAATACAATATTGGCTAATAGGGATTCAGCCGTCAAACTATCCTTGTTACAATGCCACTAATCATACAGCACACAGCCGGGAGCGCATTGTATGCCAATTTACGCAATATATGATGATACACCAGCATGCACCGCAATTTCACTGCAGTGCGCAAGTTTTTACCGATGACCACAACAACGTAACTAGAAAATTACAATTTTGGGTCGAATTTTTCATTTGAGATACTTAACATCAAACCGTTGACAATCTATGTAGATTTTTGTTGATCGCTGAGTGTCCTGGTATCCACATCAGTGATACAAATGGCAACTATAGAACATACAAATATAAAATGGAAAAAATATTATATTCTTTGAAATTATAGTAGTAAAACGAATCCAGAGATTTCGGGCCCAACTGATCCACAGAGTGTCACACAAAAGCAAAGCTAATTAATGTTTCAAAACATCACAGCTAAAATGAGTTGCAGAGGTACATGACATTCAGTTCATAGTCTGCTGAAAGAAGTATCAAAATAAAGATAACAAAAGTTACAGGAGTTCTTATTTTCAACTTCGCATTACTTTCTGTACTTTCTTTACTTTTTGTACTTTTGTACTTTCTGAACTACATTGGCTTATATTAATAGTACTTACCACTTCCATAGGCTTGTCATCTGACAAACTTTGTGGTTTAGTCTTTGACATATGTACTGTTTACAATCATTCAGATAATGGAATGAACAAAAAAGTTTTGGATCGAAACGCTTACATACCGTCATCGTCCTAGTAGGAAGGGTGTTTCACAGATTGAACTATTTATCACAATTTTGGTTAACTTTTATGAAGATTATGTAACATATGTTAAATTGTTTCTGCTGAAAGTGAAACATTTTGATCTAATATTCTAAACGATTAAGGGTCGGTGTTATAAAGAGCAATAACTTGATAACACCAACCCTTAGGTCGGTGTTATCAAGTTCATTATGCCAGAAATAACTCCCTGTATACGATAAAGCATAGACATTGTTTTATACCTAACCTCTTCAGGGGCAGATAGGTCCTTGTTTTTAATCATTTTAACCATTTTGACTATTCTACACAGAGGAAAAAATTTATTCGATACAGCACGAATATCTTTGAGTGAAAAATATCACTTGTTTCTATATACCTACGCAGAAAGATCATTTGGTTGCTTTTTTTGCTCAGAATCCTTGTAAGTTACCCATGAAATAAAACACTTATGCATAGATGTAAACAAACAATATACGAACAATCAATCGTCGAACTTATATAGCGGCGATATGTGACAAAAGTCGTGAGAAACTGTTGGCGCCATCTATAAAGTAATTGCACAATTTTTTTATGTATCTCTCAGAGTAAGAATCTTGGGTCACGAACCTGTTTTTTTTTTTTTTTTTTTTTTTTTTTTTTCGTTGAAGCATATATATTTTTCGTCCAACGAAATATTTTTGTTGTGTAAGACGGACGTCTACTTTTATATTAAAGAATAACTTTTTCTTCGTCAGAGAAAAATATACTTAACATAAACATACTAAATTCTTAAATCGTAAGAATAAGTAACCGTTGAAACAACTGTATTGAAATTCTTATTAGAATAAAATATTAAAAAACCGTTGACAATCTATGTAGATTTTTGTTGATCGCTGAGTGTCCTGGTATCCACAGCAGTGATACAAATGGCTACTATAGAACATAAAAATATAAAATGGAAAAAATATTATATTCTTTGAAATTATAGTAGTAAAACGAATCCAGAGATTTCGGGCCCAACTGATCCACAGAGTGTCACACAAAGGCAACGCTAATTAATGTTTCAAACCATCAAAACATCACAGCTAAAATGAGTTGCAGAAGTAGATGACATTCAGTTCATAGTCTGCTGAAAGAAATCAAAATTCATCAAAGATAAGAAAAGTTACAGGAGTTCTTATTTTCCACTTCGCATTACTTTCTGTAGAACTACATTGGCTTATATTATTAGTACTTACAACTTTGTGGTTTAGTCTTTGACATATGTACTGTTTACAATCATTCAGATAATGGAATGAACAAAAAAGTTTTGGAAGTGTCTTTAGATAGATTCATAATTTGAGTAGACCAAATAACCTGGTTTTTATTACACTGAGAGAAAAGAAATGTAAAATCAAATAAATATATTTCTTTCAAAGAAATTTATAAAAGTGAGCTGCATGGGCTGAAAGAAATATATTATTTGACGTAAAAAGAAATAGTTTTCAAAAAGATTATGTTTGAATAAAAAAAGTAGTTTCATTAAAAATTATTGCTATGTCTACTGGCGGGGAGATGGCGCACGCGTTTTTTGAGCTTTATATAACGCTGAGCTACGGAATGCGAGCGGTATTCTGGTTACGCTTTATTTGGTAATAAGTCTAAGTAAAGTTCTTGAAACGAAATTCACTTCGTTTGAAAATATGATGTTATTGAATTTAAGTTAACTAACGTTCATACAAATACGATAGCTTTGAATTTAATAAATTTTACCAAAGAAATAATTTCTTTGCGGCAACTAAAGCTTTGTCTGCCACTATTTAACATCGACCTTTCTTTTACTTGAAGCAAGATCGTTTCATTCAATTTTTTTCTCTCTATGTACTTATCATAACAACCCCTCTTTCGACGGCGTACAAGATTATTATTGAAAATAAAACTTCAATCAAACGTAATAATTATATGTAGCATACGCAGCGGTGCGTGTTTGATTGTCTACATATCGAAACAATCTCAGACATACGGTCTCGGAATCATTGAGGTTACTGAGAGGACAGAGTATAATTAAAGTCAGTCTCCACTGTTGACATCGGTGACAACAGCAGAAACCCAGCCTGTTCAGTAGATCGATCGAATAGCATTCCGTCTCCAGTGCAAGGTTTAGTGATGCGGGTTCGTATTTGACTTGTAAAACAAGCCGGATCCGTCGAGTTCGAGTAACCGTAGTCTCCGAGAGCTGAGAGGATGCGGCGTCGGTCGGCTGTTCGGCGACCCGCAAAACGACATGGCCTCCCGACTCTAATTGGTGAAATTCAGCCTCTCCTGATCAGTGTTGCCAGATTTAGACTTTTATTATCAGTTTTGTATACCTAAGTCCAAAAGAGGCAAATCGATTTTGTCCCCTTAACCATTAAAATCGCCCACACTGCTCCAATAAATTTCAACTCACGTTCAGTATTGGTCAATTCCGCCACTGTGAAAGAAGGCGAGACGCTGAAAGCATCGCTCACTCGAACTAACTAGCAATCTACACGTATAATTACGATTGAACCTGTGCTCCATGGGCTCATCGCCCACACGCCCGCAGCACACGTCCCAGTTCATCTCCAGACCCGTCTAGCAATTATCAGAGCTGTTATCCCGAACTGCGTTATATTGTATTAAATTCTCCGCTTCGCGTTTTCATCCAATTACCACTGGCGAGAGCGATGCAGATGATGCACACCACGAAGGCAGCCATCTTGAAATCGAAGTTGGTCGGCCACCCATCTCCAACTAATTGACCTAACCCGATACCCACCCAGCCTCCTGGGAATGAAGTAGAGACACACAATAAACTCTAATTGCAGATAGAGTTGCCTAACTTCATTAGCAAGTCAGAAGCGGGATAGGCGTCTTAAAAATGCGAACCTTGGTGGAAACGCAATTAGACCGGGTCGCTGGTTCGGCTCGATGTAATTCTCCTTGCCAATCGGATGAGTCTTTGAGTTCGAGAGACGGATTGAAACTAAGGGAGAAGTTATGATTGAGTACGAGTCAAATTGGATGTCAATTTAATGACGAACTGCCGCCCGAGACGTTTTGAATAGGCGAGGAGTTGCAACGTATGGGGCGAATAAAGTAACTTAAACTGTCCGAATAAGGTGCGAAACTCGATTTGAACTGACTGCTTTATGTAGCGCTGCTGGTTGTAGACGGTGCAACGTCTGCGATGTTCCCTAGGGAGATGAATTGAGGATAAAATTGCGGATATTCATAAAATATTTTGTAAATAGCATGTTATTATTTGATACACCATTTCACGGAATTTTACGTGTTATAGAAAACTGATATAGAGCCTTATATACACACATCAGTTGAAGAGTTGTAAATCAAAAGGGTCTAAGTACCATTTTTATGTTTTTCGAAGATTTTGTGTCAATATGTTCTACAGGCCACCCTCAGTAACAAATTAACCGAGAGTTTGCTTAATACTGAATTACGTGTTTTAATTAAGTCTTTATTTACATAACCAATAAACAAATAACTTGTATTCTTGTTAATATACCTTTCTTATTGAAATATAAGAGTAGCTGATGCTTAATTTGGTAAAACACCTTATGATTTCTAAATTTCCGGAAGAAAGCCGCGTCAATGACGATAAAGACCTTTCATCGTTCATTCTAATCATTTAACTTTACGAATCATCGTAAAATAAACGTGCAGGTACTCTACCTTAATATGCACATTTTACGCCCAACAATATGCTACTCATGCAGCAGTCCTTAAACGCCCCATTAAGGAAAACATAGCCAGGACCGGTCGGACGATGCGGGCTCGTTTGATTCCTTTAAGATGAAATATGGCCGAGTCCACACGGTCTGCATATTAAAACGGTCGGATTAATGCCTAGCTCGCGCTCTAAAATAATGGCGAGCACCGGTGTTGAGCAACAAATCATATTTAATGAACAAGAAGGAGGCGATCTTTTCGCACCGTTCACCCGCGGGATCTACTGTTGAGGAATAAACATGAGATAAAATGAATAAACGATAAACGCGTTGAAATGAAACGCCCGCCTCCGCATTGCGTGAATATTTCAGTTCTGCGCCGCGCCACGCCGTCGTCGTATGCGATTCTATACGGGTAAATCTGCATTGCTTTGAAATGGTACTTTGCGAGATACGTGCGCCTTTGTAAGGAAATAATTAAATTCTACCGTGCCAACTTTGATATGTATGTTATAGATCGGGAATACTGTTTAAAGCAAAAAGCATTCCAGCAGAATTAAAGATCATGCGGAGTCAAAACCAATTTTAATTCTACTATTGTCAAGTAAAGTTTAAAGAAAATCTGGGAGACTAGAGCTTTGACGTATATTGTCTAAAGCTCAGTTTATGTACGACGCGACGTGAACGCAACGCGACGCGAACGCGACGCGAACGCCACGCGACGTGAACAGAAAACGTAAACATGAAATAACAGTGTTTATGTAACCTGAGACGCGAACGCAAGCGCAAAGTTTTTTTGTGTTAAAGGGTTGGCACTAACTCTATTGATAGTGTAGATTTTTGACTGAAGACCTGAAGTAACTAACTTCATACTAACTTGACATCCCCACCATGTTTGTTTATAGCATTTCTATTGGTTGCTGTAACCAATGCTGCCACCGTTGTGACTGAGCAGTTGTCAATTATGAGGTTATAATCGCGACTGTCACATATGGGAACGCTGTGATTGGTTAGACGCGAACATCAAGACGTGATGCAAACGCGAATAGTTTGCCTTCGCGTTGCGTGGAACATAAACCCATGTACGTGAACTGTATGATTCAACTTTTGACGTTTTGCGTTCGCGTCGCGTTGCGTTCGCGTTGCGTTCGCGTTGCGTTCGCGTTGCGTTCGCGTTGCGTTCGCGTTGCGTTCGCGTTGCGTTCGCGTTGCGTTCGCGTCGCATCGTACATAAACTGGGCTTAACAGTGCAGGCTGCGTGTCTCGACTACCACTTTACTATCTGGTCTGTAATATTGACAACCAATTAGTAATTTTTACAAAAAAACATTCACAAAAAATATATAAATTCATACCCAAAAATACTTTCCTCTCGGTTTTCCCGCTTAAAATTTTCCTCTGCCCTAATTGGTCCGAAGTGAACATTCCCAGGTGTCGCCTCGGTTCCAATATCGGCGCGATCCCGCCGCAGAATACTATCACGCCACCTAGACGGGGTCGCTCGCAGTTAAAGCGGGTCGGGTATGCGAGAATATTGGATGCGATATTACTGGGCGACCGTGCAAGATTCAATTGTTCGCATTCCATCGCGACGGCGGCATTCCGGCTGCGGCTGCAGAACGGAACACGGACCCGAGAGAGAGAGAGTGAGGGAGCGAGGGGGTAGCGCGGGGGATGCACGCCCGGGGGACGCGGTGAATTAAAGTGGAAAAATGCGGCCAAGAATTCCCATCGTCGCCATCGCGGATAACGATTTCCTTATCACGGACTTATTTCGTAGTCTTAGTTATTCCCGCGATGCGCCGGGACCGTAAGGGTGCATAAGGGGTTCCCGGAATAGGGGTTGAAATCGCTTAGGGACGGTATTCGGGTGATAAAATTAGTACCGGGGACGGTTAGGGAAGGTAATTTCTTATTTGAATGACGATTTTATTTGATATCCAATTTATTTAATGCGTTTAGATAAGCATGATTTATTGAGCTGTTTATAAAGGTGTTTAACACCTTATGCACAATTGTATGTAATGTGCTGCTATCCAAATATACTGGAGTGAATAATTCTGGTTAAATCTACGAATAACGTCTCATAAAATGTTAATTATCGTTTAGTTTCTTGTAGTATCTTCTTTCGAGGTAAACACTCGAGAGAGCCGATAAATCGTTCAATTCTTACAATCCCTGTCGAGCGAAATATCCGGAGAGAAACATCCACAAACACGCACGCACCCAATACGAATTATTTATTTAAGGGTGCGATCACAGATCCCCTGTAAATAAAATATACACCAAAAGTATCTCTGATCTATTGTGATTTATGGGGACCGAAAGTTTTATCGTTACGTGATTCGATTTCGGTATTCCGGAGTTTTTGATCGCGCTCGTCCTCTCCTCTACTTATTTCTTTCTCATTTTCCGCCACCGCGAACGAGGAGGGACGGACTACTGCAGAAGCCCGAGGGGTATTTATTATAATGTTTGATTTATTACACCTACAACGGTTGAGGCACGTTCCTGTAGGGCGTGGTCCCTATCCCACTCTCTCGAATCATATAAATCATCTCTTTACTTGTCGACTTTACTACTTTATAATAGACATTGTTCTTGCACGATCACGAACTTTTACTTAATAAAGTCCGCTCCCGCACCAACCAGATGCCACTGCACATTTTTCACGGCGATATCTTTGGGAAGTGAAACAGGAGTTGCCCTTTCCAACGATTTAAATCAAGTGAAAAATGAGGAAAACGGAGGGATTTTTGCTCATTCTTACTTTCCGGTTTTATTTAGGTGTTTTTTTTTCGGCACTTAGTGTATTTGTAAGAAGAAAAAAGTCATATGGTGGAGACTCACTATTATGTAAGACGTAAAAGAGACCCGGTCGTAAAAGTCGAAGGGCAGAATCTGCCCTATTTTATTCACTTTGATTTGATAAAACTAATCCGAAGTTTATCGTGACGAATGTCGCGTTATTTCCAATAAAGGTATAAAGGGCTGAGCTCGAACAAAAAAAAAAGACGACGACGAAGAAGAAGTTTTAACAGCGAGAATGCGAACAAAGGGATGCGAAGGGTTGGGATTCTCGTTCAGAACGATGCAGTTTTACGATTGATGCGCCTTATTTCGCCCGGACCCGGTGCGAGATCCTAAGACGTGATACTTTTACATTTAGCCTATCCAGGCTGCCTCCTATTGCTCAGATGCTAAGTTGGAGGAGTTCCATATTATTCCGGCAGCGGCTGAATGTCGTCAGGAGTGTGGACGTGACTTTTCCGATCGTGCCAATATTGAGACAAAGCGATTTTTAAGGAAATACGCTCCCGATTTACCGGGCGAGGTGTTGGAAATTTGTAATCGACAGTTCTCCAGATGCCCGATAACATCGGAAAATAAAATATTGCAGACTAAGCGAAAGAAACAACGACTTGCTCTTGTGTCGGTAAAATATGTTTTATTTGAAATGTCAGGGGTTTGCACTTGCGGAAACCACTTCATAGTTCTTACTTTCTGAAACGGCGTTGACACTATATCATATGACTAGACCAAGTCGAGAAGTCGACTTCGTTGCTTGGTGGCCAATTTTGAAGTTTAGGTTTTTTCTACTTTTGTACGCAGTAATTATCACTATGTAATTCTTATCTTTTGTAATATCAAATGTGGATTATTTGTATCACTGTAGAAAATATCGATTTTATTTAGTATTTTCTAACGGTTATTTGCTGTCCGTGGGTTATATTTCTTTTCACGCTCAACGCGCGAAAACAATTTTTTGCTAGCCGTTCTAGTTTGCCAGATGGCCGATGTAGTCGAATTTTTGAATAGTACGCCTCTAAAAAGTAAATTCGTTTTGTGAAATGGTGCTGGGTTATATTTTTATGTTCTTTTACAATTTCAACACCACAACACGTCCAAAACCACTTTTTGTTAACAGTGCCCGACTTCGAGCAAGCCAGGTGGTGCACGTGATACGTATTTTGTTGTTTACACATTTCGCATAAAAATATTTCCTAAAATCACGTTTTGTGCTAATATTAAATTGATATTGTTGTATTCCTTCTTTGGATGGAAGGGCGAGGAACACAAGGATGCGTAACTAAGTTGATTATTTTTGGCTTTATTTGATGTTGATCTTACATTCAGAATACAAAAACGTTCCTATCACTATCTTGATGTTAAACTATCAATAGACTTCTTGCTGTTGATACTACCCTTCTTGATGTTGATCTTTCATAGTCAGAATACAAAGTATTATTACTACACTTCTTGATATTGATCTTTCATAATCAGAATACAAACTGAAATAAAGGTTTCGCAGAGACCTATTTGTATAGGATGGATACGTGACTTCTAGCAGATGTCTTGCAGGTGTTTAAGACAAATAATGTTATCTATTCCTTCTAGAACAATTCTCCATGACATCTGCTGTTTCTCTATTTCCAATAAACAATAATCTTATACATAGATCACATATCGCTGATGTCTTATTATGGGGGTACGTACAACAATATACTGTATGTTCTGAGATTAACTACCCTTTCAAAGAAATATCAGAATATAATATAAAACCCGAATACAGCCCGAGTAAAAAAAAAGAAAACGATTCTGTTCTCATCTTCCCTAGCAAGTACGGATACAGATATTGCTCATTACTCTCGGCGAGGATTTTTAATTAAAAGAGGTGTTTTCTTTTACTTCAGCGCCTACGACCAAGATGAAAACCGTACGTCGAATGCACTGACGATTGTGCGCCCGCGTTTCAAAAGACTTTTTTCATAGTCGCCCTTATTTTCTCATCTTCTAGCAATGCAACGACCCCCCCCCCCCCCCCCTATTTACCCATGAATTTATTTTTCATCTTCATCTTAACAAGAGACAACCAAATATTTACACAATTTCAAAAACATACATTTCAACTATTTAGTTTTCTGACTTGAAAATTATAAACGCATTATCAAAATACATACAATTCACAACCTCAAAACATTTTCTACTACATTTCTGTGTTACTTCGTGGAGAGAATTTTATTGATACATAAATTATACAAAATATAAGCACTCGGCCTAATTTAAAGTCGCCAGATAAGCTGGCGATCTTGGCTAATGTGTTTTGTTTGCGCCTAAAGCGAATATATTTCAAGCTAATAGCGGTTTCAAAGGAAGTAAATGGCCGGCAGTTTAGGGAGTGTCATAATGAACTGATAAGAATGATTGAGTGTTATTTCGGCAGCGGTCTGATAACTCATTCTTTAATGACTCACCCATATTTTAAAGGGTGAAATTGCTACAGAAATACCAGCAAACATTCGAGAGGTTTAACTATGAATTAGTATGAAGAATTTGTCATACATTTTAATTTTTTTTTAAGGTTTTAGTCCTCATTTCTAGGAATAATGTGAAAAACTGGGAGAATAATATATTAACGTGGTATAAGCATAGACATTCTTCTTCCACTATTCCGGCGTGAATTGCTGTAGACGTTAATATATCCCGGGCAAGTTTGCAGGATAATCGTCCGCATAAATCTTGCATATCGTTCTGAATATTTAGAATGCTATCTCATATATATTCCACCTTCGTAAATTGCATTACCCCGGAAGGTCGGACAAAGCACGGTGACCCATTTTCCCCATACTTCGGACCTAACGAACCCCAGATTCCAATACAATGCCGAATGTATTTCGTTAAACTAGAATGAACCACACTTTTATTTTCCCAATTCTCGTTCACACAATCAATACAAAATTAAGCTCAATCTACTCTATACCAAATGTTTTTCACTCTCACTTAAACCTACTAAATAAATAAATACACAAGGGTACAAATTTACAACTTTCTGATACAACAAAAAAATATTTTTCAGATTATATTTGCCTTACATAACTAAAAACTGAAATTGGATTTATTGTAACAGATCTAGATTTACAGGTACAGCGATACTGAGAAAAACTGGGAAAACTGCAACAAAATCAGTTCATAAATTATATAAATTCAAAGAGTATGCATAAGTACTGCGTTCAAGCTGTATTTTGATCAATCGATAAAAAGCCACCATACAGAAGGCTCGGGTGGAATATTAAACTCGTTCATAAGACCATGAACATCGTGACATACACGTAAAGATCCTTCCATTTCAAAATATGCTTTAAAAGGCTCGTTACACTTTGTCAATGAAGACACTGTCACACCTCGTGCGAAAATATTCCATTCCTGTAGCCTAGAACCTAATAACTCGGCGTTTTCTTTGATAAGCCTAAGTCGTTAAGCAAATCATTTAGTTCGCACTGGTTTATAAGGTGGGGTGTTCTAAAACTGAAAATAGTGAATCTTCACAACTTACCTGATTTGACAGAGTGATTTCAGACACTCTGTCCAACAAGGCAAGTTTCTTCAAATAGGCGAAATTTCTTCCATATCAAAAATCGAAGATATTTTATTTATAATTATCCTTCTTCGAATATCCTTTTGCTTATCGTGTAAAAATAGCAATCATCTGCATGACTTCTTTTGCTTCCCTATCATCCTATTTAAAAGTCCGATCTAATAGAAAATACAGCATATATTAGGTGTCCATGGCTTTTCCAGATCTCCAGTTCTAAATCCAAAATAGCAGCAGTAAGCTGTTTTTACCTCTTTTTTTTCAGATGTATCTCTACATAACAACCGCACATGTAACAAAACTTATTTGGTGAATTTTTACATCTTCCTTGATCACTTCCAGTATTTTAATGCACAGAACGTCTGTATAACTTAACTTGATAAAATAACACAAAAAACTTGTTGGTTCGTAATATTTTGAACAATCTGTTATGAAAACGTTTGCACAGAAGGCTAATTCAAGCGAAATATATGACTTCAAACAATATGGATCTTAGACTTGTCACAACACTTTGATGGCTTGATCTATGAAAAGTAATGTTAGGTTATCAAAAATATATGATCCCTGTTCTGGTTGCAGGACCCTTGTTCCCTTGTGATATTATCAACAACATTTCTCTCTTGTAAATAAGAGCACTATTTTAAGAAACGTTAGTTTGTCTAAAGGTTGTTCATTTTCCTTGAGTTAGTGGTACACTTTGATCAGAATCTGTCCCATAGAAGTACATTTTGTCCTTTACTGCTCCTAGCGACGCTATTACTTGCTTCCGTTCACATGTATCTAATTTGTGAAAATTGGCGTAACAACGTGCATCACATCGTGCAAACATTTAACAGGACATATCGTGAGGAGCACAGTTTCTATGTAAATATTACGCTTAAGTGGGTACATAACATTCTAGAACGACGTAATGACGACTTTTATAACACAGCTTGCAAATACTTTTGTTCATACATAGGTATCATCATTGCATGTAGTCATAATATTTCTTGGATCGCATCTATAAATCAGTCTGTTAGATTGATATATCGCTCATGACAATCACGCTTTTTGCAATTTTACGCGTAATATGTGTCATCAGCCATCAACTCATCACATAGTGCCATCATCAAGCTTTATATGCCACACTAAGAAATTTATTATACATCTAAAGTTTTCCGAAAGCTTATGCTCAGAAGTGGACCTTCCTTTAGTACTTCTAATGCTCCATACTTAAAGTAGGCGGTATAGTTGAAGTTCTACTTCAACTATTAACAGTACAGCGTAGCGAGCGTAAAAGGAAAGAACTTACCGTGCCAGATACCTAAATGTCGGTAATGCAGGAACCTTGTACTGGAATAATTGACCTGTGAACGATCCAAATTGACGCTAGCAAAGTCAATAAACGCGGAAGGAATCAAATTAGACGTGCCTCCTCCGACACAAGAATTGCCCATCAATTTCGCACTTAACGTTAAATCCGACAAACTTATCTGTAAGTCAATTAAATATGTCCGCGCTAGTCCAAAACAGTTTATCAAATAATGCACTTAGAGTCGATAAACAACGCTCGGAGGGCTGCTCTGAACTACCCACTAAATTAGGGGTAACAGTGAGCACGCTCTTCGCGTAGATTAATGCTTTTTGCAAACAACAAACTACGAACCCTTGCACACAATATACCCTCGAAACTAAATAAACTTTATGGTAGGGAAACTGCAACGTCCAGATACGTGTTTCAAGCGGTAATTGTTTGTAACTTTCAAGGCAATGTCATTCAACACTTGAACGCGAAGTCAGCATACTGTCAAACCAAATTTAAGCAAATATTTGCTTTAAACTAATCCTTTTTTCACATCCAACTTTTGTATTTATCAAAATACTGCATACACACAAGGGCATAAAACAAGTATAAAGCAAATAGCTCATAATAGCACATAAAAGTTATTAGTATCCCTGGAAAAGACTGGTGTACTTTTAGAGCCTTAGAGCTGTGTACAGGAGCGGTTAATCGTATTTGCAGTGGAAAAGCCTTTCGTGGTTGGGGCGCGTCGGTCGGGGTGCCAAAAGGAACACGTTCATGAACAGGAAAGTTTTCAATTTGCTGCTATACGCACCAATAACTTCGACGGGCGGACGTGAATCTGTATCGCCGTCAAAATAAATCAATAAACGACGGCGTCGTTAGCTTTTTGCGAGCTGTGGGAGTTGTGCTGGTTATGTTTTCTTCTTTCTTGGATACCGCCACGCTGAAAACAAGCCAACGCCAGCATACGATGTGTTTACACAACAGATTTATTAGCTCTTGGTCGTGTTTACGCATCCTTAGTTCGAGATGTTTATCGTTGCGCTTGAGGGGGTGTCTAGTCTGAATACAATAACGGTTTTTTTTTCTCGTTTTGTTTGGCATTTACCGCAGGTTGGATTTTGCTGCAATATATGAGTTCTTGGTGAGATAAGTTGTTGTTTGCATATGTACATAAGTGTTATTATTTATGTACTTAATCTTCAGAAGTTCTTCGAATCTAGTGGTTTGGCCAGTTGATTCACTTAAGTTTGAAGATTGGTGAGAGCTACGTTGTTGCTGTTTTTCGTAGTAGCGATTTATTACGTCAAATGCAGTAAATATTTTCGTCAACAGAATCTCCAGACTCCAGACAACAATGTGACCAAAATTTAATGTATTTGTATACCATAAAAGAAATACCAAAGAGCCACATTTTGCACTAGAGTTGCTAGAAGTGGCTGAAAAAGCTGCTCAATTAGCAAAGATATAAATCTCAATAAGCCATTTCCTCCCAAGAAAACGACAACTCACGACCGCCAACGGGGAGCAATTTCCCAGCTTCGTTAATTCGCTTTTGTGGTAGTTCTCGCATTCCGGCCGACCAAAAATTTTCGCAATTTTTCATCGAATTTTCCATGCAATAACGTACGTACGGGTCGCGCAGTAGTTCCCTTGAAACCTCGGAAATGGAGCTCCGGTCTAGAATTACCGCAAACCCTGTAAACTACGTCTGCCTGCGGGCTATTTCTCGTACTCGCCCGCACACCGTTCTGCTCCGGGCTCTGGTACTGCTGACCTGCAGTTTTCCACGTCCGGGCGACGACGCTAAAATACGGTCAGCGTATTTTCCGGTAGAAAAAAAGTGCCTCCCGGTAATTAGTTAGATCGTGGCGAGTATATCCAATTAGGATCTCTGTGCCTGCTGGCACGTTAGTAATGCGATAAAGTGGAGAAGCAGCTAACTCAAGCACTAATTATAATTAATGTGCACCTCTCTTGCCTCTTAGTTATTTAATAGATAAAAATGGTAGGTACAAAGGTATGAGAATGTATGCTGCTAAAATGCTGCAATGTCTAAGTGTGACTTTAATCTGATTATTAAGCCTGGTCCACCTAGTACCTATCAAATACAGGTCATAACAATATTTTCCATAATTTATCTATTTCCTGCTTGGACACTGCTTTGATTATGATGTTTTTAAGTTGCAATTAGACTCTTCAGCTGCAGACTGTGAAGATGAGTGATACTTTTGTTGTTTGCCAAAATTGGGAGTAATTTTTGAATGAGATAACTGTTGATTTTTCTACGCCACGGGGAAGATCAAAATACATTTGACTGCTTGTTGTACTTATGTAATTATATAAGAATTGCATACAATGCATTTGTAAAGTGCTTTAGTAAAGTTGTATAAGTACTTAAGAGCTGATAATGCTTGATAAATTTACTTTATCAAAAGTCCATAAATAAGTTCTAGTGTAATGTTATTTGGTACTCAGCTGCTATAAAAGTATTAGTAGCAAAAGACTACTAAACCGTCTGTCTCAGCAGCTGTTATCGTTTAGATTGTATTATATTCACGGCTATAATCTTGATTTCTTGTTAAATCTACTGATTAAGTTTTACTAACGATGTCGTACAAATAGTCTTCTTGTACAAATAGTAATCTTGAACACTCTATTAGTAACATCATCAAACAGTGTACGAACAGTTAACACGTATATCTAACAACGAGATTCTATTATTTGATAGTCGCCATCGCAAATTACCCCGACGTTTGCGCGAACCAGTCTGCCTGAATTAACTCAATGCGCAAACCTCCCAACCCAACCCCTCTACTACTCAATCGAACCCTCAAATCCAGGTCTACCAAACTACCGCCTCGGGTCTTTTACACACCGAACGCAGGAATTAATTTCACGTTGCTCATCCGATAATACCGTTGACACTTTTCAACAGTTCGACGATTCTGGGTCCCTGTAACGCCGTGATAACTTTCCCAATACCCTTAGTATGTACCTAAACCTCCGATAAAACATGTAGGGCGCTTCACATTCTAAGCGGGAACATAATTCTTTGGGGTACCTTTCCGCATTGGTTGTCATACGTTTACAAACGTTTCGATTTTGTCGCCAAACATTGGACACGGTTCAACGGGCACACCGTGTGCAGATAGGAGATACTGGAGGTATCCAATTTATTTATGGAAAACTATTACGAGTGCTTGAAATATGGACGAAGCGCAGTACGCACAAACCATTGAGCAATTCTTGGGCTCGTGAAATGGGACGGCGGAATGGTGTTTAATCAAGTGTTGCTATGTTATATGGCGGGTAATATTTGACAAGGGGCGAGTTTTATTTCCATAAAATGTCTGCTAATCATTTTTATGTTCACTTTTTGTTAAACTATAGTCGCAGAAAGATCATTTGGTTGGTTCAAGTAAAATATAAAATTCTCAGAGTAAGAATATGATTTTCTTGATGTTCCAAGTATTACTTTTTCTTGTTTTAAGTATGAAGGAACTGCTTGAAAGGAATTACGTCTGTTTTAAGCGATATGTACGTATACTTTTGGGCCAAGAAACTGTCTGTTCGTTGAAGAATGTATATTTTTCACCCAACAAAATATTGTTGTTAATGTAAAACGAACGTCTTACTCTTTGTATATGTACAAGAATATCATTTTCTTCATCAGAGCAAAATATACTCAACATAAACATACTAAACTCTTAAGCCGGAAGAATAACTAGCTGTTGAAATAACTACATTCCTCACAATACTTGTAAGTCGCCCATGAAATAAAACACTTATGCCTAGATGTAAACAAACAATATACGAACAGTCAATGTCGTCGAACTTATATAGCGGTGATATGTGCCAAAAGACGCGAGAAACTGTTAGCGCCATCTGTAAAGTAATTGCACAACTTTCTAAATATCTCTCAGAGTAAGAATCTTGAATCAAGAAACTGTTTTTTCGTTGAAGCATATATATTTTTCGTCGAACGAAACATTTTTGTTCTTGTAAGACAAACGTCTACTTTTTTATTGAAGAATAAGTTTTTCTTCATCAGAGAAAAATATACTTAACATAAACATACTAAATTCTTAAATCGTAAGAATAACTAACCGTTGAAACAACTATATTGAAATTGTTATTAGAATAAAATATTATTTGGATAGAAAAAAATCCTCTTCGTGCTACACTATATACGCAAGAATAATTTTTCTTGATATCCAAGAACATTGTTTTCAATCAACCCAGATACTCATAAAAATCATTTATTTACTTTTACGAAGCCCGTTTCCCCTTAGAAATATTTCTCAACATGAATTCCGTTACAATTTCCATAATCCTGTCGCAGTCAATGCAAATTCTGCCTTGCATTTTCCTCGCTCACCACTTGCCTAAAAATGGGCCGCGATAATCGATACGCGAATACCGATTAGTCCTTATTTAATGTCGAAGTGCCGATTCTACGCCTTAATTCCCGGTATATCCGCAATGCCGTTCGAAGCGCTAGCAGCGAGCGAACAATATTCTACGCCGCTTGGCTTAGTACCGAAAAGGCGTCTCCCGTTTTCCCTCCGAGCACATGAAAATTTTCTCGACGGGATTACACCAATTCTATGAAGAGAAAATCCCAATTTGTGGTCCACCGCAATGAATTAGATCGATTTTGGCTTTGGAGCTAAGCGGGCCAAATTTGTAAAGGGTTGGTAACAGTTTTCGGGGAGGTTTAAGCTCGACGTGTGGAGTTTTCATGAATAGAACAATTAAATAGACCATAGATATCTTCTCAAGGGAGTTAAAACTATTTTTTTCTGTAACTATCAGTTTTCTATCATTTGGAGGGCACAAAAATCGAATATAGCAAAATAATGGCCACGTAAATACAAATAATCAAATATGTATTTTTCGTGTTGGCGTGATGTCAGGGGGTCACGATAGCGTAATCTTATTGTTATTCACCAAAAACTTGACGAAGTTATCCGTATCAGCGCACGTACAGGAAGAAGTTTATTACAAGGGGAGAGAAATTGTCCTGGCCCTGTCGTAAACACGGAAAGTTTTCTATGAACCCTGAATAAATTATAAACTCATTTTTGCGAGAGAAATACAGACCACCAAACTTGACAATCTTTTCTTAGTTCAACTCCCCAAAGGCAAGCACGGTGAATATATAATAAAATACAACTCTGTAGAAAAATTTTGATAATTCAACAATCATTCCATAGGAAAAGTAGCGGTTGTTAGATTTGGTGGAGGCGCCGGTACTATTCCACTTTAATACAATTTTGGAGTGTTTTTATGATGCCGATTCACTTTAAAGTTAAGAATAGTTGATGGAGGATTGGATTATATCGATCCTTTGTGGTGTTACTTACTTTTCAACGTAAGAAGGAGCACGCAGAATTTTCCGAGAACAATTCCACCAAAGTTACTTGACACTGCATCAAGTCTGGATTCGCTCGTGAGATGATAATATCCTTCAGAAACACGATAAACCGAATTCAAATGTCTCCGTCTCGGGGTCCTCTCTGTCTTAAGTAGACAATATGACTGGGAGTGGTGGAACCAGATCCTGACAAGTCCAGATATATTTTGAGCGCGAACAAGAATATTCACTCAGAAAGCAATGGCATCAGTTACAGCCAAACGGCGCTCACACTCCAAAGGGCACTGCAAGTAATATATATATTTGATTCCGCAATTTCAACGTAATGCTATATACATGTTTGCTGGGATATTTTCAGAGTTTTACTCAGCCAGCGCTTGTCTGAAAGTAACGGTGCGCTGAAATAAATTGAGGGTGGAAACTTATGAAAGTTATTCTTCCGAATTAATGCTTCCTAAGCACAATTCCAACTAAATATAATTCCAAATTCCGTAGCGAAATAAGCGGAACTAGATACCCAATTTCTAATCATCAAAATAACATTTTCCAGGCAATTTACAAAATATCTAAAGACAAGCTAAGTTAAGTTTGTTATTCAAAATGATCCTTCTTGAAACTCAATCCTCCCAGTACCATATTCTGCGCTCAGAAGCATGTTCTTTCAAGCAATATTTCCCTGTAAAGGCCACAGTAACAACACTCAAAATGTAAGTCCCTTATTTATTTGTGTAATGCGATTACGTTTTATACAGATGCTCCTGCCCTCTTACGTTGAATACGGTAAATACCCGGAACCATTCCGAACCGGAGAACGGATGAATGCTTTCAGTCAACCCCTAATTGCAAGATATATATTTTCAGTTGTATCCTTTCAAGAAAGTACATTCACTATAAAACTGGGTAAATATGTAAGTAGAGAGATTTGGTAGTTGTGCCGAAAGGAATTCAATGGATTTATTTATAAATAGATAAGGAAAAACTGTTGGATGGATTTTCTGCAAGTATGTAATAAAATGTAAAACATGTAAAATGTACGGATTTCTCTCAGTTGAGTCAAACTTGCGAATCACTTCTAATTTTCCGTTAAATAAAACCCCTCTACGTTTTACAGGCATTTTCAGTCCACTGAAAGTTTCCAACGGTTGCAAATATGTCAGTTATTTTATGAAATATTTCCAGCGTTTTCCACTCGCAAAAGCACCAAATAATTTCACTGCAGAGCACTACAATTTGTTGTACAATTGTACAATTTATTCGTTTTGTTGCAATGTTTTCTCCCGCTTTTATAATAAATATATTAGATTCCCATAAATGTACTTTCGTGAATGCAATATTATTAATATTTAGTTTCATGCAATTTTGTACTGTGTACTGTAAAATATTAACATTTATGTACTTGACCCCATTTTCAAACTTATGTAATATGTTATTACTATTGAAATCATATTGTGCAGTACATCAAAAAATTCATAGCCAAAAAGTAAATTTTCCACGTCTGTTAAACTATCATTAACAAATCTATGTATACCAAATAGATCCATTAGCTTCAAATACACGGTATCATTTCAATTTATTCTGCCAACTCATTGTTATTATAATGTATCCGTAATCTCGTATACACTGAACAAAGTAAATATGCGAAATTGTTGATTATTTGGACGGGAAAATGTCCATTATGGCGGCCATGTAATGCTAATGACCGCTCATCAGTAGTGAGGTATTGTTTGCAAATTAATTACAATCCATGACCCAAACACTGGATGGCAGTAATATTTAGTTAAGCCAGTAGGGCCTTCGATTGGCCGAGCGTAATGAACAAGATTGGATACACTGTACAGGGAAATTGATAAACTTTACCAACATGCAAAACCAGTTAACTCTCGTATATTGTTAAATGTAATGAAACTTAGAAGTTAGAAATTAGTATCAAACAAAATGTGTCTATACTGTAGTCAAATCAGTAACATAACCTAATAAACGGCACAGAACTCAATCTATTCGTATCGATTATCGTCAAGTGGCGCTACGGTAGGTAGAGGTAGATAACTCGCAGCCTTCTGTGGTGAATTCCGATTGATTAGGTCGGGCCAGATTAAATTGAAATTAAAACGATTACCAGCGAATCAATTCCGTGAGCGGCCAATAATGATCTTGTCAGTGAGGCACCCGATGGCAACTTCCATTGTACAACCTCTCGCAAAACCCACGTTGACGAGTCGCACACTGTAACCAGCTGAAATTGAAACGTAGTAATCGGTTTAAGCGGCCACGACTGATCAGACAAAACCCAACACCTGCCTACGCTGGGGCTTTGTGAATGCCCACGGGACTTATTTGCAACAGAGCCTTTTTTGTATTTAACTGATACGTATTGTTAAATGAATAATAATTTTTATATAATCATTTTTTTTAACGTGCATGTCACGATGTTGAGGGTCTTATGAACGAGTTTGATATTCCCCACGATCTTTCTGAATCGTGGCTTTTTATCGATTCATCAAAATACAGCTTGAAAGCAGTACTTTTGCATATGCTTTGAATTTATTTAATTTGTTAACAGATTTTTTTCAGTTTCAGTTTCTGTAAGGCAAATATAATCTAGAACATTTTTTTGTTGTATTAGAAAGTTGGAAATTTGTTCCCGTGTGTTATTAAAGACTTTTATTGTGATTTAATACTATTATCAGGTTACTTTAGAGCTTGGTAAATTTTTATCGACCGCTGAGCCAATAAATCACAATGCGGAGCAAAACTAACAAATCCGCTGGCTGTCAGAGCAATCTGCTCTGGACAACGTAAACACATTTTAATGGCCACCCGAAGAGCGCCGTATGTGCGCAACCAGCCGTCCCAGATCGGGTGTCGCATACAAAAACAATAACCATTAGTTTTTCTACCCACTCCGCGTCATATGGGAAAGTATATACAACAACATAGACAGATCAATGAATTGTAACATACCTTATATGATCAGTTGTTTTATTGTTGTTCCTAGAAAATGGTTTGTTAATTTGTTAAAATAATGTTATTGCATATTTTCTTAGTTATTGGGTTGGTGGGTTTGGAACCGAAATTGTTTTCAAAGTTTTATCATTACATCTTGTTACTTAGTGAAAGCTAAGTTACATTTCATGTTACTTCTTGTAACAACAAATAGTATCAACATAAAATACAGTGATCAATAAAGGATTACAGAAGTTATTGGCAATCAAAACATGTCAAACCTAAAATACAAACACTTTTATCTTAGTAAAATATTCAAAGTTAGGTACAAAAAGATTGTGAATTTCTGTCATATCTCGAGTCATTTTCGACGACTGTAGATTTTAGGATCCCATTGGGGGTTGCGAGCAATTTGTTTCCGGGGAACGGTCGCGGGTGGCCGCCCCTGACAGACAGGCAAGTCCGCATTAATGGCCTGATCCTTATTTTCTACTCGACCGCGCGAAGCCCGATCCATGTGCTAATCTGTTTATCACGTGTCCACCATGCACTGGTATACATTCGATCCGATAATGCATTTATGCCGGTCTGCTAAACCGCCCCCCGTGTACACCACCCGCCCCTCGCTAACTAACCCCATTCGCAAAACATACATCCTGATCGCGAAGCATACCATCCTATATGCAATGTGGCAAATTGGTGATGATGAAAAAAAAAGGAATTGGAATGAAGTGGATTTTTATTGTGTGTGGCTGTGTTTGATTCAAATTAACCGTTTGCGTTGTTCGGATACAATCGATTTATGCCTGCCTGACTTATGCCGATTTTCTGTGTGACGCATCTGTTTTATTTTTTGTAAAAGTGTAACAGTAAAATGAAATGATAAACACCACACGAGATACATATTGTTAATAAGTAAAAAAAAAATATACACATACCCACAAAATATACCCCCATACATACATTTTCCAGAAATCATCGCAGGCGATTCAGGAGACTCCAAAACGCATATTTCCGCTGAAGTCTTGAATTTTTTTTCCCGATGATTACAATACTTTCCTTCGAGGTTACTACCTAGTCGGAAAGTAAAAAGTATTAAAATCGTAAATTTTAGAAATATTTTTTGCAGCAATTAAAAGATTTTTTTCATACTAGAATTACTAGGTAACTGGATTGTTGTTGGTGACAGTTTGACATTTATATTGTATTATTATATTATTATACTTATATTTTAATAATCATATGACAGTGGCTTCACAAAATAGAATAATTTCAGAAGTGTTATTTCCTTCAATGTGTCAAAGAGGTTGTAGGAATACTGGGTGGTGGTCACCCCAGATATTAATAGTGTTTCGTATATGGTCTTTTTGTTTCTAACGCTCTGTGAGCAGCCCGCCTAATGCCCTGGTCACGCTAGGATGTTTTACTAGCTTGCTATTTGCTAGTGGCTGCTAACAGCATAGTGTGACCACTCAGCAGCGCTGTTTTACCAGTTGGCGAGTGAGTTTAACAGCAGCCATCCCTCCAGCACTTGTTTAACTTTTACAGCAACCAGCATGAATGTTAACTCAGGAAATTAAGTATTTTTGAAATGTCTTTTATAAATATTATGCGAGGTAATATTCTCCCAATATATAAAGAGGGCTTTAAGCGATACAGTTGTTAAAATACTGATCACATAATGAATAGTCGCTGGCCAAAAAGTTATGCAACAACGTTGATGGCAATGCAAAATCTGGGGTGTAATCAACGCTGTTTTAGTATTTGCTGCTTGCTGTAGATTATCAGTCGCTGTTAACCAGCATAATGCGTAACCACTCATCAGCCACCATTTTTGCATGCTGGCGAATGATTTTGGCTGCTGCTTGTAAAGTTGAACATGTTGAACTTTCACTAGCCGCTATTTAGAACTTGCGCTGTTGGCTTAGGACAAATATGGGTAGACATTGTAGAAAAACCAACCATCGATTATGATAAATAATTTAAAGCAACAATTCATTTCTTTTGTTAAATGTATAACTAATAATATAAAATTATAAATATGTGACTTATAATTTTTATAATACCGGATTTTAATTATATAAATTGTACAACTATATAATATATATTTTAATTAATAAATTGGACGGAAGCGATAAAGAAAACTGATTGAATTACTTTTATGTTTGACGTTAATATTATAAATAAAACATTAAATATAAGGAAATATTTTATGGTTGCGACGCTTTCACCTGACAAAAAAACAATACATTGTCTCACTGTTGTATGTATCTACCTGGTGCGTAAAAAATGCAAATAGTTGATCTTGTAGTTTAAACTGAGGTCTACTGGTGGTGGCCACCAGCGGCAGCAGTACTATTACTGGTAAGCAGCGTAATGTGACCACAAAACGTCCGCTTGTTGCGGCCAGTAAAACAGCCTTGTGTGACCATACCATAAGTGCCAGTGTGGGCTACGTATAAATGTCTTGACCAAACAACTCCACGTTGACGAAAGCCGTTTTTGCCAGTACCTTCACATCAATATTTAACGTTTGTGGTAAAAATACCACAAGGTTGCATGTTTACAGCTCTTTATCGCTATTTTATGATCTCCTGGATCTCTGCGCACGTAATCACAAGGCAATCTTATAAAAAATAAAAAGGACCGTTAAGAGTATCATGAAAACTTAAACACTAGATATTTTCACTACTGAGGCATTTTAACAACTTGAGAATATTATACTCAACAACAAAGAAAATTTTATGTCACTTAGCCTTTGCAAAGTTAAATTTCACTTAATGTTGGAAATATCAGTCCAAGTTTTAAGTGTTTGTTAAAGAAACTGGTTAAGTTTTAGATTACTTCAAATTTATGTCATTAATTTAGATCATCAGCACACTTAGTCTAGGTACAGGGGTATCCCAAAGTTGGACTATAATGGATCTTTCTAGTTTCAGGTATATACTACATAGTTGTGTTTTCAATTATTAGTATGTATTATGTTAATCCTGATAAACTTCTTTACAGTGAATTGAAAAAAAAATCATCAAAATCGATCTTATTTTTACAGAATAAAATGTGCCAACGTAGATTATTTAAACACCCAAAACAGTCTAAAAGGAATTTAATTTAGTAGGTCAGGGTAACATAAAAATATTTTAATAACCTTTCAAATAAATACTTGTTTAATAGGCATCGTATAACGTAATAATTCATGATAAGTGGGTAATAAATTTAATTATGAAAATCAGAAATCGCACAGCATAAAGGCGAGGGGTGAGCTTGCCGGTGTGCACCCTGTTACACACTGACGCAATATATTTCAAGTTTAAAGGGGGGAAGGGCTACACTGGCTATTACGGCTATAAATCTAACACCAGTGCGGGGCGTACAAAAATTTGGTTATCTAAACAAGAAATCTCAGTTCGAGATTCCTCTCATTTTTTCTTGACTTTTCGCTGTCGAGCGCTTTTCTTCGTTCACCTAAGGACTGCTGAAATTTCCACCGACCGACGGTAGGGTAGAAATATCAAACTGGCTCTATAATTCAAAGAGCACGATAACAAAAGAAGGATAAAACACCTGAATCACGTACAATGCCACAATGGCAGTCGGTCGCGTCGAGGGAAATACGGTAATACGTGGGGGAAATCCAGTTCGCAAATCTATGTTATCGATGCACCACCAAGCCCCTACCAACAACCCTTCAAATATAAAGTTTAATCGGGAAAATCCGGAGAACAAATACCCAACTACCCGCAGTTTACCGTTGACAACTCTCAATAGAAATGGGGTGAATTCTTCGATTAACGGGCTATGCTGATCTAATTTAAAATATCTATTGAAAACGGGAAAATTGTAAACTTTTCTTAGTATTACACCCTTAGAAATAAAACTTCATCAAATTCTACCAACTCTTTCTATTTTTATCCAACATTTGTATTGGGTCGATGCGCACATTGCATCATATGCAATTACAGAAAATAAAAACAACGATATATTTTGTACAATTTTATTTGTATAAGTTTGTTTGATAGATCCCAAACAAACATTTCCCTAAATCCAACGCTTCCAGATAATGGGCCACTAACTACATAAAGCCCCATCATCACCATGGTTATAGCACTTCAACGTTTTGGAATGTGTGTGATTGTGTGTTGGGCCCAACTAAACGCGTGGGACGTAACAAAACGATTAACTCGCGAGCACGTATCGTAAATATAAGTATAATAAATTGTACGGCTTGTCATCGCACGACCAATAACACCAAATTAATGTGTCCAATCAGTAAGGAGCAACCGCCAAATTCGAGGCAATAATCGGCGAATATCGGGTAACGGCGTGCGTATAAAACCACATCGTATCCGAATTGTGCATCGATCGACCGACCGACAATTCATGCTTTCGACTATCAGACTTTTCATTATTACGTTTTGTATGATTTAAAATGCAGCTGTAATATTTAGTTATATCATAACCCAAGGAAAAATCAACAGAATTTAAAAGTTTAGCGATTCAAACTATACCCATCATTTCTAATTCCCGTTATTACAAAAGACGCGCGCGTGAAAGTTCTTATCGATAGGACGAATTCGTCCTTTGAAAACAAACGAAGCAGCTTTAAGCATGAACGCAGTAGAAAATCCGGTAGTATCGTAAATTTGCGGGCCCCATTCGGAAGAAGATCCGGGGCGCCGGTTGACCGTGATATACTAACCGCCGGCCACCAGAAATATCAAACTGGGTTAGTGTAGTTCGAGGGTAACTCTCGAAAGCTCCCCCGCGACCTCCCCTACCGCGTCACACCCGCACTTTAACAAACGGAGGGCTGCGACAGCCCGGGTTTTGGCCCACTGCCAAAATATAACCGGTATCGAACGAGGTCGAGCAGTTTTACGGAATGTTACCGTGCTACTACTACTACTACGCGTATACAACTTGATGACGTTCCACGAAAAACGTCACGTTAAATAGCATTCTCAAGTTCGATACTTCTTTAATCTTTTTTCATGAATACCGAGTCTGATATTTGTGATACTCGCCAAGGACGGCACATCTAAAAATATGACAAACCTTGCTTTCCAATACTTTTCCAATGTTTGATAGATGCTGATGGTTCTTTATGCAAGTTATAGTGAAATTGTACCAGATTTTATCACTCCGGCCGTTGTAGTTTTCAAAGTAATTGTTCTTGTCAAAAGAGCTTTTCTTTCGTTTATTAATAGAAAAATATCGGATTTATGAAAGCGACAGTGTTAAGATTTCAAAGAAGATTTAACTAAAGCAACCACTTTTAATAGCTACCTTATCTCGCAGCAATGTAAGTTAACGCCGCTGAAACATGTAGATTAACGTAACAGCGCGTCCGTCCGTCGCCTCCGCCGACATGAGCTGTACACTTTGCTTACAATGCACCGAGCTTGGCGCGGTGAGCTTTATGAAAATTTCCGTGCCAGATAATAGGAGAAGAGTACAGCGAGTAATTGGATATGGTACGTTGAAAATTTCGCATTACTGCCCCGGTAATACGGCAAAATTCCAGTGGAAATTGCGTTAGCCATGTTACGGCATGTCCGTATTATGTACATCTCTCGAGCGTTGGTCTATGTTCTGGTTTTCCGGGGAAAGGGCGTGTATTAATAATAATAATAATAATGTCTTTATTGCAAAATGAAAGGTAACACACGATAAATTTAACATAATAATAATTGTCCTTGCAAAGGCGGAGTTCAGTTCGACACAACGTGTCAACTGTTCTACTCAACCCAATAATAATAATAATAATAATAACAATATTCAAAAGGTGAACTTATACAAAAGAGTTTATTACGGTGCAGCGTTAGAATTGAAAATAAAACAAAGGTAATAATAAAAAAAAAAACTGAACTTATTCACGTTACAATTGCAGTTGCGCGCGCACAAAAACCACCAGCATACATACACATACGGAGCAAGTACACAACATTCGTATAAATTACATATAAGCAATATTCTGCGTAGACTGCATGACCCATCTCAATTTTTTCCTGAATGCCGGGAGAGGCAGTGCTTTCAAGTCATCAGGACAGCTATTGTACTGGTTTGATGCATTGTATGAAAATGACCGCTTAAATAGAGTAGTGGTATGAGCAGGCACAGTAATAGCATTTTTGTGCCTAAGATTAAGGTGATGTACATCTGTCCTGAAAGTGATTCTGCGATGCAAATATGGCGGTGTTTTAGCAGTTATTATTTTATGGCATAAACACCTGAAGTGAAACTCCCTTCTGTTTTTCATGTTCAACCAATTAGATTGACAAAGAGTATGGGAGATTCTTTCATATTTACGGATGCCATGCACCAACCTCAGACAACTATTTTGGACCCTTTGAACACGGCGAGACGCAGACTCTGTCAGGCAAGGTCCATATACCGAGTCGCCATAATTAAAATGGGATAGCACTAGTGAGTCGCACAACATTTTCTTCATGGGCCGGCTAAGGTATTGTCGGTGCCGATATATGCTTTTCAGAGAGGCGTAGGCCTTCCCGATGCATCCACCAACATGACTCTCAAATCTAAGTGTCGTATCTAAAGTTAACCCAAGGTTTCTTGCTTCTGTCGACATATTCAATAATTCATTGTTAAGATATAATTTTATTTCATTGAAAATGGGGTTACCGAAGACGAGCACTTTTGACTTGTTTGGATTTAAGGTCAGTGACATTTTGTTGGAATAGTCAAAAAGATTTTTCAAATCCAGGTTTATCTTCTCACATGCCAGCGCAGTGTTCTCTTTATTAAAAGCGAAATAAAGTTGCGTATCATCCGCGTATATATGAGCAGAACAGTATTTAATATAATTGGGAATTTGAGAGGTGTAAATACAATATAATAGTGGCCCAAGTATTGAACCCTGTGGCACTCCAGTGTCAACATCAACACTATGTGACAACTCGCCCTCTAGATTAACTATCTGTGATCTTCCACGTAAATAGCTTGAAAGGAGGGTAATTGATTCAGTGGAGAAAGAAAGGTAATGCAACACCGCCAAGAGCATTTCGTGATTAACTCTGTCAAATGCCTTGCTATAGTCCAACAGAACGAGTATTATGCACTGACCTCTATCTCTCGCCTGAATTATATCATCAGTCACACTCAACATGGCTGTAGTACAGCTAAAAGATGGTCTAAAACCTGATTGCATAGGAGGCAATATATTATTTTTGTTTAAGTACTCTCGAATCTGCAAGTCCACACATTTCTCTAAAATTTTTGATAAAGTAGGCAAGATACTAATTGGTCTCAAATCTTCAACAGCCGTGGGATTGGTGGTATTATGTAATTTTAATTTTTTTTTTTAATTTCATCACGTCGGTGAGCTTTTTAAGTATCTGACTTATTTGGAGAACGTACAATCGAATTTTAGCTTTTTTTCAGTAATGGCGGATGCGCCGGTGATCAACATCATCTTATTTTATTTTTATTTTTTTGGTAGAAAGAAATTCTTCAACATCCTTCATAGAAAAGATGGATGGGGGCCAACCCGGGTTTTAATTAGTAGGTATGCAAAAACTTGCCTTGCGATGAATTCCTCGTTAAATCAGTAAATAAAATTGATGTAATAATAAACAACAACAACTAAACAATCGTATATTAGCGTACGCGATACAAACTCGCATGTAGTCAGAAGACTTGAGTAGTCTACCCTGCGACATAAAACGTACTGCAATTCTCAGACAAATAATCAAATCTCCGCTAAATTCGATTTAAAGTCGTCCCTCTCAACTTGGAAAAATAGAGGATCATAGTCGTGAAGCGGGACGCTGTCTCGAAGGGCTCCGAAGTAGGGGTTATAGTTCGAAATTGCGTTAGTCCTTTGTTTTTATCTCTCGAGTGAAATTTGACGTCGTGTTGAGAAACTTTTATTTGTTTGAACTTCTGTTCTATGATGTGGTTGCACAGATTTTACTGCGTCCTTTCATCACTTCCTTATATAAAATATCTGGGGTGGCCCTCACCCAACTTTCCGACTAAATGGTTGGCACAAAGAAGTGTCTGAAAACTTTTGCAATTATTCAATTTTGTGAAGCCAGAGCCACTCAGGACACTACCTAACGTCAGTTTCTTTAATATAATGACATTTGTCATACTGACATTTAATGTCATGTCAGTAGCACTGACATTTGTCAAAATCTGACAATTTGCGACATAGAGACGAAGGCTGTGATTATGTCAAATTGATACTATAAACGCTTATAGCGCCTAAACCGTTCATCCCACTGATTTGTAACTTTGTATATATATTTAAAGTCACTGGAGGATGAGTTGGTATGAGTTTAGTCTCAATCGGATAAATTCCTCAGAAGACGCATGTAACATTTGCCACTTCCGGTTGTAAGATTGTCACCAAAAACAATCCAGTTGGCAAAGTGGCGTTAAGCACTAAAGGAAAGAAGTCGCTTATGTGATATCATAAGTCAAATTTTTAATTGGGTTGTTTGACTTTTTGTTTCTTATCATTCCAATTGACAAACAACGATCGACAAAGGAAAAAGGTTAAATTTGTTTACCCCTACCATCACATATATCACACGTCGACCCTCTTAAAAAAGTCAGAACAATCCCACAAAGCAATATACAATCCGGAAGTTAATCCCATCCATGGGTAGTCGCGCAAAGGGCCCAAGTATCAAACCCTGCTCATCTTTCGTTCACAGATTACGCGGCCGCGATCCAGTATATAAACTTCCATACATTATAGCCTAAGCGAGATAGGTTTGCAGTGCGATCACGTCTCACCTAACAAAATTGAGTTACCAAATTTTCTGGTTCCATTAAAACGAGGGCGGCCGCACGCCACGGGCGAAGACGTATGGCGTCTGCTTGCCATTCTGGCGACCATTAAAACTGAATCATCACAATCTCCGAGTTAGAGCATGCAAATTAGGCGTAAATTTTGTTAGTCACGCCCGTTGGACGGACGTTGAAATAGGGACTCTGCGAGTCCTTCGGGCGATTTCAATTTTACGACTATGTATTACGTAGCATATGACGGTTATCCGGTGATCTTGCACGCCCTCTCGTGCAAGGATTGATAACTAAATCACCACGTCCGTTGGATATAAGTTATTTTGGGGCGAGTCTATAAATAATGTTATACTGATGCCAATTAGTGGAGCACTATTTTTAAATAATAAACAAACAAATGTCTATATATAGCGTTGGGTTTTTATGTTTATTATAACAGAAAAAACTCGATATAGTTTAGTAATTCAGTGCTTAAGACCTTAGATGTACATCATTTTGTGGCCGTAAACGCGACCTTTACTGCACTGAACGTAGTTTACGCCGTCGCTGACCTATACTAATGCAAAGGTCATTAAAACTGCCATTAGTTCATACGTCGCGACGTCGTGCATCGGTGGTTGTAATTCTCGCATTCAAGTTGGTCATGGAGTACGGTCGCAAATGCATCCAGGCCCGACCCCGTGCGGGCGAAAACTCAATTACCGACGACATAAATTAAATAGTACGGTGGTTGAATTTTAATTGCTTTTCTTAATTATTCCGAGGAAATAGAACAAACGTACAGCAAACCTCTGTGTTGTGTTTGCAGAGGTGGACGGAAGTCACTACATTGAAATTAAATCTGAAAATGAACCCGAATTCGCTGTTATTCATGAAAACTGCCTGTGTTATCTTTTTGCACAGAGTTGCCTGGCTATTGGGTGCATTTTTATGTTTTCTGGAGTTTGGGAAATATATTGCAGATGACCTGTGTTTGCGTATTTTTAGATTAAAAACTAAGTGGCTGTAATATTTTAGTAGCCTAATATTCTTACAACCATAGAACAATGCTCGAGGAATTTTATCGCTCTAATTCTTTGTTTGATCGAAACTGTATTTAGCGTGTTGCAGTAAGGGAAAATTGCACGTAAAAAGGATTGTGTTGTATTTAGATTGGAAACTTCCGTGGTCCGAATCACTATGTTCTAGATTTCTGGAAAAAAAAAACGCGTAATCGACGATTAAAGCCAAAATGTTGGTTCAGATACGTGGATGATACTTTTGTTCTAGCCACATGGACGGCAATCCTTCGACCATTTTCTGCAATTCCTATACATCCTACACACAGACATACGCTTTACCATGGAGTTAGAAACAGATGGCTGTCTCCCATTTTTAAATGTTCTAGTTTCGCGAAACCCCAATGGTTCCCTCAACCACACCGCATACAGGAAACCCACTCATACTGACAGATACCTGAATGCCCATTCCCAGCACCACCCAGCTCAGAAACAAGCCGTGATCAGCACACTTGTAAGACGAGCTATTTCAATAATCCACCCCAACAATCTCCACAAGAAATTTAACCATCTCACTTATACCATACAAAAATCATCTCCCGGGAATCACATTATTATCCTCATAGAATCCGTGAACCGATCAAAATCTTCAAACATCCCTCCAATCTCAATAGAGATGACGGTTGGCATTTACATCACAGCTGGAAAGCACTTCTACGACCACCACAGCCAATCACAGCTGCCCCAGATCCCCTCCCAACCAATAGAGGTATAAAAACCCTTGCACACACATGTCATTCAATTCGTGACTGCTTTATTGTTACGTCCTGAAGATGCCTCTTGCAACAGAGTGCGAAACGTTGACTACTTTATCGTCGTTGACGCGGTTTTCTCCCGGAAATTTAATGCAATTTATAACATATCGTCCAACGGTCTCTTTATCTGACGAAAACAAATTCAAATGACCTTTCTGATGTAATGGGTCGGAAACCCATTATTTATTTATTAAGATATGATCAAATTAAGCGAGATATTTGTAAGAACATTCGGGAATGTCAAAGGTTTTTGCTAGGGTTGAACATCTGGTTTAGGATTTGACCGCGCGTTATAAGTTTAAAATTGAAGAGTTGTCATTGGCTAAGAAGAAATGCTTCTGGCTTCCTTTGGAGTCGAGGGATGCAAACGAACAGATCTCGCTCTTCTCATTTCAACCACCGTCATGTAAAGTACACGTTTTTGTGGAGCGTTCTTAGGCGCTTAAGTTTATCCCTGGTAAGTCTTTTCAACTCGTCTCGCATTTCATTGTAAATTAAATTATTCATATTTCTGCTAAAAGTGTGTCTGTCTAAATCAACTCCTAGGTTTAATTTAAACGTCAATATGTTCAAAGCTTCATTCATTTTTCTATGTAACCTATCAAACGGGATTGTTGATTATTATTGTTAATAGATGTTATGGTTTTGATAAGTGTTTCGTTTCATTTGAGTAGTCTTGCTTTATCAGCCCTTATTAAATGTTAAATACTTAAACGCGTTAGTTAGTAGTCAGAAAATGTGTTCACAAGGTTCAAGAAAAAGAACCCAGTTAGTTTTGCCTTCGAATAAATTGGAAGAGATTTGATGAATTAGAATTTTGACCAGTAATTAAAGCCCTTAAGCCGCGCTTGGCCAAATGCTACCATGTTAGGGAGTCGCGGTTGTTCCCGCCATTTTGACCTCCTACACTGATAACAAAATATATAGTACCTACTTACCTCTCAAAAGTCTACACACTCAAAAGTCTGCCAACCCCTGGTCTAGACACTAGGAAAGTTAAGTGTGGGCCACCCTAGATATTTTCTACTTTCTCTGGCATTGCCATTTGAAGAATGTGTCAAGTCACATTACCATGGTGCCGTAATATCAACAAATATAAATAATATAAATACATTCATAGATTATAAGTCGTATCTTATCTTTCGTAAATCAGTATTTGATAACAGCACAATGCTAGGTAAATCCATTACTCATTTTGTTCCCGTTATAATCTATTCGGAGAATATTTACCAAATATATTTGAAGCGATATGCAGAAGACAATACTTTCTTCTTTTGTGAAGTTTAAAGCAGGTATTTTTATTTACACAATTTTTGCTTAAACAACACTAACTAATCTTCTTTTTCATTCTTTTACAGGTATGTTGACATTGATTACTCAAATAACAAACGTACGGTAAGAGTTTCTCGCAATATTTTTTTATAAATCCCGATAATAACCGTAATATAAAGGATAACATTATACGCCCGTTAAATAATATTCTTTTATTATCTCACCGGGTACACCATCACATTCATCTAGTATATTGAATTTTTTTCACGATTTGTAGTCTGTTCAATCCCATAAAAGACCCTACTACAAAACACATGCATCAAAATAAACAAACAACGAAAAAATGCACTTCCACAATACTAGTTAGTCAGGGATGGTCGTATAACTCAATTACCAGTGCGCTCAATTTGCAGTATATTAGGTTGTGCTGCTGCAGTCGAAATATTCTGGAAAATAAACCACGAGGGGTGTACTTTTTGGGTGAAATTTAAGGGTGGGGATGAGTATAACCCCGTTCACGTGCGCCACGTTGCAATTCGTACAATGCACAATAAACTTCTGACATGATCCTGTTTTGGGCATTTGAAACTGCACCAGTACCCGCTATGTACTGGACAGTGTGAGATAAGGACAGCGTATGTGTATTATGTATAATACGTTGGTAATAAACGCAGACTGCTGTGTTTTGAGTAAGTTTTCGAGTCGGAATAACCTAATTCGAATTTGTAATTTCGGTGGGAGTGTTATTGTTATTCTGTCACATAATTTGGCGTTTCTTTCGTTGTATCAAAATGAAACTTTACTGGACTGTTGAAGTTTGTAGGCAACATAAAATGGAAGAAAAGACTGAATGAACGCGGTACATTTCATTACTTGTAAATAAGGGTTTTATGTGTTCTGATGCAACGATATTGTGTGCAGTTCTTTTTGCAACTTTAATATAACTAAGTGGTCTCTAACTGCCAGTACATCTTTGTTTGTATTTCAATTTGTCTGGAAAGGCGTTTGTTACTTTAACAGTTCTTATATACAGGGTGTCACCAAAAGGTAGGGACATAGCCTAACTATATGTTCCTGGGATAAAAATAAGATGATTTAACCCAACTTACCTATATCCAGAATCGTCTGGTTAGGTCGCTATAAGGCGTGAAAGTTTTATTATTTTTTGCATGACAAGAATAAGCTGTTTTTATTTGATGACTTAATGCGTTTTTGATATGCAAATATTCTAATTCAGACGTAGGCGGGTTTGTAATGTAAATTTACAGCAAATTTATGATGAAAGCAATTCAAATTTTATAGGATTTGATATAATTTTATTATATGTTCTACACTATTTTAGCAACAGGAAGACTGGGTTTATAATAATCCATATTAATATATCGAACAAGTTATTGGAAACATAATGCCAATGCTATTCAGATTTTCTAAGTTTTATATAATTCTTGTAAAATGTTCTTATGGCAGTACATTTTTTCTCTCAAATGACTTTTCTAAATATGTATGGAGAAGCAATATAAACAGTACCTATCAAACTACTATGAACCAAAATACACTCGACACTAAAAGTACAAAACAGAGGCTTTTTTGACCTTTTATATTACGTTAAATTTGCTAATTGTAGTAATCTAAACATAATTCAAACTTATGAAAGTTAAGATTATTAATCTTCTAAGAAAAAGAATATCATCAAAAGGAACATTTATTTTATACAGCAAACATAGAACAAGAAAGTAATTTCTTTCGACCCTACATGTGATTTATAACGTAAAATTACCATCAGATTCGCGTTTCGTTTATAGAACAATTAAAGAATGTCAATCGGTTTCAGATGTGCCATTTTGGTTTATTGATTAATATCATTATCAAGCATGTCTGCTGAAACTAAATATTAGCAAATATATTTACATATTTAACGCTTCTTGTGTTACTTATTATTGTCTTATGGATCGATTTCTGGCAAACGTTAACCTGTTTATGCTTAATATATTAGATGCACCGTTTTTTTTACTTTATTATACGTAGTATGACAAAGTATTGTAATCGTGTCCAAAAAAAAAATTGAGATTTTAGCGGAAATAGGTCTTTTTGGGCCCCCTGAACATTTTTGACCAAGGTACAAAAAATGTCTGTGTGTGTGTATGTGTGTGTGTGTGTGTACCCGTTTTTTGTGGCGACGATTCCGGAGAAACTACTGAAGGTATCGAGACGAAACTTCATATTTAGAAGTTTCGTGACTAAACTTAGAGCTGAAAGAAGTTTTGTCCAAAAGGGCCCAAAAGAACTCGAGGTTTACGCTTATCATTTTTCAACGATTTTGCAAATTAGCCGCCATTTCTGTAATTTCGTCAAAATAGTTAAATAATAAACTATAGTAGAGAAAATTTTGTATAATTTATGTCCATTCCATTTTTTGGAAAAAAAATTAACTCATAACAAGCGGATGCCCTTTGAACTTCCAAATTGCCCCCCTGAACACGGCTGTATCGTATGATAAAGTCATGTGCCTGGCCACATCAGCTTTTTTTAATCAGCAAGTTATTTTTATGGATTTGAGTATGGGAGTCCTAGAAACCTGCTGAAATAGATAAACCATTTATCTAACTAGTGAGACATATCTTTATAAACTCTGCGATTTTTCATACCACCCTAAACCAAATGTCCCTATAAAAAAAAAAACAATTTAAGAAATACCTTCTACGTCAATCTTTTGCGCCCAATAGGCTTCATTCAGTCGTTCCACTCAATTGATGTAAAGGCCTTTCATGCCGTTGGCACGATCAAAATTGCACCCGAAGGACTAAAACTAAGAGGACCAACGTGGGTCAGGAGAATTGATGGCTGCTACGTCAACCAGGATTTAAATTAATTCTTTTCAATCTTGGGGGTAATATTACTCAAGAGAAAGAGCTATGGGAGGACTTGTAGGAACCCTTATGGGACGACACGTGGTCAACGGTCGAATAATTGAAACAAAGGACTAATTTTTCACTACCTAGCCTTGCTTTGATTATATACGATGTTTTTAAATAGTATTTTGCCGTTGAATGTGACTCCCGCTATCAATTTGGCTCGAAAAAGTGTTACTGATTTGCAGAAGCAACACCCTATGGAGAGAAGTTGTAAACGAAACACTCAAACGAAACTGTTTGAGTGCTCAAATAATAATTTAAACCCCTATTTGAACGAGTTATAACTTTCCCACCCAACATCTGCGATACGACTCTCGCCAGATCAACAAAGCCTAAGTTGCAAAAGCCTCTATAAATTTCAGACATGAAAATTTTACAACTATATACATACACCCCGGAATATTACCCCGCAAAATCGTAAACCCCATACTTAGGAACCCGGAATCCGGCACAATATGTACAATTAGACCAGTCGTAAAATACCGTTGATAAGCTGGAATTTCTGTACCGCAGTATATTTAAATAGGAAGGGTGGTTGGCACGCATACGGGACGAATACGTACACGCTCTCACCGGCAACAATCCTTTGAGCGACCCCTGGGAGTTTGGAGCGTGCGTTACCTCCAAAGCCCTCCTGCTCTAGTTTGGTTCTGTTAACGTATATATAAATTGACACCCGGTATGCTCTCATGGTGTGTCCTCTGGGAGTTCTAAAATAGGCATTTGGGAAGTGTATTGCAGTTTTGTGTCTGTTTTTAGTCGTATTTTCTATATATCTAGATATCGCCTCTACCATCACAGCTACCCTCGCCTCTCCACTATGTTTTCAGCCTAATAATTATAATAAAAATAATAATAATCGCCTTAGAGCTTTATATACTTGAAAGTTTTGCCTGATAATTGGGTATTAATAAAATTTTGGTTAGTGATCTGTAAACTGTTGAGACCTCTTTTTTAATTGAAAACTTTGGAGCAAGCCTTCAATCAAAATAATGCAGAGTAGTGTGGAAATAGTATAATAGTGTTAATTGTATCAAATCAAATAAAGCAAATCGCGCCGTCATAACAAATACGAAATCACTGCAAAACTTTATAATATAATGAACGCGGCAATTAATTTATCACGTAATTACAAGCTGGGGCGGTGAGGCTACAGCACAGAACGCTAATTTATCGTGTCCATTCGTCCGCCGCCAGTGGGGCGTAAATAATTTAATCGGAGATCCGAAATAATGAAACGATGGCCTATCCAAAATTAATGTATCCGCGGTCGATCTCGATTCAACCGACCGCCCACCCCCGCCGTTTTCCGTCCCACGATAAAACCGCCGCCACCGTCACCGCAGCAACCCCACCGTCCGAACGGTCGCGTACTCTAATCGCCTTCTTCGACTATGGCGATCATAAATTCAATTTCCAGCAATTAAAGTTACCCACTTTATAATGCGGAAGATATTAATGGAGGCGATCCGATTGCGACTCTGAGAAATGCCCGAAGAAATTATCTATTCGCCTGGAGCTAATCTGGTCAGGATTTATGTATCTTAATTTTGTACTAATTGCTAAATTTGGGAAGGTAAAGTCATTTGAATTCAATGAACAAAGAACAAGGAGAGATATGGTTGATTTTATTGGTAAAATGAACATATCATCTCTCAAAATTTCTCAATGCACTCAAACCTGTTACACCCTCTATATTCTGCGCATGTATTATATCCAATACTCTATAGAATGTAAGAATTTACGCCAATATTTGAAGATTACACATTTTTCCATACTTTTTGTCCAAAGTTTACCATTCAAACTCTTCATAACCGAAACTGTACGATTATAAATGCAGATAAAGATCAAACATAAACAAAATAGCAAATTTAAATGAAAGGGGTATTCAGATATTCTCTTCGGTCTCGAACGCTGCATACTATAGGAACCATGTATACAACAGCGGGCACCTTATTAAATTTATTACGCCAGATAAAGGGCCACATGTGTTACCTACTCGCGAATATTAAATTCTTCTTTGTTGCGGGCAGCCAGCCGTACATTTCAGCGCCACAAAGCAGATTACATTCTCCCCTTTTTTGACATTTTCGCTCGCACCGTACACTTTATCGATAATAATAGTCCTCCATTATTAGTGCAGTATTAACAGTAACGTAACCTTACCGGTATTATTAGGTATTAAGAGGGGTAAAAAGAAATTGGCGCAGTCGTTAGGATATCGACTGAAATGTGCCACGGTAATAGCTTACTTGATCGTTCTTAACCGTATTATAGGCGACCAAGAAGTTCGAAGGTTGGCGGGTATTAGCAATACAATTAATAAATTCCTCGGAGGTCTGATAAATACCATCCCGAAGGGTTCGTTCCGCTGCTCACGTCGAATTGATTATTGTGGTGGTATCTTGCACCGAATGGCACGTGAGTTATGCACCCTGTACGATGCATAATGGATGTGATGGGCATTGATGGATTTATAGATTCAACCGAAGGCAGATCTCAAGTAATTGATGGTTTGTAATTTATATAATGTATAAATTGTATTGTAGAATTTCTTTTAGTGAACAATACAATACTTGACTATAAACCCTCAATTCAAGACAGTGTAATGGGTCGGAAACCCATTATTTATTTATTAAGATATGATCAAATTAAGCGAGATATTTGTAAGAACATTCGGGAATGTCAAAGGTTTTTGCTAGAGTTGAACATCTGGTTTAGGATTTGACCGCGTGTTATAAGTTTAAAATTGAAGAGTTGTCATTGGCTAAGAAGAAATGCTTCCGGCTTCCTTTGGGGTCGAGGGATGCAAACGAACAGATCTGGCTCTTCTCATTTCAACCACCGTCATGTAAAGTACACGTTTTTGTGGAGCGTTCTTAGGCGCTTAAGTTTATCCCTGGTAAGTCTTTTCAACTCGTCTCGCATTTCATTGTAAATTAAATTATTCATATTTCTGCTAAAAGTGTGTCTGTCTAAATCAACTCCTAGGTTTAATTTAAACGTCAATATGTTCAAAGCTTCATTCATTTTTCTATGTAACCTATCAAACGGGATTGTTGATTATTATTGTTAATAGATGTTATTGTTTTGATAAGTGTTTCGTTTCATTTGAGTAGTCTTGCTTTATCAACCCTTATTAAATGTTAAATACTTAAACGCGTCAGTTAGTAGTCAGAAAATGTGTTCACAAGGTTCAAGAAAAAGAACCCAGTTAGTTTTGCCTTCGAAGAAATTGGAAGAGATTTGATGAATTAGAAATTTTGACCATTAATTAAAGCCCTTAAACCGCACTTGGCCAAATGCTACCATGTTAGGGAGTCGCGGTTGTTCCCGCCATTTTGACCTCCTACAACAGGAGCCGCCGTAATTGTTTTTTTTTTCTCTAAAAATTTAACAGAAATATTGATTTGTTAGGTAATTTATATCCTATTCTCCGTAGTCATATAAGATACATCCTTTGTAATAAATAGACTCGATTGTCTGTACGTTTTCTCTGCTTTGAGAACCAATCGGCGCGAAAATTGCTCGACGGTCCTCACAGAATGAACGGAAGCGAGGAAAAAAATAATAATTGACCCTTGCCTTTGCATCGGACGTTTTGGCGGAGGCGCCTCGATGTAATTCGCATAATGGCCGCGGCAGCCGGTTCAGGCGGCCCGTCGGACTTCGATTCCTTACATAAACGGCTCATTATTCTAGGTTATTCGTCGGGCATCAGTGGTACAATAGCCTCCGGGGAAAAATCGCATACAATCTGCAGAGAAATTGCCCGTCCAGAAGGCAATCAATTCCTTCCGTCAATTAGGGCCTGTCCGGGTCGTAAATTTCTCTGCAATGGATTCTAAATTGAATTTGAAGGCGATTTTTAAGTGCGTTTTAACGGTACAGGCAACGCGAACGCTTCGATTTAATCGATTTTTTAACAGGGGCGATGTTGGCCTTTAATATATTTACAACGTATTCGTATCGTTCTTAAACCAGTTTAAATTTTGAAATCGTGTTCAGAAGCATGGTGTACAATTGCTAAATCCATTTCAAAATAATGTCAAACCCGTTTCGAAAACGTAAACAACGTTTTCAAAGTCAGAAGCTTGCAAAGATCCCAGAAGTTAGTGATTTTATCTTGACAACATAGTTGTCAACCGTTTTTAAACGTTTTTAGTTTTCAAACCATTTATGTCTTCTCTAAACGTTTTAAAGGGTTTTAAAAGTTTAAAAATACTAAACCAGAATAATTCTAATCTGTATGAGAGCCCTCTATTAATGGCTCTGTCTATCATATCTTCACACGGGATCGGATTCGGTATACTATCCTATTCAAAACATTTCAATGCAATCACGTCAAGAGCACGTCCCGAACCATTTACCGCCTCATGAACCGTCTGCTGGCAACCTCCGGAGATGCCAAACGCCCCGTGAACCGATACAATGCCACCGAAATGTAGCGGATAGATCAAGAGACCGCTCCACAGAGGGTTCAGACTTCCCAGATGCTGCTCCTTTCTCAGCTATCTTGATGCGAGGGTCCGGAATTGTTCGCGGTTATCGCGGCTACCGCCAGATGTCCGTCGCAACTTCCAAGCCACGCTCCATCTCAGTGTTGCCAGACTATTTATCACAATTTGGATTAGTTTTTAAGAAAAATTGGGAATATGATTAGGAAAAAAATCAGAAATTTATAAAGAATACATTATTATTCAACGAAAATTTGTTATTATAATCGGAGTATATTTGTTGCTAGGTATTTTCTGGCATAAGTCTATATAATAATTATTAAAGGACCAAAAATGTACACACAGATAAACTATTAATAAAAAAGATACGGTCGATTATACAATGGCCACAATCAATTTTGTTATAATAGCAGATTTCAATGAGTTATATTCACGATTTCTGGTCGACAAGTCTCTTGCACTTGAGTAATCTGGCAACGCTGCTTCGTTCAGCTCGGTTCTGCTCTTTTCTGGACGTTGCAATAACCGGTAGGCTGTCAGATGGTGACCGCGGTCTGCCCTGCTTCTGCCCGTTCTTCATTTATCACATTGTTTCGGTGCCTGTCCGTAACGGTTATCGCAAACCTTCCATCTTAATTCATCATTGTTAACTGTGGGTAGCTTCCGACCCGTGCCAGAGGTTCGTAAGATGGCCGGTAGGTGGCCAGCAATGTTCCCCTGTCGGATATTAAATTACCGGTTGCGTTGTTCCTTTTTTTAAAGGAAAATAGATTTTTCATGGTCATGTGGACATTGGATGCTAAATGTAGTGGCGTTTTGATCGTAAATTCGACATTTACATAATGTTTTGGTGTTTTAAGATAATATATTAAATTTAGACAGGTTAATTTGTTGAAGATGTATAGTCCAACATCTTCTCTTAATTCAAATAAAGCAACTATGATTCAATTGCCTTTAGCGGCTTCCGCATCAAGTAATAACGTGAACGATGCATCTCGACCGATATCAGTTGGTCGCAGGCTCCGTCCAATGGAGGGTTAATAATTTAAAGCATGGCCCGGTTCACGCCCTTTGCCGATGGCGTTAAAAATGTGTTAACGAGCCTGGCCGACGCTAGCTGAAGCCGCCGTCGTTAAATTTATGATATACAGATACGTCCGTCGGCCGCCGTCGGTGCCAATAAATCCAGTTGCGTCGGAACGACCGAGAACGTCAACCGTACACAATGACCCATTTTAAATTTCAACACAATTGATTACCCCCGGCAACAATTTACAATGCAAATTCACCTCCACCCTACCACGGTTAATGTTAAAACATATTGCTAATTTATCCCAGTATTTTGTATTGAGTTATTATTGTCATTATGTTTTGGATTTGGTTGTAAAAAGTCGATTATGTTAATTGTTAATCATATAAACATTTTGGATTTGATTTTTTCTTCGATATTTGAAGATGCCATTTGTAAGCAATTGTAAAATACTTTTTCTAATTTTCTGCCCTAAAATCCTAGAAACCCTACAAGATTAAATCATATTTTAGCCAAAAGTTGTCTCAAAGTAGTTGTCAAATGGCGTGTATTTCAGTGTCCACAACGTAAAAACCTGTTAAATAGACTGTCGATTTGCAAAATCAGACTTCTAGACATACTTTATAGAAAATGAAATAATCTAACACCCATAGAAATTTGTCACGAACGACGTGAAAGATGGGAGTCTTTTCTCTTTTGGTGGAGGCGCATACAATCTGATACCAGCCGAAAGTTGTCGTCTTCTCGGCAACCGCGACCAAAATTACACATCTGACAGATGGAATCGGCAATCTCCTCGCTCAAATTGGGTCGAGATTGAGGTGGCCATTTGCTGCTTCGCCTAGGCACCGTAGGAGCGAGGATGACACGAGGAAATACATCTAAGTGCTCTGAATGAGACGTTGTCGGGAAGCATTTTTGCCGCTTTCTTAACCAAAGTAGCGGCTGTAAGATAGGCGATGGTGGCAGCATCCCCCGCCCCCGCGATTTAAATTCTGACCTTCCACCGCCGCGCGAGAAATGGAGCGTGCTAAGATTACGGATTTCCTATTCGTTTTAACACCCCGCGCGCTATAGATTTATTATTTTAGTTTTAGTGATAGTTGGTTGAAGAAGGCAAGAAGGCCCTCTTCCTTTTCTTTTTGGTTCTTTGTTGGTCGGTCGTGGTAATGGAATCTCGAACAGGTCCGTCGGATCGTTCCAGTCGATCCGACGTCGGTGACGTCCTTTTAATAAACCTTCACGCTCAGACGCCGGCGATATAAAGGACGTCGTTGAATAGTAAGGGCGGGCTGCTATTGCGAACTTCCGTTTTTCCAACTTTGTTCAGGGAAATTAAATTACTTCGAAATTTCCTGCGCCAAGCGTTTTGTCTAGATGCACTTTTGCCAAGAAAAAAAAATAACTAAATATAGTCATAAGTAGTGTGCGGATTCTAACCATTTCATTTAGACATTGTAATCTGAGCAACTGAAATGGAACTTGTATTTTGTAGTTAGCTAGCTCTTTTTCATTGTTAGAATGAGTCAAGTTTTGATTTGACCACCCTCAAACTGTTAACTCTAAAACACCAAACAAAAAAAAGCCAACTTTCGAGTTCGTTCACCATTAGCAGCAGGCGCATTACTGCCACTGCAGTAAATGTCACCGACTACTTTCTGCGCTCGCAAGAACAATAAAAACACGTGGCAGTTGTGATAAGGGGTAGCTACGGTGGAGGACGGCAGACTTTTTGCCCATTAATTTCGACAAAAGAGATATAAAGTCACTAACGAGCGCCGAAACTTAACTTTTCTTTTGAACGAGGAAAAATGATAACACTTCTCACGTCAATGGAGAACCGCCTTGTATCTCCTTCGCCTCATTTTCGCCGGCGCAAAGGCACAGGGCTTTATTAGAAGTTCACTTAATAACGTGTACTTTGATACCCTTAAAGTCAAATGTTTCCGATACATTTGGTGCCTTTTGCGCTAATGAGGAGTAAGGAGATATCCACAACTATTTTCCGTTAGATGCGACGGAAGGGATAAAAGTAAGATTCTAAAAACTTGAAATCGCGCATTATTTTTTCCTCGACTGAATAGTAAGTACCGTATAACATGTTTTCCAGCAAAGGTGTGTGTAACATAGGTAAACGCCAACGTTTTCAATAATTCATATCTTCTTTATTTGTCCTGGAATTATGCATGGTGAAAATCGGTGTATTTTTTACGTGGTTACGTACTTTATGAATATGCAAATGAACAAAAATAAAAGACCACCAGCGTGTTTGTGTGAAACGGCAACCGCGGAGGGAATAATTCATATACAAGGAATTAACCCTTAGCTTATCCCGCAAACCCTGTTTTTGCTTTAAACACGTTTTTTATTAAATTTTGCTGAATTCGTTGGTTTTGATGATTTACTGTGGTTAAAGCATTGGATCATGTAGATATGTATGTTGCACTGAGATAAAGTTCAACAAAAAAAAAATAAATACCTCAGTTACATAGCACAATCTAACATCTGAATCTAACAACTCCTCTAATAGAAAATCATTTAACTTTATGGTAAATAAAACCACAATATTTTTATTCATTTATTTCTTTCTTTCTTGTCATTTGTAAATTACAGCAAGACATCATAAATGGGGACAAAATCAATTACACATTGTACTTGGTTGTAATACTTGAAGTGAAGACACAATGTATAGATAGTCATTTTTTCATCATCGTAGTTTATTTCTTTCTATAGCCTAGATTTGGTTTCTATAGAAACTTTTTTTTTCTGACTAGTATCCTAGAAGGAAAGTATTGTAATCGACGGAAAATGACATTTCGAGATTTCCGCGGAAATACGCGATTTGAGGTCCCCTGAATCGATTGCTATAATTGCTGGAAAATGTATGTATGTATGTATGTGTATATGTCTGTGAACACGATTGCGCCCAAACAGAACAACGGATCGGGATGAAATTTGGTATACATGTTTAGAATTACCGGGGGACGAACTGGATTGTGTTAACGATTGTGTTAATGTTTTGGTGACAGTTTGACAATCGGAAGTGTGATGTTAAATATTTTTACCAAATTACAGTTCAGTGAGATGAACGGTTTAGGCGCTATAAAAGTTTATGGAAGCAGTTTGGTAGAATCCACAGCCTGACCAGAATCTGACATTTAAATGTCAGTATGACAAATGTTATTATGTTAGGTAGGGTCCAAAGTGGCTATGGCTTCACAAAATTGAATAATTGCAAAAGTGTTCTGACACTTCATTGTGCCAACGATGTAGTCGGAAAGTTGGGTGAGAGCCTCCCCAGATATTTTTTATAGAAATTAGTTCATTTGATATGCTTTGATGATAGATTACAATAGATAACTACCGGAATGTACGCTTGAGTTGTAAATACATATGTCATTTATCATTTTCATTAAATATTCGTTGTTATTTTAATTGATACCTCTTGAGTGTAAATGAAATATCGTCGCTTCAGAGCAGAGCAGTAGCTTGAGTTCTATTAAATTTAATAGAAGTTTTTTTTAATAGAAAACTTATGGTATGTTGCAGAAAGGAACATTTAGTGTTAATGACTGATTATATCCGGAACTGATGGAAACAGCAACTTACAAAAACCAGCATTAAAATACCAATGAGTATTATATCGGCGTGCAATGGCCAACTTTGGCCACAAAAATCCTTCATAAAGTGCCATCTGTGCGTCGCATTTTAATTCCGACACGTACAATTAAGGGTGATCCTGCGATAAAAAGAGGATACACCGCACAAATAAAACCGGGGATTAAGCTCATTCTCCATCCCCGTCGTTGCCCCGAGTAAATAGAATAAACCGCAGAGAATTATTACGCAACAGAAGGTTATAAAAAACCACAGTCTTTCACCCACAGAAAAAAATCAGCGTTCACCACCCGAGCGAATAAAATCCCATCTTTTACGTTTCTCATTGCCACGTTCAAAGTCCGTGGGTGTGAGAATTGAGAACATCCTTCCTTGGACGCACTTCTCTTCACTAATCTAAATCCGAATCCCCGGAATTAAGGCTGTTTCGCAGGATATCTCCTTTCAGCGTCCGTACGTGCAAAGGAGAATCTTCAGCGGATCTGTCCCCTAAATGAGTTATACCTTCACTAGTCAGCCGAGACTGGATGATAGATGTTGCCGGGCTTACATGGCAATTGCATTTGGGTCATGACTGGATTAGACAGTTCCCCGTCTGGTTGTAGTTTTTTTCTCTCTCTCGAGGGAGAACTGCATATGCTGTCGGACGGGGTTATGGGAACATTCCGCGGATGATAATTTGTCTTGCTTCCGCAAAATCCGCCGGATCCGCGATGAATTCAAACGAATCTGAATAAAGTACTTTCCTCATGGTGGAGAATATTCGATTTCTCGTGTGTGTTTTCCACCATTATTGTAATATTCACGACATAAACAAATTAATTAATATCTTCCCTGCGCCTCCACCATAATGTAAAATTAACACTAACCCGCTTATTTACCAACTACGTCGCTTCGACTACAGAAATAGCCAACGTAATTCGTCGATAACAACAACAACCCTGGTACAACGCAAAATCCATAAGAAAAACCGTGTTTACTGTTGCTATTTATTCTACTAGGCGACGAGGGTAGCGTGTTCATTACCCGGGGGGAAATCAGCGGACTCTGTTGACTCAATACGTCCACGTGATCTCACTGGGGACATTGTCGTCGCCTCCTAGCAAACTACCGGCGTTACATTTCGCCACTTCTACCAACAGTTTCGGCACCCGAGCCCTGTACACAGCGACAAACACTTCCCCCTGCCCTATGTTGCGTACTGCCAACAGACGCTCTCGTCGTATTCAAAAGTTTCTTCACCAGTAAGAGGTGAGAAGGTTTGATGTTTGGAACTTTGCGTAGGCCAACTCTCTCTATTTCTCTGTCTCCCTCTCGCTCAGGGTGTATGTAGGATTTGTGGAGAGGTGTGTGATCTTCAGGAGAACATAAGGAGGTTAGGGAAGTGGCATGAAAAGAGCGATTGTTGGTATAAGATGTAAGGGATATCAAAGAGTGTCGTTGTGGGTACTATGTGACTGTTCAAGTGGGTTGTGGATGGGAGTTTTGGGGTTAAATTGAGTACAAACAGATTGGGGAGTGTTAGTGTTATGTTTGTATATGAAGGGGAAAGAACAATGCCCGGTTCTGTTGGGTTTGTTGTACTGTGTGACTTGGTTTAGTCACCGTGGTCAATATTTAAGTTATGTTTTGAAATCAGAAAAAATGTTTTATGCAATTTTTAGTTAGTTTTGCCTATATACAAATACATTCAGATAGAAAAGGTGCTTATATTCTTTTCGACAGTAACTATCATTAAAATGCTTTACTTTGAACACAAATAAATCTGCTTTTCGGAGTTTTCTTTACGAATAAACTTTTTAGTCGCCTTTGTTCCTTTTGAAACCGGAAGGAAACAAAATAATATGGAGTTTAAAACATTACTGTGAATGTAATAATAAAGGTATTTATTTGGCACTGTGGCTGTGACTTGGCTTTCCACCGCGAAATCATAAGGTATTTTACCAAATTAAACGTCAGCTACTCTTATATTTTAATAAGAAAGGTATATTAACAAGAATATAAGGTATTTGCTTATTGGTTATGTAAATAAAAACTTAATTAAAATACGTCATTCAGTATTAAGCAAACTCTCGGATAAGGTCCGAACTAAAGTGTTTAGCTTCGCCTGGCAAGTACACCATCATGTTCTTTAGGTCTTCTAGCTAATCTCTTTGTATATGCGGTGCTTTGATGAATACTGTGAACTGGAGGGTGGGCGTGTTAAAAACGACGCATGGCACTTTTTGCCATACCATGCCATCTTTTGACCGTTGTACGGACTAAATCCGAATTGATATTGACATAAATTCTTTTGATTGTTACTGAGGGTGACCTGTAGAACCTATTGACACAGAAACCTCAAAAAAAAACATAAAATAGGTACTTGATTTACAACTCTTCAATTAAATAAATGAGAATTGAAATAGATATAAAACCCGGAAATAAGTCATTAATATTTCCGCCAAAATGCTGAAATAAATAACATTGACTATAATCTTCTGTAAAAAGAGTTAAATCTTTTTTTATATATATAACTGATATTTGAAAAATAAATAAATGTATGAAGCTATAAACTGCCAGGCTTTTTACAACATCCCCATCGTAAAACCCGAATTCCGTTCTTATCAATAAACCCTCCACTAAGCGAAAATATATACAGGCCCTGTTGTGTCTCAGCCTACGCGGTACACCCCCAATAGCTGTCACTTTCCCGATTTCCGGTACACGGCGTCTTTCCTCCAAGGCAAGCTCTGGCTTCTCATTCGGACGCCCTTAGAAATAAATGTCACTTGACGATGGAACATATGTGTGACCGTGTAACCGGCTAGATTGGCCCCACTATAGGACCAACAGTATATACTGTATATACAAGTTTCCTGTTTCGATTGGTATTGATGTCGGTCGCTATGTTCTACTGATACCTCCTACACTAAGCAATAAAAAGGAAAGGGACACCGTATAAAAACACACTAGACTTGCATGTAAATCGATCTTCTTGTTACGAGGCGAACAATTCCGATTCATCTCGCCGTTTCCGGGATCGGTGCGATTTGAATTTCAAAACGTTTCATTCCGGTTAAGAGCTTTCAGCGCTAAATCAACGACCTACCAGGGTATATTCGTGTCCATGAAGTATACAAATACTTAAATTACGCGGATTTAGACTTCCCTTCAGAGGGTGTAAAACAGTATTTTAATTTGCGTCCTTTATTTGGAGGACATTTTTGATAATATGTTACTATACTTCTTATTGTATAGTCTGTATCAACATAGACATCACATCAGACAACGCAAATATTATTGCACGTGCACCATAAAACCTTACGATAAAATCGATCAGATTTCAATCAAGCTGTCGGCCTAATTCAGTACCATACAAAGGACCCAAAGTGTTCGGCAACAATTTATCAAGTTTACAGTACAGATTCGGTCCACTGTTTACTCTGCACTCAACGGTTATTTACAAAAGTTCGTCGTAGTGATGGCAGTCCAATGGTTGCAGAGGCGAAGGCAATTGATAGTATTGCAAGGACTAGCCGACAATGTTAAATGCACGACTTGAAATTCGTTCTCCAGCGACTGAAGAGTGAGAGAATTAACAAAATCAAAACGTTCTTCTCGGCGAGACGACTAGGAGGGCTGGAGACGACTTCATTCCTTTATTCCCTCCCTCTTCTTTGTGGCACTCTTGAACGTTTCTTTGATCGGGGCTAATTATTGCTTTCTTTTGTCGGGAGCGGTGGTGTTTCAGGTACTTCTACGAGTCCATCTGTCTTTAATTAGTTTTGTTCGTTCTTTTGTCGATTTTCTCCAGAATCAATTGAAGTTGTTCTTCGTTAGCTTTTGTTTAATGGCGCATATTGGTGGGTCGCGTATATTGATTTTAAAAAGGTTTACGCGTCAAGTGGTGTGAATTTCGCAACACAATTAGTAATGATTGATTGTGCATACGGCTCTAATAGATTTATGAATCAAAATTATGCTCACAGTCCGGCATGTGATTAAATATGATTGATGTATGTGTGTAATTTTATTAAAATCCGCTCTAATGTGACACATGATTCAAATACATACCTTCGGAAAAAGCTAATGCTTAAGTTGGTTTACTGTGAAGTGTAGTACGGTTTTATGATTTTTAAGCCCCTTCCACAAACCACACAAACCACCGATAATTAACTTATTTAATTAAATTATTTTAACCTGTGTTGAAAGTGGATAGAGTTGTTTTGAACTAAGAAGAACACCGTGACGTATGCAACCAATTATACCCAATGTATGGTTTATAAAGTGACCCGCGTATATTTGGTTGCATATACAACTGTGCTCTTCTTCTTATCGAAAAACAACTTCAAACTTCGCATTTCATATTGACATCACCCCAGTGCAACATATTACAAACACGAGATATAACAGCAAAATACAGCCAGGCGTTAAGTCCGATGCCCGCTAATAAAAATAAGTTCACCCAGGGGCTAATAACGACGCCTCGTTTCGAACAAAATAAATAATTTCTCTACGTGTACAAAGCACGCTGAGCATTTCATTAAAACGCTGATCTGTGTTTGTCGTACGGTCGTGCTGTGCTGCAAACTCGGCCAGCGGGACAGGCTTTGTTCGTCAGGCGAGCATTCGACATGTTTGCGTTCGCCTTTTTTTAATAAAGCGGCTTACAGCAGTGTGCTGTCCCCTCCGGCAGACAGAGTGGATTCAGCAGATCACAAAAAAATCACGCGTATATTTACATACAAAGTTCGCGTACACGACAAATCTATACGCGGACCCATGTAACGGTTTTTTTGTTAGGTTTAATCTTTTGATTTTAGCCGATCCGTGATCCGTGTCGAGCGTGGAGTTGACATGTTGAATTTTTATCTGTACGCAGGAAGATTACAATGCGATCGGAGACATGAGTATTACAGAAGAAGTGACGTACTAATGAAACGTACTGGTGAAATATTAAAATTTGTCACCATATGGCAAAGGAAGTCTTATTGATTATCACAGAAAAGTTGATTGCTCTTTTATTTTAATGGTTACAGTTTTGTGTGTAATTGAATTGTGTAATGCCAACCAAAGATTAACAAATATTGTACAACATTCTGGGCAGTATTGTATAATAAGTCTGTTTGCTATCCTGTCCTATTGGAATCTAGACTACACTGTCTGCATTAAACTGATTGCCTCAGATGTATTTTACATGATGTTAGACCTTGTATATTAAATTAAAGAACATTACACGTTTTTCTTTGAAAAAAAAAACAGGAAGCAAAGACATAATCCTCAATATTACAACAACAAATATTACATAACAAATATTACAAAAAAGGTCACTGGGGTATTTTTTTTGTTTTGGTCTTGGGGTTTCCCCCTTATGGAATACAGGCGGTGTTTTCTTTCTACTGCTGGCTGTCGAATTGGTTCAAAAGTATGCAGGTTATCACTACCTATTCCAAAAGCATTTAAAATGTATTTTAATCACTATGGCCATTAACCAAGTGCGGTACTCAAACAATATTGTCCTTAACTTTGACCTTCGATATTTCATTTATTAAGAAGAATAGACAAAATTGATATAGGAACTTTGTTATCAGCTAGCCAGAACCTATCAACTCAAAAAATGTGTGCATCTAAACTGTTACACCCGGTATAGTTAACAATTAGGTATTGTTACGTGTAACAGCATTCATAATTGAAGATTTTTTTTGGGGATAAGTCCACTTTAACGTTTAGTGAAAAAACAACAAAATTGGGCTTAATAGATATGGCATTTATTATTCATCATCTTTTTTCATTTATGGGAATAGTAGATCGCAAATATTTTTCCCTGTTAACTCAAAATTATCCTTAATTTTCATCTATAATTTTCCCCCAATAAAATCCATCTTTTTTTGTGTCAATCAAGGACCACAATTAGGTATCATTCAACAAATGAAATTTGACAGAAATATTAATAAATATGCGTTAGCTTTGACGATAAAATGAAATATTGTACTTTTTATAAACTTCATTACTACAATTTTAATATAGTGTTCAGCTTCTCAATGCTTTGATGAATTTTTAAATCGTCAATATTCTGGTTAACAAGCACACATAATTATTGCCAATGTGGCAACATAGATGAAGGTTCGATGGCTGTCTGTTATTTTTAGAGCTATTTTGAGAAAATACATCGAGTCCTATGAATAAAATACTATAATACGATCAAATCTTCTAGGACGTTAGTATAGTTTCAGGTATACACGTATTTTATTTGTAACTATGAATCATAGGCTAGGACGAAAGAGTATTTTGCTTTAACTTACAATATTTCATACCAAAGTAAAAACTTAAGTAAGTGAAATATAAAGCAAATACTCAAAATTCATATTTTATTTCTATACCATGTAAATTTATTTTTTAATTGAAAAAAATAATTGTTTATGCGTTTGCTGTAATAACTAACACTTTATATTATTGTTACAGGTAAGGACATTTTCACCATCCACGTAATATAATCGCCAACAAATACATCACGTAAGTACACACAAATCTACATCATTCCCGCTGATAATGTTCGCATGAAGCCGTATTACCTCAATTTTCAATATTAATTCCGTATGTACACTGGGTGGGACGCGTGTGCGGCGTATATGGACGGGAAATGTTCTCTCCATTACCGGGTTCATTGTCAGCGAGCGGCACTCGACGTTTTATTGCCGGCACACTTGACACTAATCTGTAATTATGAATTCCATCACGTATACGCGAAGGGCGACGCTTCATCCCTCCATATATTAAATCAATATCGAGCGCATAACACGGATACCGAACCGATGACGCTTTTACTAATGACCTAATGACTTGCTATCATCGACTTGATAAGGCTTCACCTCGGAAATTATAACAGTATTAGACTATCCAAATGTATCTCTTAATAATACAATATTAGATTATTAACATCTTTGGTGGAGGCGCCGGGTTGGGCTTATAATCAAACATTTATTTTGTGCTCTAACAAATGTTTAGCGCTAACTTTGCATAATATACAATGTCAGTATTTATTACTTTAAAATACTCCTTGAGAAGAAACAAACAATTCTAGCCGGTGGCCTTTAGATTTGAGATAAATTTTACGGCACATATGTCCTACATCCATTATATCACTTGCCACCATAAACCACTTTATGGCGCTGACGTCATCCGATAAGGAAATGGCGTATTATATCGTAAGCACAGATAGCAAAGTTCTCAAGTTGGCATTTTATTCTAACGATCAGTAAAAATTATATTCAACCTTAGAAATAGACTGTAAACATTCTGTTCCACCCAAACTAAAATAACAAAATCATTTTTATTTGTTAATATTTTAAAACTTGGTGGTCTAAAATAAATAAATAGTTATAAATTGGCCAAATATTCGCGAAAAGGGTCAACATTTGTTCATTGTTAATACACAGAGCGGTTTTTGTGCAATCGCATTTATCTTTTTTTATCTGTTATTATTATAAACCGCCAGCAAATCTGACTGGGAAAATTTGCAAACATTATTAAAGTACAGTAGTTTTTGCGTACATTTTTTATAAAAAAAAACGCTATATTCAGTTCCAGTAAACATTTGAAATATTTATTTATCGAAACGTTTAGTTCGCAAAAGTCTACCGTGATTTAACAATACAATCTGGAATTATTATGAAACTGTAATTCTTAGTACAAATGTATACTATCTACTAATGTATATTATATTGTGAATTCCGTGTAGAAATTTTCGCAAATTATTAGAAATTTTAGATAGAACTTAGATAAAACTGTCTTTTTTGTGAACAAATTGAGATCAAAAGAAATGTTAAATGTCTGAATACAAGTGATGAGGATGATGAAATTAATCTTTGTAAAGTCAGATATACAAATAATATCAACAATACAAATCCCTATTATCTCAAAAATTTCAATATAGGCTCAATATGGTATAGAGATGTTTCTTAACATTAAAAGGAAGTTCTGTATCTAATAGACTAATCAAACTGAGTGAAAGATCCTGTATATTGATTATTATTGAGTGACATATTTTTTGTCTACATAGTTTTTTACTATGTAAGATGAGTAAACTTTACAGCATTTCCAAGTAAATTATCACTTTTCACCCTAAAAAATCGTAACCAGTTCTAAGAGAGTCATGCACTTCCCCAGACACTTGGTTTCGCTATTAATTAACCATTCCTCCGCCGAACCCCTGAGGAAAGACGACCACCGTCCGCCTCTTAGCATCTATCTCTCGGCCCCTGTTAATAAATGTTCTCCGACGCGGTCATTACGCGTGAAATTCGGGTCTGTGGCGCACGCGAGAGGATGAAAAAAAAGGAAGACTCGAAGGAAGGACTACTGGCCTGCCGGCACAAAGCTAAGCGCCCGCCCCCACCACTTTCGCGTCGTAGGAACGGTTGCACTTAGCTTAGAGAGAGCTTTAACGTGAAATATAGGCTCCCCACCAGCGGTGCGCGTCCGTTGAAAGCTTGCCCACTTTACCCCCACCTCCAAGCGAAAGCTCGGTGCATGCTCGCTGGCGTAGTGGGGGGGCACGGTGACGTAGCACGCAGTGCGGAACAAAACACAACCGTTCCGTGGACCAGTCTGACATCTGGTGTGCCACAGTCGAGATATGAACATTCTAGGTAAGAGGTGTGCAGCATTGTTACCAACGCGTCGACTGCTTGAACGTTAAAAACTTAAGAGATTGGTACGATTGGATTTTTTTATATTGTGGTTGTTGTCTTTTCTTGTGTGTGCTTGTACTACTCTTTTCTTCTCTTCACTCTTTTATAATCTTATATAAAATCTTATTATGTGTTACGTGTTATAATAATCTTCTCGATGTCTTTTCCTCAGGACAGAACGTTACTATACAAAATTGCATGTTGGTGTTTGATGTGTTCTTTCTTATACGTTTCTTCTACTTGTTGTATTTAATTACTTGGTGTTCGACACCGTAAAGTTTCGACAGTTGTTACTTAGCGTTTGTACACGGACTTGCGGTTTAAAGTTTCGAGGTTTCCAATTAAACCTCTCCAGGATTACAGCAATGTCTCTATCACTAAGTATTCACTGTAGTTCCACAACCGGAATCTGAGTTTTAGTTGCTCCAATATATCCCTTATAAACGCGAAGGTTGTTTTTTTACATTTTTCTTTTTCTGTTTTTACCACTATAGACCATCAATCGCGGTGTTTTATAATTTTAGTGAATTGTGAACGTTCTTCGAAGAATAACACCCATGTAAGTTGTATTATTATTATCAGTTCTCTAACGTAAGTTTCTATAAGTTTGGCATCCCAACCGTTTTTAAATAATTGATGAACTTTGATAGTTCTTGCAACAAATTATAGGCAAATTATGTGTGGTTTCTCTCTCTGTTCTAATTTTGAAAATAATTATTTCTATAACGAAGTGTTGTTGTTCTAGGCTTCATTTTCAACTCAATTTTAAAAGCAGTAGTTAGCAAAGCAATATATTGTTCTTGATTGATAAAATAAATATACGAGTTATAGAAAGTGGGTATTTTAATTCTTCTAAAGGATTTATTTGCATGCCTAACTAGAACCAACATATTGGTGAATGATGTGTTTTTACCGACCACTATATGTATTAGACAGATAGATTTTTTCCATAGTAAACAATTAATAAGTCAAAACCGAGTTTTCCTGGCAGTTAGCTCGATTTTCTCAGTTTAGGTCTCATAAATTGATTATTAAGTAATTAATTTTAGTATATAAGAGATGTATTGTAATCTGTAAAAAAATGGCTCCCTATTTTTTGACGGAAATACGGTTTTTGAGGTCCCAATATCCGACATATCACCTTCGATCATCTTCGATGATTTAAAAAAATTATCTGGTGTGCCGCCCACCCAACTTTCCGACTGCATTGACACACTGTTTACACATTTATAAACTGTTTAAACGTATAGGCTATAGAGGGTGAAACACCAAAAACGAATGTCCATGAGATAATAATAATAATAATATGTCGGGCTTATAACAATACATACAAAGCACCTCTTGATACAAATATCTATAGTATACTGTCACGTATCCATGTGTTTTCCTAAAAAAATTATTTCTCTACTGCTTCTTAAATTATTTATTCTTCAATCGCGGGTGGGGTAACGTGTGGCCTAACGCGATATGATGTCGTCAGTTCTCCATTACGACTCAAACCAATAGATAAAAACCATTATAGGACCTAAACCGCTCATCCCATTGATTAGTTTGGTCCAAATCGGATGAATCCCTAAGAAAACGTATGTGACATTTGCCACTTTCGGTTGTCAGATTGTCACCAAAAACAATCCAGTTCGTCCCCCGGTAATTCTAAATATGTATACCAAATTTCAGACCGATCCGTTGTTCCATTTGGGCGGTATCGTGTTCACGGACATACCTACACACGTACACACATACACACATACATTTTTCAGAAATCATTGCAATCGATTCAGGGGACCCCAAAACGCGTATTTCCGCCGAAATCTCATTTTTTCCGTCGATTACAATACTTTCCTTCTAGAGTACTAATCGGAAAGTAAAAATACTGCACGTAGCCTTATATTTTTGACATCGATTTCAAACCTACTAAGCATGAATTGATTAACTTTCGGCAGAAATTGGCTTGTGGGATAATGACTATAATGCACAATGAGCAAAGAAGTGTTGAATAAGCAAATATCTTCCTTAATAGGTACTTTTCTACAAAAATTACCATAAAGGTAACAAAAACTGTTATCTTATTCTCTAAAATAAACTTCCCGAAAAGTCTGTTCTATAAATAAAAAGCGGTCGGTACTGTGATGGGTACAGCAGATTGGTTTCAATATGTGTGGAAAATATTAATATTACGGTCAAATAGTGACAGAATAATATATCAAACAAGGACGTTGTTTGAATAAAATGTATAATGTTGCCTTCTGTATCGATATGGAGCGCTTGGTATAAAAATTCAAATATTGTCCGACTTTGATCTTTCTCGTAAACGAACGAGTCCTTTGTGCTGCACGTCCAGCTAAGCCGGCTCAATCAATATTATGTATAGGGTTTATTATTCTACCACAGTACAGTTCCTCCATAAAAATTCTTCCATAAAATCAAATATGTACATCAAAATTCCGTATTTCCACTACGTACCAAAACGTCTATAATTTCTCAAACTCGTTTCATTGAATAGTTATAACTTGGTGGCAATATGGACGTTGGACATGGGTACGAAATGGGAAAAAATCCATTAAACCGTAAAGTTTTCTAGGCAATTTTTGGTCGCGAATGATGATGAATGGACACTAGCTAGGCCAGTGGTGGCAAGTTGACAAATTAATGATCCTTTTTATTTGCAGCGGTGTCGCGCAAAGTAATTAATCGTAGATTTTAATTACTCGAGCGTGAACTTTAAATTTTGATGAAAAATTGTGTTCCGGTTTTGCTACGTCAACCTAGATTTCGTCATAACGTTGTCATAACCAATATATTGTACCATATTCAACGTTCTTTAGATTTCCGACTGAATTTAGCTTTCTAAAAAGTATTTTTATAGTATAATATGTTTGATTTCGTTTGATTGGGGTGAAGCTGTATACCGAGCTAATTCCTAGAATTCAGGTTAATGTTGCCAACTACTAGACTTCAAGAGTATTCCGTGGCAGGTGAATCGGTTCAATAGTCCTAAATCATTCAAATTACTCGGCCCGAACTTTGGCTGCGCTTGGTACGTAATTGTACCGCAGAGTAGGGCATCATTTGCTTGATACACAGGGCAAGCGGTTCGCAAACAACGCCATCTACCGGATTTGTTTGCGACCGATAGATCCGCTTTAAACCACACCCGTCTGTGTGCTAGTTTCAGTCAACCGAAAATTAATTTTAACGTTAGGTAGAACAAACAGCGAACCTATATAATATACATTTCATTCCATGGTGTACGGGGTGTACTTTATACGCCATATGTTGCTTAAAGTGGTAAATTATTCGGAATAGTGGGAATAATTCATGAGAACGTGTTAATTAAAGGAATAGGAACGGACTTGTTTAAAAGTTTTCTGAGTTATTTCTCTCTAGGGAGCAGTTACGTTGTTGGAAAGCTAGTTTTCGAATTCGAAAGCATATGCTGGTTGGTGATTGTGAGGCTTTGTATGAAATTTTTTGTGTCAAATAACTTTTTTATGAAACATTCCTATTATCATTTACTAAACACACGGAGATTATTATTGTTTCTATGCCATCTTAATTTTAGATATTTTCTTTCATTATTCATCCCAAAACTAGAATTTTGTGAAATATAAAAGATCAATATATAACATTTTTTTGAGATATTTGAATATTATTGGTCATTTCTGTCTGTTTTCTTATACAGAGTGGTGATAAAGTTTCCTATTTCCAATGATAACTAACAAAATGGTTAGAGTTGTCCATTAAACCTTTAAAAATAATCTATAGATCACTATAATTAAATCAACTGAACTATAATGATTCCAATACTTCTTAAATGTGAAAGTTTAGGCCAAGTGTCATCAGTTTTATAATTAATATCGTTCAAATCTAAGTCCAGTTTTCAACTAATCAAATTTTTATTTATCTTTAAATTGGTGTTTAAATATTAAAGTAAATGTTTGATGTTTTATGATCGGAAAATTATTGAATTTTAAAGCTAGTAGTTTCGAAAGTTTAGTGAAAGTTGTGAATACTACTCATCACGTAAAGTACTACATGAATGTTTGATTCAATATGCTAACAAAGGTAACTATTAGGTGATAATAAAATGAAGGTTTTTATTTATGGCAGCACTTGAGTTAATGAAAACAAAAATTAATTATGAAACAATTTCAAATTTGTAATGTGTGAGTAAAACTAATAAGTTTGTTGACAATGTACGGACAAAGTCATTAATGTCCGTTAAAGATTACAGAAGTTATTGACCATCAAATCTAAAATTGCTATGTTTACGAGTACTTACTTCAAACTATGTATCTTCTACAGAAAATGTTTTATACGTACTGTAATCTTTGATCCTTGCACAGGGTGGTTTGACCGGTTAAACATCGGTTATAATGTTTTTTTTTTCAAAATTCCGTTATCCTTAAGAAATATTTGAGAAATTCTGGTTGGCGTGTGGATCAATTTAATGGGGAATTCCTGGATACCGGACCTAATTTCATTTCGTAAAGTTATACCGCCAATCTCGAGCGTCCAAAATTTCTCATGCATGTGCATGCATGTGTGACGACGCGACCGACGTCGTGACTAGCCGACCATCCCGCTTGGCTAGTGTTTATCTAAAGTCATTAGGGGAGGAACTTGCGCTATTACTGCAACCCTGCAGCGATTTATGTGAGAATTCCCGTCGGGGTGTTGGTTTTCGGTTAGATTAACGACTAGTTTCCTACTAACACATGAGGTTTGAAATGAAAACACAGGATATATCCACTTAATTAATAATTCCGGAGCCTGCTCATGGTATATTTGACATAATTACGTAATAACTACAGATTTTTCAGCATTTATTTTTGGAAATTAATAAATAATAAAAGTAAATAACAAGTTTAGCGCAGTGTTAACAAAACTTGGAAGTAAATAGTTAACTGTTTTTAATATTCCGCTTACATTAAAACTGTCGAAACAAAATGCTTACAATCCGCACTTCACTATTAAAAAGCTGCAAAACTTAATTTCCAAATATAAAATAAATTCCCTGCCATTAGCTATAAATAAAAGAGTCCCCTGCCCTCGAGCTAATAAAGAACGGATGTAAAATCAAAAGAAACGTAAAAAACGTGCCCAATCTCACTTAGTTCCATGAGCGGTAATTACAGCCATTTTGTCTCCTGTCATACTGAAGCGGTATCACGCTGCGAAAAAAGACGACAGAGCGTGCCGCCTGAAAGGGTAATGCAATTTTTTAAAATTACAAACGCGGGAAACGCGGTTGTAAAAAATCCCACATCGTTGGCACACAACATTTTTTCTTGTCGGTGCTGTTTTTACGCTTGGATGACAAATGCCACGAATTTGTGGCAATTTTTCAAGAAGGATGATACAAACCTGATGGTGTATATATTCTTTGACCGTATGATGGACACGCTATATATTTCATACAGACTTACAGCCAGGAATCCACCCGTCACTATCATTCCATATAACAAACCGTCGAGTAACGTTCTGCTTTGAGAATAGACTATAATTTTCAATGTCACATGCATAAATATACTTAGTTTAGTAAACATTTAGTTATTTTTGTGACAAACCGCAAAGTTCTATACACTCTTCTCTTCATAAAATAATAGTTACTGGAATGGTGGAGGCGCAGAGACATGACCATTGAAATATTACTACCCGTATCAACTAACCATAATATTGTCGAACTGAATAGAACTGAAGCTGAATCGCTCATATTGGGGACATATAAGCAAAAGCATGCGTAACATGTCCTTTAAAGAGGATGTATTCGTCCTGTGCCAAAGGCTATTGCGTCGATATCTGCAACTAGAGCATAATTGCTGGCCTCTGTGGTGGGGTTCGTGACAATTGGATAACCACATAAGCCTCAAACCGCATGGAAACAAATTACGATCGCTCGAAATAACCTACCGTTGATCGTTGAAGTTTGAACGTGTATTCTTTAGACCGTTTCGTGATATTTAGGTTCTTTGTTATATAACTGCATTTATTATTGAAAAAAAATTATTAATTGTTAAAAGTATATAATTACAACTACAAAGTATAAAATTACATTCATGTAATTATCGATTTACTATCGTGACATAGTAAAACGCGACTATTATTTTTACCAATCCTTTTTCTGTGTGCACATAATATATAGGTGCATTCACAATACAAAATGCGCCGCTGCGGTTGCCTTTGTACAGTCTACGTGGATTTAGCAATAAAGCATTTTATTAGTAAATCGTTCCTGCATAAAAATCACCAAGAATGATCTCAAATATCTACTTAACTAGAACTGATCAATTCAGGAAAATCCTCCTAACAGCAATAAAACAGAAATTCCTTCAGTTATATGTCATAAATATGTCTAGCATTTGAATCAGAAACTCTTCTCTTCCCACATTGTAGTATAATAAATAAACAATGCCGTAGAGCTTATTTTTAGGTAGCTGGGTAAACAGAACACAATTACAGTTTAGACTGTTGTTTAATATTGGCGTATTCATAAGAACTGAAAAGAGGCTTAGTGGTACCTAACTACCAAGATTACCACTTAGTTCCAGAACATTTTGCTTCAAGCTGCATAATTACGAACGTCTCACGGAACATTTACCGTACCTCGAAGGTGAATTAGAAATTGAATATATGTTTACGTGTGCATGGGAGAGGACTAGACTCTAGTAGTTAGTAGTTATGTTTTACCCCGGTAGAGTAAACAATAACACTGCCTGTAGTAATTGCAGTTCGCAGTGAAATTACAAATTCCCGAGTACGAGTCTCCAGTGATTTTGTAAATTGTCTTTCGTGAAACGCCATAATACCGACACTTCATACTCATTAATTTAAGTATTATTTTCAGACAGAGAATGTTTCCTTTCCCTTACGTAGCCTAAAGCTGCATATCTTTAATTTACGAGATTTAATTTTTTTAAAATAAATTAAAGCAGAGCAACTAGCTTTATTCAAATTCATCATAACATTACACCCGTTAGATGGGATTAAAAGCTAAACAATCGTCTATGTACAAAGCCATGGAAATACAAAGGAAATGTCCGCCGCTATTGTGGTGAGGTATGAAGCGTCGACTCTTCCAACCTGCCAAAAACACACAAGAAAATCTCCGCTTTCAACTCACACCGGATCACAGACTACACAAATAATAATGCTGACTCAACGAAACAGTTGGATTACTTTAGCGGTACAAATCCTTGATGTATTTAATCTCAAAACTATTATTACCGACTGCGCTTTTGATACAAGCCTGTACACTTCAAAAATTAGATAACATGAATTTATGGTGGAAAATGCCTACTTTTGCGAGCAGTTTTAGGAATGGCGGAGGCGCCGTAACATACATTTTCCTCGCCTATTCTGAAACTATTCTATCTAAGTAACCACTCAGAGAGATAGGACATAACACCTCTCTTCTGGAAAAGATTTGGATCATAAGCGCTAAGACCTGTTCATAATCCACAACTGCGTAAATATAGGACATATTGACGTTGAAGAATTGCGATGAAAAATTCAATCTGTGTCGGAAGGAGTGTCACGAAGGTTGATAGAGGTGCTTGGAAAACCAATTTTCCGCTATTTCGGTACCACTTAAACGGCAACCTTTTCGGGGTATGCCGGGAAAATCCCATTCTTACACATGAGGCTATTCTGCAGCTTAAAGCGCCCGTTGGTATATTTGAATGGTGTTTACTTGATTGGTAAACTTGAAATGTATTTTATGGATTTGCACAGAACTATTTTCGTTCACTGATTTAAAAACACAATTCTCATATTATGAGATTATAATATTACTTTACTAAATTATAGTATCGTGTAAACTCCAAATTACAAATTAATAAATAAACTAAACCACTCAGTAAGCAAGAACGATATCAATCTGCTGAATGAGCAGTTTTTACATTTACATTTCGGTTTAGAGCATAATTATCGGAACTCGATTGTATTGTTGCATTATTTTAACTTCGTTAAAGGTAAAAATACACAACAATCGGTATTCATTCTGTCATCGGATAAAAATTGTGTTAGTCGGCAGAACGCAACACAGCGAACATTAAAGCTCAATTCTGTCCGGCATTGTGCGGCGAAATGTCCTTTTTTTACGCCGATCCCTATCACAATTAAGCTTTCAATGGCTCTCCAACTACACCATTTAGATTACACGCAATCCCTGCGGTTTTTGTTATGGCTCTTCGATGTTTTTTTTTTTTTGTTAATATTCGGAGTTTGTAATTGTTGGAACAGTGGGATTTGCTTTGACAGAGTAACATTTAGTCCCATGGTGGGCGGAAAACGAGGCTTTGTCATTTGGCCATGTTTTATACTAGTAAATAAACAATGGTGCTTTTAGATTTTTTTGTCGTATTATCGACAATAGTACTGGTTAATAAAACATAAAATAGCTGAAATAGACTTATATAATAGACATTTTTGATAAATTAATAAACTCCCTGAAAACAGTACAAAAATAAGAATTTGGGATCTAACTATATAACTACAAACTAGCAGACGAACAAATGGCGTCATTCGACTGAATGGAAAACCATACAATAGGATTCGAAGTGAGAATCGCTTTAAATTGAAGTAGGATAATGGCGTAGCGCCAGCGGGGTACTCGTGGAGAGATCACCAACTATTTTGAGCATGCAAATCAAACTCAGCCCGCTGACGGCTAGAGGCGATATTAATTTTCGCCGCATTATACGAATGATTTAATCCACACAATATGGGCATGCATTCGCGTCAGTTTGAAGCTCAAACGTATTAATTAGCGAGCACAACAAGAAGGCACCATCTGTAATTGACTGCGAGTACGCGAACGTTCTGTGTCGAGTGATACAATATCGGTCGGTCATTTGAATACTTTTTAATAGAATTAACGCAGTGGTTAATTGTGGCGGTCGTTGATGTTATCGGTAAAGTACGTACCGTCTATTTTGATTGAACCGATTATTCCTACCTGTCAGTTGTAGTGCTTCATGTTGAAAGCTCTTACTGATCGAATTTATCATGCCGTTAATTTTGAATCGTGAATGAGATGTTATTTAATGGTGATAGAATGTTGATATGTTACTGAAGAAATTAATTATTGTGCAAATTTCTATCGAGGTAGTTGCTACCCACCCACGTTCCATACTGAAGTACCCAGCAATACATATTTAGAATACACAACTCTGTCTTCCTTCCATGTTTATAGAGAATAATCAACTTCATGTCGACCGCAAACGCAGTACATGTTCCACATAAATATTGTTGTTTTCTCAACACGGTTTCCACCTGGCCAGTTGTTTGCATTTATCCGCGCCAAAATGATAACAGCGCCGCATTTTACTGTAGGCTAGGCGTGAACGTTTCACGAAATCGTAATCGTTAAAACTCTCATCCCCCACAAAAGCAGTAAAATTTCAAATAACAGTAAAAGCTAACACAATTCAAAATTTCACGTTCCGACTCGCACCGGCAGAGGGGGCGCAAGTTTGAAGTTTAACTGCTCAGGTAATGTTGCCCCAACCGTCTGTTCACATTACTTAATTTATAGGTGCTATTTTGGAGTCAAAACCTGGAAATACTTTTTGTTTTTGTTTTCCAAAATCACAAAAAAAATGATATTCTGTGTAATATTGTATTATTTTGTGTGATAAATGATAATACGTGTTCTAGATCATTGACTTACTCTTGCTACGCAGAAACCACCCTCTGTCCCAGGATTTTCAAATAGGGAAGCAGGTGCTTGAGTATCCTTCAATCGACATAGTCTGTCCGTTTGCGGTAAACGGCTTGAACCTAGCCCGCTTTTGAACTTGCCAGCACGGACTTTGCAAGAGTGCGCCGTAATGAATTCAATTTAGCACTTTATTGCGCCAGATGGGGTCCACAAACCTTCACGTCCAATTGTTCCGTAGACAGTCTCTCAATAATTAAATTTAAGGAACTAAATACGAAGGAAACTCTCGGTGCAGATGTGTCCACTTCATAAACGAAACTATAATTTTGACAATTGGAACAGTAAAAAGTTCTAGCCGATTTATGTACGCCTTAGGATTAAGATTGTTAATTTTGATTGAAATGTTGTTGCTATTACTTTGTCTACAGTAGTGCTTTCTAGAAGGAAAACTAGCCAAAATTGCCAAATCAGAAGTCTTTATGTTCATGACAAATAGTAAAAACATTGCGCGAGCATCACTTACTTAGTCATGTTCGACACTGTCTTCTAAACAATAAGAAAGCTCAAACTTGTATTAACTTATCTACAATAGTGTAATTGTAAATAAGGTAACCCCTGATACTATGGTCAAAAGTGTTATACTGCCCAAGCAAGTCTCAGTAATTCCTCTTCTATAATATATTTCTTCTAAACTGTAACAGTAAAAATCGCCAAGCCGATTTGTCTAACATTGGTTATTCTTTAATACTGCAGAAGTACTTACGTCATTTTCTTGGAGTTCTATTTTTGTAAGCGCTGCTACTTACACAGCATTTTAACCGTAGTATTCTCCGGCTTAGTCCGTCTAATGTACCTAACTGCAGCCCGTCTGCGAGGGTAGTGTAGTAAACGGGGTTACGTCACACATAATCCAGTATTATATGACAGAGATTATATTTTGCACCGCAACTTTTACGTCATTGTGTGTTTTTCCCGACAATGAGAGTGAGCAGATGTTTTCGTTTGTTTTTAGAAAATTTTTCACGACTGTAGGGAGATTGCATGGAAAAGTTAAAATTTTTATATGCTGTCCATATATTTGTATGTGTACACTGCATTATATTTTTTGATTTAAAGATATGATAGCAGTATAATCCGTGTAAAAATTTGTCTAAAATAAATATTTTCCTTGTGAAATATGTTTCAAAGTCATAACAGCAGTAGTAATGATAGTACTAGATGAGTTGTAAAAGTTGTCTAAAATTTCACGTAGAAACAAACTTTGATAACTGTAAATATTCCATTTTGAACCCAATTCCTTAAGAGACAGACAAAATCAGAAGCATGAATATAAAGTCACACATATTGAGCTATATCTTCGTAAATCTTGGAGGGTGGAAAACGCCATATGGAAAATCCTTCCGAATTGAATTAAATGTTCAGTTTTATTAAAAGCCATTCCCGTCACCGTACATCGACGAATATTGCGAAATAACTTGCGAGAACAAGACAGAGCAGCCATTCCATCTACGAAACATGTCTTTTCCAGAAATTCCAATTTCACATCCATTGTCCGCCAGCAATCAAATTGAATAGTCTAATTGCTTTCCCATCGCCTCTCCCATGCACCTACACACACAGAGAGAGCGAATCTGATCGAAAACGCGAAAAACTCAATGAATAAATTTCGTCTAAGTGGTAGCAGCCCATCGGAAAAAGGAATTTATTAAATGGAGATCCGATTGCATCAGGAGATTGATTGCTCCGCTCTATTGATTGTTCTGAATTATTTACGAGTAAATTGGCTGCGCGTCCATCACACTTCGTGAAGTTAAATTGATTGGATTTAGAAATAAAGTACTCAAATCGGAACCCCAGAAGAACTTCATAATTAAAAACTACCGGAGATTTTTTTAAAATGAATTGGACTCAGACCATGAGAGGTGCAATTATAAATTTCACAATTTTTTCATTTCTTCAAAGGAAGGCAATTACTTTGATGACCTTCACACTTGCAAACCAGCAGAGATTTCTTAAAAATACATTGCATTGAAACCATGAGATGTACAATCTCAAATTTCTCATTTTTAATATGATTATTACTTTGAAGAAATTCATTCCTGAAAACAACTAGATAATATTGTCCGCATTACAGTTTGCATTTCACAAAACTCGACTTTTACGTGTAAAACGCCCTCTAACATTTCTCGGACGTATTCGCTCGAATATTATAACTAACGAAAGTGTTTACGCTTGGCAGGACTCCAGTTTCTCGGTTGCCGTGGCAACCTTTATGAAATCTCGCTGCTTAGATCAGTTCATTTTCAAGTGGGTATTGTTGAAACTCCTACAGGGAACAGAAACAGGATGTCAAGGGGATGTTCAGCTCTTACACTGTTATACATTTTATAAGGAAAGGGTTCGTATAATTTAATTTTCAAGATGCATTTTGAACGTTACATTCGAATCTAGATTTGTTGTTTCTTTTGTTTTGTTTGAGGAATAATAAGAACTTGTATCTCTAGAGTGGTTTACACCCAAAATAACCTTTAGAACTCAGAAACAGAAAAACTAATACAAAATTTTAGTATTATCAAACGGCTTCTTGAACTCTGATGTTATATTAAGGTGTAGGGCCTACGTAATACGTAAAGGAATTCAAACCCCTTTCAATATAGACAAGACAGATAGTTCGATATTCTGTCCGTGTGCGTAGCATTGTAATCGAGACGAACACCCTCAAACCGAGAATAATTACGGTGGTGAATTTTGGGGTTAGAACAACATTTTCGCCCGGGCACCCGCACAATGCCCTTTGTACTTCGGGAAATTGGAATATTTCAGATAAATACAAAAGCCTCGGGCGTCCGCTGTCGACGAAGGAACGATTTCCGGTTAATTTTTCGATCGCCCTCCACGAAATGGGGGTCGGAGTTAAAACACCAAAGAGTTTTATCTACCCTCGTCATTGCATTGGCGTTTGCGATTACGAAAACAATCATTTATTATTTCTTGAAATGGTTTAATTGTTCTTGTATTGATGGAGGTAATTGGGGAAATTGGTACGTTTTTGATAAAATTTTATGAATAAAGGTTTGCTTTAGTAGTTAGTACTTTTGTACTTTGTCATCGATAGTATTTGGTTCCAGACTGGTACCTTGCAGAACTCCAGTAGTCATAATTCGACATAACTCATCCCTGACGTACTCCCATGTTCACAATAACCCTCGCCCAACACATAGAACAATACGTTCGGTTAACAGCGTTACACTTGACTGGAATACGTATTCAGTTATAAATATAAATCAACGAAACCGGACAACAAATCAACGGGATTTGTACAACGACAATACGAACTTCGGGATTCCGCTGTCGACTTGATGGCAGGCAAGAAAATTCTCGCCGCACAATAAATTTCATTAAAAGCGAGGCTATTGTTTGCCCGACAACACATGTGACTGGGAGTACAATGTGTTTCGTTGGGTTTTTGGGTCAGTGGGTATTCAGCGCCGCCTGGCGAGCCAAATCCGAACAATCTGTGCAGATGGAACGTTGCCAAAAACGAAGCCTCATCGTTTTAGGAGGTCGCCTTCTATCGATTATATCCGACTTTGCTATATTCTACTAAATTAGGTCTTTGGGTGTTGTGTGTAATAACAAGGGTGCTGTTAAATGACGAGGCCATGTTTAAACGGAACCGTCATCGTTACTAAACGCCATAATTACGTCTTTCAGCTCTGAATATTGCTATTTTCTAATCTACCTTCTCCTTAATTAACTTTAATATATCATATCATATCTAGGGTGTATCAAAGTTCCTATATAACATTTTTCTATCGTTACTAACTCAAGCTACAGAAAGTAGCTAAAGCAACCAGAAAGTATTTTTCAAACTTCCCAGACCAGAAAAGCTTGGTAAGGGTCATAACCACGAAGTTAAGGGCCCAAAATGCACGATCATATCACATTTGTGCCTGATATACATAAATATAAATAAAAAGATTAAGATAAAACGACCACATTTCTGAAACGTCTAAATTTAACCCCCTGGAGAGATAACGCAATATAACGCAGGCATTCAGACATCTTGGGGCACCTACATCTATGCCATCAATTTACATACGCATAAAGAGACGTTAGCGTCGTCATTCTCCGGGAAAACTGGCCCCTTTTTATCACGGAAGGGTTCGCGTGTACGCCTCTGGTGACACGTACCACTGCAATTTAGTTTTTCCATTTGTTTCCCGGCTAGATTTATGGGGAGACGCAGAACGACAGAGATATAGGGAAGTCGCCCAACCCACAGATACAACATCCGACAGCTGGCCGAATTTCGCAAATTTATACGTAACATGGCGTTGTTGTAGTCGGCGCTGCGATTAGGTACGCCACATGTTACGCCACTGGTTCTGATACCGGCGACATTCGTTTCCCATAATTGATTGCCACTCGTACTGCACTGTGTTCTTTTATGATTAGATTTTAGTTTTTTTTCTGGAAAATGTTGATTACTCCGCGCATCCACCAATTTTGGTGGCAACCCTTTGAACGGGTTGTGTAACGTAACAGTATGATCAATGATACAGTTATGTCTAAGTAATATGATGAAAATTTTCTGACTCCGGCGCATCCGCCAATCTGTCTTTATACGTTTTCTATTTTCCCTTCATTTCTATGAAGCAATCTGAGTTTTCAGTATCTTCTAGTGCTATCTGCATGTAAATATGTACTATGTAGCGTAAGAATTAGTTTAGACGCCGTAGCGTTTGCTGTTGTTAAGCTGAGATTCGTTTGTTTTAGGTGCGGTCGGAGGAGACGATGATGGCGACGATAAGGAGAAGGAAGAAGAGGCGGAAAGAGAGCGTCTTGAAGCTATCAGGGAGGCCGAGGAAAGGAGAAAGGAGAAACATAGGAAAATGGAAGAGGAAAGGGAAAAGATGAGGCAAGAAATAAGAGATAAGGTATGTTAGTCTTTAGACAATAAAATTTAATTATTGAGATGTGCTCAAAAGATAGAAAACTGTTCCCTAATAAATAGAGATGAGAGCTGATTGGTATCTTACTCATTTGTCTTTCAGAAAAAAATGTAGGTACCAATATATATTTCAATAGGAAAATGGGTCCCAGTGGTGGGTGTACTTATAATCATCAATTTTAAATTGGTAATAATTTGGTTTCCCGCTTCTGATTTTAGTGTGCTGAATATTCAGCTCTTTATGTTTGTGTAGGCTATAAAATTCTTTGGGAGTATTGAAATTTTAAGGCCGGAGAAGGGCAACTGCATTGATATGTTGATGGTGAAAGCCATAGGAACCTTTATTACTATAGCTTTTTAAGTATTGAGCATTCTTTTCTGTTCGTCCATGCGGAACAGTAAAATTTAAAGCTGGTTTATAACGCATCACGTATCATAACAAGCTTTTATCGCCTGTCGCAGGATTATATTTAACCGTTAACGCAAACAATTAAAGAATAAAATTGATTGTATTCTATTACTATAGCTATTGTCTGTTGTTCTATTGTCATTTTGTGTTGGTGCCTATATTGTACAATAATTTTATATTCATCAGAATATTTTACGACTAAAACTTGTTTTATAATGTTTGGTTTTCTGTTTCGTGACGTGATAATAAAATATTTTTTGTTCGTGAAATTGCCGGTAGATAAACGCAAGGTGGTATAAGTTATTCGTGACAGAGCGGCTAAGCAAAAATTACTTTTTTCCTGGCCGAGTTGCCACGCGAGTTCCTGTTCCCGTTTCCTGCCTCGAACCCTCACCGAAGGGTTGGAAATACGCTACCCGCTGCACATATTAAAATAGGCGTCTGCGGGCCGATGCCGTGCTACGTGGCATTAATTTTTGCGGAGTCAACGTTTTGCCCACCGTGCTGACCCTATTCAAATGTGTTATTACTGGGCGGGCTATCGGGCAATGGGTTGCCCCACATCTACGCCTATGTGTATTTGCATCAGAACCGCCTTAATTTAATTACTGTACTCAACTGATCAAGAAAATAAGCCCCACGTTGGTTGGCGAGGTTATGTACGATTGTGAATCAGGGGACCAATTTGCATAGTTAACTAGAAGAAAAGTGGATTCGCGAGTCGGTTCTTTTTTGGTCTGCTTGCGCTCGCGCTATCGTTGGAAATGTTTACCTAACGAATTCATGAATATTTTAATTATTTTCGTGTGGGTCTTGCTTCGCGTCAACTGAAATGCGCCAGCGATTTGTTGAAAGGTTGATATATCGCCCGCTTTCGTTTTATCACCGTTTTCGTAACTACGGGTACTTAGAATACATTGGATAGCATAGTTCTAGCGTAGATTTATGAGTGTTGCAAGATGATGCCTAAAATAGCTACAGACGTCAGTAAAGTCTTCTTGAGGTTTAGGAAAAATATCCAATAGGAGAGCTGTTTTTGAAGATAGTGTTGTGGGTCCGCAATCTCAGCACATTTTCTCATTTACATTCTCCCTTCAAACACAGAAAAATACACGAACAAGTTAAAATCACGAGGTAGGTAGGATTTAAATCACGTTTGCAGGCGATCTTCTGCGGTTATCCGAGTTAAACCCGTATTCCTGTAGTCCGTGGAACACGGAACCGCATAAATTAGCGTGGAACACGATCGCGCGCGCTTTCACGCTCACAGTGGGCACTTAGGCGATATCCCCGTTAGTCATGGGATAATTAAGGGAAATCCATGGGCCGAACCCCAGACGACTCTGATTCACTAATGTGCGGATAATATACGGTCGACGCGTGTTACAAGCGCCATCATCCGGATACCGCTCAAAGGAACGTAATTTTCGAATTAGGCGACGCGATGGAGGGCAGGACGCAATGCTCGAAAAACGTGTCCTGGAGGAAAATTGCTTGTTCGGTGACACGCCCACTTTCAATCATTTTGAAGGATTAGGTGGAGGGAATTCGAACTGTAGATGACGTTTATTCGAGCGAGGGCGTAATAAAGGGCGCCTTCAAATTAAGTTTCGCAAATTATTGGGTGAGTTGGGTTTATGTTAATTTACGGTGATTTATTACCGTTATTATTTTTAGGTTTTTTATGGTAACGTATAAAATAAGCTAATGAGCGTTGAAAACAAACTAAAAATGACTCTTATTTTGCTTTTTTTATGTTATTAATCAAAGAAATTTGTGTAATGAACAATTTAAACATAAAAAAACTCATCAAAATTAACAAAGTACAGTCTATTCCAGTAATATACTAACAATTACTGCATCACAGTGCATTTATTAATACTCCAGTTACTCCAATTAGGAATTATAGAGTTTGTAATTGACTTGCTTTGTACACAATTTATGCAGCACCCATTTGGTAAATTGGTGGAGGCGTCAGTGGATCAGTTTAATATAATAATAGCATTTATTGAAGTTACAATATAGGAACACTGGACACAGTGTGAAATAAATCATGAATGGGAAATTGTGATTTAAGTTAAATCATACTTTATTATTTTGTTGTGATACACTAGCGAGTCACATATTGTAATATAACTATGAGGTACAGGCATTTAAGCAATAGTAAAAACCTGCAGGCCTCCGTACCTGCAAGCAGATAATGTTTGCTTCCAGTTTGTAACAAGGTCAACATATTTTCACTAAAACATTAATATAAATGTAAAAAATAAGATTTTTTTGCTTGATGTACGAGAAAAGTTTTTTGTTGTTTGTTGACAACCCAGTAACATTGGCTGGTTGTTAAATTTCAGTATTACGAACAAAAAGGTGCCTTCTCATTTGACATTAGATTGGTCTGAATGGGATGAAAACAAATCAAATCATCAAAATGTTGGCCTATAAAATATGAACCGTCATTGAGATATACTGCAAAATTTATAAGGTATTCCAGAAAGTTTGCAAAAGTTATACAACGTAATTATACACTACCATTATTATTAGTAAACGTGTTTGTTTTCCGTATTTTCAAAGAAATCTAACACTAATAATTTGATGATTGTATTAAAGCCATTAAAGAACTATATACTATATACTATATACTATATCCCATTTGTAAAGAAATCTTTGCTGCTTGGGTATTTGTTTCTTTGTAGTCATGTCAGCACGCTGAAGGTTGGCACACAGTAAACATAAATGTGATCATAATAACATAATATATAAATATAAATAAATGATATTTGACAACTCAAATAGCTGTGTAACTTCTGATTGATACCTAATTTAAATTTTTCCACTGTATGTGCAACAACACACTGAAAATGAAAATCAGAATAGTCCAATTTAGAATACGTTCCTAGTATTCACAAAAATACGATACCAAGCTAGAGTTAATCACGACTTGTTAACATTAGAACAATTGGTACATTACGATTGCAGCTGAATAATTGCTGAAAAGACGTTTACTTTGGTGAACATGGAAATGCACTGCTAACTAAAGCTATTTATGATACTCGTGCGGAAAGTTATTTTACTTTGTTCGAAGGGCTGTGGTGCTTATCACAAAATGAAATCACTCTTTTCACACTAGTATCATACTAATGAAGACCAGGTAGGTTATTTCTAGACATAACCTACCATTAAATTCATCTATTTTCACTACGCAATTAATATACAAGAAGTTATCTTAGTGCAAATTCTCTAAATAAGGTTAACATTAACAGTCATGTTTAAAACCTGTTCTACGAAAAGGGGGCTTAGGTGTCAAAAAATCATTTTCCACTTTTTTGCCGATTTGGATAGAGTTTGAGATGCTCTTTCACATGGTACAAACCAGAAAGTCATAATTTGTTTAAAAATTTACGAAAAGTGAAGAAAAAGAAGAGTACAAATACGAAAAAACTGTTGTTGTTCACCTTTAACAGCTGTTTTCACGAAAACTTGTTTTCGCACTGAAGCCCCCTTTCCGTAGACCGGGTCACAAATGCTGGGAAATACTTAGAAATAATAGAAAGACAACAACCTGTAGTCTTCAAATCTAAAAATTCATCGACCTGAATGAGCTAAATAATTCAGAAATACCCATAAATACTTAGCCGAGTATTAAGCGTACATGCAGAATTGGCAACATCAATTATTGAGGGCTTCTTGTGACGTACAGAGTTGAAATTGTTAGGGAGCGAAAGCGCCCTGTACCCAATAAGGACATGCCACCGTCAATAGTTTGCCAAGAGCTATCCACGTTTACGACGCCGAAGTGGCAATTTAGTACTGAGGGAGGGGGGCTAAAAGTTTAAACACACTTCGACCCGTCTCTCTCCGTACCACCCTTACCCATACAAAAGACGGCAACTACCCCACGGCTTAACTTTATGCACATATCTTAGGGACACATGTCAAATTGTATACAGTGTGTAACTTTCACAATGCGTTGGAATGTTTGAGTATAAGTGTACTACAAATTCATCAACAAGATCTGCCCAACTTTACCTTGCCCATTTTCACTCTTCGTACAAATAAACTTAGTTTCGACGTAGTTAAAAACTTTAAGGGTGCATCCGGAAAGCAGAACCGGTAGAGACACGTTTCGTATAATAAACCTGAAGGATGTAGCGGTCACAACACACGGTATTCAGCTCGGTATTCATACGGTCCCATTTCGTATTCACGATGTTAAACTTCACCAGAATGGGGAATTTAACTTTGTTTTTCGGGGCTGAATAATAAATTCGAAAAGTTTACTCGACGTTGCTTGTATGTATTAGGCTGAAGGGTAAAAATAGCGTGCTGTAGCGAAGTTGGCGGTTTTAGCGACAATGCGTCCTGAATTAAAGGGGTAACTGAAGGAAATTCTGCGGTTGAAGCTTCAAAATTGGTATTGCTCCTTATTTTTTTATTGTCCCAAATATTGGTGTTGGAATATAAGAAAAAAGGTTGTGTGATACTAACAATAACCATGCTTTTGATCTAACCAAATAGTAAATACTCTTGAATTAATTCCGAAGTAATAATGTAATTGCCTAAGAATCACATTAAATTGTTTACGATCGACAATTACATCACAATTACGCAATTCTTATAATTTCGACCTGTTTTTTATTGCCCTGAGGGACACCCCAATTATTTTGTTTTCCCAAACTGCTCGGAGCGCCATCTGACGTAATTAATGGGTAATGATTAATTGGGCCCCTCTTGTGAAGGTGGTTTACATCACCTGATGTTTATGGTCTGATGTTTATGGTTTCCCCGGTGTTCTTTTACCCACAGTGGCGTTCTCTTCACTGGGGAGCAACCTCCATTTTAATTAGCGAAGCAATTATTTTTTTCTGCGTGAAAAAAAAAACGATATAAAATTTATTATTATTTCGGACCTAATTTCACTGCGTTGTGCCTTAACGACAAGAAACGGGTAGATATTTGATAATAGAATAGAAGCTGTGAATTTGGGAGGGTCCGTTTGCTGTGCTTGATGAGGGTTTCAAACGCTTTTATTGTCCACTAACGCAAATGTCCGCAGCTCATTGACTGTAAGACTAAAACGTCGTAATGTCGACACCCACCACCCCTAATGGAATATTAATGTTTTCATTAAAACGCTTCTCTGTTCTTGATTCACAAATTATCACTTCCAAGATTGTTGTAGATATCCACAAAAATTCCATTTATAATATCCCACAAATTAAAATTTAACATCTCTTTTACCCGCTCGTAATATAATACATACTTTTGGAAAGGTTATTAATCTTATTTGAGCATCAAGCGTAAAACCCCCAAAGACTCCACGTCGCGTTTAAAATCGTTTAAAACATTCAGCCGGCGGAAAATTTTTAATCTTAGAATTATGAATTTTGCATGAGGCAACGCTCAGAGGAGAGACCGATAAGTTTAAGAGGAGCGCCCTCTGTCCGCCGCCGCGCGAATCACAAATTAATACGTCGCTCGTTGCGCAGTAATTAATTCCAGAAGAGCAGATAGTGAAAATAAAATAAAACGCTGAGTTCTTTTGATGCCAAACGTTGAGGGAATATAATCTCACCAGAACCGTAAACAAATTTCTAAATATAAAGAAATAGTAATTTTAGATTTCATTTTATGATTTCATTTAATAAAATATTAATAAAAGATAAAAAATTAAAGTTGTGTCAAAATGGCGGATGCGCCAGAACTTATTTATGAGGAAGGATGACTAATAATTTAATAATATCTTATGAATAATTAATGCACAATAAGCCGGGATTGCTTGTCTTTTTAAGTGTTTATCAATACAACATCGATCTTATGTCGATGGCGCTTACAACTTCTCTTGTATTCAGTTGGTTTTCTGGGTTTTCTACTGTAAACATGTTTTCCTCGCCGTATCCGAGGTAGTATATAAAATGTGGTAAAATTAAGTTAAAAGAAACTAGTTTGTATTCCCACACATACTCGCACGTACATAAATACTCATGCGAGTGTCCTGGTAAGCATAATTTGTAACGGGAATATATATCGGATCGCATGTTTTTAGATGCGGCTGTTCCTGTTAGCATTGTGGACGTAAATATATAAGTTGTGTGTAAATGTATACTGTGTTATGCAACTAAATGGGATATTCTTCTTTGTTGTTTGGATAGTTTTCCCCAAATTTTCGCAATTTAATTAAATCTAAATAGTAGGTATTAGAGGCTTTGCCAACATGGTGGATGATATAGATAGATTAGATCCTGTGAACTAATTCAAGATTAATTTCCGGTTAAGAAAGTTAAAACTGCCTTTTCCGGCAACAGATTAAAACACGCAAACTATCAAAAAAAGTAATTTGTAAGCGCCGCAATATTTTGCCCTGAGAAAAGGCCTCGGTAACTTTTTTCTACCCCCCTTCGCGGCGTCTTAAGACTTTACGACCACTCCCCCGTAAATGACATTATTGATTATAAAAGTTTTTCCTCGTGATTTACGTCCGGAATTTTACAACTTTCTCGTTTATTTGCGGCTCATTTTATACGACCTCTTCAGTTTATTATTGTTTCCCTATTGAATTTGCGACAGCGGTATCTTATCAAGAACTCTAATCCCTCAATAGCAATCTTGAAATATTTATTCGCAGTCGTTTTAGGGCTTTACAGACGGAAGCATTAATTTATTACATTTTCTCTATTTAAAGTGAAAATGTTATGAAATATTGAGCCAACGTGTTTCCATCCACTCAAAGGAACTGTCAACATTCCTGGAGATCCTGGCACATTCCATGTTGTACGTCAAAGTTCATACCTTTTCTTCGTGTTCAAAACTTCGCAAAAGAATTCGCGTAGATATTTTGTATCCTGTGAAAAAAAACTCAATTATGCATTCGTACTAAAAATATATTTCTAATTGTTAATCCTGTGACTAATTAGGCTAATTCTAGATTATTTTTAATAATACTGTGCGATATTGTGAAGAAATTTCAATAATACATACAAAATGGCAATTTTGTAAAATGGCGGATGCGCCGGAAATACTTTTATTCACCTCAATATGTACTACATACATAAAAATATAACAAATTATAACACAAAGAATGGAATGTTATGAAACTCAACTGCCAGACAGTTTCGTTCATCAAACAAACCCAGAACGTACGTTTCCATCGACAAAAAGGACCCGTTGGCATTCCTTTCGATCCTGGCGCATTCCAAGTCGTACCTCAAAGTTCTCTTCATTCCTACCTTCTCCCGTCCACCCTTTCCCGACGAAACTTTGCAAATGAACGCGCGTAGGAATTTTGAATACGGTTCAAAGGCCAGCAAACGTTCAAAGGCAAAAAAAACTGAAAATAAGGTCGAGCCAAGACGCCAACGCTAGGGCAGTAATGAGAAATTATTCCCGGGTGTTCTCTAGCGGGTTATAATGAAGTCGGGCGCGGCTTGCTTCGCGCATTTAATTAGTAAAAACTGGAGATGTCTTTTTCCCTCAGAGTGCGGGGCCTAAAACAGCGGAGGAGTAAACAGAACCGAGGAAATCTGGCGGAAAAATCCATTAAATGACATGGCTTCTGTTTAATTACTCGGAGGTGGTGGACGGTTGGCATCGAGCTTAATTATAACTTATCAGTATGCTTACCGTTCGGCTTTTCGGTTTTTGTTTTGCCGCCCACTTGTTAGGTTATAATTTGAAAGGTTGACGATGTTTCTTTTGAAATTGTTAAATGGCGAGTGGAAGAGGTTCTTGTTGTTTTTATCGCTAATAAGAATCTTTAATTTGTGTATAAATCGTGGATATGAAATCATTTACCATATGTACATATCGCTCTATAAACGGATTTAGTTTTGAAAACGTTTTTCAAAACAATAGCGTATATATGACAGTTCAATATTTTTAGTTTCCAAAACGTTTTTAGTTTCCAAAACGTTTTTAGTTTCCAAAACGTTTTAGTTTTCAAAGTCCAAAGTTTTCAAAACGTTTTTAGTTTTCAAACCGTTTTCAGAAGTAGCAAAGAGCATTCGTATATTCCATACATGTTTTGCTTTGAAAAGAGAATTCCATAAATTATTACATCGAACAAACTACGATAACTGTACCATATCATAATCAAATATATTCAATGTGTTACACGTTTCTATGTTATATTGTCGCTGTCACATTAATAAGCACCATATACATCTAATTTCGGTCTATTCATCAAGTTGCACTGGGTCGAGAACCATTAATTGCCACTCTGGCAATAATTCAATAATTACGGTCAATATGTCAGTGGTTTCCACGCTGAGATTCGAATCGGGAGGGAAATTTATACGACTGACGCATGTAAAGGGCCCCCTACGTTACATTGCCGCTTGCGGACGTGTCGCTGTCGCGTCAACTGACATCTCTACCCAGGATTTTGCGAACAATTAACCGCAGTACAGTACTAATGGATGGAATACGGATCCACAGCTAGCATTACGAGCATTCTGCGTTAACCGCCTGCTTACGAGTTAGAGATATACGATTGTGTGTGATTGATAGATAATTAATTTAGAATTAATGGTTGTGGGTGTTATCCGTTGATGTAATTGTCCCTTCCCGACCATAATGATGTAATCCTACCTTATCTTGTAAGGAAACATATTACATATATATGCATTAGATAATTTCTATTCTGAACTTTTGATAAAATCAATCTACTAGGCATGCCAACGTAAGAACAGAAAAAAAACTATTTGTTGACCTATATTCCCACTTTGTTACAGTTCATTATGCAAAATAGAGTATAATTTGCTTCAATTTTCGCCGCCAGTCGTAGGCGAGGCGTTTTAGATTTTTTTCACCATGCCAACTTGACTGACGAGGGTTTCGCAGAAGCGGCAGAAGATCGGAAATTCTCGCAGAGAAAAAATATAGGGAACTAAATTAACCCCTTCGTCGGTGGCGGGAATAATTTGCACGCGATACCCTCATTTAAAACGGGACCGCAAATACCGCCGCCACCAACCAGCCCAACGCTGGTAGGTCGAAGCAAGGCGCCCGATTATTTCACGGAGACCTTAACTGGAATAATCCCCGAAATAATCCCCTGCGGCGGGCCAGCTCACGCCGAAAAGTCCGTTTTACGGATAATTTAAACAATTATTAAAATTTAACTGGATTCTCCCACGCGATCCAATAATATAAAAAAACTCCACCGAATTCTCCGCATGGCAAAATTTTATTTGACGCAGAAGAGATTTACCAACTGCGGCAAGTTTTTACGTATTTAACAGTAACAGATGTCACGTATCACTAGCATGTTCGCTAACTTACCATTCGCCTTCCTTCTACACCTTACGCCTCTTGTGATGTAAAAATATTTTTGTATGGCAGAAGGAATTTTAAAACAATTCTCCCCTTTGACGAATTGGTCAAATGTAAAAGACAATTTTAATAAACTCTTTTGGAATAAAAAGTAAAATATAGCAAAACTTGTTGTTTGTGCGGTTCTTTCTTATCCTACTAGAAAGATAAGACACAGATGACTCAGGCAATAACAATGGCAATGTCAAACAGGATTCATAAACTGTGATTGTGTAAACCTATTTATCTTATAATTTCAAAAGTAAACGCATATTTATGTAATTATGTGAAACTATAGATTAGGTACTTCTATAATAAATTTCTGTAATTATTCCACAACGTAATAAATCTAACGTCTAAAGATAGAACGTTATTCCAATTTTCCCAGACAATCTCCTAATGAAAAAGAAGATCCAATCTATAGAACGCCAATTTCCTAATCGCCTCTAATAATTTAATACCACCCTTAGTGGTAATTTTATAAATAACTCCCTCCAGCGCATTAATTTCGCTTATACACGGCCCCTATTTGACACGATCACGTGCAGCCCTATTTAATTTATTTTCTGAGTAAACAACGCTAAGAAATTACCAAGTCAATTTCCTCGTATCACGAGAACTACAAAAAAAATGAAACAAGGAAAATGTAAAGACTAAAATGTGTAATATGGAAACTCTGGTTTCTAGTAAGCAATTTTCGTGCTATCGTGCTTGGTTTCGTGTAAGCTTATCGATGTATTTACCACCCCCTCTTTCAGTGGCGTACGTACATGCGATGCTTTGAACCCACCCTTGGGAAATGAATACTTTTCGAGGGATGGATAATCAATAACTTAAAATTTTAAAGGGGTAGGATATGGATAATGTATGACGTGCTTGACATGGGTTTATCGTCTTTTGCTACATTCATGAGCAACAATGCATTGTTTGGATTAGTTTAATTATTTCAGGAATTTTTCAGCAAAGTGGGTAAATGTACAGTGGATTAATGTTTTAGATAAAAACCGCCTATCTTATATCCCATAAGTATGCAAGGTACAGCCGCACGCACTTCCTGCTAAATGTATTCAACATTTGTTTCTATAGTGTTTATTTTCTACTATCACGCGTAATAATCATGACGTTAGTCATGTAATATAAGTGTGAATGAGGAAACAGTTTTAAATAATAAATACTGAAAGTGTATTAGCAAGGTCGAATTTCGAAGAATTTGTCTATTATTTGCTGAAAGAATCATCAAATTCCATCAAAGATTACACACAGAGGGACAAAATTATTCAATACAACACGAATATCTTTGAGTGAAGAATATCACATGTTTCTATATCTGCAGAAAGATCATTTGATTGGTTCAAGTAAAATATAAAATTCTCACAGTAAGAATATGATTTTGTTGATGTTCCAAGTATTATATTTTCTTGTTTTAAGTATGAAGGAACTGCTGTATAGAAAAAAATCCTTTTTGTGCTACACTATATACGCAAGAATAAATTTTCTTGATATCCAAGAATAGAGTTCGCTCTGTGCAAAAGTTATTTGAGATTCATATGGCTTCTATTGTTTGTTCTTCGTAATAAAACAGGTCACATAACAAATTGTTATTCAACTCACTAGCTAATAATCGGATAACAACACAATACTTCGACGTAAACAGTCATAATCACGTATTCGAATTGTGAATTAGAGTTGCAATTTGTGCCAATGCGAGTATCTCAACTTCGACCATTTCGAATGTGACAAGTGCCTTGTAATGGTGTGTTTCAGCACAAGAATCCGGCTCGCCCTTCAGTGATTACGAAATTAAATTACTCTAAATGCAATTATCGTAACACAGTATCCGACAGAGTGCTCCGAAACTTTTGCCAGTCCGACTACTGCCCGAGAAAGTACAATTAATTTAATTAAATTCAAAGAGAGCCTTTATTTTCGTACAACGTTCGCACACTGTTCACTCATCTGCGCTTTCCGCCCACAGGGCCGACGCCAGTGCAGTGGATTATGCAAATATCCACTGCAAATATCCCTCGACGTGTGCTGTTGTAAAACCATCGCTTGCGGATTTCATCTCGTACTATATATATATTAACGTGGTTAAACACACGTCACGTCACTAGATAATATTAAACCAATAATTTTTTGCAAGTGGTATTTTTTAATAATTTTCAAAGTCCACAAATGTTTAAAATTTAGTGTTAAATTTTTCGTATAGTTATATGATCGTAATACATATTACACTAGTACAGCAATAAGGAAAGTTATGAACTGGACACCGAACATCAAATCATCAGGAATCTTAATCGGGGTCAAATTGACTCTAGTAGGGAGTCCGTTAATTTATAGCGACTCCCTAACGGAGTCAGGTTGACTCCCTTTGAGGGTTGTCACCAAGATTCGTCCTCAGAAGAAAACGACGAAGTGAAAAATTCCACCGTGGCCTGAAAACACTGAAAATGAAAATTTTGTTTGGCTCGTCCGAGAGTTCTTTACGATTGCATCCGCACAGAAAGCAATAAAAGAATATGAAAGTTTATCGCTTTCTTACGCCCTCACTCGCCACATTCCCCCTATCCATCCCTACTACTCCGATATTAACCCCGATAAATTGCTTTTTATCGCTCACCCCCGCACTAACAAATTTATTACGACTGCTTGTATAGCATTATTGTTGTTATTGAGCTATGTGCCGCGAATGTTAAAGCATGAATTCTGTAAAACTGTCAGAAATTAGGAGAAATGCAAAAGAAATACTGGATTTAACTATTATTACACAGGGGAACATTGATTTTGCGACATGAGATTTATTAGTCAATTTTAGGTAATTCTGGTCTACTAAATATGAAAATAACACTATATTTGTTAAACTGACTCAACTTTTTGAGATAAAAGCAATTCATTCATATTTTAAATAACATTAACTAAAAGTGCCTAATATATTGAAAAGCTTTTATTCAAAGATTTCAAATTAAAATAACGCTATAAATTATCGTCGGCATAAAGTGTTAACCTTAACTAAGTCCATATTCAACGTAATTTGAAATGTTTTACCATTCGAAAGCATGAGGCGTGTTACACAATTCTGAAATTAACAATAAAAGAATTGAAAAATCACAAATTTAAATTAAGAAAATGTTTTGTGTGTGGTTTTTTTTGTTCAGGACAGTCCCTTTATAAGCTCCAGCAGTAGTTTGCCAATATATGGCAATATCATCGGCCTTCATATCTTTCCTCCGTTATCTTGATATACTGCTGAAACCGTTGCTTTTGTTCTTCATTGTAATCACTCAGATTGTCAGGAAATTTATCTAAATGGCTATGAAAATAATGTAACTTGGTACTAGTTTTTCAAAATTTTTAAGCATTTTGTCAACAATTTGTATTGTTAATATTGTTCAGCTTGGTGATTTCCCATAACGTTTTCGATAACTTATACAAAGGTTATCTATATTTCCAGTTCAAGCTAAGTCATGTGATTTGTGGTCCATCAAAGATATCGGCTTCTAATTTTCCTGTACTGAGGTCAGGAAATGATTAACAAATATATTTGGAACAAATTGGAACCAACTTGTTTTATATTATAAAGCTTTCACAAGCCCAAATTTAATATATAGTTGTAGAAGAATTATTTGTTCTCGACATATCAATGGTTCATGAACGATGTTAGCTTTTCCTACGGTCATATTTATTCCCGACGGCCAGTTTTTCCTATGCCAATGTTCACTTTTTGCACGACTATCCCACAGACAAAGAAAACAGGGATATTTAGTGTATCCATTTTGCTGACCCAATAAAAAAGCAGCAGCAAGTTGTAGAGTACCATTTTATATTTCAAAAAGTTAGTTCATAGATTGGTTTTGATAAATATAAACTTGCCAGCCGCACGAAAAGCAAAAATATTTTTTTATTGAGGTTGAAATCAAAATAATTTAACTTATACTATACTTTTGATTGCATCGTTTATCACGAGAACTGGAGTCAATTCAAACAAACTAATTATACAATGAGTACTTCATATTCATAGTCTATCAAAATTGATTACACAAACTGACGCCGTGGAAAAAAAATGTTGTTGCCCTGTGTTATTTATGCATACGTCTTTTTTCCTAGTAAATTAAGTTTAGTCCTTCAAGAGAAATAGCAAGTTTAAGTAAAATAAACTGTTGTACTGGGCGAGTTTGCTTTTAATTATAAGAGAAAATAGACGTTAGGTAAATACTTCGAAGGAAAGTGTAACTTCGCAGTTGAGCAAAGCATCCGAAGATGCTTTCGTTGGTCGTTCGTTAGTGTGACAATGTAATTATATCTTGTCTCGTTCACTGAACTGAGTGCCGAAGTGCTGTGTGGTACTGAAGAAGTAGATAAATTAATTAGATAGTCTTTTCACTTAACTAAAAAGATTCAGGGGAAGGAATTTTGCCAAGATTTGTAAAATTGCTGACTACTAATTAAATTGTAAACTTTTTCAAACTCAATCAATTACACTTAAGCTTTTTTTGTTATTGCGGTTACCGGAAGTACATCTGCACTGTCTGAAAGAACCTTATAGAAAACCCCCACACGGAGAACACGAACAAGGCCACCGAAACTCCGTCATCACACTTTCAATATCCTTCCTCGAAAACAAATTATCCAACCGCATTGAAACCAGCAATAGGGTGGCATTACCCCGCTAATTTACTGGCCCGGAATTGCTCCAGGAAGGCAGGAAGATCGTAAATACGTGTTAGGAGGCCGGTCGTTAAGTAAGCCGGCTCACGTTCACGCTCTTGCCCGATCGGTCAAGTCATCATATTAGGACGTGACAGCTGAACACTACCCTTGCCCGTAATTAGCTGAGACTGGTCACTACTGGCGAATTTAGCCCCGCGGCCGGCGTCGGTTTATGATTCGATACCATCTCTGCCACTGACAGTTCCTTAATGACGCATTACGAGATACCATCTAATGCTGGCCCTTTGTTGGTGAAGCCCTGATGGATGCTTGCATGTCAAAGATATTTACTAGGTATACATATTGTTCTGAAACCATTTGAGTTTTGTAATCGTTTTAAAAATGGTAACTATACTGACAACAAAAGCAATAGAAAGCATATATTGGGGCGTTTTCAAAACTCAAAACGTGGAACGTTTGCAGAAATTGATGCTTTTACATACCAAAATGTTAATGAATAAATTCTCTTTATATGTAATGCAGAGTGTAATAATGTAAGATCTAACACGGTAATAAAAATGATAGATGCTTGGTAAGAGGTGTGACTAAAATGCAAAGAATATAGAGCTGTTAGGGGGCTGGTTGGTATCCGGCTGACGCGGACATTGAAGAGGGTATTTTTCACCAAATCGAACATTACGATCCCGGTGTACGAAACAACTTTATACCGATAGCCGTTTATAGGCATCCCAAACTGCCCTTTTATGGGTCCCTATATATGAAAATTACACATTCTAAGCCATTTTCCAAAACAGCTTCCTAACCCCAAAGGAGCTATGCCCGTATACCCGCTTTAACTTCCATACAGTAAAAATCCGAAATTGTTCAATAAAACTTTATCTCGATGGTTGTCTAATTTTAAACACTGCCCTTTTGTATAATTAGAAACAAAAGGACAAATCGTTTATGACAGTTCTAATAAACGATGAAAATGTTTATTATTATGGCGGATGCGCCAGTTAGATCAAAAAAACTTTTTCTACTTAACTTGTTTATTTTAAATCGAATAAAGGTGTGCACTCATATGGTGGAAAATAATGTTCAAGTTTTAGAATTATTTTCTACTGAAAAAAATGTTAAAGCTTGTACTATTTCGACTAATTTTAAACAGTACCCTTTTGTGTAATTTAAAGCAAGAGTACTGCTACAAATCTTTTATGTTAGCCCGAGTAAACGTTGAGCTAATGTCGCTGGACAAAATGGACGTTTAATTTTACATGTGAATCACCAAAAGGACATAAAACGACCGGGATGCGGAGGACAGCAAAAAAAATAACAATAAAACTCACAAAGGGGAAAGCTTTTTCATCCCTCGTTTTTTTACTTACGCAACCGTCGCGTAAAGCATCTCGAAATTAAACATAAAGGATAATGAACCGTTTGCCGTGAGCAATTTTTTAAATTTATCTACGTCGTACTAAAAACTGCAAGTTAGCTGTTCTGTTAACTTTTCTTTTTCCTCGGTTGCCTGCGAGATATAATAAAATACGGGGGTTTATGTCGTTAAATGGCAAGAAGTCTGAATAAACTGAACATAGCTCGTTAGGGGTGTAATGGAGGGGGATAACGCGATATTTAAATGGTGTAAACTGTTTTCTGAGTGCGGCAGGTAATGGCGTTAGTGCAATTAGCCCGTGACGGACAGCGCTCACGCGGCGTTAAATGGCATTAAACTTCTCCTTTCGCCGCTATACTTTGTTTTTACATCGCTCTACACTTTCAACGTTTCCACAATTCGTAAACAGGAGCGCTCGGCAGATTTAGGGGATGTGAATACGAATGTAATGTAAATTGCCATACTTTACTCTCCTTGCTTTAGAATTAAAGAGGAAACAAAATGACTTTTAGTTAAATGTGCTGAACATTACGTTAAAACAATGTGTTTTCTCGACAGTTAATATACCAGGATCGCTCATCGATGATCTTGTCCTAGTTTCTTTACATATGTGACGATAATTCCTTTGAATTAAGTATACCCGAATAAATCACAAATTTCTACCTCCTATAAAATGTTGATAGCATTTAAGGAAAATGACAACTGATAAATTTATTGTATCCTACTAAAAATTACTCTCCCATGGCTAAATTCACCCTAAAACTGTTAAAACGAGAACAATCGCTGTTGTGCAATTTTGGCGGATGCGCCGGGTAAAAATCAAAAGTCAATATTTCTTTAGTTATATTTTATGTTCCTTGTTGATTTAAAACATGTTTTATAGAAATGGTTATACGTACAAACAATTAGCAATAATGTTCTTCTCTTTCAGTACAATATCAAGAAAAAAGAGGAAGTAGTGGATCCAATGCAAGAGGAGCCGAACCCTCTGATGCGTAAAAAGAAGACTCCTGAAGAATTGGCGCGCGAAGCAGAGGCTGAGGACGAGGACGAATTTACAAGTGAGTGTATGGCGCGCATTTCAAATGTTAAAAAGCGCTGCGCCATCCTGTAGTTTGCTTAATGGTTACCAAAAGCGCACCTTGTGTGAGGTCATACCCTATATACGTAGAGTCCGTAAGACTTCAAATCCCAAACTCAATTTAATCACTTAAACGTACGAGCTAACTTAACGTATAATATAACAGTTACATACTTAAATAATTCTCATTGTTGTTAAAGGTTAATGTTAAACGATAATTACGTGATTTTTGAATAATAATTGTAATATTATATTAGGTGTATCGCACGCAATTTTTAACTTTGCACTAGAATCTAGTTGGTTAACATGTTTGTGTCGCATGTCCGATCATAAGTGGTTTCCTGGGATTTTGATTGAAGCACTAGCTAAGTAGAAATTGGAAGTGAACTGAAAACAACGACCTAAACATTTTACGGGTATTATTTGACAGATCGAATGGGACCAAATTTTTTATTTCCTTAAAAAATATCTACCAGATTTTGTAGATATGTTTTGATTAGATATCTTGTCTAAAAACCATAAATTTATAATAATGTTACAAACGACAGAAGAAGAAATTCAACATAAAAACTCTATACATACATATACTCTATAATCATCAATTAGATTTCAATTTAAATTTCAATTAGATTATAGACTCTAATATTTTACCCTGTGGTGTTACATGATAAAAAGACTATTTTAACAACAGCACCAACGAAAATACGAATAGTGGCCTAACGCTTACGAATAGAGTTTTGAAAAAAAAATGTAAGATGCATTTCTTGGGTGACTAAAAACATCTAAAAACGGTTACAGTTTACTACATATTATAACCTAATTATATCAAGAATATGGCCTAAATTTTCCTCGAAACTGGGTATAAATAAAACACACAGACATCCTATAATATACCAGCAATCAATACAATACTACTTTATCTTTATTTAACATGCAAGAACCAAATAAATTAGACATTGTGAATAATGACTATCTATCGAATGCCCAGGAAATCGTGATTTGACAATGCGATTCGGTCGATTACAATAAACTGTGACGTAATATTATAACTTTATGCCCCCCGATTTATACAATCATAAATCAGTTTTATGAATTTACTCCTGTCAAATGTGAGGCAATCATTTTTACGTAGCATATACCTCAAGGTGTAACTGACTAACGAAATGAATGATAATAATTGACAAAGCGATTTTTACCCCGTTTACAAGTGTGACCCTATTTTATTATATACCTTTTTGACTGTTATTAAATGTATAAAATATATTATGGATGTAGTTAGGTTAGTTTATTGATAGTTATATCTATTAACGACCGACCAATGTTAAAGCAGTTCTATAATTGTTTTTTTGTATGTTCTAAATCCGACTTTTTTAACAGTGGTCCTAATAATAATAATTATAAATATACACAGATATATATACCCACAATTTTCCACGATGTTATATTTTTTAATTTAATTTTGTTGCGCTTCATTTGTTATTCTTATTCAGTTTTATTTGGCACAATTTACAATATACTCAACACACTTTGCTTCGAGTGCAAAATATGTTACTAGAACACCTTTCAAGATTTCGTTTGGAGTATAAATTTCCCCAGGGTTCAAGACAATATCGGTCGTATTGCCAAAAATTATCGCATGTTCTATTTACTATTATTATTATATATGTATTTTACTGGCTATTTTCACACTCCATCTTCACGTGATAAGTGTTGTATCTTTCATTCTCTCAAGTGTGTTGTTTTTTCGCTCCATGTATGTTTATCTTGATGTTTCTCTATGTGTGTATATTGTTCCAATTGTGTCAAATACTATAAACCAGACGTTGTTTTATTTTAACCCCTGTTACACTTTGTGATTTGAAAAATGGGAAAAGTGTAGTGAGTTGTCGAATTTCGCTCGTGAAATACGACCCGCTTTGCAGTTTTATGTATGCTAAACCGATCTGTCGCGTTTTGAACTCTCATAACAATAAATACCGAAGTCAGTATCGATATGCATTCACGTCATGTTTTATGGGAAAGGCAAAACGAGGCTTTTAAATTACAAAGTGTGGCGTTATTATTGTTTTTTCTTCTTTGTATCCTACCCTGTAAGGTCCTTACTTTATAGATTAGTTTTATGTTCTTTTTTATTTTGGTAAATAGATTTTTTATCTGTGATGTTTTGTTTAATTTTTTCTTTTGGTGGGTTTATCCTTCCTGCAAATGGTTATGGATTTGCTTCTGTTTTATTGAAATTTGTATTTTCTTCGTCTTTGAACAAAGTCTGTATTTAAACAATTTTTGTGGTTGATAGCTTCAAGTACTTAGAATTTAGAAGGAAATGAAAATCCATGATCAAGTTGATATCGATAATTCCTTCTCCTACTTTATTCTAATATATGTGATCTTTATTAGTGTCTGTTTGGGTTATGTGTAACGCACTACTTTGTATTTCAGAACTGAAGAACACGATAGAGACACAAGTAAACGAACTGAAGTCTCAAATTGAAAGTAAATGTGTTATGCAATGAATAAGATGGCGCCAAGTAAACTGTGCAACAGCGACACGTTTCAAACACTCAGCTCAGAGAGAAATCAACAGCTTAAACAACATCAACAACAACATTCCAAAATTAAATTGTTCAGTAGTTATGTAACCAAACAAAAAAAATACCACCGAGTTTTAGCGTTACCTGTGATCGACCGTAGACTTCTGTATGTGTTTTTTCACCCCTCAAGCAATGTGCGAAACGTACGAATAACCCTAGTTAGAGAACGTAGTCGCGGTTATAGCACACAGTTAGGAGCAGCCCGAGAAATGATATATTTAAATTAAAAAAAAAATACAAAAGAGACTGCGATAAACAAATAACAAATTTGCAAAACTATTATGATGACATGGTGTGCCGATAGAGGGACGTTGTCATAATATTTTTGACGTTGTTACAACAGGTTATGTAGGTAGTCATAGTCAACTTGTTCTTTTGTATAGTCAACTCGCCTCTGATGACTTAGTTCATCATCCAAATTCCTTCGTCGACACGTTGATTCTAATATTTCGATGATTAATGATTAAAAGTTTACGTTGCCTTTGAGATATTCTAAAATCGCTTCCTTTCTAAATCTTCAATTTACTTAAAATGTGCCTTAAAAGTCGAACACACCACAACAAAAGCTATCTAACTAACTTTTAGGCTTTTACTTGAATACATCGTCTTTTTAGTTGTTGACATTCTCACCAGTGACATTGAACAATAATCATCGATTACAATTACAACAAAGAAACTACACTAAAAACAAACATGTAGTTAGTCTTCCTTTTGTACAAAAGAAATGAATAGAAATATTAGAATCAACACTTTTTTACAATTCGTTACAATTTATTAAAACAGCACAGTTTTCTTTTCTAATTTGGTTATCAAGCTTGCCTATCTTTTTTAAATATTCGAAAAAAACCGCAACGTATTTATAATACTATCGATGTTGTACAAATTTTTGAAAAAAAAAACGGTCGCATCACCAAAATCAAAATTGGTGATGTGTCCTTACGATTTTTGTGTAGATGCGAATTTTTGATGAAAACAGAACAATACTAAAACATGACAATTGCTTTGTTTCGGTGTTGCATGTCACATTCTTGTTGTTGTTGCTCTCTGTCTCTTGTTGTCTTACTACTGTCCTATAAAATATTGCGACCAACGTGAACTAAATCATGGAGAATGTTGTAAACTATACAGGGCGTATCATAAGTTATTAATCGTTGTGTTTTCTCGCTTATGAAACACCCTGTATACCTGTAGATCTTGAGCATGCGTGTCCTTCGTCTTCAAGAATCACAGCTTTTTAATGCACTGCACTTTAACACTTTCAAATGCACAATTTTATTTTTATCACCCGAAAATAAAAATACCAATAGCAAAATTATTTAGGTATAAGAGCGTTTCTAGTATTAGTGACCAATGACGATAATAATTATTATAAAATTTTAAATAATATTTTCTATTGGTATTTTGTCGAATGTAGTTGATTTTCCTATGATTTTCGCTTAGACTTTAATAAGTTAATCACTGTTTTCCGATGTGTGTCAATTATAAAAAGAGAAAAACAAACTTCTATAAAAAAAAATCGAACAAAAATATACTATTTCTCTCTGTAGCATTTAGCGGAACACTTTAATAAATGTATCTATGTCTATCTTATACTTACTTAAATATTTGCATCTCTGACTTAGTAAAACAAAGGATTAACTTAGACTGTACTGTATGTAGGTATGTATGTCTTTACAAATTTATAGGTGTCGTTGCTCTTGCTCTTGTTATCTTAAAATTTCTTTGTGTGTTTTCCTTCTTATACTCGAAACTTATATTTTTGGCAACACGCATAATCGTGGAATTTGGGTGAGAACAAATAAGAAAATTAATGATCAACTAAAAATCATTCTATTTTGTTTTTCTTTCCTACTAAATGTAACACTCAGATTGTACTTAACACGCAAATGCAAAACAATGCAACATAATTACTGTAGTAGTAATCTATTTAGTAAGAATCATTCATCAAGGCAACCAGATTTCAACTTGGGTATAGTCACTGTAAAGACTCTAAAAGTTCTAAACACCACCAGGTTGATTTGATAACTGCCTTGATATATATTAAATTTTATGAAACTAACTGTTAGCATAGTGTGTATGTAATTTCTAACCGTATATTTCTGTAATTACGTTGTGCTATTGTCGAGTTTTCTTTCTGTTACAATGCTAGGTAGGTATTCAATACAACAGCTTAGTTTTGTAACAGAACATTCGAAAATTCTTTCAGATCGTTTACGCCGAATTCCAAGAAATAATTACTATGTTAAGAAATTATACCTCTCTTTTATGATCTAAAGTTTGGAGACAACGACACATATATAATAATAATAAACATAGATTCTTACTAATGATATAACCCATATAGGCTGAAAATCCTTTGTAATATTACTATGTAATTAAATAACTAATCTAAAGATAAAATAGTGTAATGACATAAACGTCAGGAAAGATCGCAAGATTGTTCTGAATTTTCCTCTTCGTCGACTTTTCGAATTTCGGCAAAAACGATTTCAATCTTTACCTTTTCAAATGGTACAAGCGACATTCACAATCGTGACGATCTTTCTGCTTCCGCTTTGAAATAAGTGACGTAATAATCTCTAGTGATATTCGCAACCAAAGATGAAAACCAAAAACAACAGCGAAAGGAGTAAGTAACAAAGAAGAACAATGTTGATGTATTGTTATACTTAAACCACTATTGATATTCGCAGGTATGTAAAACATTGTATTGTAGATATTGTTGTTGATTCGAAAAAATGAAATGTTTAGTTTTCTATTTGTTGTTCAAACCGATCACGCCATCACGATCTCATACGTTTTGACGCGTGGTCGTTCTGCGTGACAATTGTAGTAGCCTTTTGTATTTATACACTGATTATATCCAATGTTTCATGGCGCCGTGAGACGAAACACGTTTGTAGTTGCCAGAGTACCTCTAGTTAGTAAAGGCTGTTCACGTTGTTATTATATGATGAAAAAAAAAACGTAATATTAAGGAAACCCAGTGAAATAATGGCGGAGATAAGGTAGACATGATTGTTGTTAGTCGTCAGACACCCTCAGCAAGTTATTGTAATATTATAAAATCACTGTCAAGGATGGACATTAATAAAGATTACAGTTTCAATATACTGCGTTTTCGTTCCCTCCTCAAATCCCTGAAGCCCTTTGTTCCAAGAGAGAGGTCAAAGTTGACGGAGCTCACAGCGGAAAGGAACTTTTAATCTTCTAGCCACACAATGGAATTCACTGACGAAGGTAAGTGTGGAATTATGTCAACTGAAGCAAGTTTTAACTGAATTAAGTTTTCAAGCTATATCTTTCTTATTATGTCTAGGCAGGGGAGGACTAAGACAATTTTTATTACCGGGTAGAAAGTAGACCGACCTCACAATTATTAATCTAATTACAGTCATCTTAAAAAACCTAGTAACATCCTATACCATGAGCGACGTGTGAAATCATATCATACCTTTTTGGGTCACTTGCTTCCACTTCGTGTTACTCGCTTTGAAAGTTGCCAGAAAGGCACACAATAAAGGGAACTAATATCTTATGAGGCCAAGTAACATCTTGTGAAGCCTAGTAACATCCTATACCATGAGCGACATGTGAAATCATATCATACCTTTTTATATCACTTGCTTCCACTTCGTGTTACTCGCTTTGAAATTTGGCAGAGTTCCACGTAATGAAGAAAGAATCTTTTAAAACCTAGTAAAATCCTATACCATGCTTTAGCGTGACACTTTCTATCTTACACGATTAAAACGAACCATAAGTCAATCAGTCATTTGGAATGTGTGACATAGAAGGCACATTTTACTCGAACAGTCATAGTGAGATTCAACATCTTACAGTCCATCAATCAATTGGAAAGTGTGGCATAAAAGGTAGACACAAATCATCTAACAAACATCTAACACAAAATGCTTTTTTTGGGTGACAATTTATATCTTAGACGATACAATACGAACCATAAGCCCGAGGTGTAATGGCAACCATGTCATTCCTATACTACGAGAAAACTCTCTCCAAATATTTAATCGAAATAGACAAATCCGGCTCGTATAATTCACATTTGGAAAGTTTCTATCTGCTTGGGAAACCATATTAGTTTTGCGTGGTTCGCGGAGGTAAACTTCCCCAGTTGAATAAACGAGAGGATTATCCTATTACTCTGAACAAATCCTTTATGGGGATGGGGCGCGGGGCCCCAATTTGTGAGGCAAAATAAATTTGTCCCGAAGTACTCCGGGCCCTTTGCATATTTAACCGTCCCGCTAAATACTTTCCCGTTATTCGGGCAACCGGGAATAGTACCACCACTGCTCCGCATAGCCTAAAAGTTTTACAGTGATTAAAAGTTTCATTATTCACGCTACATTCATATTTATATTGGAGGAGATCTGACAGACATTGAGACTGTGCAAGGCTAGATAGGTACACAATGAAAGTCGATATTCAAATGGCTACATATTTGATTTACGAAATTTATTACTAACCTAATTTCGATTTGATAAATACAAAACTACAAAAAATTCCACATCAACTAGTCATCCATAACCTTCAAATAAGTCTTAACTTTATTCTCCATGTTTGCGATGAAATCAGTCACAGACTTGAAAAATTTATCTATAACATTTCCGTTGGTTTCATGGTCATGGTATTTCACCTCTATAGTAGAAGAATTGTGCCCATCACCGTTCCTAACAAAGGTATCATTGGAATAACTTTGTTCAGTTGCTTCTCTGTTTGCCAGAGCTTCAGTTGTAGTATGCAGTGGACAAGTGCTGGCGTCGTGCTCTTCTGTAGACAAGAGATGCTTAAACTTAATTTCCGAAGAATTTTCTGAATTCACTAGCGTGATTTCATCCTTTGTAGGTAAAACTAAAGTAAAGTCACTTGATTTGGAAAATTTCGGTACCAAGTACTTCCCATCAGCAATTATCGAGTTAATACTATCATCAATTTTGTCATTAAATCCACGGATGTACCTTTTAGACCTAGAAGATGACCGTTGTTCTTTGCTCCTGAATTTAGGTACATAAGGTTTCCTTATAAAGCCCAGTTCTACCTGTGGAACATATTTTTCTTCATACGGTCTTATAGACCGCTGTCTTCGGTTTCTCAATTCTGATTTAATCAACGTAATCAAATTTTTAGTCTCGTCGTCAATTTCGCCATTTTGACTCAGCTTATTTTCAGTTTGAGTAATCTTATGCTGCGCGAGCCTTGACTTCAAAAACTTTGCGTTGTTCAACGCTTTAAACTTATCCAGATCAATTTTAGGTTTCCTAAGAATATTGCTTAGTTTTTCTGTGTTTATTATTGGTAGAGTTACTTGGGGAGGTGACGACCTTTGTGCCTTTTCCACAGCTTCTTTTAATCGGTGCATTCTTTGCACCAACGTGACTTGGTGATCCTTTTTCGGCGTTAGTTTGATCGGTTTTAACTTGAGCTTCTGTTTTCGGATGTTGTCTCTCATATGGCGGATGTTTGTATTCATTAGTTGCTTATAATGGAGTATGTCTTCCTCGGTGAAGTGTTTCTCTTCTCTTTTAGCTCGTGGGTGTTCATCTTCATAGTCGATGTCTTCATCTTGATTGTCTAATATCGCTTCGTTCGATGTTTTAGACTGGTTGAAGTAGTCTTCTAAGTTCTTGATCGTCTTCTGTATCAACTCATCATCTTCGTGATTGATGACAAATTCCTTGTTCCACAGTGACTTCTCGTCGTCGTCTTCATCTGTCTCTACACCACTTCTTGATCTTGTAAAAATCGGGTTAGCAACTTTAACATCATCTCCAAATTTCTCGTAAAAGCCCTTAAAATTTTCAAGATCGTCCCGAAAGGACTGGTCGAAATCATCTGAATATTCATCCTCGACGCCTGGATCATCAAAGTATTCCTCCTCTATGCTTTGATCTTTCGCTGATTTTTCCTCAGCTTCTATTTCGGGTTCCTTTTCTTGACTTTCGTCTTCGTCCTTCATGCGAAGATGGAGTAATTTGGACAAATCCAAAGGTTTCGGTTTGAGAAGCTCTTGTAAAGTCTTTGGTTTAGCAGCTTCCTCTTCTTCTTTTTCTTCGTCTTCGCCCACGGCCTTTTTAGCCTTCTTAGATTTTTCTCTGAGCTTTTGTATTTTCTCTTGTAAAGTCTCCTTTTGTGCACCCTTGCTTTTGTCGAGTTTCTTCATCAACAAATCCATATTTATATCCCTCTTCATCCTAGCGCCATCGAATTGCTGTGCTTGTCCAACTCTTTCCCTTCTCAGCTGTTTCAAACCATTTCTTTGACGCAGTTTTCGCAATATTGGGGAGTCTGGTCTTTTCAAAGATGATAATCTGGACTTCCTACTATTTAGACGTCTAGGAAACACTTGTCTTTTTACTTTGTTGCCGTTTGGTTTATCCTTCAACATTCTTGTCACTTTTAATACAGCTTCTTCTATTTCCCGACTGGTAACATCGTCGAAGTTGTCTTGTTTGGTTTTCATCAATTTAAAATGTCGCTCTCTAATCTTTTGAGATTGCTCTGATAGTTTTTTCATTATTTCTTCGCGGGTCTTTCCAAAATCGCCTATCTTCAAAACTTCTATTGTATCATCGTTGTTGATTGATTTTACTGAAAACGGTTTGGACGAATCATTTGGTTTCTTGTTGTCATCTTGCATTGCTTTGGTTCTAGACAGGAAATTTAATGGTATAGATTTGTCGTGGTAATACTTCTCGTCTGTTTCCAATTCCTTCTTCATCATGGTGTATAGTTCGTTCAGCGTTGTCGTGTTTTGCTCGTTAATTCTCGGTTTTAACTCCGTGGGTGTTGTTGTAAAAACATCTGCGGTTTGGGCTTTGTGGATTTCTTCTATAATCAAATTGGTTTCGTCTTCGTCATTGATACAAATTGGTATTCTAGCATCTGGAAGGACGAAAAACCCTATGGACTTTGGTGGGACAGTCAAGGTTAGATGCTTGGATACTCTAGCTCTACGTAATTTCGGACTGAAGAGCAAGTTTTCCTTTACCAAGTCCATAGTGAGTTTTTGGTCGTTGGAATAGACGTTCCTAAAAGATCATGGATTAGTGGCAATATCAGATCAAATACGTGAAGAAATTACGTTGAATTTTCTGTGTCCGATGTTAGAACATAACTTTGGACTTCAATATGCTTCGTGTTCAACGGATTTGCTAATGGAAGTTTTAAAGATGTTGTATGCTCGTAAGAACCATTATTCACCACTAGTATTGTTATGGCACCTCGCCTTGAAAAACTGTTTTGTTTTCTTGAGCAGTGGCCAAAAATATGAGTATCTGGCTGTTGAAAGGTGGACTTGATATCCAAGACATTTCTTCCCATTAAAGTCTTATGGAAAAGGATGAACCAGAAATTCTAAAACAAGCAAAAGTTCTCTTTTTATGGTTATTACTCAAGATTTGTGTCAAAAAAACTTACTGGTGTATCAGTAATCAACTCGTACAATCTTGGCTCTCTGAAAATTACGTCATAACCCAATTTAGCACCATCACCAAGTTGCTTGGCCAACAACAAACATGACGCAAACGTTACAGGGCGTTTTGATTTTGGAATTGTCGTCCATGTTGGCAAGACTGGACTTATTGGTGAAGATAAAGCCCTGGCCATCTCATCTCTCATTGGAAATTCCTCTTCATCACTAGCTCTAAATGATAAATCAGCAAGAGTAAGAATCTAACATACCTACTATCATAATATGTCGTACCCTTGCCACATTGTAGCGTATGAAGAATTCTGAAAACTGCTAATGTATCTTCTTATATTTTCAGGGGTTTCTCCTTTCAGCCAATTGTCTAGCTCATTGGTGATGACCTTCCACTTGGATTTCTTATCAGGGAAAGCATCAAGGATGTGTCTTAAGCCCATCAAAGCTTCTCTGTAGTCCTCAAAGTTTTGGCCAGCGGAATCTAAAAGAGTATGTTGTTAATTCTGTTTGTAATAGACAATAAAGAAAGATTAGTGTACCATATCCTAGTTGCCAGGAGCATTCCATATCAAGCTGAGAAGTAAGCTGTAATAATGGAAAAATATTTTTCGAATTCCATTTTCCCTCAAGTTTTTCCTTGTCGTTTAGAGCAAATATCATGGAGAGATTAGTATGGCTAAACCAGTCATTCAGGGAATCCCAAAAACTCGGTGTGTACGTAAGACATGCAACATTTTCGGGTAGATCTGGTTGGTATTCTTCTTCGTCTTCGGAAAAATGAAGGTATGACGTTGACACACCAGCTATCCTAACATATGCCGGAGTCATATATTTTCCTAACTCGCGAGAAGTTTCGCTGAAAAGAAAAATACACAAATCACCAAGAACTATTTATTAAATCATCAAGAACGTACCTTATGTTTAAACCAGTGAATAAAGTAGCCGGATCAACTGTAAAACTAATAAATTTATCACTAACAAAATTCAGCGACTTTTTTCCATTCAAAACACACTGCGTTTCTTCGCATTTTACAAAATTAAATAGTATTAAATAACAAAAGTTGATCAGAATTTTGAGTTCCATTTCTTCATGCGATTTGCCACGATGATATTGACGCCAACTAACAAAATTAATACACTACTGTATTTCGATAAACTAGGGCAAATGTATATTGCAAACGCAGCGCAAATTGTTATTTTTTTCTAGCCTGTAATAATAACAATAGAGTGCAATTGAAAACTACGAACGTACCAGTTGTTTGGACATGATTCAATTAAAGCTAAATAAGCAATTTATGCACTGTTATAATAATGTATTTGAACATGCAATTATAAATTTTAAAGAGCGATTTGTTAGCTCTGCCAATTCATTTTCAACGGTTGGTAAAGTGCTGTTATTAATGCTGAACATTAGGAGGGCAAAGAAAGTACTTCAGCACTATTTTACTACTTTTAAATGTCATAATTTCCGAAGATGTCCACTCTCTAGATAAAAAAATTGCTGTAATCCGCAAGAAAACTGTACATCATGAACCATACAATCTTAATTGCAAAAATTTCGTTAAAAATCGCTTTCAAATTATGTTTAAGTGGCCCACCTGTCTCCACATGAAATCCTCATCACTATCTTACTGATCAGTATGCTGATTACAAATACACAGAACAGGTGTCTGTCTTGAATCTTTCGGAGTAATAAACAAAGATTTTCAGTAATAATAAATCGGGTACAATCAGTGTCAACAATATTAAAAGAATAATATGAATATAACAGTGCTGTCCAACATTTGCAAGTGTTTTTGCACTTTTATTCCGAAAATATATATTGACACTCTAAAGGACCACCCCTTGAATAAGGGAAAATGTTATTTCGTGCAAGGCGTGTCGTTTTGTGGCCGAAAAAATTATTTGCAACAAACTATTTGTAACATTTGTAACAAATTTGAACAGAGCTAGTAAATAAATGGTATGATATGGGGTGATATGCATGGATCACCAGCTGATTTTGCCAGTTCCTATTCCCGGAAATTGTATTTTAATTTCCGGAAGTCTGAAATACGAATTTCCAAAAGGAATAAAACAAACCTTCTGGGACGTCCAGTAATTTGCAGTTCTTCGGCTGCATTTTTTTTTTAGAAACGCTCAAAGACAGATTATCAGAGAGACGTTCAAAAGACCCATTACATTAGCAATGTTTCCTCAAAACCCAGAAAATTTTAATTTATTCTTTCAAAATAAATCAGTTCAATACAATAAATGGAACAAAAGGAGGAAAATAATATTTTTGTAGAGGCACTACAATATCATTTTTCTACTTTGCATTCACAATGCACACATTGTAACACTGTTTTCGGTGTTACAATTAGCAAATTGTAACACCGTTTTTAGTAACTTTTTTCTAAGATTGGTGACATTGATATCAAATGCATGTCAAACGAAAATACACATAACCACAAAAGTAAGCACAAACTGATTTTTTAGAATCGCACAAACTGCGAAGTATGTATATTTTTATACATATTGAAACATGCGTGTTGCATCCTAGGTTTCGTACTACTAGTATATGATGGTATATAATAATTATCAATAATTACTTTTTCACAGATATTTGAATTTAAGTGACAGATGACAGTGTTACCAACGGTTGCACCCATAAATACTCTAGATTGGAATTTTACCTAATATACTTCTAAATTTTTATAAAATTAATGACGCAAAGTAGAAAAAATAGTATATTACACTCGTTTTATAAGACATATTGGCGCATTCGTTCATTTGGGGCACTCGTCGCTGGCGCTCCTCGTGCCCCAAACAACTCATGCGCCAATTTGACGTCTTATAAAACTTGTATAATAATATACTATTGTAGAGGCACTACAATATCATTTTTCTCCTTTTGTTCCATTTATTGTATTGAACTGGTTTATTTTGAAAGAATCGCAGCACGTAAAAAAGAAAGAGATAGGTTTATGGGACAACGTTTATGCTGACAAAGATGGGATTAGACTATTTTTTAATCTATAACGTGTCTGTTATTTGCTTGTGATGATCATTGATAAGCTTATTGCTGCGTTATTTCTTTAATATCTTTTTCATATTTCTCTACTTTCAACTTTAATATGTTTTTGAAAGAATAACATGTTCTATACATTTGCTGCTCCCCGTATATATAGTCAAAATGTCATTGTGATATATAGGAATTCAAACATAAACTCCCAACTAATTTATCATTGAACCTTAGACAATTACTGTCCACTCGTTGGCATTTACAATCAGCCCGATAACGCTTATAATCTTAAACTATTTATTAAATAAACCGAATTTCCCGCTAGTATCTTCGATAACAATCGACGCACGTTCAATTTCAAGCACGACTATCTCTATCTCACTCTCACGACGCCACGTTCCTATCTCTTATTTCTTTCTGCAGTGTGACGTGAGTAAAATAAGAACTGACGACTGCTTCGAGGGTTCAAAACCACCAGCGTATTGTTGACGAAATGTGAATCATAACAATTACCTAAGTATTAAAGAATTAACGGCATATTCAACTGAAGAATAACAACAGCAATCAGAATAGGACGTCTCGGTGTTTGTCGTTTGTTATGTCAGTGCTGGCTTTGATCTGTGATTTGATTACTTTATAAAGATGATGGACAATAATAAAGCGGATAGCAAAGTTTGTGGTGTATGCGGCGATAAAGCATTGGGTTATAATTTCAACGCGATTACTTGCGAAAGTTGCAAAGCATTTTTCAGGAGAAATGCTCTTACGAATAAAGATTTCCGTTGCCCTTTTAACCAACAGTGCGAGATCACGACAGTCACACGCAGGTTCTGCCAACGATGCAGGTTAGAAAAGTGTTTTACCATAGGCATGAGGAAAGACTACATTATGTCCGAACAGGACAAAGTATTAAAACGACAGAAAATCGAAGAAAATCGAGCAAAAAAACGTACAAACCCAACCAGCGGCTTCAAACAAGGTTTTAAAAAGATGAAACGTGAAACATCTGTTGACGACGACTCTCAAGAATACGTAACATCAGATTACAGTGACCTAAACAGCCCGCAAGACCAAGTTAGTCGTGATATTAGCGTTATTAATTACACAAATTCAGAAAATAAGAAACCCAACGGAAATAGTTTTGATTTTTCTGATGACTCTAACCCTCTCGTTGTTGAGGAATCCATGATTAGAAATATGTTAAATCCGACACCAAACGGAAGCGTTAGCAGTAACGAAGAACCGGAAAGTCCAATTTTCGGGAACAACAACGAAATCAATTGTAACCCTAAAGAGCCACCTGTTAACGTTGACGAAAAAGCTAAAGTTGTCTTAGAAGAAGTACAAAGGATACCAATCGAAGCCAATTCAATAGAATCGATATTGTGTGAAGCCATCAAACTGGAATTTGAAACGTACAGTTCGATAGCGCAGTATCAAGCAAATTCCCGGGAATTAAACGACGCCGAACGAGCTAAATTAAATGAATTAATCGTCGCTAATAAAGCATTGCTTACACCTGTTGATGATGACATATCAACCTTGATTGCTGAAGATTGTAAATTTAAGGTTAGTTTGACAGTTTTTGTGTTTAGCAGGCCAACAAAACAACCTATCACAATTCAGTATTTTTGTTTGACAGTTCAATAACCTATAACTGCTTAGTATTTTATTGTTTGACAGTTTAACAAAATTTCACAGCTTAATATTTTTGTATTTGACAGTTCAATAACCAATCATTGCATGGTATTTTTGTGTTTGATAGTTTAACAACCTGTCTGAGCTCAGTATTTTTGTGTTTGACAGTGCAATAACCTATCACTGCTTAGTTTTTTTGTGTTTGACAGTTTAACAACCTTTCACAGCTTAATACTTTTGTATTTGACAGTTCAATAACCAATCATTGCATGGTATTTTTGTGTTTGATAGTTTAACAACCTGTCTCAACTCAGTATTTTTGTGTTTGACTATTCAAAAACCAATAATTGTATAGTATTTTTGTGTTTGACAGTTTAACAACCTATTACAGCTCAGTATTTTTATGTTTGACACTTTGGCAACTTATTGTTAATTTTTGTATAGGGTAAACCTGATGCAATATTGGCAAATCCAGCCTTGGTGGATGTGATAAATTTGACTGCTGTTGCAATACGTCGATTGATTAAGATGGCAAAGAAAATCAACGCGTTTAAAAATATGTGCCAGGAGGATCAAGTTGCTCTGTTAAAAGGGGGATGTACAGAGATGTTGATGTTACGTAGTTTAATGAATTACGATGATACGAATCAGAAGTGGACGGTAAATATTTTGAAATGTTTTCTGATATGTTTGTTTATAATGTTTGTGTTTTGCAGATACCACATCGACAAGAGTACCTGAGCAGTTTGAAAGCAGATGTCCTAAAGGAAGTTAAAGGAAACTTTTATCAAGAACATGAGAGATTTATCCAGACATTTGATGCAAAATGGAGATCAGATGAAAATATTGTGCTAATTTTATGTGCTATTGCTCTCTTTACGCCAGATCGACCGAGGGTGGTCCATCACGATGTTATTAAATTAGAACAGGTAAATAATATAACAAAAAAATTAAAAAAATCAGATTTTACCAAATTATTTATTACAGAATTCCTACTATTATTTATTGAGGAGATACCTTGAAAGCACATTTCCAGGTTGTGAGGCGAAATCAACATTTTTGAAGCTTATACAGAAAATATCGGAGCTTCATAGGTTGAATGAAGAAGTCATAAATTGCTATTTGAATGTTAATCCATCCGAAGTAGAGCCTCTTCTCATAGAAATTTTTGATTTGAAGCACTAAATTTGATCTCCAAAGAAAAAAAATTCTTGTTCATTCTTTAGTACTGATATTTTATAAAGCAAGATAAAAAAATCAGGGTATAATGTAAAAAATAAACAATATAATTTAAGAATTAAATGTATAATAAATAAAAGTGCAATATTAAGTAAATTTATAATTCAATCTTAGTCATAACATATGTATATTGTACATAACTTTTAAATTATAAATGTTCCTTCTATGAGCTGTTACATGTTTAAATAATTAATAAATTGCTCTATTTTATTTGAAATGTGTTGTTTTTTTTTATGTTATTACTGAACACACTAGGACTCGTAAAATTGACTCTTCCCATTTCTTCCGGAAACGGAACCAAGACGTTTTTTATGCATTGAAGATGTATCTTTTCTTCCCAAAATCGGACTTGAGCCACTACCAATGTTTCTTATAAGACTCTTCAAACTTTTTGCTTGGTTATCAACGGCATTATTCTCTTGAGCAATGGTGTAGAAGTCATCATAGATGTCATGTGATGGCGGATCGACTTGACATGGCGTGACAATTCCATCTGACCCTTTATCAATCAATAATGCCAGTCGTTTTTTTAAAGATTCATTTTTCGCTTCCAATTTGCTTATTTTGTTCGCGTCCTCCTCAAAACTCATCAAGGTTGGAGTTGGCATATACTAAAATAACAGAAAATTGCTTCGATATATTTCTAGAACATTATTATCTAAAAATAACTACCTGAAAGACGGACGCAAGAAAGTTGTGTAAAGACACTAATAAAGTGTCTTGCCAATGTTTTGTGAAATACAATGAAAACGTTGGATTTTCTTCAGGATTTTTTATATAAGGTAACACTACAAGAATGATATTAAGCAATACACAGCAATATGTTAAAATTCACTTACTAAACCAATCTTTCCACTCATCTCGACTCTGTAACTCCAACGTTAGTTTAGAGAAGAACTCCGCAACTTTTTCTGGCTTGTTATTCACCACAGCGTTGACTAAATACATCTTGAGGACTGCGTTTTCTAGTTTTTTAACACCTACAATACTGGAGTAAATATCCAAGCATTCTGATTTGCAGATAAACATACCCGAGATAAAATTGCTTTCTAATTTTGAGAACATAAGACTGTCCAAATGCAACCACAATTCACGCAATCCAGCTAAATCGTACGTGTTTACCAAGTGGATAATATTATCGGTTACTTTGTCTACACGGAAGCCTTTCTCTTTGTCTACTTTCAGATCATTATCGAAAGCCTTAACGGTGGCAGTGAATCCTCTATACAATAAATATTCCTTAAGTAACTCATCCATATATTGCACGTGAGCCATTTTTATTGTACAAGTATTATTCAAGACTGGGATTTTGATTGTTTTTAAACTTTGACCATAACCTATTTCTATCAAACTGACAAACAAAACGTAACAGTAGGTAACGAATTTAACTACTGTATGGTGGCGCCATCTGACATTACACTCGGGAAATATAGAGGATCGTCAAATTGAATTTTGAAATGAAATTTGATTTTGAGCAGATGTGTTCCGATTAAATTATGATTTTTCTCTAAAGCATAGCTGTCAAAATCAATTTTTAACATTTAATACTACAGAAGATGATTTTGTACTAAATCAGGATAAACTGAATTGTAACAAATGCCAGAGTAAATTTGAAAACAATTAATGCAGAATAGAATAACTATACAGTTTTATTTCACATAATGTCAAACACAATTAATAAATTATTTCTCTTTACAATATGCCAAACAAAATAATAATAATACTGTCTCATAATAAAAATATTAATTTTTGTTTTTAATAAAATCGTGAAAAATTACAGAAGAAAGTTGTATCTTAATTAAATAACTGTTATAATAAAATTTAATTGATTGTATAGATGTTTTAAAACATAAATGCGTAAAAACATTACATTCATATATATTATATGAAAATATATAATAATAATTAATACGTGGTGTTATTTAAGTAAAAAAATCAGTTCGTTCTAATACATAGATATAGGACCATCTCAAAAGGAGAAAATAAAGGGTACAAAAAATCTTGATAAAAACACTTATATATATGTCGACAGATATACAACTATTGTAAAGCATGGGATTGCCAATACTAAGCATGTCACGATAATAATTCGTCTTAAAATGTATTACAACTGTGAAGTGTTAACACTTTTAATGCTACCTATCAAGTGGAGGAGAGACATCATGCACTTAGTACGATACATAAAAAGTACCATACTATTAAATAACCCTATTAAAAATTAATAGAAATTACGACTTAAAATTGCACTACACAAACCTAACCGCACTAATGTCCGGAATAGTAAGGTGTTGAAGTCGCAAGGGATCTCCGTGACGCAACCGTGAAGCGCCGGCACAAGGGGACCAGAACCTAACCACATTAATGTCCGGGTGGTAAAGGTTCAAAGCCGCGGGCGGAACCTCGCTATAGGGAACCGGGACCCCATCGTGGGGCCCCACATAGAAAGACCAAAATTTAACCACACTAATGTCCGAGGTAGTAAGGGGTCGAGAGTTGGGGGCGGAGCCCCGCTATGAGGCACCGGGGCCCCCTTGTGGGGCCCCACATAGAAAGACCAAAACCTTACCACACTAATGTCCGGGTAATAAGGGGTCAACGTCGGGGGCGGAGCCCCGCTATGGGGCACCGGGGTCCCTTTGTGGGGCCCCACAAAGAAGGACCAAAACACAACCACACTAATGTCCGGGGTAGTAGGGCGTCGAAGTCGGGGGCGGAGCCCCACTATGGGGCACCGGGGCCCCAGGCATAGGAGGACCAGGAACAGCGCCGTAGGCGTAATCATAACTAGGCGCAGGGGGCGCAGCTCCGGGGGGCGGAGCACCCGGTGGCGGATACATCCCCTGTGGAGGCGGGGGGTACTGTTGCGGAGGATACGCCGGATATGCCGGATACACTGGTGGTTGTCCGTAATCGTAAGGGGGTTGCGGAGGATACCCCTGTGGTGGCGGAGGGTACGCTTGAGGCGGGTACATTCCGTAGCTGTACTGGTGCGGCTGTTGAGGGTATCCCATCATGTCGTAAGGGGGCGCCTGAGGAGGGTACGCAGGGTATCCTGCCGGAGGTGGAGGGTACGGCTGCATGTGGCCGTAACCGTAATAGTTGTAGGGATATTCGGGTGTTGGAATATCTGGCTTTACAGGATCGGATGTTGTCGATGGGTGGGTCTCCGTCTCGGAGGAGTAAGGGGCATCGTCCACTGGGATCACTTCTGGCTCGGATGACGATGATATGCTGTGTGCGGATTGGTTTGCGGCGGAATGCTGTGACGCCTCAGAGAGCTTTTCATCTTCAGGATATGTACTTGTAATGTTATCCAAAGATTCCTGAAACATTACGATAATTTAATATAACATGTAATAGAAAAGACTAAGTAATTATACATTTGTTTTATATACCTTGAAACTTACATTACTTACTTGGAAAGTTTGCTTATTTTTGGACATCATACTACTGGTTGTGCGTTCCAGCCTTTCCAAAACAGAAGTTGAAGAAGACCCTTTAGCACTACTAGCCTTTGGAAAATTCTGGTGCCTGAAATTTTTAGCCTTAGTACTAACTGCAGGTGGTAAGGGCACATCTTCTCCTGGTTCAGTAAGCGTTTCTCGCCGTTCCGAAGAACTGGCCCTCGACGGCGGTGCGCTTTTAATTTTAGGCTCAACAGACAAAGCCATCTCCTTCGAAAAATTAAAATGCCTCTTCTCCTGATTAGACTTTTCCTCGTCGCTGCTACTAGGATGTGACTCCGTTTCACTTTTAGGCTGATTAACAGCTCTCGCGATCTCCTGCCCCAAGTTGTAAGGTTTTGTCTTCGCCGTTTGAACACGTTTTGCCACACTCTGCATCCTCGATACCAAATTCGGCACATTCTGTTTGATGCTCTTTACACTTAATTTTGTCACACCTGGGTTGAACGGTTTCACAACACGTTTTTGCGGGAGAACAGATATCGCGGAATTATTCTTGATGGCAGGCGGTAAAATGGACTTTGCTTTGGCTGCATCCTCCTCGGCTTTTCCACGGACTTTGATGGCAGTTTTAATGGCGACAATCTTACCACTCTCCAGTTGCATGTAAACTCCTTTTGGTGATTTCAAAACAAGGACTTTCTGGCCAGCCTTCAAAACGATATTACCCTGGAAATTCAATACAATGAAGTCAATACTATTTCAATATTTTAAATTTAATTAGCTTCATTGAGCAAAAGACCTTACTGTGGAAGATGTACACAAACTGGTTTCATATCCAAGTTGACGTAATTGAAATCTACCTTTTCCAAGTACCAATCAAGAATAATATAGTTTTATTATGCCTTTTAATAGGATTGTCAAAAAATGCACCATTTTTGGATAATTATATGGTTGAGGTAACATACCTTATCTGGTTGATTCGTGGGAATAACGACATCTAACGGCAACGTCATCTCCTGAGCTGTCATGCCCTGCCGTTGCCAGTGTTCAGCAGGTATCCATCGTGTGGGTCTCTCCTGCCCTTGCTGCATGGGTCTGACGGAGGCAACAGGACGGTGACCTCGGGATATGGCGCCGACGTTGTACGACGGTTGCCTGGAGGCCTGCTTCTCCCGTTCGTAGCCCTTCTTCGCTAGTCGTTTCTCCAGCTGCGAGAGCTGTTTGTCCTTGCGATCCACAAGCAGCGATTCGTGCTGAAACGGTTCCTTGTTCAGACTTTTTCCATACTGCACCAGCACCTTCTGCAGTACAACGTCGATATAGTTGTCTTTTGTGTGCGACCAGTCTTTCTCTTCACCTTCTTCCGTCTTGTCGTCCCAGCAGAGTGTGCTGACATCCTTCATCGTCAGGTGGGCGTCCGGGTTACATTCGTCTACTACTCGATCGGACATACCTAAAGAACAATTCAGAAATTGCAACTTTGGAAAAAAAATAATGTATTTTTTGTAAATAAGGCCACAAGCTATAGAAGAAGTACACAAATTTAGTATTCAAGTTGAGGCAACTGAATAATGAATACAGATGTTGTTTACCTTGTTTGTTGATTTGACGATCATAAATCTTCTTCTCCAAGCAATTGTCGACAACCAATCGATAGACAAAGCAGGGCTTTCTCTGCCCGTACCTGTACACTCTGCAGACAGCTTGAGTATCGTGACAAGGATTCCACGATGCGTCAAGCACGACAACACGATTAGCGCCGATCAAATTAATCCCCAAAGATCCAGCTCTGGTCGACACCAAAAACAGATAGATCTTCGGGTTTGAATTGAATTCGTTGATTAATTTCTCACGCTCCAAAGCACTGGTCGAACCGTCAAGACCTAACAAAATACAAAAGATGTGCGTAAAACAAGAGAAAGAAGCTTGTTGGCAAACAACAGCAGAAACAAGCTTGCTTACAAATATAAGCATAAACAAACTTCTTTGCAAAAAAGCGCAAACAAGCTATACAACAACAGCATAAACAAGCTTGTTTACAAACAGAAACAAATAATAATAAACAAGTAATAGAAGAGAATGTAACAGGAGCTAATATGGTAGCTATGTGCTTTTGTTTACTAAAATGCACAAACAGTCTTGTTTACAAACTATGCAAAGCACAAATAAACTTGTTTGCAAACAACAGCAGAAACAAGCTTGTTTACAAACAAAAACACAAATAATCTTGTTTGTAAAAAAGCACAAATAAACTTGTTTGCAAACAACAGCAGAAACAAGCTTGTTTACAAACAAAAACACAAATAATCTTGTTTGTAAAAAAGCACAAATAAACTTGTTTGCAAACAACAGCAGAAACAAGCTTGTTTACAAACAAAAACACAAATAATCTTGTTTGTAAAAAAGCACAAATAAACTTGTTTGCAAACAACAGCAGAAACAAGCTTGTTAAAGCACAAATAAACTTGTTTGCAAACAACAGCAGAAACAAGCTTGTTTACAAACAAAAACACAAATAATCTTGTTTGTAAAAAAGCACAAATAAACTTCTTTGCAACAACAGCAGAAACAAGCTTGTTTACAAACAAAAACACAAATAATCTTGTTTGTAAAAAAGCACAAATAAACTTGTTTGCAAACAACAGCAGAAACAAGCTTGTTAAAGCACAAATAAACTTGTTTGCAAACAACAGCAGAAACAAGCTTGTTTACAAACAAAAACACAAATAATCTTGTTTGTAAAAAAGCACAAATAAACTTCTTTGCAAACAACAGCAGAAACAAGCTTGTTTACAAACAAAAACACAAATCAACCTGTTTGCAAACAAAAACACATAAGCTATAACAATACGACACTAAAATTAAAAAAAAAAAATAACTACTTACGATAGTAACTTAAATTTTTCGCCCAATTGAAAGTTTCTCCCGGAACTTGGTTCATCTGCAGGAACTGTTCTATAAGATCTAAAGTAATGAGGGACTGGCTGAATACCAATAGTCGGTCACCGAGAGCGATGCTCTCCCTGATGATGCAGAACAAAATCTCCATTTTTGCAGAATTTTCTATGATTCCTGGGACGTAATCTTTGAGTAATTCTACAGCCCAGTCGTAGGGGATTCCCGTGTCCTCCCTGGCGGCAATTTTCGGTAAGGGAGCGTCGGCGACTATTTTAAGATCATCGTCGCAAGCGTCTGGTTTTATTTCAGGCTTGTTTTCTTTAATGTCAACTTTCTCATCTTTGATTTCCTCGAATTCCTTCTTAGGTTCTAACTTAATATCACTTAATATGCTGATTTTCTTCATGTCAAAAGCATCATCACCACTTAACTTTATATTGCTTATAATGTTAATTTTCGGCTTACTATCACAACTATTTTCACTTTTGACGCTAACTGGACTCGGGCAAATTCCTCCCATCATGATTTTATCCTCCTTTTTGATCCACGTTGGGTTTTGGTTGTAATTCTGATTATAGGGGGGTTTGAAATCGCCAAAGTTTTCAGTTTTTATAGGATCCTGCTTCCAGTATTGTTGGTTAGGATTTTGGTAATTTTGAAAGTTAGCCGGCGGTTGAAACTGTTGATTTTGGGATTGTTGCTGTGGAAAACTGTTTTGAGGTTGTGGCGTGTTTGACTGAAATGGTTTTGGTTGGTTGTCTGGTTCAGAAAAGTTAGGATTTTGGGTGTAATTACTCGATGTTTGGGTCGCGTTTTGAGTACCTTGATATCCAGGAAATTGTTGATTTTGCTGATTTGAGTGACTTGAACCACTGCCAGGATAATTCTGCGTATGGCTTGCAGAATAGTTTTCGGAGGTCTGTTGAGGATTTCCTGAATACTGTTGATTTTGAGGGTTTCCTTGGAATGCACTTGGGTTTTGAGGATAATTTGGTTGTTGATTCCCTCCATATTCCGACTGATTCTGCGGAGTTGCATTTGGTATCTGGAATGAACCGCTTCGGTTTTGCTCATAGGTCTGGTTAGCAGAATACTGTTGATTACTGAAGTTCTGCCCAGAGGTTTGAGGATAAGACTGCTGGGTATAGCTCGAGGGCTGATTATTAGGGGTTGATGTAGGTCCACTTTGAGGATGGCTATGCACCGAATATCCAGAAGAAGAAGCACCAACCGAACTCTGAGAATTATTTCCAATATTCTGATGATGTCCTACTGGATTTTGATGACTATTCCCAAGATTCTGAGATTGGACTCCACTATTTTGAGAATGACCTCCAGCATTAAGATGTGGACCTCCGATATTCGGTGGTTGACCTCCCATGTGTTGAGGTTGACCTAACATATTTTGAGGTTGACCTCCCATGGTTTGAGGTTGACCTCCCAAGTTTTGAGGTTGACTCCCGAGATGTTGACCCAAATTTTGGGACTGACCTCCAATACTCATATGTTGACCAGCCATATTTTGTGGCTGACCTGCTATATTTGGCGATTGGACATTTTGAGGTTGGGCTCCAGCGATTTGAGGTTGACCTCCACTATTTTGATTTTCTATATTCTGAGGGTACATTCCCATGCTCTGAGGATCGTTATGGTGTTGAGGGGTTTGTTGAGGATTGTTTTTGTGATATGTGCTTTGAGGATGCGACATGTTGGAATGCTGTATCCCAGTTTGAGGGTAAGAGCCTTGTTGATTAGGGTATACATGGGGGTTTTGAGGTTGCCCTGGTGTAGATTGGTGTGGTGGTGTGACATTTTTAGCGTGAGGAGGAGTATTGTGATGAGGACTTTGAGTCGGAGGAGGAGGTGGAGGATATGGAGACTGGGAATTTTGAGTTTGAGGGTACATAGGAGTTGACGGTGGAGTCATTTGATAATTATTTTTCCCACTGGAGGGATAGTTACTCTGGTAGTTATTTCCTCTTCCTTGGTCAACATTAGGATTTGGGCCAATGTTCTTCTGGTTAAAGTTTGGTTGATTAAATGCTGCCTGGTCATAGTTGCCTGAAGAACTTGATTGATTCTGGTTGTAAGAACCTTGCTTATTCTGAGTTTGTTGAAAATTATTCTCTTGATTTCCTGTACTATTAAAGTTGTGGTTTTGAGGGTACCCACGATTCTGCGCAAAATTCTCCTGTGAGTATCCACTCTGAGGATTACTTTGGTAAGAAGTGGCTTGACTTCCATCCAAACTTTGAGTATTTGGCTGCGCTTGGAAATTTTTTGGTTTCTGTTGATTTTGTGGAAAGTTTCCTTGCCCATACATATTTTGAGGATTTCCTTCCAACATTTGGAGATTAGATTGATTTGGTGGAAAACCTTGAGGCTGGGGAACCTGAGGAGCCGCTTTTGATTGACCTTGTGAAAAGTTTCCTTGTGCGTATTGAGGATTATTTTGGAAAGCACCTTGATTTCCTTCAAGATTTGATTGAGGTTGTGTAAAACCTTGAGGATGGGCAACCTGAGGTGGCTGAGGAGATGGATTTGGTTGATTCTGTGCAAAGTTCCCCTGCGGATACATATTTTGAGGGTTATTTTGATAACCACTTTGATTTCCATCCAGATTTAGCTTGTACATATTTTGCACATTATTCTGATAATTATTTTGACCTCCCTCAGCATTTTGGGAATTTGCATGAAAACTCTGCTGTTGGCCATGCTGCATAGATTGAGTAGTTGTCTTGCCTTGGTTCTGGATAAAGCTTTCTTGGGAATATTGTGGTTTCTTATCCAAATTTTGGGTATTGGGCGGTTGTCCTGCAAAACTTTGGGAGGATTGCTGATACTGACTTTGTTGGAATACTTGATTTGTATCTTGAGGGTAATTCTGATTTTTCGGAAAACTAGCACCTTGTTGGAATTGGTTGTTTGGAGGAAATTGGTTGTTTTGAGGGTACCCTTGATTAGGTTGAGTATTTCCCATGCTTTGCCCTTGCTGGTTAGGCGTAAACTTGAAATCTTCATTCCTCGGATATTGGTTATTTGCCGGGTTTTCACCAAAAGCTTGGTTCTGATTATAATTTTGGCCAAAGTTTGATGACGAGTTGGTCCCAAAATTGGAATTACTCGAATAATCATACTCCATTTTAACCGGATAATTTGTATTTTGATTTGGTTGTCCTTGAAAACTTTGATTGCTAGATTCATTTAAAATTTCCGGTTGACTCGGCGCTGGGATAACATTCTGACTATTCTTCGAATTCTTCCCCTTTTTCGTGGTGACATCCCCAGAGGAATTATACGGGGTTACCGATACTGCAGGTTTTCCCGAATTCTTGGCAGCTGCTTTTTTCTTTGGCCCTCTTTTCTGTTTAACCGGCGTCTCCGTGGTTGTTGTCGTCGTGGTACTGGAGGACACTTCTTCTAAATCGATATCCACGGTCTCCCCTTTATCCTGTTTCTTCAGGAAGTAATACAAGACGTCCGGGTGGTTCCAAATCTTGCAACAGACAGCAAAAGCCTTCAATGGATTTGGAACAGTTTGCGTCCGGACAACTTCATTCATAAACGTCTCATATAAAGTCCGTTGAAATGGCGTCATCCTAACCAAAAGAACGTATTCTTCTTTCTGGGGTAAAGCAGTCTGTAGCACGGCGTGAGATCTTCTCTGCACGAAGCCGAGTAATAAGGAGTGTAAAACATGGGCCCGATATCGCATTAATTTTATATCAGCTTCCGTTGAATCTATACATTGTCCATTTTGGATGGGTCTTTCAAACATATTGCAGAACTCGGTTTTCGTACCGAGATAATTCGGTCTGACAAAGTCTACCATACACCAATATTCCATCAAGTTGTTCTGCAAGGGGTAACCGGTTAGGACAACCCTTCTCTTCGTTCTCATTTGTTTCAAAGCTAGAGAGATCGACGCATGAGAATTCTTGATACGGTGACCTTCGTCACAAATTACTAGATCCGGCCCAGGTTTTACCAACGCTTCTTGAACCTCTGCAAAATTAGAGTAGTTTTAAACTAAGTAGAGCACAGTGACATATGCAACCAATTATACGCGTATATTTGGTTGCATACACAACTGTGCTCTCCTTGGTTTGAAACATCTATAATAGCATATTTAAGGCCATTGTTTTCTTATTGCTTTAGATGGTAATTTTCGTAAAAGAAACTAACTCCTTACCATCAAAAAGCACCTTGTTTTTGTCGTCATCCTGCGGTTCCTGCAGATGGGGTTTTCTCCTCGATTTGGGATGCTTCCGCATTGAGAGTAACCTGTACTGCTCGTAGCCGATGAGTAAAACGCCGCCTTTACTCCTCCATTCGCGTATGACTTTAGAGCGAGCCACCAGAGTCTTGTGGCTGTCGTTTAACACGTGCAGATTGAAGTTCCTCGGTCGTACCTCTCCGTGTGCGGTCAGAGGACTGGCAGCCGCAGCCTCCTCAGTCGGCAGCCACATGTTAAACTCAGCCATCCAATTTTGAAGCGTATTTATCGGCATTATACAGAGGATGGTTTTTGCGGGAGTATGCCTTAGGAATATATCCGAGAAGCAGACAACCTATGAGAGAAAGAGAAATTTTAGTGGAACTTATAGCGATCAAAGAGAAAATATTTTAAGGAAAAAATAAAGAAAGAAAATAATTGATAAACGGAAGAGTTGTAGAAACTGCTTTATCAAATATGCAATAAAAATTCTTTACAGCAAATTAAGAATAGGAAAGAGACAATCTTAGTTTGCAGTTGCACATTAATGCAGAGAGAATATGTTAGGACAAAAATACAAAAAAGAATATTTTACATTAATATTTGAAGGCCAAAACACAAAAAATAATTGATAAAATAATAATTCCCAAATCTGTACAAGAATCTTTCCAAAAAATCACTACAACAGAGCAAATTATGTATTTTAAAATTGACAAACCTGTAATGTTTTTCCCAGACCCATGGAATGAGCGAGGATGCACCCGAAACCCGTTGACTTCTCGAACCTATTTACACTTTCTATCACATTGTCGAAGAGGAATCGTACACCGCCGATCTGATGGGGTTTTATAATGCGGGCGATCTGAGGAGCCAAGTATATGTCGGGTTCCTCTTCGGAGTGGCCTACGTTGATAACAACACGTCCTTGGTCGTCAGGTTGGTTAAATTCGTCATTTGTATGCAGACCGGAGTTACCGGGATCCTCGTTTTCATCATCGTTCGGATCACCTTCCGATTCCGAGACGACAATGCAATCGTCGTCGGAAGAAATGTCTATCGTCTGCACAGGCGCTTTTTCTGGAGAAAATTAATAATAAAAATTAACCCTAAAACTGTAAGAGTTAATAATCAGATGTAGAGTTTTTGTACAGTAAAAATGTAGATATACATTTGGTGTTTATGCAGTCTAAACTGCCTAAAGTAATAAAAAAAATTGTAGAAGTTTCAATTATCAAAAATTGAAGTGATAATTATTTATTGTAACATGTGGTCTTCTTTCCAAGAGCAACAAACAGTCACATAGTTATAGAGTAGTTTTGTTTTAAACTAAGTAGAGCACAGTGACATATGCAACCAATTATACGCGTATATTTGGTTGCATACACAACTGTGCATTCCATGGTTTAAAACATATTTTATACACAACTTTACAAGTAGGTGAACAAACCAGCCCTAATAAACAGTCATTGGTAATAGTCATTGTTTAATAAATTGTTAATAGTCATTAATAATAAAAAAGTCATTGTTTACCACTTACGTTTTGCCTTGGGCATTGGCGGTCTGATTTCTCCGTCTCCTTCACTCTCGCTATCGGAATCGCTAAAATGCCGTTGGAATTGTGAAGGGGGCCTCTTCATAACAGGCGCAATACTAACAGACGGCGTCAGATTCCCGGGGCCCTTTTTCACCGCAATCAAACTTTTCGGGCTCTTATGAGGAGGCACCGCACTCTTCGGCACTTTGACCAGTTCGAAAGGCTTCTTTATCAACTTTGTCATGGTTTTCGTCTGGCCATTCGGTAATTTCACCAACACCGTGCTCCCAATTCTCGTCCCCGACGTGCTTGCCTTCGGAACGTTACCCTGAAGGAGAGAAATCACCCGCTCCTGCTGCATCTGACGCTGATAATCACGTAATAACCTTTGCTGTTCCTGGACGCGTCTTAATCTTTCCATTTCTTGCCGTTGCGCTGCTAAAGTTGATTCGTCTAGTTTTGTTTCGTCCATAACTTCTCTGATGTTACGTCTCATGTTTGCACCAACCATTTTTCGTTCATTCGCAAGATCTTCTTCTAATAAGAGAAGGACAAGGATTTATAATCAAGCTGAATTATTAATTTATAATCAAGTTGAATTATTTTGTTGCATGTTTGTCATTTTGTTGGAATGTTACACCATTATCTTTTAACCTGGTTTTAATATGATGTAGTGCTTAATTTATGTAATAATTTTATTCAACAAAAATTATTTCTAGACTATTTTTAAACTATGCAGACCAAACCATGAAGCCAGGTTTACACTAGAAAATGTACCAGATACTTTAGAGAGACAAATTTGGATTACTTTGAGATTAACCGTATCCTCAGCAACCGTTTTTTGCTTAAAATTAAAAGTTATTCTTTCTCATTAGACTGAAAAGAAAAACAAAGATGAACTTTCATGAAGCTTTAATTCTCCTGAACAGTGTTAGATTAGTAAAATAAATATTTATTATCAAGCAGGTAATAATACAATCTATTACCAACAAAATTTAACCCATCTGACACATAGTTATAGAGTAGTTTTGTTTTAAACTAAGTAGAGCACAGTGACATATGCAACCAATTATACGCGTATATTTGGTTGCATACACAACTGTGCATTCCATGGTTTAAAACATATTTTATACACAACTTTACAAGTAGGTGAACAAACCAGCCCTAATAAACAAAAACTTACCAGATTTTTTTGCTGGTGTTACAACAACTTCATTTTCCGATGAAATTTCGCTTTTCTTGGGTTTATCACCTTTCTTAACAGTCTCAAAGCTAATTTCTCCCATTTCCTTTAATTTTTCTTTGATATCGTACTCGTAATCATCAGGTTCAACTTTAACTTCGACGGGTTTAGAATCTTGATCTTGATTTTCCTCGGATGGAAAAGGTGCATCAACAAGTTTTTCCAGGAAATCTGTGCTTGTTTCTAATTCAGACATTGCGGATTCTTGGTTGGAATTCTGCGATTTGGTCGTTTCATTCATTTCATCCTCTGTCTCAATTTCCGATTCCGAATCGAAATCGGTGAGTTCTGTTTCACTGAAGGATTGCTGGCTGGTGTCATCGCCGCTTTTTTTGAAATCGAACTTGGTTCTCTTGTTCGAGGGGCCTGCTAAGTTCTCGAAGTTTCTTTTTAAACTCTGCGGGTCTTCGGGATGTGCGTCTTGACTGTTCATTTCTTCTTTGATCTCCTCTTCCATAGTATCACTGCCACTTTGCTGTCCCACCTTGTCTTTCGGTTTCTCAAGACGTTGTATGGTAACATCTCCAAGCCGTTGAAAAACAGGATCCATAACGATTTAAATAAATACTAATTGTGGTTCACATTCTATTCAGAATTTCATGCAGTAATCACGATTTGAAATTGCCGCCATGGCGAACCGGCTATGTAAACAATACCTGATCGAATTTGGTCTTATTTTGTTAAAACCATCTAGTTATCGTGTTTCGTAAGCCTTCCCATTCGATAGTTTAAATTCAATTGTTCTAGAGAACGAGATCCGAGAGCGAAAGATCACACCAAAGTTGCACTTGATCGCGTTGAGGAGAACGCTACTTTGTTGTCAAACAAATCACATAACGTTACCATTCTTAGCACATGCACTACCGTAATTAACTAATAATGACAGAGCGATTCCGTAACTTCCTAATCTACCACGATTTTACTCTTGTTACGGTCATTTCGGGCAAGCAAAATATGGCATTTGCCTCTTGTATGGGTAATATTCGTTTACCAATAATTTTTGACAGCAGGGGCGCTGTTATCGCACAGGAGCACAATAAGAAAAATTCCCAGATCTCAAACAATAAAATTTCTTCTAGAGTTTTTTACAAGATTCCGCAAATGTATTCCCGAATGATTCTAAATTATAGTTGAATTAAATTTCGCTTTATCGTAATAATATTAACAGCTGTTACAGCGCATAGTGAGTTCACGCATTGTGAAATTTCAAAATGTACTACAAAAAAGACATGCGGGATGCAATGCTGAATCTTAATTTATTGATCGCTAATTTCTCTACTTGTAATTAGTGAGATTCGACACCACGTTTCAACAAAGCAATGTTAACGTATTGAATATATTTAACTATAATTTATATGAATTAATGTGTTCTGATTTACTGATTTACTAACAAATACTCATCGGACTTAAATCTTTAAGTTTGAACTGGCGCCTATTTTTAGTGCTTTTTTTTTGCAACGCCAACATAACAGAAATAATAATTTAAGAACCAAATAAAATGTAACTTGTTTGTTGGGTAAGGTTATGGCCGGTTTCGATTTTAGGTTAGAAATTAAGTTTTTGACGGTTTTATTCGTCTCTACCTGTAGGTATAAATAAATAATTGCGGTAAATATATTTTTAAATACAATGGATTCTGATCTAATCGAAGAAGAAACAAGTCAGGAACACGTTGATATTGAGTATACAAATGAGGATAGTGAACCCAATAACGAAAATCTTGATATAAATGAAGAAGACACTTCTGAAGTAAGTGATAAAACTCCTGAAACTAGCAATGTAAGCAAATCCAACGCTGAACCTAAAGATAAATTAGTAAAACTACCGTTAATGCGGGTGAAAACTATCATGAAAATGGATCCTGACACGCATCTAATAAATAAAGAAGCATTGTTCCTAACTACAAAAGCTACTGTGAGTTAAAATTATAAATAATAAAATTACAAATGTTACAAATTATAAATTTTTAGGAATTGTTCATTGAATATATTAGTCGAGAGGTGATGAAACATGTCGACGGAAAACGGAAAATGATCTTAAAGCGAGATTTTGACGCAGCTGTTCATACAACGCCTAACTTGTGTTTTTTAGATGGAACCATGGAATCTCTTTGAATTTGTTTATATAATGATAATGTCTTGTATTTATAACTCTTTTTGTAATAAAGTATGGTATTTGGCCTCTAGTTATATGTATCTACTCTATTTATTTGGGTTTTTACAGAAATTAAACAATTTTGAAAAGCAACCGTCAATAAGAAGACAGTAAATCCACTTTGGGTTTTGAGTGTTGCACCATTTTCTTTTAATCTGGTTTTTAGGTTGATGTAGTGCTTAATTTAAATAACTATTTTACTTCTTGATTAAAAAATATTTCTATAGTTTATTTTTAAACTATGCAGACTAAGAAACCAGGTTTACACTAGAAAATGTCACCAGATATTTTGGCAGATAAATTTGAATTATTTTGTTACATGTTTGTCATTTTGTTATATTGTTGCCCCATTTTGTTTTAATCTGGTTTTAAGATCGATGTAGTGCTTAATTTATGTAACAAATTTACTTCTTGGTGAAAAAATATTTCTATGGTCTATTTTTAAACTACGCAGACCAAACCCAGAAGCCATGTTTACACTAGAAAATGTCACCAGATATTTTGGCAGACAAATCTGAATTATTTTGTTGCATGTTTGTTATCTGGTTTTAAGACGATGTAGTGCTTAATTTATGTAACAATTTTACTTCTTCAACAAAAGATATTTCTAGTCTATTTTTAATAAACTATGCAGATTAAACCATGACACCAGGTTTACACTAGAAAATGTCACCAGACAAAATAATTCAACGTTGTCTGCCAAAGTAGAAAAAGTTGAATTATTTTGTTGCATGTTTGTCATTTTCTTGGAATCTTACATCATTATATTTTAATCTGGTTTTAAGATGATGTACTGTTTAATTTATGTAATAATTTTTCTCAACGAAAATTATTTCTAGTCTATTTTTAAACTATGCAGACAAAACCACGAAGCCAGGTTTACACTAGAAAATGTCACCAGACAAAATAATTCAACGTTGTCTGCCAAAGTAGACAAAGTTGAATTATTTTGTTGCATGTTTGTCATTTTCTTGGAATCTTACATCATTATATTTTAATCTGGTTTTAAGATGATGTAGTGTTTAATTTATGTAATAATTTTTCTCAACAAAAATTATTTCTAGTCTATTTTTAAACTATGCAGACAAAACCACGAAGCCAGGTTTACACTAGAAAATGTCACCAGACAAAATAATTCAACGTTGTCTGCCAAAGTAGACAAAGTTGAATTATTTTGTTGCATGTTTGTCATTTTCTTGGAATCTTACATCATTATATTTTAATCTGGTTTTAAGATGATGTAGTGTTTAATTTATGTAATAATTTTTCTCAACAAAAATTATTTCTAGTCTATTTTTAAACTATGCAGACAAAACCACGAAGCCAGGTTTACACTAGAAAATGTCACCAGACAAAATAATTCAACGTTGTCTGCCAAAGTAGACAAAGTTGAATTATTTTGTTGCATGTTTGTCATTTTCTTGGAATCTTACATCATTATATTTTAATCTGGTTTTAAGATGATGTAGTGTTTAATTTATGTAATAATTTTTCTCAACAAAAATTATTTCTAGTCTATTTTTAAACTATGCAGACAAAACCACGAAGCCAGGTTTACACTAGAAAATGTCACCAGACAAAATAATTCAACGTTGTCTGCCAAAGTAGACAAAGTTGAATTATTTTGTTGCATGTTTGTCATTTTCTTGGAATCTTACATCATTATATTTTAATCTGGTTTTAAGATGATGCAGTGTTTAATTTATGTAATAATTTTTCTCAACAAAAATTATTTCTAGTCTATTTTTAAACTATGCAGACAAAACCACGAAGTCAGGTTTACACTAGAAAATGTACCAGATACTTTGACAGACAAATTTTGATTACTTTGAGATTAACCGTATCCACAGCAAGCGTTTTTTTTTTTTTGCTTAAAATTAAAAGTTGTTCTTTCTCATTAGACTGAAAAGAAAAACAAAGATGAACTTTCATGAAGCTTTAATTCTCTTGAACAGCGTTAGATTAGTAAAATAAAGAGCAAAATAATTCCAAATCACTTAAATTTCTTCTTGTTGTTGCGACGTCGCGTGTTTTGAGAGGTATCCGGGGAGGTTTGGCCATAGAACTTATTCAGGAGGTTTTCAAGGTTGGCGGGATCGTCGGGAGGCACCGAATGCCTTCCGGTCGAAGAATGTCTTTTCAGGGAGGAACTATTAGAGGTTTTACCAAGCGCAATCCTATACTGCACGTTATGCGAGTCAGGCTTCAACTGCTTCAGGCTATTCTTCTGACAACTAGCCCAGTCGGTAATGTCGTACACTCCACCATCCATGCACGCGTAATAATTCCACAGGAAGCCTAAACACGTCGCCTCAGCCCATATATCACCTTCCCGTGCCCCGTGGAATATCTTACAGGAGTTACAATTTCGAGCGGCGTAAATCGGACGCTCCATTCTCGTTCTTTTATGCCCGTTACCACAGTAACTACAACGGATCGTTTTCGCCGCAGCTTCTACTTTCTGTTGGAATTGAGCCAAGAGTTCCGTTAGTTCCGTCCACGCTTGTTCAACCTGCGCTGACTCCGCAACACCTGCAAAATATTGATGAGTATATGTAAGAATAACTCAATAAATTATTATTATTATTATACAACATTTTTTGCTTTTTAACATTGCCAGATGTGATGCAACCCGAGCTGGAAGGCACTTTTACGACCACCACTGCCAATCACAGCTACCCCAAATCGCCCTACTAATTTATCTACCTCGATCATAGGTGGCTCTGCGTTCAGGTTCCCCAATCATGTCAAAAGCGTGGACGAGTATCTTGAAGGCCTCTTCAGCGCCCGGTTGCTTGTTTTTATCGGGATGGACGAGTACAGCCTGTTTCTTGTAGTACCTCTTGATGTCGTCGTCGCTGCAGGTGGAAGTAACGCCCAGTATACTGTAGGGATCTTTGCCTTTGCAGGCCAGAAGTCTTTTCATCGCCTCGTCGCCAGTCTGCGGCATGTTGATGTTGTACTGAAGGCCGGCCCTGACAAACGGTCGTTTCTCCTCTTTCTCTTTGGGCTTCTTGAACTTCTCATAGACCCACGTGAAGAATCTGACCCGTTTCACCACGTAAATCGAGGTATCCTTGAAGATGGTCCAGTGGGTTATCGACCATGACCACATATAGATTAACCTGTGAATTACAAGGCAGGTGTTGCATCTATGTCTTTAAAGTTTTGTTTTTGTCGTTTAACAATTTAAAATTTGAAAATCGAAGCTTCTGATATATTATTAAAAATATGATAATATTAACTTATTTTCGAAAAACAATTTAAACAAATTTGAAGATATATAATTTAATTTGCTACAAATAATTATAGATCGAAAGGTCTGAAAATTATTATACAAGCATTTAAAATATATAAATAATGTTGAGTTGGCAACAATACACACACAAATAGAAATGCTGACCGTACTACAAACGTAATGTGGGACAAATTTGCAAATAATAAGTACTGCATTAAAACAAGATGAAACATACTTTGGGCTTTTCTTGATGACACAGTTAGGGATTCACAATAGAAATAAAAGTTAATATTAAATAATTTACTTTAATATAACACAGGAATTTTTCAACAGCAGTTTCTTTAGTTTTATTTTGATGTCCATAATATTTTATACAATTAACTAAGATTTGTACTTCATTTTAAATATGTATGTTGAAAGAAAACCCCAAATAAATATTGTTTTATATTAACTTGGCTAGTGCATGTATAGGATATACGTATATTAATAGATAAAGACTACATGTATTTATTATCAAAACTGTTGTAAACAGAATGAATTTATGTAATTGTTGACAGAATGTGTTTTGTGTATAACCTAGTATTTACACAAAAAATGTTAATAAATAAACATAATTCTGAAATATTTTATATAATTTTAAATATTTTTTTAAGTTCGATAATGTAACAAAACTCCACAAGATTTTTTTCTCTACCATAAATAAAATCAGAGTAGCAAGCAAAAAGAATATTGCAGTTGAATGTACATCTTCAATATAAGACTATTTTGAAAAAATATGTTGTCAAGTAATTTAATGGAGACTGGTAATCTGAAATTTTATGCAACAACGTAAAATAAATTTATTCATTCTCCCTTTGCGGCATCTTCAAAATCAATATAAAAATGTTCTAAGAAAATTACCTATAATTTACCGGTTAACCGGTTTTTGTGAAAATATTTACCATTTACAGGTAAACAGAAGAAAATTCTGTAAATAAAATTTTATACTATAGCACGAAAAGTTATATTAAAAATTACTATCGTATATCAGATTCATTAATAAATGGTTTAAAGTCCACTTTTTATTTTGAGATACAAATGAAATTGATGTTTTAGTAATTACGCAAAATTATTATTCTTAGTATACATATTATAAATTCAGTATTATTTAAATATTTTAAAACAACATATTTAGCGTATTATCAAGATGTCTTACTAAATACAAATATTGTTTATTTACACAATAATGTACTGCATTGACAGGAAAACTCAGTTCATAGAAGTTCACGACCTTCTAGATTAGGATAGATTTTAGATAAATTTACGTCCTACATATCATTATAGTGAAAACTGTTCCGCAATTTACAACACATCAGAATTTATAACACATCAAATCAACAAATTTATAGCTTTACTAGCAAAGATAGCTAGATTACAGTAATCAAGTAATCACATGATTATAAAAAAAAAAAAACTCACCCGTCGCGGCAGATTTGCCAACTCAAACTACAGATATCCGAGATCAGAGAGAAAATCCAAAAGACAAATCCAACGCAAAACTTCCACCAATTCTTCAGATAGACGACCAACTTCTGTCGATAAACCTCTAAAATGAAATGATAAAAAAACTTGCAACTGTACCAATACTCTCTGAATTACCAAACGGAACTTGACAGTCACGTTTTCTGGAACGTTGTCCACGTCTACTGCTATCATGTTGTTCAGAATTCTTCGAAGTATTATGATTTTTCTGCTTGGTCGCCGATTTGGGCCCTTTTTTAACAGCTGTCCTACACGGAGTATAAGCTGGGACATGCTCCGGTGTTTGTTCTGCATTATTTTTAACCGACTGTTTCCGACTAACGTTTTTTTGATTTGGTTTATTAACCGGCGTTTCGTCATGCTTAATTTTAACTTCTTCACTTTGAGAATGGTTAAAAGTATCCGAAACATTGTCTAACGATGCCCACTTACGGTTTAAAGTTGATGATTTCTCCTTGTTGATTTTCTCATTTGTTTTGTTGATGTGGTTGCTACGGTCAACAACAGGGATATCTTTTATTTCATTGTTGGTATTGCTACGATTTAAACCGTTTTGTTTCTGAGATTTCTCATTTTTCGTGTTTTTCTTTGTCTCCTTCTTTTGTTTCGTGTCTTTTACGTCGATCTTGCTCGGTTTGGTGCTAGTTGGATTCGGTACTGATTTTAGTAAGACATCCGAATATGTTGGTCGCATTGGTTTTACCTCGGCAACCATTCTAGGTTTGCGAGTGTCTCTTGTGAATTGGAAGTCGTTTGCAGGTTTTAAGTCATGTTTAATGTTATTTAAGCAGTTGTTATCGGTTGGTGGGGTGAATAAATTGGTTATATTTGAAGTTGAGACATTTCCAAACGGAGAGTAAGTTCCATTTGTGTTTGGAGCCCAATTACCGACTAAATTGTCGATTAATGGAGTCCTGTTTTGGACTGGTGGTTGGTGATTGAAAATCCCACCGTTCATGTCCTGGTGAGGTGGTAAATAGCCGTTGTCGGGGATGTTTTGATATACGTTGTTGTGGTATTTAAATTCAGGTGAGTAAACACCGATATCGGGCATGCTCATGGTGGTTTGCATATTGGGATGTACATGCATCGCGAAAAGAGCGTCATCGTTCAAATGTTTCTCGTATTGGTTTTGGAAAACTTGATTTGCATGCGGAGTAAAATCATATGGCGTACCTTGTAAGTTAATTTGACTGTCTGATGCGTGCATGTTAAACGGTGTCATATAATTTTGCGGTGGTAAATCCCATGTTTCTTGGTTCTGAGGCGGATAGCCCAGCTGTCTGTACTGGTTGTTATCGTTCTCGTGTATGTCCGAAAACATGTATCCGGGAAATTGTACGGGATCGGTTGTTTTGTTTCGGTTTGCGTCGCTCATTTTCGATTAGCAGATGCCGCATAACACTAGTTGGCCGTGATTCCTACCGAATTTGGCACACATGCGGCGCACTGCTTACAGGCGATAAACGGTAATTTGGATTATTTATTGTTGCATAGTCTGTCAAACTGTCAGAAAGCCACTAAAAATAGCACTACCGCGCCACCAATGTCAACAGAGCGAAACAACATTCACATCCGCGCGATCCGTGCACATCTCGACATCTCGCGAGATTCAGTTTTGCCCCTCCGACACAGATGTCGCCGTCTACTCTGCTGGAAAATGAACTTACTAATGAATTATACAATCTGAAAAACTGAAAATAGATGATAAAAATTTGAAAATTATACAATGGGTAATGCAGTATATTATGGTTTCTATTCTTCTAAAGCAAGACGTGTTTTATATAAATTGAATTAGGAAGATTTTAATAATAAAACGCAAGTTATTACAAAGCCATAAAATTTGAATATCAACTATTGAAAAAAATCTGATGTGGCCAGGCACATGACTTTATCATACGATACAGCCGTGTTCAGGGGGGCAATTTGGAAGTTCAAGGGGCGCTTACTATGATTTAATTTTTTTTCCAAAAAATGGAATTGACATAAATTATACAAAATTTTCTCTACTATAGTTTATTATTTAACTATTTTGACGAAATTATAGAAATGGCGGCTAATTTGCAAAATCGTTGAAAAATGATAAGAGTAAACCTCGAGTTCTTTTGGGCCCTTTTGGACAAAACTTCTTTCAGCTCTAAGTTTAGTCACGAAACTTCTAAATATGAAGTTTCGTCTCGATACCTTCAGTAGTTTCTCCGGAATCGTCGCCACAAAAAACGGGTACACACACACACAGACATTTTTTTGTACCTTGGTGAAACATGTTCAGGTGACCCAAAACGACATATTTCCGCTAAAATCTCAAATCTTAGCTGTGATTGGCTGTGGTGGTTGTAAAAGTAGTTTCCAGCTATGATGCAAATGCCAACCGTCATCTCGATTGAGATTGGAGGGATCTTTAAAGATTTCGATCGCTTCGCGGATTCTACGAGGATAATAACGTGATTCCCGGGAGATGATTTTTGTTTGGTCGAGAAGAATTGTTGTGTCTGTGCTCAGCAAGCGCTGAACTGGTGATCTGGCGCAGCCTTGTACAACGTTCATGTTCTGAAACCCCAACGCTGACAGAGCGCTTTATCTCATCAATGTAGACACTGCCACAAGCACATGGGATACGGTATACACCTGGAGCTAGCAGTTGAGAAGATTTCATCCTGAGAATCTTGGTGACGTCAGTGACGAGCATGGTGAGAGGTTTCACTAGGAAATGAAGACTATTGAGCGGCGCTACCAGGGATTTTGGATTGAAAAAATGATGGGCAACTATATTTGGTTCCTCATAAGAAAAAACAGATTTCGACAAGAATATAAGGCGAAGCAGCAATCAAACTCATCTAATCTCCTTTATATTGAAAACATCACATTAAAACTAAGCACAATGAATTAAACTTGTAAACAGAGAAAAAGTAGAATTCTGGTAGTTTGGTACCTATCAATCTTAAATGACCATAACTTCGCTATTTTTGCATAGATTTTAATCGTAAATACCTTGTTCTCTTCGTAACAGTTCAAACTCTACGCAAAAATATTAAACTAGCTATATTTCCACGATTTCTACTTTTCACAGGTGATAGAGTAAATGTTCCATTTTCATTTTGGCCAAATTTTTATAATATCGTGGCCTATTGCGCTAAAACTACTGAAGCGATTGAAAAACTATGTGAGTGACAATTGTTGGTGATACAATTAGCTTCAATTTTATGTGCCGGGCGACCAGATTGGACGGTCTTTGCTCCAGTAAGACGGTCTTTGCAAAGAACTACAAGAAATATTCTGTTCATGGCGCCGCATAGACGTGGTTATGGTTATTTTTTCCACTGTTCCTTTTCCTCCCACGTGTCTACTGTGTAGGGCGCATATATTTAATTATCCAACGTGATCGTAGTAGGGAAGATTGGGACCTAACCGAGCATGCATGTTTCTTAAAAGGTACCGCTCTGTGCCCTTGGGCATATGCAAGCGAGATGTCTCCGAGATTTTATTATGCGTAATTATAAAGTAGGGCTTATTTGGACCACCCACTTGACGGTGGTGCGCCATTCGCCGCACCGGCAAGTTAGGTCTCTGTGTCTCGCTTGGTACGGCAGACGCACACATACACGCGGTAATTATGTCATTTAAATTAATACAGTGATAAATTAACAGATTAAATTAATTACGTGGTCGTAAATAGACATTTGCATAGTTATATGATGCCACAATGATACACATTCATGCGGATTTATGGTGGTGTAATCGTGCGGGACTTACTGCGGCCCAGAAATATGAGGTTTTGAGGAATGGTGGTGTGCGTTTGTGGCCGCCGCAATAAATGTATCGCCAGATAAGGAATAACTAACTGACCGCTACATTTTGTACCAGATTACGGTCGTACACTGCCAGCTTGTACATCAGAGGGGTGCGCTGTACGATAAAATTTGTGTAATTTGTACTGTTGTCGAAGATTATAAAGACCTATAACAAAATCCACAAGAAAAAATAGAGGACCAACAAGTAAATGAAATTTTAACAGATGAGGGATAAGAAACATCCATACGGCATGATTCAGAAACAGAAAATTATCTTGGAAAACAAATAACGCACAACAAAAACAAATACTAGACACTATCAACATAAACCCTATGTGTATACATAGTTCCATAAGCCTATAATTTGTGGCTGAGAAATATATTGGTACCTGAGAGCCATCTACAGTGTCCCGTGGCCAATAAATCAAGCTCGCGTTTCCGTTTTCACTCACTGAAATATTTCCAGCGGCCGTTAATAACTCAGGAGAACTCCTTAAAAGAGTGTTAACTCCATTTAGGTACCACGGTACCACGGCTGGAATTAATTCATGCGGAGATAAAATGCCTAGCCGTGCTAGCGATAAATAAATAAAATCTTAATCCGACCCGGTGTCTTATTGGCGAACACGATTACCGTGGCGAGATTATCACTCCCACCTCCTCCGGCTAACTTTAACCCCGTACTTTCCGTAAAGTAACCGCAATCCCGATGGCATAGCAAGGACCTCAGGTGGGACGGACAACAAAAATCGAAATAAATTAAAATGGTAATCTGGTCAGCTCGTAGCGGCGTTTTTTTTTCGGGCGAATAAAACTTTAAAAATCTAATACGTCATTTAGATACGATCTTCTGTGGAGTTTAACACGAGCGCCTCACGCCAATTTCTACAGGTCCGTATTCAGGGATAAGTGTTAGAAATCAAAACCGAAGTGTAGAAATAATTATTTTAAAAGACGTTATCGAACCCAATATTTTATCATAAGGTAAAATATGATAAACTGATTGTACCAAGATAAATTAATTCATCCGAAACTAGTTTAAAAATCGGTATGTTCCAAATGGTTCAAGTAAAATACAAAATTCTCAGAGTAAGAATATGATTTTCTTGATGTTCCAAGTATTACGTTTTCTTGTTGGAACTGCTTGAAAGGAATTACGTCTATTTTAAGCGATACAGACGTATACTTTTGAGTCAAGAAACTGTTTGTTCGCTGAAGAATGTATATTTTTCACCCAACAAAATATTGTCGTTGTTGTAGGACGAACGTCTTACTTTTTGTATATGTAGAAGAATAAAATTTTCTTCGTCAGAGCAAAATATACTGAACATAAACATACTAAACTTTTAAACCGTTGAAAGAACTTATTAAATTCTTATTTCAATAAAATATTATTTGGATAGCAAAAATATTCTCTTCATGCTACACTATATACGCAAGAACAAGTATTCTTGACATCCAAGAATAGAGTCCTCTCTGTATAGGCTATTCCACTACAATCCTGGTTTTCCATTCCTCACACTTATATATGCATAGATGTAAACAAACAATATACGAACACTCAATATCGTTAAACTTATATAGCGGTAATATGTGGCAAAAGACGCGAGAATGTATTAGCGCCATCTGTAAAGTAATTCCAAAACTTTCTATGTATCTCTCAGAGTAAGAATCTTGGGTCAAGAAACTGTTTTTTCGATAAAGCATATATATTTTTCGTCCAAGGAAATATTTTTATTGTAAGACAAACGTCTACTTTTTTATTGAAGAATAACTTTTTCTTCGTCAGAGAAAAATATACTTATAATAAAATATTATTTGGCTGTCTGTGTAATAATTTAATTAAGGATTATCCTAAGCCGATCCTGGTCGGTGGAGTCCGTTCTAAAATTGCCCTCAAACTCGCCTTAAAATATTGAGTGCTAATATTCATCACGCAATTTAAAAATGGCTCCGGCGACCCGGTGCTTTACCTCCTTCTCCACCTCCTCCTCATCGTTTTCTTGCCCCATTTCTTCCTTTTTCACCCCCGGAGTAGCTCGCGTTCCGTTCGTTTTTCTCTCGGGCCAGCAGCGCGCCCGCTCATGACCATCTGATAACGGCACCGGTGCTGCGCGCCACCACACGACCATTCGCAGAACTAATGATATATAACGAGATTTATTATGTTCTGATTGCAATCGACCGATTAATACTAGGCCGCACAATATAAAATTATGATACGGGGTGGAATGTACGCTCATCTGGAATCATACATTTTGAAGATCTCAACAAAATGAACAAGTTTGATTTACACAATTTTTCACAATATTATCAATGTTGATACAATTTTGGAACTTCTGCCTTCTTGCTTGGCAGGCAACTGTTTCTGATAGTACTTAAATGTCAGTTTTGTATTTTAACTGAATTTAAGTCAACTTGTTATACAACCATTACAAATACTAATAACACAAGGGAACAAGAGGGTCCTACTACCAGAACAAGGATCACATATTTGTTGTGACAGGTCTACGATCCATTTTATTTGAAATATTTTGCTTGAATTTGCCTTCTACGTTCTCATAACAAATTCTTCAAAATATAACGAAACAACAATTTTTTGTGTGTTATTTTAACAAGTCAAGACATTCTGTGTATTAAAATATCAGAAGTGATCGAAGAAGATGTTGTAAAAATTGTAAAAATAAGTTTTTGATGTTTGAAGGAACTTGCCTGATTGGACAGTATCTGAAATCACTCTGTCAAATCAGGCAAGTCGTGAAGATTCACCATTTGAAGTTTTAGGAACACCTCACCTTATAAACCGCGAACTGAATGATTTGGTTAAAGACTTAGGTTATCAGAAGAAAAAGCCGAGTTCTTGGGTTCTAGGTTATAGGAATGGAATCTTTTCGCACGAGATGTGACAGTGTCTTCATTTACAAAGCGTAACGAGCCTATTAAAGCATATTTAAAAATGGAAGGATCTTTACGTGTATGTCACGATGTTGAGGGTCTTAGGAACGAGTTTGATATGCCCCACGATCCTTCTGAATAGTGGCTTTTTATCGATTCATCAAAATATAGCTTGAAAGCAGTACTTTTGCATATTCTTTGAATTTATATAATTTGTTGACTGATTTTGTTGCAGTTTTCTCTGTTTTTTTTTTAGGTATCGCTGTATCTGTAAATCTGTTACAATAAATCTACTTTCAGTTTCTAGTTAAGGCAAATATAAGCTGGAACAAATTTTTTTTTTGGTTGTATCAAAAAGTTGGAAATTTGTTCCCTTGTGTAATCAACCAACTTTATATTAAACAACATCAGTTTTTATTCGTGATTTTCAATTTTATGATTTACTTATCAGCTGTCGTCATAAATTTTAGATTATCATGATTTATTTAATACATAATCGAATTCGTATTGTTTATTTTGTTATTATTATCTACTGATTGGATTAATATTAAAACGCAATTTGATATCAATAAGTCATAATCTAAAATACACATCCTCGTATTATCTATACATTTACGTCAACTAAATACGTTGTGCATTAATACGAAATGATGGTGTGAGGCTTTGTTATGCAAAAAGGTACGACGACGACGCAAAATTTGCATCCATGGTCAATGTTTACGATGCAAATGAGGGTAAAGGAGTAGGCCTCCATTATCCTCCTCTAATATATTTATATGAACGGCAAACGACCTATAATCTGAGAATCAAAACGCAATTAATCAAGACCTTTCCGATTTCATTAGCATAACATCTCATAGATCAATCGGTTCAAACTTTATTCCCAGTACAGGAAATGAATGCATATTTTTCTTTTCTCGTATTATTTTTTTATAAATATGCAAATTCTTACATATTTTACATCGCTGATCTATTTTGAAAATTAATATCTCTGAAAATATTGTCGTTTGTCTTATTTCTTATAAACTATATAATTAGTGGTTTTTGTGAAATTACATTACATTAAATGTAAAATTACAGCGTTCAATATCATTTTACAGTAATTTTGTAGTAATTTTGAAGTAATTTTGTAGTAATTTTGTAGTAATTTTGTAGTAATTTTGTAGTAATTTTGTAGTAATTTTGTAGTAATTTTGTAGTAATTTTGTAGTAATTTTGTAGTAATTTTGTAGTAATTTTGTAGTAAATTTGTAGTAATTTTGTAGTAATTTTGTAGTAATTTTATAGTAATTTTGTAGTAATTTTGTAGTAATTTTGTCGTAATTTTGTCGTAATTTTGTAGTAATCTTGTGGTAATCTTGTGGTAATCTAGTGGTAATCTTGTGGTAATTTTGTAGTAATTTTGTAGTAATTTTGTAGTAATTTTGTAGTGATTTTGTAGTAATTTTGTTGTAATTTTGTTGTAATTTTGTAGTAATTTTGTAGTAATTTTGTAGTAATTTTGTAGTAATCTTGTGGTAATCTTGTGGTAATCTTGTGGTAATCTTGTGGTAATTTTGTAGCAATTTTGTAGTAATTTTTAGTAATTTTTTAGTAATTTTGTAGTAATTTTGTAGTAATTTTGTAGTAATTTTGTAGTAATTTTGTAGTAATTTGGCAGTAATTTCGCAGTAGTTGTTTCTTATCGCATAAAAGACTCTGAGTTCACCCGACAAACCCTCTAATCTTGTTAATTATATCTGATCCGAATTTTAAATTATGTAGTTGTAAAGTCAATAGTGTTAAGAGTAGGGCAACGGATAAGGGTGGAATGATCCTGGGCGTGTTGGGAACGTCAGCAGTGCTCGTGGTTCACACAAACGGCGCTTGCCGGATTATTCTAAATAGGCCCATCAATCACTATGACGGGTCGCGTATGTTTCGCATACCCCTGTCGCATGCGACATTTTTTACGTCACAATTTGTACGTCGTTTGTTTTTAAACAAGATCCTTTCTTATTCGCCCTTGTGGTCCCTATGCATGTATGTACTGTACAGTTCTCGCTTCCGTCGACTAGACTGCCATGTGAACAATTCATTGAAGCTTCTGTATTGTATTGTTAACTGCGACAATGAGGATGACATTCTAAAGAAATTGACACTTTTCTGAACTTTGTTATCTTTTTCAACAACCACATACAAAAGTAATTTGAAAACTTTTAAATATTTTGGTCGAATATTTGGTTCATCCAAAGCGGGGTTTAGTCGGGCGGTATGGATCGATTTAGGGGTTGATAGGGATGGTGAACGTCGGTCGGTAAATCATGAAACTGTGGCAAATAATTAAGAGAGCCGTGGGCAAAAGTGAGACGGGAAATAAAGGGAGAAAAGCGAAGACGCCGCCGGGACCGAAAGCTGGGCGGCCGCGTCTAACGGGAAATGACGCCGCAGTTTCATCTCCGGCCTATTTCCGGTTTCGCCGCTCTAATGTGCGCTCGCCCATATTCATGGTACACTCTGTTTCCCGGCGAGATGATACTTCTTCTAATTTTAATGCGAGGATGCGAGTTGGCTACCGTTCCGGAGCGTCGCCGTCTACCGCAAATGCGCGACGATTCCAAACGGCGCGACGCGTCGAGCGTCGAATAATAGCCTCGGCGGGGCGTCGTGTGGAAATCGCACCGTAGATGGCGCTGCTATCGGTGTGCGGAGGAAAACGTTTTTCCTCGGTGCATGGAATTGACAATCGCCCTGCATGTTAAGCGTTATTCGATAAAAATAATATTGAAACTGCTGCGCGGAATATGTTTCTTGTAGAGTGTATGGAGGCAAAAAAATACGAAGATTAGGAACGAACATGTATGTGACAAAATGAAACACTTACATATTTTTTTTGAAGGTGCTAAACACAAATCTGAAACTTTCCTTGAAAGAAATATGTTCAACGAAATACATTTATTTGATTTTACATTTTCAAAATTTCAGTTAAAGCACTGTATCTTCCTTGAAAGTGAACTTATGAAAATGCAACAAATTCAAATACATCACTAATTAATTTGGATGCACAGGGTGTATTAAATGCGTTCAACACAATTCAATATATTCCTATCTCCACTAACATATGGCATATAATTTAATTAATTTAAATTTTATTATAGCAACCATTGCAATCAACTACAATCACCAAAATCATCATCATAACAGCAAATAAACCTGAATACATCAAAATCAAATGTTACGATTTTACAATAGCGTCAAGTGGATACAAAACGGTTTGAATTTGACAAAACTAAATTTTCTCCGTTCCGGTTGAAATGTTCAACGTGAAATTTAATGAATGGTGATTTTCCGAGCGTACGTCATCCAGTTACCAGCGGCAAATAGAAGCCTGTCGTCCATTCCGAACAGTCACTGCGGAAATAGTATATTGTCCATCATAAAATAATAGGTTTTCGACAACCTACAATTTAATGTAGCTATTCGTAAGGCTCGTCTGCCAGCATACAGTTTCCTATTATTTATTGGATTGGATATTTCTCATTTATGGCATCTTACTGTGGAAGAGTCACCATTTTATGCAATACGCAATATTTTTTGTTATTATTTTTCGTTTTTGATCCTTTTTAACACTTTCTGACATTTCTATATGTTTTTGTTCAAATACATGAAATGATTTTGGATATACAATTAGTTATTTGGTTTCTACAAAGATTTTTGTCCATTTTCACTGAAATTCATATACCAATTACAAGAGAAGATTTACGACTTTTTTTGTTTATACAGATAATTAAAAAAACTCTGCTTTAGCACTTGATAATGTTGAATAATCTGACATTTCGTTACTTCTTGCTTTCTAATTTAGATCTGTACGTCCACTCTTACATGTCAACATTTCAAAGATATCTCGTGTGGCTTCCACCCAACTTTCCGACTACATTGACTCACTGTTTACACATTTATAAACTCTCTAAACGTAGGTATATGTAGAATATAGATGGTGAAACTCGGGATTATAACAATACATACAAGGCACCCCTCGATACAAATAACTATAATTTACTGTGTGTTTTGCTACGAGGTTTATTTCTCTACTTTTTGTTTATTTATACTTCAATCGCGGGCGGGGCGATAATATTCAAACAATACGTCACAAACCAATAGATATAAACCCAGGGCTGCTTTATCCGTTAGGCAAGAAAGGCAACTGCCTAGGGCGGCAATCTTTCGGGGCGGCAAGAAATGCTTAAAAAGAAAAATTAAAAATATTGATCTGTTCGCATATTTGTTTATTAGATTCATATATCCATATAACGGAGTGTATCTATAGCATTACTTTTCTAATGGCAGGGAGTTCTTATCATAAATACTAATTATTGACGTTATCTACCACTAAACCAAAAAGTGATTTTCTTTTATCTTATTTATTTATTTTCTTCCCAGTAGTTTTTTGTGCTTATGTTTGCGTATTCGGAGCAAATGTGTATTGATCACAAAAGAACTCTGTTGGTTTACGTTTACTACATCCAACAAAATTGCTGTATGGGACAGGTATTTTAAATATAAATATTCGAACAATATATTTTATGTAGAAAAATCTAGGAAAAAGAGTTTTGGAATACACACAGAGAATTTTTTTAATGAAACAAAGTTGCTTCAAGTCAAGGAAAGATCGATGTTAAATATAAATTAAATGTTAAATAGTGGCAGACAAAGCTTTGGTTGTCGCAAAGAAATTTGACAAGAATTATTAAATTCTAAGCTATCGTATTTTTATAAACGTTAATTAATTTAAATTTAATATCATTTATTTCGAAAGTAATGAACATTTTGTTTCAAGAATTATACGTTCTTTTTAAATAAAAATATCTGGGGTGGCCCTCACCCAACTTTCCGACTACACCGTTGGCGCAATGAAGTGTCCCAACACGTTTGCAATTATTCAAGTTTTGTGAAGCCAGAGCCACTCTGTACCCTACCTAACATCAGTTTCTATGACATAAAGACATTTGTCATGCTGACATTTAATGTCATGTCATGTCAGTGGCACTGACGTTTGTCAAAATCTGACAATTTGCAACACAGCGACGAAGGCTGTGAATTCTGTCAAACTGCTTCTATGAAAGCTAATAACGCCTAAACCGTTCATCCCATTGACTTGTAAATTAGTGTGCTTAAAATCCAAAATCGGATAAATCCCGAAGAAGACGCATGTAACATTTGCCACTTGTGGTTATCAGATTGTCACCAAAAACAATCCAGTTCGTCCCCTGGCAATTCTAAAAATGTATGCAAAATTTCAGCCCGGTCCATTGTACCGTTTGGACGCAATCGTATACACAGAGATACACACACGCATACACACACACATACATACATACATTTTCCAGAAATCATTGCAATCGATTCATGGGACCCTAAACGCGTATTTCAGCAGAAATCTCGAAAAAAAAAAAAATTCCGTCGATTACAATACTTTCCTTCTAGGGTACTAGTCGGAAAGTAAAAAGTACCTAAATCCTAAGCATAACCACTGCATTATTGTAATCAAACATCATAAGATTTGTATACAAATTTATCATACAAATAAGGTATTATAAAAGGCATCTATTACCTGTATATCTGGCATTGGAAAACGTCAGTTTTGTGACTCCTAGATCTGATCTAAATCGGTTAGGTTCTTCCTTCCCAATCTGCAACAAGAAACGTATACACTCAGTGTTATTTAAATAATAACTACTTCATTCATCTACAAAGTTACTTATAAAAAAAAACATAACCCTGATCATTGCAGTTAATCCATGGATAAAGAGTATAAACAGGGGGACCTTAAATCATTTCCAACATGCTCCTAAAACTAAAAAAAAATTAATTCTACTTATAAACATTGAACACTTTTGTAGCGCCTATTGAAAAAAGGAAACCCACTCCTCGTCCATCTGAAACAAAAAAAAAACACACAGATTTAACCTTTTTTGAAGTAGAAATGAGCAAGGGAGAAGATCCCAAACCACCACCCCGCTAACCTGCAGCGACATCTTCTTCCCTCTCGCTCGTTTCTGCCAGGTATCGGAAGAATTACAAAGAAATACCCACTTACCGAATTTTTTCAATAATACCACCAATCAAGGTCAGATGATTAGCACTACCACTGCTTTTGACGACTCTACAGAACTCCGTAGGGTCAAAAAGACCGATAACGCGCCGCGAACCTAGACAAGTTCAAAAATCCTACCTTATTACGTCTTCTTCCCCTCCAACGAAGGATGACATCTCCTTGAACCTACCTTTAGATGTCTTCGTCCTTGGAAGCTGCCACTCCGGTAAAATCCTCCTCTAAGTCAGTCCTTCTTCTCCCTTGGGCATCTACGGCTGCTATTCAACACTACACACGCAAGATTTAAAAACGCGCACAACTAAATGTCCAACACTTCACTACATCACCGTCGTTGTCCATCTGCAACAATAATATAATCAAATATAACCAAATATTCATCCACAATGTTTATTATGATCCAAACAAAATTTGATAAATGGCGCTGAAATGAGTACGGAACATGATTTTTATACACACGGGGTAATAGGTTAGGTCAAAATCACTTAAAACACCACTCAAAATATCACAAATTACCTGTTGCCAATATTTGTTGGTATATCTGTATGCAACACGCGCGTACGCCGTGAAATTCTGCCAAAAGAAAAAAAAAACGCACAGACGCGCGGAAAATGTTTGGCAAGATGGCCGAAAAATGCAAATTAGTTCGGTTGTGGTGAACAGGTATTGTCGTTGCTTGATTATGAGACTAATACATCTAGCTTTTGTCGGTTCTTACTATTTCTCAATGTTAGATAATTCGGTTTTACTAGCCGATAATAATTTGATGTGTAAAACAATAATAATTTAGTATTACTTACATACGTTTTATTCTTTGCTTCAAACTTCTATCACAGCTTCTATGATCAGAAAATACATAGTTATTGCGCTGAGCGAACTTGGTTAAATATGTACCCACATTACACCACTTACAACGCTTGTCGCTAACTGAACCGAATATCTAACAACAACATATGAAATGCATCAAAAAAATTTACCTGCGAACGCGAAGCATATAGTATATAGGTATGTATACAAGCACACATCCGGCATACCAAAAAAACTCGTTCAATTCCAACCAACACAGCGCGCAAAGCATACACTTCACGTATTGGTAACTTTTACAAAAATATTTCTCGATAAAATTCATGGTGTGTTTGTGAAAATCCTACAGAAATTAATTTTAATACCTAAAACCGTTTAGTTAAGATAACAGTGTGGTTACCAAGGAAATTGGTGAAAACACATATCTTTAAATATCTGGGGTGGCCCTCACCCTACTTTCCGACTATATCGTTGGTACAATGAAATATCTAAACACTTTTGAAATTATTCTATTTTGTAAAACCACAGCCAATCTGGACGCTAACTAACGTCAGTTTCTATGGCATAATGTCATCCTGACATTTAATGTCATATCATGTGATGGCACTGACGTTTGTCAAAATCTAACAATTCTATAAAAGCACATAGCGCCTAAACCGTACCTAAATCTCACTGATCTGCAAATTTGTATACGTATTTAAAGTCACTGGAGGATGAGTTGGTATGAGTTTGATCTCAATCGGATAAATTGCTCAGAAGATGCATGTAACATTTGCCACTTCTGGTTGTCAGATTGTCACCAAAAACAATCCGGGAGACCACAAACCGCGTATTTCCGCAAAAATCTCGATTTTTTTCCGTCGATTACAATACTTTCCTTCCAGGAACTAGTCGGAAAGTAAAAAGTCAGACCGACAAATCGGCTTTTCAGCAACTCGTCTCGGTAAGAAGTAAGCGCCCAACATAGTACGTACATAGAGATCCGTCACATGTGTTTGGAATTATCGCACACTCAACTCCATAATCCATATTGATGTCGGGACTTTGCGTCAGAACGACGCACGCCGGCGTCCATCAGGCCCCACTGCAAGTCATACGAGGCGTCATGGACGCCGTCCGTCGGCCTCGAGGTCGCTTTCCCGCGGTCACGTGGCCGACGCAAGTCGGTCACTTAATCTACTATTTATGTGACTTTAGGGGGAGGACACGCGTCCTGCATTAAAGCGAGAGGGCTCCCCTATGTACCAGCTATGCGCGCCGTTAAACGGCTAATGTACGGATTTAATACACACTTCCGAGGATATTGTACAGTTAAGCAGTTTACATTGTAACTGTGCATATTAGGACGATATTGATGGCTTCGATCAACTCTTGAATAGCTTTGGTTGGTTAGTGGGTGGTTGTGTTCTTTTGTGGTAGTTGGAGACAAACTACAAAAACTTCTGCCAAAAATCTTGATTTTATTAACAAAAGGATTGAACACATCTCGGTCAGTTGAGTAACGAAATTTGAAGGATACCAAACTACACCTCTATAGATTACAAAACACTCAGATCATATCCAATCAAAACAAAGTTCGTTACAATGACGAACGAAACAGATTAAATCAGGGAACCCTTCTGCTTAATCAACATAATAACCATTTCGAATGGTGGAGTCAGGTCAAGTTCTAAATGCATCAGCATGATTAGCGGTAGTTGTGGTGGGTTGTTCTATTCGAACACGTTCGCGTTACACAGATTGAGTCCCGGGTTTACCCTTGCACCGCGCCCTCCCCCAGTGAAGTCATTAATCAGGATTGAATCTTTGATACGCGTGAGAACTTTGACACCCAATATCCATATCGACTGCGCTGTGCTCTATCCCTGTGCATGTATCCCTTTGTAAAATGCACTGGCGTAAAGCCCAAACACCATGTACGGAATTTGCACCTATTGTTAGACTGGTTATAGGCTAAACTAGTCTTATGGTGTTACAAATATTTTCATATCCACGTCATAACTATCCACTTCTTGTTTTCAGTAGAAGCAGGTTAAATGCTTGATTGAAGATAAATTTAGTTGCATTGAGTATCTTACTAAGTCACACCAAACAGTCAACTACAAAGGACTATATGTAGTTTTGTATGAAACTTTGTAGTATTACTTCAAATATTTAAACATTCCGACCAAATTAATAGTTTTCTTTCAACTATTGGATGGATTAAATAGAATAATAATCATGAGAATGTATGGTAAAATCCCTCATAATGCGTATCTAAAAATTGTCGCCGTTGTTTACTTGATTCACGCAAAACATGTCTTGCATCAACCAAGCAATTTTACTTTTTTTGGAAGCTCATATTTTACATATGTGATCTTGATTCAATGCAATGGGTCTTTTTATTAGAATATATCAAATTTTTCAATGCAAAACACTATATTCTTAAAAGAACTCATAAGAACATTTAAAGCTATCCAACATAGTTTTATTTAGAAACAAAATGTTGTGGCTTCAAAGGAGAAATTTGTGAGTTTTGAATCAAAAAGCTCTTCAAAAAACATTTCTAAAAACAATGAGACATTTTTAAAACTGTGGATAACTAGTCGACAGAAAGAAAGAACCTCCTTTCCCTGTCATCCCTGATCTCCCAAAGGACCCGCAAAATTCCCATTTTACGACAACCACTTTACGATGTTCACGTTTCAGTAGAGGCAGAAAACCGCCGATGCTATTATTTTTTACGCCTCCGTTTCTTTCTGCGACGCCTCTAAATAAATATTCATCCCCATCGTATGAGGGATGATTCGTCGAAGACTTCATGGACCCGAGGGTCGCGGGGACGGGTAGGAACAAGAGAAGATAGCGACTGAGCGACTCTATCGTTAAGATAATGCTAATCCGATAACCAATTGCCAACCCCTCGTGGATAAACAACGCGCTCTCGAGACGAGAGGGGGCGGACGAAGTTGGTCGGGGGATGTGATATGACAGGGGCCGTGACAATCTCTGCCGCCTGCTGATAACGCTAGGATTTCGTCTTAGTTTAAACGGTCCTGGTGAGGGTGGATCCGAAGCTATTCTCCTTTGCCACCCCTTGGTCGCACGACCCTTCCAGCCCGCTCTCTGATGATCTCCAGTCATCCTCCGGTATACAGTGTGTGTAATGCAAAGTAGATTGGTTGTGTACGGTGACGGCTTTTGAATGGGACACACTGCCTGATAAGGCCGACTGAGGAAATAGATCTTTTGTAGGAACGCCGTCTTACTAAATGGGATTATAAATGGCATTACGTATAGAAATTTAGGTGTTGCCATATATGATCAGTTGCACTGAGAGAAAAGAAATGTCAAATCAAATAAATTTATTTCTTTGAACATATTTCTTTCAAGGAAAGAATATTTGTATTTGAAACAAATACGTATTTTTAAAATATGAATTAAAAGCCTAAAAAAGTCTACAACCGGACAATTTTAAATACTACAAAATATACATTCAATGATTATGGAAAATGTTTTATGTAATCAATGACGATGATGTACAAATTGGTATTCAATCTACAAAACAAATATGAAAATCGTAGTGTTAGGTTAAACAGCTATTAGTGTCCTTTCTGACGTTTTGTCCAACATATGCAATTATTAAAAAAAATTGTTTGGCAACTTAATTCATATGTAAGTGTGTACAAAACCTATGATTTATCCACACAAAAATTTACCCCAAAAGATTAAATCATCTACAGATGTCAATACAAATTGTACAGACAGACGTGACGTGTCATTTAACTTCATCATTTCCATATTTCCAGATTTCCAAAGCACGGTACGTAACATGCAATCTTGTAACGATGAATTCTGAAATGGGTTGTAAATTTTCTGTCAAACGTGACAAGAGGTTGTTTGTTTGTCTAGTCGGTTAACCACCGAACCACGTGTTCTGCACTGAACTGTGACTTAACAGAAGGATTCTTTCTATTATCCTTACAAGGAATAACATATGTTTCAGGATGCATTTCGTAAGTGTTGCTTTATGTCAAATGTAGGGATAATGTTATAATGGATATGTTCTGGCTTGGTGGGTCGCTTTTTGTAGTTTTGACAATATTATTGCATTTATGTTGATATTGTGGATTAGTAAAGGCATTGTTTTGAAGACCTTGCGCATTCTTAGCGTCACTAAATCGGTTTGCACGTGTTTTCCTAATCGACAAATAGATTTTCCTTTTTAGTAATTGTTTTCTGGGTAGCCTATGTCGGATACAAGTTTCGAATAGTTAGATAATATTCACCTTTTCAAGGTATTTTCTAACCTTTCCAAGAAAATTTGACACTCCCGCTGACCATAGCGCAATCAATCACCGAACATTTTGTACCTTATAAACATAAACGAAAAGAAACCATACCCATTTGTTATTCCTTTTATTGCGCAAAGTAACATAACAACGGCCATTTAGCTTGATTTACAGGGGCGTAACGTTGATTTATCGCAATTAAAATTCTACCTGTTCGACCCCCTGGTCGAATATCTTGGAGGGTAGTATTCAACTACGTACGAAATTTGGACTTGTAGGGTGACATAGGGGTGAAAAGCCAACCGAGACGTCAGCGTGAAAACAATTAATCAGATCGCTGATAAAATTTAATATTTTTCTTGCGTGGTTTTCCCTAGGTAGGTGGAAATGCCTTCATTTTGGCTGATCGCAACGACACGAATTATTTTATAAATTTATTGGGCGAGTTTTATGCGTGAAAATGGACGTTCGTTTTTTTCTTCTAGTGGTCGTAATGCGCGCGTGCTCTCCACTTTAGGAGAACAAAGAATAGTGGCGTGTTCAGGCCACATTATCTCGAGGTGCGCACAAGAAGTATGGCCTCAAGTATTTACTACAATGAGCAGTGTGTTAATAAAATGGAGGTTTCTGATCATTATCTTTCTTTTTATTGATTAGATATAAAAACATTTTGCATTCCTACGCGTAGCTATCGCTTAAAACTTATATAATGTTAGTAAAAATTCATGTTAAAAGCAGTGAATTGAATTTTGAAGATTTCGAGTAGATTACTTTTACAAAAAAGCATATAACCCGTTAATTTTAATACTAAAATCATACCCTGAGTTTAAATATTTAAACTGAGTGCAAAAGTAGTTCATTTCCTGCTCAAAATAGAACAAATACTAAGTTTTGATGCGCTGTTTTAAAAGCATAAAATTCTATTAATTTAAACCTCTCCACTGTCACCCATGGTTTAGACAGTTTATATAATATATAAAACAATATTGATCAGTCACCCCATTACGCGGCAAGGTGGTAGGTACACTCGCTAATAACACACACACACATATACACAGGCAGGCACTGTAACAAAAAAACAAACGTGGGGGGTCGCCAGTGGCGTAGACAAAGGCCGGGAACGTGGTAGCACTCGAATTGGAAACAATGCATTACCTCGAATGCATTGTCTTCAGCACCTCGAGCATCGGAGACGATCCACACTCCACTCGCTGGAGTGCTCCGGATTTTAGACCACCGTAGAGGCAGCTGCCACCTCCTTCATTATATGCTGGAGCATTTCGAATAACAGTAGATATGGCACGCGAATAGCGATACCCGTGTATAGATTACCACTTCATTCGAGCATCCAGAGGTATACAAAGAGCGGTTATTGTACTCATAATGTAGCCATGGAGCATATATGGTACACGTACTCCGTACGTGTGCGATCTGGAGGACGCCCTCCGCCGTTTGCACTTTCGGCAAATCGGGCCCTCTTCACGATGAGCCTCTGTATCTTAATATAATTAAAAAAATGAAGCAATGCCTCTTGGATAACTTGGGTTTTAATTGAGGTTATGTTTTTGTCTTTTACAGAAAATGTTAGTGATGTTATAGATTGATTTTTTGATAAACGCACAAATTATATGTTTAAACCAAAAAACTTAGAGACTGGGATGTTTTTTATAAGAGTTTTCATCCGAATCACTAGCTACAAAAGACATTAGTCTTTTGATTCATTTCATTATAGAAATTTGTATCTGCTTTTGGTATAACTGTGCGCAAAGAGTTAAAGCAAATGCTAAGAAATGAAACCCTCTTTACGCCACGGTCACACTAGGCTGTTTTGTAGCCGCTAGTTGCTGGTACTGCTAGCAGCAACAGCAGCCAGCGGCTATTTTGTGGTCACATTACTATGTTTACCAGCAAAAGTACTGCCGCTGGTGGCTACTATCAGCAAGCCTCAGTTTAAACTACAAGGTCAACTATTTCTGGTGCATTTTATATGTCACCTGGTCGGTACATACAACAGTGAGACAATGTATTGTCTTTTGTCAAGTGAAGACGTCGCAACCATAAAATTCTTCATATTTGATACCAATATTGTGAAGTTTTACTGACTACCTGCCTTGAACCTGACTACATAAATTAAAAAGCACTGTACGAGTTTAAATAACATAAGCAAGGCCACGATGACAATAAAATTAGAAATTCTATATTTTAGAAGTATTTAGTTGAAAAGTTACTGGCTCTACTACAATTAGTTGTTTACAAAATTGTTTTAATTATTAAATCAATTATTATTAACTAAATTATAAATTTTCATAAAAAAATCTCTTTCAGGTCTTCAATTGTTTCCCAGTATATTTCTAAATAACAAATTGTTCAAAAATTACTACTTTCATCCATAATTTAGTTTCTATTTTATATTTGATGGTTCATTTATATTAACTTGAAACACAAAAGTAATTCAATCAGTTTTCTGTCCAATTTTTTAATTAAAATATAATATACAATTATATAATTAGAGAATTTAATATACAATCGATATAATTAAAATCCGATATATTTTACAAAAGATAATAGTATATTATGTGCTTTTCTACTTCAAATAAAGCTCAACACGTCACAGCAACTTATAAATATTACATAATATTTCCATTGTATCCATAAAATGCATAAATAAGCATAATCCAGGTTATTCAATTTTGAAGCAATATTTGAATATATTTAAAACAAAAATTATAAATCACATATTTATAATTTTATATTATTAGTTATACATTTAACAAAAGTAATGAATTGTTGCTTTAAATTATTTATTATAATCGATGGTTGGTATTTTCTACAATACCCACATTTATCCTGAACCAGCAGGGCAAGCTCTCTTGTGAAAGTTCAACATGTTCAACTTTACAAGCAACAGCCAAAACCATTCGCCAGCTTGCAAAAATAGCGGCTGTTGAGTGGTCACACTATGCTGGTTAATAGCGGCTAATAATCTACAGCAAGCAGCAAATACTAAAACAGCGGAATGTGACCATTCCACATTTTGCATTCCAATCAACGTTGCAGCATAACTTTTCGGCCTACGACTATTCATTATGTGATCAGTACTTTAACAACTGTATCATTTAAAGCCCTCTTTATATATTGGGAGAATATTACCTCACATAATATTTATAAAACACATTTCAAAAATACATAATTTCCTGTAGCAAATAGCACTACTGACTCCGGTGACACATTCCTGTGTCTATTTTTGGGTTGTTAAAATTTAAGACGACCGATGTGTTAGTCAGAGACATGCAAAGGAAAATACAATAAAAAATTCACCTCAAACTATAATTAATTTTAACACCACGAATTGAAGATTGAAATGAACAGCATCGTTGCAGTAGCGTAAACGTAAAGAAGGACATTTTAAGAGCGTGGTGTAAGTTTCCTGTGCACTGCTCTGCTCGCATACATTTTCTGTGTTGGAGTTGGAGATAACGAGAAGCAGGAAGATTCTCGGAATGGGAGTGTCCGTGGCGAGCGTGCCCTTGTCAGTTGTTAAGATCATGTTTTAATGCATCTTAATAAACCAGTAGCTAAACGAAGAGACTGCTAGACGTAACCGGGCGCAGCCTAACGAGCTAGTAAAACTCACCCAATGGAAATTATACACTTTGCTTAATACCAAGAGTTGACCCTTGTGTGTATTCATAACACAGATATATACTTAATTTACGCTTGCATATAAAACTTCTAGAGAAGTCTTTTTGAACGATTATAAGTCTCTTTCAAGTCGATGTAAAGAAAGAAAGATTTATCATCTTAAATACTATTTTTTCTCCCTTCCAGTCCGATTACACTGTAAAACTCTACCGGACCGGAAAACGGTCTCTATACAAATGGGGGGATGCGTTTTGAGCTCTTCCTTGTCCGTCCAACGAGCGCGGCAACAAAAAATTCAATTTTCTCCCATCAAATCCTGATGATGTCCTCCGAGTGGCGGAGAGGCTGGTCCGTCTTCCCGCAGATCGACGCCGCCGACGACGGCGGCGGCGGCTGGGGCGCTTTGTCTGTCCCCAAGATCAATACGCGAACTCGTGACGTCATATCTCGGCCATCTTGTCATATCTCCTCCACCATTCCGAAAGATCTCTGCTCGATCTGGATGGGAAAATGTTTGGCGGCGCATCGCGACGTCTTCCTCCCAGAACCTGGAGACGGCACCCCGCCCATCTACGCCAGGGAAAATCGCCTGCGTTGCCCGTCTACGTGTGTGGTCTATGTTCTGTAGTATCAGCAAGATTTGTATTTTATGGTTATAGTCGGGCTCTTTTTGTTGCATGGATTTTTTTCTGCTCTAGACTGTTTTGGTGTCTGTTTACTAGCTATTGCCTGGAAAAACTGATACACATTCTTTGTTGTTATGTTGTTGTTGTTATGAATGGTAAATACAGATAGTTTAATCGTGTTATTATACAGTTTTAAGTTAGTATAGCAGAAAATCTTCGAGAAAAATAGTTGAAGAAGTTATTAATAGGGAATATGTTTGTGGGATTTCACACAGAGAGAACAAAAATTTGAATGAAGCGAATTTACTACAAGTCAAAGAAAGATGGATGTTAAATAATGGCAGACAAAGCTTTAGGTGCAGCAAAGAAATTATTTCTTTGGTAAAATATTAAATTCAAAGCTATCGTATTGGTATGAACGTTAGTTAACTTAAATTCAATAATATAATATTTTCAAACAAAATGAACACCGTATTTCAAGAACTCTACGTTCTTCAAAAAAGGCCAACGCGTGCATAGAGAATGTCAACTCCATTTCCCGCCAGTAGGATAAAAATAATTTTTAATGAAACCACTTTTTTTATTCAAACACATAATCTTTTTACTCAAATCTATTATTTTTCTCTTCCAAATAGAATATTTACTTAACTCAAGGCCGACCTTTATTTCAAATAAAACCAGATTTGTTTCATTCAAACGTATTTCTGCAATTAAACCCAAACAATTTCTACATTACGGAAATCACGAAAAACCATGTGGTGTAAATGAATCATTTTTTCAGTGCAAACTATTTCTTTTTACTTCTAATAAACTATTTCTTTCAGCTCATGCAGCTTACTTTTTTAAATTTAAAAATACTTATTTGTTTCAAGCATATATTCTTTTCTTGAAAGAAATATGTTCAAAGAAATACATTTATTTGATTTTACATTTCTTTTATCTCAGTGCACAAACCCCAAATCTACCAGAAAAGCAGTGATTTAATAATAAAATGTTTTTAATTATTATCTAAAATATTGTTTCGAAAATGTGTTCACAATGAAATTTTAAGTTTAAATTTAAAAATATCTAAACAAAATTATTTGTGTCTCATAGGAGTTTGATAAATTTAATACGAAGCTAATCAAATATTTAGCATCTTCTTACGTTAGTTTGGCTGTGAGAATTTTACGAATGGGAAGGATTGCAAGAAAAGCAAAGAATACGACTTCCTGTAAAGGTCCTCTCACATATCAGATATGTTGGCTCCTCTACAAAGAAAAGCTTTTTTAACAATTACCCACTAATATCAAAAATCAACACTAGAAAATCCTCTATGCGCTTATACCCAGTTGAATTAACCCCGAAATAACATTTACCTTATCTCGCACCAGTAACTCGAGTTTAATGTGATTCTTAACTCTCTGTATCAGATCGAATTAAATCGTATGTGTAAACAAGTGGCCCGGGCTTCCCGGTTAAATTGCCCGAGTAAAGTGCAAGTGATCCCTCGGTTTGAATGTGCTTCGGACAACTTCGAGTTTCAATGCACAACGCATTGTGCCTCCCAAGGGTCTATGGGGACGACGCAAAGCAGGGGGTAAACCGACTATTAGCCTCCCCCGTGGGGCATTTCCTACTCCCGTACACGATACAATGCAATCGGGTGTCCAATCAGTTTAATCTTAAAATAGGTTTAAAATGAAAATGTATACTGTGTATCTCTGCCTCCGTGTATGAGAGGATGTGTGTGTGTGTGATTCAGCTCGGTTCGTTATTAATTGTTTTCTGTTATGGCTTTTATCTGATCTACGTGATAAATCGGAGGAAATTGTTCTTTCAGAGTAAATAGATTACAAATTGGTTTCATCGGCTGGGTGCTATGCGAGCAGATCAAAATCAAACGTTTCTTTTATCGGTGGTATATCGAAGGGTGGGCTACCTAAAAATAGGAAGTAATTTTTTGAATGTTTTTGGGATAGGTGTGATGAATGTGAGGTCTATTTGATAAAAATGATAATACAACACTTAATTCTAATATACTTAGAGCGGGAAGTATATTTACGAAAAAAGTAGTGCATACTTACTTAACAATCTGATAATGTTTGCATAATGTTTATGAATTGAATGATCCGTGGCAAACCCTTGCAAGTTTCAACTCTCTCTGTTATCTTTGGAATAAATTATTATAAATGCAAAACATCAACATTCTAGGCCTGTTGCAATAGAAAATACTCTAATACAACTGATTTTGCATTCGGACAATTTGTGGCCACAAGTTGTAAGACGCCTTGTACAATAACATTTTTCAAATTCTCTAAAAAAATTAAAAACATACTTTTATTAGGTATGTTCCCACCATTTTAACAACAATAACCATCGTATTACGAACAGGAGGGTGTTAACCGTTATTAAATCCACACAATCAAATATTTTAAAGTGATTCAATCCCTCCAATTGGCACGGTAATAATTTAAATCAAAAGTCATCAGGTCTATATAATACGAGGGTGGCGCACTATATTAGATTTATCCTCAGGCATATGCCCTGAGTCTTTTCCGCCACAATACCGAGCGTTGGCTTTTAGGGGGGCTAACGAAGCCGGAGTTTGTTATGCGAAGGGGATGAAAGGGAGAGAGAGACGGTCTCACTTTCACACCAGTAACCACAATGACGCTAATGTCTTTAATCCTGGGGACAGTGGCTGGATGCAGGAGAGATCGCTCCCTCCACGAGTGTGTATGTGCATGCGGCTCAGTGAACTTAACCGGCTTGCGAGGGGTAGGTGGGTGGCTAGATTTCGCATTCATATGCACACCTACCCCTTTTGTTGGGCGCAACAACCGTGTGAAACCCACGCTAAATGGACTTTATTAACTGAGTTGCATGGACCTGCACTCTATTACTTTCGTCCGACTACGTTTTTTACAGGAACAGAGAACGTATCAATTCTGGGAGGCAACCCAACCCCATGCTGCAGAAGTCCTAACAATATAATATCTCACCTGTTTTGATAAATTGAACTTGTTTTAGAGAAAATTGAAGCCAACTTGGCTCCCTAAAAAGACTCGCCTTTAAAATATGTAATTATTATTATTTTGTAAAAAGAAATATTTGCCTTAATATTGTTAGATAGGTAAGTGTCTGGTATTGGGAGAATATAAGTCCTATGCTATGCTGTAACCAAAACAGTTTCTTCTGTCAAAAATCAATCTAAAGTTTGGCCAAATACGTTTACTCTTGTGCGTGAATGTAGTCTATATGTAGTTCACACAAATATAGAGTTTCTGTACAAATATCTCAAGATGACCATTGTATATGATTTCGGTAATGTCCCAAACCTCATTTATTATGTAATATTATTTATTTTCTTCTGAACCTTAACATTATCAACCTTAATTTTGTGATTTTTCTAGAGTAGAATAGTTCTTCTAACACGGACATGGGTATACATGTCCGTAATTAATATATAGTTGTTTTTATTAAACGCTATTCTTTGTCCACTACTTTTGTGTCATTTCAGAATGCCAAGCCTTGCATGTGGTTACCTATACACCACAACCTTTGATGCGTCAATGTAGGGTACAGTAGTTAGCATCATCGACGGCACACCAATATTTGATTAGTAAGTTCTTGAATTTGTATGTATTTGGACATCAATTACGTAGTTAATGTTACCCTTTGAGACCGTGTGTTTAATACGCGTCATTTCGGTAATTCACTATGTGATAAGCACTTGTTGAATGAAGAAAAACTAATGTAATGATAAAACGTTCCATATTAGCCTGAATAAAGCCTCACTTTTATTCTCAAGTATCATCACATGAGAAGGTGGTGTCGTTTATTTTTATATAGATTGTCATTTCGGTAATGGTCATTTCGGTAATGCTTCCACATTCCACATGACGTAATCATTACCGAAATTACTGATTTTACTTTTTTATGGTTTTCCCTTAAATGTTTTTACAGCAGCTTAAAAGTAAAAATGAAAAAAGATAGAACTGCGCACAAAAAACTGCAAAATAGCAAGATTAATAAAAAAAATCGAAAGAAACTGTCTGAAGCTGATTTAGAGTAAAAACGGAGAAAAGACCGAGAACGATATCATAAGAAAAAAGAACTAGGACTGATAAAAAGTATAAATGAGTGTAAGATAAAAGCGTATTAAGCAGAAGAAGTGGAGAGTCGCAACAGCAGAAGATAACATACAGAAGAAAACACACCTTAGAGCTGGAGGCAAGAGTCTTATTGAATCGAAATACACCACCATTATCGGTAATGCTCTATGTGATTTGAGCTTGTTGAATTATGAAAACTAATGTAGTGATAAAACATGCCATATAAGCCTGAATAAAGCCTCACTTTTATTCTCAAATATTATCATATGAGAAGGTGGTGTCGTTCACTTTTATATAGATTGTCATTTCGGTAATGGTAATTTCGGTAATGCTTCCACATTCCACATGACGGAATCATTACCGAATTTACTGATTTTATTTTTTTATGTTTTTTCCTTAAATGCTTTTACAGCAGCTTAAAACTAAAAATGAAAAAACCAATGCAACAATGTATTATAAATTTCTGAATGCAGAGTTTTCAATCAGAGCTTCATTCCTATAAAACAACAAAATATCTTGATTTTCAAATCATAAAACATGCATAACGATGAGTAAATTTCTGCATGAAATACGTTTGACAAGCCTACTGAAAACCTAGTTGCCAAATAAAAAGGCATAATTCGTATGTCTGGCCCAGCAGTATGATCGGAGGTTTCTGTTTCATGCCCCGTGTCCGGAACAAATGGAATCCGACCCCCATGAAAACGTATATCTGTAAAAACTCATGCATGACCGCTGATAAGGGCGCTCCTAAATGAATAGCATTTGTTTTGCGCGCGCTGATAAGTACTGCCGCTGGATGGAAATGACGTCACATAAAGTGCCCGCTCCACTCCACATATCATAATTGATTTATGCGATTTCGGCAGAGCGGGCGCGCGCGCCGCGCATAAAAACAAATGAATTCCGAATCAACTGCAAATTTCAGGTATCGACACGGACGCCGCCGCCTCCGCCAAAAACGCGAAAGCAAATAGTCGAAAAAATATCGTCCACTGAAATATGCACGCCGACTCTATCAGATCGACTACGCGTTTGATTTTTTTTTGCTCGCGTCTGTTTGTTGTTATCTGGTAACGTGTATTCATGACCTGACATGGACACATTCACACGAAATGCCTACGCATTATTTAGTACAGTGACGATGAAGTATTGCTGCATTTTATGTGGGCAGGTTACTTTATGTTGCTGGCTGAAAATTCATGAAAATTCTACAGTTGTGCATTGAATTTTGCTATTGATAAAATCATTGAAACTGGACAGTTAGACAGAAAGAAACCGATGCTTGTCATTTGGTTGCTATCGAGAAAAACTGTATCAGTAGTATAACTGATTCAGCAAGAAATAATAATAACCAAATCAGTCACATTTTGACATCAAAGTACATGCAATTCGCATACAAATTCTGTTTATTATTTTAACCCAACAACATGTACATGTGCGTTATCATTGCCGCTTTTGACGAATTTATGCAGGACAATGTTATTTTTAGTGTTATTTTCGTGAACGAAGCGGAGCGTGCAGGGAGGGTTGGTTGGTTCCACTCTAAAAAGGGTTAAAATTCGCTCTGTTCGCGGCGTTATCTGGACGAGTGTGCCGTTGATATTTTTCATTTTTCGCATGTTACGTTCGTAAAACAGAATGAATTAAAATTGCGCGCGTATCTGCGAGGCTCGCTCCACCGAAACCCTTTGTGCCCCCGATGTTGGCGCGCACCCGCAACCGCCACCAACCACCACACCGTCGTCCCCCATATCTATAACAGGTTTTTGTTTCGTTTTATTCGAGTTTTATGCATGGTTGATTGTCGGGATTATTGGCAGAGCGGACCTCGGCGATTTTATTCGTACAAAATTGTGACCGCTGCCACACCGCCCCAAGCCCCGCATTCACAGTTCAGCCATTGTACAGGAAACACGCAATCAATTTTCGATACCCCTACAAATTAAAGATGGTATTATTAATTATTCTACCTATACTAATTACGAACTTTCAAGTGTAGGGCGCGTTCAGCGGAATCGCCCATTTTCGCCGACATTTGCGATCGAGTAGCTGCAAAATTGGGCTTTTCGATATTACTTTTGACGCTCGAATTGAAAAAAGGACACAATTCCGCGTGGACTGCGCGATATTTTGTAAATTAAATGCGTCAATTTTGAAAAAAAATCACGTTTTTGCACCTCTTCGGGTGAAGGCGAACCTCGAGAAAATGTCACGTGACGTCTAGAAATTCCGACAAGCGGATCGATGAACGTCAAAAATTTACATTTTTTATCCGTTCCTGCCGACCTTATAAAAGCCGCTCGCTCTCATGTCTTACGATAAGATCCCTCTAAATACCCTTCGCAAAGAGTTTTGAGCAAAAAAACGGCCTTAAAAACAATTTTCGATCCAAAAAATCGATTTTTGTCGACCCGTGTTTTGCTGCTATTACCACAGTAACGTCAAACCCGAAACGCCCCCTGCCAGACATCGTAACAACAGTAACAGATAGCAGATAACCTAAAATGTGTCCTAAAATGTCCATATTGCGAATGTGGACAGGTGGGAAGCCTTACCACATATTTCTAGAATGCCCATAACTAAAGTCGAAAATTTTGACATATACACAGAGCTAGTTATAAATACTAATACTAAATAAGATTCTTTAAAACAATACGGAACTTTATTTACTTTTCTTTTTGTTTTTTTTTTTTATTAAGATCAACAAATCTTGAAAGATTGAAAAGAAACATTACCCGGGTTCTCAAAAGGTTCTCACACACAACTTGGATCACTTAATCTTTCCGAACACAATCACCATGACTTTTGTGGTGGTTTGGAACACGTCAAGGGTTCACAAGGGCCATTGTAGTTGCACAATAAAGGTTTACTTTAAGTTTTCACACGTTGTCAAACAGTGGGTTATAATAGACCAATGCAAAGAATTCGCATAAAAGAAATTAAATAAACTGTAACCATTGTTAACTTAATAAAATATGGGGCGTCAATAAGCCTGCCCTTTTTTGTTGGAGGTGGTACACATTAAAAAATAGTGAATGTATTTTTTTTGTTGATGCAGACTTCTTACTAACAATATCTTGAAGTGTCAGGTATTGGGATAATTTGTAAAATGTATTTCGAAAACAAAAATATCAACTGTCCACAAGTGTCTGTATGCTCGTTCTTGGTCACCTTATTTCTACCACGCATTCCTCTAGAACTGCCCGTTAATTGTTCCACACTTATATGACTTTCTGCATTGTCCGATGATGGTGGTGTATTTCGATTCAATAAGACTCTTGTCTCCAGCTCTAAGGTGTGTTTTCTTCTGTATGTTATCTTCTGCTGTTGCGACTCTCCACTTCTTCTGCTTAATACGCTTTTATCTTACACTCATTTATGCTTTTTATCAGTCCTAGTTCTTTTTTCTTATGATATCGTTCTCGGTCTTTTCTCCGTTTCTACTCTAAATCAGCTTCAGACAGTTTCTTTCGATTTTTTTTTAATCTTGCTATTTTGCAGTTTTTTGTGCGCAGTTATATCTTTTTTCATTTTTACTTTTAAGCTGCTGTAAAAACATTTAAGGGAAAACCATAAAAAAGTAAAATCAGTAATTTCAGTAATGATTACGTCATGTGGAATGTGGAAGCATTACCGAAATGACCATTTACCGAAATGACAATCTATATAAAAGTGAACGACACCACCTTCTCATGTGATAATACTTGAGAATAAAAGTGAGGCTTTATTCAGGCTTATATGGAATTTTTTATGATAACATTAGTTTTTCTTCATTCAACAAGTGCTTATCACATAGTGAATTACCGAAATGACGCGTATTAAACACACGGTCTGAAAGGGTAACATTAACTACGTAATTGATGTCCAAATACATACAAATTCAAGAATTTACTAATCAAACATTGGTGTATCGTCGATAATGCTCTAACTACTGCACCCTACATTGACGCATCAAAGGTTGTCGTGTATAGGCAACCACATGTCAGCTTGGCATTACCGAAATGACACAAAAGTGGTGGACAAAGAATAACATTTCATAAAAACAACTATATTTGTTCTGTTAGTAGAACTATTCTGCTTTAGAAAAATCACAAAATTAATGTAGTTAATGCTCAGGTGTAGAAGAAAATAAATAATATTACATAATAAATGAGGTTTGGGACATTACCGAAATCATATACAATGGTCATCTTGAGATATTTGTACAGAAACTCTATATTTGTGTGAACTACATGTTACACTACATTCCCGCACAAGAGTAAACGTATTTGGCCAAACTTTAGATTGATTTTTGACAGAAGAAACTGTTTTGGTTACAGCATAGCATAGGACTTATATTCTCCCAATACCAGACACTTACCTATCTAACAATATAAAGGCAAATATTTCTTTTTACAAAATAATAATAATTACATATTTTAAAGGCGAGTCTTTTTTGGGGAGCCAAGTTGGCTTGAATTTTCTCTAAAACAAGTTCAATTTATAAAGACAGGTGAGATATTATATTGTTGGGACTTCTGCAGCATGGGGTTGGGTTGCCTCCCAGAATTGATACGTTCTCTGGGGCGCGTATAGAACATAATATTGTTAAATAAACATAAATAGTGGGTGAGTGAACGTGACAAGTGACAGGGTGGGGCACCCCCGCTGTCGCCCATTGTCAAGCCCTCCAGGTCCCGGTAGCAGTCTTGGTCTCAACATAAATCAACCTTTTATTGCACCTAGCCAGGTATATGCTCAACCGATTGCGTAATATTTCTCAACATCTCCACCACGGTCGACAAATTTTTCAGACTCAAATTCTGTCTTTTCACTGGGCATTTTAACGAATTTATATTTTATATTTATATTATATAATAAATATTATAAAGTCGAATATGAATGGCAATTTAAAATTATATCCGTGTGAATTTATATGGTAAAATCGTTTCAAATAATTTATAAAAAAGTCGAAAACCGTTCATATTTCTAAATCTAATCAAGCGATTTCAATTTTATACTATCAAATTACTCAAAAATGTACAGAAACGTGAAAAATTATAAGGTATTGGATATCTGGTACGAAACAGTGTCATTCTTCTGATATTCTTTTGTGGTGGAATGGAATTGTGCCCACGAATTCTTAAAACAGTGTGTCCCCGAAAAATGAGACACTAAAGGTTTGCTGCTTTGTCTTCGGTGACATGTCGTTATGTTTGACCATTCTTCCTTTTTGCCATAACGGTGGGTAGATAAAAAAAGACGCTGCTCATAATGGGTATCCCATAAAAGTGTCATTATTTCATATTTTTCGTCATTTATTATTGGGGTGTGGGCCCGGGTGTGTTATTTGAACGGTTCTTTGCCGTGTAAAGATTTTATTGGTGCGTAAAAATGACCATTTTTTGGTATTAATAAGTGCGTATAAATGGAGGTTATAATAAACTTTTAAATGATTTATATCTCTATTGGTTTTTATATTATAAGGGATTCTTGGAATATGTTATTATGTGATTCAGAAGAAGTGTATTATGTCTTTCTTTGACAGAATGTCTTCGAATTCTTGAGAGGAATATATGACAAATTCTTTAAATTTTCCCCTAGCTAACAGACCATGGGTCATGTAATCTGAAGATTCATGGTTCCAATTAATTATTGATTTATTTTTATAAATCAATTTCATTTTATTTAACATACTTATCATACTTATCAACATAACTTGTCAGAAACCTCTTTTACCTCAAAAAGTCATAAAGTTTACAAATTAATTCCACTTCTCTTCTGGCACGCAATCCCCATCTACATCGTATAAATCCCGATAATTAAAAGTAATCCACCCCCGAATCGGCGAGTTCATCTATCATAACTTCGCACCGTTATCTCGCCTGAACGAAGGGGGTTGACAAAAAAGAAAACAGCGCCGGGCGAAAACGGTTTGCGAGGGTGATTTTTGGCACTGCTAGTTGGCACAGTCGACGTTTGTAAAAGTGGCCTTGGAAAGGGGGTGGCTTTGTCGGGGGATGCCGTGGGGACGCGGCTTAATCTCTACTTCTGGTCGGGCAGATAAGGCAATCGAATCTGGATCGTCCCCCAAAACAGCCACCACCCCAACTGTAAATGTCCCCATGAATCACGGCTATATTATTTAGGGTTGACACCATCTATTAAAACCTTATCTGAAAATAGTTACGAAATAATGTGCGGCTGGACGATGGTGGTGGCTGCACTAACCCCGTAATTTTGTTCCGCGAAATTCACTGTGCGACGCGTAGGTAGCGCTGCGAGCAATTTCATCCCCCCCTTCGATTTTATTGCAACATATTTATGGGAGTTATCGGACGATAAAATTTAATTATTGGCACACATCACTGGCAGTGAAATGGATATTTCTATATCTTATCCTAAATATAACGTCTGTCACATGCATTTGTTAGTAAAGAGAAGATAGTTATTCGATACAACACGAATATCTTTGAGTGAAGAATATGCCTTGTTTCTATATCCTCAAAAAGATCATTTGGTTGGTTCAAGTAAAATACAAAATTCTCAGCGTAAGAATAAGATTTTTTTGATTTTTCAAGTATTACGTTTCCTTGCTTTAAGTATGAAGGAACTGCTTGAAAGGAATTACGTCTGTTTTAAGCGATACGTACGTATACTTTTGGGTCAAGAAAGTTCGTTGAAGAATGTATATTTTTCAACCAACAAAATATTGTTGTTGTTATAAAACGACCGTCGTACTCTTTTTATATGTAGAAGAATAACATTTTCTTCCTCAAAGGAAAATATACCAAAAAAAAAACTAAATTCTTAAACCGGAAGAATAACTAGCCGTTGAAATAACCATACCATATACTGAAATTCTTATTACAATAAAATATAATTTGGATAGCAAAAATATCCTCTTCATGCTACACTATATACGCAAGAACATGTTTTCTTGATATCCAAGAATAGAGTTTTCTCTGTGTAGGCTATTCCACTATAATCCTGATTTTCCTCATAATCGTTGTTAGGCACCATTGAAATAAAACACTTGTGCATAGATGTAAACAAACAATATACGAACACATATCGTCAAAATTATATAGCGGAAATATGTGGCAAAAGACGCGAGAAACTGTTAGCGCCATCTGTAAAGTAATTGCACAACGTTCTATGTATCATTTTTCGGCCAACAAAATAATTTTGTTGTTGTAAGAGGAACGTCTACGAAGTTTTTCTTCGTCAGAGAAAAATATACTTAACATAAACATACTAAATTCTTAAATCGTAAGAATAACTAACCGTTGAAACAACTATATTGAATTTCTCGAAGTGTACCATTCTCGTATGGAATGGGACACTTTGTGTATTTGAACATCAACTATTGGAATACTGTGTATAGAGCCACATATGTGTGACAAGATTTGTGAAGCGGAGCGGAGGGGCAACACAACACACAGATTCAACTAAATTATCCGACGCTCATTTATAACGTCGGTAAAAAATGATGATGGATCGGTGTCGAGATGCGCATCGTTTCGTACCGTTTATGACAAATTTAGCCGGGACAAACCCCGCTCATTTCAGTTTGTTAATGAGTTCGAGTGGATCGGGAATGTGAATGCGTAACAGTATAGTGGGGACTGACTCTAAATAGTGCGAGATGCTGCCGAAAGATACAGCACATTACTCAGTCGCATATCTGAGCGTTTTAATTGATACTGACGGCTTCTAATTCATTCCCAGATTCCACAATAAATATCCGCGTTATCGTATACGATCGTAATTAGGGGAAGGAATAGAATAACTGGACGACAAAAATAACATCGCATTTTTATTATGGTCTAAAGTGGTGAGATGTCCCAAAGAGTGTCGAATATAATTATCTAGGTTCCCTTATGTTTATCATCGATGCAAACATCACTCCAGATATTTGTATGGGATTTTTTTGTTTTGAAGACATAAATAATAAATAAAATATATACATATACATTAACTAACATTCTTCTAAATTTGTTTAATAACAAATCTGGATATTTAATATCAGATGCATATTTTCAAATAGAAATGAAAATAACTGATAGTACGTTAAATTGATAGGTAAATCTGCTTCTTAAACTTTTAGTTTAAGTTTAAGTTATGGGTTTCTTTTTGTTGAAAACATTGTCAGGCTTTCCTGAACTTTTCGCCAAAAATTCTTTCAAAAACTTTCCGACTACGCCGTTGGCACAATGAAGTGTCTGAACACTTTTGCAATTATTCAATTTTATGAAGCCAGAGCCAATGCAACACAGCGACGAAGACTGTGGATTCTGCAAGCCGCTTCTATAAAAGCTAACAGCGCCTGAACGTTCATCCCAAAAATGCGCATTACCACTAAAATTTGGAAAAAAATCCGTCGATTGCAATACTAGTACCTTCTAAAGTACTATTGTATTGTATGTTAATAGTTGGGTGAGGTTTATTCCGCTGCACCTAGGCCAGCCAGTCTTGGGCCTTTGTGCTTATCCATTTCATACTGTTTGATAACGACAACCAGAAGTGTTCAACTGGTTGCCGGCACCCACGGTTTAACGCCTCTTGCGAAAGGCGATGGGACGAGGATCTTCGGCTGATGCCTGGATTTGAACCCAAGACTTCCTAGCAGGAGAGCAGCACTCTACCGCTAGAGCCACTCAACCCACTTCTAAAGTACTAGTCGGAAAGTGAAAACAGATGTTCCGTTCGGCATGCACCCATTTTTAAATGTGCTCTCACGTAATTAATTTGTTTTCTTTTTTACTTTGTGAGTATTTGTAATCATGTTCCTAAAACTGAGGAGACAAAAATTTGTGTTCCCGTCCAAAAAAAATGAGATATCTCTGGTCCAAAGAGGTTACGTCAAGAAACAAGGCGTCATCAGAATAGTTATAGTACATGGGGTGGTAGGAAGAGAGCTAGTGGGGTAGTCGCCGTCGGGTATGTCGAAAAGAGTTATTAAAGTGGATACAAATCACGTAGATCAGAAAGTCGTATAATTCAAAGGAGATACGATCAATTGCAGAGCTCACCTAAAGGACCAATATCGGGGCGTCCAAGTTTAAAATCATATTTACCGTGGGGGTTGAGAGGAGGGTTCGGAGGGGTTTGAGGAGGGCAGAACAGAGAGCGCGCTATACCTACAGTGGAGGGTGGCATCTAAATTTCACTGGCGTAGTATAAAAAGCTCCGATTCCGGGCTGACTTTATCTTGGCCATAAATTTGCCAGAAGCGCCTCTGATTTATTCGTTCACATAAACGCGACCGTGTATACCGCCAACCGTCCGCCGCCCCCACCTCATCCCGCCTGGCCAACCCCCGAAGCCTTACTTCTGCGCCATAGGTCCTAAAACAACAAAATTGTCGCTCGAAATGAGTTATTATCTAAGCACCGTCGTCATAAAATATGTTTAATAATGGTTGTTTTGGGGTAAAATTGCCATTTTATCGGCAGGCCAGAGGTGGAGGCCACTTGCCGCCGCGCCGCGCCGGTTTGGAACGCCAAGCGTAATCACATAGTTAGTTCCGCACCCGTCCATACCAAATTTAAATATGTGCGCTGATAATGGCCATCGATAAGTTTATGAGCTCTCGTTTTACGTCAGACCATAAACTATATGCTTGTAAAGAGTTACCAACTAACCAGTATGACCAGTCATAATGATGTAGGGGGTTGTAATGCCAAATGAAAAATAGTAGATACTTTTTGGGACTAATGAGCAAAAGTTTTATTCCTTCTTGAGACCTGAACCCATGAGCGACTGTCTTTAGCAGAGCTGTTGAAAAAATAATGAAATAATACATTGTTCATATACATACATATAATATTGAAGACATATGCATCACTGGAGATTTTTACACGGGAGAGAAGTTTTATTTCGTTTGGATCGGCTCTAGGCCTAAACCTAATTCTGGGCCCTAATTCTGATTTTTTCGATCGGTCAAAACTAGGGGAATGTTTCAATAATTTTTTTTTGACACCAGTTGTCATAATTTTGATCGGGCAAAACTATGGGGTGTAGTTGAAGACCTGTACTTTCTAGTAATGCAAAGCTCGATGAGATCGGTTGCGTAATAACTGAGATATGATACCCGGAATTTCGGCAAAATTGCGAGAAATTCAACTTTCATTTTAATTTTTTGGGCCCTAATTCTGATTTTTTCGATCGGGCAAAACTAGGGGAGATTCAGGGCGTCATGCGCTTTCCAATGATGTATAACTCATTAAAATCGGTTGAGAAATAAGAGTTGTGGATAACTGTTGTGGCTGGCATATGGTGGTCATTCAGAACACTAATATTTCAATAATTTTTTTGGACAGAAGTTGTCATAATTTTGATCGGGCAAAACTATGGGGTGTAGTTGAAGACCTGCCCTTTCCAGTGGTGCAAAGATTGTTGAGATAGGTTATGTAATAACTGAGATATGATACCCGGAATTTCGGCAAAATTGCGAGGAATTCAACTTTCAATTTAATTTTTTGGGCCCTAATTCTGATTTTTTCGATCGGGCAAAACTAGGGGAGATTCAGGGCGTCATGCGCTTTCCAATGATGTATAACTCATTAAAATCGGTTGAGAAATAAGAGTTGTGGATAACTGTTGTGGCTGGCATATGGTGGTCATTCAGAACACTAATATTTCAATAATTTTTTTTGGACAGAAGTTGTCATAATTTTGATCGGGCAAAACTATGGGATGTAGTTGAAGACCTGTCCTTTCCAGTGGTGCAAAGATTGTTGAGATAGGTTCTGTAATAACTGAGATATGATACCCGGAATTTCGGCAAAATTGCGAGAAATTCAACTTTCATTTTATTTTTTTTGGGCCCCAATTCTGATTTTTTCGATCGGGCAAAACTAGGGGAGATTCAGGGCGTCATGGGCTTTCCAGTGATGTATAACTCATTAAAATCGGTTCAGAAAAAGAAGTTGTGGATAACTGTTGTGGCTAACTTCTCACCGGTAATTTAATAAACCCTCTTACAGCGTTTATCTCTTCACATTATTGTTTTATGCTTGTCAAAAAAATTTCTAGAAATTGTTTTTCTTTGAGGTTTGCAACACAAAACTCGGAAGATCCCGCAGATGTTATTTAAGAAATTAGCATCACTCTTCTCTGCATTTTCAAACCAGAAAGCTTATGAAGCACGAATTTTGCTAATCAATCCTTGCTAATGATCAAAGATTTGTTTGCTCAACAAATCAAAACAACAAAAGTTGTTGTTTTCCATAGAGAGATAAAGAGAGAGAACTTTGTGCAAAGCGTCGTCAAACGGCACTGAAAACAACCGTAATTGGGTTATGCCGTTTTAGAACACTGTTCATCATATCTCATGCCAGGAAGAATTGCATCATGAATCATATCACGCAATGCACCGGAGCATAGTTGCCCCAGCTTGGGTACATATTAGAGCATACGTTCCTCATACGACCCAGCCATTCCACAATTCTATGGTAGTACTTTCGACAATAGAGAGACCGCTTCTCGTAGCGGTGGGAACCATCTTCATAAAGGTAGCCCCAGTGTTGTAAATAACGTCAGGAACAACGAGTAGATAGAGAGGCGCGTGTCTTATTCTAATCGGGACCCGCACTGACAGCAATAAAATTATCAACGCTCAGCAGTTAGAATACAAATTGCTCATCTCCTCCAGAGAAATGCGTGTAACCTTTGCTGCAGTTCTCGCCCACCAGCCTCCAACTATCTCTGCATCTTTCTCTGTTTTTGTATGTGCGTGTATATGGTAGAGCGAGAAGGACAGAGATAGTAGATATGATGGGAAGGCTCGTTCGGCTGATTCTGGACACGGAGAGCGGCGCGATTCGTCGCGTCCTATTATACGCGTGTTATCCACGGGTCCCGATAAACTGCTGGGCGTCGTTCCGTGCCTAATTTTAATGGTTTATTTTGGCTGGAGTCGCCGGATACGTGACGAATTTAATAGTTTTGCGTTGTGATGCCCAATTTAAGGCGAATTTGTCGCTTGTGAGTCTCGTTTACCAGCTTGGTGATAGACGACATAAATTTATATTTAGTTAAATCATTGTGTTGTGTTCGAATGTAATTCACTTATTTAACCAAGAAGAAAATATAAGAAGTGGCAAATGTTACAAGCGTCTTCTGAGGGATTCATCTGACTGAGATCAAACTCATACCAACTCTTCCTCCAGTCACTTTAAATGTGTGTACAAGTTGGGTGAAGGATATTTATTTTTTCTTTTTCAGTTGGTCTTTATGTTTAATGAAATGTTAGAATTAACATAAGATTAACATATCAATATAAGATTGGTATTATTCTTTTGATGCAAGACAGCCTCTTTGTTGATTTCTGTATTCAATCCGCGATGAGACCTTTTCTCCATATAACTTTTATTTTTATCGAACAACGCAAACAATAAGCACACTATAAGAACATAGTAAACATAAGTTTTGGTATTAAAATCCCTTTTATGGACGACCCAGGACATGAAGCGTGTCACGATCACCACAAAGCGCCACGGCAATAATCAAATCTGTCGTGGTTTTTACCCAACTTAACACGGTCTCGCATGGTCCAACACGTCAACACATCGGAGCATACTGTCGGCAAGCCATACGTCGAGATAGCCAGTAATAAAATTCCCGGGGTCGCAATTACAATAGGAAGATAGAGAGGAATTGTTTTATAACCGGCTGGTATCGCCTCACAGATTGACTCTTAACTGTGGTAAATGCGCTCCCTGCGGAGCGGGCAATCACCCATCTGTCCGCAACTTGTCCCCGTACTAGCTGGTATAAATCAATGGTTACGTAACACTGCGACCCACATGAGGATCCTATGTATAGGATGTGACCCCCCATTAAAGCTAGTTTTATTTTCGTAATTCTAGACGAGGTGGTGTGTAGCAGAAGCGGTGGCGGTTTTGGTGTTGTTGCGGATGCGTTTACATGGTTAATTGCCCCTGTGGATGTGCATCTGGGATGATTTAATGATGTGAAGGGTTGATGTGCTGTATCCTGATAATATTAATAGATTTTATATAGTATTTCTGTATGCTTTAGTTCTGTTTTTTGTGTGACTTATATTTTATATAACTATATTTTCTACACTGAGAGAAAAGAAATGTAAAATCAAATAAATGTATTTCTTTGAACATATTTCTTTCAAGGAAAGAATATATGTTTGAAACAAATAAGTATTTTTAAATTTAAAAAGTGAGCTGCATGGGCTGAAAGAAATATTTTATTTGAAGTAAAAAGAAATAGTTTTCACCGTAACAACGATTCTTTTACATCAAATGGTTTTCCGTGATTTCCGTAATGTAGAATTTGTTTGGGTTTAATTGCAGAAATACGTTTGAACGAAATAAATTTGGTTTTCTTTGAAATAAAGATCGGCCTTGAGGTACGTAAATATTCTATATAAAGCCTTCGGCTAAATAATCATGTTTGGTGAAGACGTATTTCCTTGCTTAAGATATGTCATCTTCATAACAACAACACACATATCTATGTTTGCGGTGTACATATACACCAATAATCCGCACATTAGCATTCTGGCTGCGTCGAACAGCATTGAATAGTTTGTTATGTAGTATAGTGTTGTCGTAGCATTTGATGTCTTGCGGCATTGCCGTTTCAGTGTCCGGCGCATCGCCGTAATTGTGTCTATTGTAGGCGAACGCGTGCCCAACTTCCTGTTTCGCACTGTTCCGGATATGTCGCACTGACGCCCTATGTAACATGATACGAGACGACGCAACAATAACCTCATCAAACCCCACTCCACTTACCACGAACACACACTCTAAAGTCTTATTTATTAGCCAGCTCTGATTACATGTAAAACAAACCGCGATTAGGTTCACACAGATTTTTTAATTTATAGCCGTGCTTCGGCAGGCACGTGAAGTCTTTGGTATCGGCAACCAGTCAAACAGGCATAACTAAACTAGTAATTCTAGAACTAGGACTATGAAGTTTGGATCATAATTTATAATAAAAAACGATTGAAACGTCTTAATGTTGTCGTGCAGAATTAATGTTTGTCGCGTAGGCGACCTCTTCAACCTTTGATGATTATGATAAACGACACCTAAATGTAATTGTTCGGAGATGTGAATAGAGCATCGGGAGAATAGATGAACACAATCGAATCCGTTCCTCAAAGGGAAAGGGTCACCCCATCGGACACCATTATTCACACATCTCCTTTATAATGGTCCAGAAAGACCTATTCGCTTATGCAGCTTTTGTCGCAATGTTTCGACCCATTCTTTCAGTTTCTTTATATCTTCCTTTGTACTAAACAGCGCGACATACTTATATTGAAACTATATGTTGAAAAAAAATCTTTAATACAAGCGTTTATGGTTGTAATTGTAGGTGGAAATGCCCCTATTTTCATTTGTAAACATCATTTTATTACGAACCGGTTTCGATAATTATATGTCTATCATCATCTAGGTCCCCTAGAAGCAATGTATTTTTGTAGTCGACTGAAAACATTGAGTAGTTTCAAAGTAAAGTTATGTTAAGACATCATCTCAGTGCTAGTTATATTTATTTGATAAAAGAAGAACCTCTCTTGCGTACAAAAGGTTGAAAAGAAAAAAAAATATGGCGCCAGAAACCGTACAAACCAGTGGCCAAAAACCTTCTTTATGTGTCACTCAAGCATCAATTTAATTGGCGCTTAATTTGGTCGACAAAGAGGCCCGTTAGAATGCCCCGTGATTGTGTATATTTTCGATTGTAACACCATGTCATCGGTAATAACCCTGTGGGTGAAAATAAAAATTAGTACCTCGTTATAGTGGCACGATGACTCGGCACAAAATAAAAACGTAAGGAATTTCGAAAATTATACACCGGAGAAGCGTTGACGAGACGTACCATTACTGTGGTGCGATCAAAGAGACGCTCAGTGTAAAACGCACGGTAATGGTAGTGATTTGGTGATTTGTTCATGTACCTGTAACGTATACTTACCATACTTACCAGGGTTTAAGAGAAAGAGACGTTAACAGGTTGACTTTTATTCGAGTGCGTAAATACACAAGGCGGCTCACGGGATCAATAGGACGGATCAGATTACTGATTAAACCGGTATTGCGGTATACCGATAGAAGATAATCCTTTATAGATTTAACTGAACGATTAAAGCCACTCTTCTCCATACCTTACACTGGTATTATAACACTTGCTTGTGCCGGTCATATCAGATATCTTAACAGATCGTGGCATCTTTGTTCTTCACCATTTTGGGTCGCAGATAATAAAATCGCGTTGTTTAAGGGGACTTCTATTTATGTGAAGAATGGCATTTGGTGTCAAATTACGCGTATCACTTGGAAGTTTTTATCTTCTTGTGGTATCATCATTATGTAACAGGTTTGAGTGCACAAATGTTTTGGGAGAATAACATTAGTATACCTTATGTACCTAAGTTATACTAATCTACCTATACTAATTACGTACTTTCAAGTGAAGGGCGCGTTCAGCGGAATCGCCCATTTTCGCCGACATTTGCGGTCGAGTAGCTGCAAAATTGGGCTTTTCGATATTACTTTTGACGCTCGAATTGAAAAAAGGACACAATTCCGCGTGGACTGCGCGATATTTCGTAAATTAAACGCGTCAATTTTGAAAAAAAATCACGTTTTTGCACCTCTTCGGGTGAAGGCAAACCTCGAGAAAATATCACGTGACGTCTAGAAATTCCGACAAGCGGATCGATGAACGTCAAAAATTTACATTTTTTATCCGTTCCTGCCGACCTTATAAAAGCCGCTCGCTCTCATGTCTTACGATAAGATCCCTCTAAATACCCTTCGCAAAGAGTTTTGAGCAAAAAAACGGCCTTAAAAACAATTTTCGATCCAAAAAATCGATTTTTGTCGACCCGTGTTTTGCTGCTATTACCACAGTAACGTCAAACCCGAAACGCCCCCTGCCGGACATTCGTAACAACAGTAACAGATAGCAGATAACCTAAAATGTATCCTAAAATGTCCATATTGCGAATGTGGACAGGTGGGAAGCCTTAACTTAATCACATATTTCTAGAATGCCCAATAACTAAAATCGAAAATTTTGACATATACATAGAACTAGTGTTAATACTAACCTCTAAGTTTATTTGATATTTTTTGTGTCTGTTCGATCTTTCTTTGACTTGAAGCAAATTCGTTTCATTCAATTTTTGTTTGTGTAAGACACCTATGGATCGTGTCACATGAAACTATGTATTAATGGTAATATTTCAAATTTCTAGTTAGAAATACTAAACTCTCTGTGTTACCATTTTGTATCGGTGATTTCATTTCCGTCTGTGTACGAAAACAATTTTTTGTTTGGACATTATATTTCGCAAAAATTAGGCAAAAATTCCCAGATATAATAAGAAAACTCGATTTGTATCTATCGCTTTTTCGTTTTAAAACCTTAGTAAAACGCGCACATGTGGTACGAGAGTGTTCAACTTTACAAGGGAACTTGACGAAAACAATTTTTTGTTACCTGTTTTGAACTCGAGCAAGTTGCTGGACGTGATGCGTATTTTTGGTGTTTATATATAGAGCGATACATTTCCTAAAATTATTATGGTTCGAAATAATAATTGATACAATATTATAGATTCTGAAATAACATACCTAATTGTTAAAGAAGAACATAGTACGTCAGATATTTGTCTTCACATAGTAATATTGTCTGTTACAATATTACTATGTATGTACTTCGTTTGGGATAATGTATTATATGTATATAATGGAAGATTTTCTTTTGTTTTATCACCAAAAAAGGTCGAAAACGTCTTTAAATTCATTATAGAACCGTACGCTATTACGTTTATCAACTACAACGATTTCCAAAGAGTACACCCTATTCTTAGTTACCTTCTTAGTTATGATCTTATTATTCACAGGCATTAATTATTCAGAATTCAGAATGACTATAATATAAGGAAGTCACATATTACTAATGTTGTACAACATGTTACAGGTTGTACATATAAGGCTTGTTTGTAATTTTTTGTTTCCTGGCCTTGAAACTGATTGCCGCATATTTCCGATGAAAGTTAGAATGTTAAAACTTTCTCGAAAAACATACTGACAAAATAAGTATGTATTATTTAAGTTGACAAATTCAAATCTATATAAAATCCTCAGAAAAAAGAAAAGTGCATTTCTTTTACCTACGGTACAAATGACCACTGTTACAAATGACCCTGAGCCATACCCAAATCCTACCGTGATAGGCACAACACAATAGACATGTATATTTTGCAATGCTTTGACAGTAGAAGTGCGTAAAAGAATAGCGACAAAACTGCAACTCAAATACTCCAAAGGTAAGAACCAATAATCCACAAAGGAGCAGTCAAGACCCAACAATGCCAAAGTCCTATAATGGCCCTAGTAGACGCCACCGAATCCAAAAAAAGAATACTGTCTGGTTTTGAGCGAATTCCACGGATTCTAGTCCGCATTTCATAGGTCATCGGCACCCGCACAATGCACACAATCCCGAAGTTGTGACAGTGGCACAATGACCGTAATTATCGTTCTTTCGGTGTAAAATATTCGCAAATAAGCGACCTGACGCTTACCTGTTCCTCGGACACGGCGTTTACCATTGTTTGGGGTGCTTGGGGGCCACTCGACAAGTGAAAAGAAACACTATTGAACTGTTGAGAGGCTCTAATTTCAACAATGCTGAAGAGTTAGCGGAGATAAGAGATTTACCGTGTAAATACTTGAGGCTGTGTAAACATCATCGGCTACTGTTTACTGTCTAAATAATTGCTTTCCTACCGAGTACTATGAAAACACAATGGGTTGTTTATATTTACGATCATAAAATAGAATTTAATTGACGTGATAAACACTTCTTACAATTTAATAAATGCTGCTTTAAAACCAACGTTTTAAACTTTAAGGAATGTGTTTTTCAAAGCTTTTCTAAAGGAATGTTCTCGAATCAACCGTACACTAAGTTTAATTGCATGTAAAGGCACCTTTAAACGGTGTAATTTAAACTTCAATCAAAATAAATCTCTATTTTATTATACCGTATAGTTTGATAATAATAACGAATGGCACATTTAATCAGCACCACATAAAACTTTGTTAAAGTCGTCAATGTTGCGTGCTGACCCAAATTACGTTGTCCCTACTTAAAGGCAGTGATAAAACGAATAGGAATTAAATTACTTCTTCACGCCGCTTCACGCTCACAGATTTTATGACACGTCATTTCTACAAATCGCGAACATGCAACAAAGTTTTAACACTTCTTGTCTTAATCTTAGCGAAGTCAACATTTCGAATTAAGCCTGCAGCCCACAAATGCAGTTTTTTGTGATAAGTATAATATTTCTCTGTGGATTATATGTTGCGGGGTTGCCGTTATTTATAATAGCCTCGGGCTTCCTGTAGTACAAGTGGCAGTAGGAGTAATTAGAATTTTTCACGTTGTGTGTAATACGCTAGATATGTGCATGTGCCAGTTTAATGTCCCCGGTGCATTTTACCATAATTACGTTCAAAATATTTATGATTTTTTCACACGTGATCGTTAATTTTATTTTTATAGAAATGCACGCGAAAGTTGCCAACCTCCTGAGGGAAATTGCAAAGAAATGGTTGGGTTATTCATAAACGGAATAATATAGTTTTAAATGCAGCATTCCTAATTACAGGTAAGTATTATTATTTAAAACTTTACAACGACTACATTCGTATGTAAATGAAAACTATTGTAGATTAACCTTCTTAGAAAATATACACAACAACGTATGACTCATACTGTATATTGAAGTTTTGTGTAAATGTTTCTTTCCGACTAGTGCTCTAGAAGGAAAGTATTTCAGTTACCAGAGGTAATGATATCATACCTCGTAGTGTCGTAAAATGTGCTGATCCCTTAAGATTAAAAGAATAATCACCAGTTTAAAAATCTCAAAATCCACTCAAGCTAAGACTTCATTCACCCAAAGAGCACTTCTAGCCTCTCCCATTTCATAATTAGCACCATGGAAGCTCATCAACGCTCAAGGTAGTAATTAAACAGCAATTACCACCTTATAGACTAACATTCTTGATCCATTTTTCGACCTCCTCCGATCTCTTCAGGTCATCCACCAACCAACTAACAAAAAAAAAACCGAGATGCTACTACCAAGAACAATTAACACGTCAGTCATCGAGAGTTGGTGTGGTTCGACCGTTGGTAATGAGTGAGACAGTGTCGGTACCAGTTATAATTATAAGCTGTGTGCCGAACTAATGCAGGGGCGGATCGGGCACGACCCCCACACGCGCGCCCGTGTCACTTCCTTCGTCTCGGGATGCCGCCTAGGTCGCCACCGGTAGATGGGGTTGCGGTAGCTGATCACGACTCACCAGTCATCAACCGACGGTCGTCTTCAGGTTCCTGGACACACCCAGAATGGACGACTGTAATTAGCCGGATGGATTCATCGTCCCTGACTCAATTTAGACGGTGGGCCTTTTGGACGAGGATGAGGTTTTTCGATGAAAGATGACTTTAGTAAAAAAAAAAAAAAGATTTCTGCTGTCTAATAAACTCAGAAAAACTAGAAAAAGGGTTATTAAAAACTGGTCACAAACTGTTCAAACTGGTCACAAACTAAACTATCACAGAGAACCAAGGAATAACATACCTAAGACAGAAAATGATTTAGAAAATTTATACACTATTCACTATTTACTCAACATAAACATGAAAATGTTTGGGAAAAAGAAACAAACTGAACAAGAAAAACATTGATCTCGAAACCATATGTAATTTTTGATGGATTCTTTTATTCTTTCAGTAAATTATGTGCAATTTCTTAAAAGTTAAACATAGAAAAACCAAAGCCACAAACAACTTTCTACTGGTACATAAAATAAAGACAACAAAATCAAAGAAAAATTCTCTCTTATTTTCTGCAACCATAGTCAAGATTATATCGCAAAAGGTACAAATTGATTCTACGGACGACATAATTTTCGAAAATATTTGTACCCCTCCAATAAATTAAGCGGAAAAGTGTCAGTGTTCAAGTGAGTTATGTTCCAATGCCACAGAAGAATAGAAATAATAACAAACCCTTGTTATCCAACCTGTGGTCAGTGTTCCAAACGAGCCGAGAAAAGACATCCCTTTATTCGCCTCTTTTCAGCCAAACGATAATAGTCACGTCCAAAATAAACAATCCCCACGGTTGACCAGATGCTTCACGAGCAAAATCCGTGCGTGCAAGCCTCAATAGGTTAGAGGAGTGTCCGAAATCTGTACAGAAACTCCCCGGAGATGATGATAATTTAATAAAAGCAAACATATTAATCATCTGTCAAGTGGTGGCGCTGTGGGACGGATTCCCGTCCCGTAATTGCCTTATTGTCAAAACAGTGACCTGCACAGCGGGCAAGTGGCCCTCCAGACCACACATTCGGGTCGTCCGAATGCACACGGAGTCGTCCAATTCATGGAACCACAAAATATATTGTGGTGTCCACGTGAGCGAACAACTGATTCCCATGTCTTAGATTATCGTCCGTTATTGAGCTGTGTATTGTGTGGTTTTTCTCTTGCCTGGTGGGTGCCCTGATTCCCTGGGAATCTTGTACAAATATTGCTATAACGTTATCTCTTTTTCAGATCGAACACAGAAGATGACGAAAATGTAATACAACTAATAGTTTCTCTCGTTATACATATATTATTAGTTATACATTTAACAAAAGTAATGAATTGTTGCTTTAAATTATTTATTATAATAGATAGTTGGTATTTTCTACAATACCCATATTTGCTATGAGTTAGCAGCGCAAGCTCTAAATAGCGGCTAACGAAAGTTCAACATATTCAACTTTACAAGCAACAGCCAAAACCATTCGCCGATATGCAGAAATAGCTGCTGCTGAGTGGTCATATGATGCTGATTAACAGCGGCTAATAATATACCTCGAATAATATTTATAAAACACATTTCAAAAATACATAATTTCCTGAGTTAACATTAATGCTGGTTGCTCTAGAAGTTAAACAAGCACTGCTGAGTGGTCACACTATGCTGTTAGAAGCAAATAGCACGCTAGTAAAATAGCCTAGTGTGAGCACAGCATAACTGTTCTCAGGATATCTGCTGTTTCTGAGTGACTGCTGTTCCAACTAAATTTTCACTAAACTCGTATGAGCTGGTAAACTATACTCCACGAAAGTAAAAACCAACAAAATTGCTAGTCTGGCGCAATAATAATTCCCCAAAAAAATACGCATACGAAAAAATGCAAACGGATAATTATCCGTACGTTAATAAAAAAAAACAAACAATAAAGGGACCATACTTTTACATGGCCGGTAAACCAGATCTCCGCTTATCTCACAGTTTACCCGGTCACTTACCGTCCTTTGGGGCCTTATCTGGGCACAATATCGTAAGGCGCTTTCTCGCGGGGTATCGTGCTGCCAAAATTTCGACGGAATTATTCAAATTTCCCCGATTTATCGTATCCGTCCATCTAACGCAAACATAGGCATTCAGTAGCAATTATAATAAGGGATTAACTTAATAAAATATGTATCAAGATAAAGACGCGACGCGACGGCCGGACGAGAATTTTTCAAATTATTATTAACGAAGGGACCGGACGCAATGGACTCTAAGCACAGTTGTAACCAGTGTTGCCACATTTATATATTACTTGTGTCACAAGAGAAATATAGATATTATTCTCTAAAAACCACATTGTACCACATTTAAATCAACAAGGATCTGTTGTATAGCCACCGCAAGATCCATCAAGATTGACAAATTGTTAACAGATTATACGCCAATCATCAAAAATAGGTTGTGAGAGACTTATTTTTCCCACATTTTTGACACAATTTTTGTCTAAACTCTAAAAGAAACCTAATTTGTTGTAAATCGTGCATCTGGAAACACTGGTGGTGGTGTCGGTGGCAAAGGACGAGAGGAAAAGAGACGGTAGAAGTGAATCGGTGAGGCCCACCGAATTGTCATACCGGATCATCGATTAATTGACATCTGAATCACGAGTTTTTAAAACGTCACCGAAGATGAGGGTTGCTCGCGGGAGAAAAATAAAGGAGGCCCGCTGACTCCAAATTAGCTGTCACGAGAGAAATGAAAGCACTCTCTGGTATTTTTAATTTGACCTGCGGACGAACGACGGATGGAAGGACGCGTTGCGACCATCTTTCAATTCCATAAACATTCCTCAAAGTATCGCCTGGCTTACTATGTAGATCCTAGACCTGATTGTGACAATTTATTGGTTGGCTTCCTTTTTTGCGTCGCGTAATAAATTTATTGTTTTATTGAGACATTCTTCCTTAGAAATTTTGAAAATACTTTTACTTTGTGTTCGGTTCCTGGTGATCGGTTTCTGAAATCACTCTGTCAAATCAGGCAACTAGTGAAAATTCATCATTTGAAGATTTAGGAACATCTCACCTTACAAACCATTGCGAACTGAATGATTAGGTTAAAGACTTAGGTTTATCAAAAGAAAAAACCGAGTTATTGGGTTCTAGGCTACAGGAAGGGAATCGTTTCACACGAGATGTGACAGTGTCTTCATTTACAAAGCATGACGAGACTTTTAAAGCATATTTTAAAATGGATCTAAAAGGATCTATATTATGTATGTCACGGTGTTGACGGTCTTATGAACGAGTTTGATATTCCCCACGATCCTTCTGAATGTTGGCAATCCTTCTGGTCAAAATATAGCTTAAAAGCAGTACTATTCTTTGAATTTATATAATTTGTGAACTGATATTGTTACAGTTTCCTTAGTTTTTGAAAATGTGGGATATAATCTGGAACAAATCACCTGTTTTGTCGTATCAGAAAGTTGCAAACTGTCTCCACCACTTGTCCAATCCACCCTCTGTCAACGCAATTCTTGGTCAAGACATCGACCGCGCGAACGCTTCATCTCCTGACAGTTAATTGAAACGATTACGTGGACCTTCTTCTTAATTGAAGATTCCCTTACCCCAAATTAGGTAACCTCCCTATCCCATTAGACTTCACCGACTTCTCTCTAAATCGTTCTCTTTCTCTCTCTTAGTAGCGAGGCATTTTTTTCTCGTCCTCGTCCACACCATCGCATTTCCCACCCACAATACTCCAGGCTGAACCATCCACCCTTTATCCCTCTAATCTCGGCGAAGATGTACGGCGACGTGCCTTTACGATTGCGGATGGTAGAGACGCGTCCGCCGCGTCTCGCTTAGCTTGCATAAAGTTCCGGGATCCGGGGACAGATTTATGGGGCCCGAAATAAAATTAAGGTTATCAGTCAGGATGGTGTTTTATCTCTGCGCCCCCGGGGAAGAGGGAAGAGCGGTCGGTACGAAATTCGTTCGAGATGTCCTGGTTGCAGTGCAGGATGGAATTTCGGCCTTCCCCGGCGCGCGCAATTAGATTTATTTATTCGTCCACCGTCGAGTCCTGAATGACGGAAAATCTGATTTAAGTAATTGCTTAAATGTGGTACACATATCCCCTTGAGTCGTTTCTATTGTGCATTAATCCTTAAAAATATCGTTAATATATTTATTACTTTATAAATCCATATAGAATTTCTTTTCATTAGAGCCACCTAGTATGTTGTTTTGCTGCTGAATGTGGCCTTTATTTTCAAGTTTTGTTATTTATAACAAAAAATGTGCTAATCTTATTATTTACTTTTATTACTAATAAATTTTATTGGATTATATATGAAAAGTATGTGAGTAAATGTGTAAAACATGTTTTTTGTTCTTTTATTTCTGATTGTTAGTGCTTATAGTTATAATCCTTAAAAATCCGCAGTTTATTATCTTCCAATTTATGAAAATCAGTCCGTGGATAATAAGGATTAGTACTATTGTATTATTAATCTGTATAACAGCAGTAATAACGTATTAACGCGGATAAAGATTTTTATTATTTCAAAATTACAGATAATTATAATTAATCATAACTAGTTTTTGTCACATAAAATGTTTAAAAGTTGAGTTTACATTGAATCTGTTCAAATTATTTCTAAATAATATGGCTTCTGGTAATATCTATAAAGTATACAACGCAAAAAAATGCAAATAAAAATAAAAAAAGCTGCGATGGCCGGGAATCGAACCCGGATCAACTGCTTGGAAGGCAACTATGCTGACCATTACACCACCATCGCAGATGCTGGTTTACATCCTTCAAGCTGCGTCCGCATCGTCAATGTGCCTCATTTAATCGTTTTCACAACTTCATATATCTGCATTATTGTTTCTTTCTCAGCGAAATCTAATACAAATTAGCAGATCTGCTTCAGATGTAACCAAAAGTTTTAAATCCAAAAAATTATAGGTAATAATAATACCTACTAGTTAAAAAAATGTTAGAACTCAAAATTTCTGTTAACACATCTTTTTGTAAAATATGTATTGGCGAATTAAATATTAACGAGTTTCGTTGGTAATTATTAAGAGAACCACCAGCTTTCTTAATTTTAGTTAAAAAATATGTAATTTTTTATTTTATTTTAACGTAAGTTTTTTAACATAACATAGTAAATAAAAGGGAAAAATATACTGTAAAATATAACCCATAAACAATACCAAATATTGTCCATTTATGTAGTAATCTGCACGTATGTGATAATGTTGTGTTTAATAATATTAAATAATGTTAATGTTTAATAAACTATAATAACAAACATAAAAATCAATATACATAGTATGAAAAAAAACATCATAATATAAAACAAATTAAATCTACTTTACTTATGTTCACAACAGATACAATACTTGTAATATTGACATATTGTACACACAAAAAACCAAATTCAATTAACATTGAAGTGTGTAATAATTTCTCAGTATCTTCTTGGATATTACATTTATCAGATTCGATAATAATAATAGACTTTTACAAGATGAGCTAAAAAAAAATTATGTTTTACAGTATAGTTTTGGTACCTATTACAATATGACAAAATATGCAAGAATATTGTAATCGTAATTTTAAGATAATGGATTTAAAAACTTTATTTTCAATTTTTACTTTCCGACTAGTACTCTAGAAGGAAAGTATTGTAATTGACGGAAAAAAATTCGAAATTTCAGCGGAAATACCCGCTTTGGGACCCCCTGAATCCATTGCAATGATTTCTAGAAAATGTATGAATGTGTGTATGTATGTATGTATGACCGGGCTGAAATTTGGTATACATATTTAGAATTACCGGGGTGGCAAATGTTACCAACTCATCCTCCAGCGATTTTGAATGTGTATACAAATTGGCAGATCAATGGGATGAACCGTTTAGGTACTAAGCTTTTATAGAAGCGGTTTGACATAATCCACAGCCTTCGTCGCTGTGTTGCGAATTGTCAAATTTGACAAACGTCAGTGCCAGTCAGGATGATAAATGTTATTATGTCATAGACACTGACGCGACGTTAGGTAGGGTCTAGAGTGACTGTGGCTTTATAAAATTGAATAATTGCAAAAGTGTTTAGACAGTTAAAAAGTAGGGTGACAGCCACCCCAGATATTTATTAATAATTTTCCGAGAATTCTAATGAAATTATATTTATTTGCTCAAATAAAGTACAATGTTGTTTATGTTTCAAATTTATAAACAGTTTCCTATTTCTATGCTTCATTATGTTGCTGAAATAAGCTATATTAAAGACGTAAAAACAAAAATAAGCAGTAGTTTTCAAAACATAATTTGTATACTACTTGCATGTTGTTTTTCTTCAGTTAAAGATAAAACCACTGTTTTAAATTAAAATTAACTTACTTGTACTTGTGAATTAGTTTATGTCGGACAGACTGAAAATTATTTAAAAACACAGAACAGAACAGAAGGTGTATCTAAATAGGAGACCTAATTGGTTAATGATTTCCAGGAGGAAACGGCGTAACTAACGGCATACTTGTCATCGTTTAGCACTATGTTACAAGTGGCATCTTCAGGACTTCCTTCTTCAGACTACAAGAGTTACGAAGAGAGCTACTAAGATTGTTACGAAGAGTTGCTTGCAAAAGAACCAGTGATTCGACAAAAATGTTAAAACTCCAGTTTTTGTACATAAACAACACAGAATTTTCTTGGAAATACTCTATAATTATATTAATAGAATCGCATAAATCAGACGTGGCCAATTTGAGAACCATTCACAAAAAATATTTAACAACAAATAAGCTAATTCATAATAAAAGATTTTAATACATAATTAAATTTTTTGATTATTTTAATATGTAACAAATTTCATTATAAGCCTAAACCTAACAAATAAATTAGTCAACGTACTGCGTATATATAGAAGAAAAACTCTAGACTAAAGTATTATTCATAATGTCACATTCAACAATAATCTCAACCACACCATTCTAAAGCTTTTGGACCAAAATTGTCAATACAAGTCGCTCCTTTTAGTTTACTTGAAAACATGTCGAACATCTTGCAAGAAGGTAAAGGACCAACAATCGCAGAAACACTTACACATCCATCGGTGCATATCGGTGAGCAATCGACACGTTAAATTCTGTTGTAGTATTCTGTTACATCTGGCACGCTCCCAGATATTCGCAGACAGATAAGTAACCACGGCTTTGCCAGATAGGACTTCAGATAGCCGAGGATAGACAGGTATGCCGACCAGAAATCTGCCAAAATATAGGGGCGATTTAGGAACGGCCTGTCCGCAATTGTAAATTTCTCTCTGTTGCCCTCATCAAGGCAAAGTTTTATCGCGATCTACAATCAGTGAGAGAGTGGTCAGAGAGATTGAGACGTAATCTTTATTGTAATTTTCTTAGAAATCATTCCGGTTGGGCCGAATTGTAAGGAAAACCGTTTCGCGAGATCGATCGGGTAGATAAATGTTATATTCTTCTAGATCTCGATTGAAGAGTAAAAGTTTAAAGGCACATTGTGGCGATGCGGTTTACTTTTGTTCGGTCCGTTCGTGTTGAATGATCTTAGGGTATTTTTTGCCTTGTGGTATATAGCTAGTGCTTAGGAGACATGTTCTACTGATATTAAGTAACAATATATCGGCAAATAAATATCAAAATGTCAGCAATTGAAAAATTGCTCTCAACATTCAGCACAAAATAACGTCACCAAATCAAAACCATACAAATCGAAAGTACTAATCGTCTAGAAGTTTTAATTATATGCAGCCGGTGCTGGTGTGGGCACATTCAACCTCTCCGTTCGCATTAAGCACACATGATATGAGCTTGAAGTGGTCGTTGGTGCGCATTCCTGCCTATGCCATGAGCTCCGTGAAATTCGAAAGCCGCCGTACCCGGTGAACATCATCGTATAGTCGGAAAGGGCCGCAGAGAGAGAACCAGAGAGCAGCAACCACCAGGTTTAGTTCCAGGGTCTAGCAGCTGGCGCGCCTGCAGCGAGTGTAGATAGCATCGCCACAGCCCTTATGCATTCAGCAAGATTTGAAAGAGATCTGCGATAACATTCTGGGCCCGTGTTTTGGCATGACAGTCGTCGAGGACGATAACGAACGCAGAACCAGGGAGTAAAGGGAGAATACCGCCCCCTCCACTGTCATCCTCTACCACCACGGCCACCCTCAACCACCCAAAACAACCCCTTGTCTCTTCGGTCTCTCCACGAATTCGGAAAAGTGACCGATGGAGTCCTTAGCCGTACGTGACGCGTGTCACCGTTACTTAAGCAATGGGACAAGCGACGAAAATATTTGTGAGATCTAGATATAAGGGATTTGTTGCTGGTATCCTTCAGATAACGAACGTAGTGAATTGTTTTCGCTATCTTATCGGCGGTTAAGCAGATGGGTTGTTGTGCCACTTACTTTCTTGGAAATAGTGAGCGAGTCTCGATAAAAATTATCTGAATGAACACAAACTCACGCCCCGGGTATTTGGGTAAAATCTGGAGATTACATCTGTTATTGTGGTAATCGCATGTCACAATTGACAGAGGGAAGTATGACTGTTACTTTAGGAAAATTCATGTGATCGTTTTATCATTTTTCTTGGAAGAGAAAAATGTCCAGGCAAATTCTTGGGTAAATATTTGAATGCTCTCTATACCAAAACATAAATAAAAAGTTCTGGATAAACATATCGTTAATATCAGGTATGTCTGCTTCTTGTGAAGGGTATTTTACAATATTCAATATTTCGACAATGTTCTTCATTAGTTCAAAAACAAAGTTGAACGTTCAAAAGCTTTTTGATTTGACAACCATATTAAATTATTGCAAGATACCTCCTAAAATTTACAGATTGTATTAGAAAACAACACGTTGTCGTCAGTTGTCGTTGTCGTCATGTGATTTAGAGTTACCTGTCATATTGACAGATATTAAACATTTAAAATTATTCTTTCTCGGTTTGTCTCTAACATAACCTAAACTAGTCTTAGATGGCAATTCAAAACATGTACAATCGCTATAGATAAAATTCCACTGAAAAAAGGTATGCTTATCGACGATATCAATCGTAGAAAACACAACTGGTAGCAGTAATACCCTAAAAAACAGAAGCTCGTCCAAACAAGGCAAATTGCTTTTTATTTAATCCTCAGCAATCTGTAACTCCGCATATCTCCGCATCTCCGAATAGCGTCCGACAGCGGCAGTACATGCAAATTATATTCAATTATACCCGACCGAGAGACCCATCCCACGCCGTGCAACGACAACAAACGCGAAGACAATTAATGGAATTACCCACATTGAAAGAGAGATGCCGGGGTTGGATAGAGGGAGCTAGGTGAACAGATCGTGTTGTACATCGGTTAAACTCGTTGAATAAAAAGCACTCGAGAGTCGAGCCCATTCAATCCGTTCCAGAGCGCCGCCGTCCGCAACCCGCATGAAATCATTTCCATTTTCGGTGCTTCCGAGTTCCAGCTCTCCGTCACTCTCTGGCTCCCGATTTTCCCGCTAGGGGTCTCCTCCCCACTCAGGTAGCCTACGTGGCACCGTTCTAAAGCGCTGCCCGGGGTTGAAGAGGTCCTCTGTGTTTGACATCTCCATCCAGTCGCTATCTTGGGATAAAGAGATGCATCTATGAGATAGGCGAGGTACGGGTCCGATACTGGTGATAAGAAACAGTTTGCAAGAGAGAGAGAGGGAGATGGACAAGGAGAGAGAGAGAGAGGTTTGGGCGCAAAGAGAGGCTATCGACTGAGTATATTCTTTTATGTAAACTCTCTGGGCACAATGGCTGAAATTTGTTCAGTACAAAGGGCCTTATGTACCCCGGGTATTGTGAGCGGCTAAAGAGGCATGTAGCTTTTAATGCATTCAAAATTACATGTCGGCGACGCGACGGAGTGTTCCGCTTTTTGCCCGGGTGTAGCGTCGCTTGCCAGAAACGTCTGTACGCCGAGTGGATCTACTTTAGATCAATTAGAACTTTGTTGATTCCTTAAATCATTGTTCTATTGACATAATTTTGACGCAATGAAATTTTTACACGGCTGCACGTTTATTGAAAATGCTAACGCGTAGGTCATCATTATGAGTGAGAAAATTTCCTACAATTTGACGTATTAATCGACGTTGCATCAACTTTCGCAACTGTTATTAGTATATTACTAGCTTATTAATTCGAAAGATTTATTTCAAATATGGCGCCAACGTGCCCCAAGCGCCCCTATGTCACGGTTTCATGCTTTTAGAGTGAAATAGACGATAGTTGAAGAGAGAAACGAGATATCGGGGGCCATGGAAAATAACGTTTACTGCGCTGTCTGTCTAGTCTGTGGTGGTAATAGCAGCACACGGGCCGACAAAAATCAATTTTTTGGATCGAAAATTGTTTTTAAGGCCGTTTTTTTGCTCAACACTCTTTGCGAAGGGTATTTAGAGGGATCTTATCGTAAGACATGAGTGCGAGCGGCTTTTATAAGGTCGGCAGGAACGGATAAAAATGTAAATTTTTGACGTTCATCGATCCGCTTGTCGGAATTTCTAGACGTCACGTGACATTTTCTCGAGGTTCGCCTTCACCCGAAGAGGTGCAAAAACGTGATTTTTTTCAAAATTGACGCATTTAATTTACAAAATATCGCGCAGTCCACGCGGAATTGTGTCCTTTTTACAATTCGAGCGTCAAAAGTAATATCGAAAAGCCCAATTTTGCAGCTACTCGATCGCAAATGTCGGTGAAAATGGGCGATTCCGCTGAACGCGCCCTACACTTGAAAGTTCGTAATTAGTATAGGTAGAGATTATACAAGTTTTATAAGACGTCAAATTGACGCATTGAACGAATGCGCCAATATGTCTTATAAAACGAGTGTAATATACTAGTTTTTCTACTTTGCGTCATTAATTTTATAAAAATATAGAAGTATATTAGGTAAAATTCCAATCTAGAGTATTTATGGGTGCAACCGTTGGTAACACTGTCATCTGTCACTTAAATTCAAATATCTGTGAAAAAGTAATTATTGATAATTATTATATACCATCATATACTAGTAGTACGAAACCTAGGATGCAACAAGCATGTTTAAATATGTATAAAAATATACATACTTCGCAGTTTGTGCGAAAAAATCGGTTTGTGCTTACGTTTGTGGTTATGTGTATTTTCGTTTGACATGCATTTGATATCAATGTCACCAATCTTAGAAAAAAGTTACTAAAAACGGTGTTACAATTTGCTAATTGTAACACCGAAAACAGTGTTACAATGTGTGCATTGTGAATGCAAAGTAGAAAAAAATATTTTTATAACCCACTCGGTAAGCCATATACCATAAAGGTTGTATCGTGATAATACATTAATAGATCCAGAATTTTATGTGAATTACGAACTTGTTGTCCCGGATGTTCTATGCCATTCAATGGTATCGTTGGATGGCGTTATTTGCAATTCTATTTGACGACACCATGCGCTCTTTTAGATGACGCGTTGATATAATTAAATCAGTTTTTTTGCTAAATTGTTAGATATTTCTGGTGGGCAAAACTCTGTGGGGTATACTACTTGAATAGCTCTTCGATTGATATATGTTTGATTAAGAAATTCGAACAAAAAAGTTATCATCGTTTTAGCTTTTACCTTTTTAACTTTTTATTGTTATCAGTTCACTCAATCAAAAACGCCAATAAGCACACTTACTTGCAAAACTTTTCTATGGAAATGAGTCAAAAAACTTCCACCAAAGAATATTTCTGAGCGCCAAATAAATCGTTTTTTTTTTCAACCACACCTCGAAAGCTAGCGTTTGGATTTTTATGTTATGGAAAGCTAGCGTTTGGATGTCGCCAGTACATTCACTCCAAAGAGTCGAAAAGGGTCAATAAGCACACTTAGGTACTTGCAAACCTTTTTTATAGAGAAGAGTCGCAAAATTTTAAAACAAAAATGTGAAAACAAAACAATAGACTTAATCAGGATGTGGAAGAATGAAATCTTATTAAAATCTTTTGTTTTAGTGATGTTGAAAACTAGCTCTAATAAGAGATAGTACAGAAACTAAACTTTGAGTTTCTGGATTTAACTGAATTCATCCATAATTAGAAGTCTGTTAAATTCATGGCTTGAAAGCAGAGTTGTGATAAAAAACGGTTCTTATTTTATACAAAGCAAATATGTTTGTTTAAAAAATGTTTTTTAACAAAATATTTATCTTAACTTTATACATCCCTGTGATTTAAGAATACAAAATTTTATAATCAGGCAAATTTTTAGTCTATCAGTCACCAATATTTAAATAAGGTGCATAACTAGTTATTTTCTTCCTCTAGTCAGATGGAAAATTAGCATTCCTACTAATCTATTTTTCAGCAAATACTGAATTTTGTATGTACTGTACTAGAATATACTCATTTGGTATATTCTAGGTACTCTTGTAGCTTGTAGGACGATATACGCCAAACGATATACTTAATTTGTCTTCAAAACTGACCATAATATAAAAACTATTCAGCCCTTATTTAGTCCTTAAATGCTTCACACCATACACCAGAAAAGAATATCGATTAGACAGATCAAATGAGTTGTAGAAATAGTTATTTGTTTACTGTTTGCATCCATTTATTATGATAAAACTTCTGATTTGACGTTCTATAAAACTCTAGATAATTACATGATAGAATCCACAATCCAAATTCATCGTTTTTTTTAACACATTTTGGATTTGGATTCAATATATTTATAAATAAATAACAAGTAAAATCACAAAATACGAAACATTGATAATCTGTTCTACATTGTAGCAAAGCGTATACAAAAAAGCTCTCTAAAATACGGTACAGAAGTCATAAATACCTTTAGCGCGCATAATGATACACTCGTCATACCTCGGGAGACAATTAAATTAGAGCGTATACGTCGATATGCGGAGTCGATAAATTTTTAATTTATCGTCCGCCGCGCCGTCCGGCAAAATCAGCGGCCGCTGATCGGACCGCGAGCCGCGTCCGCCGCTCGCCGTAAATCACCGCGAAACTATTAATAAACAGATAATTCGCATCTGAATAATTAGTGCAACAATCCGAAACAACAATTAGCATTCATACTGTTCGATAAAATCGGCAGCGGTGGGGCGCTGCTGTCCGTGATTTACAAGGAATTAGCATACGGACCCGTAATAACTATATTATCTAATCTGACCGACAACATATCATTAATTAATTAATACCAATTAATTAATATCGTGGTCGAGATTTGGGAATTTAGTACATGGATTTAGTGGTTAAGTACGATGCATCTCTCAAAGGCAAGATTTTCACTTTTTGTACTTGAAATTCATTGACTTTACGTCTCTAGGCCAATAACATTTGACGTTCTAGAAGCACATATTAATTGTTGTAATAGATTTCTTGCCTAGACTGAAAAATGGGTACTTTAGTGTCTAAATGGAGACAGACGAAAAAAGTTATTTTTGCATGCCGTAAGATAAGAAAACCTTGTACATTAATCATTAGTAGTGATATAATCTCGACAAAGTAATCTGAAACAATTTCCGCAAAAAATCCGAACTCAATTCCAAGAAAAACTTTTAAAATTAAGGACTGTTTAAACCCCTGTTAATATCGTCGCCATTTCGCCCGACTGGCGGAGCAAACTTTTGAAAAATATTCATGCGAAAAATTAATTTCCATACCGTTATCTGTCAGACGTTCTCCGAATTATTTCCCCCTCACTTTAAATATTTTTCCTGCATTTTCCTCAATTTCATTCTATATACTAAACAATTAAACTTAAGAAAGAAGAAGAATACTATATTTGTTTACGTTTTATTTTGCTCCAATACAAAAATTTGGTAACATTTTACAGTTTCTGCATGAAATAAAAATTTGTTATATCTTTCATTTTAATTTTTACCTTTTTACTACTTGTGGTGATAATCTGCCAACTATGTTACATGCAACCAAATGTTACATGCATTTTATAAGGGATTCAACCGATTTTGACCCAACCGGTACCATTCAATCAATCAGTGACTAAATAATGTATATCAATTTGCAAATCAATAAAAGTTCATAGAAGCAGTCTGACAATAACCGCAGCCTTGGTCACGATGGTTCGAAATTAGGTTGGGATACAAATTGGCTACGGTTTCACAAAAATAAATGTTTTAATGTTTGTTTCTTTCTTTTAATGCAACAAGCTATGTTCTGGCACACTGTCAGTTCTTTACTAAACTCTAAACGAAGTTAGTTTAGTTTTTTAAAAGTAGCACTTTTGAACAAAAAAAAAAATACTGAGATACTTTCAACGTGTACGACTTGACATGATAGCAGATAAGTAAATACAATAGTTTTGTCAAACAATCAGTTAGTAAAAACAGTCAGCTACGAAGAGAATACTGTCTTACTGTTACGTCCTGAAGACGCCTCTTGTAACAGAGTGCGAAACGTTGACTCCTTTATCGTCGTTGACGCGGTTTTCTCCCGGAAATCTAGAATTTAGTGATTCGGATTCGGTTATTTAAAACTTTTTTTTTCTTATTTATTTTTCAGCTCTGAACAATATTTTAATATTTCGGCAAATAATCCTTTCTGAACAAATTGAAACGGTAAATCTTGCTCCCTTTTTGTCTTATTAAAAAATGGAAAGTTATTAGGAAATGAAATCTTATTCAGTAAACAAAGTTTTATAGACTAGAAAAGCAAGTAAGTTTTCCTAAGGTGATACTTAATTTATAGCTGACGGTTTTTCTATAAATTTTACACTCTAAATTAAATCGGTGATTTACTGTGTTTCCCTGTTTGGCCCTATAGGGGGATGCGAAAAAAGGCAAGATAACGCAGGCCCCCGCTATATATTATATTGATAAATGGTGCATATATATTTCGACCGTTATTCAACTCAACTGATAAGAAATATGACAACAAGATATTTTATATCACAACCGTTTTCATTCCAAAATTGTGACCAAAATATTTTAATCGATAATTCTCACTCAAATTAACACGCAATTACAAGAATCTCCAAACTATCCCATAAGATCATTGACGATTAACTCATTCAAGTTTCTCAGACTGTCGTATCTACTCCTTTACAGCCTATATCATTAACGAAGCAAAAAGGAGGCTATATAGATGGCGCAGTCGGTATCGCGCGAAAGTATCTTATCTGAGGATGACCCGTGTCTCTTCCTAGAAGAGTGGCAAGTAGAGAGAGACAGAGGGGGAAGAGGAGAGACTAACGAGAGTCTACCATTGACAAGGGTTGTTAATCTATGTGCCGGAGTGTACCGAACGGTTATATACGCCGCCCCCGGAGTGTGTTTTAAAAGTTGCCGCCATAAATTGTCCCGGAGCGATCCTCCGGATCTCGCTGGCGGTTGTTATCAGTTCCAGCGCCTCCTCTTTTACTCCTTCTTCGCGTACGCAAACTGCGACCAACTGCAACCAACCAACCAGCCAAATGATCCGCACTAGAGATCGTTTTAATCTGTCTGAGAAGAAATTGAGTAGGTACTCGTATTACGATATTAAACCAGTACTGATGTTTTACAACTTTCAATATTTATTATTACAAAAATGTTGTTTTTTAAGTCGCTGGAATGCGCCCTTCAAGCGCTATAATTAACTAAGTATAGGTACCTAATGGTAATGGACAACTTTTCCCTTATTAGTGGCCCAAGGCCGTTTTGCAGGCTAATGATAATGGGCGTCAAATTTTAATCATTTTGATTAAACAATTTCTTCGATCGGATAATATTTTTTGTTCACTTATTTTTTTATTTATTACAAAAATAGTACGTTACAGAAAAGATACTCAGAGAGAACATTCTTGGATATCAAGAAAAATTATTCTTGCGTATATAGTGTAGCATGAAGCAAATTTTTTTTTATACAAATAATATTTTATTCTAATAAAAATTTCAATATAGTTGTCTCAACGGTTAGTTATTCTTACGATTTAAGAATTTAGTATGTTTGTCAAGTATATTTTTCGAAACGAAAAATATATATGCTGCAATGAAAAAACAGTTTCTTGATCCCATATTCTTGCTCTGAGAGACACGTAGAAACTTGTGCAATTACTTTACAGATGGCCACAACAGTTTCTCGCGTCTTTTGCCACATATTACCGCTATATACCTAAGTATATTGTTTGTTTACACCTATGCATAAGTGTTTTATTTCATGGGTGACTTACAAGGATTATGAGGAACAGCAGGATTGTAGTGGTATAGCCTACACAGAGAGAACTCTATTCCTGGATATCAAGAAAAATTGTTCTTGCGTATGAAGTGTTGCATACAGGATATTTTTGCTATCCAAATAATATTTTATTCTAATAAGAATTTCAATATATGTAGTTACTTCAACGGCTAGTTATTCTTCTAGTTTAAGAGTTTAATATGTTTATGTTGAGTATATTTTGCTCTGACGAAGAAAATGTTATTCTTCTACATATAAAAAGAGTAAGACGTTCGTTTTACAACAATAACAATATTTAGTTGGGTATAAAATATATATGCTTCAACGAACAAACAGTTTCTTGACCCAAAAGTATACGTAGCAGTTCCTTCATACTTAAAACAAAGAAACGTATATAATACCTGGAACATCAAGAAAATCATATTCTTACTGTGAGAATTTTGTATTTTACTTGAAGCAACCAAATGATCTTTCAGCGGATATAGAAACAAGTGATATTCTTCACTCAAAAGTCAAAGATGTGTGTAGAAATCGGGACAAGGCGTTATGATCTCGATTCAAATACCACACTCATCCTTAGCACGCGTGTTTCGCTCTTCAACCCGCCAACCGAACTCCGGTAGGTAATAATTTTGACGACAACTGGTCCGAGTGGTGTACAGAAAATGCCGGACGAAAGGCGAGAGGGCACATCATAACATTTTAAGAGCCAAATTATATATTATTAGCGTTCTAAAGGAATCAACGGACAGTCATCGGTTCCCCGTCTTCTTCGGTTCTCTAATCCCGGTACGGCATTCTAGTGGAGCAGCACCATCTGGATCGGGTACGTGCTCGAGAACGACTCGCGTTCCGCTCTCCACTTTCGACGTCGTAAAGTGGCGATGATTCAGCGCGATTCGACTAATGCCTTATCGGCCACATTGTGCTATTCTGCCCGGTAAGTGTGCACTAAAAATAATAATAGGAGCCAAGGAGGCGGTCTCAATATGCGCCGGGATCCTTGAACGCGCCCCGTATTGTTTCGCTGAAATTAAACTGTTCCATTGCGCTTTTGGTTACTCGCTGAAGTTTGCTGAGGACGTATTGAAATATGCTGCAGTACGAAGTGTCCTATCGACAGCATGAACATTGCTTGAATTCTCTGTCGTGCTCTCTCAAATATAACTTTTATTGAAAAAACTATTTATCATGTTCTTCTGACAAATATTTTGGCCAACGGAATAGGTGCTCTTAGATTCAACGTGACAGGTTAAAGGGACATGCCAGAGCAGTTCCTGGAGCATGGAGCAACAGAGAACGTCAAAATTAATGAAATGGGTGTAAGTATTTGGTATATTATGGCTATTAATCCTTCTTCATACCTTTATAAACAACATCACCACACAAAGTATATGGAATAATAAATGGCAAAACTAAAAAAAAAAAACCACCTAACGTCAGTTTCTATGACATAATGATATTTGTCATACTTTAATGCCATGTCATGTCACTGGCACGGACGTTTGTCAAAATCTGACAATTTGCAACACAACGATGAAGGCTGTAGATTTGTGTAGATTCTGTCAAGCTGTTTCTATAAAAGCTATCTATACTTCTATAAAAGCGCCTAAACCATTCATCCCATTGACCTGTAAATTAGTATACTTATCTAAAATCACTGGAGGTTGAGCTGATATTAGTTTGGCCGAAATCAATCCAATTTTACAAGTTTTAATTTTTAAAATTACAATTTTACAAGTTTATAATTTGCAACCATGACTTGGATTTGAACCAAGGCCGCAGATTAATATTTCATTCTATGTTTATCCCCAAATATTCCGAAATACAAATTGAAGCAGAGGCAAAGCATAATGTTGAATTACGATGTGCAATAAATAAAAGAGTCTTTATCTAAACGGTCATGTATACCTAATAATAAAATAGCGATAAAATTATACTCAGTTCGTCGCAGTTTTGCATATAAAACCCTGTGCCGGCTGTAATTTTTGGTACATATGACTAATCTGTTACAACCCAGGACAGTACGGACGGCAGCCCCCCTACGAGCATTCACCGGGGTAGCATCCCTTAGCGGAGCGGTTGCGGAGGGATGAGGCGGCGTCGGCGGGCAGGGTAGTCCCGGGAACCGGGACTCAGCCGAAGTTTTATCAGTGCGATATTATTTTCGCCGCTGTTTAGATAAGGGCGTCGCTGGGGTTGGAAAAATAAATTGCTCTCCGTGGAAAATATAGCCGGAGTTTTCCAAAGAACGAATTCGCTCCGCTCTGGCCGCTGTCTCTCTCACACCCTGTGATGCCATTGTACTATCCACCCTCACCATATCCAGGGGTGGATCGAGTCACCGCATTTTAAACCATTATATTTCCTCATAGCAAAATAAAAAAATTATTTAGTGACTTTTACCAAAACGCCGACGAAATTTGCAATATAATCAAATGATAGAAAAGAATAATTAACTTAGGTATTTATTATTAAACCAGTCAGCAACAGAACACAGATAAAGTATGGCAGTTTCTCTTAACCTCACTTTTTAGGCTTGAAAGTGTCAACGATCTTGCCAAAGCCATTTGATCTTCCTGTGATGGATTGTGACGATTTTTTCACCTGACAATTAACGATCAAGCAAATCGCTTTCACAATGCCAAGAATGCGATGAGCAGATGTCACGTTTGCCACGTTTCTGCCTTTAATTTCCCATTAAAAAATCTGATGTGGCCAGGCACATGACTTTATCATACGATACAGCCGTGTTCAGGGGGGCAATTTGGAAGTTCAAGGGGCATCCGCTTACTATGATTTAATTTTTTTTTCCAAAAATGGAATGGACATAAATTATACAAAATTTTCTCTACTATAGTTTATTATTTAACTATTTTGACTAAATTACAGAAATGGCGGCTAATTTGCAAAAAAGTTGAAAAATGAGAAGAGTAAACCTCGAGTTCCTTTGGGCCCTTTTGGACAAAACTTCTTTCAGCTCTAAGTTTAGTCACGAAACTTCTAAATATGAAGTTTCGTCTCGATACCTTCAGTAGTTTCTCCGGAATCGTCGCCACAAAAAACGGGTACACACACACAGATATTTTTTTGTACCTTGGTGAAACATGTTCAGGTGACCCAAAACGACATATTTCCGTTAAAATCTCAATTTTTTTTTTTCGACACGATTACAATACTTTGTCATACTACGTATGATAAAGTAAAAAAAAAAACACATACTATGCTGCATATTTTTATAACACAAAACTACTTGACATGAAAAGAAATTTGTTCAAACATGTGTGTTATATTAAAGTTATCGAGTAACGAAAAAAAGCACTTGTGTCAAACTACAAGTTTTCTTCAACATTTACAAAGTTTGACTTTATTGACGTACTAAAAAAAAAACTATACCGACACGACCGCGTTTTCTAATTGTTATACTTAATACTTAGCCGCCGTTAAATGGTCTATCTCTCGATCTGAAGGCACGAAGGTGTTAATTATGTTCTTAAATTACCGCCTTTGTGGCCAGGGAGTATATAGGAGTATATTTTATATAGGCATCGTTGAGCCCATAACAGTAAAATGCGTTAGTATATACTTTTCTCGATCTGTCGTTTCGAAATTTAATTTATTATAATGTAGTCGCGTGATGTTTGCTGTCGGCTTAATGTTAATCATAAGAATAAATAATTACACGCCTACCCGTTGGCGGACTTATGCGTTCAAATGCCTTTTTTTAATCGAGCTGTGAATCAAAAATGTACATATTTTTTATGTATGGAATGCGTGCAAGAAATGTAAGTGTAATGCTGACCTTTGATAAGTCTTGAAATTGTGCTGAGTGTAGGTAATTATTTATTGTAGTGAATAATTTTTGTTAGGGTTGGTCAACGAAGTCAAATTATGTGGCGGAAAGTCCGCAGATATAGTATCAGATTTATACTGTAATTTATAAAATGTAATAAGTATTTGTCATTTATATATAGGTACCAATAATAGGATGTTTCAGGTCTTAAAATGTGGAGTACTGTAAAAGCCATACTTAATTATTGTATTTATAACAGTAAATTCTCTTCTTGATTTAATTAAATAATCTAGTCTTTGATTTAATTATCGAATCATTGCCTAATATATATACAGGATGCGTCACAAGTGTCTAAGAACTTATACCTTTATCCAATTTCGTGAAGCCACAGCCAATCTAGACCCCCAACCTAACATCAGTCATAGAATAACACAACGTCATATCATGTTAGTGGCACTGACATTTATCACAATCTGTCAATTCGCAACACAGCGATGAAGGCTATGGATTTTGTCAAACAGCTTCTATACCTAAACTATAAGCGTTTAAACGCTCATCAAATGCCTAAACTGCTCATCCCAATGATCTGTATATTAGTATACATATTTAAAGTCACTAGACGATGAATTGGTATCATTTTGGTCAAAATCGGATAAACCTCTAAGATGATGCATGTAAGTAATATTTGCCACTTGCGGTTATCAGATTATGGCCAAAAACAATCCAGTTTGTCCCTTGGTAATTTAAAATACGTGTACTTACGAAATTGCAGTCCGATATGTTGTACCGTTTGGGCGTTATTGTGTTCACGGACATACACACATACATACATACCTACATTTTCCAGAAATCAGCGCAATGGATTTAGACGACCTTAAAACACGCATTTCCGCTGAAATCTCAAAAAGAAAAATTTTCGTCGATTACGATACTTTTCTTCTAGGGTAGCTACTAGTCGGAAAGTAAAAATACTAATCAGAAAACATAGTGTTCCCCAAGTAATTTGGTTTTAAAGAGCAGGTAGGTACACAAATAATGATTGTTTATAGTTTATAGACAAATTAATATCACAATTGTTCGAATATGTATACCGATACCAATTTAGTCAATTTTGACTGTTTTTTTGTTCGTTTACTAAATTTATTACTAGAAATAAATTTATTCTTAAAAACTATAGGTACTAACTTTGAAGACAACATTAAAAACTGTTAATATTTTATTGCGTTTTTACTTTATCATACGTAGTATGACAAAGTATTGTAATCGTGTCGAAAAAAAAAATTGAGATTTTAGCGGAAATAGGTTTTTTTGGGCCCCCTGAACATTTTTGACCAAGGTACAAAAAAATGTCTGTGTGTGTGTGTGTGTGTGTGTGTACCCGCTTTTTTTTTGTGGCGACGATTCCGGAGAAACTACTCAAGGTATCGAGACGAAACTTCATATTTAGAAGTTTCGTGACTAAACTTAGAGCTGAAAGAAGTTTTGTCCAAAAGGGCCCAAAGGAACTCGAGGTTTACTCTTATCATTTTTCAACGAATTTGCAAATTAGCCGCCATTTCTGTAATTTCGTCAAAATAGTTAAATAATAAACTATAGTAGAGAAAATTTTGTATAATTTATGTCCATTCCATTTTTTGGAAAAAAAAATACATCGTAGTAAGCGGATGCCCCTTGAACTTCCAAATTGCCCCCCTGAACACACGGCTGTATCGTATGATAAAGTCATGTGCCTGGCCACATCAGATTTTTACTTTATCATACGTAGTATGACAAAGTATTGTAATCGTGTCGAAAAAAAAAATTGAGATTTTAGCGGAAATAAGTCTTTTTGGGCCCCTGAACATTTTTGACCAAGGTACAAAAAAATGTCTGTGTGTGTGTGTGTATGTGTGTGTGTACCCGTTTTTTGTGGCGACGATTCCGGAGAAACTACTGAAGGTATCGAGACGAAACTTCATATTTAGAAGTTTCGTGACTAAACTTAGAGCTGAAAGAAGTTTTGTCCAAAAGGGCCCAAAGGAACTCGAGGTTTACTCTAATCATTTTTCAACGATTTTGCAAATTAGCCGCCATTTCTGTAATTTCGTTTAAATAGTTAAATAATAAACTATAGTAGAGAAAATTTTGTATAATTTATGTCCATTCCATTTTTTGGAAAAAAAAATTAAATCATAGTAAGCGGATGCCCCTTGAACTTCCAAATTGCCCCCCTGAACATGGCTGTATCGTATGATAAAGTCATGTGCCTGGCCACATCAGATTTTTTAACGTTGTTGCTCAGATAATACCTGGTTGACGCTTTATTTAGGTGGATACAAGTATTTTGAAATTGTGAAATTGTGCAAATGGAACAGTATACCGAAATAAAATTATTGTAATAAAAACTTCAGAAGAAAAATAAAGGTAAGTATAGACTGAGATAAAAGACTTAAAATTATCTAAAAATCACTGTTAAAAATTTCAACCCAATTTGGCGCCCATCGTGGGCTCTGAAATATCCCATATGCATAGTTTATATCTACAAAGCCAACAACTGCACGCCAATAAAAAACCATATTGAATTGAAACTAAGAACCACATCTGAGATAAAAGGAAATACCAATTTGGCGCCGAACGTGGGGCGGCAAAAATCACCGCCCTCCCTCGTCCGCAATCTATCTAGAAAATCGCTGACCGATAGCCGGAACAAAAGCTATCGCCTCGGCCGATCGATCCTCTCCCGCACAGGGAGAAAATCGCCTCCAATTTCACCTCGACAAATAAAAATCCCAACGAGGGCTACACTCCAATATGCAAACGTGACGCTAGCTCGCCGGCTACGTTCAGGAATTACAAACGCTCGCGCTCTCGCAAGCGCGAACAAAAGAAACACGGTACGTCGAAACAACGGAAAAGAAACGAAAACGACAAAAGAAACCTACAAGCAGCGGAGAGAACCAATGCAGAGAGGTGGACGCGAAAAAGGGGGCCAGACAATCGTTAAAGGGGCGGGGCCACTTGATTTGTGGTCGCCATTTTGTCAAATAGTAGTGTTTTGTTAGCCAGCTTATCTGATTGGAGGATCTCCCACCTTTTCAACTTTACTCAACAGCATCTGCACACTAATTCTCCAGGATTAAGCAAAAATCCTTATTTAACCAAACACCAAAATCTATTCATAACAACATTATTGAAACGAAACAAAACGAAAATATTCCAAAAAAATCATATTTGCAAAAAAGCGTCAAGATTCCATGAAAATCGAAGTGCAATAAATACCTCAAAATATAAATACTCAAAAAGAAAAAAAAAAACAGTAAACTCGAGGAATATTTTCGAATTGAAGTATCTCCCGGAGTTTGGCCACGCCCCCCGGACTCGAGCCACGCCCATATTTCACATTTGCACCTATCAAAGTGGTACCCGAGGCGAGGTTTGTCGATGTTTCACGAACTTGGTTGCCAGGGGTAACGTCCCAAACGAATTCTAGCTACACTTAGTGCGGGTGCGTGGTTAGTCGAGGTTGTATCGCGTCGTACAATTTTTTGTTGTTGTTGCAGACATGTTGGCATCGCTGCTTTCGAACTGAGAACAGATTAGTGCTAAGCGGTCAGTTTAACTGTTTCGATATATCTTGTTAGTGATAGTGACAGTGACTGCGTTCTGTAGCGACGTCGAGGCGATATTTTGGTCCTCTGTACCGGTGTGAAGTGTTTTTGGATTTTTAATTTATCGGATTTTTCTTGCGGTGAGTACCGAATTACTTGAGATTAGATAAATTGTATTCTTGTTAAATGGTTTTGAGATAAATTCAAGATCTGTCAATTAATGTAGATATCTTATATAAGAAGATAAATAAAATAAACTTACAAATCCGGAGAAATTATTATTTGCTAACTGATAGCGGATTCTGAATTTGATTTTACGTTCCACTTTTGTAGTAAAGCCTGAATGATATAGGTACAGAAAATTGTTAGTGGCAACACAACAAAAGTTTCGAAATATACCTGAAAGCAAAGAAAGTTTTGTTTGTTGAAATATGCATTAGAGTCATCATTACGGAAAGTTTAGTGTAATTAACAAAGTGATTATTGTTTCTTTAAATGCCTCCTGTATTGCACACAAACTCTTACATATTATTAGAAAATTCTGTGAGTCAGGTTTGTGTCTTATTCGCTTATTGGGGTCTCCAAATTTCTTAAGGCTAAAATTAATCTGGCATCGTTCTTGCGAGTTCGAAGTACTAAATATATTAAAATTCAATTAAATTTCAAGTTAGCGAATGATAATTTCTTGACAGATCTGAGATAGGATTGATTTTTTCGAGTGTTTTATCAAATTCAATTATTGTTATCTTTGTGGGGAAAGTTTCGAAAAAATAAGTACTCGAACAGAACAAATAAGTGTCGCAATATACAAACAATCACTTTAGTTTGAAACATTCTCAAAGCATTTAATTCGTTCATAGCATTTTTGTGGGATGTAGGTACATAAAGAAATACATTGGAATAGATTCGTGATATCTCAATTTTTTTGTGGAATAGTTTTATTGAATAAAAGTTATAATAGTACCTAACACAATGAGAAATTGTTTAGTCATAATTTGAACCAAACACTCGAGTAGTCGTCTTGAAAATATTCTAATTACTTATCTGCGTCATTCGAAATAGTAATCTAAAAGTGTCTCTCCTAAAAAATAACTCCGATAATAACTCGATACAATCTTTTGCAGATAACGTCAATATTCGCGCTCCGTCGGACACATCAACGAACCTTGGAATTGGATCGTTCCCAACTGACCACCCCAAAAACAGAAGAAAAAAAAAACTCCTCGCGTTCAGTGCGTTTTCCTCTCTAATCGTTCTTTTCGCGTGTGATGTGTTTTAACTATTAACTGGCACTTATGATTATGGAGATGTCAAATGAGTCTGCCGCTGTGGGGCGATGGTACGAATCGCCCAGGACGGGCACATCAGCTAGTCCTGGACAAGGAGTTATTGAAAGTAGCGGTGGTAGTGCTGCAGACATCAACACCAGCGTTGCAGAGCACATGGGCTTCTTCCTGGACCCGTCCGGCAGCCAAAGGGCCAGATACTATCACCAAAGCATGCACTCACCCTACGGTAGCGTCGCTAGTCATGGTGAGTACGAATTCAACCTATTACCCCGAGAAAAGTACTATAGTAACCGGGGTTCCGCAAGGGACCATCTTTAGACCGCTGCGGTTTACAAATAGAGTTGTCAGTTGTGTTAATCATTATAATTTAATGGGTACATTTGATAATAAATTAAGAGATATAAACTCATAATACTCCCACGACTAAAACAGAAAATTCCATGTAAAACACACAAAACCGCTACAAGCAACTCAATTAAGCCACTAACAAGACTTTATATCGTAATAAAGGCCGTGTTCCATCCACCTACAACCTAACAAAAGCATCGCCATGTGAAAAAAAAGGAACAGTCGACGGAATCTGAAATTCTTTATATTATCGAAACCCATTACCCAACCAACCAACCTTTTATTATATCGGTTTACTTATTAGATTAACATAATAATGTCATTAAATCAGGCGTACATAATGCGCGATCTGCACGGGGGCGTGTTTTAATAATTTTTTTCGGCCTAATAGAAATTTATGGGCGACGCGAAATTCCGGCGCGCGAAAAATCGCGGAATGCGGCGGTGTGCCGCAGGGCGATAGATTAGGGCCACGGTTATTTGTAAAGCTCGTATTTGTACGTAGGAATTCTTGTGGACCTTGGCGTTCTTGGAAGTTTTCTATCGGCCGTAATCGATTTTTAACTTCCACTCGCGGGAAAAGTGTTCGATTACGCCGATTTTCTAATTGCTGTTTAATTTGCTTCGCAAATCGATAGAAAGCGGTGTTGTGCGTTGCTTGTTGTTTTCAAACGACGATTCGAATTGTTGAAACAACATTTTTTATGTTTTTTTTTTTTTTGGTGTAGTTGAAATTAAAGGCGTACAGGGATTTAGTTTAGGTACTGTAAAACTCTTCCACAAAAATCCGTAGGTAAATCAGGGAATACCGAAGGAAAAGAGGTTTGGAAGACACAAGCCTGATTATACTTAAAATGCCATTTTCGTTCTTCTATATATGTTAAGGAAATAATTAGGATAAAAATTCTATACTAAAAAAAATGGTTTGCCCCCAAATATTTTTAAGAAAGGTTAGAATGATCATTTCTATGATTCTTCTTAATAGATCTTGACGGTTGGCCTAACGTTTGTAATTTACACTTGTACTACCTATAAATTTAACATCAGTGATTTATGTTATTTATTCAAAATGTTTCTTAGGTGGTCGATGAAAAAATCCTATTTATATAGGAAATTGAGATCAAATTGTCAAGTACCTACATTGCGCTGTGATATGCAAAAATAATCCGAAAATTCCAATCTTTTAATTCAGTTTTAGTAATATAAATTAAAAATATCCGTCTTTGCTTAATTAAATTATAAAATAATAGTGAATTGCTCTTAATTGTATTAGGATAAATATGCACATAGGTAATAACAAAATAAATACAATAAGTAGGTAGTGACAAAATTCAATGGTCTACTAATAAAAAATAAACGTATTCCATCACTTTATGTACGAATTTGGTAAATTTCCTAGTATCTTAAAAACTCTAATGGATAGGTATACCTAGAGATGTGTCTTAAACATTTGTAGAAACAGTAAATTACAAAAATTACTAAAAAAGTAAAAAAAAAATACTTTTTTTGCGAATGAATATGATAAAACAGGAGCTCAATTTTTGAACACCCTGTGCAAATTACACCGACAAATATCTGAGGAGTAAATCTACCATTTTGTAGCTTGAACGGTGGATAAGCAATATGATTTCAAGAGACACTGATAATTGTCAAATTTTAGAAGTAAAATAACTCGAAAACGAAAAGAACCAGATATCAACAGCCTGATTCCAGTAACATATTATTGTGTAGAGAACTCAAATATGTAATAGAAAATATACCATTCCGGTAGACCGGAAGTGGCGACCATCTAAATTTAAAATACAGAAGTACTAGAACCACAAAAAGTTCTAATGAACCAAATGCGTGGAATAACTATAGCAAACAATCGGTTTTATATGAAGAAAAATCTTATTATCTGGTTCTCAGAAAATTTTCTTCATAAGAGTTGAAGGTCATATTTACAACCCAATTAAAAAATAAATTTGTGGTCAGAATAACCTAATTTTGTTTAAATTAATATCGAAAAATGTTATGCTGCTAACATATTTTATATCACTTAAACTCAAACAGACCTTCCAGAAATAAAAGAAAATCTGATATCAACTTTTCTGACACTTTGTTCTGTTACACTATTTGTGTAGTTTATAATACAGCAATTATTTAATAAATTTGTAATTAAGATAGATAGAAAATCTATGAGACTTTACAATACAGATAGTAAATTGTAAGGCCACAGAAATTTGGGTATCCCTCAAGGTATAAACTTTGGACTACTCTTTTTTGCAATCGAATTCTTTCTGACGAATATATTGTTTTGCTCATTTACAAATAACTCACAGAGTATCCTCGGTGAGTGTTGTATGAGTTTTTACCATAAACTCATACAACGGCAACTTTGTTCGAAATGAACACCCAGCGAATTTTGTCTCTGAAAATCGTCTGTATCCAAACAAAAGGAATTTACAAAAAAGAGTGCAGGAAAGCAGAAAATCAATACCGCCCGTCCAGTAATAGAACGGGCAGGCCAGTCCAGTGAGACAGCAACAACGCGGACATTTCTGAACATCGTTAGTTACAGCGTCGGCCACGAGTTATTGTTGGGTCGCCACGCTGGTATTTCGTGAGCGCCGGCCTAGTATGGTGGAATTTAAGGCATTCTGACAGCTCCCAGCTATTCGAACGAATACACCATGCCGTTTATTCGTATCTCGCCCCTTTTCAAATTCGTTATTACAAAACAGTGTGTGTGTTTTTTTTCGGACACATTTTGACGACCGCAGACAGGCGTCGATTCCACGAACGCCTTTGATCACTCCCCGACACTAAAAACAAAAGACGAATACTAATCGGATGATGAATAATCCGCGACACGAACATATAAAATAGTAGTAATGTTGTCAGGGCTTCTTCCTCTCTACTATGTTTATTGCTTTCTTCTCCTGGGGAAAATAGAAAAAAGAACGGTTAAAAATATTTTATATTTATATAACGAGTTTTTTTACTGTGTAACCCCGTCCATGAATTTTATAGGGTCATAAAATGATTCTGTTCTTCGTTTTCTTCACTGCGGACTTTTATGCGCTAAATTTCATTTGCATATAAGGCTGTGGACGTGCTTCAACTTTATTATAAACCACTTATTTGCATTTCATACACTCGTCGTTTCGTCTCCTGTAAATTTTATTGCCAACGGATATACTTCACAGTAAGAAAATCGAATCCATAAACTATCGTACGTTTCTTAAGGTTTATAAAGTATAACATAAATTCGTTTAATCCACAATAAATCCTAAAATCAATATCACGCTTTATCAAAAGCAAAAAATACATCAATTACCGCTTAATTATCTAAATAAATAACCTTTCAAACGGATAAGATAGCCTAAAATTCTAGCTGGTCACTTGTTGACGGTTTTTAATACTTCGAGAAATGAAATCTCAACAATATGTCAATATTGACGCTCGCTATATTTGACGAGAAGCTAAAATCTGTACGCAAACACATCTGTTAGATAAGATTAGGCGCTGTGTAAACTGAGCATCTTAAATATTGTACAAGCAGTTTCAATAACCGAGATACGATTGTATTTATCTGACAAGTAAGCTGTCACGTATCTGTATCTCAGATAAAAATACATTTATTTGTTAAAATCGAACACCAGAAAAGAATAAATCGTTATATGACAAAGATTTCTTGTGCTTGACTGGGATGCCTCAAGGTACATATTTGGTCCACTATTCTGCATAATTTTTAAAAGTATAAGTTGTAGAGTACATATAGGAAACGTCCTTTAAAACATATGGAAAATAAACAGTGAAACCACCAAAATAAAGAAAAAATCACTAGTTTTAGTTCCTCAAGGACAATGCATGACAAAAAATGTCTTGGGTGATTCTCAAGGTAATATTTGGACCACTATTATGAATAAGGTTTTTTGTTGGTCCTTTTAAAACATATAAAATAAACAGTGTGGGACCAGAAACCATCTGCGGAAGTCCGTTAGAATCCTGCTATAATCTGTGGGGTATCTGGTGATGAGATCGCAGATAGCGACAGCGGCGGCCATTGTGGTGGACGTGGGGAACATGGCGGCTCCAGGTGAGGGGTTAAAAACGCCTCCCCTGTGCGTTAGTACGCGAACGCAGTTTGAAAAGGACACGCGTATACGCCGGGGTAACTATATATACATGTTTGCGATTCATTTTTCCGTGGGGTGCGCACACCCCTAACTCTGCAGGGGTTGCAGATGGGCGATGTTATCGCGCTCAACCCATTCTGTAGGATTTCCTACATGGGACAGATGATATTTTCATTGTTCGTCGTGCAGAAAACTTGTTACGGACGGGATAATGGGAAATCATTACTTACCCATGTTGAGACAAAGCATATGTTTAAGGGAAAACAAAAAAAAACGTAAAATGTATCATTTTAGCGAATTTGATACCGTTGCGGAAAGCCGAAGGCACAAAAGCGGCGCTATTTTGTGTAATCTTACGCGGAAACCTTATACACCCGACAGCGGTTATGTTCAGATTTAGCGTCAATCGCTCCAGTGTAAATAGTCTGTAATATAAAATGTAACGCCCTATTAAACTTGCAACCCAGAGGATTTTGTTCAAATGTATACTATTTTCAACAATAAAGTAGTGGTCCAAACTATAGCACCCTGCGGCACACCTCGTTTATCGTCAAACCCCATACGATTTTGTTGTTATATCTAAAAAAAAATTCAACGATTTATAGAAACATGAATAGTAGTGGTCCGAAAGTCGATACCTTGCGGCACACTCGGATCATCCACAAATTTGAAGACGCGTATCGCTGCGTTGTGTACACACTCCCATAGTGATAAGTTTGTTTACACAACGTAACAACATATCGCATAACGTTCAATTTACTAACATTATCCAATTTTCGGTGATTATAAATGTACGTGGACGCACCAAGGTACCAATCTGGTCGTACGACGTGCTAACGTGAGAAAAAAGGTAAAGTTGGAGCAGCGTCATCAAGTACCGATAATTTGGTCCGAGAGAGAAAAAATAATTATATTGGTTATGAGCGTTTTAAGAAAGTTTAAAATCAGTAAGTGGGGCATAATAAGTAGCTGTTAGTTTGATCGATAACTATAATTTGGGCGTTATCTCTCTCTCCGTGGGCACACATACGCTCTACACTATCATCGAGGTCTATATTGTTAGGTTCAACGTTGCAATATGCTAATTTGATTTGCTTTATGATTACTGTGAGTCAGTTTTAGCGCATTGAGTTGTTAGGTAATCCCATACGTCTTGTTGGCAATCTTCATACTGATCCGGCAATCGTCAAAACTGTAATTTGAGGAATAGGTTGTATTTGTGTTTTATCTTTAGAGGTAATTTTAGATTAATTGGTGCTATAACATTTAACACCATGATTTCCTTCAATTTTTCTCTGTAAACCATTGTGAAGGTATATGTTGTTAAGTTCAAATTTATGAGCAATAGCTTATGTTTACATCTCAGTTTTCCAAACCCAGTAGGTTTCTGTATACCATTATAAAGGTTTATGGTGTTAAGTTCGTTATTGTGATAACCTAATTTGATTTGTTTTATGGTTATTTTGGGTCATTTGCCATGAACCATTACCTGTTATATTTCATCAAAACTGTTATTTGATGAATAAAAGAGAATGTGTTGTCTTGATAAAGTTTTCTGAGATGATTGTGCTAGAACGTCTCACACTAAAACGAATTGTCTTCAAAATCTCAAGGTGTTTCGGGTTTCAAGAGAACAAATTAATTCTTTTGGTCAGCAGAGAGAAGAAGTCGAGAATTCTGTTCGTTGCTTCCGAAGCTTCGTTAACAGTTCCGTGTACATCGGCGTATACAAGAATGCAACTGCATCGTACAAGAGGCTGATGCATACCGTCGGTCCGGTCGACTCTGAAATACGATCCGTTTTGTTTTCAGCATATAAAAGTCCGGTAAACCGATAGCGCTATATCTCAGCCGACTGAGTATCATAAAAATGTCCTCACACTGCGTGCTGAGCGTCGCCTTTCCTCTTCGTGCATAAATACAAGAGACCAACACACGTGACGTTAAACCCTTTCCTCTTCCATCCCATAGGAGCTAAGCTGTACACCACGACCAGGTGTGCTGCGGGCTTTCCATATTTCAAAAATTATTCCGTATGGCATGAGGCAAGTATATTTCACGCGTTCCACAAATTTACTGCTGCTCCAGCGCTAGCTAACGTCGTGTTTGTCGACTCAAAACATAACCTCAAATTCACAACTGCCAACCCGATACTGCGCCATTTTTATGACTGGGATTCTTCAAGGTACTATCTTTGGACTGAGGCTATTGACTGGAACATCTATATGTTGATTCTTGAACTTATTAGAGGCAATTACGATCGAATTCTAATGACTTAATCACCATCAGACGTTTAATTCATTACGTGGATTGCAAATTATGTCAACTGACTTTACATAATTCATTAGCAATATGTACGTTCATCAAATTAAGAATGCAAATATCTGAAACTGGATTTCCTCTATTGTCATTTAGTTGTTGTTCCGTTGGTTAGAAAAACGCACGTAACCCAATATTAAAACGTGATTTAAAGCTGATGATGCTTTGTTTTTCATTTGTTCCACAGCCCAGATAAGATCTTATCGCCGAACTTCCTTCCTGCAATTCGATATGGTCTATATATCGTACCTGGGATAATGAAATATTATGTGGTCGAATTTTTCGGACGGACCGGGGCAATTTGTTGTTTGATGTACCGTGTAAAAATTGACCTAACCACGACGCGGTGTTTATTCGTGGCCGTTTCAATTGTTCCGCGGAACGCGGCTGGTCGATACGAGGTCGTGGATCGATCCTGTATAAAATTACCATTAGGCCAACGCAGCCAATGTTCAGTTACATGACGAACATAGTAAAAACCGTCGCCCTGTATAATGGTCTAATAATTTGATTACCACCTAATGACTTAATTCGTTTTAATCGAGAACAATTACGGGCTGTGTGACCAATATTTCAACATTTAGAGCAATCGTGGAGAAGAGTGGTCCACAATCGGAACCTTACAGGACCCTAGAAAAAAATTTCAATTAAGAAGAATGGACATCATGAGTAAAGTTGTGATATTTCCATCCAGAACAATTTTGATCTGTCTGACTAATATTTCAATATGTATAGCAATCGCGAAGAAGAGTGGTCCATAATATCAACCTTGCGGGACCCTACATATAAATAAAAAGAAACGTAATATCAAATAAATGTATTTCTTTACACATATTTCTTTGAAGGAAAGAATACTTTTTTGAAACAAATAAGTAATTTAAATAAAAGGAATATGAGCTGCATAGAACGAAGAAATATTTTATTTCAAATATTTCTTAAGCAGAAAGAATTAATTTTTATTGAAAAGACGATTGTTTTACATCAAATAATTTTCCATAATTTCCGTAAAGACAAATATCCTTTATAGGACACATACATCGACCTTGAGGCAAATAAATATTTGCAATAAAATTATTTTGAAGAAAGGTAGATTTGAGCAAAAAGATTTTGTTGAATAAAAACGTTCGGTTTAATAAAAATTATCGGTATGCCTATAGGCAGGAAGATAGCGCTGACAGTCTCTAGTCACACTTTGAGTTGGTTTATGCGTATATGTATAAGCTGAGCTATGGAAAGCGGGCGGTACTGTAGTTTCTTTTCATTTGCGAGTAAATCGTTTGTCTCTTACTAAAGATTTCCGTGGAACAACTCTAATGAGTTTACAATATTTGTTTGTTGTGTTATTTCACTGGGAGCTCAATTATAATCCAAACATAATAGCTGTTTGTTAGCAAACAAATTAATTCACGGTCGCAATATGTATGTTATCGATTTTATTTATTTAACAAGAATATTAAAAAGAACTGAAACAAAATATTCATGTTTTTTAAAAATATTATGTTATTAACTAAACTAACTGTTCATATAAATTCAATTTTTTCTCTCTATGTAGGAAATCGTTTTAAATAAAAAAAAAAGAACAATGAGCAATTGTTAAAATTAAAATATTGTTCGGTGATAAGTGTTATCGAGAATTCAACACTTGAGAGTGATAAGCCACACTTGTCTGGACTTGTGGTATCCACCAATAATGTTGCCGCATGTCGAGCGATTCGTACTTTGATAACGTCGCGAGGAAAGAAATCAACTTCTTTTATCTCAGATCGCGGATGAATCGGTATTGTGTGGACGAAAATGGAAAGCTATTTGATACACGGGGGCGATGTGCTAGTTTGGCCCGAAACATACGATAGTTGTAAGTCTGATTACCGATTATCGATACACATTACCATTTCCTTCTTTTGCAGCATCGAGGATATCATCAAGTCAGGTGTGTAGGCCTCACTTCCACGCACCTCTACCATGGTTATCCGACGGTACGAAACCGATGACGCATTCAGGTCCGTGGGTTCCCTTTGGGGGAACAGACCCGGACAAGTCACAGTCTCCATCATCAGCGCCTGCCCAACCCCACAACCTGTTTTCTTTCCCTCCGACGCCTCCAAAGGATAGCACCCCTGACTCCGTTGCACCAACTGGTGGAGCTGAGTACAGCGCTGTAGCCGCAGCGATGGGGGCCTTCATGCACGAAAACCCCCAGAGTTGTGCTCTTGACGTGAAGCCATCGTCGATATCCTCGAACAACAAGCAACGCGAAGGTAGTGAATATGATGGAGGCTCATCCGGCATGTTTAATGGTAACTTTGAAAGTTCGTATGGGGCCGCGTATGGCCACGGTATTCCCGGGACCGCGTATTCTCCGCAAACTAAACACCATTTAGCTGGGCAGGGTGCCCAGTCACCAAACAAACCACGAAACAAGTCTAGAACCAGCGCGGGTAAGAGATGAACAGCGATTTTCTTTTTTTTGTTCTTATTTTATTGTTTGTTTCATTTTTTTGTTCCTTGCTTTTGTTATGTCACTTTTCTGGGTTCTTAAGGTGGTTGGGCTTTACTGGGTGTGGAGACTATATTCAGAATGAATATCACTATCATAAATATATAATTACGATCACGATGTTAACGATAAGGATGCTATTCACAAACACACGTACTATGTTAGAATTTCTAATCAAATGATCGGATTGATTGTTAAATCTAAGTAAAAAAAAACATAAAAAAGCCTTAAGCAAAATTTGAACCAGGAACACCAATATTTCGGATTCTACACTTTAAAATAGTCTCCAATTCATATTTTTTCCTTGCTTATTTCATATCACAAGAGCGGGTGGGTTTCTATTTATTATAATTTCGTTTTCTTATAATTTTTTACTAACTTATTTTTATCCATCCCTTATTATTTTGGTGTATAACCTTCGCTGGTTTATCTTATTTTCCGATATACGATATCTCTATACACTAAACTCTACTACATATATTTTTGATTTTTGAGCAACACGCTTTTTTATGGACAAACACACGCGGTTTTTTGATTTTTTGGTGTGTCGCACTCTGATTAAGGCACATAACTTTTCAGCAACAGCAGCAAATCCATCAGAATGATGGATGCGATCTTTGCCAATTCGACCTGCACAACAAACAACAACAAAAAAAAACCAACCAGAATTTTCACAATGTCCGGTTCCGTTGATTTTTCCACACGAGCAGATACATGCCTGAGTTGCGGCATCTCTCGTCCATCTTGCGACCACGATCCGTGAAGTTAGTCAGTAATTAAACAGAGAGAGACAACGAAATCAAAAGTACGCTACTGCGTAATACACTTGAAATATTGTCCTTTGTTGTTTCTGTGCTCTTTTTTCTTTCGTTCCAGAGGCGACCTTCGAGTTCGTGTGAACTTAGGGTTACACCATTACATCGTGGGTCTAATTAGACCCACGATAGTGTATTGTTTTGCCACCCGCATAAAAATCGAGCACCTCTTTTAGCTACTAGACGAAACAAACGATAATAAAATGCCACAAAAACGTGCTTAAATAATATTTCAAACAATATTTTTTTGCGAAAATACTTCCACCAGGTGTTTTTGGTATTCAAACCTTGCGGTTGGAAGCTATGTATGCTTTGCTATTGTCAGTATAATCTTCTTATATGTTTAGTTGAATATCCCGCTTACAATTTCACAGTTAATCCTAAATTGCATTGGCATTTTGGGATTTCGGTACCCCAAAGTGCCCACTATTGAGGGCATAAGTGGTCCTTTGACAGTTTTCTAGTTGAATAAGCCGAAGTAACGGATACATTGTGCAAACTTACAGTCTGTGTTATTGGAATTTCAAGTTTAATTCGAAATTTGTCGCATTGAATATCTTTTGTAATATTATTCAGATTTTATTTAGAATTGATCACTAAGTTTCTTATGTATAATGACTAATAACTTATCAGACCCTAGAAAAGAATATCAAATTATAACATAACTAATAAGATACCTAATCAGTAATCAAATAGTTACTAATCATTTGATACAAGTTTAATTTTCGGAAGCAACCAACCGCAAAGGTAAACACCACAAACTGAATTCGACAAAAGTCGACTACCCTGAAATCGATTTAGCTTGTGTGGCTCGAGGGGTAGCGGATGATCATTCAATAGTTAATTCACCCCCGAAAATCAACCGAGTAAACAACCGGAACCGATCAATTTTCCGCAAGATTGCGTCGGTTACATATTTGAACGGAAACTTTCTTAGCAACTCCGAATCTAGGTAAACTTTTCAAAACAGACGTTCGACCCCCTGAGGGGGCGATTTACCCTACATTATAGAATACGGAACGTACCCCGAAATAGCACGAGACCGATTACGAATTTAACATTTGGTTGACGCGCTAAACGATTTTTTTGTTTCCAGTGCGTGATACCAAATTGGGTGGTTATTTTTAAAATTTCACCCCTGATCGAAAAAATACATGTTTTTAGGTTTTGCCGATTGGAAATCTAAAATCCGAGAATACCGCGGTCGAATACGTGAGATCACAGCTGACTGTCGATGTGTTTCGCATGTCTCTTGTATTTACCGTTGTGTTATAGCATGGTGGTAGACAATATTTAACTGCATGCCAGCCAATCGAATAAACTATAGTTTTTTCTTGATGTTTGCATTGCATGACACGTATGTGTGTTATCCCAGGCTTTAAATTTAGAATCACCTCGTATACAAAAATGTGACGACCAGTTATGCAACCAGAATAACTTACTAGTACAAGACAAAACAAGTACAAGACATTTAGGTTGCATAAGCGGCCAAGCTTTTTATGAAATTAAAACCTAGTAGATCTCGATTAAATTCTGATTAGGCCCTTGTGCCGAGTTGAACCCCAGCAGATGAGTGCAATTTATGCCGTTTTAAAGTCACCGAGAGAGTGAAGTTCGCGACCACACAGCAAGGGCACTTCTGCTGCGGTTAATTACGGTGACATACAAGAGACAAAGTGCTGCTGCCCGGACCGCATGCATGCGACCTGCGGGACAACAAAAATCGCCTTCATTCTGTCATTTTGCTCGGAATCGCTCACTTACAGAGTTATTCATTCGAGTACAGCGGCTTTTATATACAGTATATATTGTGAATGGACCTGATTTTATGCGATCCATTGCCAGGGGTAATTAAATGCCTTTACCGCAATTTGTTCAGTATTTACTGCTACTTAGGGGACCACCAGATGGAGCTTATTCAGTTTTATAGCCGTTTTATCGATCTTGTTCTTTGAGATTAAGGGTACTAACAAAATTGCGACGTAGGTCTGATATTGTTACGATATATACCCAAATGTAACTAACAGGAGCTCATTCCGCGTTAATACATGGAGCAAATCATAATAAATTCAAAGATTAACTTTAGAAAAAGTACAAAATTACCGCTAATACGTTTCAGATTGTTTTCTAATCGATCAGGCGAGCCCTTGCGCAAGGTGACAGAATGATGTATGACAAAATCGATGTGCACGCTTTGATTAGAATATAGTAGCGTGGTTTTCTCCTCACGTATTGTTATTATTAACACATGTTGCGTTTCTGTTCCACAGAAGGGCGAGAATGCGTGAATTGCGGTGCGACGAGTACGCCACTGTGGCGTCGCGACGGCACTGGACACTACCTATGCAACGCCTGCGGCTTATATTACAAGATGAACGGACAGAATAGGCCACTCATCAAACCCAAACGAAGACTGGTAAGTGGAATTTTCTATGATCTTTTTCAACAAGTATTATATCCAATCGACTGCGCCAATTATATTATCGGTAAAAACTAAAAGTTTTCGTTTTGGGAATGCAACTGTAGACTCGAAAGTCTGTCGATGCATTAATTTAGTAATGCCCGAATGGACACATTGTGGTGTAGTGTAGAAGTCCGCCCACACATTTGATTAATGAAGGGTGGTAGGTAGGCATGTGCCATGGGTGAAAAACACCCTACGGTAACTCCTTGACAGGTGTCGAATATTATGCAAATAGAAGCCCGTGTACCGTCTTATTATTGGGTTAAATATTTAGAGCGTAAGTAGCACCTTTCGTCCGGGAACCGCGGTCTCCACGTAGGTACCGTAGCGCTCCTGGCGCCCGAGGCTTATGTCGTAAATCTGAGTATGGTGGCGACCTGTCCCTAGTGTTGCGATTTATGTACGGCCGATAATTTACCTTTAAGTATGTGCTGTTACACATTGTACCACGTATGTTCGGGGCGAAAAACGACAAAACCAACGAAAAAAGTTGTCTTCGAACGGTTGTAAATCATCCTGTTCACAACTTCAACCGAAATGAATTCAAAATAATAAACGTGCACTTAATGCAAGAAATAAACGTCCAGTCCAGTATATATAAAACTGGACGTAGGGCATTCTAGAAGTACTAGATGTAATCCCAAAAATATATGGTACAAAGTTGGTGTAGTTAGAAGTATGTACCTACAGTGGTTGTAGTATGGTGGTGAGATGAATTGTAATGTTGTCATGATATACAATTTCAAAATAAAATATCCGTAAATTGAGTCTGGATAAGGACGAACCAGTACATGAGATAATATTTATGAAAGGCATAACAGGAAAAATGCTTGTATAAGGAATCAAGTATCTTGTATAACATCAGAGGCAATTAAATGTAAAGTCATGTCAGTGGTGGATTTTTGCGGGCATCCAACGGAATTACGCACTATTGAATAATGAATTGACATGTGGATGATGTACAACATGAGGCTATTAAAGGCTCTGCAGTATGACGAGTCTGACATTCGGACAATGTCGCATACATTTGCCCTGCTCTCTCGACTTCACAACAACAAATTATGCTCCCGTATCAATCGAAGACTTGAGGCCAATTCACCGGACCCTATTTATTATTTACAATCCCAATTACCGTTCGGCTGAGGCCTTTGTGTGAAACATCATAATTTATGCTCGCAAGCGTCTTTTTCTTTCTACTTTTTTTCATTACGCCCTGCCCAAATTGAATGGTCCCCGCGTATTGTTATTTTTCAATCCATTTCTTTCTGGCGCTCATTGTGTAACCCCGTTTATCTCCATCTGCACCGCGATGCTTATCGTCATATTTCGGGCACAATGCTCGCTCCTCAACTCGGTAGCGTGCCTTTTTTCAGCGTTCGCGTTTATCGACTAGGGAAATCTCCACGCTCGGAAATATGTTTTTAAAATTAACCCGACCGACGGCGCTGCCTGTTGTGCGATACTAGGTGAGCAAATAGCTCTCACCGAGCGAGCATCTGCGACAGGAGACACAAGAACGTCCCTTCATGCTTTAATGAGTAACGCCCGATTACCTCTACACACTCGATCTACTCATATCACAACTCTTAACTGGTTAGTACGGCTCCAAGTGGAGTTGATCTTCCAGATAATGAGTACATTGCCCACCCTGGTCGACACACTCATCTACACCGCTAAAAATTGCACTCTTTTTCTTGTTATATGTTTGGATAATACACAAAATTGTTATAAGCCAGAAGAAAACGCATATGCACAACACTAACTAGGCGAAAATCCAGAAGGATACACGGATTATATAGTCATACTGCATAGGGAAGGCAAGTACTGAAGACCTAGATGACCACGGATGATTTGGGGTAGCCAACTGAAGGATCCTAGCTAGAGTGGAATATAAAGGCATTGCAATCATTTCAAACTTCATTGCAGAGGAAAGAATTGAAGCTCCATGTGTAAAAGAATGGTTTACATGGAGTATATGTCATTGACAACTTCTCTTAAGCTTTGTACATCCTTCTATAATAAATAACACTAACAATAAGGATCGTGTGATGCTATAGGCGACTGACAGGACAGAGGTGATGCAATGAGAGTGATACAGTCAGATTTAGGATTATCTTCCCTACATAACGAAAGAAATGAAGACCAAGATGTCAATTGTAATCTAGGAAAGACAACTGAAGATAGGAAGGTACTAGAACTATTTTTTTGCATTTTTCTTTCCAGAACCCTGCATCGTGCAGTTCCCGAGTCTGGTTTTATTAATCGCAGTATGGATTAGCATAAGACCGGGCATTAGAATGCAACGAACACGCCATCGATTACCAATAACAATAAATTAGTGCAGGAATTACCGCGCACAGCTATTGCAAAGAGGGCAAAAGAGTGGCACCCAGTAAATTAATTCTCGCGTGAGGTTCGATTAAAAATAAAAGAGGAGTTGTCTGGTTGTGTCACTACTTTCGGGACAAAAGACGACGACGACGTGCATTATTGTGACGGGTCGGATGTTTCATTTGCCATAAAGCGCTTAAATATTTGATCACGGGACCACGCCCACCGCCATCGATCGAAAGGATTCCTAGGAAAACAAACAAAAGCGGAACGTGAGTTTCATTCAGAGCCCCAGTATCGATTGTACGGCGTATTTGTGGTGTATAATGACTGGTTAACCAACAAAACTAATCCAAAATCTAGCCAGTTCGACAAATTTTCTTAGTAAGGACGGCCTGTATTAATCCTTTCGTTAAGGATTACTATATACTAATCGTGCTAAGATTTCCAACGCTAGGCGCCACTTATCCCTAACGTCTATGAAGATAACAATGGTCCAAGGCTTCTACCCTGCAGTACTCCAGTCTCTACCTTTAGAATAGTTTTGTCTATTATTTCAAGTTATACAGTATGTTTTGCGAATGATTTAGTGGATATAAAGTAAGTCTTGGCGACATAGAATTGCTTAGATGGTGGTTCGTGAGTGGGATCGTAAAGACTGGTAACAGCACATTACATTATAGATCCAAGTAAGCAAGCTTAATCGTTACCATGTACGCGTTCGGAAAATCTAATGGGTCTAGCCTGAAGCCCACGCAGTAACACAATATCCCAAGAGCTACCGTGACACTGCATTAGCGGAATAACTTTAAATCGACGCTAACTAGGCATGTTTCCCAGTCGAAAATCGAACTGTCAATTAATAACGAGAACAACTCAACATCCGGTGCGTGAGGACCAAAATAAAAAAAAAAAAAAACAACTCAACACCGGTCAATTATAAAAAAACATATTCTTAATTGGCACGCCGTTTTGAAATTCTTCCATTGTTCTGTCATTAATTAATCATAGGAAAGCAACGCACAACCTGAGGTTAAACATCGTAATCGTTTGTTTCTTCGCGCCGGCGTATTTTAATTGTTAAACAACCAAAAAAAGAGAAAGTTCTTTAACGGCTAACCTAGTATATAGTTCAAGTTTAGATCGACAGTTTATATACGTTGTAATTAATGTAACATACTTTTTATTTTCGTTATGAGTGTGTGTGTATGACGGCGTGTTGTTTATGTCGCTTTTGAACCCAAGGTCGGCCAGACAATAACTGAAATGTTAGCGAATATGTAACGCCAAAGAGACTGACTGCAGCTGTTTGGTGCTGTATGACCACGTTTGGCCTTTTGCACTATTTTTTCCATAACTGGTGACGCAATCTCGTCTTCGCTTTGACAACATACATTCTTAAAGCAAATAAATGCAATTTTGCTAACAATAAATAGGCCTGGTTAATGTGTAATTCAAAAATTTATTTTAAAAATTGTATAGTGGCAAGAATTTGGAAGAATATGTCAATAATTTGCTCAAATCATTTAAAAATGACAAAAGTAAGTTGTAATTTTACTTTCCGACTAGTACCCTAGAAGGAAAGTATTGTAATCGACAGAAAAAAACTCGGGATTTCAGTGGAAATACGCGTTTTGGGGTCTCCTGAATCGATTACAATGATTTCTGGAAAATATATGTATGTGTGTATGTGTGTATAATAACTAAAATTAAGTATACTAATTTACAGATCAATGGGATGAACGGTTTAGGCGCTATTAGCTTTTATAGAAGCGGCTAGACAGAAGATTTTGACAAACGTCAGTGCCACTGATATAACGTGACATTAACTCTAGCTCTGGCTTCAGAAAAGTGAATAATTTCAAAAGTGTTCAGACACTTCATTGTGGCAACGGTGTAGTCCGAAAGTTGAGTGAGGGCCACCTCAGATATTTTAAAGTTAGGATAAGACAGTGTTTTCGTAGAGACCTAATTCCTATGAAACAGAGTGTTATTAAGAAACGTTTAGCATAACAGTTACAACATTTAATTAGTTTAATAGCGTGTATTGTGTTTGTTAGCAGAAATATGCCGATACATTTTTTCTCGATCAGCGACGCGGAAGTGACCGTTTTTTTTTTTTCGGTATTCGATAATGATTAATTAGAAATTGAACGGGGTCCCGGTTAAGCGATTTTACGTGTGGTGAGATCTAGCGAGATAGCGCACAGTAGGATTATTATTAATCATTCCGGAGTGCCGCAGGGCACGCACTAAACACCTGGGCCCATTGTTTTTAAGCGTCCACTGGCCAGCGGCCACTTTCTTTCTGTTACACATCCCAGAGAGCTTCGGACTTCGGCCTTTTTGATTTATGTTATTGTTATTAGTCGGTATAAATCGTACGGAATGCAAATTGCACGTTGCCCAGTGCAGATTTTCGAATTAGTCGGGTGCCCGCGCTGGACGTAAGATTGTTGTAAATTACTCCAGTGGCGTTGTATAACAGTTCAAACATCGAGGTGCTGTAATTTCGGCCTATCTATCTTCGCGTAATTATAGATGAAAACTAGACTACCTAATAGCGTCAAAGTGGGCCGCCGTTTGTCGATATTGACACCAGAAAAAGGACTCAATCTATCATCCATGCAACTTCCTGGTGATACTGAACTATTTTCTTATGCCTTTAATTCATGACATTGATAAATTCTTGCACATAACCTCAATTTAAAACGTGTGTGCAATCATAGACTAGTCGATAAGAAGTAGAAAAATCAACAATTATCTCAAAGAAAATGGATTTATCCATTTTATCCAGTCACTTCTCAATTATAGTGCATCAAACGTTAAAATTGTTATGTATCCTATCCTACAACGTATTATTATCGGATATGATGAATGGCACAAGTTGTAAACGGCTTTTTATATAATGGCAAATTATGATAATTACGTCAATTGCAACAAATAACAGGCACCATAAATTGTGCACTTAAATAAAATCAAAACCTACGCAAATCCATGTGCGACAGTACCGTTTTGTTTGTGACCTCGTGGTCTATTTATAAAATATTTTAATAATAAATTCTTTTGTTTGTTCCCTTCTGGAGCCTGGTCAAGTCTGGTTGTGCATTTCCGTATCCTTTTGACATATAAAAATAATTAACTTACATAATAACCCAGCAGTGACCGGCAAATACGATACGACCAAAAATAGTGTTAAGCTGTAGACAAGCTAAATTATGGATCATATCTTTCATAGGACACTTTTCTTTTGTTGCGTCCTAAATTACCCCCTAAATTAGTGATGTAACTCCATCAGCGCGTGAAAATTAACTTCGTTTTCAGGTAGCATGAAATTTTATCGTTTCCTCTTTTCGTCGCCCATAGCTACTGTTTGCAGTTATGTCTGCTCTCTGTGGAACGAAATAGAACAGTTGTCCAAGTTGTAAATCAAAACGGAACGCAAAAAATCCAGAATATAAACGCAGAGTCACACTCGCCATGGAGCAATAGAAATAGAAAATGCAGTTCGCATATCGCAATCTTGTATTGCTATTCAGCTGGCAGACTTAATCAATATGCTAATTACTTATTTGTTAAGTCAAAATTGGATATAACCAGAAAATAAGAGGTTATTTTTCTGGTGATAGTAGCTCACCAAGTGGTAGAATTCTGAACTTGAGTGGAGGAGTTGTTCCATCGTACGTCATGGAGAGTTGCCGACAAAGATAATATGTAGAGCACATGCATTAGCATATATTACGAAGCCGGAGAACCTTAGGCCTCTATTGTCTGCTATTTTATGGGTCAAAATGGCCTGTGGTGGTCGACGCATACCCAAGACAAACACCGAACGGATTTGCCGCGAGCAAAACGTCGAAGTGGAACGCATTTCATAGGGTTATAACAGAATAGAATATAAATTTAAATATGCGAACCGGTATTTATTAATAAATTTTGCTTGGACAATGCTCTGGGTTGGATGTAATAATAACAATCAATTAGTGACAGGGAAAGTTATTTAGCAAAGCCCTAGAAACAATAACAAGAACGAAATACCACCTAAGGTCTGATTTTTATTAGCCGACCATTATTCTGATATATCGATCAAGAATTTCTGTGTGAAATCGAAAGCTGACCCGCAGCTAAATTCGTAGTACGGGTACAGCTGGATAGTGGGCGCTGGCAGCGCATAATGACTATATTAGGTCGAAAGCGAAATGTGGTCGATATATTCGGAACCGCTTTTGCAAATTACACGTCATAAAAGTCATTTAAATCCGATAATTGCACGGTTCGCCGATCTCCGATCACTATAATTAAATAGTTTGTGTAAACCGCGAATATCCAACATCACTGCGATCGCTTCAAATACGGGTAACCCATCCAAACTATTAGGGGATAAGAGTGTAATTCCAAACTAATGATTCTTATATTCAACACATTATATTCAACACACATAACACTCGTATTATGTTAATGTTACAGTTTCATAAATTAATCCCCCATTAAAATGATGTTCAACCCGCAACACATTCAGAAAAGTACCTCAACCAGTTGCAGAGCAAATCTTAATTGTTTTCCTCGTTTTTATAGCCGATGTCGACTGTGATAGTTACATAATAACGTAATTAAGCGTGTAATAAAGACATTACCTCTAACACTGTATAATATCAAGGTTATAATCTATTTGTATGTCACACCTCGTCTCGATAGAAACGAATCGACATGGCAACCTTTTCTACGCGACGAAAATCTCCCCTTGAAAATTTCTCACCCCTGCGGAACCCTGAGGGGTGAGAACTTTCATCCCTTTCGCCGAAGGGCTTAAGGGTGTCTCTAGCAATAAGGTAAAGGGTGTCAGGTGGCGGTCTGCTGCGTGTGCATGCGCTCTCAAACCCGGGGGGCAGGACTTCAACCCCTAAACCTAGCAACGGTTTTGTATTGACTTTTCACGGTAACGCCATGTTCCAAAATGGCGGCGGCCGTTGTACTCACGCCGCCACCGACGCCACCGCCTCCGTCATCGCAATAAATTTATTATTTTTCGAACAAGCCATTTCGGAATAGGTAATTGATTTGATCTTCGATAATTTTTATAATTTTGGTTGATTTGTTTTTATAGCAAGTTATAGACATGTTTTTGTGGCATGGCGTTTTTGTGGTCTAAATTTGGAATACTCTGTGAAATAATTAATGACCTTGATCAAGTTTTTGTCTTTCAGTCTTTAACTTAGTTAAATCATTCCTATATGTTAGTTTTTTTTTAATATCGTACAATGTTTTAACTGAAATTTCGTGAATTTAACCTCCATCTACCCTAACTCAGGTATTTTTTGAACAACTGTGGCAATTTTTTTTTAACAAGATGTAAAGAAGTTTGTTGTAATTACGACATATTGTTGTAACTATGATTAAAGAAAGATATCTTAGCACCTTCTTATATCGTAGATTTCAGTAGTCTAGTTTGAGTGATCATGAGTTTATTCCTTTAATCTAATTTTGCATTACAACAAAGATTCGTTACAAGGCTACAAGGGTTAAGAACAATTAACATACCAAAATGAATCAAAAGACATTACATTACTAATTAATTTGCCTTTAAAACTGACTAGGCAAAACATTACCAAGGTTCTCAATTGTTCCACAAAAGATTATCTAAAGTTACTGTAGATCAAAATGTGTCAAATCTTAAGGTTTTTGAATTGTAGGAATAATAATTATAATAATTAAATTCTAGATTTCCGGGAGAAAACCGTGTCAACGACGATAAAGTAGTCAACGTTTCTCTTCGTAGCTGTCTTACTATTACGTTCTGAAGATACATCTTGCAACAGAGTGCGAAACGTTGACTACTTTATCGTCGTTGACGCGATTTTCTCCCGTCTCTAATCTAAGTAATTAGAATAATTATTTGCAAAATAAAAATAGATGTAATATCTCAAAGAATTTCTAATAGTTTGCGGTAAGAAGTAACAAAATCCATAAAAAAATACAAAAGTTGTTTGGTAACATTTCAAGACTTCCAAATGAATTTTAAGGTGAGCTCATCCTCGTTAGAGGGTATCTGTAGACGGCAAGTTTTAATGATTTCAATTAGAAGTATTTATGTATTTGGTGAAATTAGACACAGTTAGCGTTGTCGATGGTCTCATGGAGTAGGTATCAAGTGGACAATGCAATGTAATTGAGTTGAATGGTTCGAAAATTCGTCGACGAAGCGTACTCGAAGGACCAATGCCGCCGAATCGTACCGCGTCTTCGTCTTATTACGTTATTTGACTTTGATTATTAATAATATTGACGTTGATCGATGGTGGAATGGTCCGCGTTCACATTTCAGTGGTTCGCGTTCGGTCACTTACTCCGTGGAGTTCTATTAATATTCTTTTTCTTCTTCTTCCTCCGTGCGTTTCAAAGATCGGAGCCTTGTCTTCACCGAGACATTTGAGAACCGATAGAAAAAAAAACTCTCTCCATCGGTTGACATCAATTGGGAGGATATCGTTTGAAAGGCGAATAATAATAATGATGATAACAATGCACGATGACAAAGGGAATAAAATCATGTAGAGGAGCACGGTCTCGGGAAAAATTTGTCACGCCATACCAGCAATGGGCCGTGCGCGAGCGCTTTCGTGTCTACGGACTTGTCACGACCTAGCATTTGTCAGGAATAGACAATAAAACGTTTACAATTGTCTTTTAGTGATAGCGATACACCTACAGGTCGCTATTGCTAGCTTTACGACCGCCGAAAGAATTCCAACCGATTCTTAAGCAAAATTTTATAGGTATGCTACTGCTATACCACTAGACTACTACTAGAGCTGTAATAATAAATGTTTTGAACCGTGATACACAATTATAAGCGTAATACGTATATACTTTAATTATATACTGTCATTAAAAGTGACATCACAGTTGAGGGTTTGGTTCTTCATGTTTTATTCAGGGCATAACGCGTTGTTTTAATTACAATTTAGCACGTAACCTGTAAAAAAGGGTGTAGCGTGTCACGACGCAATAATAAATTTCAAATATGTTCATCAAGTTCCAAAACGAAAGCGGATGGTGCGAGCAAAAAGCGGGCAAGTCGCCCGTATCGAAAAATCGCTCGGCGATTCCGGCAACGTTCGGAATGTGGTAGTCGCCTGTAGAAACACCGATCCGAGTCGGTCTATGCCGCGCTACGTCTCGAAAAAACTACTATTTTATGTACTTGTAGACGACATAACACCATACCGTACAATCACGGGGCCTGTTTTTCAGCTTTATTTTCAGCGCGTTTCCGAGAACCGCGGCCATGACGTTCGAATGCTGTTGCCCATTCGTTTCGTTCGTTTTTCTCACATCCCAGACGTTTGATTGGAGGCGTACTCCACACCGAATAAATTGACTACACGATCACGGAATCCACCTAATAATTGGACGCTGATCATCCTGAGTTTACGTAAAAAAAACTGTGATCGATTATGACGGATCTTTCGGCAAAATCTACAAATACATTACCAAACACGATATCAAGAATTATGCGGGAATACCGTATAACAAAACGTAGTCATAATTCGAAAATTTATGATCAATAACAGCCTTAACATAGTTTTTATGAATTTCTCAAAATACGACTGCACTGTACATTTGCAACATAACCATTGCATTGTTTTACGCAAATATCATAAGATTTGCATACAAATTTATAATATTCATATATACATGGTGTAACAGGTTTGACTGCGCAAATTTTCCTATAACAATTTGTCTATTCTTGTTAATAACTGAAATATCGAAGGTTAAAGTTAAGGACAATATTGTTTCAGTATCGCATGTGGTTAATAGTTATTGCGATTAAAATAGTTTTTAAATGACTTCGGAACAGTTATTAATAACCTGCATACCTCTGAACCAATCCCACAGCAAGCAGTAGGAAGAAAACAAAGCTTGTATTCCATAAGGGGGAAACCACGTTGACCAAAAAAAGTCAGTTCATTTATATGACACAAAGTTGACCATTGTAGTCCGTAACTTTGTCCTTTGATATATCAGTTATTATAAACAATTCAATAATTATTTTTTATAAGAATATAATTTTCAGTAGCTCAAAATCTATTATCCCTCAATGTTTGAACAATCAAACCTGTTACACCCTGTATAAGACATTGTAAAAGTCTCATTATCGTGTCTTCTTCGGGGCCATCGCTGGATGTCATCTATGGGACCTACCTTGCACACGATGTCTTCATATTAGCTGCATCTCCATCGGAGCTCTCCTCAAAAAATATCCGCGCGCTAATTACTATACCAACAAGCCCCAAGGGCCTTTCACTGCACTACGCTCACTTTTTTCAACATCACCGTTGTCTATCTGCAACAATAATACAACTAAAAATAGCAACCAAAAATAGCCAAAAATATCAAAATGGCAACAGATACAACTGCATATTGTAGACATCCACAACATTTAGTTCTAAAGACTAAATTGCCAGTCACTGACATTTTGTACAAAATCGCTCAAATTCACGTAAAACACAGCTCAAGACATCACAAATCTCCTACTGCAAATGTATGCTGGTATTTATTAATATAACAGACGTTCTTTTTTCTGTGAAATTCTGCCAAAAATATCGGAGAGACACGTCTTTGATAGCAAGCAAACATTTCCTTGCAATATGACGCAAAACAGCGAACTACACCTCGCTTGAAACCCGAAATCCAGATGTTGTCCGTCCATTGCAATTCTTTCCGTTCAGGGTACTAGTTGAAGAACTTGATTTGTAGAAAGAACTATCAAAATCCATCAAAAATTACAAAAATTTGATTTATTCTTATAAATTGTTGGTTACTATCTATTACAGTAACCAAGATATATTGCCGTTACGGCAAATTTTAATAGAGTTTAGAACAAACCTCCAGCGCGTTGTTATAGCGTCGTCAACAGCTAATAAAGTGCTTGTATTGAGTGTCGAACACGGTCTCCGGTAATAATATTTTTATTTTCCATTGTTCGTTTGGACACTCGACGTATAGGAACAGTGGCTCTAGTGGCAAACAGTGCTTAAGAGTTTAATAAATACCTGCCTGAGATCCCCATTCTTCCAGGCACACAGCCGATACATAATAAGCGCTTTTATGAAACCCCCTCGCCTGGCGCCTGTGCTTTTTACTTAAGTGGTTTTAGCCTGCCGACGTCCACACTGTCTTGCTTACGGATTAGGACCGATTTAGTCCTTAAAATTTGTCAGTTTTGACGTAAACATAACCCTAGATATTTCGTACGAATCCATTGTTGTTTGACCAGTTGTACTTATGAGGAATTACATCATAATGACTAGGAGATTTTTAGAAAAGGGTTTTTTAGAAACTGTTACGCCATAACTCCTTGTTGGAATCAATCGTGGAGTAATCAATATGAACGATTATGAACATCCTGAGACCCATACATACGTGGGCGAACGACTTCTTTATTTTCAGGCGCACAGTGGCATTTGTTAAGTGTAAATAATACCATCAAGCATTAATAATTTCATAAGAAGTCGCGCTACGCCTGTCCGGCTCTTTGTGAAATTATAAATTGTCACTTTTGGTGGTCCATACCCCCGCTGGGCGAGTGCATACTCATTGTGAACCAGCCTGAAAGCTTCACGCTAACTTATAACCCGCATAAATTACCTTACCTTAAACGCAGTGTTGATTTTATTGAATTCTTTGTCGTGTGAATGTTTTAATTTAAAGCTACACAATTAGGATTTTGGGAGATAAAAATTAGTTCACACTGTTTTTAAAATAAATTATTTCTACAACTTATTTAATCAGTGTAACCACAGAGACCACAAAAACATCATGTCGGCTAAAGATATCAAATAAGTTGTATCCGAATCCAGTAAAGACCTCAACAGTTGTAGTTGTTTTGGGTGCGGTTTATTCCGCTGCACCTAGGCCAATTCTTGGCCCTTTGTGCTTACCCATTTTTACATACTGTTTGATAACGACAACCAGAGGTGTGCAACTGGTTGCCGGCACCCACGGTTTTACGCCTCTTGCGAAAGGCGGTGGGACGAGGATCTTCAGCTGATGCCTGGATTTGAACCCAAGACTTCCTAGCAGGAGAGCAGCACTCTACCGCTAGAGCCACTCGCTCCACAAATTACCTCAATAGTTATTGGAGCTCAAAATTTAAATCAAAATTGGACCTTTTATTTGTACCAAACATCAAAAAACGTAATAAAATCCCTTGCTTCCGTTTCAAAGTTCAATTCGGGGCCACAACAAAGAAAGATTAACAATTCCGTTAATGTTGTTTTATGCAAAGTTGAAAGTCACACCTGCCTACAATGAGTTAATGACGAACCGAACTGAATCTATTACCTGTCACATTTGAATACCAAACCGTACAAGCCGAATGCGTGAATACACTATGAATCTGTATTATTACTCGGAATTTTTAATTCTACTGGCTGCGCCAATTTATAACCTAACCTAAAAGTGGTACTGTTTGTATCTGTAGTTCTTGATGCGGTTGGTATTTCAAAACTGGTCGGAGTATGACTTGCAGCTAGTTGTCCGCGAGGTCCATTATGAGTTAACTCATTAGTTGTTTCGTTAACAAGTTAACAAGATGGCTGTGTTATCTTGGTTCATCGGAGATGATACTTCGGTCTTCAGCACTGCAGGTAGATATAACACCGCTTGTTTTGATAGACGTACAACCTCTCCAGTTGCATTGTATCCACCCGGTGTCCATCGCCGATATAAATAAGAGATTACCGGGTCGTTTGTCTGGTATTAATTCTTATAGGTTATGTAGTTTTGGGTTATGTGGTTTTATGTTGTCGCCATCTGCAGAGGAAGTAGTTAAAATGTAATTCGAGTGCGTTTGGAACAGGTGACGTGGAGAGATGTTTTAGGTTAGGTATCGCAGTCAATTCACCTGCTGTAGTAAATCGTAAATCAAATTTCAAATAGGTAGGCGTTACTTGATTAAATCCTCTCTGCGCGCGGTGCGACCGAATCTTCACGCAAAACCTCCCCCTCTCCCGCGAGGAGAATATTAACCTATAATTACCGACTGAGAAGAAAGTGGGACTTTTTTCTCCGAAATAAAAAATAAAATAGTCGGGAGGAGGAAGCATCTATATATTACGAGTCGATGTGGTGGGAAAACGGGCCCGATGAGAATTTAATTTATATTGCGATTTATGCCCCCTATTAACGTACCGGGGAGTATGTTATTAACGCGGGCCTTAATTTAAAATTTCAAGTTTTTTTCGCTTGTTTCCGATTTTCGGGGACGATTTTATTTCTTTCGGATTGTGTAAAAAAGGTCACGGTGTGTTGTACCTATTCACCATGAGTGCACTGTGAGAGAAACCATCCTCCTCAAGGTACATCCGGCCTATCCAAGACGATTTATGCGTTTTAATTACGCGAACGTATTAATTATTCTAATTTTCCTCCGTTTTCTACCCGGGCGTTATTCCGCTTTTTTCCGTGCCTTTGTTTCGTCTGCTTATGCGGCACGGAGAATTCCTAAGAAAACTCTTGTTTCCTGCTCTTCTTACTCGATTAATCTTACTCACTCGTTTAATTTGGCCGCTTTTTGTTCAGATAATTATAATTCAACACGTTATTGTTTTGACATAACCGTTTGTTTTCATGGTGAGATAACAATCACATTCCTAGAGATAGTTTAGTTCAATTGGTGCCTACCACGATTGGTCAAAGTTTTCCTTTCGATGGAAAAAGAATACTCCTCCGCAAAAGGCAATACCCCTAGAGTTTCTCAGAGAGAGCATAAGAGTGCGTATAGCGGACTTATGCAAAGACAAAAAGAGGCGGGTTCTGTATCGACCGGTGATCTACACAGATTGGGATCGATCGCATCCATCTCCACGTCAATCACCGTCCTCACGTGTCAATCAATGCGGACACTTGTTATGCCTTGTCCTACACGGCTGTTTTATGGCCAGCGTATGGCTAAACATTGACACATATCTCCGGACAACCGGACGGCGCACCGATCCGCAGCTACGATAGGCCCTTCTGGCCGGGACCCGGCGTTTCATTAATAAATATGAGGATCTCGGACCGCGTCCACGTATATTCAAACTAGCAGGACAATGCGCTAAAACGCATTTGGTTCCCGCTAACAACCTACTTTTTCCCTAGTACGCATCGATATATACGACCGCAGCAGAAATTCTGACCTAAACGGGTGACCACGAACGTAAATCCTACATTCTCGCGCAAAAACTATTCTCCTTCTTCTTCTTCCTCCTCAAGACACCCTATTAGGACCACTACCATTTACATAACTTATCACGAGGTGTTCTCAGTTATCACATCTAATCTCCAAGACTTAATTGTACCGATCCGAAGTAATACACAGTCGCAACAAAGTCTCATCGTGTCTCCACCTCGCTCGACTTTTACTTTTTCTTCTGTTTTCGGTTGGGGCGCTCGGTAAAAATGCTAAAAACCCAGCTCGAGTTAGTAAATATACGGGTTCCTGGGCGCGTTCGGTATACCTGGCGTTCGACTGGTCGTTGACAATATGTTAACTAGGGCCGCAAGTTTTACATTCCCGCGAACACAACTGGACACGAATAATTCAGTCCGCTCGCTCAGTTCGGACGCAAAACCAGAAAAAGGGGCACCATTAAGGACGACGGCATGAGGACGCGCCGTACCACCGGTGCAGTCTGCACCTTCGCCAACTGCGCCACCCCGAAATACGTCAAGATTTAACATCGACCCGATCGCATTAGGGTCCCCAGCAAGATAGACCGACGACGCAGCGCATTTCCAAATAAATTGCATCGGTTTGTCAACCGCTTTTCAATTGTAATTGTTCGTGTGCTTTGTTTTCTTCAGTCTAGTCCTAGTGTTTATGGTTATTTCAGTTTTTCCAGTGTGAAAGGCCTCTTCTCCCTTGCTTCTCAGATCAAATCTATGGTTAAAATTTCGGAAAACTTCAAAGGTCGGTACTTGGCGTTAGATCTTTACAAGAGGCTCTTATGCCGGTTGATCAAAAAGATGCATTCCTAGACTTTCATTGAATGTGATCAAGTGGTTGTGAAATTGGAGGACACTATACCTCTCAATGGAGATGCCATGAACTCATCTCAGTATGATGAAGTAATCGAGTTCTTTTAAAAACAATATTCGTAAACTTGGTAATAGACTCATTATAAGCCTACGCAGTTAATTGGCTGGTGACTATCCAGTGTTGGGGCATTAAATCGGGTACTTGGACGGTATTGTTGTCGGTTAGGCCATGTTTCCGATGTCTTCTGGTCTGATCAGATACCGGCGGTTTCAGTAATTACACGGAACACCAATCGATACGCTGTTCGCCCATTCGGACATTAGCATAAGTATAAACAGCCCACACAGTGCCCATTACATGCGGTGTGTGTATTCAGAGAGAGAGAGAGAGAGAGAGATATGGGACAGCGTCCCGATATGATCTCAACAATGGACAAGTGGATCACATTAAGGAATGTCATAGAGTCGGAGACAGACGGGCACCGAATTTGAATTAAACAAAGAGAGGCTAGATGCGCAGAGCGAGATAGAGCAAAGTTCGGAATATGTCAGAAAGCTTTTACCGGCGACAAAAGATTTTTTCTCGAATGTCAGATCGGAGAAACGTGTGTCCATTCACCGGCGTCATTCTAGCTAAGTGGTTTATTGTCACAATCAAACTATACCTACCTGCCGCCCGCTCTTTTTTCTGTAACCCCGCGTCGTAGAGCTTTGTAAGCCCGCGACTCAAATACACCACTAATCCTTTTATGGGCACAGCCAAAAAATTCAAAGGTCAATCTCTTTCTCTATGGTGATGTCTCTCGAATAGCGAGCATCAATCAAAATAAAATTCTTCCTTTGAATGGTCATGCACGATTAGTCTGAGCGCTTACTATTATAATGCCAGAACCAACATAATTATAATATCCATGAGAAACAGTACAAAACTAACCTCCGAGAAGATTTATGATGTACCATCGATGTCGTTGCTACCTGAACCGAAGATATAACTTACGCAATGGCACCCGATTCATCATCTTTGCGTTGATATCCCATCGCCCCAGCGGCCAGAAAACGATAAATTTCGTACGATTGGTAGGCTGGCCACGGGGAGGTCTCAACATTCGGCCCAAGCGCCAAAACAATAAACGACAACACTTCCAAATTTGCATCTACTAATCTGATTACAAACCACAAGTGTTGTCAGGCGTGGGGTTCATAATAATCTTATAACAATATGAGCAATTATGTTGTATACAGTTTGATTATGTTATCAACTTGCAATGTTAATCCTAGAGCAGATTTCGGTTTGGTTAGATTAAAATCTAAACTGTATTAACGCGACATATTTCCCCCCAAATTCGATTACCGAATCCGAGCGAGCAATCGCTAATTCGAATCGCACGGGGCATTAATTCAATTTATTGGATGTTTACAACCCCTATGTCGCCCTATATACAAATGCTCGACTCTCGATCCACTTTTATCTCGCAATCAATCAAAGTGCTGCCGAATTACGATTCCCGGATTCTCCGTCGGCCAGTAAAACGGTGGAGTCTGGCCTGCTGTCGTCGTTAAAAATCCTGCTACAGCAGGATCTCTTATCTAGCACGAGATCTCGGACCAATTAAAACTGACAATGGGTTTAACTAAGACGACATGAGCAGTACCACTGGTAGTACCACATTTTCTCTGCCTTTTTACCTTTTGCCTTTAGAGGCTCGGTTCCGAGCCTTGAGCCACGTTGAAGTTTGATGCTGACTGACGTACTATTTCTTTTTTTGACGTTGCAGAGCCTCCAGAGCGCTGCCAGGCGGGCTGGCACGAGTTGCGCCAACTGCAAGACAACAACGACAACACTATGGAGACGCAACCAAAACGGGGAACCTGTGTGCAATGCCTGTGGACTCTACTACAAACTACACAATGTAAGTATTAAATTTTGTTGTCTGGCTTTATCCCTATATATCGGCCTGTGTGTCCTCGTTGCGAAAATGACGATCGGTCGGTACTTTTAATATTTTAATACAATCGTTGAATGGTCCGGACGTCTGCCATATTAATAACATAATCAGTATTGCCGATGCGAACCGGGCGAGCGGTCAGTGTACTGTTGTTGCAATAGCAGAAAGAGACGAGGAGGAACCGTGGAGGAAGTGAGATCAGACAAACGCGGTTTTCTTTATTGTCCGCGACTCCCTCGTCATCATAGGCGGCGAGGTCCTCACGCAAAACGAGACATGACGACTGCGTATGGAATGCCGCGATTGTCGGTCATACGATTATTATTATGTGCGGTATTGCCGTGCAAGAAGAATAGGGATTGTTCGCAAGCAAAACCCAACCCTGCTGCGTATATATAAGGAACCCGTATGCTAATCCGACGATTGCATATTCGACATCGATTCTGGCTCCTTCCAGTGACCTTGCCAGGATTCTCAGAACTTTTGCAAACACGCCTGGAATTTGATTTCGAATCGAACGATTTCTGGTGTCGGCAGTGTGATCTACTAGCGTTATTCTCAGCGTTCATTTCCGGCTTATTGCAGATGAGGGGCCAATGACAATGTGTCGTACCCAACGAACGAAAATAAATAGAACGCAACTTAAGTGGCAATCTAAACATTAAATCTGCCGACCCCCGGAAAAAGCGCACCCCTGTCATTAGCCGTGCCGCCGGATCGTCCACAATACCAGCACCGTTTTACTGCCTAAAATGATACCTTACCGGGACAATAGGAGCCCGGATTTCTGGGGTGTTTGTCGCAAGTACATCGATAGCGTTGCAAACGGGGCCGCCCCATTTCGCAATAAAGTACACATTTTCTTTTCTAGTCTCGATGACATCTAAAATTACACGTCTTGGCCCCTTTGTTGGTACACGTTGATTGTCGACGGTCTTCTAGGACACAATAGAAGGCCCATCGGTACGCTTTGTGCTTCATAAAATGCGAAAACAGGATCAATTACTGTTTGTTGTTACGGCCTCTGTCTTGTTCTTCTTTTTTTTTTTTCGTTAAACGTCTCTATCGTGGAAAACGTGAGCGGTCTCATCACTGATTACGTAAAGACAAAGGGGAACGCCGCAATTAGTGCCATTTCACGTAATTTGCCGTCGGAGAATGCGTCTGGAGGTTGTAATAATGCTAAATTAGGTTAATTTATAATATCACGTCTGCAACGTCTACCGTCGTCGTCGGCACATAGCTTGTATTTTATTTCGTTTTACACGAAACACAACAACTATCAGATGTTTATCTACCCCAAGGTTTGAGTAACGTAGTCACCACGATTTCTGATAATAACTTCTACTAACTTTACGAATATTTCTTGTGTTTCTCCACCAGATCGTACGAACGCGATTGAATCCATCAATGATTGATTTACGTTCGAACATTGTGCTGGTGTCTGGTGTGGACAGGCTTACCAACACCAAAAGACGACTTAACGAGACGGTATTTTTCAATCAAGTTCCCTTGTCGTATTCTTTGCTGCTAACGAATGCCGAAAATGGGTGTTTACCACACTTGATAAGCAAACACGATTTCGCACGCTTTGAGTGTATCTAATAAGGCATGATGGGAAGAGTCGACTTCGGCAAGTTTGGAAGTTATGCTCTTCCTAGATGATTGTTATGTGTGTTGGTTAGGGATTTTTGCCGCAATTCATTTTTTCATAATTACTAAAACAGGTTCATCTGATACCAAACTGCAACATGCTTAATAGATTGATAATAACTCACCGATATAACATTGGTAAATACTATTGGAAAGAATCCGCGGCTGTTCCAATCGTCACCGAACGGTTACACATCCCTCGCGTATCATATAACAATATAGAAATACCCTCTTTAAACAGCGATGACGATACAGTGTAAGGTTAACTTACCCGGGGACTCCTGTCCCCAGACTTCAGTCCCAGTCCATGTCGTCTATTTCCTTGGACTCATAGGCTAGCTTGGTCATCTGCACACTTTATCTTATCATGCCTAAAATACTCCAAATCAACCACAACCTGGATGGAACTTTACACACACAGTGAAGCAGAGCGGAATGCACTAGCCAGTGCCATTGCTACCATATACCGGTGCAAGTCATGGGGGAACCCGCATAATATCCTATTATGGCACCCAGGAAGATAGACAAGCCCAAGTCATATAAGTCTGACTCCATGTCTATGTTCTCCTCGACAAGCCCAAGTCATATGACTCCATGTCTCTACGACAAGCCCAAGTCATATGACTCCATGTCATACTATTCTCGACAAGCCCAAGTCTTATAACTCCATGTCTCCACGACAAGCCCAAGTTATATGACTCCATGTCTATACTATCCTCGACAAGCCCAAGCCATATAACTCCATGTCTCCACGACAAGCCCAAGTTATATGACTCCATGTCTATATTATTCTAGAAGAACAACAATACTTTCCACACAACTATACCCCTAAAGCCACTTTACAATACTGCAGCAACAACACATTTCACACAACTAGACCCCTAGAGCCAGTCTATGGTACTGCCTGGCCTCTTTTTCTCGAGCCTCTAGGTTACTTTCCCTAGTGTTTACATTCACCCTCCGCACGCCTTATCTATCGTACCAGATAAACCCTGGCTAGCAAAATCCGCATTGGTAAAATATCTGTGCAACATGTGTGCAACATATACTTAATGAGATGATTAGTTTTGGCAAGAAGCAACAGAATTGGTCATTAAAAAAAAGATGATGTTTGATGAAAATGTGGACAAAGTCGTTCAGACTTGTATGCCCTTAACAAATTGTTATTGTTGTTAGGTAACGATGCTGTTTAAGGTGGGCGTCGATGCTGGCTATGATATAGTGGCCTGCGACGGGCTCGCGGGCACGCATACGTGCGAGAACATGTCATTATGATCGAGGGCGCTTACGGCCTACTGGCTCTTTCGCTCGCACACACTCGGATTAATTCCGTTGCATTGTCCGCGGCGGCGCTCGGATCGATTTTTCTCTCGTTGCGTCCCGGTTTTTGTTCTCCGGCCCCGTTTGATTGATCACCGGCCTTCTTCGGGGACAACAACGGTATAACAATGATCGGGTCACACTTGCCCCAGCGGCGTGGGATGTCAGGCATTCGGACACAGTCCTCGTATTTGCGACGATTTTTTATTTGCACTTGGTGATTTGTTACATTTGAGGTTAGCTTCTTGAGTATGGACAAAGTTAATCATGTCCAATTACCACGAGGCAATAAGTAATCAGCTCCCTGTGTATATATATATATATATGTCATTTCGAGCAACTACCACAATTTTTCGAGTTAACGGGTAACCAGTTGATTTATACTAATTGGAAGATTGGAAGAAGCCTGGGCCTAGTTATATGTACCCGTCGGCTATCATTGCACGCGGCCAGTCTCTCCAGTACGAAGAAAACTCTCCGGGACTTATTTACAGTTAATTTGGTTGCCACCTTCCCTCCACTCGGTCGCTTTCTTTTTGTGGTCCTGCAATCCGGCGCGTAGGTGAGAGACTGAGTGGTTGATGTTTTCATTGGATGTTGCGCCGCGTGAGTCTTGCTCGTAAATTCCGCTCCACGGTAGCTCCTCTCAAGCCGCTTCCCGATTTATTAGATGCCCTTTATTATCTGTCAGGATATGTAATTATTTTTTCAGAGCATCGGGACTAATTTGTTACCCGGTTAATTGCCACGTTAAATATTCGAAGACGTGAGAAAATCATACGGTTGTTGGACCACAATTATTCATTTAAAATTGGACCCTTGTTATCCAGTTGAAAATATTGAATCGCGGAACTCAGACCAAAATTACAATACCTTAACCTCACACTTTGGGATGAGTAGCTCTGGCAGTAGAGCATTGCTCTCCTGCTAGGCGGTCTTGGGTTCAAATCCAAACATCAGCTGAAGATCCTCGTCCCGCTGCCTTTCGGATGAGGCGTAAAGCCGTGGGTCCCGGCAACCTGTTAAACACCTCTGGTTGTCGTTATCAAACTGTTGCGTTTGTTTTCTCATATGTAAATTCGTGAATAATACTAAACACTTTCACTAAAAAATCTTGCATTTATTGCCAAGAACTGTACAGATGATGTTGTCGGTCTGACGGATGGACATACAATGATATAAAATGGTGGGATACATAGCAAGTGGCGCCGCCATGACATTATTAAATAACTTAAATCTGCACTAACAGATGGCGACACATGTATTGAATAAGCAAATAAAAATAATACAAGTAAAATAATAATACGAACAGATATAGTAAATGAAACAAATATAAGTTGTTCACAACACAAACTATAAACTTAAGTGCAGAGGAAACAAGTTATAGGTTCGTACATATTGCACTCTAGCTGTATTGTTTTGTGTGCTACTGTCCATCAGACCAGATGTGGAATGCAGCGTATGAAAAATGACGAAAAAAATGATGAACCGGGTCGTGGCATCACACACGGACACCCATTGTGACCTGCGAGCAAAAAATGAAAGCGGTACGTCTCTCTCTGGACGTCCAAAGCGTTGCCGTCAAAAGGGCAATCCGACAAAAAGTCGAAAAAGGCACCACTTTACATCTGAATTACCATAAAAAGAGCCACCATGGAGAGAGCAAGGCACCCAGAGCACTTGATACGAAACTAATTTAGAGTAACGTGTATCTGCGAGGAGTGAGCGAAGCGTACATTTCATCCTGACATATATAAAGCATAACTCTAATTCAGAGGGAGATCCAGCGTCCAGATAATTCGACAAAGTTGAGAGCGAGGACGAAAAAAGACGAGTGTAGTAGATATCAGACGTACCGCTTGCATGAGATAATCTCGACACAGAGCTTCTGTTTATAACTGATATGCGGAGACACACAACGGGAGCCGCTCATGAACTCAACTCAACGTACAGAAAAATAAAACCACCAAAATCCGAAACGAATTCATTTTACAGTATCACAACACGGAAGATCAAAATCTAACCTTGGATATGGCAGATAGATGAAGAAAAAAGCATTATTAATATAGTAGCTGGGCACCTGCTGGGCAACCATTAGGTAACCAAGTAATCTGTCAACCACCTCACAGCCACGTATCGTTTTATTTATATATTTTAATTGCGACCATTTGTACTTGTTAGTGTGGGCTGCATATTAAGTTACCACTGAGCATTATTTGTCTTCTTAACCGTGATTGCCTTCCATCTCCTTGCTTACGTCGGTATTTTTTTATCACCAGCTATCTCACATTGAGGGGGCGGGATAACTATTTGTCAACCCCGCCTGAGGTCATTTCCTGTCCGAGGATACTTCTGTTCCACCCCATTAACCACCTGAAACTATTTCCTTATCTTTCTTCGAGCTTTCGAAAAGATTTTTAGCGATCTAACAACATCTCTTTGTTTTTTGCAGGTAAACAGACCATTGACGATGAAAAAAGAAGGCATCCAAACGAGAAATAGGAAACTATCATCAAAGAGCAAAAAGAAGAAAAGCGGTGGTTGCCTATCCCTTGGGGGCATGATGACGGATATGATGAAGCCCCTCGACAGTAGTAAAGGTGCCTTCGGCGGCGGAGGTTTTGGATCCATGGGTGGTGGCGGTCATCCCCATCTCAATCCAGCGTTGCATCCCCACCATGCGATGAGTCATTGGTACCAGCACGGTGGTCATCCTCAGGGTTTCGTTTCTGGACCGCCACCACCAGCACCACCTCCAACAGCATCCTACCACCACCATATGAGCAGTTTAAGTGCAGCAGGACTTGGTTTAGCATCAAATGGAATGGTGAGTTGAAAATATCCTCTTTGACCGTTGTTAAGAAAAAATGGTCCTTCGATTAGTGATTTTAATGGTCGTTTTCTTTTGTTTCAGACTGGTTGGAGATCAGAATACACGTGATAAGTGAATTTCGAGGAAGTAACAGCCGTCGAGTTGAAATATATAGGTTAGTACGTAAGGGTAAAGCGATTGTACATAATTTTACGATATTACATGAACAGAAATTATATTATGAAGAGATATTAAACCGTGATGTACTAGTCGGCCGGTGTGCGTAATTCGAGAGAATCACCCTGTATAATATTGTTTTTTGTACAGTATGATGTGTAAAAGCTGCCGGCTGGCGCTTTGTATGTAAGATTTGTAAATTTTAAGTACAAAGTTCAGACCGTTTGTAATGTATTGTAAATAGGATTAGGTCGTTCGTAAGAAACTTTTTATTACAAGTACTGTACATAGTGAATTATTATTATTATTATTAATGATCGATTTAATGAATTAAAAGTGCGAGAAACATAATGTGCAATCTTGGTTCATATGACGAAGTCAAATCTGGTCCTGTGTATAATAATATTATTGTATTAATTTACTGTTGATGCTTGCAAATGTACAACAATAGTTACTAAAAGAGAAAGAGCGGAATTTGGTAATTTTTGTTACGGGCTGGATCAGATATTGTTTAGACTGCGTTTCTTTGTACATATTTCTACTAAATAATCCTGTACTTGCAAGAATAAATAAAAGAAACAAATTCAACCGACCAACTTTATTGTAACGTTTAATAATGAGAACACCTTTTAATCTAATTTTTGTCGTAGTGTCCTGTATTTTAGGCGATTTTTATTTTTAATCGCAATCTTGTTTCCTATTCTTGTTTAATTGTAATTTATTTTGTAAAGTACAAAGTTATTTTATATAGTGTTTACTATTGTAATTAGTTATTTTTAAATGTTATCTATTTATTTTAGCGCAAAATCGTTTAAAATATTCGACACTAATATTTCGTATGCCATGTAAAACGATGTGCAGTGCTTTTTCATTAGATTTATCACCAATAAAAAATAAGATAGACAATTATCAAGAAGTTCTGCACAGCGTTCCGCCTATTTTTTTGAATTATTACAATCGATTATTTCGATTTTATTGTGAGAATTGTATTTTAAAGATAATAGAATAATTATAAATGAAATTTCAGACATTGTAAATAAAGAAAAAACTCGATGTATGTAATGCTCTTTGTGTGATACATAAAAATATTTAAATCCAGGATATCACGTGTATTATTCCATATTTTATCCTAACCTAATCTTTAATTTACCAAAATAACAATAGTGACCAATAACAATGGTCCGATGATAGACCTTGCGGAACACCTGTGTAAGTATTAAATTTCCATAATAAATAATATAGGAGGGACAGAGCGCGGTGTGTTAGACACATAAATTGACGTCAAATTGTCAATAAACAGGACAAATATACATTGGAACGAACAACACGACTTGTATGTTAAATTGAAATCCAAAGTAGGAGGGCCAAAACAGATGGAGCAGGTGTTTTTCTGTCTTTAAGAACGTTAAATACATTATAATAACCACGCGAGTGTTTTCTATCTGCCATTATTCACTTTGTGTGTGAATTGTGCTGTCAATAATCATAGAAAAATTGTTTATAAAGTACAAATAACAGTAATAGATGTTATGTGATTTGTAAAGTACAATTCCGTTATCTTAATGCGATCAGAATCAATTAAAAATACCTTTATAATGTCTCAAAACACACCTTTTATAACTTACGCTTGTATTCGTTCGTACACCGCGTTGTATTTTTTATCCCGGCACCTGCTTCGTTTAGAAAACAAAGAAAGATAATAACCGGCTAATTAATAAATGTAGAGCTAATTTGGTGTAATAAATAATAGTCTTTCTGGCGCGCTCTTTCACCGGCATTATGTGCAATGAATATGTATTAGATTAAAATTTGATTAGGTAAATTATGTACTGTAAAATTCTATATCTTATTGTTTTGGATATCTGATATTATTTATGATGCTGTCAAGTAAATTAGTGCTAACATAATGTCCTGGAAAGAGGGAATTTTAATACGACCTAGTTTTTAATAAATATAATGATCTATTTAGTTGAATTCACAATATTTTTTATTTCATTCGAATAAATTTTTATGTTATTCAAGAGATATATTTTCTCCGTATAAAAGCAAATGTGCAGTAGTGATTTAAAACCAGATCGTCGTTAAATTTTAAATGAATTTAAAATAAATAATATTTAATAATAATAGTATATTTACCTATTGTTACTACAACGGCAAAGAGTCACAGACAACAAAGGGTTGTAACTCTGGATTAGTGGCTGTTATAGTAATTACAATTACAATTAATTATTAGTTTCTTTTCCAAAAGTGAAAAAGTTGCAAAATTGCTATGTTCAAGTTTAAACTGAATATTCAAAATAGTTTATATTGTGAAGGTTTCCATTTTGTTAAAGTCTGTTGTTTTGTCATTGAATGAAACTATGTATTTTCAAGTATTATTTTTCATAATATTATCAAATTGTAAAACGACTGATTATTCACGTCAGGAGTGCTTACCAAGTTCAGTTCATATGTATCTATCTATTTAGACGCAAACTTTTAGCGCAAACTTTTTATTTACCCCAAACTTGTTATGACGTCGTTCTACAAAAGAATTGTGTATTATTTGTATATTAAGTGATGTTTAACAACTTTAATATGCGGACAAATAGTTACTACATCTTATGCCATAGGGTCTCAGGCCTTATGTAAACAGACTAATATTTGACATGTTATTTCAAATGTAAAATGTCAGTTTCAGAGAAATGATTTTTGATGAACAAAAACATGCGTAAAACATGTTTGCGACCACGATGCTCTCAGGCCTGTCGGCCGTCGGACATTTTATTGCCCTTGATATATATTATATATTAATAATATTATAATTAATTAATAGTCTCTTGATTTCTGGAAAATGTATGTCGGTATGTATGTGTGTGCGTGTATATGTCTGTGAACACAATAGCGCTCAAACGGTACTCCGGATCGGGATGAAATTTGGTACATGAATTTTAAATTGCCAGGGGACGTACTGAATTGTTTTTTGCCATAATCTGACAACCAGAAGTGGACATTTGCCACTTCTGGTTGTCAGACTTGCGTTTTCTTAGAGATTCATACGATTTTGACCAAATTGAAACCAGTTCATCCTCTAGTGACTTTCAATATGTATACTAATTTATAGATTATTGGGATTAGCAGTTTAGGTGCTATAAGCGTTTATAGAAGCAGTTTGCCAGAATCCACAGTCTTCGTCGCTGTGTTGCGAAATGACATAATATTTTGATAAACGTCAGCGCCACTGATATGACATCACATTGTAATATTCTATGACAAGTGCTACGTTGGGGTCCAGAGTGGTTGTGGCTTCAGGACATTAAATAATTGTAAAAGTGTATAGACACTTGTGTCAACAATTTAGTCGGAAAATCATACTTCATACGACATGTAACAAGCCTTTGCCATGCACGCATAACATGGTCGCCAAGACAGCACATGCATTGCTCCGTAAAATTTGATGAATAACATACGAAACCCAAGCATTTCTTAATGCCGATTATATGCCACACAGTAAAAACAGGATCTGTATAGCGTCAAGGCAAACAAAAGGATAGAAGAATTCTCTGGGACAGTTTCAATCTGTTCAATACATATTTACCTATGTGATTGTTAGTAGTGATTATGTAAAGGATAATGAAGGAAAATGAAAACCAAACCTCTTTGTTCCTTTGGCAAGTTTTTTTTTTATTGGGTACCGGAAGTCTTTCGCTCCGATATCCAAAACCGCATGCGCTGACCATTTAGGCCGATAAAATTGATCAAAACCGGTACCTATTAAATTAAAAAAAAAAAAACTCGCCAAAGGAACAAAGAGGTTCTTGTCATTTATGCTTCATTTAATTCAAAGCCGTTGAAAATCGTGGACTCACTAAATAAAGTGATACGATAAAGTACGAAATATTTGAAGCCGTTACTGTGTTTACAGGAAATCCAGCAGAGGAATATTGCTGCTAATTGAAATAGTGTTAATGGTTTAGCAGCAGAATCTTTATAGTAGTGTTTATGACTGAAAACTGTTTGAGACTGCACATAACTCGTACCAGGTGTACCTCGTATCTATGTGTAATATAGGATAAGTACCAGACGTTGATTAATTATATAGGTAAGTCTAATGTAAACTAAATCATTCACAAATTATTTCCATCGTCAGATGTACTGACCACTTTAACACCGTTAGTAATCTAAATATTTAATCTTTTATAAAAATTATACTTCAGCAAAAATTGTATATACTTTTATCTCATTTTGGAAAACAGTTTTTCCTGATTCGGTGCTAAATATTTCAAGCTATTGTTAATCAAAATGCATACCAATATATTGGATTTTTGTTGCCACGTTTTCAGCATCGTCGCATCCAATTTTTCCACGTTGACACGCCACGTGTAGAGCCGAATCGGCAATCTCAATACAAAATCCTTGAAAAGTAAACTTCGGGGAGTAAATTGCTCGCTGATGCGGACAGAAGTGCCCGACTTAGTTGGCATTAAGTTTACTACATTGACCAAAACTGGACGGTCCGAGATCACACCTCGCTGGGCTGCTCGATGGCCAGGATTTGCGCGAAGATTGATTTTCGGATTTTCGGCTTTATATCGCGCGCCAGTCACATCCGCCCTCAAATCGCTGATTTATGTGGATTAATTTCGATGACATTATACGGAGAATTGATTTTTTTTTACTTCCAGACTAGGCCCCTAGAAAATGTCTGTGGGTATTACATAAAAACCAAGTACTTGCTCTAACAATTCGCATTTCATGTCACCTGATAAAAAGATATTATTACCGTTGTGATTCAAATTAATTTCTACAATGACTGGTGGTTTCTATAATAAAAACAAATGAAAGTGGGAAAGGTAAATATAAAGGCGGTCGGTTGTTTTATTAATTTGGTCGAGCGGTAGGTGGTTTCATGGGAAGGAATGAAGGATCATGCTCCTTCATATCTTGATGAATCTCCATTTCATCATTTCAACACGTTATGACAAAATAGCGCCGTCTCGACTCAGCCTTTCCGACAGTATAGAGACGCCCACTTACCAATTACATTGCAACATTAATTGGCCTAACATCTTGTTATAAATCTTAATTAGCTTTACTAATACAATTAAGTAGGTATTATTATGCTAAGTATTCGTTTTTATGTGACTCATTTGATCTGTGTAACCGACGTGACGTTTTTGTGGTCTAAGTAACCATACTGATGCTAGAGAATAGGACTTACTTATTACACCAGTCAAACAAAATCATAAATATTATAATGAAAAATAGAAACTATAGTGTGCAAGTTGGAGTACAATCTCACTTTAAGATTAAGCTGGGAGTTTATTGGACATTGTGTAATCATCTTAATAACATAATCTTTAATTAACATATTTATTACTTATTAACTCAACTCTCAAGACGGTTGCAGGAAAGTAGCCAGCGTGAGGCATCCGTCCGTCACTTCTGGGTCCACTAAAATTCCTCAAAGTCATCCTTAAATGATCTCTGCTACTCCTAGCGCCCGAAATCTCATTAATGTTGGAAGACCGTGACGTAAAGCTTATCTATCGTATTATATTATCACGGTTATTTAAACAGGAAACATAGTTCTCCCCTACTGTCATAGCTCTACACAGATCTAAGAGAATATATTTATGTATATATTGCATTTAATAAAAATATACATCTCATGGGTAAGTACAAAAAGGCAAATTATGGTTAAATATGCAAATGGCATCTCATGAGTAACACTTAATTATCTATAAATATAGACAATAGCCTTGTTACGGACATCGATATTATTATACACAAGCTACAAAGTTCAATAAATAATTTATCGACCGTTGATTACAGATTATATTTCTGGTTGAAACGAGAACTACAAATTACGTTAAGGATATTTTGGGTTGGCCAATCGAGCATTCGACGAATGTATAATTTATATGATTGTAAAGATTGGGCGATTATACAGATTTTTTTGGTCACCAATGTGCTAGAATGATTTAGGTTCATGCACTCTATTATTAACCTATCGGCTTGGACCGATTAAGTCGTAGCGGTCTAATGAAGCGTAAATGGTCAGGTAACGACGTTCACTTCTTCAAAATTTTAAATGCTAGGTCACCGAATGGTATATTAAGAAATTGCCGACTAGGTATAGATTTCAATCGGTTTTATTTATTGGGGGAAGTATGTTCTTAACTAAATACACTCATAGAAGGTACTGATATTTCAATGTATCAACAAGGTAGTCGGAAAGTTGGGTGGTGGCCACCCTAGATTTTGTTCTATTGATTCTACTGACTGTCATGACAGCAATTATGGGAAATCACGAAAAATCCTTTCAATTCTTTTAGAAAATGAACGCATTGTGTATAACTGTTGATACTCAATAAAGCAACTCGTCCAAGACAATAATTACTGCAGAAATCAACATCAACAACAACCTCAAAAAAACTAAAAAGGACTGTTTGTACGAATCAAACGAATTCGAATCGCATCAATTCGACGCACACGGCGTTAATATGTGTAATTTCCTCAGAGGCACTTCGGAACTAACAACCCAAAGGATAATCTATCCAAAGTTCGGACGTGCTGCGACTCAAGGTGGATCGTAGCGGGTTCGGTGCCTAAATTCGAGGTTATGTCCGAAAAACGGGCCACCGCTAATGCGTATAGGTGTACCGGCGCGCCGATATCAGCGGGCAGGTGAATTGGAACAGCTGCCCGCACGCGTCCTTACACCTGAGCCCAATTAGTGTACGCAATCACCTGTCCATTCTTATATGACATCGCCGGACCCTCAACGACCGTTCGCGGGCTAAGCCACCCCGGCCACGGCGCGATTCTTCGAGACAATTACACAATCACACTGAGTCGCGTGGCCTTCCTTATACTTACGAAAATTAAGAACACGCGCCTGCCAAAGGCGAGGTAGGTACTTCTTTCAGGTGTTTTAACTGGATTTGATTTGTTTGGAAGGAAGTTTTCTTTGAAAAAGAAAATGTTTGTTATTGTGTAAATTCTAAATACGTTTTCTTCTGTGGTGATAATGAAGCTACGTTGGATCCTGCGTACAGTTCCTTCCGTATAGTTCTATCCACGGTTAGTTATTCTCACGATTTAAGAATTTAGTATGTTTATGTTAAGTATATTTTTCTCTGACCAAGAAAAACTTATTCTTCTATAAAAAAAAGTAGACGTTCGTCTTACAACAACAAAAATATTTCGTTGGACGAAAAATATATATGCTTCAACGAAAAAAACAGTTTCTTAATCCAAGATTCTTACTCTGAGAGATACATAGAAAGTTCTGCATATATTTTACAGATGGCGCTAACAGTTGCTCGCGTCTTTTGCCACATATTACCGCTATATAAGCTTGATGATATTGAGCGTTCTTACATTGTTTTATTAAGTGTTTTATTTCATGGGTGACTTACAAGGATTATGAGGAAACCCAAGATTGTAGTACTACACAGAGAGAACTCTAGTATCAACAGGATATTTTTTCTATCCAAATAATATTTTATTGTAATAAGAATTTCAATATATGTAGTTATTTCAACGGCTATTCTTTTCGGTTATTCTACCGGTTTAAGAGTCAACACTGTTTATGTTGAGTATATTTTGCTCTGATGGAGAAAATGTTATTCTTCTACATATAAAAAGAGTAAGACGTTTGACAACGCTTTTGACTCATTTCGCGGCAAAGAGAAGTCATCAACAATGAATTTAAAGCAATCTTTGATGCACCCCATATAATTTCTTATTAGTTAAATAGTTCATGTATTTAGAACCAGCAGTTTCTGAAGGGCCATAATTTCCAAAGCAAACGGAATTAAACAAGTGGAATTGCTCTATTTGAAAGTGTATTATCATTATATGATATACTTTCTTATATGATTACAGACATATATGCTGCTGCACGGGAAGGAACAAATCGAGAAAATCTCAAACAAAGATCACTGAAATGTGGAAGCTTTGTCAGAAAACGTTACTGACAATAAGTTCTAGATTTCAGGGAGAAAACCGCGTCAACGACGATAAAGCAGTCAACGTATCGCACTCAATCTCTTCGTAGCTGTCTTACTGTTACGTCCTGAAGATGCAACAGAGTGCGAAACGTTTCGGATTCGGACCGCGGAAGTCTCCAATCTAAATCTACTGACAATGTTATCAAATTGCATCTTTAACCTATCTTCTTGAAAAGTTATCATTTTAAAACATGCTTTCATCCTGAGACACTGCTATCTTACCACTTTGAAAACATGGAAAATTAGCTTGTTACAGAACTTCATATTTAGCTGACAATACATTCAAACTATACCTTTCAGGTATAATGTACATTTGAAAATAATAAACAAGACAAACCACTAAATCCTATCACACAACTACCTCACCACCAAATCCGAAATAGGATAACATATCGAACATATAGAAGGGACCACTGATGGTCTCGTCAATTCACCGAATCACTCAAGGTATTAAAGTATTAAGTTGTGGTATGCGGTTTATGCTAATCTATATGCGCGTACCGGCGAACCAGGGACTTTATCCTTCTCTGCTGGTCGTGTCCTGTCCACGTTCCGTCCTGTCCATCCGTGGCAATAGCCGAAAAGGCCGGAGGCCATTCGGAACACCACCGACCGACAGCGCATTCTATCCGTAATGGCTAATAAGTTTATAACAACGGCCGATTGACGGACGCGTATTGTGTGAAGCCATCAGGCCGGTCACATTTCGTGACAGCCGTGAAATTACAATGTTCAGTTCGGAATCGATTGAACAACGTTACATGGTGTATTATACGCGGTACGGGCCTTCTATACGTGTTTGTTTATACAGGGGACGGCAAAAAGTTGGACACAAATCGAAAATCGTTTGTATCACAAAATTTTGACACGTCTACACAAAACTATTTGAGAATATTTTGATCGTCATAGTTTTTGATAGATGGTATTAATACATTAATTAATAAAGGCAAAACTATACAGGGTGTAACAGGTATGATTGCACACATTTTGAGAGATGATAGGTTCTGGCTCGTTGATAACAAAGTTCTTATATCAAATGATTCAATCCTTCTTAAAAACTGAAACATCGAAGGTCAAAGTTAAGGACAATATTATATCGTTTGAAAATATTATGTTATTAAATTTAAGTTAATTAACGTTCATATAAATACGATAGCTTTAAATTTAATAAATTTTACCAAAGAAATAATTTATTTGCGTTAACCAAATCTTTGTCTGCCACTATTTAACATTCGACTTTGATTTGAAGCAAATTCGTATATAGAATAGAAATAGATAGACAAAATGTGAAACAAATAGATAAATAAAATTGAAAATACATAGTGCCAAATAACTTCTCCTTTCCTAATTCATGCAGACCATTATAGACTTACTAGCATAACTAGTGGACAACAACCGTTGCCTTTGTCCATTTTCCTTCATCGTCAAGCATATTAGGTTCGGCACTTAACTCTAATTTACAAACCATATTTTCTGCATACATGATACAACATTTTAAACAGTAACAGTACGAATACTCTTCAAAGTGTCATGCAAAGTTCAAATTGTGATCAAAAATTGTTATAAATAAGCTAAATCCTCAATTATTCAACCTATGCAAGCCCAAAACTGGAAACATAACATTAAAACTGAACCAATAACTTGTGGGTTCAGCAAGGTTGTTACTGTTCTCTGTTCTCTGAAAGCTCTGTTGCTTTCGTCCAAGAAAGATTTCTTAGTAGACTGATAATAAGCTTGTGTCCAACTTTTTTTTCCGGACCCTGTATGTCTGCGAGGCTTTGGAGTCCGAAGCTGAGACTCGTGGAGCCGCTAATCAAACCATCAGGCGATCTCCACGGGTGACCCGTTCTCGACAACGCCAACTAGGGACCTAAGTAAATTAATACAATGATAGTGCACTAAAGAGCGAGACGCGTTCCTATTATGACGCGTACAGACCCCCATAACGCCACTCTCGACTTTGGAGAGTCTCTCTAACTGGACCGCGAAGACCTCAGCATACGCCCCAGCATCGTCATCATCAACGCCATCCCGAATTCGATCTGCCTTTTAGCGGGCACACAATAGGCGCGGTGATTCTCAAGAATTATACCAGGCTCTAGATTAAACAATTAAAATAAACTAAATAAAACGCCCCATCATTTGTCACGATCAGATCTCTTACAGGGTGAAAATCAGAATACCAACCATCATCTATTTATATATCTAACATATCTCAGACCATCCTATGTTGTAGCATGTCAAGAACTCACAGATTTCTGGCGAAAGAAGAAGATTTAAGTTGTAAATTGATTTTTCTTACTTTTGAAGGAATTACTTCCAATTAATAATAATAAAATTCAATTTTCACTGCAAAGAGGTTCAGCAGTGGTTAATGTTCTTCACCATGATTCGCTCTGGATTATGTATGTGCATTCGGTTAGCGTTTTCAGTCGTTTTGTCAGCGTAGCCAGCGGTGTTGCGGTCGCTGTGCTGGTTGCCGAGAAATGTGAGAAATCGTGAAACTTTTAAACGGCGACACTTCGGCACGAAGTGTAAGTGGATTGTATGCGTTCGTCGGTGAAATGATTAAAAGCTCGGCGTCGTAGCATTTAGCGAATAAAATATTTCAGTCGGCACGATTTATCGCGACCACATGCAAATAATCACGTAAACGATGCGAAATCGCATTCAAATTTATTCCAGACGCCATAAATATTAATGCGCGCTTTTTGCCGGATTCTCTTGTTTTGTTATTTGAAGTAATGGATTACTGGACATTAAGAATTCGAGCATTAGAAGCAATAAATTTGAAAATAACCCAAAAATTTAAAAATGTGTCCAAACAATTCCTCGCGACCTTAGATTCAATATTCTTCCTTAAATAATAGCCCAGATACACCAAGTCAACGTAACAAATGCCCAACGTCCACGAGGACTATCAAAGCGAACTAAAGGGGTGGATCAAGGCAGAGCGAAGTGGCTACGATGACCGGGCCGCTTAATTTCGGCTTTATCTAGTGGAAAAAATTGGCCGGCTCGAAGGACCAAGCGATCTGGCAATATACAACGCGCTGATCTCACGACTACTCACGTAGTGTGGAAAAGGAACCAACGGGGTGTTACCTAAAGGCCCCCGGGAGATATATCGAGGGGCGTACTAGATACGAAATGAGATTTTGATTTATACCGGCCTGGTTAATATTACGTAAAAGAGAGTCGAGAGGAGATACATTATTTTTTTATAGCTCAATGCGACGCAGGCGGCGGAATGGAACGGCGAAGACGAAGAGCCGATATAATTTCCAATTTCGTTTCGAGTGCACGCGCTCGCTGTATAACCTCCGTTGCGGTTTTACTGTCGAATTAAGGATTCTTCTTCGGGGAGCCGCTATTGGGATTATAAAACCTGGAAGTTTTCCGCAGGAAGTCGAGGTTAGCTTTTCCGCAAGGTGGGCTTCCTCAATATTAAACCTATCTAAATTCATAAGCACACATACGTCCCGGTGTTTACTCTGGCCCGGTTATTTGCATCTTTTATGGCCTCTATTGGAATATATTTTAGAAATTTTAATATCGATAATAAAGCTTGTATTGATCTTAGGGATAATTTGTTTTTCTTTGTGAGGGAGGGGATATTTAAAAGGGGGTAAAGAAAGAAGAAGCCAGTTTTAACGTTCTGTTTACTGGATTCACAAGGACCTTAGTACGTTGTGACACAGTGTATGAAAAAGCGTGAGATTTACTTTTCAGAATACCCAAATCAACCTAAAAAAATTGACAATTCTTGATCTCAGTAGCTTTTGTAAACTGCTGTTGTGACGATTCTTTCAACATATTGTAAAGATGATGGTATGATGTGGTATGCATGGGTCGCAGGCCAAAGGCCTTTCGAGATACTTCGACGAAAGTTCTTTTGTATACATCCCTTATTATTCCTTATCAAGTATATATTCAAGATTTTTGGGCCAGTTCTTCTGGATTAATTCTGGCGTCTCCACTGCTGCGAGTGAATGTGTGCTTCAGAATCTACAGACTGCATTATTTACACCAATTTTTGTGAGATTATATCCCAGTGGACAGTGTCCCGTGAGGAGTCCCATGAAGATCTGAGATCAGGCTTTTGTAGCTGGAGAAAATCTTTGGCTTTAGAGGCTGAGAAGGTAATGCTTGCCTTTGCTTGTCTCATACCGGTGTATGTTTCCCAATAAGCTTTCTTTGCTATATCATTTTTGTACCATCCTCTTACTGTGACCTTTGGTAATTCCACAGCTGGGTTCTGGTTAAAAGGGAGCCTTGGAGCCTTCGCGAGTCCACTATTTGATAGTTCCTACTGATGATGTTTTTGTTGCTTGTTGGCATTATCTTCTTCATGTCAAACTTTTGAAAGAGAAAGGAAACAGGATCCACCCATAGGCAATACCGTCACTTTTCTGAGAAGGGATTTCTTCACATGTTGTTGCTCTTCAGTCAGATATCCTGATATTGGAAAACTAAGTCTGAAAGCAGTAATCTATGAAAGATTCTGCGTTCAGCAGAAGATATGCTGAATGCTTGGTGTGTACATCGGTTCTGTATAGAGCGGGCGTACAACAAGTACAAATCGGCGAGATCGATCTGGCGGAGAACAATAACCATCAACGTTAAATTATCCATAAAATTATAAGCGTATATATTAAACGTCGGACGACAGGTCGGCTGGGGCTCGCGCGCATCGAGCCCATCCAGCCGGCGAACAAAGTCCCTCGGAACGGCGTTTAATATTTGTATATCGGGATCACGAACCCTGTGATCACGACCAAATACTCTACGATCTCTCCGCGCGCATATAACCTGCCACGGGACCGTACGTCTCTGGGTCCATGCCTCCTCCTTGGCCCAGGTGTACGGGCCGTGGGGTCAGCTCTGGTAATATATTTATTGGTCGAGTATTTTAATTGGGGGGTTCGGCGCTAGATGTCAGGCCAGTAATTAAAAGCGTCCCTGGGAAGCTACGTTTGACACCTCGCTACATTGTTAAACAGAACGCCTGTTCTGGTTGGTTATCTACCATCACGGTTCACTTGATTCGTGAGCCCAGAGGACTACAGTTCTTCTCCTCCTCTTATTTTGCCTCTTCTTCTTTTGCTTAGTGGTCGAGGTAACGAGATCGACCGGCTCATTTGTTTATCTGCGACTTGTGGTAGAACTTATTATGGCTGAATAATGAACACGCAGCCTTTTGTTACTTGGCTCCCGTGCACTTGGACCAATATAATGGCTTGTTTCTCCATCTCGCCGAGAGATCCTGGTGGTGCTCTTGGTCCGACTGGTCGGCCGCCGTTGTTTATTATTCGATTATTTGTTCACTTGCCAATAATAAGTGTAAGAGGCCCATGGGAACTGGTCGTCGGGCGGGAACAACGGACCACTTAACTCTTCCATTCAATAGCGATAGGTGTCTCTCACAGTCACCTCTTTGAATCGACACCGTACTTATCTCGAACGATCACCAAACCACACGTGCGGTCAATTCATTTTAAATACATCCAAGACCAATACAATCTAGAAGTATTGACGACAACAATGAATCTGAAATATATGCACAAAAAATTGTCTAAGTACTAACTTGACTCCTTTTAGGTAAAACGGTTTGCTTTCGATTTTAGTAGTTTTTTTGTAATGTTATAAAACACAAGATCATTTTATGGTTTGCTAAAACTAGGAACTTGACTGTGATGGGTTATCCACTGATATCAAACCACACGTGCGGTCAATTTATTTTAAATACATCCAAGACCAATACAATCTAGAAGTATTGACGACAACAATGAATCTGAAATATATGCACAAAAAAATTGTCTAAGTACTAACTTGACTCCTCTTAGGTAAAACGGTTTGCTTTCGATTTTAGTAGTTTTTTTTTGTAATATTATAAAGCACAAGATCATTTTATGGTTTGCTAAAACTAGGAACTTGACTGTGATGGGTTATCCACTGATATTCTATAATTATTCTGGTCCTAAAGCAAAAGCAAACTTCACTCACTGTCTTCTTCTTTTTACATATGAAGGCGAGATTCATACTTAGCAGCGCATCCTTCCATCCCATTTTCTCTTCCATTGGGCATGTAAGGTGAATCATATTGTACATATATCTGCAAACAATGTGGATCTAACTTAGTTTAAAATGACGTGGTACTAGTGCACTGTTGTCAACTGCGACCCGGCCGGATGAAATGAAAATATAATAAAAAAAAAGACCTCTCCTACCTAGATTCGAACCTGAACCCTAAGTTTGTTGCCATGTTAACTGGTACTGAAGTAATCGTGATGTTATACAAATATTACTTAAGAAAATAGGAAGAAAATGTTATTGGAAATGTCGATTGCTTTAGAGAAATTGATTAAAAATGTTTTGACGAAAATCTCTTTCAATATGTATATATTGAATATATCTACTGCAAACATTCGGATATTTACATGAATCAATAAAGAAACTGTTTTTTCACAACAATTTAATAAAAATAATAGAAAATTTTAACCAGTTAAGGGAAATAAAGGTGTCAGTTGCATGTGCACTACTTGGACTGAATAAAAGAATAACTATAAATTTAAAACGGTCTGATATACAGTACTGCCATAATTATAACTTTAATCCCATAAAGGCCCCATAATCAATTATATTCTGGCTAACTACGCCATAATCTCCCACATAAATTAGAATATATTCATAGCCGTCATCACGCAATACGGATAGGTACACGATAAAAACATTAAAACCGAAGTAAAACATAAAAAACTAAATAGAATACTTAACATCCACCGAGATCTAAACAAAGGGATATTCGCAAAAGCATATCCTCTGCGTGTGCTGCAATCATAATTGTAGAGTGTTTTATTCATGGGATTTTTATGCGAAATTTCTAAATTACGATCTAAGCCACGCCATAGGTACGAATTATTTTCTTAAGGCTCCCCGTCGGTAATGAAAACATTCCTGTTAAGCAAGCATGAATCTCGCTTTAAATAAAATTACAATTAAGTTAAAGAGTGGAGTGCAGAACAGCGCTACTGTTGGTGGACTCTGCGATTGTTCTTTAATTTATTAATGACAGTGTTATCTGAGAACAAATTCTCTGCGGATTAACATTCGTATTGTCCCGAGCGACCAGTGATACCAACTTATCCTCCCCCGCTGGACGGAATAGACTGAAACTTTGCGAATTGTCTTTGCGTGAATAATTAGTTGGGAGATAAAGTTTAGCAGAGATATAACGAAAGGACCTTCCTATGTTTTATGAAACGTTATAGTATTAGTTAATTCTTTTAATGTTTGAGTGTTAAGTATTAAGTTGGAATTTTATATGAATTAACTCTGAATATTTTATGTTTTGGGTTACTATCGAACAAAAATTTTGGACAAAATAATCCAAGACTGATTCTAAAACTAAAACTTGAATAAATTTGATATCGTTCTGTGATGATGCATATAAAATAGACCATCTGAAACTCTACGAACCTCTTTGCATGCAAGACCACCATTGCAACATAAATTTATACTGAACTGCATTGTCGGCCTTAATATACAATGCATTTATCCTACTAATTAAAACGCTCATTATAATTAAAAAAATATTCGTGTCAGAATATAAGATATATGTCCGAACAAATGCAATTTCCTCTAAAACGCAAAAACTAACTAGTAAATTTCAACACGGAGGCCAAAGTAGTTGCATCTGTTTGTGTCCATTGTGTTGTGTAAATTTATTACGTGTTAATTACCGGCGGCAATTTATTTTGTTGTGCGAATGCAAATGCCGGATTACTACAGATTCCTGTATGTGCGCGAAAATATTGCAAAAGGAGGCGTCCATTCATTACAACTGGCGGTCGCAATTGCAAAATCGCATGAATCAAAATATTGACCAAGAGCGTCGACGGCTACTGGGTAATGTTCCGTTTAAAAATCGGACGTAAAAGTGGGTTCTTCCGGCGACGCGCGCTTTTCCGACGATGCGCCATCCTTTCGCAAGCGAACGAGGCTTTTCTTACCACGAGATCGTATCTCCAGTTTAAAAACAACAACTTTTAAGAATGAATTAAAACATAAAAATAAACGCTGACACGGTACGATGATCTTCACGCCTCGTCGCGCTTAAAATTATAGAATAAAATTAAACATGTTTCATTGTAGAAAATATCGATTTTATTTAGTATTTTCTGGCTGTTATATCCTGTCCATGAAAAAGCCCTGAAAGATTACGATACTTTTTTGAGATCAAAGTTGGTCAAATTTTTAAATGGGGATTTATATTTAGGCGTCAAACCTCCATAGTCATCTACCTCTATGTTTAGTTAATGAAACGTAACTAAACATTGTTGCGAAGAGAAATTTTGACAGAAATATATACTAACAGAACCTGTTTTTATTAAATTCTATATTTCAGTAGTCGTAATCGTAATAAAATCAAACTGTAGTCTACTAACGTAATCATACCTTATTTATAACATATAAATTAACAAAACTTATATTCTGTCGGAGAAATATACAAAATATCAAACTCTAGTAAGTACAGGTACCATAAACGGTAAATAATATTATATTGTAACATTGAAGCCTTAAACCTTCTAACTTAAGTCTACTAACATAATCATACCTTATTTATAACATATAAACTAACAAAACTTATATTCTGTCGGAGAAATATACAAAATATCAAACTCTATACTCAAGCGTATAGATCAAAGCCATTAAAAAAGTAAATAAACAATAAAATTGTTTTAATTCGTCGTTGCACTGCTTGCTGTGCTATTTATCAAACTGTCCAGTATAATTTAGCAGTATAACCCTTCAAGCAATATTCCTAATGTTCGTGGATTATCACTTGGTCCATAACATATAAACCAAATTTCAGCCCAATTCGTTGTAGTGTTTGGGCGATATCTTCTGCACGGATCTACAAACCTACGCACAGATATTGCCAAAAATTATTGCAATAGATTCAGGGAACCCTAAAAGATATATTTCTGCTCAAATCACGACTTTTGTTGTTGATTAGAATGCTTTCCTTCTATTCTGGTCGACAATTGACACGGTACGATGATCTTCACGCCGCATCCCGCTTAAAATTATAGAATAAAATTAAACATGTTTCATTGTAGAAAATATCGATTTTATTTAGTATTTTCTGGCTGTTATATCCTGTCCATGAAAAAGCCCTGAAAGATTACGATACTTTTTTGAGATCAAAGTTGGTCAAATTTTTAAATGGGGATTTATATTTAGACGTCAAACCTCCATAGTCATCTACCCCTATGGTAATAATACCAGACAAGTTAATTCGTCGGAAATCTTCGAATATTTGCGTGGAGTCTCCCATCTTCGAGCTTAATTATATATTGCGCTGTTTAATCGGCAATTTAAAAGGCATAAAAATTTTAATGCTTTAATTAAAAAGCATTTTACTGGTCGCTTTTTCTCCGCTCCCGGAAAAGCGGAAATTAAAGGCCTGAAATATATTTCAAGTAGAGACTTCCTTTCGCAATAAAAGAAGTCTCGAAGTGTATACGAACGTAGTACATACAGAACGGCGGAATTAAAACGAGATTATAAATTTACATGAAATTAACGTTTTGTTTTTAATCGTTGTTTATAATAACTAATAAGTTTGATCATTCGTCTTATTGTGCATAAATCGTCATCTAATTTGCACATAAAATGCAGGAAATTGAAGAAATGTTATCTATTATTATTTATGTCATAACTCTATTCCAATGAAATATTAATGAGTATATTAAGAAATATGCATTAAGCGAAGATTTGAGCGTATTGCAAGTTGATCAATGTGTAGTCAAATAATTTCCGTCCTATCAATTAGTCCCCTGAGTAAATAAAGACATATATGTTACATGCGTCGTCTTAGGGATTTATCCGATGTTGACGCAACTGATACCAGCTTAAAATGTGCATCTCGTCTCCCTGATTTTCACCGTCTTCAGAAATCAAAGACATCAATATCGTATAGAGCTACTATTTTCTATAAAGCACTTCTTAAGTTTTTTCAGGATTTGACCATGAAACAGTAACTTAAGCCTTGTTTACACGGGTCATGTGGCGGCGCAAGTAACTTGCCTTCGCACTTGCATGGTTTTGTTCTACTTGACTTGACTCAACTACAGTTTGAAGACACCCGTTTACATGAGGTTCAAGTAGAGAAATACCGAGTGAGTCAAGTAAAGTCTCTAATCATGGGTGCTAAACGCACTGTGGCACAAAATTGTTTAATTAATTTAACAAATCGTCTCTATTTTTTGTTTTGACTCAGTAATGCAAAAACCTTCCTTTCCCGTCCTTTTTATAACGTCCTTCTCCGCAGATTTCCTGGTATTTTTATTGCAGTAATTGGCGTTACTTTTTCTCCACAAGCATTCCTTTTCGCAGTACAGATCTACAAATTTAAGTGTCTCCTCCTCTGCACTGAGAGAAAAGAATTGTAAAATCAAATAAATGTATTTCTTTGAACATATTTCTTTCAAAGATCTTTAGTAAAAAGATTATTTATTTGAATCAAATGTTTGAAACAAATAAGTATTTTTAAATTTAAAAAAAATAGTTGCATAGGCTGAAAGAAATATTTTATTTGAAGTAAAATGTAATAGTTTTTACTGAAAAAACGATTCTTTTACACCAAATGGGTTTCCTCGACTTTCGTAATGTAGAAATTGTTTGGGTCTAATTGCAGAAATATGTCTGAATGAAATAAATCTGGTTTTATTTGAAATAAAGATCGGTATATAACATAAATATGTATTCTATTTGGAAGAGAAAGATTTGAGTAAAAAGATTATTTGTTTGAATCAAATGAAAATTGATTTCATTAAAAATTATTGCTATGTCTACTGGCGAAGAGATGGCTCATGCGTTGGGCTTTTTTGGCCTTTATATAAGCTCAGCTACAGAATGCGAGCGGAATTCTGATTACTCTTCATTTGGGAATATCTGTAGTCTGTGGTAAAGATTACCGTGGAGTAAAATAATTTAATGAGTCTATCATAATCTTTTATTGTGGTTTTCGATTAAACTATGCTTGGATTATATAATCAAGGTCCCATGATTATAATCCAAACATAATAAAATATTGATTTGATAGCACACTTTACTGAAACTAAAGTACTATTTGATTATATCAAAATTTGTACTTTTTAAATCAACATTCGATTTTATTAATTCAAGTACTAAATTGTAAAATAGTAAAGAAAAGCTTTTTTATTTAAAAAGAACGTCGAGTCCTTGAAACAAAATGCTCATTTCGTTTGAAAATAAAAAAAAACTCCTTGTGTAAAAGCTTGAATATAGAATTCTTCTTGGATGCTTATTTTAGATTATTGTTTCTTTCAACGTTTTATTCTTGTCAAGGATTTTAGTGTTCAACTTCCAAATCATGAACGAAACAAACAACGCTCAAATCTCAAGGAATACAATTGAAAGCTCGACCTGGTCGGCCCGGTTGCTAACCAACAATCATGCAAATAAATTCAAAACAATGTAGTGGCGTTTCGGGACGACAATAGGCAATGACCGGGCCGTAAAGGGCTATTTAACTGCGCGCCGGACGAATTAGTGTTTCAATTCAAAAACAAGACACTGTTATTTGCGTTCACAGACTGGTAACTATGGCAACCAGCAAACCGGGACGCCGTAAATATAAAAAAGACCCGCCGAGCGAAAAAGCCGAAACAATGGCGCAGTGCCAACCTGAAGCCTTCTCGTTCTCGCACAGGGGGCGCTGTGCTCGGTTAAACGGAGAGGGCGCCATCGGTCACGTCGACCTGACGGTGTTAATTTCAACATTATCTAACAATCTTTAGACTTGACTAACCCGCGCGAGAGAAAGAAAAATTATGTAGATATTACCGTGCAGGTAAATAGTGCGTTTACGAAGCATTGTTCGTCGTTTGCGGATGAACTGGTCCGCTGTTAAATGCATATGCATGCGAGCAACATATTAATTTATACACTCATTAGCATACGCGTATCCGTTAGACTTTTTTCGAACATATGTTGGATACAGTGGTTAATTATGACGCAGGATGGAAAAACGAAAAGCGATTCGCGATTTTTTGATGATTTCTATGCCTGTTACCGCTGCTCTTTATATACGGTGAACATTTTATATGCTACCCTCGGGCACCGCAAAGCGACATAAATTTTCGGCACGGTATTAATTATGCCGTAACTTTCGAACGTGGACCGCGATCGATCGACTCGATAGGCCTGAAAAATGTTATAATTTGTGATATATTGTACGCATATATTAAAAGTTTGATTTATTTCCAGCTGAGCCGTGCAGCAATATTGCTTTATAAAATCATGTTTCATGTTCGTTTTATTGTAGTAAGTACAGGGTACCATAAACAGTAAATACTATTATATTGTAACATTGAAGCCTTAAACCTTCTAACTTAAGTCTACTAACATAATCATACCTTATTTATAACATATAAATTAACAAAACTTATATTCTGTCGGAGAAATATACAAAATATCAAACTCTATACTCAAGCGTTATAGATCAAAGCCATTAAAAAAGTAAATAAACAATAAAATTGTTTTAATTCGTCGTTGCACTGCTTGCTGTGCTATTTATCAAACTGTCCAGTATAATTTAGCAGTATAACCCTTCAAGTAATATTCCTAATGTTCGTGGATTATCACTTGGTCCATAACATATAAACCAAATTTCAGCTCAATTCGTTGTAGTGTTTGGGCGATATCTTTTGCACGGATCTACAAACCTACGCACAGATATTGCCAAAAATTATTGCAATAGATTCAGGGAACCCTAAAAGATATATTTCTGCTCAAATCACGACTTTTGTTGTTGATTAGAATCCTTTCCTTCTATTCTGGTCGACAACTGACACGGTACGATGATCTTCACGCCGCATCACGCTTAAAATTATAGAATAAAATTAAACATGTTTCATAGTAGAAAATATCGATTTTATTTAGTATTTTCTGGCTGTTATATCCTGTCCATGAAAAAGCCCTGAAAGATTACGATACTTTTTTGAGATCAAAGTTGGTCAAATTTTTAAATGGGGATTTATATTTAGGCGTCAAACCTCCATAGTCATCTACCTCTATGTTTAGTTAATGAAACGTAACTAAACATTGTTGCGAAGAGAAATTTTGACAGAAATATATACTAACAGAACCTGCTTTTATTAAATTCTATATTTCAGTAGTCGTAATCGTAATAAAATCAAACTGTAGTCTACTAACATAATCATACCTTATTTATAACATATAAATTAACAAAACTTATATTCTGTCGGAGAAATATACAAAATATCAAACTCTATACTCAAGCGTATAGATCAAAGCCATTAAAAAAGTAAATAAACAATAAAATTGTTTTAATTTGTCGTTGCACTGCTTGCTGTGCTATTTATCAAACTGTCCAGTATAATTTAGCAGTATAACCCTTCAAGCAATATTCCTAATGTTCGTGGATTATCACTTGGTCCATAACATATAAACCAAATTTCAGCTCAATTCGTTGTAGTGTTTGGGCGATATCTTTTGCACGGATCTACAAACCTACGCACAGATATTGCCAAAAATTATTGCAATAGATTCAGGGAACCCTAAAAGATATATTTCTGCTCAAATCACGACTTTTGTTGTTGATTAGAATGCTTTCCTTCTATTCTGGTCGACAACTGACACGGTACGATGATCTTCACGCCGAATCGCGCTAAAAATTATAGAATAAAATTAAACATGTTTCATTGTAGAAAATATCGATTTTATTTAGTATTTTCTGGCTGTTATATCCTGTCCATAAAAAAGCCCTGAAAGATTACGATACTTTTTTGAGATCAAAGTTGGTCAAATTTTTATATGGGGATTTATATTTAGGCGTCAAACCTCCATAGTCATCTACCTCTATATTTAGTTAATGAAACGTAACTAAACATTGTTGCGAAGAGAAATTTTGACAGAAATATATACTAACAGAACCTGCTTTTATTAAATTCTATATTTCAGTAGTCGTAATCGTAATAAAATCAAACTGTAGTCTACTAACATAATTATACCTTATTTATAACATATAAATTAACAAAACTTATATTCTGTCGGAGAAATATACAAAATATCAAACTCTATACTCAGGCGTATAGATCAAAGCCATTAAAAAAGTAAATAAACAATAGAATTGTTTCAATTTGTCGTTGCACTGCTTGCTGTGCTATTTATCAAACTGTCCAGTATAATTTAGCAGTATAACCTTTCAGGCAATATTCCTAATGTTCGTGGATTATCACTTGGTCCATAACATATAAACCAAATTTCAGCCCAATTCGTTGTAGTGTTTGGGCGATATCTTTTGCACGGATCTACAAACCTACGCACAGATATTGCCAAAAATTTTTGCAATAGATTCAGGGAACCCTAAAAGATATATTTCTGCTCAAATCACGACCTTTGTTGTTGATTATTATGCTTTCCTTCTATTCTGGTCGACAATTGAAAATTAAAGCCATGATTTATTTCTCTTGCCAAAGTTATTGAGAAATATATCAATTCTATACTAAGGAGCATGCACTTCAAGATGCACCATCTATCAAATGATGTATGATTTGTGCTTTCAACTCATTTTCAGAACGTTTTCCCCAACAGAACGCTCTTCAGAGAAGACCTTTACACTTTAGCCTTTCTTCAGTATATTTCAGAGTATCTACCAAGGTTTTCAATAGTCCCCATTTGTGTGCGATTACGCCACATTACGTGAAGTAAAAACCGTAATTGCAAAACAAACTATCCTCGCCATTTCCCGCCATTGTGCGCGGCGTCACCGCGCTTCTTTCGCGGCCCGACGCGTTTCGCCATGACACGTTTAAAACAAAAGGGATCGCGTGCTAGAAATAAATATGGCGCCGTAAATTAGGTTTGCGTGAGCGCGCGCTTTATGCCTCCTCCGCACCAGTGACGTACGTCACGGGGTTCAGCCCCCCACTGACCCCTCGACTGGACTGTAAACTTTAACTCGAAACCCATAGCGACCGTGTATTAACACTTAAGCAATGGCTATAGTGTCGTAACTATAATGGGCTATTTTGGTAATTTTTGTTTGCAAATCGGGAGATACAATGCTTGCTCTCAAGAATCCCAATAGTTCGGTTTTAACAATTATTAATGTTGGGCAATAATACAACAAGAAAAGAGATTGTAATACGGTTAAGTGTTACTGTTACGGCACTGTAGTTGGCGCTTTACGCTGACCCAACGTCCAACTTGGCATGACGATGTTTTATCGGTCGTTCAAGACTAGATCTACGATTGGTGTGATGTTATGCGGTTTTGTAGGGTTCTAGCTACAGGTTTTTGCAGATAACAAAACCAGGTTAGGTGATAATTGGATTTGGTTAATTGATGTTATCGAAAATGTTGCTGTATGCAAGCGCATCCGCCATAATGGCTTTATGTGTTATATTGTTTAAATTGGTATACATACCTAGATCATGTAAGTAGGCCTAAAATTGTCAGTACAGTAATTGATATTAATGAGAAAATACTTTGCTATGACTAACTGTTACAAATCGTATTGTTTTATAATCTTTATTGGTGTATTAGCAAATATATAAACATTATCATAATGTAAACAGATTTGTCAGTTTTTTATTGCTTCTACTTATTCTTATCTGATGATTTGATTTTTTATTATACGCTTGTACAAAAATAGAAAGGATAAATTATTGTTAACATTATAGTCATTATTGTGTAAGTACCTACACTTAATAATAATAACTGCAGTGTTAATAATAATCGGTAATAAAACAAATACTTCAATTTCATAGAAATAAACCAACCAATAACAACTGAAAGATGTGTATTTTGCAATTATAAAATGAAAATATCACCAATAATAAAATGATACTTTATTTGCTTTTTTCATATAGCATTCTTATTCTCTTAAAAATATATGATTATCTTGCTTTTGCTTGACGTATATCACTGTTAGTACGTGGTAAAGCACAACATCAGTCACAGCAGAAAAAAATTACCACAAAAAGTTTACTTATATAGTAAACTATAAGTATAACGTAATTCTTTTTCAGCCATATAATATTATATCAACTGCAACAATACAACATAAGGACAATGTAAGCGAACTAACTTCTTCCAATATTACATTTATAAATTAAAAATTGTTAACACCTTCACTTAAAATCTTCAATAAAGTTTTTTTTATTGTTTTACCTATTACAATTCACTTATTAAAGCCACAACTGAATGTATTCCTTGCAAATACAAAGGAATAAATAATAGTATATGTTTCATTATATTCTGCAATACTTCCCCCATATGCCATATTTTATAATTCTTCATACACATTCTTAGTATAGCTTTGAAGTTAATAGGAGTTCTAATATTACTGTTCGTCAAATTTAGAAGGAGCAACAGAACGCACAACGGATGTCATGTTGTTCCTAATTTGTTACAGATATAATGATTTTTTATATAACACATAGGAATAAAAGTCCATCGCGACAATGTCAATAGTTCTGCAACAAAGTAATTATGCTATACAAGCATTGCTACTCAATTTCAACTAGATAACGTAAGTAAAGACAACACAGAGGATATATGTATCTAATCTAAGATGAAGTGTCTACAATCTACATAAATGGACAGGCTCTAGATCCTTCCTAATGTGACCACGCACCTACCTGTTACGATCAAAATTATAAGCTATTTTAAAGTTATTACAGAAGCAAATATTATATAAACATATTGTTAAAAAGAATCTGCTACCTAATATTTTTACATACAGATTAAATGACGACCGCATAACAATATCAAGTGCAAGAACATATTCTGAATAAATTCAAGTATGTAGAAAGAGATGTAGTAGCTACTCTGTATAATTGATTCTGTTTGCGAATGTTTACTCATAGCGTTCAACAGAGAGCAATTAGTAAGTGTCCACTTGACAATGGTTAATTGCATATAAATCATTTAAAATTCCTGTCGTACAGGATATTGTATTGCGACAGTTTTTATATGCTAATCGATCAACAATGCCTTTTCATTTGGCATTGCATGATTATATACATAGTTAACAGTAAACGCATTGCGAGAGAGCTGCACTTTGCAAACAATAGCACCGCTATGCGCCGTACATTAAAATGTCGACAAATTGTTTCGTTCAACTTTGTTATAAATAAAAGTAAATAATTAACTGTTCTGTCCACAGTGCAAGGACCTCCATAAAATTTGTAGAATTACGAAAAATTTGGCTCTATTCTACGGAAAATAGAATCAAAATCAATCAAAGGTTCCAAAAATTATTGCAGGGTTTTCTTCTACCTAATGATTGAACTGCATAACGTATCTGATACGTTTCGAAACTCATGTTAGTGAGTGAAGAATTGGTTCTGTGTATTTTATTGACACCTGCCACATAAACACGACAGTTTAATAAATGCACAGACACTGCGTACGCCACAGCCAAGCCGGAGATTAAGCAGAATTTCAATTAAAATCGAAATTGACATTATAATAGCGAGAAAATTGGGTAATATTTTACATGTGACATCTCATATAAAACGCACTTTGTCCTACTGGCTGTCAGTTCTCTTTTCTCCGAGTGCATAAGGCAGTTGCGAGTAGCAGTCTGTCTGCTCCTGATGCATAATTCATAGCTCTTATTATTTATTTTATATTTACATCTGATGCATATCTAAATATGTTTTCCGTACCGTTAAACGGTGATTCAGGACCCCAGTTATAATTTGTACGTAATTCTTCACACTTTTACCGCGCTGGACTGACTCGTTCTCGGCTGCTGCCACTCTAAAATGTGTCAATTTGTAAAACAACCGCTTTTAGCCGGTGCCGAGAACAATGGAAGACAGAACAAGCGAATCACTGTAAGCGGGTTAGCACATTTCCTGAAAAGACGTAATTACTTGTGAAATTAGAGGTAGTACGGCCATTTGGAGACGTGAGGCCTTTTCACAACTACCTACGTACGTGAAGCAACGTTCACTTGGAAAATGGTTGCGTTTCCATAAAAAATTAAACAGTATTGTTTAATTAAAAACACGCCACTTTACTTATATCAACAAAAAGAATACTAAAAAATAAAACGGACCCAATTAACACGGTCGAGCAGCATTGCAACCAAAGAAACATAAACGTAAATGTTCAATTACTGACATCTTGCCAGAACCGCAGTCGGCGAAAATGATAATTGCAATAGTACGTTCAAAATAAGGCTGCGGTTATTATGGGCGCACTTAATGAGTGGCTTCGTTTAATAATTTATTAAAAAAGAAGCGAGTCCGTGAGGGGCCTTAAGGGAGAAGGAGTGAAAAGCTCGTCGCATAAAACTGTAATTAATGTGTGCAGGATACAAGACAGGCAAAATTGAATTATTGCCTCACGCAAAATAATAAATACGTTAATGTATTTTTCCATCGTTCGTTATGGGCATACCATAGGCAGAGGTTTAGTGTTGCCTGGTCGTTTGGATTTACGCAACCCTGTACCATAAAAATTTAAAATATAATTTTCCGAAAATAAATTGAAAAGAAGTTGTTATTTAACAATTTCGTTTATTCCATGAGATTTTTCCTACAACTTTTTTGTCTTTCGTGGACTTTTCTGACAACACTGGGCCTACATGCATTGTGTAGAACGGACGGTATGTGTATATCGTGCGGCTGTTATCCGCTGATCCTGACGTGAGTTAGCGCTTTTATGGTCCCTGTGACCTTTCGAACGTTTAATTTTTTCGCTCCCAAGTACCAGTGAGCTTTTTCGCTAAACACCCGATCTATTTATTTGCCATGAAAATCTAGAATGCGTAGTTATTTAGAGTGATTGCTGTTTATGGTTGTTTAGATATTTCAAGGCAAAATGTTCATGACGAATTAGTTACAAGCATAACAGGGTGAATGATTTATTTTATTCAGAGTTCTATAAAAAAGTTGTATGGTTTATCGTTTTATATATGTACCAACATACGTTTTATATATGTACCAGCATACAAAGTGATACTAGATAATAGATTGACATGCCGACACGGGCTTTTACTAGGCTACTAAGTACGGAACTAGCCACAAAGATAATTTTATGTTGTCTAAATGTAGATTAGCTCTTTTTCAGAAATGCTGCAGTTACAGAAGTATGCATTTTTTAATAATCTTCCTGAAACGATAAAATCGCTGACTAGGCTTAAAGAATTTAAAAGAGTTACCTTTAGTTTTCTGGTAGACATGGAGCCTTACAGTATTGAGGAATTTTACTCTCATAGGTAATGTCAGTTGTAATATTTTAGAACCATATTTTATCATTTAGAATGTTTTTCTCTTTTTTTTCCACATCACTGTGTATTTATTATATACTTTTTTCCTGTTGATTTGGGCAATGAATGTAATTTTACTATGGTTAATATAAGCCTTTCTTGTATAAGATCTGTTGTGCTGTAGGTAAGCTTTGTCATGACACCATTCATACATGTATTGCTATACTATGTCCCTGAATAAAGCAAATTCTTTATCTTTATCTTTATCTTTAATGTAACACCCAATGCCATAACACCAATACTTATCAGGCATTTTATTTACATTAAAAAACGACTGTTAAATTCAATTTAGTTCTAAGTTATTACATATTTTTATTCGCTTCTTTACCAATGTGACTGTCTGGATTCATAATAATTGGAAATGTTGTTGTTCTATAGTCGGAAACTGTGCATTTTGTACTTTTATTTTCTTCAACATTTCAGGGACACAATTTGAGAGAAAAGAAATGTATTTCTTTGAACATATGTATTTGAAACAAGATTATATGTTTGAAACAAACAAGTATTTTCAAATCTAAAAAAGTGAACTGCATGGACTGAAAGAAATATTTTATTTGAAGAAAAAAGAAATAGTTTTTACTGAAAAAACGATTCTTTTACACCAAATGGGTTTTCGTGATTTCCGTAATGTAGAAATTGTTTGGCTTTAATTGCAGAAATAAGTAGGTTTGAATGAAATTAATCTGGTTTTATGTGAAATAAAGATCGGCCTTTAGGTATACTCCATTTGGAAGAGAAAGATAATAGATTTGAGTAAAAAGATTATGTGCTTGAACAAAAAAAAGTGGTTTCATAAAAAATTATTGCTATATCTACTGGCGGGCAGACGGCGTTGACAGTCTCTACGCATGCGTTGGCCTTTTTTTGGGCTTTATATAAGCTGAGCTACAAAATGAGAGCGGTATTCTGGTTACTCTTTATTTCGGAATAAATCTGTAGTCTTTACTAAAGATTACCGTGGAGTAAAATAATCTAATGCGTCTACCATAATCTTTTATTGTGGTTTTCGACTGAACTATATTTGGATTATATAAAGTTCCATGATTATAATCCAAACATAATAAAATATTAATTAATGATTAATTCACGGTTGCACTATATATCTAATTTGAAAGTATCTATATCAAAATTTGTAGTTTTTAAGTCAACATTCGATATTATTAAGTCAAGTACTAAATTGTCAAACAGTAAAGGAAGACTTTTTTACTTAAAAAGAACGTAGAGTTCTTGAAACAAAATGTTCATTTCTTCTGAAACTATTATGTTATTGAATTTAAATTAACTAACGTTCATACAAATACGATAGCGTTGAATTTAATAAAATTTACCAAAGAAATAATGTCTTTGCGGCAACTAAAGCTTTGTCTGCCACTATTGATCTTTCTTTGACTCGAAGCAAATTCTTTTCATTCATTTTTTTCCTCTCTGTGTGTTAAAAGTCTAGTCACTTTCCGTATCAACTTATCCGACAATTTCTCATACATCGAACAACCAAAAACCATCATCACCGACATAAAAACCTTAATTGCTCCTGCTTCATTTCGCGACATCCTGCGACCATTTTTTTAACGGTCACCGTCCCACCGTTCGTCCAGCCAACTAGTTAATACGTTTCGTATTAACTTACATGAATTCGGACGTGGTCGGGGTTGCCGGTAACGGTCCCGTGCCGCGGGGTTGCGGTCTAATTACCTCTCCGCCGCTCCCCGGGCCCTCGCTAGCTCGGCCCCGCGGATCCCGATAGCGATCGGTGAGATGCGACCGGCGAGATAAGAGTTGAGCGCGAGGCCGGAAGGAAGCAGATGCCTTCCTTCGGGTTGCCTCTGACGACGCACCTGCCCGCTCCGAACGGTCCGAGGAACCTTCGAACTGCTTAATTGGGGACGTATTTCTTTATTAATGTTGAACTGGAGGATGATTTTAGAAGGGTCGTGTTGTGCGGATGGAAGGTTGTTCTAATGGTAAACGGTGGTTTGAATTGGAGAGGAATATGTCGAAGGTTTGATTGATGAAATTGTTTGGGCACTTTGGACTGTATAGTTAGATAGTATTCAGAAGTAAGAAACATATAGAGACTTATACCAAAAGAGAGAGAACATATTTTGTAGTCCTCAAAACTTTTTAACATGGAATGTCTTGCTGTCAAATATGCAGTATAGAAGACTTTCATTATTTTCTTATAAAACAAATCACTACTATTTTGTAGTGAGTTTGGATTTTACTGACAATAACACAAGGGAACAAGGATCCTACAGCCAGAACAGGGATCACATATTTTTGTTAATCTAACATCACTTTTCATAAGTCATCAAAGTGTTGTGACAGGTCTAAGATCCATTTTATTTGAAGTCACATATTTCGTTTGAATAAGCCTTCTGCGCATACGTTCTCATAACAGATTGTTCAAAATATTACGAATTTTTTTGTGTTATTTTATCACGTTAAGTTATACAGATATTCTGTGCATTAAAATATGGGAAGTGATCAAAGAATTTGTTGTAAAAATTCACCAAATAAGTTTAGAATTACATGTGCGGTTGTTATATAGTGACACATCTGAAAAAAATTACGGAAGAGGTAAAAGCAGCTTACTGCTGCTATTTTGGATTTAGAATTGGAGATCTGGAAAAGCCATGGTCACCTAATATATGTTGTATTTCCTGGTAGATCGCTATTTTTGCACAATAAGTCCGCCATCCACTTCATCATCTTCGACTTTTTACACAGAAGAAATTTCACCTGTTTGAAGAAAATGGCCTGATTTGACAGTGTGTCTGAAATCACTCTATCAAATCAGTCAAGTCGTGAACATTCACCATTTGAAGTTTTAGGAACACCTCACCTTATAAACCAGTGCGAACTGAATGATTTGGTTAAAGACTTAGGTTTATCAAAAGAAAAAGGGAACAAAAAAATGTGTTCCCTTGTGTAATTAGCAATATCAGCAATAAGTTGTTTGGAAACAAGGCAACACAGAGATTAATAATGATTTTTTATCCTTCACGTCAGAAAATGGCTTCACAAAATTAAATAATTGTGTTTAGACACATTGTGCAAAAGATTTAGTCGGAAAGTTGGGTGAGTGCCACCCCAGATATTTAATCGGTGTTTTTTTTTGTTCTTCAGCCCTCAGGTACCCTCAGGACAAATAAGTTATAAATAAATAAGTTATAAGTTATAATAGTATATTAATCGCATTCATATCCATCATTCATTGTAATTCTTTGTTTCCTAATAAAGCAATGGAAAGCGACATTATACTACTTAACAAAAGTAAAAAAAAAACAGACAATAACACCTATTTTCCAATTCCCGCCATTCGTGTCACCTCATACGTATAGTAATGCTCGCGAAATGCACATAAAGTATTCACAGCCTGTTGCGTACCTAGATCTGATTACGGGACAGCGGCAATAATTAAACACGAAAGTTCCTATGACAACTATTATTATAACGTTAGCGGCGTTGTTGGCAAGGCTTGTGGAAAGCATGGCCGCGAATGCACCTAGCGGCAATATAGCGAATTATGCATTATTTCGCCATTATCTGATGTGCGAGCGTATAGGTACATACGGACGCATTTTCTAACAATGGCATCAGGGCATTAGTTACCGCCCGCGGACGTGTCAACTGGCTGAATTAAAAAGCAATCTTGATTCGAGTTACAATGGCAACTTACTCTAATGTTCGTACGTAACATCTTACTGCTAGAGGCGACAATTTTTTATGTATTATCTGTTTTCCTGGATATGAAAACAAACTGCATGGCTGAAGGGAACATTTTCTGACGTAAAGGATAAAAAATCATTATGAATCTCTGTGTTGCCTTGTTTCCAAACGACTTATTGCTGATATTGCTAATTACACAAGGGAACACATTTTTTTGTTCCCTTTTTCTTTTGATAAACCTAAGTCTTTAACCAAATCATTCAGTTCGCACTGGTTTATAAGGTGAGGTGTGCCTAAAACTTCAAATAGTGAATGTTCACGACTTGACTGATTTGACAGAGTGATTTCAGACACACTGTCAAATCAGGCCATTTTCTTCAAACAGGCGAAATTTCTTCTGTGTAAAAAGTCGAAGATGATCAAGTGGGTGGCGGACTTATTGTGCAAAAATAGCGATCTACCAGGAAATACAACATATATTAGGTGACCATGGCTTTTCCAGATCTCCAATTCTAAATCCAAAATAGCAGCAGTAAGCTGCTTTTACCCACTCTAGCACCTACCTAACGTCAGTTTCTATGACATAATGACATTTGTCCTAATAACATTTAATGTCATGTCATGTCAGTAGCACTGACGTTTGTCAAAATGTGACACTTTGCAACACAGCAACGAAGCTCCTGAACCGTTCATCCCACTGGTGTACAAATTTGTATACATATTTAGTGAGCCTAAAGGGTGAACTGGTATCAATTTGGTTAAAATCGGATAAATCCCAAAAAAGATGCATGTAACATTTGCCACTTCCGGTTGTAGATTGTCACCAAAAACAATTCAGTTCGTCCCCCGGTAATTCTAAATATGCATACCAAATTCCAACCCATCCGTTGTTCGGTTTGGGCGCAATAGTGTTAACGGATATACACACATACATACATTTTCCAGAAATCATTGTAGTCGATTCAGGGGACCCAAAACGCGTATTTCCACTGAAATCTCGATTTTTTTTTAGATACTTTCCTCCTAGGGTACGTCCGAAAAAAATTTTTTTGTACTACAGAACTTATATCGGAATATTGAGCAGGAGAAAAGTATAAAAGATTCCAAATATGTTAATTGATATTTAAAATAGCAATCAAGAACTGTTCTGACGTTGCATAAGCTAATCTGGTACGATGGCATTTCTAAATATGTCATTATTTCTTAGAAGATATCATCAAAAAGTTAGATTGGTATGCAATTGTCCTCTCTGTTGTCGATAAGGACAAAACGTCATTATCCTTTCTAATTTATTAACTGGGTTAAGAAGCGAGAGGATCCGGGCGCGCTGAATCGGCCATTGTTTACACAAAAAGTTATTTGTCCCGTCACAATCGGCGAAAACATCTAACGAGGTCCCAGCGCGTCGGTCGGTCGCCTACACATGCACGATATGAATAAAAATCGGAAAATAATTCATCTCGAGGCAGGCAATAAAAATTCAACGTTGCCCGGACTCGTTTACAAATAATAAAAAATATCCCTAGAATCGGGGACCCCGTCCGATAAAAGCGCGCATAACCAAGACAATAAAATTTAGAATTACAAATTTGCTAAATTTGTTTAAAAATCCGATCTGCGGATTTAAATTCGGCCGCCTCCTTATCGAGCTTCATATCGACGTGCACGAGTTCGCGAAACCAACGACAGCTAAGAACAGAGAGACGTTTGCGATGTTCCACCACGATTTCTCGGATTACTTTGCAGGCTGTCCAGCTGAGGGTATGTCTGTGGTTGCATCGTGTCGACGATATGCCATAATAAATCGAATCCTCGCTGATATAAATTGTTGCAAGAGGTTTGATATCAGATCAGAACTGACCACCCCCGCATTAAACACGAACAGAAATTATTCTGGAATTATATTCCAAAGATGACAAGGTTTCATGTATTTATACTGTAATGTTTTCTGTACAGGGTGGCCAAATAAGCGTACACCTCATTTTTTAGAGATAGAGCAAAAAAGTGCTTAACAAAAACAAAACTAGAATTTATCTAGCTTTAAAAAGTATATATTTTTTTGTTATGTTAATATAGCGAAATTTCGAGAAAAACCACATTTTTTAATTCAATGTGGCGGTTGCGCCCCCAAGCGGGCATCTTAGAAAGCTGAAAATAATTTCCAGTATTTTGTCTTGGCCACTTTAGTCATTAATTTTTTTACCGGAAGTCTATATAATGAGTAGTTTCCGAAATACAGTACTTTGCACGCTTATTTGGCCACCCTGTAGTATCTCACAGTTTGTCATATTTTTATCACAGCTTTTCAAATAAACCACCATACGAAGGCACTATCATAAATATAGTGATTAAAAATGGTATAATAGACATAATAATCAATTAAAAACTATGATGTCTGCTAACAATATTGTTTATTTAAATCTAAAATAACTAATGCAATAGCAAAGTGAGTTCATTGAAGATCCAGAAATGTTAAATTACAAAATTAGTATCAAGTATCAAGCAGTTCAGCCGTGACGAAATAATATATCTACTTCAGTAACACGAGGCGAGCATTGCATTTATAGAAAGCGCATGTAAATTTATTGGCAACGCGATATTAACAGCCAGAAATTATTCTAATAACGGCGATTTATTGTGGAGGCATGCCGCGGTCGTTTTCGCGTATAAATATTGCAACGCCAACGCCGAAAGAGAGAGTTTCTTTAAATCAAATCGTGATAATAAATTTCAAAATTTATTTTTAACGTCCGCGTATCGGGAAACGTATTGCTGTGGGTAGTGCTGTGTAAGCTGAATCTGGTACAAATGAGGGCAATGTTTAAAATTTCACACATCATAAAGCTTGTAAAATGTCCATTGTCATAATTCTCCCATTGCATTAATTCTATGTTATGCAAGAACGCGAATATATTGGTGATAAATTTCAGAGAATCGACTCGCTACATTCAGACTTGTTTGTGGTTGCCTTGCTTCTAATCGTGTAGAGACAGTTGGTCTAGAATTTAGAATACGTATAACTTATAGGTATGCGCCCGGTTATAACCTTGATTTAAGAAATATTTCAATTTAATCATTGTATTGCATGCAGTGTATATTTCACACCAATCATACTTTGGTAGGTAGGTATATATTGTAATAATATGTGTTTAATTAATCAATAAAATGGTACATGTACCTAAATATTAAAGCATTATCTATATTTTAGCGATTAGACACGTTACTAGCTCTGTGTATATGTCAAATTTTTCGATTTTAGTTATTGGGCATTCTAGAAATATGTGGTTAAGGCTTCCCACCTGTCCACATTCGCAATATGGACATTTTAGGATACATTTTAGGTTATCTGCTATCTGTTACTGTTGTTACGAATGTCCGGCAGGGGGCGTTTCGGGTTTGACGTTACTGTGGTAATAGCAGCAAAACACGGGTCGACAAAAATCGATTTTTTGGATCGAAAATTGTTTTTAAGGCCGTTTTTTTTGCTCAAAACTCTTTGCGAAGGGTATTTAGAGGGATCTTATCGTAAGACATGAGAGCGAGCGGCTTTTATAAGGTCGGCAGGAACGGATAGAAAATGTAAATTTTTGACGTTCATCGATCCGCTTGTCGGAATTTCTAGACGTCACGTGACATTTTCTCGAGGTTCGCCTTCACCCGAAGAGGTGCAAAAACGTGATTTTTTTTTCAAAATTGATGCATTTAATTTACAATATATCGCGCAGTCCACGCGGAATCGTGTCCTTTTTTCAAAGCCCAATTTTGCAGCTACTCGATCGCAAATGTCGGCGAAAATGGGCGATTCCGCTGAACGCGCCCTACACTTGAGTTCGTAATTAGTATAGGTAGATAAGTTAAATTAACATATGAGGTATGACAGTAATAAAATCAACTTTTCAATTATCTGTTATTTTATTGCTACTGCTATTGCATTTAAATCATTTTATGTGAATTGGGGCGTATTTTGTACTTTAAAGTGCTCGGTAATATTTCAAAGGCATATTATTTTTGTTGGAACATTTTGTTTTTTTTTTTTCTTTTTAGAGAACCAAAATTTCAAATAATAACAATCATGTACGCCTAAACTTTGACCGCTTTGTCTGCGTTGTCATGTGATATACTATGTTTGAAAACTCTTTTATCTGGATGAAATATGAAAAATATTAGTATTTTATGTTCTCTTCATTGATAACATTAATAGTAGACAGAAAGAACTTGGAATCAAAAGTAGTATACTACATATTACACTATTTATTAATCAAGCTTTCTTGTAGATTCTAATTATGTTCTGCACTTCAGAGTTTATGTTTATCTATGAATGATTTTGTGCCACATTGCATACGTCATGCTATTGATTCTATTTTTGTGTTTAATTGTTTCTGCTTTGTATGCTTTGTATGTATACGTACCGTATCTATATACCAATAAAAAAACACGTCAATTATATGTCAATTAGATGTAATATCATCGTGAGATCTAGCACAATCAGTAACCGAAACTTATCCGGATATCGCACAGATCTATTGCGCAAAATTGTTATCCGATGATGGAATCTTGAATTAATAAAATAAAATACAAAATTACTAGCTTAAAAATGCTTAAATGGTAAATGTTGTAACGGTTGTAACGGCACAAGACAACACAAGAGCAACTTCGTGGCTCAAGAGCTAAAGGTTTGTTGATATTCTTTAAGGAATAAATGAATAAAAATTGAAGCATTGATGGATCACATTAAACCATAGACATTTCTACGTAAGGATACCAAATTTTATAAGAATCGATTTAAAAATGATAAAGGTAACGATTTTTAAAACAACACAAATGCAAGAATGAGTAACTGTCAAGGTGAAATTTGAGACAATGGTCGTTTTGTTATGAAAAATATTAGTATTTTATGTTCTCTTCATTGATAACATTAATAGTAGACAGAAAGAACTTGGAATCAAAAGTAGTATACTACATATTACACTATTTATTAATCAAGCTTTTTTTGTAGATTCTAATTATGTTTTGCACTTCAGAGTTTATGTTTATCTATGAATAATTTTATGTCATATTGCATACGTCATGCTATTGGTTCTATTTTTGTGTTTAATTGTTTCTGCTTTGTATGCTTTGTATGTATACGTACCGTATCTATATACCAATAAAAAAACACGTCAATTATATGTCAATTACATGTAATATCATCGTGAGATCTAGCACAATCAGTAACCGAAACTTATCCGGATATCGCACAGATCTATTGCGCAAAATTGTTATCCGATGATGGAATCTTGAATTAATAAAATAAAATACAAAATTACTAGCCTAAAAATGCTTAAATGGTAAATGTTGTAACGGTTGTAACGGCACAAGACAACACAAGAGCAACTTCGTGGCTCAAGAGCTAAAGGTTTGTTGATATTTTTTAAGGAGTAAATTAATAAAAATTTAGGTATTGATGGATCACATTAAACCATAGACATTTCTACGTAAGGATACCAAATTTTATAAGAATCGATTTAAAAATGATAAAGGTAACGATTTTTAAAACAACACAAATGCTAGAATGAGTAACTGTCAAGGTGAAATTTGAGACAATGATCGTTTTTGTAAATGCCAAATAGCGTAATAAATATTGAAAGGATAAAATTAAAACAAAGCAAATGTTATGCCTATAAAATAAGTAACCGTCAAAGTGAGGACAATGACAGCTTTTTGTAAACTGTCAAACTGGACAATGGATATTGAAAAGATAAAATTCAAACAAATTAAATGTTCTCCTCTATAACTATATGTAACTGTCAAAGAATGAAGTTGATTATTGTTTCTGTAAGTGACTTATGACACTTATAAAACTTAAAAACTAAATAAACTAAAATATAAATAAAAAAACTTACTTTCAGCAGTTTCGGCTTCGGTCAAATCTCCGCAATTTTCAAAATACGTCCCGAGATAGAACTTGAGATGTATTCTTCAACCCAAGCTGTTTGTCAAGTATCAACAACATCCGCAATTCATCCTAAAAATTTGCTAGTTTAAGTTCACTTCTTTATAACGATTTTTGGTCAAGTAAGTGCTTAATGGTAATGTAAAAGGTAATGTGCTTAATTGCTTTGAAATGATCAACAATAATATGACATGTAGGAATAGTCATAGGCAAGTCCAAATTGATACATTTCCTTCATCGTGTTTATGCTTATGTTCGTTGAAAAAACAACCAATGTCTCTTTACTTTCCGACTAGTATTCTAGAAGTATTGTAGTCGACTAAAACAAAATTGAGATTTCGGCGGAAATACGGTTTTTAAGGCAATCAATTGCAATGATTTCTGGAAAATGTATGTGAGTATGTGTATGTCTGTGAGCACGATAACTCCCAATCGGGACAACGGATCGAGCTGAATTATGGTATACGTATTTATAATTACCAGAGGACGAACTGGATTGTGTGTGGTAAAAATCTGACAACCGGAAGTGGCAAATGGTACATGCGTCTTCTTAGATATTCATTCGATTTTGGCCAAACTGATACCACCTCATTCTCCAGTGACTTTAAATATGTATACAAATTTGCAGATCAATGAGACGAGCGGTTTAGGCGCTATAAGCGTGTATAGAAGTAGTTTGACAGAATCCACAGCCTTTGCCGCTGTACTTACGAATTGACAGATTTTGATAAACGTCAGTGGTCACTGATTTGACGTGACATTAAATGTTATTCAATAGCTTTGTTCGTTGGGTGTATCCGAGCAGCTTGGAACTGCTTGGGGCAGGTTAACTCTGTTCGTTGGGCGTTTGTTTTCTGTTCGTTGGGTTTTGGGCATGTTAGAGCAGTGTGACCTAAGCAACTTGGAGCAGCCTAACTTGACCCTGCTCGATAGTAGGAGTAAAATTTTCTGCGCTGAGCAGGTAACCAAAAAATGTCAGATTTAAAAGATTGAATGATCAATAGTGAGGTGTATTCTGGTAACTGGCGTTTTGAACGCAAGTCTTGTATTGGACAAGGTTGCTAAGCCGTTAATAAAGACAATTGAAAAAAAAATCGTCCTCTCTATCTACTCGTTCCATTTTACTGTTTGTTCTTTACTAAATTTAATTCTCGCCTATGATGACACATGTTGTCAGAATCATACAGCAAGTACATAAGTAGATGAACATGTATTTGTTGGGTTCTGATATTACTGCTCCGAGCAGCCTGCTCTGACTTTACTCTAAGCTGTTCCTGACGTCATCCTGCTCTAACCCAAGCAGACTTCAGACAACCCAACGAACAAATCTAATGACTAACGTTAGGTTAGCATCCAGAGTGGCTGTGGCTTCAAGAAGTGTCGATATTAGTGGTGCATCGTCAAAAAAGTTAAAAAAAACCAAATCGATAATTCGAAGGCATTGAAGCGTATACGCAATTTCCTTAAATAAGCAAAAAAAAACGATTAAAAATGTAGTCCAACCGCACACGATTATACCGCAATAACAACATAACCTTTCCTATATTGAGGACATTATATACGGCGTCGCATTTACAATGTACATTCACGTGACGTACGGAATTAAATCGACTTTATGGCGTGGACGACGTAGTTTACAGACGGTCCGTCGCGGCGCCCCACGGCTGTAACCTTTAACGAGCGCCCGATTCGGCGGTGGCGTTCAAACCAAGCGCAATTCCTCATGCCTAAAGGGTTATAATTTATATAAAAATTGTAATAATCGCGTCGGGAGAGTGGTGGCGTGCCGTATTGCCGTGTTCGTGTCCGACAGGGGGTAGGCAGCTATCGGGGGTTGTGGCGGCGGTGGGGGGGGGTGGTTGTAACGTTAAACGGGGCACAGTTATGGGGCACGCGAATTACCGATCGAGAGCGCAAACAAATGCTTGTTCACGCGAAACAACCGCCACTTAGGCCGCCGCTACACACTGACGAACTTAACTCGTAAAATCAAATTGGTCGTGGAATTATTACAACCCCACGTATATATATAACCTGCGTATCAACCACAACTGGAATATTGCTTGCGGATTATCATTCGGAAGCCATTTAACCGATTATAGTTTATGTTACGTTGCAATGTTTGTTTAATTAGGAGGTTTAGTTTGATATTTTAATATTACTAAATTGTCATTAGCAATTGTATGTTCTTTTGGTTTGGTAAAGTTAAAACGAAGATAAAACTACTATTGCTTGGAAGCTTATGCTATAACATCAAAGAACCCCTACATTTCGCAACATATTTTTTTTTATTTATTACACAAGGGAACAAGGGGCCTACAACCAGAAAAGAGATCACATATTTTTGTTGACCTAACATCACTTTTCATAGATCAAGTCATCAAAGTGTTGTTACAGGTCTGAGATTTGAAGTCATATATTTTGAAGCCATTTTATTTGAGGTAATATATTTTGCTTGAATTAGCCTTCTGTGCATACTTTCTCATAACAGATTGTTCAAAATATTACGAATCAACAAGTTTTTTGTTATAAACTTATAAACCAGTGCGAACTGGATGAGACTTAGGTTTATCAAAAGAACAAGCCGAGTTATTAGGTTCTTGGTTCTCTCTGGTTGGGCTCTCTTGGTTCTTGGCTTACATATGTATATTGATATTGATTTTGATCAATCATGCTCTGGCCTGTCAGCTTTTGTAAGGTCTGGCGTTACCAGGTACACTCCTAATTAAACTATTTGCAGACGATCGTTATAGTATGAATCATGTTTCTGTGAATCCCAAGTAAAACAGCCAATTTCTCTTCAATCTCCTGTTCATGTCTTGGTCTTGGTCCTTGTTTTGAATGTCATATTTAATTTAAAAACTCCTTCAAAAACTTTACATGTCATGACATTTACATGTATGACATGTGACATGTCATACATCCCAAGTTAAATCCTCTAACAATCTGGTTTCCGCCGTTTACTATGCTAATTAAATAAATGTAATTAAATCGTCTCTGTTAACGGGCAATTAAAAAAGGCATTGTGTAATGATCTCGTTAACTTTACACGTGTTTCTTCTGCGAGCAGATGCTCAGACCCTTGCATTCATCATGTTGGTTGGGCTTGTACCTCATTACCGCTTGTAAAATTTCGGTACAGCATTTTTTGTTCCGGACTACTTTTAATTTAATATTTTATCGCAGATCGATACGCATCTGTTGGAGATGCGGCAGGATCGAATCAGAACGCTCTAAAGGCGTTCAGATCCATGTTTCTGATAAGTGTCTGTCAACGGATCCTTCAACGAAATGTAGTTTTGTTTTTGCTGAGATTTAAATTGATATATTTTAATTGATTTTATCGCACAGTGCACTGAAGGTGTACCTGACCATTTGCTTTTATCGATCATTTTGTTTCTTGCATAATTGGTTATAATGAGTGACAATGTGGACATAGTGTCATACATTCTATGAAATTTTGTTGTGACCTAAGCACGCGAAAGTATCATTTGGTGTGTGAATATTCGTCACTGTACAAATTAGTTTGTAAATGAATTGGAGTCAACTACCACCTTTCCGTAGCATGATGGATTAGCAAATCGTACAGGTTTCTACTGGTCAAACTTGCACTCTAGGTATTATGTATATTATTAATGCAATTCTGATTTATTTTACCACTATAATTAACAGTAACAGTCACTTATGCCACGGTCACACTAGGCTGTTTTATTAGCCGCTAGTTACTGGTGCTGCTAGCAGCAATTTAGCTGGAATTAACTCTGATTTTGGTTGGTACTACCTATTGTTTATATTACCTAAAAAGTTTCAAACACTGAGTCTACTTTTGAAAACGACTACATACATTTAAAAATGTCTTGACTTGTCCCACCCAAATCATAGAAAAAAAGAATTTGAATGAAAAATCCATGGTGGCGAGTGGTGCGCGACGAGGCGGTTAGTAGTATTTTTTTTTTCGACGTATTGTCGCCGGTGCGAACAAATTTCGAAACCCAATCAATCAGTTGCAATTGCGAACGAAAAAGCAAAGCGCCATTGTCCGCGCAAAAAACAACGACGGACGATGGGATCGAAAATTATTAAAACTGTCCGGCTACCACCGCTCGGCAGTCCGCCCCATTCAGCGTTCGCGTCAGGTGGCAGCGCGTGTTTTATTTGCGATAGTCAACCATTGTTCGGCGCGACAAAAGCGCATCTACAAATTGCATTGCGAATCAACCAATCAGAAACACATTGTTTCCAGTTTGATGATGTTAGTTGGGCCCCCTTTTTTGTCAAGCCCTCGGCGCAGCCCGTAAATTAATAGGAAAAAGCCGACAACTACCACGATACCCACCCCATTCATAACCGAAATCAAATTATAACATACACCATGCTGTTGTACTTTTCATTCATGTTCGACAATACTTCAACCAAATTTATATTTACAATTCTATTTTAATTGCTTTTGGTTTCTCCAATTTAAATAACGTTATTTTTCACAACTTATATTTTATTTTTTACCAATTGTGACGATCCTTTTAATCCGATGTAAGGAAGATTGTCAGAATAACAAAAATATCTTACAACCTCTTACACCGCATGAACGAAAAGCGTTCATCAGTCGAAGTTTTAAACATATTGTAGAGTAATCAGGGGATTGGCTTTTACCATAATTTTTTTTACCATAATATATTACCAAGTAATACTGGTTTAAAACTGAGGACGAAAAACTTGACCAAGGTCCTTAATTCTACAAGGTCTTCCAAGCTTGGACCACAAAAACATGAGTAAATTCTTAAAATCACGGAAATCAAATTGTGGAAGTACTTAATTATTATAAAAGTAGTAATGGGTATAAAAAATGTATATGGACCAGGATCAGGACAAAATAAAAATGCCAGTTGTTTATTCATGTTATTCCACATCTTTAATTCAGGTTCTGTAAAGTAAGCATTGATGTTGTGGATCATTATTATCTGGCATTGTCATCATTATTGTGTCACCATCATCAAACTTTCCTGGGTCAAACTCCCCAAGAAGAACACCAAGCAGCGAATTGCACCAGAGTGAAAAGAGGAAGACCAAACTACAATTACACACTGGATTTCTCTCTAGAAGCTCACATATCCGATACTATCATTTCCCATGAGATGAGACGTATATCCGCAATACGTCCAACAGAGCCACACATAACCCCATCAGCGAAGACCATGACCATCCGCAAACTGAAAAAAAAAAAATAACGAACATCATTCCCAGGCATTCAACAATCCGAAGACACGACAAAGTGTGCACCGGGATGCCGTGAGGTGTGGGCGGGTATCTCAGGCTCTGGAACCGCGCTCGATGGTGCGATGGTTCGTTCGGTCGGCCTGGTCGCGCTTCCCATAAACATTACCAACGATTCCTATGAAGAGGTGAGAGGGTCCGTTGAGATGAAGAAGCTGGAGCTCCTCCCAGCGCAGCATGGATGCTGGCCTGCGAGGGGCCAATCGCTCGGCGAAGAGTACCGCCCGTCTTCGGCACCGCACGCCGTACCTGACTCGCGAACCAACAACGGCCCCGTAGGTCGAGGAAGAGCCGCTTCAACGAGCACCGCGACTCTTTCTTTGCTCGGAAGCGCGACAAATTGCTAAAATGGATACTCGATATTTATTCCCATGCCTGATTTCCCGAAGGATATTACTTTGATACTTTGTGGCAAAGAACATCGAGGGTATTACTGACTCTAGATCAGAGGTCGGCAGACTTTTTAGTGTGAAGAGCGACACGGATGAATGGGAAAACTATAGTTTCTTTAATTCAAACTATAATTAAAACGGTCACCTTCCATCGCTTTTAGACGTTTTGTTATATCTGCCATATAGATATGTACTTGTCTTCAATTTTAACAAGATAGTAAATTTCAAGGTTGCTAAAATTGTCATGATGCAAAAACCATGTGCGGTTTTCAATCAATGTTCAGGCCTCTACCACAAATCTAAATAATTTGGATCTACATCTTTAATACAGATACAAAGACCAGTACTAAGTATCAGCATAGTCAAGCTCCATTTAACGTACATTCTTTTATATATAATAATATTTTTTCCTAGAATCGCTAGAAGAACTTTTAATGATTATCTCAGACATGCAAACCAGAAGTGTCGCATAATGAGCATTATATATGTACCCAAACACCTTTAGGCTAAATGCTAAAACCATGGATGGTCTCATGGAATGTTGATACCTTCTAAGAGAGGAAAGAAACAGCAACTTCAACAAAGTCAATGAAAACTTAATAACATCATGTTCTGACCAATGTTCTGGATATCAGAAATCAATGGATTCATGGGCCTCCAAAACGATTATTGATTGAAACTTCTTCTGTGGAAGTATATATTATGCAGGATATGACAAAACTGAATAATGCAGGTCAGTGAGGTGAAAAGGAATTTGCCACTTCGTAACATGGTAGAGGTAAACAGAATGCAGACAATCAATCTCATTATGGCAAATGAAGAAATCAATGCTGTACGTAGGAAAGACTTATGGAATGTACAATAGACAATTGTTTTGAAATGAATTAGTATTCCATTTCTTTAGTTTGATGGAGGAATGAAAGGAGACAACGGATAACATGATGGCAACGAAGGTATGAATCCATACCGTAAGCTACAAGAGGTGGTGGTGCTTCTGATATGTTTGTGGTTTCTATTTTGCTGGTGTTAATGGTTTGGAGCTGCATTTCCACAACCTATGCAATTTGCATCAATAAAGAAATAAAAATCATCCCTGGTATTCATCCAAACACCAGGGAAGACAATACATTAAAAGAAAATCAATACAAAGGAGAATCAATACGATAAGTTATAAGACCTGGTGGTTGTATTCGTTCAACAAAATTTGCAAGCACGAGTAGGTATACAGAACGTATCGATTGCTCATCAGCTAATACCAGATAATTGCAGCAGCAATTTTTACAATATGCGCTCCGGATCTTCATAAATAATTTAAAGTCGCGAAGCGTTGTTTCGGAGTGCGTGTAATGAATCGAAACGCGATCGCCTCCCATTCGTCATTAATATTTTATATAGACCGAACCGACATAGGTATCTAAAGTTGGAAAAACTGCGATCCTATCTCAGTATGTGCGCCTTTAACGTACGATCCGTCCGCGTTGGTTTTTCTCCAGCACATGCGGGTGCGCAAAAAACGAACTGGCGCAAACTGGCCGCGCGGTTTCGCTTTGGCGACAGCCAGCCAACCGCTCCTGCCGGCCAAGCTCAAGCCTGGTAATGGACATGTCATATGGCGCACCAATTGTGAATGATAAGTCGGAGCCGACCGGTGTGCGCGCGGGAACCAGCCTAATTAAAATTTCAATACTCTTGACAGCACGCAAAGGACCGTCATTCGTTAAAAACTTGTCAAGCGAAGCAAAAAGACATGTTGCCCGGCGAACGGAGCCTTCGAAGTGATAATCCATGAGGTTTTTGTTTACCTATAGCCATTACGGTGTCTTCTACATTGCAGATCATGAGAAGGATAGTTTCTAAAGAATAAATATCTTCTTTTTGATGTTTGAGTACAGAAACTAAGTAATTATGGAAGTTCAGTTAAGACTAAAGATGAATCATGGGATTTAACATTCTTTAACGTCGGGTATACAGGCAGAATTCGCAAGAAGCAATGTTGATGGGAGGATAGACTTTACGATTCCGGCATAACGAAAAGCATGGAATGTAGGGTGAAGAATGAAATGGGAACTGTATGATGGTGTACCTAGATTGTACTATTCGTTAAGGGAAGAGGTGAAGTTGTGAAACATTTTGGACAGAAGAACTTTGGAACCATTTGAGAGATGCAGATGAATTATTAAAACGGAATGAATTATTTACCTAAAGTTTAACTTTCTACAACGTGGTGCAGAAAAGAATGAAGACAACATGGTGACAAAGGAAGTCAATACACTTAAAGGGGGCATTCAAAGGTGAATCAACCTATAAAGACTGGTGGTTGTCTTGGAAGTCTATAGAAGTCGAATCAGACATTTTACGCTTGAACAGTTTTGAGTAAAATGCAAGAATAGCTATCAAGACCTCATAAGCGGAGTGTTCACCTTCCAATATGAAACTCATAGTATTACGTGGATGACCAAAAAGTTGCTTTAAGAATTTGGAAACTTGTGTCTGCTAGAAGTTGGAATTCGTGAGTGAAGCCTACATTGGACGCCGAAGGATGTTGAGTTTAGAAGAAAAAGAAGAACTAAAGGTTCTTTGTCATTACATTATTTGAACAAAAAACACTTCCTGCGTTATGGGTCTCCGAAAAGCGAAGATACAATATACAACTGAGCAAGTAAAACTCTAAGCCTTATTCAATTCCTGCTAACTGACTTGTAGATATCTGACTAGAATGCAGATTTGCAAAGCAAGATTTGCATCTACTTATTTCTGCTCAATGAAGTCATAAAATTACTTTATTCAGGAGTCATTTGTTTCTGTCAGGAGTCATTTATCTCATTCAGGAGTCATTTGTCTCATTCAGCAATCATCATTTATTTCCTTTAGGAACCTCTAAGGAGGAAAGAAATGATAAGGTGGTTGTTTTGGTCGATCTACAGTTTCAATTATTCTGGTGTACATGTCTTGATCTTGAAGCTGTCTTTTCAGCTTCCCTGGTGATATAAACCAAATTTATCCTCTCACGATGTGAAATTTTCTATTTGCTAATAAACAGATTGTTCAAAATATTACGAATAAACATTTTTTGTGTTATTTTATCAAGCTAAGTTATACAGAAATTCTGTGCATTAAAATATGGGAAGTGATCGAAGAAGATATTGTAAAAATTAACCAAATAACATGTATGGTTGCTATAAAGAGAAACTGAACTGAAAAAAATTACGGAAGAGGTAAACGCAGCTTACTGCTGCTATTTTGGATTTAGAATTGAAGATCTGGAAAAGCCATGGACACCTAATATATGGTGTATTTCCTGTTAGATCGAACTTTTAAAGTGAATAAAAGGGGAGTAAAGGAAAGTGCCGTTTGTGATTCCCATGTTGTGGCAAGAGCATTCCAATCATGTAGATTGTAGATGATTGCTATTTTTGCACGATAAGCGTCTCCGGATATTCGAAGAAACATAACCATAAAATAAAATATCCAAATTTGCCATCAGCATTGCGACTTGTCCCCATGGAGAGAACCATCTTCTACCAAGTGCGCCATCCACTCATCATCTTCGATTTTTGACACAGAAGAAATTTGGCCTGTTTGAAGAAACTTGCCTGATCACTCTATCAAATCAGGCAAGTCGTGATTTGGTTAAAGACTTAGGAATGAAATCTTTTCGCACGAGGTGTGACAGTGTCTTCATTTACAAAACGTAACGAGCCTTTTAAAGCGAATTTTAAAGTGGAAGGATCTTTACGTGCATGTCACGATGTTGAGGGTCTTCTGAACGAGTTTGATATTCGCCATGATCCTTCTGAATGGTGGCTTTTTATCGATTCATCAAAACACAGCTTGAAAGTAGTAGTACTTTTGCATATTCTTTGAATTTGTATAATTTGTTAAGTGATTTTGTTGCAGTTTTCTCAATTTTTTTTAAGTATCGCTGTGTCTGTAAATCTAGACGTGTTACAATAAATCCACTTTCATTTTCTAGTTATGTAAGGCAAATATAATCTGGAACAAATAAGTTTTTTGTTGTATCAAAACGTTGGAAATTTGTTTCCTTTTATAATCTATACAAAGGAGAAAAAATAGCATAATTTATCAAGACTGGTGGTTGTATGTTCCTACTAGTCTCACACCAAGGCCTCATAAAATTACCAATCAACTTCCAATGCATAAATCGTAGATTACGTGGATAGCCAAAGAAGAATTTGGAAAATCGGAGTCTACTGGAAGATAGCATGATCACTCACTCATGTCTATTGTTGCATGCTAGTTGTATGCAAAAGAAAGAGCTCATGGCTAATAAACTGTCATTCAGAATAGAGAACCTGTGCTAGGGGTGTCTTTTTACAACCAAGAGCAACATCTGAAGAACTGAAATTCTATAGCCTCCATCAATTCCTGAACATGACAAACTTAGGGTTTGGAAACTTCAAACCCAGGATTTGGAGTTTGGAGGACATCTATAGGAGTGCAAAGAAACGATTCTTCTGCTATTAGATTAAAGACTAGACACTATACCAACAAGTTCTTCTTGAGATGCCTCGTAATCGCCGGACAAGAAAACCTAATGCAATCCAAGCTTGGATAACTCAATTCACGAAATACTTTTGATCCGTATTAAAATTTCTGACCAACGAGAAAAAAACAATTAATATCCACTAATTTCAGTTGCAGATAAAGAAACAATTATTGCCGATAACAATCAAACACACATCAATACATTATCGTCACATATCGCCTAATTTAGATGACACAGTCCGATATGGTGCGATAAAATAGACAAAATAGTGTCATATGGACACCCTCGCACACCGATCCCTTCTCGATAATACATCTAATTCCAAATTCTCCATTCCCTAGACGTCCTTTCTTTCGTCGAAAACTCTATAACCAGTAAGCAGTATTACATGGGTTGGCAGAAAGTGTGTGGCCTTCCCCGTCGTTCTGAACCCCCAGGAGCTTAATATGCGGGGTAGAAACAAGTGAAGTGAGCCGGGGACAAACACGCATCGCGACCACGGCCCGCTAGATAACGCGTTTTACTCATAATTAAGATCTTATCGTGGCCGCTCAGGGTTCCCTATCACGGAACTCGCAGCACTGTCGTAACCAAATGGTCGGATTCAACGTTCAACGGATTCTCAATATGGTGTCCGCAACTAAGTTCTCGTGTTAACTAACTAAATTAGGGGGGCCGGTTCGCGTTCTTCCTTTCACACAGTTTTGTAGGCAGATTAGACGCTCCATTCCGCGTCGTTGCCCGCTTCTGACTCGAACTGTCTTCTAGGGTGGAATGGATCGTTTCGAAAGTTGGATTTCTAGGGTTACGTTATTGGTGGTCGTAGAATGGCTGTCCTAGTGATTGAGGCGCCTTATTTCCGTTGATTAATGATACATTTGTTGACGTTTGCTGTCTGAATGTTAGGTGCATCTTTGTAGCAGTGAGTTCTGAAGCTTATGCTCATTATTGTGAAAAACTCGTTTTACAATTTAGTATTTTCTATCGATTATTGAATGTCTTCAAATCTAAAGATTCTGTATCTTGACTAATCAATTCTTTTTAATAAATAAGGTCTTCAGTCAATGTTTTGCGTCAAGGAAGATTAGACAAAAAGCTCTATGGCAATATGCCAGTCTTGAATTCTTTGGAGATATTTTTGTAAATATTCATAGGCTTTAATTAGTCTTTGCTTTAATTCTTCTAAAGCCTCTAAACAGTTTAGTTCACAAATGCTATTTCATAAAAAATATATGGATGTATAATCTGGAGATATAAAAAATAATGAGCAACCATATCACGAAACTTGGGAAGTTATAGAATTTGGTGTACACACTCCTTAGTAACAATCACGTACATCATTTCTTCCTGGCGCCAAGGTGGTATAAAAAAAAGGAAGAAACACCTGATATATGAAGGCAATAAAGAGGGAACTCTACCGTATTCGTCAAGGTACATAATGGGTCACGCTGTCTCCAATAATTAATTTATAGGATTCACTGTGCGGTATTATTTTTTGTGGTGGTTAGTGAAAAGCAGAAGGTCGGGGCGCTATAGTGCGGAAATTTATCGCCCGACCGAAACTATTTAACAGTTTGTTTATTCGAGGCAGACCCAGTGAGTCCAGGCACATATATTACGCCGACCAGCCAATAATTTTCAGGGGACACCGCAAGTCTGGGTTGGTGAGAGTGTGTCGTTGTCGGTATAGGACGATGACATTCGACGATTTTGAGGGTTCGCATTATGTGTCAAACAAACCACAATAATTTAACATTTTAATGGGGCACGTCTAGACAAATTCTCTCTGTGAAGGAAGGATGGCATTCCCGTGGCCACGTTTAGTGTCCCACTGTGACGAGCAGGTCCCCGAGATACGGTAGAAAAAACAGTAGCCACTCGGTTTTACCTGGTGGGGTTATGGTCCAATACATAACCAAAAATCCGCACACGATTCTTTATCTTGTTCTAACTTAGGTGGACCGAAGAAGAGAGATAGCTGGTTCCGTATACGAAGAAGTCACGATCGGCTCGAGCATCCCAAGAGAAACTCATTTACCTAAATTTTAGAAGGCTGTAAAGCGGCCCAAGTTATTAAGGTGCAGAAAGAATTTTTAACGTTTCCAGTGAATTTAATAGTTTGTACACGGTTGCTTATTCGGTTTTATGGTTTGGCCCTCCTGTTTATTATTGTCGTCAGTGAGTTGGAATTTTTCTTCACAAGAATCCAATTTTTCTGTCAAATCTCAGAAGTTACTAGACATTTTTAGGTCGGCTGTTCTTTTTGCGCAGTATTTAGTTGTTTCGTTTTAAAATCTGGAAAATACTCAAGTATTCACATAACCAATGACTGAGTATAATTTATTTCATAGTATACTACAGTGTAACGTGGCTGGTCAACAAATCGTTTGTTGTACAGTCCATCAATTAAACATAATATGTAAAGTGTTCCATTGTCAGTCGTTGCTAAGGACATTATCCACAATGGCCTGTAATGACAGTGAATCATCCTGAAAATTGGTGTTTGAATATATAGAGAGGTCGTGGTAAAATACGTTGGAATTAACATTGCAAATTTATGCTCCCCATTTCGCAGTTACACGGTACATCCTGTATACGACGCAAAAATTGGCATCGAATTTAGCACAATAACGAGGAAGCAGAACATCTTTTTTTATTATGTCCATTTATTATACACCCATCGCCAGTCAAGCTTGATTTTTTTTTTTTTTTTGGAAATAACTATTTTGGGACAAGTGAATGAAATCCTATCTTGTGTTTAACAGTGATGGAGATAAAATGTACAATTTCTATTCCTCTTCTTCTATCTTTTAAATCCTTTACTTTAGATCCATCGTCTGATCAAATCTCATTCAAATACTTGCAAAAATGTAGTTTATATCAGTCAGTAACTAAAAACAATGAAAGATAATGACATAACGATTAACGAATTGTATGGCTGAGAGTGAATATTGAATATTCTTTAAGGGTAAAACCATGTTGACAAGACTACTATAAAATCTTTATGAAATACATTTCGTATGTTATTTATTACATTATTTTTGTATTTTCATCCTTTTCCTACAAAATAAATGAACACAATGTACTAGGATTGCCGCCCCGTATCCTGACATAGGTATTTTTAATTAACAAAAACATATGCAACCATGACTTGAATTTGAAACAAGTGCCTTCAAACCGCCAAACCGTCTGGTGCTATAAAACGTTATGGCAAATCTCCTAATGCAAGAAGCGTCATTCAGGCGACTTCTAAACATTCCAGCTCGTCATAACCCTAAATTTCAGTGTTCTGTTCAATGTTGAGCTCATACCGCGGAATCCAGTACAAATATCCACCATCAATACCCATTTCCTGCCTGGTTGCCTTCGTATTTCGACTGAGAAACGTACCTACAGTAACGTTACCTAATCTATTTATCATCGGTTTAACTCGCGGTTATAACTAATGTGTACGGGTCTCGCAATGGTTCTGGTGCTCGTTGCATGCAAGCGGTATGCTCATCTGTTTGTCGCGCAAGGAGGAGCAGCACCAGCACTTGGCCAGGCTGGATCCTCGGTGGATGTTGTCCCGCGGAGTCGAACGCGCACTGCTGACACTGTGAAATAGTATTGTCTCTAGCTGTAGTTAATGTAGTTTATCTGTGGATCGCAGCAGACGGGGTCTCCGCTTCCTAGAACTGCGCGGACGGTTGACAATTTATTTTATAGAGGTGGGTGTGTGGGACGCCCCAGGTACGCGCGACCAGGTCCAGCTCCTCCAGGCTGCTGCTGCCTCTGCCTCTGGGCTCGGGAGTGAGACGGAGCTATACCTGAGTGCCGTACCAATTGGAATCCGTGTTCGTCGTTTTCGTTACAGCTTGTACGCCACTGTAATTTAAGCGCGACCGTAAAAGGACGCATAATTTGATTCCCATGGTGTACGCTTTCAGTGATATTGTTGGTGCTCGAGCCGTGATGATATTCGTCCGACCACTTTATGGACATACAGCCCCGATGGCCGTATGATCCTGCTTTCGGTTATTATTCTCGTATATTTGTTGCCCTCTGTTCGTGTACATATGCTCGCCCCGAGCAGGTATATCGCAATAGTGAACGTTTACCACTGAACGTCATTTACACAGTGGAAATGATAAGCAATTACCCTGATTTGGCTATGATTGTCACCAAGCTTAATATTCGAATTAATAATTTATTGTATGCTTGTACTTCCCTCGTTTAGAATATATTTCTTATATTTTTATAATGATTTTTTCGACACATTGACAAAGATTGATCTTTACATTCTTGAAAAGAAAAATGTTTCAGTTTATTGTATCAGAGGTGATATCTACATCATACTCCGGCTGAAAGATATCGTGAAAAGTAGAGTATCCTCAAATGATAAAACAATTATTATTATATATACTATTGCTGAAATATAACACTAACATCTAAATGAATCAAAGAACAATAAATTGCTTCAACAGTAATTACGCTATAATTTGACTGTGGTCTTTGTCAACTAGTGCGGTAGAAAAACTAAAAAGAATCAGAAATTATCAACTGAAATACATGTTTTGAGGTCCTCTGAAGCTATTTTGATGATTCTGGTATATGTCTGTAAACACGCTAAATTTGGTATACATACTTAGAATCACCAGGGGCCGAACTAAATTGCTTAGTTGACAATCTTCCCACAGGAAGAGGCAAAATGCTTGCATCCTTCCAGTGACTTAAGTATTTATACCAATTTACAGATCAGTGGGATGAACGGTTTAGACACTATACACAGAGCGAACTTATGATTTAAGAATTTATTATGTTTATGTTAAGTATATTTTTCACTGATGAAAAATATATATGCTTCAACGAAAAAACAGTTTCTTAACCCAAGATTCTTACTCTGAGAGATACATAGAAAGTTGTGCAAATACTTTACCGATGGCGCTAACAGTTTCTCGCGTCTTTTGCCACATATTACCGCTATATAAGTTTGACGATATTGAGTAGTCGTATTTTGTTTGTTTACATCTATGCATAAGTGTTTTATTTCATGGGTAACTTACAAGGCTTATGAGGAAAACCAGTGTAATGGGTCGGAAACCCATTATTTATTTATTAAGATATGATCAAATTAAGCGAGATATTTGTAAGAACATTCGGGAATGTCAAAGGCTTTTGCTAGGGCTGAACATCTGGTTTAAGATTTGACCGCGTGTTATAAGTTTAAAATTGAAGAGTTGTCATTGGCTAAGAAGAAATGCTTCCGGCTTCCTTTGGGGTCGAGGGATGCAAACGAACAGATCTCGCTCTTCTCATTTCAACCACCGTCATGTAAAGTACACGTTTTTGTGGAGCGTTCTTAGGCGCTTAAGTTTATCCCTGGTAAGTCTTTTCAACTCGTCTCGCATTTCATTGTAAATTAAATTATTCATATTTCTGCTAAAAGTGTGTCTGTCTAAATCAACTCCTAGGTTTAATTTAAACGTCAATATGTTCAAAGCTTCATTAATTTTTCTATGTAACCTATCAAACGGGATTGTTGATTATTATTGTTAATAGATGTTATTGTTTTGATAAGTGTTTCGTTTCATTTGAGTAGTCTTGCTTTATCAGCCCTTATTAAATGTTAAATACTTAAACGCGTCAGTTAGTAGTCAGAAAATGTGTTCACAAGGTTCAAGAAAAAGAACCCAGTTAGTTTTGCTTCGAATAAATTGGAAATTAGAATTTTGACCAGTAATTAAAGCCCTTAAACCGCGCTTGACCAAAATGCTACCATGTTAGGGAGTCGCGGTTGTTCCCGTCATTTTGACCTCCTACACCAGGATTATAGTGGAATAGCCTACGCAGAGACAACTCTATTCTTGGATATCAAGAAAAATGGTTCTTGCGTATACATATAATGTAGCATGAAGAAGATATTTTTGCTATCCATATAATATTTTATTGTAATAAGAATTTCAATATATGCAGTTATTTCAACAGCTACTTATTTTTCTGGTTTAAGAGTTTAGTATCTTTATGTTGAGCATATTTTGCTCTGACGAAGAAAATGTCATGTGTAAATGTAAATGTGTCAACGAGGTAATCGGAAAGTTTTGTCCACCCCAGATATTTTCATACGTATAAGACCCTAATATTACCAAACAAAGAAATCATCATTATTGTTACCTTGTGGGTCAAGAACGTCCCAGCAAGAGCCACCAAGTGATAGTCTTCACACATTACATAAAAGTAATGTCCCTGTTATCTAAACAGCGTGGTAAACTCGCTGTCGACCGGTAGCAGTAGATGTAAACCAGCGACCTATCTTATCGACAAAGCAATGATGATGGGTTTCTGGAATTTAATGAAAGAGAAGTGAAGAGAGCCGATAAACCGGGTCGACGAAAAAAAGAAGAAGATGTCCGATCGGGCAACGAAGAGAAGAGAGATAGAGGCGAGCCCGTGAGAGAAGCAGAATCTGTCACGATGTCCCCCGTGCTGTCAGACAATCTTGTCGCTTAAAACAAAAAAATTCAACGCCTACCTCGCCCCAGAGCTACCTGAGTGTTGCGTCACGGTCAACTATAAATAACCGCGACAGAAACCCTTGTTAGTCCGACCCAGCAAACGGATGACAGCGTGATTTTCAAATGCTTGCTTGCTGCAGGTGGAGAGATGGTCCACCTCTGGCGAATTGAGTAAAGTGGTAACCCAATACTTGCTTTCTTCTACGGTCCGGTCACCCTTAATTGGACCTATAACCTCTCGAAACCAACCGATTAATAATTAATAATAAATAACGGGGTCTCTTCCACCCCAATTGACGTGTCCTTGGTCAGGTTTCAGTGGTTTTAATTGATGGGCAATGGAACGGAAGGTGATGGCCGGGCTTATCTCGTCCGATCTGGTCGAGTTTATCTTGGTCAGTGTCAGGAAGGAATGCCCTCCTTATCATTGTTTAACTGTTGTAAGCTTAATTCCTCCATTGCTTCGGGAACAGGTATAAATCGTTTGTTGCTTGTGCCATGGCTGACATCAGAGGAGATCGTTTATCAAAAATTTGTGTAATGAGCTCCTGGATTGTTCTCCCAAGTGGATTACTGATGACTGAGGTTAAAAGAAATTGCTCTTATCTATGACGTAGAGTTATAAATTGAAACGGACGAAACTTTAAATTGTAACGTTACTATGAATTAATAAATCCACACCAAACTACACAGTTGACTCCCCTCCGTTTCACAATTTCCCAGTGACTCTGCATTTTGTAAACTATTTACATAACAAAATCCCCAGTACAAAGGAGCGTTTGAAAACCAATTACCTCCGAGTCTTCAGCTCACGATTGGGGTTGGAAATCGATCATTAGTGTGGCTTCCCGTAGGAGTGAAAGAGTATAATAATAATAAGAAGAAGACGGCAAAACAAGGCCCTACACTGCTGCGGTGGAGTGGCAGCAATCATCATGGTAATTTATTAATAACGATAGCGCTAATGGGGGACGACCTAAATTGATGATATGCCGGATATTAAAGTGTCTAAGGGTCCGATTGTTTCTTGGTGAGGTCGATGCTTGTAGCGGCGGGGGTGCTCACCATGAGGCTGCACCAGCCACCGTCGAAGAATTCGACAAATTGTAATTTATACCAACCTGTGCGGACGGGCTGAACCGTTTTAGGCAGGTCCCTTCACTCACGACCAGTTTCCCTTTCGAAATAAATTCGCTAGTTTGTGTGGCCGTGTCAGTCCCACTGGGTTCCACCAACCCATCAGGCGCCTAAAATTGGCTGACGACTAGCTTTTGTGGAAACGATTATGAGTAGCACGGCTAACCCAGCACCCCCATTTAAAAACCACCTGTACGCTGCTAAACGTCACCTTTATTCTTTACTCACAACTGCATAACTTAGCTAAATAACTGCAGTTTTAATGGTTTATCCGTTCTAAATGTACAACAATTACGCCTTCAAGATGTCTTTCAAATAAGTCGAAACAATTATTGGTATAGACTAGAGATGGGCTTATTAGTTCTTTTTAATGAACTAGTTCTTCTGGATTAGTTCACAAAAAGGAACTAGTTCAAAGAACTAGTTCTAAAGAACTACTTTGATCCTGAGACATACTACTTCGATAAACGTGTCTTTGTGTGTTCTAGCACGTTTATATCTCGTTCCAAACGAAACTAGGATCTAGTTTGGACAGAATCGATGTCTGCCTTCCCACTTTGTCTTTTTCTTGAAGAATCGTTATTTTGTTTTGAAAATAAATAATTATTTATAATTATATTGATCGAAGAATTGTTGTCTTATTTTATTTAGGTATATTTCTTAAATATTTATTTAATAAGGCATAAAAGACATATTGCTGCACGTATTTTAGCCTTATTCATACTGCAATTTTAGGTGGAATTGGGGTATTATTTATAAATTATAGTATAACATATACTGGCAAAACTACTATTAACAGTGTAATCCATTATCCAATAGGAAAAAAAAACTATACTCTAATTATATTTTTGACATCCGCCGTTAGGTAAAGAAACAATTGGCGGGCAGGGTGCTCTGTCGCTCGTTTAATGTCGCCACAACTCGTTCACTGAATGGGATATGTTTCACCAAAGCAGGACTTTCGAACTAGATTTCATATCCCTACAAGTCGTTCACTGTATGAGATATGCATAGAGATATGTTTTAGCAAAGCAGGTCTTTTGCGAACTAGTTCTTTTTATTTTAAAGAACTAGTTCTTTTGTTCTAAGCCGGGAGCCATTCTCTCGGACTAGTTCGTTCACGAACTACCCACCTCTAGTATAGACTGAATGATAAAATTTAAAAGAGAAAATGTCAATTAACTGGCGTATTTTATTATCTTTCAAGTATAGCATACTATTTAAAGAGTTTAAATTGAGAATCTACAGAAAAGATACAGATTAGTTATTGATGCATGAACTTGATTGAGAAAAGAAAGAACAATTTTTAGTGATCCTGCTTTGGCTTGTATTCCATTTGCATTATAGCTGACGCAGGCTTGCTTTGTTGAACATCACTTGGATTAAAACATTGTTAAAACGTTTGATTGTCCAATATCGTAAGTTGTAAGTATATGTTGAATTAATAAATGAGTGCAGTAGATGAAAAATTCAGTATATGCTGAGAAATTATTTACTAGTACACAGAGAGAGAAAAAAAATTGAATGAAACGAATTTGCCTCAAGTCAAAGGAAAATCGATGTTAAATAGTGGCACACAAGCTTTAGCTGCCGCAAAGAAGTTATTTCTTTGGTAAAATTTATTAAATTCAAAGCTATCGCATTTGTATGAACGTTAGTTAACTTAAATGCAACAGGGATAATATTTTCAAACAAAATGAACATTTTGTTTCAAGAACTCTAGGTTCTTTTTAAGTAAAAAAAACCTTCCTTACATTACGGAAATCACGGAAAACTATTTGGTGTAAAAGAATTTTTATTATTTCTTTTTACTTCAAATAAAATATTTCTTTCAGTCCTTATTTGTTTCAAACATATATTCTTTCGTTGAAAGAAATATGTTCAAAGAAATGTTTTCAACATGTTTTCTTAAGAACTGTTTTTAAACATAGTTCCGTTAAAAACTCTTTTGTTTTGTAAAAAATAGCTAATTAGAAGTCTATAATAAAATGATGTACTTAAGGTATGCCAATGTTGTCGGCAAGTGGGAAAATATTAGATGCAAGAAGTATGAAGGTAGCTGCTTATTATTGCTGGTTACTTGCACATCAGTTAATTTATCTTAATCTTTAAATTGAAGTCGAATGCATAAATGGATATTCATATTATGCTCGTGTGCAGTTTTCAACTTCTAATCCATAAGAGGATTAAGCCCATCAAGATATTATTTAATTACCATTTGCAGTTATAAACACACCGAGAGCGCACTATGATATCTTCATGCAAGAATAAAATCATCGCCGGTGCAGAGTGCGTTTTCTTGTCACCATTTTTTCATCACAGTATGTGAAAATTGCTAGTGTATAACAGTGCACAATGCACAATTATTCTGGGCAAAGACAGAAAAGTATGCACTTATTCTTTAATAACAGTATAATTATTTCCGTCAGTATTGAGGGGCTTTGCACATTTTCTCTCTTTATAATTACTGTTTGGAACGTTTAATGCATGCTTGATTTCTGGCCTGATATAAACGCACTTCTGCCATGGCAAGATCAGTAATAAAATAAAAATAATTATATATTTTAATTATCAAGGAGTAAAATACATTTTACACTATATAAGTGTGCAGTAGATCTATCTGAACACAAAACACCACACATATTTAGAATTACAAAGGAACGAACTGTCTTGCTTTTGGTGAATCTGGCAACCAGAAGTGACGTAAAATATAATTTCCAATGGGCTAAAATCCAAAACCTGTTTTATGATCTAAAAATTGGAAGGCAATGTTGTACTTTTACTGCTTAATATTCAACTATTAATAAAAATAATTATATATTTTAATTATCAAGGAATAAAATACTTTTTACACTATATAAGTGTGCAGTAGATCTATCTGAACACAAAACACCACACATATTTAGAATTACAAAGGAACGAACTGTCTTGCTTTTGGTGAATCTGGCAACCAGAAGTGACGTAAAATATAAATTCCAATGGGCTAAAATCCAAAACCTGTTTTATGATCTAAAAATTGGAAGGCAATGTTGTACTTTTACTGCTTAATATTCAACTACTAATAAAAATAATTATATATTTTAATTATCAAGGAATAAAATACTTTTTACACTATATAAGTGTGCAGTAGATCTATCTGAACACAAAACACCACACATATTTAGAATTACAAAGGAACGAACTGTCTTGCTTTTGGTGACAATCTGGCAACCAGAAGTGACGTAAAATGTAAATTCCAATGGGCTAAAATCCAAAACCTGTTTTATGATCTAAAAATTGGAAGGCAATGTTGTACTTTTACTGCTTAATATTCAACTACTAATAAAAATAATTATATATTTTAATTATCAAGGAATAAAATACTTTTTACACTATATAAGTGTGCAGTAGATCTATCTGAACACAAAACACCACACATATTTAGAATTACAAAGGAACGAACTGTCTTGCTTTTGGTGACAATCTTGCAACCAGAAGTGACGTAAAATATAAATTCCAATGGGCTAAAATCCAAAACCTGTTTTATGATCTAAAAATTGGAAGGCAATGTTGTACTTTTACTGCTTAATATTCAACTATTAATAAAAATAATTATATATTTTAATTATCAAGGAATAAAATACTTTTTACACTATATAAGTGTGCAGTAGATCTATCTGAACACAAAACACCACACATATTTAGAATTACAAAGGAACGAACTGTCTTGCTTTTGGTGAATCTGGCAACCAGAAGTGACGTAAAATATAAATTCCAATGGGCTAAAATCCAAAACCTGTTTTATGATCTAAAAATTGGAAGGCAATGTTGTACTTTTACTGCTTAATATTCAACTACTAATAAAAATAATTATATATTTTAATTATCAAGGAATAAAATACTTTTTACACTATATAAGTGTGCAGTAGATCTATCTGAACACAAAACACCACACATATTTAGAATTACAAAGGAACGAACTGTCTTGCTTTTGGTGACAATCTGGCAACCAGAAGTGACGTAAAATATAAATTCCAATGGGCTAAAATCCAAAACCTGTTTTATGATCTAAAAATTGGAAGGCAATGTTGTACTTTTACTGCTTAATATTCAACTATTAATAAAAATAATTATATATTTTAATTATCAAGGAATAAAATACTTTTTACACTATATAAGTGTGCAGTAGATCTATCTGAACACAAAACACCACACATATTTAGAATTACAAAGGAACGAACTGTCTTGCTTTTGGTGACAATCTGGCAACCAGAAGTGACGTAAAATATAAATTCCAATGGGCTAAAATCCAAAACCTGTTTTGTGATCTAAAAATTGGAAGGCAATGTTGTACTTTTACTGCTTAATATTCAACTATTAATAAAAATAATTATATATTTTAATTATCAAGGAATAAAATACTTTTTACACTATATAAGTGTGCAGTAGATCTATCTGAACACAAAACACCACACATATTTAGAATTACAAAGGAACGAACTATCTTGCTTTTGGTGACAATATGGCAACCAGAAGTGACGTAAAATATAAATTCCAATGGGCTAAAATCCAAAACCTGTTTTATGATCTAAAAATTGGAAGGCAATGTTGTACTTTTACTGCTTAATATTCAACTATATTTGAAGGAGAAGGTAAATAATAACAAATGCACGGGCGGGTGGCGGTAAATCTGCATATCTGGCATTTGACATTTCGTTCTAAAACAATTGGTGAATGTCTACTATCTAAAAGAATAGAGGACAAGGTCTAAGTCTGGACCCCACACAGCATCGACGACACAAACATCAGAATGAACGACAGTCCTCTATAGGTACTTATATCATGCAATTATAAAGTATTAAATTGTTATATGCCATAATATGCCATACTCTTTTTGAAACGGCTTGTCCACATTGGTTGACGCAACAATAACCATCGATGAATAATTCATAATTACAATATTATAGGTATTATGTGCGTGTACTGTGTACAATTATTTATCGATAAAACATATTATGTTTCATGATGTGTTCTATTTAAAAGATTATGCTTCATTTTTCACTGATAGTTTACTCTTAATTAAAAAAATCTGACATAAAAGATTTGTTCCATAATTTTCTAAATTACTTAGGTTCTTAAGTTCTAGATTTCCGGGAGAAAACCGTGTCAACAACGATAAAGTAGTCAACGTTTCGCACTCTGTTGCAAGAGGCATCTTCAGGACGTAACAGTAAGACAGCTACGAAGCTGAAGCTTCGAAGATTCCCTTCCATGGGATTCAAAACTCGTATTTTCGCTGAAATCCCGAATTTGACCAGAAAGAGTTTGTGCAATGCATATGTGTTGAAAGGAGATGTTGTGTGCAGATATTTTCAAAGCGCAGTCTGTTTCAAAATAATACAAACGAGCAGTAAACCGCATTAGAGCTTCTAATTGATATTGTGTCAAGTACGCAGCGCTTGTATTGAATTGAACTGCGATATCTATAATGCATCGGTGAAAGTATCAATTTGCTTTTCGCAATTTCAAACCACACTTAATCCAATATTGAATCTTGAATGATGAGACACTTTACTATTGGTAATGCAATACATCGAACGTTCTATATTATATGGTTGCACATTCTAACTTACAAAGGAAACCATTCACCATGCAAGTTAACTTTTGGCTTACAGGAAAATAAATCTTGCTTCTGTTTCCATCTTTTTCCTGGTTTCCTTCTTTTTATATGCTCCAAAACCAATTTCCTCTCTATCTCCCAACCATCACACCATATAAACCAATAATTTCTAAAAACTAGAAACACCAAGATCGTGACTTGACAGACAATGCATTATTACACTATCTAGCAATTATAAAAACTCATCAAGCAGCCGTTAAAAGATTGCAGTACGGCAGCTCGGTCAGGCCCGTCGGTTGCTGTATAGAGTTTCAAAACAGAAGCGCAGAAACGCTCCTCCTTATCTCCACATTTCAAGTGAGCCAAATTGATGCATGCTAAAGCAACACCACGAAGTATGGAAGTTGTATGGAGGTTCTAAAAAAGTATAGTGCTTACCTTGGCAGGCCTTAACGTCACGTATCAAATTACAGAGACGTAGAGGTCGCTACTGTACTTTACCACCTCTGCTCGCCATTGCCTATCGCTAATTATTCTTGTCTCCAGACGCTGGATAATTTATTATCGGAATGATGCAATTAATAATGACGCCTGACTATGTTGCCGTTTGGCGTTTTTAGCGAGTGTCTAATGGACGGGATGAGGTAGATTTATGGTAATTCTGTCTGATTGGAGTTAAGTTAACATCAACTTAATTGACTTCTATATTGATCATAATTAAATGATTATGGTCTTGTCAACTCAGGTAGGTGCTTTTATATTGTTTGGTTAAGTAGGTATTGCTGTGGACAGCCAATAACCAGGCTTTAGTGCATTACTAGATTGAATAGTGAGACATGGAGACAGATTGGTTCCAGAAGGGCCAGTAGGCCAGTAGGGAGACATGGAACCATGATGGAATGGGTTATCTCCAGTGGGGGCACGGATATTTAGCATTATTAATATTGTCTTTTCCACATTCAGCAATGTTTCTGAGGACAGTGCATAAGCAAATGTCCATGTATGAAGAGTGGCATAAAGAAAAATCTAGGGCAATGTTGTAGTCCGTGGATTACAATACTTTCCTTCTAGGATACTAGTCAGAAAGTAAAAATGTGGCGGGGTGAAAATTGTCATAAAAGCTACTCGAATTTCATTAAACAGCAAGAGAACATCAAAACATTTAATACAATACACCAAAACTTAGTTTACATGGTATAATAGATCATCGTCGTTGTGTGCATACGCATGGATAAGTAGTACCGACATAATGGAATGCTCGAGTGCGTAGGAATATTGGCGTGTGTTACAATAAAAAGCAACGATTTTAAATTCAGAAAAATTCGACTTACCGATCATTATCCGGCTCTGGAATGACATCTAGATTATTCTCCTCTTTTCCTTGCACAATAAGCACGCACTCACCGACCGTCAAACCGGGAAAAATTGCGAAAACCTCGCGGATAAAGTCGGAAAATTCGGGACACACGGACAACACACGCGTTGTACACTGCACTGACAGCTACGCGAAATGCAGATACCAACGTCAGCGGTCCAAACTTGAGCATTTTCACCAATGACCATTTTCACCAAAAGTATACTGATGGCGTGGACTAGAGTATACTAATAAGTGTGCAGGTTTTTGGCATTGGTAAGTTCTGGCGTAGTTATGAAAATATTCTTGAGATGAATTGTTCCATAATACATAATAAGTGATACAGCAAGGCAAAAAATCGGTGTGGACCCTTAACCCAACTTTCGGACTAAATTGTTGACACAGGTGTCTAAACACCTTTACTATTATTCAATTTCGTGAAGGACCTCAATCATGGATCACAGTCATACACATAATTCACACCGATTCCGTAGGAGTTGTTAATTCTGAGTGGTTACGTAGCAACCTGAGTAACAACTGATTTTAACCACGTTGTTAAAAATTCGTATTCTGTATTTCTAGAGTTAACTACCTTGCTGGGAATAATTCATTAACAACCGCGGCTAATATCGCTCTTAAAATGTCCCATGATCACGCGCAGTAGGTATGATACCGTCAATCAACAAACAATCTAACTGATCTAACCTACAATTCGTGACGTTTGAATTTTGTGGTTAGGTAGTGCCGGTAAATCAGGACGCACACCAAAGAAGCACGCAGCAATTGCATCGGATATCAGTCGGTCAACAGAGAAAATTTAAGCGGATAAAAAACAAAAACGGATGAATCCCTGTACATAACTAGAGATTTTCTTGTAGTAGCGTTACCTTTACTAAATGCAAATTTGAATGGAGAAATAAAAACAAAGACGGCTAATCAAAGAACAGATGTATCACGTTGTCATTCCCATATTTATCATTGTTGACTCAATTACCAAAATGACCCTGCCAGATTAATACAGGCTACAATTCAAGCCTGTAAACACCGCACATAAAGAAGCAAAACCCACTAATTTAAGAGGGTCGTGCCATGTAATCCACGGTCCTCATTATCCCATATACGGCCCTAATGCATACTTATTACTTTACAAATACGACGGTGTACGCGAAGGAGAAGGAAGATTATCAAGAGGGTCCGATGGAAAACGGTACGGCACCAAGTAGGAGATGCGTATCCATCCATTCTTTGTCCTCTTCCAGCGCTTTTACCTATCCTTCTTCCACTGCGGTGTAGGTACTATCTATCTATCTCTACCTATACTAATTACGAACTTTCAAGTGTAGGGCGCGTTCAGCGGAATCGCCCATTTTCGCCGACATTTGCGATCGAGTAGCTGCAAAATTGGGCTTTTCGATATTACTTTTGACGCTCGAATTGAAAAAAGGACACAATTCCGCGTGGACTGCGCGATATTTTGTAAATTAAATGCGTCAATTTTGAAAAAAAAAAATCACGTTTTTGCACCTCTTCGGGTGAAGGCGAACCTCGAGAAAATGTCACGTGACGTCTAGAAATTCCGACAAGCGGATCGATGAACGTCAAAAATTTACATTTTTTATCCGTTCCTGCCGACCTTATAAAAGCCGCTCGCTCTCATGTCTTACGATAAGATCCCTCTAAATACCCTTCGCAAAGAGTTTTGAGCAAAAAAACGGCCTTAAAAACAATTTTCGATCCAACAAATCGATTTTTGTCGACCCGTGTTTTGCTGCTATTATTACCACAGTAACGTCAAACCCGAAACGCCCCCTGCCGGACATTCGTAACAACAGTAACAGATAGCAGATAACCTAAAATGTATCCTAAAATGTCCATATTGCGAATGTGGACAGGTGGGAAGCCTTAACCACATATTTCTAGAATGCCCAATAACTAAAGTCGAAAATTTTGACATATACACAGAGCTAGTTATTATTGCTAAACGTTGACCAACAATATACGTTAGATGATCTTTTATTTAACTTTTACCATTTTGACAATGTGACTCTTCAATTTGTTTCGCAGTAGCTTTGCCTGTAACTGGTTAAAAAGAAGAAGGTTCTTTACTCATCTTAAGAAGAACGAACTGTTTAAGATTTTAATATATATGTATTAGGGGTCTTTGTGTTTTTGGTTGGTAATCAGAGGCTTTGTTCGGTCAATGGGTGTCCCGTCGTGTTAAAAATTGAACCATTACCGCAATCTGGGTGAGATCCATCTCGATCCTCTCTCTCTCTCTCTCGGCTTATACTCCTGAGTTTTAAGCAGCTCGAGAAAGGGGCAGCCTGTCGCTCATTGGATCTCTCCTCTGGTCGCTTAATGGACATCTGTTTATTGTGTCTAACAAGTATTTATTCGAGTGGAGATCGCCGTCGTTCGATCGATACGCGCGCCGTTGTCTATCAAATCGATCTGCGTACATGTTAGCAGACTACTTCAATGGGTCCTACGTCACTGCACGACCCTATACTTTTACCTCCATTGACGTAAACGAGAATGGAAAAGTTGTCTTGTGTAAAAGTGAAAATGCAGATGAGGACAATCTTCTATTTGTGGTTGTTTAACTATCAGTACACTTGGTGGTATATTTTTTATTATTTTTATTTTCTCGGCCTGATGCTTGAATTTTTGATGGATTTTGATGATTCGTTCAGAAAATTATAGAGAAATTTATCAAAATTCTTTGTAGCAAAATAACTATTTATTGATCCATCTTGGAGTACAGTCAGGATGTCGGTTACAGCTGTAGAACTTATTATACAGAGAGAACTCTTTTCTTGGATATCAAGAAAAATTATTCTTGCATGAAGAGGATTTTTTTCTATACAAATAATCTACCTATACTAATTACGAACTTTTCAAGTGTAGCGGAATGTTCAGCGGAATCGCCCATTTTCGCCGACATTTGCGATCGAGTAGCTGCAAAATTGGGCTTTTCGATATTACTTTTGACGCTCTAATTGAAAAAAGGACACAATTCCGCGTGGACTGCGCGATATTTTGTAAATTAAATGCGTCAATTTTGAAAAAATCACGATTTTGCACCTCTTCGGGTGAAGGCGAACCTCGAGAAAATGTCACGTGACGTCTAGAAATTCCGACAAGCGGATCGATGAACGTCAAAAATTTACATTTTTTATCCGTTCCTGCTGCCCTTATAAAAGCCGCTCGCTCTCATGTCTTACGATAAGATCCCTCTAAATACCCTTCGCAAAGAGTTTTGAGCAAAAAAACGGCCTTAAAAACAATTTTCGATCCAAAAAATCGATTTTTGTCGACCCGTGTTTTGCTGCTATTACCACAGTAACGTCAAACCCGAAACGCCCCCTGCCGGACATTCGTAACAACAGTAACAGATAGCAGATAACCTAAAATGTATCCTAAAATGTCCATATTGCGAATGTGGACAGGTGGGAAGCCTTAACCACATATTTCTACAATGCCCAATAACTAAAATCGAAAATTTTGACTTATACACAGAGCTAGTATTTTATTCTAATAAGAATTTCAATATAGTTGTTTCAACGGTTAGTTATTCTTACGAGTTAAGAATTTAGTATGTTTATGTTAAGTATATTTTTCTCTGACGAAGAAAAAGTTATTCTTCTATGAAAAATATATATGCTTCAACGAAAAAACAGTTTCTTGACCCAAGATTCTTACTCTGAAAGATACCTACATAAAAAGTTGTGCAATTACTTTGCAGATGGCGCGAACAGTTTCTCGCGTCTTTTGCCATATATTACCGCTATATAAGTTTGACGATATTGAGTTTTCGTATAGTTTGTTTATATCTATGCATAAGTATTTTATTTCATGGGTGACTTACAAGGATTATAAGGAAAATCAGGACTGTAGCGAAATACCCTACACAGAGAGAATGCGTTCTTGTATATTAAGAAACATTATTTTTGATAAGAATTTCAGTATATGTAATGTTATTTCAACGGTTAGTTATTCTTCCGGTTTAAGAGTTTAGTATGTTTATGTTGAGTATATTTTGCTCTGACGAAGAAAATGTTATTATTCTACATATAAAAAGAGTAAGACGTTCGTTTTACATCAATTGGGTGAAAAATGTACATGCTTCAACGAACAAATAGTTTCTTGACCCAAAATTATACGTACGTATCGCTTAAAATAGACGTAATTCCTTTCAAGCAGTTCCTTCAAAACAAGAAAACGTAATACTTGGAAGATCAAGAAAATCATATTCTTACTTTGAGAATTTTATATATTACTTGAACCAACCGGAAAGAATTTTGAAGAATTTTTCTAATATTTAATGAATATATCATCACAAAAGAGAAGAGAAATTTGTCAGTTTTTAAGTGGGAGCATTTTTTGAAACAGTAGACTACACTAAATAAAAATAAACCAAGAACATCAACAATAAAAGTTAAACACTCGGAGACATAAAACGCAACAATCAAACGCCGGTGTTCGTAACAAGCAAACAAATTATGCATTATCGCTCATTTACGTCGAAACGTTTTACGTTAAACAGTATAGATGACGGATCGTAATCACTTTAACGACAGAAACTTGAGAACATGCGCTCGAAAGCGCTCAGCTATCCGCGGCGCAGCGCGCTCCCGGTGCGTCGTTTTATTGAATATAAAACACAGACTGTGGTTTAATTTACGACCAAAATTCTGTATTATGGTCACCCGACGTGAATAAAAAACGAACGTATCCACGCTTTCTCACGTGCCTCGTCCTCTTGCTCAGGAAAGAACACAATTTAAACGATTAGATCTTGAAGAATAAACGAATCTAGGAAGCGCATCGCCACAGAAATGATGGTGTATCGCCGGAGAAATGATGATAGGCCTGTGTGCGCGTAGCTTCTAACTAAATTAGACGGATAATTAATTACTGTACGTTCTTTTGTATAGTAAATTCGGTTTGTCTGTGTGCGTGGAGCACCTAAACATTCAACAGGTTTCAACTCATTAACATCATTTAAGATTATCTGTTTGTGTCGATGAAAAATTGCTGTGTGTCGAGCGAGACGCGTACTTTGGGAGTCCCCTATGACGAAACCGAATATAATTACGGAGCACTTGAGTTAATGATCATCGCGAGTCAGTATTATTTCCGTTGCACAATAAACAAGCTCATGAAAAAATTTATCGCCGTATTTATTTCTTGATCAAAATATTGGTTTCGGCTAACTTCTCACAGGTGCACTTTTCTCGAATGCTTCATGAAGGACTTACATTATCCTCCAATCAATTTGATCAGTACATCGATGCGACAAAAATTAGCATATAACCCGAACAGGGGATTAACACAAATACTACACCGATTTCCAGTAAATCCCACGTTCCGTATAATTACCGGACCGTTTAACGAGAATTTCGTAAAAACGACCTAAACGACCCGATCGTGAAGGAGAGAATCGAAAGAGATCGAGGGAATGCAGTGCAGGACCCGTTGCCTAAATCCGTGCAGCGATCGTGAACAAAACGTCTAGGGCGCAGAAAAAAACGTATCGATGGTCTATAAAGTAGATGCAGCACTTGATAACAGAGAACATGTGTGAGGTTCGATGGAAACCAGCCTGGATGGGACAGGGCCTCGTTAATTAAATAACCAGATCGGTAACGATCGAAAAAACGAACACGGTGGAATGGGTGGGTATCGTTAGGAAAGTTTTTTTTTTTTTTTTTTTGAATCGGTTTTGTTCATTTTGGTTTTGTCGTTGGACGTTTTCGGTGTACTATATTGTGGACACTTGAAGACATACTGGCGTCAATTATGAATCTGAAGAAGATTGGTTGAAGAGCGACTTTGAGGCATCGATTTTTTTTTTTCAGAAATGAAGTACCTACTGTACGTATGACTTTGAGGTGGTCTCGTGTGATGCCATGTGCTCTGCACTGAGAGAAAAGAAATATAAAATCAAATAAATGTATTTCTTTGAACGTATTTCTTTCAAGGAATGAATATATGTTTGAAACATATAAGTATTTTTAAATTTAAATAAAATGAGCAGCATGGGCTGAAGGAAATATTTTATTTGAAGTAAAAAGAAATAGTTTTCACTGAAAAAGTGATTTTTTTACACCAAATGGGTTTTCCGTGATTTCCGTAATGTAGAAATTGTTTGGATTTAATATCAGAAATACGTTTGAATGAAATAAATCTGGTTTTATTTGGTTTTATACGGCCTTGAGGTAAGTAAGTATTCTATTTGGAAGAGAAAGATAATAGATTTGAGTAAAAGGGTTATGTGTTTGAATAAAAAAGTGGTTTCATAAAAATTATTGTTATGTCTACTGGCGGGGAGATGGCGCTTTGGGCTTTGGGCTCTGTAAGCTGAGCTACAGAATGCGAGCGGTATTCTGGTTACTCTTCATTTGGGAATAAGTCTGTAGTTTTTACTTAAGATTACCGTGGAGTAAAATAATCTAATGAGCCAACCATAATCTTTTATTGTGGTTTTCGACTAAACTAGAATCCAAACATGATTAATTCACGGTCGTAATATTTATCTAATTTGAAAGTACACTTTACTGAAACTATAATACTATTTGATTATATCAAAATTTGTTGTAGTTTGTAAATCAACATTCGATTTTACTAAATCTAGTACTAAATTGTCAAACAGTAAAGGAACGCTTTCTTACTTAAAATGAACGTAGAGTTCTTGAAACAAAATGTTCATTTCGTTTGAAAATATTATGTTATTGAATTCAAGTTAACTAACGTTCATACAAATACGATATCTTTCAATTTAATAAATTTTACCAAAGAAATAATTTCTTTCCGGCAACTAAAGCTTTGTCTGTCACTACTTATCATCGATCAAGTCAAAGAGGGACTTGAAGCAAATTCGTTTCATTCATTATTTTTTCTCTCTGTGTATGCATGTTAAAGAACTAATATTGGCTTCGACAAAACTTACAACATTTCTGGGTGTTGGAAATATATAATAATAAATATACGTACATATTAGACGTTGTGTCGGTTTGTACATCATGGAGGAAGTTTGTTTTAAATTTTCACTAACATCATCAGCAAATTTTGAAACTAAATATGTCAACAAAAAAAATAAAATAAAAATAACATATAGACTTAATGTCAAAAAGTGTGCTTTCAATTTGCTGCAAATAGTCATGAATAGAAAGCCAGTGAGAAAGATACAGCAGAGTCGCAGTCTCTTTTCATAATAATTAATAGCCTGCACTTGTTGATTAATATTCAGCTTCTTTTCAGGTAGACCAGCACAAACTGGAAAACATTCACTGCTCAACAAAATAATTGGTTAGAAATGGATTATTCGACTTTGGTGCTGAATGAGCAACACTTCCACACTCATTCGCTTCCGTTCCAAGCGCCATGAATAATGCATCCACTAATTCAACAGAGGCGACAGTCCCCACATTCGCGTGTTACAAAATAAACTCCTGCGTACGTACACAATTTCCATTAGAGATCCAGCACCGAAATTTCTATTACACAACGTGTGGAAGCAGCGCCCATTTGTCCCGGTGATCAATACAAATTAACATTATCCGAGGACCATCTACACACTGCGCCGTGTGCGTAAAATAATGGCTCCACTTTTTCCACGTACGTACGGGTGGAGGTGCGGCCTAAAAACGCAAGTAACGCTGGCAGTAATGAGATTGTCCGGTCTCGGCGGGGGGTTTTCGCACCTACACCCTTTCCATTTCCACCAGCCAACGGCGTCTACCATTACGCTGCATTTAATTAATGATTTCTCCCCGATTGCATAGCCACATCATCAAATTGGTTGGCCCGCGGGAGGTGAGCAATGCTAGAGTGCAAAATCTAGTTTGCAATGCAGGTTTGAGTAGGCTGGTGCAAGCGAAAACCACCTACGCAAACATCCCTAAAATTTATGACATTAGGGGTAGAATGATTTAGGTTTGGTTTGTGCTGAACATACGTCAAAATGCCCATTTCATAATGGCAACATCACATGTTGTGTTGAAAAGTCTGCACACCGAAAATATCTTCAAACGGAGTAATTTCTGGCAAGAAAAAACTAGTAACTTTAAGTTACTAGTAAGTCTTGCTTCTCAATACAGAAAGAACAGAATTATAACGTTTGGTTTTGTACTATTTTCAACGTTTTATGAACGTATGTGTTTAGTGTGATGTGAAGATGTTTTTTTTAACTTGAAGAAAATTTGTATGAAGTACGCGGAACACAGAGTGGTTGAAATGCCTTTGATGATAGTAATCACAAAGAGCTACCTATATGATTTGCCAAGTCCACTCATCAATCGATAAAAACGTACATATATATGTTACGGTCATAGTGATAAATAGGTTATTATCAGTAATTACTGGTTATTATTAATAATAGCCAAGTGGAGAGGTTAAAGTGAAGAATTTATCACATGAACCGGCTATTATTAATAATTTCCAGCATGCTGTGGTCAATGTGATATATTTCAGTTCGATATTGCATTAAGGTGATGCTACAATATAATAGAGCCTCAGATTTGAAATTCTGTTAGTATCTACATAATCGCCACACAACGAATCGATTCACTGGGTTTTCAGTGTTTGGCCTTTAGTGACGTTAGGCCTGACTAACTTATTTAGTTACTACTCATGACTAAAATAAGGAAGATTATCAAAACGAGACTAAAAAATGCCAATCCACACAAATTGCATGCACGAGTGTGTAACTCTTTGGGTCATGCTTATTTGCGCAATTCTTAAAAGCAAAGTAAGTAATAAATTAGAAACTCGGTTTGTATTATTTTACCAGTGCAAACGTACGTAGTGCTTCTGCATTTTGCAACTTGTGGCAAAAAAATATTTTTATTTGTAACTTTATTATCTTTTTAATACAAAACTTTAAAAAATGTTTTATATTTAATTTTGTATACAAAAGTCCTTCTAGACCTTTATTTTTTGTGGTAGTACAACAATGACACCATTTATATTGTCAAAATAAAACGAAATAAAGTTTGTAACAATAGGACGTCATCTTCTTTTGTTTTTTTGTATTTTTTGTTGGTGATAAACACTTTTATAATAAATATATCTGTGAGATATTAGATATACTTAGGGTAGGTATAGGTAATGGACATACTAATGTAGGGAAGATTGAGGCAAGTTGTTACCATGTTTAATCTTTTATTTATAAAATTATTGTCAAACACCAAAAGGAAAAATACCGTGTTAGGAACAGTACCATACAAAAATGTTTGCATCATTTGTGCGGTGCAATTTATGTAAAAACATCCATGTAAACTAGTCTAGTTCTTGCATGTACATATTTGCATGAAAATACAATATTGAAAAAATTATTATTAAATGCGCAAAATTTCAAGATAATTAGGATTTGAGAATTTACTTAATAAATTGTAATTGTAATTGTACATTTACAACAAACTACCCACATGCATTAAATGTAAAAATGGGTGTTATTGATAATAAAATGGTTAACTTTTTTGAACACTCTGTATAAACTGTTCTTTTTTATGTTTTCGTCATTGAGTCGTCCTTGGGTGTATACCAAATATCATTACCAATTATATCCAGTAGTTTCTAAAGTACAAGGGAAACAAAAAAAGCATTCTGTATTATCAATGTTTTGTATTATTCGTAATTTTGGTCATTGGGGTAGCCGTACTGATGATTTGCATCGAGTAAATAAATATAATAGCTTACATAGTAATCAAAATAACTGAGCTAACGTCTTTGAAGACTGTATACAAAAGATCTTTTGTAAAAAGTAACATTTTTATCACTTTTACCGTGCCCGTCAGGAAATTATTAATAATAGCCGGTCCATGTGATTATTGAAGTGTTTCTAATCACATTGACCAAATGATGCGGTTATTATTAATAATAGCCGGTAATTATTAATACAAACCACATTTATCACTTTAACCGTAACATATATACATATATATATATATATATATATATATATATATATATATATATATATATATATATATATATATATATATATATATATATATATATATATATATATATATATATATATATATAGCATATATATATATAACAAGTCTGAAACACGTGTATGCGGTTGCATTTTAGATGGCGGATATGCCCGAAAAAAAATCTCTATTTGTTTAAATTCACCGCTGATAATTTAATGTTCATATATATATATATATATATATATATATATATATATATATATATATATATATATATATATATATATATATATATATATATATATATATATATATATATATATATATATATATATATATATACACATATACACATATACACATATATACAACCTATTGCTATATATATATATATATATATATAGCATATATATATATAACAAGTCTGAAACACGTGTATGCGGTTGCATTTTAGATGGCGGATATGCCCGAAAAAAAATCTCTATTTGTTTAAATTCACCGCTGATAATTTAATGTTCATATATATATATATATATATATATATATATATATATATATATATATATATATATATATATATATATATATATATATATATATATATATATATATATATATATATACACATATACACATATACACATATATACAACCTATTGCTATATATATATATATATATATAGCATATATATATATAACAAGTCTGAAACACGTGTATGCGGTTGCATTTTAGATGGCGGATATGCCCGAAAAAAAATCTCTATTTGTTTAAATTCACCGCTGATAATTTAATGTTCATATATATATATATATATATATATATATATATATATATATATATATATATATATATATATATATATATATATATATATATATATATATACACATATACACATATACACATACAGTGTCGGCCAGTTTCAGACGCCGTATAGCCCATAAGAGAGAGCAAGAAACCAATATAAAGGCGGTCACTGCATGCCCCCACCAAGCGACATGAACCAACCACGAGGCCGTGCTAGCGCGGTGCCTGCATTGGTGGGGATGTGTTTCAAACGTTCTCTCTCGCACTCGCACAAAACTGATGCGGCGGCTGGAATTGACCGACACTGTATATACAACCTATTGCTATATATATATATATATATATATAGCAATAGGTTTCAATGGGAATGGAAGAACTCGGTCTGGTGGTTCGTGTCGAAAGTGGTTGCTTGCGTGTCCGGAGTGCATTCGGTGTGTGCCGTGCTCGCTCAGGTGTACCAACAGCCAGCGCCGGAGTGACACACAAACGTTAACGTGCAATGTGCTCACCTCGCATGATCCGCGAGATCATTGGTGGAGAAACGGTGGGGCGTGGGTTACCACCGGCACCCATTGGTGCCTGGGTGACATTTACCCAACACCGTAATTTAAACAACACATGTCGAATGCTAAGGATGCAACAGGGCGCTACCAACTACACCAACTGCACCCTGACCATAGAATCATCGTATATGTATACGCATATATCTCTATTTTAAAGTTGTGATTTTCTTCTCTGTTGATGTTGGAAAGTTATAAAACACTTAAATTTTAATAATACATAGGCTGTCCCAAAAAGCAACGTACTTCCTTTAATTCCTCATATATAGTTTGAAGACAGCAATTCAAATCCCAGGAAGAAGTACAATTCTTCCTGGCAAAATAATGGAAAATAACCGTACATTCAGAATTAAAATAACAACTCATCAATTCTTCACCATTCAATTGAATTCCAGTGCAAAAAATGCATCCTCCATTGACTGCGGGCTTTCACGCGTGCCCAGATCTGATTCGCTCGGAGTCTTCCGAGTAACGCGAATGCGTTTCCTCGCGGCAGGCGGCGTACATCATCAGGATCGCGCCCATTCACCACGGCCAGAGCGTTAGAATACCAGCCGTAATAATGGCATTAATAATAAGTAGCGAATGGCTGCGACAATCGCAGCCAAGGATCTAGACACTCGTCCTGCCGCTACGGAATCTCTCTAAGGAAATCTATAACTGCCGCGTTATATAGTTAGTTGGCTGTACCTCGGTAAGCGGTACCATCCTGGTAGCCGAGCTCGACGCAACTCACAGATCAATGAGGTGATTGAGAGCTGAGGAAATTTATTTAATGGTCGACGGTAATGAATGTGGATTGGATCGTAGGATTCGTATGGTGCTTTAAATTAGCCGTGTCCTGAATTTATATGGAAGTCTTGTGGTAAGGAAACGGTCGACTCTGGCAATAAGATCTATAGATCAGTGTTATAATATTGTCTAACAGTTTTCAATACTCAACACTTGTCGGTTAACTTTTTCGTCCATTGCTTCTTATCTGTTGATCACAGTCCTCTTAGGTCCGCTCTTTTCTTCACTTTTGACTAAAAGAAGGAGTGTTTTTGACCAACCTATAGGGGTCAATCTTCCAGTTCTTAAAGTAGCAAAACCTCTAAATAAAGTCTCCTCCCCCTCCTTGCCTTGGAAAAAAAACATGATTATGGTTACATTTACAGATGACACAGTGCAGAAAATATGTTTAAATATTTACAGAAATGTTTAAGTATTTGAAGTAATACTACAGAGTTTGATGACTGTTTGGTGTTACATAATAGTTTACTCATTGCAACTAAATTTATCTTTAATCAAGCACTACTAATCAACCCTCCTGAATTCCTGAATTTATATGGAAGTCTTGTGGTAAGGAAACGGTCGACTCTGGCAATAAGATCTATAGATCAGTGTTATAATATTGTCTAACAGTTTTCAATACTCAACACTTGTCGGTTAACTTTTTCGTCCATTGCTTCTTATCTGTTGATCACAGTCCTCTTGGGTCCGCTATTTTCTTCACTTTTGACTAAAAGAAGGAGTGTTTTTGATCAACCTATAGGGGTCAATCTTCCAATTCTTAAAGTAGCAAAACCTCTAAATAAAGTCTCCTCCCCCTCCTTGCCTTGGAAAAAAAACATAATTATGGTTACATTTACAGATGACACAGTGCAGAAAATATGATTAAATATTTACAGAAATATTTAAGTATTTGAAGTAATACTACAGAGTTTGATGACTGTTTGGTGTTACATAATAATTTACTCATTGCAACTAAATTTATCTTTAATCAAGCACTACTAATCAACCCTCCTGAATTCCTGAATTTATATGGAAGTCTTGTGGTAAGGAAACGGTCGACTCTGGCAATAAGATCTATAGATCAGTGTTATAATATTGTCTAACAGTTTTCAATACTCAACACTTGTCGGTTAACTTTTTCGTCCATTGCTTCTTATCTGTTGATCACAGTCCTCTTAGGTCCGCTCTTTTCTTCACTTTTGACTAAAAGAAGGAGTCTTTTTGACCAACCTGTAGGGGTCAATCTTCCAATTCTTAAAGTAGCAAAACCTCTAAATAAAGTCTCCTCCCCCTCCTTGCCTTGGAAAAAAAACATGATTATGGTTACATTTACAGATGACACAGTGCAGAAAATATGTTTAAATATTTACAGAAATGTTTAAGTATTTGAAGTAATACTACAGAGTTTGATGACTGTTTGGTGTTACATAATAATTTACTCATTGCAACTAAATTTATCTTGAATCAAGCACTACTAATCAACCCTCCTGAATTCCTGAATTTATATGGAAGTCTTGTGGTAAGGAAACGGTCGACTCTGGCAATAAGATCTATAGATCAGTGTTATAATATTGTCTAACAGTTTTCAATACTCAACACTTGTCGGTTAACTTTTTCGTCCATTGCTTCTTATCTGTTGATCACAGTCCTCTTGGGTCCGCTATTTTCTTCACTTTTGACTAAAAGAAGGAGTGTTTTTGATCAACCTATAGGGGTCAATCTTCCAATTCTTAAAGTAGCAAAACCTCTAAATAAAGTCTCCTCCCCCTCCTTGCCTTGGAAAAAAAACATGATTATGGTTACATTTACAGATGACACAGTGCAGAAAATATGTTTAAATATTTACAGAAATGTTTAAATATTTGAAGTAATACTACAGAGTTTGATGACTGTTTGGTGTTACATAATAATTTACTCATTGCAACTAAATTTATCTTTAATCAAGCACTACTAATCAACCCTCCTGAATTCCTGAATTTATATGGAAGTCTTGTGGTAAGGAAACGGTCGACTCTGGCATTAAGATCTATAGATCAGTATTATAATATTGTCTAACAGTTTTCAATACTCAACACTTGTCGGTTAACTTTTTCGTCCATTGCTTCTTATCTGTTGATCACAGTCCTCTTAGGTCCGCTCTTTTCTTCACTTTTGACTAAAAGAAGGAGTGTTTTTGACCAACCTATAGGGGTCAATCTTTCAATTCTTAAAGTAGCAAAACCTCTAAATAAAGTCTCCTCCCCCTCCTTGCCTTGGAAAAAAAACATGATTATGGTTACATTTACAGATGACACAGTGCAGAAAATATGTTTAAATATTTACAGAAATGTTTAAATATTTGAAGTAATACTACAGAGTTTGATGACTGTTTGGTGTTACATAATAATTTACTCATTGCAACTAAATTTATCTTTAATCAAGCACTACTAATCAACCCTCCTGAATTCCTGAATTTATATGGAAGTCTTGTGGTAAGGAAACGGTCGACTCTGGCATTAAGATCTATAGATCAGTATTATAATATTGTCTAACAGTTTTCAATACTCAACACTTGTCGGTTAACTTTTTCGTCCATTGCTTCTTATCTGTTGATCACAGTCCTCTTAGGTCCGCTCTTTTCTTCACTTTTGACTAAAAGAAGGAGTGTTTTTGACCAACCTATAGGGGTCAATCTTTCAATTCTTAAAGTAGCAAAACCTCTAAATAAAGTCTCCTCCCCCTCCTTGCCTTGGAAAAAAAACATGATTATGGTTACATTTACAGATGACACAGTGCAGAAAATATGTTTAAATATTTACAGAAATGTTTAAATATTTGAAGTAATACTACAGAGTTTGATGACTGTTTGGTGTTACATAATAATTTACTCATTGCAACTAAATTTATCTTTAATCAAGCACTACTAATCAACCCTCCTGAATTCCTGAATTTATATGGAAGTCTTGTGGTAAGGAAACGGTCGACTCTGGCATTAAGATCTATAGATCAGTATTATAATATTGTCTAACAGTTTTCAATACTCAACACTTGTCGGTTAACTTTTTCGTCCATTGCTTCTTATCTGTTGATCACAGTCCTCTTAGGTCCGCTCTTTTCTTCACTTTTGACTAAAAGAAGGAGTGTTTTTGACCAACCTATAGGGGTCAATCTTTCAATTCTTAAAGTAGCAAAACCTCTAAATAAAGTCTCCTCCCCCTCCTTGCCTTGGAAAAAAAAACATGATTATGGTTACATTTACAGATGACACAGTGCAGAAAATATGTTTAAATATTTACAGAAATGTTTAAATATTTGAAGTAATACTACAGAGTTTGATGACTGTTTGGTATTACATAATAATTTACTCATTGCAACTAAATTTATCTTTAATCAAGCACTACTAATCAACCCTCCTGAATTCCTGAATTTATATGGAAGTCTTGTGGTAAGGAAACGGTTGACTCTGGCATTAAGATCTATAGATCAGTATTATAATATTGTCTAACAGTTTTCAAAACTCAACACTTGTCGGTTAACTTTTTCGTCCATTGCTTCTTATCTGTTGATCACAGTCCTCTTAGGTCCGCTCTTTTCTTCACTTTTGACTAAAAGAAGGAGTGTTTTTGACCAACCTATAGGGGTCAATCTTTCAATTCTTAAAGTAGCAAAACCTCTAAATAAAGTCTCCTCCCCCTCCTTGCCTTGGAAAAAAAACATGATTATGGTTACATTTACAGATGACACAGTGCAGAAAATATGTTTAAATATTTACAGAAATGTTTAAATATTTGAAGTAATACTACAGAGTTTGATGACTGTTTGGTGTTACATAATAATTTACTCATTGCAACTAAATTTATCTTTAATCAAGCACTACTAATCAACCCTCCTGAATTCCTGAATTTATATGGAAGTCTTGTGGTAAGGAAACGGTTGACTCTGGCATTAAGATCTATAGATCAGTATTATAATATTGTCTAACAGTTTTCAAAACTCAACACTTGTCGGTTAACTTTTTCGTCCATTGCTTCTTATCTGTTGATCACAGTCCTCTTAGGTCCGCTCTTTTCTTCACTTTTGACTAAAAGAAGGAGTGTTTTTGACCAACCTATAGGGGTCAATCTTTCAATTCTTAAAGTAGCAAAACCTCTAAATAAAGTCTCCTCCCCCTCCTTGCCTTGGAAAAAAAACATGATTATGGTTACATTTACAGATGACACAGTGCAGAAAATATGTTTAAATATTTACAGAAATGTTTAAATATTTGAAGTAATACTACAGAGTTTGATGACTGTTTGGTGTTACATAATAATTTACTCATTGCAACTAAATTTATCTTGAATCCAGCACTGTGGCTTGAACTAAACCGACTTGAAATATCGTGCACATATTTAAAGGTTACATAAGTTAACACTCTTCTGGTTAGGTACACGTCCTTTTTGCTCGTTGTTGAAGTGATTAAGGTCGTAAAAATTCTTCAGCTGCGATGTTTTGGTCACTTTTCACAATCGCTCATTGTAACCCCATAAAAGTAACCGAGAGGTACGAATGAGGGCGTTCCTGTTCGTTACCGACGCACAGCCGTCCTCGATCGTCGTACTCCACGACTCGAAGGACCCAAAAAACAAAAGAAACTAGGGTAATATTTAATAACTTATAAAGACCGTGTTCCGTCGTGGAAAACTGTTATTTTCCATAATGCGTATGATTAAGGAGGTTGACCAAAAAAGTGAAACGGCCTGGGCCAGCCACATAGGGCCCCTGGGTCTGGATCGAAAGTATTATATTAGAATATACATTTTTAACATTCTATCGGGCCGCCGAAGCTATCAATTATGTATTAAAGATAAACGGCTATCAGAATGCTTATGGCTAAATATGTGTATATACATACATAATTATATGGTCGTGGTTTTTATCATCGAGCGTGCCTTGGTATGGGTGGGGGCTCCTCTCGACGAACCATGGGATTTGCCCCGAGCCCAAGGAGCAGTCGCGAAGAGCGTAGCATAGGCACCATGGATGGGCCCAACGTTGCAGCATTATAAACGGTCCTCATTTGAATACTGCTCGCCATACTCTCGCTCACTATTGGCTTTTTGTGTTAAGCGCTCGAGGAGATTTTTTGCGTGACTCTTCTTTGCACGCAGCGCAGCATTTTTCGTCCTTTTGTAGCACTCGAGGAACTCATTTTGCTCCATTCGATCTCGTTCTGAGGATGTGGTTGCTGCCCCTTTGATTATCTCAGGCCGGGCAAAATCGAGAAAAATTATAAGAGTAGGTTTTAAATCCCTACATACAGCCTTATTTTTTCCCATGGCAATTCAAATAAATTGCTTAATAGAAAGTAAAAGTAAAAAGAACCAATTCCACAACGTATCTTTCACAAAAACAAGCAAATAGTCTTATCAATCAAAGAACAAAGTAACAATTTATTAATCGCACAAAGGATAACATAATAAGCGAAAAATGATTGCGATCATTTAGTAATCTCGATAGATAATCTCATCCCGGTATTCCAATTACTCGATTATGTCGCAATTGAAGCGAACCTAATTGAATAACTATTCCACAGTGGAAAAAACAATGACTTTGATCGTATTACTGAAATGCATTAATTAAACGCTGGACAAGCTCTAATAGCCAAGACAATTATAGGAGATGACTTTGCCTTTTTACCGAACCCAACACTAATTATATCTGTATATATAGGTACGTTTCGTGTTCCAAAGCGCTCATTATGTTTTGATGAGCCCCTGACTAAGAGATCGCATTCCGGGAGCGATCATGTTTACGAAATATTTTGAGATATTTTGCAATTTCTCTTCGGACTGTTGTTAAAAACATTTCAGAAGATATGCTCGAAGCACGATCTATGAATGAATTTAGATCAAAGTCATATTCTTCTAACTAGGATATTAATAATATTGCAATTACGTCTCCTAACAGTAAGATCATAAGTAATTTATTTGTGGATTATCAAAGGAAAAAATTAATCAGTCGGTATCTTGTTCGAGGTAAGTAGAGGAAAAGGTATACGGTGGTGTCTTATCAAGATTTTGCAAAGATCGCAAAAAATGTGCAAAGTTTATTAATGAATAATACATCAGTGTAGAAAATCTTGGGATGCTGCTTGCTCCCAGCGAGACGGAATTGATGAGGTACAAAAAATTGAGAATAAAAAATAAAGCACCTGCTTTCGACAAGGGTAAAACAAGTATTACCGTCGAATTTATGAGTTCGATCGGTATCTATGTTTAACGTAAGAAAATATATACATACCAGAAGTTAAAAAACAAATAAAAAATTATCAAAATAAAATATTATGAGTCTGAAACTAGCAAATTATTTCTTTCAAGGGAAGAATATATGTTTGAAACAAATAAGTATTGTTAAATGTCAAAAAGTGAGCTGCATGAGCTGAAAGAAATATTTTATTTGAAGTAAAAAGAAATAGTTTCTACTGAAAAAAATAAACTATTCTTTTACACCAAAAAGTTTTCCGTGATTTCCGTAGTGTAGAAATTATTTGGGTTTAATTGCAGAAATACGTTTGAATGAAATGAATTTGGTTTTATTTTTAATAAAGATCGGTTTTGACGTAAGTAAATATTCTATTTGAAATTATTTGGAAGAGAAAGATAATACATTTGAGAAAACGATTGTGTTTGAATCAAAAACAAAGTGGTTTCATTAAAAATTATTGCTATGTCTACTGGCAGGGAGATGGCGCTGACAGTCTCTACGCACGCGTTGGCCTTTTGGGCTTTATGTAAGCTGAATTACAAAACACGAGCGATATTCTGGTTACTCTTTATTTGGGAATAAGTCTGTAGTCTTTACTAAAGATTAGATTTGAAAGTACACTTTACTGAAACTAAAGTACTATTTGATTATATCCAAATTTGTAGTTTTTTAAATCAATATTCGATTTTATTAAGTCAAGTACTAAATTGTCAAACAGTAAAGAAAGTTTTTTTATTTAAAAAGAACGTAGAGTTCTTGAAACAAAATGTTCATTTCGTTTGAAAATATAATGTAGCTTTGAATTTAATAAATTTTACCAAAGAAATAATTTCTTTGCGGCAATAATTCAAGAAAACTACGATAGCACATGTAAAACCTGACAAACTTCTTCACCATACCTAGAAGTAAATATCAAAATCAGTCAAAAGATAGTTATTAACGATTATAAGTTAATTTACGTTTTAAGGTCGACATTAAAGTACTAAACCTGCTTCAGTATTTCACACATTGATATGATTCAAAGAGTAACATATTACTAATTAATTTGTCTTTAAAACTGAGATTTAAAACTCTGTTTTAGTTAGGACATAATTTGACCACAAAAACAAACTTCTATTACACGCACAAAATGGTTCTCGAATAATTTGCTAATAAAGTACTGAAAGAAGCAACAAAACCTATCAAACATTGCAAAAGTTAAATTTGCAACAGTTTTGGATGGATGGGTCGCTTTAGTTGTATGGAGTAGGTATATATTTTATCTAAATGTTGACAATGTATTTATTTGCAGATTTGCCATCAATGTCTGTTCAAATTGCAACGACGTGGTTGTGTGGCCATTAACATATCTACATGTCAAATTTCAAGTGAAAGATGGTGTACTAGTGTGCAATTATTATCAAGATGGCTATATATATATATATATATATATATATATATATATATATATATATATATATATATATATATATATATATATATATATATATATATATATATATATATATATATATATATATATATATATATATATATATATATATATAAAATATCAGGGGATGAACTGGATTTCTTCTGGTAACAATCTGACAACAAGAAGTAGTAAATGCATTTATTTAAGGACCGATTTTCGCCAAATTGATACCAGCTCATCCTCTATACTGAATATACTGACTACTTATGTACACCAATTTTGAGATCAAAAGGATGGATGGTTTAGGCGCCAAAAAGAAATTTTAGGCGCTAAAAAGCAATCGATCCTCGTCGTTTGGTTCGTTCTCTGGCAATTCTAAATAAGTGTAGCAAATTTTAGCAGCTCAAACAATTGCACCGTTTGCACGCTGTTTTGTTCACATACATACATAAATGCACAGTCATTTTTTAATATAGGAGAAAATCTAATGTGCAACTTACATTTTATATACCTACTGTATATTATTTATTGTTAGAAATACAGAAAAGTATAGGTAATAATATACTAAAAAAGTTATAGTCGTTTTTCCAGTGATATGCTAGTTACTTCTACATCATGACAAACGTCGATGCATACCTCGTTTCCAAAGTCGTTTAGATACTTTTTGAACTCACAAAAGTATCTACCGTTGATGTAAATCTGAAAAAAATATCATTGTTGCAAAAAAATAATGCATTTCAAAAGTAACAGGTAATACGAAATAAATATACAGAAACACAGCTATTTTTTAACAGGCGTACTCTGCCAAAATGAACGATAAGAGGCAAAATACATGACAGATTGGTGAGTTAAATCCATTACTGCGGAAATGCTCTATGAGTTTACTCTTTTCAACTCATGTTAACGTAAAGCAAGTATATTACCGTGTATGCGTAAACACCACTTATGACGGTTACTTCAAATGTGGAACCAGGTGTAACTGACAAGTTTGAAAATGATTTGGGTACTGCACTCCAGCCATCTTGATAATAATTGCACACTAGTACACCATCTTTCACTTGAAATTTGACATGTAGATATGTTAATGGCCACACAACCACGTCGTTGCAATTTGAACGGACATTGATGGCAAATCTGCAAATAAATACATTGTCAACATTTAGATAAAATATATACTCCATACAACTTAAGCGACCCATCCATCCAAAACTGTTGCAAATGTAATTTTTGCAATGTTTGATAGATTTTGTGTTGGTTCTTTCAGTACTTTATTAGCAAATTATTCGAGAACCATTTTGTGCGTGTAATAGAAGTTTGTTTTTGTGGTCAAATTATGCCCTAACTAAAACAGAGTTTTAAATCTCAGTTTTAAAGACAAATTAATTAGTAATATGTTACTCTTTGAATCATATCAATGTGTGAAATACTGAAGCAGATTTAGTACTTTAATGTCGAGCTTAAAACGTAAATTAACTTATAATCGTTAATAACTATCTTTTGACTGATTTTGATATTTACTTCTAGGCATGGTGAAGAAGTTTATCAGGCTTTACATGTGCTATCGTAGTTTTCTTGAATTATTGCCGCAAAGAAATTATTTCTTTGGTAAAATTTACTAAATTCAAAGCTACATTATATTTTCAAACGAAATGAACATTTTGTTTCAAGAACTCTACGTTCTTTTTAAATAAAAAAACTTTCTTTACTGTTTGACAATTTAGTACTTAACTTAATAAAATCGAATATTGATTTAAAAAACTACAAATTTTGATATAATCAAATAGTACTTTAGTTTCAGTAAAGTGTACTTTCAAATCTAATCTTTAGTAAAGACTACAGACTTATTCCCAAATAAAGAGTAACCAGAATATCGCTCGTGTTTTGTAATTCAGCTTACATAAAGCCCAAAAGGCCAACGCGTGCGTGGAGACTGTCAGCGCCATCTCCCTGCCAGTAGACATAGCAATAATTTTTAATGAAACCACTTTGTTTTTGATTCAAACACAATCGTTTTCTCAAATGTATTATCTTTCTCTTCCAAATAATTTCAAATAGAATATTTACTTACCTCAAAACCGATCTTTATTAAAAATAAAACCAGATTCATTTCATTCAAACGTATTTCTGCAATTAAACCCAAATAATTTCTACACTACGGAAATCACGGAGAACTTTTCGGTGTAGAAGAATAGTTTATTTTTTTCAGTGGAAACTATTTCTTTTTACTTCAAATAAAATATTTCTTTCAGCTCATGCAGCTCACTTTTTGACATTTAATAATACTTATTTGTTTCAAACATATATTCTTCCCTTGAAAGAAATATGTATATTTGAATTTACATTTCTTTTCTCTCAGTGTGTAACATCCGTATACTTACACGTTAGCACTATGAGGGACTGTCCCCTTGATGGTAACTTTTTTATCACTTCCAAATTTTGTTATGATCATGGCCTTTCTGGCAATCTGAAAAACATAGTAGTAATTAGAGCATAATATGCATAAATAATGGAAACCGTAAAGAAATGAAAACGTAGCAAATAAACGATTACTTCAGTACTTTTTTTTCTTCTTGAAATTTAACATAGTGCAGCTCATTCACTGCAGCAGCTGATCTACTTTCAATTTGGCCAACACATACAATAAAATCGATTTCTGTCAATTGGTGGATTGCTCTATTATAGTATGCAGGTCAATGTGTGACAAAATTCTTTCATCTTTATGATCATCTTTATGAAGTTGACACAAAACGTATATTAACAAACTACAAATAAAACAAACCTCAGCTTGGATTGAAGTCATTGCGACAATTTTCTATGGGACTCAGTACAGAATACTACATTACCGCATTTTTTTCTCTCGTTATATACTCACTATACTGTTTACAAGCAACGCATAGGAAGTGAGGTTTATTGATAAAGATATGTATTAAGATAAGATAAGATTAAGATACTAATTTTCTTGTGTGTCTGTTTGCGGTTTGCAATTTTTGATAGAATTTTCAGAAATTCAGTAAACAAGACAACAGATTTTAAATAAACTATAGTAGGTGTGTTTCATTCATTGCACAAAGCTTGTTGATTTATATATCGCTCTATTATAACTAGATCATAGACAGTAGATGTTTTAGTTACTTTAAACCTTTGTGCTTTTAATGTCACAAAATACCATCTTTCTGCTGTAAGTATTGTTCATTGATTGGCTAAAATAAATAAAATCTGAAATAAAGAGCTGCAACGTTACAATAAATCGAAACGTTATTGTTATGAACAAAAAAGATGAAGATTTTTTAAAGATATTACTATTTAAGAAAAAAGTAAATTGCATCCGAATAAAATATAAATAATCGAACATTATAAAATTATATTAATAGCGTGAAAATGAACAACTGCTACAATTATTAGGTGTTACACAAATGAGTAAGTTAGTCGAGTGTTTGTATATTTCTAAGTCACTTAAACATTTTGCTGGTAAATTTCTTCCGTGGTTATTGCTGGATTTCTGCTTTTTATAAAATAATAATAAATTGCAGCGAACAGTAGTAAGAGAATCATAAAAATTGCAGCGAATTAATCTCCATAATATTAATAATACCATAACACCTAACACCTAGTATACCTATTTTAAAAATCTTATTTATTCTTTAAAATTCTGTAGATTCCATTAACCTTTGCCGGATAGTTTATGTGTTAATAAAAGGTCGCAAACACCTATGATCAGGTTTGTTGGATCGGGTCCGACTGCACGGTAATTATTATTATTAGCGTTGAGATGCTTTTTGGGTGCCCATTTGGCATGAGTTATAGTGGCAAGTCGGGGCAGTGCCAAGCCATACGCCGAAGAACCGACAAACAGAGAAACCAGTCGTACACCTGGAAGCGGTGTTTTATTCCGTTCTGTATACATGTTTGACTTTCCACTCGTTCTTATTTTGTTTACCGGGCGGAGTCCGGCCCTCTGCCGGTCGCGTCCCGAACTGCAAGACGCCGTAAATCAAGAATCGACGGCCGCAGGACTACAGGTGGACGACGGCCATCAGATGATTAATTAACATAAATAACATGCATTAATGTGTTTTATTAAGCTGGTCGAGTTTTCAGATATTTCTTGGATATTTGATAGAGAAAATGCTAAAAAAGAATCGTGACAGGTAATGATTAATTACTCATACTTATTATCATATTTCGGACGGAATCCATCAAGGATTGTTTACAGTTTTAAGGTAATTTTGCAGTCTATTCGGTATATTTTTGCAACAAATATTACTAGAATAATGTTTATCGTTATAACTGTTAAAGCAATTGCCTTACAGACGGCATACGATCGCGTAGAGGAGATCACATTTCAACAAATCGTCCATAACAGTAACAATGTTCCTCCAACAAAAAGCTTTCTGCGGCCGAGCCATTACTACCACCTAAAGAACATCAAGGTTCCGTGCACCATTTCGACGGACGGCGCGGTGTGTCGCCGATGATATCTTCGGACAGAGTAGAACGTGCCAAGAATGAATCCGTTCCTCCGCGTATGTCCCACACATGCACGTACACTACATAACCTAAAATTTATGGTGGGCATTTTCGGAACATTCTTTGAAGTCCGGTATCTGGCAATGAAAGTACGCCAGATAATCATCTAGGGCGGCTATCGTACCGGGAAGAAAGTGAACGCGCCCGACGCGACGCCAAGAACTACCAAGAAAAGCGGTTCGCGGGTTAATTCGGTTATTAGTATGATTCTCCTCTGATGTTCTGGTGTTACTAATTCTGGGAAGTTGCGGTGGTTTCTGGTCGCATTTTGAATAAAATTGGATTAGTAGGGTTAAAGATGACAACAGCTGAAAGTGATTCAAAGACCCTCCGAAAGAGGAAGTACTAAAAAGAACCTCTTTCGAGAAGTGAATCCTTTTTACTTTCCGACTAGCACTCTAGAAGGAAAGTATCTATTGTAAATACGCGTTTTGGGGTCCCCTGAACCCATTGCAATGATTTCTGGAAAATATATGTATGTATGTTTGTGTGTATGTCTGTGAACACGATAGCGTTACACACGCTACAACGGATTGGGCTCAAATTTGGTATACATATTTAGAATTGCCGGGGACGAACTGGATTGTTTTTGGTAACTATCTGACAACCGGCAAATGTTACATCCGTTTTCTTATGGATTCATCCGATATAGATCAAACTAATACCAATTCATCCTCCAGTGACTTTAAATATGTATAACAATTAGTTAGTTTGACAAAATCCACAGCTTTCGTCGCTGTGTATGTCATGACATTAAATGTCAGTATGACAAATGTCATTATGTCATAGAAACTGAGATTAAGTAGGGTCCAGACACTTTATTGTGCCAAGTGCCAACGATGTAGTCGGAAAGTAGAGGGCCACCTCAGATATGTCTACATGTAGCCTACGATATTAGCAATATGATTGATGCAGACAGTGATATATTTTATGTTACACAGACTGCTAATTAGTTCAAAACAACATCCATGAATTGGCCGTCATTACTTTTTAAACAGCATTGATAAAAATATATTTGTATTACTGATTACATTAATGTTGTGATTTATTTACCACCACGGACATAAAGTGCACGAAGACCATACAAGAATAGCAGAAAATAGCAGAAAATAGCAGAAAATAGCAGAAAATAGCAGAAAATAGCAGAAAATAGCAGAAAATAGCAGAAAATAGCAGAAAATAGCAGAAAATAGCAGAAAATAGCAGAAAATAGCAGAAAATAGCAGAAAATAGCAGAAAATAGCAGAAAATAGCAGAAAATAGCAGAAAATAGCAGAAAATAGCAGAAAATAGCAGAAAATAGCAGAAAATAGCAGAAAATAGCAGAAAATAGCAGAAAATAGCAGAAAATAGCAGAAAATAGCAGAAAATAGCAGAAAATAGCAGAAAATAGCAGAAAATAGCAGAAAATAGCAGAAAATAGCAGAAAATAGCAGAAAATAGCAGAAAATAGCAGAAAATAGCAGAAAATAGCAGAAAATAGCAGAAAATAGCAGAAAATAGCAGAAAATAGCAGAAAATAGCAGAAAATAGCAGAAAATAGCAGAAAATAGCAGAAAATAGCAGAAAATAGCAGAAATAACAGAAAATAGCAGAAAATAGCAGAAAATAGCAGAAAATAGCAGAAAATAGCAGAAAATAGCAGAAAATAGCAGAAAATAGCAGAAAATAGCAGAAAATAGCAGAAAATAGCAGAAAATAACAGAAGGTATCAGAAAATAACAAAAACCAATTTCTGTAAGTTATTAACTATTAACGTTTTCTTTTTCTCATTTGGGGGTACATATATACCAACTAATAAACATTTAAAATATACGACAATTTACATTCAGAACGCATTCGACGAGTGCTTTTCTGGTGATTTAGTGGCTTACACTTGACTGTTTGTAGGTAAATTAACCCTCATTTCAATTCCATTCACAAAAATACCACCAAGGCACAACAGAATTTGTACTCACAAATCATGCAAACGCATTCCGCACGAAGAATAAAAAACGCCCTCGACGGCCGGCGGTCAGTCCGGATATTTATGAGCAATTCATGACGGTTCGCATTATATCTCCGCCGTTTAATTAATAGTTTATGCCACCCCGTAGCGTCGGCCCTGACGGCCTACTGAATATAAATAAAATAAAAGAAACGCACGACAACAGCAGTTCGTACTGTCGCTGATACAGATCTGCAGGAACTAAAATCACGATACTTCCGCTGTGGGGTGGCCGTCGTAAATTCCACTTAAGTACGCATTTTGTCTTCTTTTTATTACCCTCCAGTAGCGACTCGTGCATTGGCTAAAGAAATATCAAAAAAAATCAAAACATAGGTACAGAATGTTAAAACTTTATAAAGAAAGGTTTGAATTATCAGCAAAAGAGCAGAAAATGGCAGAAAAGAGCAGAAAAGAGCAGAAAAAAGCAGAAAAGAGCAGAAAATAGCAGAAAAGGGTCAGAAAAGAGCAGAAAAGAGCAGTAAAGAGCAGTAAAGAGCAGAAAATAGCAGAAAAGAGTTGAAAAGAGTTTAAAAGAGCATTTAATGGAGCAACGAGAATTAGAGACACTAGACAAAGAGCAGAAAGATCAGAACATGCAACAATCATAACGTAATTTTTGTGTCTTTTACTGCACTTCAAAATGTGTTCATCACGAGCCACCACTGTTTTTCCGCGCTTACTCTGCTGTATTTCCCGATCGTCAATGGGGTGGGAAATCGTTCGTTTGCGATTGGTGTCGTCCTGAATGAAGATTTACTAGGCCTGGGTTGGACACGTTAGACGTTCACCAAAGGAATACTAAAGTGGCGCATCTTCCTGGAAATGGCCGAAGCTGTGGAGGAGGTGTCGACTTCCCAGGAGCAGAGTTGGCGGGTGGCACTCTCGTTTGTCATTATGGTCATGCCCGCTGACGACGGAAGTGACACCATAAACAATGGACAAAATATATTCCTTCGGTGACACCAGCCTTGACGACTGATGTGATTTTATCACGATTTCGCTGCGTCTTCGTACTCCGGATGCAGGAGGTGAGAAAAGGAGTATTACCTACTCAGTATTTTGATCAGAGACAGGTAAAGTACACTATTGATCAAAGAATTATTTTTGTTTAGAAACTATATTATTAAAGGATGCAAATCGTTCAAAATCTTTGAAGGGAGGTTTTGGAATCAATTCAGTCCTTTGGTGATTATGAACAGATTTTTGAGACACAAATATGTGTTGTATTTGACAAGATTGAATTTACACATAAACCGACTCAAATACAAATATAATTTGCGAACAAGAACATTAGATAAAATTAACATCAAATTATTATGATAGATAATAACTTACATGCAACAGAAGATTAATTAAGTAATAAATTTACGACACGAGCAATCACAATCGACAAACCCGTCAGGAACGATTACACATTCGACTTCCAAATTAAAACTCAATCAACAAAAGTTGTTATGCAATTGTATCTGGCTTCTATAACATTGTGCAATACCGAACTTCGCAAAACCATTAACTCAAATATATTAATGATTGATTATAATACAGTTATGAAATGGACACCTACCGGTTCATTTAAGATATAGTTAAGTCATTCATTTCACGATTGCGATTGTAATATTTTCGGACAAACGGCAGAGCGTTAATTATATTGTAGAAAATGGTCATTGTCGTCTGTATTGTGCGACTAGAATTTAGTTCAAGTATTTGCATTGTCTGTGTGGTTCGGCGGCTGTTGCAGTGAACGTGAAAGCAGAAACGTTTCTGGGGCACGTTTGCCATTGCTATAGCTTGATTCGGCTGTGTATAATGTCTAATTAGAAGTCAATAAAACGCCCGGTCTAACAGGTCCGTTTCAATCGCGATATAATTAATTTTTAATTAAATTTTACGAAATTCTGTAAAGCGTCGTAATTGGTTATAATTCTAACCTATAATATCAATTAATTATTTTTTTTGTACATTGGAACTATGTTATTTTCCTATTATACCAGTTGATTAAATCTGCTGGATTATGTAAGTTAAATATAAATTTGTACAGGCTAATAACTTGGAACTGTATAATAATTACCAGTAAAATACACTAAAGTACTTAATAGAATTAATCCTTGTTTTTTTTTTTTCTAATCAATGCTGTGGTAATCAATATACATATTGCTATTTTTACATTCCGACTAGTCCCTAGAATGAAAGTATTGTAATCGACGGAACAAAAAATTTCGGGATTTCAGCGGAAATACGTGTTTTGAGGTCCCCTGAATCGATTGCAATGGATTCTGGAAAATGTATGTATGTCTGTGAACACGATAGCGTCCAAGCGGTACAACGGATCGGGCTGAAATTTTGCATACTTATTTAGAATTGCTGGGGGACAAACTGGATTGTTTTAGGCCACAATATGACAACCGGAAGTGGCAAATGTTACATGCGTTTTCTTATAGATTTATCTGATTTTGACCATATTGTTCCTCATTGTCAGATTTCTACAAACGTCAGTACTACTGACATGACTAATGTTAGGTTGGGGTCCAGAGTGGCTGCGGCTTCACTTTAATAATAGTAAAAGTGTATATCACACAAGAAAAATTCGTTGTCCAAAGTTACATAACAAAAACAAATTTGCGGATTCAATCATTTTTATGTTGGCGACTTAGCTCAAATTTAGTTTGGTTGGTGATATCTGTTGAGGTTGCTGATTACAATTTTGCTGTAAAAAATATTTACAAGGGGCTTATCGAATATGTTGTGATTAAAGTCTAGACCAAAAGAGCAGATTTTTGTGTTTTTTACACTACGCACTACACACACAACATACCAGTCTATTTTATATTGTACGATAAAAAAGATAAACTAAAGATACAACACAATTTCTCACAGAACCAGAAGAACTCAAAAAGAAGAAAACAAATCTCCTTCGTGATTTATCCGATTTTGGCTAAACTAATATCAGCTCATCCTCCAGTGATTTTAAACAAATATAGTAATATTACACATGCATTGATTTGGTTCAACTTTTCTTCACGAATTCGCATTTCTCGTGTAATGTGTTTGTTGGAGCAATAATCTGAGCAAAATAAGTACATACAAGTACAGCAAAGGATGTTTACAAGATGGCCTAAAACATAAAAAAGACAAAGTGACACCAATTTGAGAGAGGTACATGTGGGTCCTGCGATCAATTCTTGGTGATCAAACCGAGTGCCGGGGTTCGAATTTCAGTATCGGCGAGTATACGCTTGTATCAACAGATGTAACACGGACGATAGCGATCGGGTTGACAATGGTCCGCGAAACGCACAAAAGAAAGGAGTCCCATCACCGATGGGGAATATAATAGCGTCGTCCAGGTTGTCACACAGGCGGATTCATAAGTCAGGTGAGCGGCAAAAACGGCGTGGAGGCCGAGTGAGCGAGCAACAAGCAGCGAGACCTCCAGACGAAGAAGTAGAGGAAGAGATGAATGTATGCATGCGCGTTGCGATTTGTGTTTTGGCGCTCCGTTGGCGACGCATTCCGCGCGTTTTCTCCTCGCCCTTAGCGTATCCAAACTGAATTGGTACGTAGGTGGCCTCCGCCATCTAAGCCACAGGGTTTTTTGTTTCCAGGATGCGCCACTACAATATTTCGGGCACGATGTTTCGGAATGCCCCACGGTCGACAGATGGGGACAAGAACGGAGAGAGATCCGCAGCGAGATCGATCCGATCTAGAGATCGTCCACGGAATTTATTGAAATATTCATCGGTACATGGAAGAGGAATCCAATCGTTCAGTTTTAATATCGTTTCTTCGCCGGTTTTTTATGCCGCGTGCCCCGTTCCGCCGACAAACCATAGCTTAACTTATGTATCTTTAATGCGAACTAATTCGCCATTAGCTAAAATTTATGCTACCGCTCGACCCGGGGCCTAGTTTTGTTTCGTCGGTTTTCATCGTCTGTCAACATAACTCGACATTAATATTTATGGATATCGACCGGCCAGAAATCCATTCTACCATTTTGCTTAACAAATCTGCCGTTTCTACTAACTCTAAAGGTGGCCCCATTCTTCAATATTTTCACTTGGACGTTTGAATATCCACAACGATATGCCTCACAGGTACTGCGTTTTTATAGGAAATCAAAGACCACACCAAACTGGAAAAGTTATTACGAGTCTTGTGATGGAGTTACTTTTGTCTGAATTGCACTTGTCCCTTCTTGCTAATACATAGAAATCCTAGGATCAAGGAATCATAAGTCTTCGTACATCGTATTAGAAATACGAGATGTACTCCGAAGGAAGAAAAGCATATCTTATAACTACTGGACAATGTGATGGACAATTGCCACAATACCATATGCGCAAGCTTTAAGATTTAAAATTGGACTTAGTGTAATAGTAGGATGGTGGGTTCTTGGAATGTGATTAGTGCATGACAAAAAAATGTTCTAAAACATTTAAAGTCAAACACCACGACCCCCCAAACACAAGCCACCACTATTATTGCTCTTACACTCGCTCTGCACGTGAGTTCTTGCAATGGGACCAGTGCAGCATTTTAGCAGGCAAAACTAATTAAACTAGTCATATTGATATTTAACTCAAAGAAAAACACTTCTCAACAAAATAACAAATTTATTAAATTAAAAAAACATAAAAATGAATGAATAAAAAATATAAAAGAGGCACTTAATTCATCCTTAAAATTACCATCTAGAGGAGCTGTTAGATTCTCGTAAAAATACAAAGAAGTGAAAACACAAAGGAGGAAATAATAATTAGCTTACCATTTACAAAACACAAAACACTACATTAAGTTACATAATAAAAATAAATTAAAAAAGACTACATCTTAAGTAGAATGCCGAATGTCGGCTGTTAATCTCGACTGTTCTCTACAGAATGTTTTTCTCTTCATCTTTTTGTCTTGAACTTATACCTCTCATGTATAAACTATCTCGGTCCACGATACCATAATTTATAATTAAGCAAATAGCACACACACAAAATATCAAGATACAAAGCACTTAACGAAAGGGCCCTACTGATTTGGGCCATAAAAAAGAAAGATTTACGAGTCTTCTAAGTTGAAAATATAACAAATCATACCCATGCGTGTGAAAAGGTCAGACAGTATCACCATTCACATATCCGGCATCACATACAATTTATCTCAAATTACAATGAACAAAATATGGATGCAGCTGAAATCCCCAATTATTACATTAGAACTTGGCTATAGAAGAAAGTCTTAGTTTTCAATAAATAACTAAAGTAAATTATTTCAAATGGATGATTATTCTTTTAGAATAGTCTCAGCTTGTGCTTATTGCAATGCAAGAAATATTTCTCAACTCTTTTAGCAAATGCTCAATGTAGAAACCACCTACACTAGAACCATTCAGGAAAGTCCTTCCAGAAGATAATGTGGGTCAAGTATAAGCACCAAAGAGTAACCAACACACATTCTCAAAACATCATCAAGATACCACCACTAAAAGTCGATCAAAAAAAACCCAACTAGGATCGTTAGTTATGACCACTGACCATTGTGTGACTTTTTCAGTAGACTAGAGATGGTCCAGAAGGAACGCGACAGATAATAATATCAACGGTGAGATATTCGCGCGGGCAGATAGCGTACATTCTCACACTGACAAAGGTATCCGAATCGCCGCCACATATGCATACTTCAAATCACGTATTCTTAACGTCTGCCATTTGTCCGCATAACGTCACGCGGCACCATATCTCACCCCCGCATCAACTCTTCTGCATCTTCTCCTTGTCTCCTTCTTCCTTCGGTTTCAGACGCACCATAAACGCACATTCCTAGACATCCGCAGCCTCCAGGCCTTTGACAAGCCGACCACAAACGTCAAATTGCATGCAATCGTTACAGGTGGATTTATGTGATGTTGAACATTCTCGCCCCACATTTGTGCGCAATGGCGGAGATTTCAAGCAAGATTGGAGAGATTGCGTTTACGTTCTTTTGTAGGATTTTTATAAAGCAGCAGTGTGTAAGGGCGATACGGGAGGTCGTCTGCTTCTGAAAGTTGTGGAACATCACTGTAAATGTTTTCGACGGTGTTACGTGCAGAGTATGACTGATTTTTTTTTGTTGGTGGCGCGTCGTCTGGTTTACGACTCTTCACACTTGCATCATAATAATGATAATAATGTAATATCTCATACTATATCGCTATTGTAAAGAGAAGTAATCCAGAGAACATTAACTACTGGACGCATTTACAAGTACTACTTTAATTTAAGACATGAAGAAAGTACTTCTTCACCTCTGGTGTTTAAAAGTGGAGTTTGTTTTTCAGGCCACTGTAGATGTTTGCGTTGTCCTTCCAAAGGAGCAGCGAAGGCACATCTGGCAGTCGTTTCTCCTAATATGGCAGTTATGAAATGCGAGCAACTGCAGCTATGAATAATGTTAGTTATTGCATACGATGCAACGCCGGTCCCCGGCACCGTTGTTGTTCTCGTCGGTGTCGCAGTCCATTGTTTGGCCGGCAGTTTATTTATTTCGCCGTTTAAATTCCGGTGCGCGTTGCCAACTGTTCATCCTCTGCGCTAAACATCACATTCCGATAACACTGCAACTCAATAGTACTAAAACCATGGCGAATTTTAATAGCCCATTTTAAGATTAAATTTTTTGTTTTAACGGTTAGTTATTCTTATGATTTAAAAATTTAGTATGTTTATGTCAAGTATATTTTTCTCTGACGAAGATATAACAAACAACAAAAATATTTCGTTGGACGAAAAATATATATGCTTCAACGAAAAAAACAAAAAAAAAACAGTTTCTTGACCCAAGATTCTTACTCTGAGAGATACATAGAAAGTTGTGCAATTACTTTACAGATGGCGCTAACAGTTTCTCGCGTCTTTTGCCACATATTACCGCTATATAAGTTTGACGATATTGACTGTTCGTATGTTGTTTGTTTACAACTATGCATAAATGTCTTATTTCATGGGCGACTTACAAGGATTATGAGAAAAACCACGATTGTAGTGGAATAGCCTACACAGACATCTCTATTCTTGGATATCAAGAAAAATTGTTCTTTTGTATATAGTGTAGTATGAATAGGATATTTTGCTATCCAAATAATATTTTATTGTAATAAGAATTTCAATATATGTAGTTATTTTAAAGGCTAGTTATTCTTTCGGTTTAAGAGTTTAGTATGTTTATGTTGAGTATATTTTGCTCTGACGAAGAAAATGTTATTATTCTACATATAAAAAGAGTAAGCCGTTCGTTTTACAACAACAATATTTTGTTGAGTGAAAAATATACAAGCTTCAACGAACAAACAGTTTCTTGACCCAAAAGTATACGTACGTATCGCTGAAAACACACGTAATTTCTTTCAAGCAGTTCCTTCATATTTAAAACAAGAAAAAGTAATACTTGGAACATCAAGAAACTCATATTCTTACTCTAACATTCTTACACTAACAAGCAAATCTTTCGTTGATTTGCAAAAACACATTGGTAAAAGTTACGTTGGTAATACTCTAAAAGCTTCAGTAACAATCTATTTAGTCATGTAGTACGTCAAAGTGAGTATTTCCCAAAGGCACTGGCTGTCTTCCCTCCGCAGCAGTCACAGCAGGACGCCATGAGAGCAAGTAAGCCGCGGTATAACACATAGAATCTGGTCGTACAATGGTAATTATGGCGATGACGTTCCGAATCGGATTCCGATACAAGCGGTCGACGGATCGTCCTCGTGTTCGTGCTTGTCTGTGTGCGTGCGTGTGTCCGATCAGTCCACGGAACAATTGATGTTGATTTATTGGTTTTTAAATTTTACTTACGGGCGGCTCTATTGTCTCGGGATCACTCTTCTACCGCAGAATGCGCTGTTTCATCTGGTGTAATTCATATACCTGTGTAACCGCGACAGCCATTGGTAAAACAACTCGTGTGCATGCATGTATGTTAACTATGTTGTTTGTAGGTGCACGCTTTTTTTGGTACTAATGTACCAGTCACGATGTCATGCTGAGGTATGACCCTGAAACTATTGCCAAACTATTTTGGTGGTCACGGTTTGAAGAAAGAACTTAATTGATCTGTGTGGTTACATGATGTACTCATTGTCTAAATTTGGAACACCCTGTAGAACAATTAAGGTCCTTGATCCATTCCTCTACAGGATGAAGAGGAACTTGACAAAAGTAGAACTTACAGAAACCGGGGATAGAGAGACAGCCATAAAAGATATCTATAACTTTTTTTGTTCGTACACCAATTACCGCTTTACTTATGTAAGAGGAGTTGTAACCATAAGGGTAGTGTCGTATTGATACCATTACTAGATGCAGAATTTCATGTAGATTCCGAATTTGTTATCCCCGATGTTCTACGGTATCGGCTGATGGCGTTATTTGCAATTCTATTTGAGGACACCATGAGCTCTTTTAGATGACGCGCTGGTAATTAAATCTTTTTTTTGTTAAACAGTTCGATATTTTTTGTGGGTAAAACTTTGGGGTATTCTACTTGAATAGCTCTATCTTCTGCCCGGTCTTACTTAAGTCTATGTTTTCGGTATCATTCTATCTCTTTTTATCGGAAGTGTGACAATATATGATGATAATGATGCTCCAAGACGAGGATTTGTTTTGTTTATTGGTGCTCGATCGAATGATGACGAATTTGAATACGTTTAGAATTGAGGGGATGGTGAATTGCGGTAAGTCGGTCGGTGAGTTCGCAGGACCTCTGCTTTCGATTAGCGCCGGAGGCAGGATGACTTGTGTCGCCCCCCAGCGGGCGGACTAATACCGAGCATGACTGGCGCGAACCCCCCGGCCCATTGTCCGCTAAACAGGTCGCCACGGGACGTCACCTTCACAAACCCTCCAATATAAACCTATCATAATGCCCCCATTAACTTACGTACCTTGTTATTTGCTCATTTGTCCGCCAGAGCACGCAGATCGACGTTATAAAATACAACACTTCTACAGAAAATGTTTATTTCAAAAATAACTAAATAAATTCTGTTCTCATTTGAGCAATTTTAGAGCAAAAATGTTCGAACTTGATTGGGTTTGTTGCATAAGGACACTTCTTGGACATGTTTATAATTAAATGGGGCGGTCTTCGTTTATGGTTGTCGTTGAGCATTTGCAGTTAATATATTCCAGTTGAAAAACGGAGAGCGCGATATTATTCAGTTGGTAACGGCGCGGTTCGCGAGCTACCAATGTGACGATAGAATCCGAATAGGCCTTAATCGGTAAATTAATTACCGATTACAATGAATTAATTGCGGAGCGACGACCATAAAATTAACATATTTAGAAATGATGGCAATTAAGGCCGACATAATTCCTTTAGAACATGTCGCGACCGAAATGGTATCTAGCTAACATCGGTCGTCACACTGGACAGACTCTATAGATGGCAGCACAACGGATTAACGTTTCGTCAAGGTGGGTTCATACTTCTTCTTCAAACTACTCGATTTATATTTTTAGATAACATTTTTCAATCGCTGGCGTGACCATAGTACACAGAGGGAAAAATTTATTCGATACAGCACGAATATCTTCGAGTGAAGAATATCACTTGTTTCTATACCCGCAGAAAGATCATTTCGATGATTCAAGTATTACGTTTTCTTGGTGTAAGTATGAAGGAACTGCTTGAAAGGAATTACGTCTGTTTTAAGCGATACGTACGTATACCTTTGGGTCAAGAAACTGTTTGTTCGTTGAAGCATGTATATTTTTCACCCAACAAAATATTGTTGTTGTTGTAAAACGAACGTCTTACTCTTTTTATATGTAGAAGAATAACATTTTCTTCGTCAGAGCAAAATATACTCAACATATACATACTCAACTCTTAAACCGGAAGAATAACTAGCCGTTGAAATAACTACATATATTGAAATTCTTATTACAATAAAATATTATTTGTATAGAAAAAAATCTTAAAATCCAAGAATAGAGTTCTCTCTGTGTACACTATCTTGAGTCATGATACAAAATATCCATCTTTAATTTCATTTATCTCATCCAATCGTATCCTGCATGCTGTCGCCTTTAACCACACAAATACAAGAACGTATAATGGATTAGTCAAGATTGAAATGAGTTCCGTCGCCTATTTTAAATAGCGTCTCTGCGCACAAAGAGATTGATGATAGGACAGCGAGTTGTCATCGACACAAACACACAAAAGGGTAGCGAAAAGGGGAACCGAGGGGTAAAACTGAAGAGAATCTGTAAGGCAATGGAGCGGACAAGGTCTCCATTTCCAATAACACGACACAACCCACACAAAGTGCAGAGAACCACCCATGCCGAGCAACAAAAATTAAAATTAATTAAAATGCGGTAACGGCAAGAGAAGAGGACAAACCATCCGTCCATTTGCGTCCTGCGAGAGGAGACAGATATCGAAATGAATGGATTAGAGGAGGTAGAGAACAATGAACGATCCGGGTCCCAGTGTGACAATACATGATGGATACGCGAGATTCCATCTATACGCTGCTGCCGCTGCCTGCTCCACACAATCCGGGAGATAACCGATACGACGCGAAGGCCCTCTCCGTAACAATGGACTCATTTATTTATAAGCGGGTTACACTCGCTCCTGACGCAACTTAACTAATTATGGACCGCTCCAGATATGATTTTTCAATGTGAGCCACCGGCCGTCGGGCCCGTTTCACTCATGCACGTCATTATTGATGTCTACTGGCATTGTTCATTTCCACTCGTACATTCATCAGCATCAGGGTTCAGGGAACGGATTGATATGCATACCGGTGTCCAGAGGCTGGACCGGACTTATTTTTTTCTTGCTCGTTGTAGGAAATTGATTCTATCGGCCTTACGGAAAGTATAGGCGGATCTTAGCCATTGTGACAAAATGTTATGGAGATGCTATGTATCGTAAATCACAGGTGAAACTGTTAATGCTTACTTTTTAAGGAGCAATGACGAAATAATATTTGGTACTATTACCAGTGCAAATGTAGGAGGTCAAAATGGCGGGAACAACCGCGACTCCCTAACATGGTAGCATTTGGCCAAGCGCAGTTTAAGGGCTTTAATTACTGGTCAAAATTCTAATTCATCAAATCTCTTCCAATTTATTAGAAGGCAAAACTAACTGGGTTCTTTTTCTTGAACCTTGTGAACACATTTTCTGACTACTAACTGACGCGTTTAAGTATTTAACATTTAATAAGGGCTGATAAAGCAAGATTACTCAAATGAAACGAAACACTTATCAAAACAATAACATCTATTAACAATAATAATCAACAATCCCGTTTGATAGGTTACATAGAAAAATTAATAAAGCTTTGAACATATTGACGTTTAAATTAAACCTAGGAGTTGATTTAGACATCAGACACACTTTTAGCAGAAATATGAATAATTTAATTTACAATGAAATGCGAGACGAGTTGAAAAGACTTACCAGGGATAAACTTAAGCGCCTAAAAACGCTCCACAAAAACGTGTACTTTACATGACGGTGGTTGAAATGAGAAGAGCGAGATCTGTTCGTTTGCATCCCTCGACCCCAAAGGAAGCCGGAAGCATTTCTTCTTAGCCAATGACAACTCTTCAATTTTAAACTTATAACACGCGGTCAAATCCTAAACCAGATGTTCAACCCTGGCAAAAACCTTTGACATTCCCGAATGTTCTTACAAATATCTCGCTTAATTTGATCATATCTTAATAAATAGATAATGGGTTTCCGACCCATTACACAAAAAATCATTGTAATCGGAGAGAAATTTTCTTTCTAGATTTCAGGGAAAATATGCGTTTGATTTCTGGAAATGTACATGTGTATGTAGTTATTTCTTTGATCATGGTATTTGCATGTATTTACTTGGTTATTTTCATTCTCCAATCAATTTCGCAATTCTTCTTTTGTACACGTCAAGTAATGCATCATGCGTACATTATAGATCGTACCGCTTTCAATGGGGCTACTCGCCTTACGCCCAATACTCACCTCTTTACCGCTGTCCATTATCGACTGTTATTGATTGAATGTGCCATGAAAACCTCAAGCGTCTATTTCTTTTTCCCGTGCGCGCATTGTTGCGCTCGTTGTTTTAACTATACCGTTAATGGCAACCGGACTATTAATCACCATCTGATTAAAATTGATACGGACTCCGCCAAGTGGGACTCAAGACTCCTGACGCTGTTTGTCATTTCGTGTACACGCCTCGACGAGAAGCCTGATCTCCAGATAACGGCCTAGTGGTCGCCAAATATCGATGGAATGCGAGTTTCCATTGTCACGTAATGGCTAACTGAGTTGTTTCGTTTCTAGGTTCTTTTTTGTCGGTTGTTTCTTTCTGTGATTGTTGTTCGGTGGACCGCTTTTTCGAGGCTGTCACTAATGTCATTCGTGATAGATATTGATTTGGTTATTGTCTTGTCGCGGTTGAGGATTGCCTAATGAACTTTTCAGCTTGTTAAGATGTTGGGTTCCATTTCTACGATATGTTTTCTTCGAATAAAATTGTGTTGTTTAGATTTTCAGATATTGTTATCTAAAATTGAGCACTGGTAAATGGTCTCACATTGTCTCACATTGTGAACTTCTGGCGCTGCTCTCAACTATTGACAACTGTTGGCGCCCATTAATTGGAAATATGTTGCAGCACTGTTGCGATGGATGGTCGGCAAAATAGTGCATAGAACAGCACAGCATAGCTTACAACACTCCAAGAAATGCAGTTGTAAGAATAACTGATTTACAACATTGGCTATCTTTCCGCAATTTCTACACAAAAACTTTATTTTGCAAACATGTATGTAAGGATACACGCATATATCTAGTCGTAGGTATCCATTACGGTATGTCGAAATTAATTATGATTAATAAATTGCACAGGAAAGGAAAATTTGCATGTATAATACCTACTGCGGCAAGATCGTCTGTGCTCTTTCTTTGATATATAGCTGCTCTGATTATCTATATTCTTCGCCATTAAAACGTGCGCGCAAGTTTTCTCGTTTTTTTGTCCGCGTAATCCGTCCGCAATAAGAGTGCGCCGTGCATGTTTCAAAGTTGGCGGCAATTTGTCATTGGAACGGACAGCGAATACGATAGAAGCGGTGCTCTTGGCCGCTACATGCTTACCAGGTCATTTCAGCTACTGTTCCGATTAATTACATATGAATACCAATGCGTACAGAATTCTTATCGAGTATGGAATTAATTATCTACCGACAAATATGAGATATACAGCTTAGATTAGAAGATAGTCTGGAGCACCTAAAATATCTCAAATGGTGTTATTTCTGACAAAAAAAAGCTATGAAAGGTATCAAAAACTATCATAGATTTACTGTCTTTTCGTTTGTCTACACAGAGAGAAAAGAAATGCAAAATCAAATAAATGTATCTCTTTCAAGGAAAGAATATATATTTGAAATAAATAAGTATTTTTAAATTTAAAAAAAAGTAAACTGCATGGCCTGAACGAAATAGTTTATTTGAAATAAAAACAAATAGTTTTCACTGCAAAAAAAACTGTTCTTTTACACCAAACGCTCTTTTACACTTTACTGAAGTACTATTTGATTATATCAAAATTTGTAGTGTTTAAATCAACATTCGATTTTATAAAGTCAAGTACTAAATTGTCAAACAGTAAAGGAAGGTTTTTTTTTACTTAAAAGGAACGTAGAGTTCTTGAAACAAAATATTCATTTCGTTTGAAAATATTATGTTATTGAATTTGAAGTTAACTAACGTTCATACAAATAGCTTAGTATTTAATAAATTTCACCAAAGAAATAATTTCTTTGCGGCAAATAAAGCTTTGTCTGTCACTATTTAATATCAACGATCTTTCTTTCACTTGAAGCAAATTGGTTTCATTCAAAAAAAATTTCTGTCTGTGTAGACTTTATTTATAGCAATTTATCCGGTAATATGGAAGAAAAACATTTCTTTTTCAGAAAAGAAACGTTTTTCTTGTGAATTTTCCTTCGCTTTTTGTTTACGAACTAAATTATTTATGTCCAATTGTTGATGTTTTCCATAATCGATCAAAAATATGTTCATTCTTAAAAAGTTGCTGAGTATTAAAGTAACTAACCATTTAGAGAAGATAATCACCCCTTTAACGAAAAGAAAATGATAAACAGACACAATGTTCAACGTCAAACCGACCATTCGAGCAATTTAAATTAAGAAATTCTTGTGTTTCCCTAAAGTGTCCACATAATTAACAAATTTTTCACATTTTCGCCCCGACAATACACGACGTCTTCGACCCAAAACCCAAAATATTCATTTCGTTTGAAAATATTATGTTATTGAATTTGAAGTTAACAAACGTTCATAAAAATACGATAGCTTAGTATTTAATAAATTTTACCAAAGAAATAATTTCTTTGCGGCAAATAAAGCTTTGTCTGCCACTATTTAATATCAACGATCTTTCTTTGACTTGAAGCAAATTGGTTTCATTCAAAAAAAAAATCTGTCTGTGTAGACTTTATTTATAGCAATTTATCCGGTAATATGGAAGAAAAACATTTCTTTTTTAGAAAAGAAACGTTTTTCTTGTGAATTTTCCTTCGCTTTTTGTTTACGAACTAAATTATTTATGTCCAATTGTTAATGTTTTCCATAATCGATCAAAAATATGTTCATTCTTAAAAAGTTGCTGAGTATTAAAGTAACTAACCATTTAGAGAAGATAATCACCTCTTTAACGAAAAGAAAATGATAAACAGACACAATGTTCAACGTCAAACCGACCATTCGAGCAATTTAAATTAAGAAATTCTTGTGTTTCCCTAAAGTGTCCACATAATTAACAAATTTTTCACATTTTCGCCCCGACAATACACGACGTCTTCGACCCAAAACCCAAAATATTCATTTCGTTTGAAAATATTATGTTATTGAATTTGAAGTTAACTAACGTTCATAAAAATACGATAGCTTAGTATTTAATAAATTTTACCAAAGAAATAATTTCTTTGCGGCAAATAAAGCTTTGTCTGCCACTATTTAATATCAACGATCTTTCTTTGACTTGAAGCAAATTGGTTTCATTCAAAAAAAAAAATCTGTCTGTGTAGACTTTATTTATAGCAATTTATCCGGTAATATGGAAGAAAAACATTTCTTTTTCAGAAAAGAAACATTTTTCTTGTGAATTTTCCTTCGCTTTTTGTTTACGAACTAAATTATTTATGTCCAATTGTTGATGTTTTCCATAATCGATCAAAAATATGTTCATTCTTAAAAAGTTGCTGAGTATTAAAGTAACTAACCATTTAGAGAAGATAATCACCTCTTTAACGAAAAGAAAATGATAAACAGACACAATGTTCAACGTCAAACCGACCATTCGAGCAATTTAAATTAAGAAATTCTTATGTTTCCCTAAAGTGTCCACATAATTAACAAATTTTTCACATTTTCGCCCCGACAATACACGACGTCTTCGACCCAAAATTCCAGGATATTACACCGCATTCCATCGGAACCAACACAACAAAACGAACACGCAAGGTAAAATATTCTTTCCATCTAAAGGGTATATCTTTCACATCTAAATAGACTTATAAATTTGTAGCCCCATAAAATTTTTGCTTTTGATATAGAGAAAAGAACAATCGATTCACTGCATCTTATAAACATTCCATCCAACAAATAAAAAAATAAAATATCAATATCGTGCATGGAAGTCACGAATTCAGGTTATAAATTTCAAATAATTTGAATGGAAAGTAGATAAAACGACCTATCGCATATTTCTATTGTTGTCCCAACGCAAAAAAATACAGTTTTGATTATATAATAATTTCTAAAGAGAAATTCACAGCATTTGTATAGAAACAACACAATTTCCATTCCCTATGTATAGTATATCCTTTAATTTTATCTTTCCTAGCGTACCTACGGAAAAGTATTGAAACAAAATCCGTTCCGTACAGGAAAGGAATTCACTGCAGAAAACAATCGAAATCGTACGTTTACAGTGTTAAATATAGAAATAAATCTAGATATAAACTGGTATAAATAACGTACGTCTGTATAGGTTTTGTTTTACGTGAAATAATATAGCGATATATTTAAAAGGCTCGGCTGAATGGCGATACTGATCAAAATAAAACCACGAGGAACAAATGAAATCGATAACGGCATCGATGACATTTTCTATTTATTTTATACGAAAGCGGATTTCTTTTATACCGACCGCGTGTATACATTTCGAGCCGCGAACACTGACGCCCGTAAATTCGTAGCTTTGTGTAATTAAATACAATCTATATGTCATCAGGACAATAAAGTTTATGTCTTATGTAATTGCCGATTAAATTTATTATATTTTCCCTTGTGGACATTATGCTTTATTCTTGCCTGTTTTGTTGCAGCATCTACACCTTTAATCCTTATGCATTAAAAAAAGCATGAAGAAATATTCGATAAATTGTGGATTGTGTAAAAGAAATAAATCGTAAAATTGCGCTACTTATTTCTTGGCCTTTTCTATTTTATCTCTACCTATACTAATTACGAACTTTCAAGTGTAGGGCGCGTTCAGCGGAATCGCCCATTTTCGCCGACAGCTGCAAAATTGGGCTTTTCGATATTACTTTTGACGCTCGAATTGAAAAAAGGACACAATTCCGCGTGGACTGCGCGATATTTTGTAAATTAAATGCGTCAATTTTGAAAAAAAAAATCACGTTTTTGCACCTCTTCGGGTGAAGGCGAACCTCGAGAAAATGTCACGTGACGTCTAGAAATTCCGACAAGCGGATCGATGAACGTCAAAAATTTACATTTTTTATCCGTTCCTGCCGACCGCGACCTTATAAAAGTCGCTCGCTCTCATGTCTTACGATAAGATCCCTCTAAATACCCTTCGCAAAGAGTTTTGAGCAAAAAAACGGCCTTAAAAACAATTTTCGATCCAAAAAATCGATTTTTGTCGACCCGTGTTTTGCTGCTATTACCACAGTAACGTCAAACCCGAAGCGCCCCCTGTCGGACATTCGTAACAACAGTAACAGATGGCAGATAACCTAAAATGTATCCTAAGCCTTAACCACATATTTCTAGAATGCCCAATAACTAAAGTCGAAAATTTTGACACATACACAGAGCTAGTAATACATACTAAGAAATACTAGGAGCTTGTTAACAAGCATCTCAGAAAAATGCATAACGATGAAGACACCATCAACCTTTGCATGCGAATCAAGGTGAAATATTGAAATTCGGGACCCACCTGGCGAATAATGCAGGTAGGGAGCAAGAGTAACCGCGGAGGTGTGATGTGAAAACAAACACAGTATTAATATACAGGTTTGAAAAGAACCTGCTGGGACACTAACTGTTTTACTGCCGATGTGTCAAAACATTAACCCTTGCGGTCCTCGTTAAATACAAGAATATATCGACCAGAACCCACACCGTGGACCAGGGACGACATATTCTACGATTTTATGATACCGGTCGCTTGCCGCATCATGACCAGGACTTACTTCGCGCTTTACACCACGGTTGTTATATAATTATTTTTTATTCTCGTCGTGGATGGTTCTGAGAATCGGGAGCCTTGTTAACCTGTTTGTTATTGACAGGTTGCCTTAATTAAATTACGAGAGATGGAGGTAAATTTGCTTTTTAAAGATTGAGTGGAAATATGTTCATTTTTCACAAAGTACCTGTACTTTGAAATTTGATCTTACATCAATTTCTAGAATTAGCAAGTTTGGTATTAATTAAAAGTAAACTTACTTTACTTTTGTATGTTTGCTTTTGATAGAGCGCTGCAGTGCATAACAAATATAAAACTAAACATAAAGCATGCCGCATTTTTGTCGTACCCCACTCCATTGAGTTAATAGGACTTTTTGGCGAAGGTGCCGACACCATGGTTGGCAAAATACCGGACCCAATCAATTTGGTAGATACCCAAAAGTGTAACCTTAGATAGAATGGTAGATAAATGCTAGAAGTATACAATCTCTAAATGTTTAAGTCAGTAACATAGCTACCATGCACATTATAAAACAAGCAAAAAAACGGACAAAGAAAGTGGTAACAGACAGAACGGTACAATGTAGCCGCAGTGGCCGGGAGTTAGGAATCACGGTTATCAAATACAGAATTTTACGACAACACTTAAATCTAATATCGCCGATAAGATCGGAAGTCGAGCCGTGGCCATGGCCGAGGCGGACAGTTGATCGTTCGAGATCCTCGGTGCTGCCACCGTGCGCCGGCCGAATTCACTAAATTAATAACCCTGACGCTATCTCCATCTGGTGGCTCAAGATTAACGCGCACGACGATATTTCAAACTGCGCATTACAAAGCGACTCTGCACGCACACACTGCCCGCAACGGTAACCACTGAAATGACGGATCGGGTTACCGAAAAATCGACCCATTATTTAATTTAATAGGGCATTACCCACCGGCCCGAACCGAGAAATTGATTCTCGACACGAGAATATCCGTGAAGAGTAGCTATTGGTCGACTATCTTCCGTGCAATTTTTTACCAAATTTACTAGTGATTTATCATGGAAGGAGAGAGTTCTCTGAGGAAATTTGAAATCTTAGGGTACGACCAGACGGGCGACTTTTGTAGTTCGACTGAAGACAGACTTGTTTCATTCTTGTTTTGACTAATTGGCCAACAATCTGAGCTGTACTGTTGGTTTTTATAACCATTCGATCGACGAACAGGTGCCACCCGATAACTACACCCAAAATTGGAAAAAAAAAACATTCAATTCTCAAGAGAAATAAAAAAATTTATATATTATCAACAGAAGACACGAAAACAACAAAAGTTGAATTCTATAAAACTGAGGAGTATTTGAATCCTTCAGATATTTCATCATCTGATCGATGCTATTGACAAGAATAGCTCTGAAATTAATTCAAATCGTCAATGCAGATATCTACTCAGAAACCAGTATTAAAATGCTCCTCGCTATAGTGTACCAGTGAACCTAAGCTAAGCATCTCGTTAGTTGGTATGGATACCATAGTGATACAGTTAAATTCTACGCATTCCAGTGCGTCCACCTGGTAAGATTTGTTACGTCGTCCCCATGGTGCTGTTATAGGTATTCAGTGAGGCAAACCAGCACCACACCGTCATGGGAACCACAGACCGAAATTGTGTCTCGTAACATCGGATGACACATTTAGTACTGAAATTTACAATTAATACGTCGATAGGGCCACCCTTCCTCGGCATGGGGACATTCCTTTTGTTCTACTCATTGGGAACCATTGTCTTCTGTGTGTAAGTTTTTTTATTCTCTTCTGCGTCAAGGATACCTGCTCAGTTGTGGTTCCTAGGACGAATTTTATTCCCTCGTTTAAATTGTTTTATTGCTTCCGTTTTTTTTGTGTTTATTTTTTTTTAATTGATTTATGAAGTTATTAATTACTAATTAAATAAAATGTTTTTTTTTCTGCTACCGGTTAGTTTTAGTGGTATTATGTAATGTTTGTTATTGTTGAGGCACATCCAGAACGTGATGCCAAGAGTTTAGTAATTAAATTCAACACTTTCTCTGTATTGTACTCTGTTCTTAGTATGTTCCTTTTCTCTTTTGGTGTATTTTGTGGTTCTATTATGGAGAGATGTTTTAAATAGGAACGACGGGGCAGTTTTGAACAATATTTATAACTGTATTAATTATTATTCTTTATTCTACATTCTTACAACATTTTGTTACAAAAAACACAAGTCTGTAAATATTATCGAAAATATTCTCTGAAAAAAAAAATTGTTTAAAACTCCCCCAATATGTAGGCACTTTTGAACAGCTTACTAACGTTTTCAAAATAACATTAAAAACTACTGAATCAACATAACGTATTAACAAAAGTTAGGTTATTTGTATGTATCGTCATACAATAATGCAAATGTATTTTTCATGAGCATGTATTTAACAATATAACTGAGAAAAAAGAAACGCAAAATCAAATAAATGTATTTCTTTGAACATACTTCTATCAAGGAAAGAATATTATATGTTTGAAACAAATAAGTATTTTTAAATTTAAAAAAGTGAGCTGCATGGGATGAAATAATTTATTTGAAGTAAAAACAAATAGTTTTCACTGCAAAAAAAACGATTCTTTTACACCAAATGGTTTTCCATGATTCCCGTAATGTATAAATTGTTTGGATTTAATTGCAGAAATACGTTTGAATGAAATAAATCTGGTTTTATTTGAAATAAAGATCGGCCTTGAGATAAGTAAATATTCTATTTGAAATTATTTGGAAGAGAAAGATAATAGATTTGAGTAAAAGGATTATGTGTTTGAATCAAAAAGTGGTTTCATTAAAAAGTATTGCTATATGTCTACTGGCGGGGAGATGGCGCTGACAATCTCTACGCACGCATTGGCCTTTTTTGGGCTTTATATAAGCCGAGCTACAGAACGCGAACGGTACTCTGGTTACTCTTCATTTGGGAATAAGTCTGTAGTCTTTACTAAAGATTACCCAGGAAAAGAAATTAATGAGTCTTAACATCGATTTTTCTTTGACTTGAAGCAAATTCGTTTCATTCAATTTCTTTTCTCTCTGTGTGCCCAAATCGAAGTCCGGATAAGCTGGATATATTTTCTGGATATTCCTCTTATCACATTAATATGAGATGATAAAATACCCGTACAAATGCCAGCGGTTTATGTTAAATTAACAAGTCGCATTTGTAAGTTAGTTTTCTGATGTGGGATATAAGTAATTAGAATTACAAACATCTCACTAACACATTATTTCAGTTCTTCTGGTTCTGTGAGAAATTGTGTTGTATCTTTAGTTTATCTTTTTTATCGTACAATATAAAATAGACTGGTATGTTGTGTGTGTAGTGCGTAGTGTGAAAAACACACAACAATCTGCTCTTTTGGTCTAGACTTTAATCACAACATATTCGATAAGCCCCTCGTAAATATTTTTTACAGCAAAATTGTAATCAGCAACCTCAACAGATATCACCAACCAAACTAAATTTGAGCTAAGTCGCCAACATAAAAATAATTGAATCCGCAAATTTGTTTTTGTTATGTAACTTTGGACAACGAATTTTTCTTGTGTGATATACACTTTTACTATTATTAAAGTGAAGCCGCAGCCACTCTGGACCCCAACCTAACATTAGTCATGTCAGTGGTGCTGACGTTTGTAAAAATCTGACAATGAGGATCAGATGGTAACAATATGGTCAAAATCAGATAAATCTTTAAGAAAACGCATGTAATATTTGCCACTTCCGGTTGTCAGATTGTGTTAAAAAATAATCCAGTTCGTCCCCTGGTAATTCTAAATAAGTATGCCAAATTTCAGCTCAATCCGTTGTTCAGCTCAATCCATAATTTTCTTTTCCTGTCAATTAACAAAAATCATTATTGTGACATTCACAGAAGTGAGTTATTTTTGCTGTTCTAAACGGCCCCCATGTTAAAAACTGCCCACATCTTCCCTACAGTAAAATAAATCTATCTCACTGCCTATACACTTGGTTTGCTGTCACATAGTATGAACTGAATGATCATTTATATACATACAATGTGGGCGTATGTGACTGTATTTTTTATTGTCCACCGGTATTACACAAAGCAATCGTGTACACAACACTATAGAAGTAATACACAAGCACTCGTCTACGTATTATATGTGCACATCTTCTATTAAAGTAGTATTATTGTCATGTCAACAAGATGCCATCATGAATCATTCTTTATTGTCTTAAAGAACAGCACACCTTCGCATAGTAATTAGATTAGCATAGATTTATATAATTTATTTATCTACCTATACTAATTACGAACTTTCAAGTGTAGGGCGCGTTCAACGGAATCGCCCATTTTCGCCGACATTTGTGATCGAGTAGCTGCAAAATTGGGCTTTTCGATATTAATTTTGACGCTCGAATTGGAAAAAGGACACAATTCCGTGTGGACTGCGCGATATTTTGTAAATTAAATGCGTCAATATTGAAAAAAAATCACGTTTTTGCACCTCTTCGGGTGAAGGCGAACCTCGAGAAAATGTCACGTGACGTCTAGAAATTCCGACAAGCGAATCGATGAACGCCAAAAATTTACATTTTTTATCCGTTCCTGCCGACCTTATAAAAGCCGCTCGCTCTCATGTCTTACGATAAGATCCCTCTAAATACCCTTCGCAAAGAGTTTTGAGCAAAAAACGGCCTTAAAAACAATTTTCGATCCAAAAAATCGATTTTTGTCGACCCGTGTTTTGCTGCTATTACCACAGTAACGTCAAATCCGAAACGCCCCCTGCCGGACATTCGTAACAACAGTAACAGATAGCAGATAACCATGCAAAATGTATCCTAAAATGTCCATATTGCCAATGTGGACAGGTGGGAAGCCTTAACCACATATTTCTAGAATGCCCAATAACTAAAATCGAAAATTTTGATATATACACAGAGCTAGTTCATTTATAATGTTAGAAATATAACTGAGTTTAGTTTAAAAGTTCCAGATTAGCATTCTTAAAACACATGGTGCGATTTTATCAATTCTGAGTGGCAAAACAAATCCTTCACAAAAAAACTTAAACCAATTGTTTTTATGCTTATTCCTCCATCTAATACAAGCGATATCTATTCAGTTTCCGGTTTTGGGGATTCCTCTTTAACTGTTACCCGATATATTTCGAAGATACGGCATTATTCCCGCATCCGCCTAAAAACGGAAACAAAATTCTGTATTGTCTGACGTTTTGTTGGGCAAAGCGGAGATTAGATCGTCGGGCGAAGGGGTGGGAAGCGATTGCCCATTGTTTCGGGAACTCCGGAGGCGAGAAAATTCATAAAGATGAACGAACACCCGACTCCGGTATTGGCGTGTCCCATACATAATACGTTTACGCGCTGTCGAATTCAGTTTGCCGAAAAGTGAGAGAATTTCAGAGATATACCGATTCCAGTATTATCTACTATAAACCTTTTGAATTATGTATTAATTTTATCGTGTTTTGCGAAACTTTCTGTTCTGTTCCTCTTATTTCCGTTGAGATAAACCTCAAACGAAGTGATTATCTACCTATACTAATTACGAACTTTCAAGTGTAGGGCGCGTTCAGCGGAATCGCCCATTTTCGCCGACATTTGCCATCGAGTAGCTGCAAAATTGGGCTTTTCGATATTACTTTTGGCGCTCGAATTGAAAAAAGGACACAATTCCGCGTCGACTGCGCGATATTTTGTAAATTAAATGCGTCAATTTTGAAAAAAAATCACGTTTTTGCACCTCTTCGGGTGAAGGCGAACCTCGAGAAAATGTCACGTGACGTCTACAAATTCCGACAAGCGGATCGATGAACGTCAAAAATTTACATTTTTTATCCGTTCCTGCCGACCTTATAAAAGCCGCTCGCTCTCATGTCTTACGATAAGATCCCTCTAAATACCCTTCGCAAAGAGTTTTGAGCAAAAAAACGGCCTTAAAAACAATTTTCGATCCAAAAAATCGATTTTTGTCGACCCTTGTTTTGCTGCTATTACCACAGTAACGTCAAACCCGAAACGCCCCCTGCCGGACATTCGTAACAACAGATAGCAGATAACCTAAAATGTATCCTAAAATGTCCATATTGCCAATGTGGACAGGTGGGACGCCTTAACCACATATTTCTAGAATGCCCAATAACTAAAGTCGAAAATTTTGACATATAAACAGAGCTAGTTTTGGACTATTTTGTTTATTTTACGAACTAAAATTTCAATCATTCTTTGTAGATTCGTTGTTACGTTATCAATTATTGGAAAAATTATTAATTACGAAAAACAAGTGCCACTCATGGGTGCGATTATTTTTGGTCCCTTCGCATAAGGCCCATAACTCACGCAACCCGAAGAAGAATCGTCCTCAAAGTCGTGAGTAGTTACCTGGTGCAGGTTGACATTTTTTCTGGTGCTTCTTTTTTCCCTCGGCTCCACACGCGGTGCTCAACAAGGACGTCACTATACACGTTTAAAGGCGACGGAGTGGAACGGAGCTAGACGGGACCCAGTGAAAACGTATCGTCCGAGCGAAGCAATAGATTTCTTCTCGTGTTCAAAACATTTTAAACTGTTTGGGAATTTAAAATTCTTGGAATTGAAACTACTTGTTAGCGATTGTCTTATGTTATATACAAGCGACGGGACGGCCCATGGGCCGTGAGCGAGGCAAATCCTCCTTCTCCATCGTATATACAAGAGTACCAACGATGGGAGGACACGCATTCCAGTCACTTATAACACTTATGTTATCTGCGGGGTAAATCGCGTACGTTTTATAACATTATCGGTCCTGTTAACCATAGATAAATTACTTTTTATTACCGGAATTATTTAATAGTTGGGAATCAAAATTTTCACACTTAAAAGCCCCTATTTCTACCCCTAACTGTACAATTCATTTTATAGAGTAAAGATACAGCAGCATAAATTCAAACAATTTCTACATTACGGCAATCACGGAAAACCATTTGTTGTAAAAGAATTGTTTGTTTTTTTTTTTTTTTTCAATGAAAACTATTTCTCTTTACTTCAAATAAAATATTTGTTTCAACTCATGCAGCTCACGTTTTTAAATTTAAAAATGTTATATTCTTTTTGTTATATTCTTTCTTTTTAATTCAAACGTTTATATTCTTTCCTTGAAAGAAAAATCTACTAGAATGTATAAAAAGAATGCTAAATGTATTGTTTTTGCTGAACTACATATAATGTCCTATACTTCTGAGAACATAAGGTCAAGTTCAATACAATTTACTGCTCTAAACGCACGAGCTCAGCATCGAAAACTGGTATTTTTAATATCGAATTAATTCTAATTTGCACCTATCATCCTGATCCGTGTGTGTGTTTATGGTGCACGTAACGTTTAATTTAGTTCAATTTGAGATTGTGGTTCGCAGTTGGTACGGGTCGAAATTACTAACAAGCTTCTATGCCATTAATGCCATAATGGTATATAATAATGTACGCGGTATGGTTTCCTTGGCTCGCACTATGGACAATGGTGTTCTTTCAATTACCGTAAACGAATCAAATAACGGTCCTTAATTCCATTAATTTCAACGAGATATACTTTAAAGGCGTTCGCTCCATCAAAACTGTTATTAAATAAAGTGTGTATATGGTTTTTCTATTAAAATTGAAATAGCTTATATAAGGCATGGTTGCGTCTTTTTGTAGTTTATTGTAGTTAATTATCAGAATAGGAAGAAAATGTGGATATTATAAAAAATTCCACTATTGCTTTACTTTTTCGAAAATAATCCTTTTTGTTTGGATTGGTAAGATCTTTCAGATAACACAAGGGAACAAATTTCCAACTTTCTGATACAACAAAAAAAAATATTTGTTCCAGACTGAAAGTGGCTTTATTGTAACACGGTAGATTTACAGATACAGAGATACTTAAAAAAACTGAGAAAACTAAATGAGTTAACAAATTATATAAATTCAAAGAATATGCAAAAGTACTGCTTTAAGCTGTGTATTTTGATGAATCGATAAAAAGCCACCATTCGGATCGTGAGGAATATCAAACTCGTTCATAAGACCCCCAACATCGAGACATACACGTAAAGATCCTTAAGAGGCACAAAGATGCTTTAAGAGGCACGATACGCTTTGCCAACACTGTCACACCTCGTACGATAAGATTCCATTGCTGTAACCTAGAACCCAATAACTCGACTTTTTCTTTTGATAAACCTAAGTCTTTAACCAAATCATTCAGTTCGCACTGGTTTATAAGGTGAGGTGCTAAACCTTCAAATCGTGAATCTTCACGACTTGGGAGGGTATGGTTCTCTCCATGGGGGATAGATCGAATTTGATATTTTCTCTACCTATACTAATTACGAACTTTCAAGTGTAGGGCGCGTTCAGCGGAATCGCCCATTTTCGCCGACATTTGCGATCGAGTAGCTGCAAAATTGGGCTTTTGGGTATTACTTTTGACGCTCGAATTGAAAAAAGGACACAATTCCGCGTGGACTGCGCGATATTTTGTAAATTAAATGCGTCAATTTTGAAAAAAAAAATCACGTTTTTGCACCTCTTCGGGTGAAGGCGAACCTCGAGAAAATGTCACGTGACGTCTAGAAATTCCGACAAGCGGATCGATGAACGTCAAAAATTTACATTTTTTATCCGTTCCTGCCGACCTTATAAAAGCCGCTCGCTCTCATGTCTTACGATAAGATCCCTCTAAATACCCTTCGCAAAGAGTTTTGAGCAAAAAAACGGCCTTAAAAACAATTTTCGATCCAAAAAATCGATTTTTGTCGACTTGTGTTTTGCTGCTATTACCACAGTAACGTCAAACCCGAAACGCCCCCTGCCGGACATTCGTAACAACAGTAACAGATAGCAGATAACCTAAAATGTATCCTAAAATGTCCATATTGCGAATGTGGACAGGTGGGAAGCCTTAACCACATATTTCTAGAATGCCCAATAACTAAAATCGAAAATTTTGACAGAGCTAGTATTTTATACTAATCATTCTTCAAATATCCGGAGACGTTTATCGTGCAAAAATAACAATCATCTAGAATCTAGATTCTAGATGATTGGAAGTCTCTCGCCCCAACATGAGAACTGCAAACGACATTTTCTTTTGCTTCCCTTTCATCCACTTTAATAGTCCGATCTAACAGGAAATACAGCATGTATTATGTGACCATGGTTTTTCCAGATCTCCAATTCTAAATCCAAAATAGCAGCATTAAACAGCTTTTATAACAACCGCACATGTAACAAAATTTATTTGGTAAATGTTTACAACATCTTCTTTGATCACTTCCCATATTTTAATCACAGATTGTCTGTATAACTTAACTTGATAAAGTAACACAAAAAAAAGATGTGACTTCAAATAAAATTGATCTTAGACCTGTCACAACACTTTGATGACTTGATCTGTGAAATGTGATGTTAGGTCAATAAAAATATGTGATCTCATTTTACGATTTGCTGTAAGAGACATGATGTTTTGTTGGTCTAAGTTTGGAACACCATATGGAATAATATGGAACAATTAATGAGCAATCTATTTAAACTAGGTAGTTAGTGATACAGGCACCAAACTAGCAAATAAATTTCAAGAAAGTTATTTAAGAAACACATTGCCGGTCCAGCTAACGAAAAGGTTCACGAGACAACAAGAAAAATTTAATCGAATGTTTATTCAAATTTCAGCTGGTAACGAAACTGGTAGTTGGCTCGAGAGCATCTTCAGGCATCCATGGCCAGCACGGTGCGGTGTCGACAGGATAAATGCACACGCCGCGTGAAACACAAGTTTCGGAGATAAGATTCCGATCCTTTCTGTCACCTCCGAGGCCCGGTGTTAATGAAATTAAATTGTACCCGTTCTATGTCAATTTGGGTAAAACGGCTGTAATATATTACCTTAATTTGTTTCGGTTGCACCATATCAGAATTTTCCGAGGACTGGAGTAGGCGACAAACGTATGAGAATTTAGTGGGCCCCTGTTTTCGAAACTAAGCTACTTTTTGTGTGGTCCGCGTATTAATTAAGAAACGGAAGAAGAGGAATGAAAGAGTTGTGTATTGATTAAGAAGGAAGCAAGATCTGAAATTACAACCTGCTCGGAAAATGTTCTCAGCAGTGCATCCTGCAAAATTAATTCACATAGCTCGTGCTGTTTGCCCTGAATGTTCGCGTTCCAATATTCTCCTGTTGGCCGATCGTTTGTAACTGTTGGGCGATCGGCTGAATCCCGGGGCTAATATAATAACAATATTTAATAGTTTCGTGTGGTTGGGAGGTCCAAGTTTGCACCTACCACGTAAGTAATGAGTCTCATTAAGCGGCTATTGTTGGGGATTGTCTCCGACAGGTCCACGGGGCACACCTCTGTCTATGAGTGTGTGTATGTGTCTGTTTCTGAGTGTGTGTGAGTGCTATTCGTATATCCAGAGCCGGCCTACGTTCGACACGGGGTCTCTCTCAAATTGATTTGGGATGATTAATGTTTCGGCCATCGATCCATCCATCAAACTCTTAAGTGGAAGCATTCACCGGCTCCTCCAGAGGTGACTCGTTATGGTAGCCAAACATCTACACATAAATCTGAGATATAGCCTGAAGAACCGACAATGTGTAGTAGGTAATGTTGTAGGTAGCTCATACATTTATTTATTACTTATCGAACAGACATTCTACGATATATTATGTTATTTGTTGTGATTTACCTGTTAATTCAACAAAATCGCACGTTTTCCTCATTAGCCAGTTAACAAATAACAATTTTTGAAGACAAAATCACCTCATTGCAGTCGAACGAGGACCGAGAATATCCGATCTCGATAATATCTGTTGTAGGGAACAACAACCATATTAAATTATGGCAAAATAAAACATCCACAGTAGATAAATGTATCGAATATATTTAATGACATACAATTACACGTTCGTAATTGCAAGGTAACAAATTACGGCTAGATTCGTGTAGATACCGGTCCCGGCAGGGTTCGAAACCGATATTCCGTACGCTACACTTTGCCGCTGCTGGTAATGCTGCTGCTTTCTGCTGCCATTGGCACATTTACATTTCTGCGAATGCCGTAAAACGACTGACTGCCCATAAGATGATTTACGTATCAGATGGCATTTGATACCAAATTTACTTGTAATGCATAATTTTTAATCCATAGCTAATTGTTCTAAAGTTAAACGGAAGAAAAAACTCAAAAATTGAGATTTAAGGAGAACATAGCCGGCTTAGTACGTTTGATCGGTGATAGGGGTCAGCGCGTTCGTTCGCGCGGGATGCTCACTGCGCGCCATCTAGCCGGCGTGCCGTGAAAATAATTATCGGAGCGTCGTTATCAGCGCTCGGTCCGTCGTCCGTTTCTTATTTCTCGCAATAAATAATGAACGTAACGAGTCGCACGATGGAAAACCGATGAGGAGGTGGAGACCGGGCTTATAGCCGCGGCGATGGCGGGGTGTAGCGAGCGAGGGGCGGGGTACCGGTGCTGCCGCCGCCGGCCGAAATGAGAAGAAATAAATCTCCGGCAAAAAGTGCGAAGCTAAAACAAGATGTACAATACTTAAAGGTGGTTCGTAATAAAAGTGATTATCGGGGCCCCTCTGCATGTGTACACACATTATGGGGTCGTGACTATCACTACCCACCGTGTAATGAGGAGACCCGCCGTTATTACGTTGCGATCCGAGAACCATCTAGCGAAGGAATCCCGAAGTTCTATCTCTTTTCGATTGCGTTTCTCACTCGGGCAGTGTAGCCATATCATGGAATTTATCGCAATACAGGAAACAATATTCACTAATAAGCTGACAAAATTGATAAAAAAAATGCAACTGCCATGTTTTCTATCGCGTATTTTCAGGGGTAAAAACGTCACATGTCACATTTAATACCAAAAAAATTGTTTGATTGAAAAGAACCAATAACATAACATTTATCGGGATTGTAGTTTTCAAAACTATATGCAAATGCCTGTTTCTCTCGAAAAATTCAGAAACACTAAAAAATGTATAATATAAACCGGGAAATATCACAGGATCATGGCATAACAAATTATGGCATGGCATGGTGATGATGAAATATGTTTGTACAAAATTTCTATTTCGATCAGAATAAATTCCAATCGTAAATTAAATATCTGGGGTGGCCCTCACCCAACTTTCCGACTATATCATTGACACAATGAATTGTCTAAACACTTTTGTACTTATTCAATTTTGTGAATCCAGAACGACTCTGTACCGTACCTAACGTCAGTTTCTATGGCATAATGACATTTGTCATCCTGACATTTAATGTCATGTCATGTCAGTGGCACTGACGTTTGTCAAAAACACTCCAGTTCGTCCCCCGGTAATTCTGCAAATGTATATCAAATTTCAGCCCGATCCGTTGTTCCTTTTGGGCTCAATCGTGTTCATGGCCATACACACACACATACAGCCCAACCAACATAAACAGCACCTAAAATCATCCTTAAATTTGTAAACATCAGGATGCGCATAGGACAAGTGGTCCCCTCCACCATATTTTGGTGGAGGCAACGATGATACGCGTGCGCAGTAAGAACGTTCATCTACGCGGCAGCATTTGAATATTTATTTACGTCCACGCGATAGGTTCACGCGCGCTGCGTGTATGCATCTCACTCTCGCCGAATGCCGTTCTTCGCGCAGGTCTCAGGTTAACTTTAAGTTGGTTTCCCTGTACATACATAAATAAACACATACATACAAAACGTCATTTTCCGTCGATTACAATACTTTCCTTCTAGGTGCTAGTCGGAAAGTAAAAATGTGTCAACTGAAATATGTGATCTGCAAGGGAAAAATCCGGGCATCCCAACTTTCGAATCGTTGCCACATTAAACTATCTAAATACTTTTGCAGATTTAGTTCTACAATTTTTTATCATCATTCCGAGAATTTGTATTTCACCTTAATGCAATGGAAACACTGCTCTCGAGCATCGCATTTTTTTCGTACAACACGGCTGAAGTATTCAAACCGACCAAAGCTAAATAACCCGCGATTTATCAAGTATCCCGAGGTATTACATTCCGAAGATTATCGTTGGGCCATATCGAGAATATTACACCTTGCAGCAATCGAGAAATGCGGGAAATGTAACAAGTTCGTGCGCCCAGGATTAATTATATAAATAGTGCTGGATGACAGATTAATTGTCTTCTTATCTCAAACGGGTAAAGTTCATTTTTTTGTTTCCTTATAGAGGACCTAATCGGGAAGTAAAAATATTGTACATATATGTATATCACTGTTGTGTATCGCTATGCGCTGATGAGGCGCTATTTCCTATTTACGTACGTCTACTGCGGTGTACATCCATGAGAACTGACCGCACCTTCACATAATCAAACACATGATATTACAAATAACTAATAGCATCCTCACTGATATAATACGAGGCAGTATTTTGATTGATAATTCTCCGCCGTCATTGAATAATTGTATTCCGGTTGGTGGTTATTAAATAGTTTTCGATGACCAGGCTAATGGCACGGCAAAAGCACCGATCATTATATTAAATGGATGCCCGGGTAGCTAGAGAGCACAGAGGTGGCCCACAGTGAAAATAAAACGAATGCGAAGAGGCATCATGGGTGGAATTGAAGCACGTATAGGTACAGTCTGTCCGGAAAATACAACGTTCAATCTAATTTATGCACTACAGATACCGTAATAACCTGATACTAACAAATCCAGCTGAATTTGAACACCTGATAAATAACATTGGAAGAAGTAGGAATTTTGGAAGAATTGGGAGAAAAGCGTCTAAATATTCTGCAATTCTTCAAGTACGTGAAACAGCCACTTAGCCATCGTGTTCACAGACACACAAACAAAAATACGACAATAAACAAATCATTGCAATGGGTTCAGGGTTGCTGAAATTCCAATTTTTCCCTGTTGATTACAATACTTTTCTTCTACGGTACTAGTCGGAAAGTAAAAATTGGATCCTTCGACTAATAAAATCGATTTTGTTCTTCTTCTATCTTGCCAAGCCAAGGAATTATCCTTTTCCCAATATCCTCTACATCACTATATATTTGCCAACTCAAATATATCCACACCATTGAATATTCTTCTTGAGAACTTAAAAATTATAATCTCATTAGCACCAAAAGAACTAACCAGGCTCAGAGATAATCACATAGGTCAAAAAAAAGGAAGGCGAAGGCAGCCACCGTGGAGACAGCAGAAGCAGCCATCCTGTTATCTGTGCTCTTTCAATTGGTGTAAGGAAACAAAACCGTATACAAATGGGACACGGGCGCCCATAAAATCGGACAGAATGGAATTCGTGCTACACCCATCGAGTTAATTAAATCGGTGGACACTTTAATTCGACCTTCTGCAGCGCGGTTCCAAGAAGCCAAGAAGACGACGACGATCGGGAATACGGACCTCGATAAATGGTAGGCGCACGGGCATCAATTCGTTCCTCGGGTGCGTTATCTCGACGACAAGTGGTCTCCTCTGCCGCTGCGCTGCTCTTCCTGTTGTTTTACCGTCCGGTGCAGACGTACCGCTGTCAGGGATACCAGCCGAGAACAAGAACTACCGTAGTCCGGGCCACAGCACGGGGTCGCGTTCATTAGTTTACATACTTAACTCTCTCTTAGGTTTCTTTCCTTTCATCACTTCAGACGCCTCCGTCTGACCATCACCGATGATGATGGCCAACACATTCAAATTTCTACATTCTCCAGCTTTTGCTTCCATTTCTGTAATGTTTTCTTCTTCTATCTTCTATGGCAACGTTCCTCAAACTTGTTATGTGACCATCTCAGTACCATATCAAATAAAAGTTGTTTATGAAGACCACCAAACAAACGAGTTGATAATATGCACAATTAAGAAACGAAAATCCTTCGAATCAAAACCTAATTCATAACAATCCAACATTTAATTAACATTGTCCAATTATATTCAACCGAAGATGGAACATTCTATTTCCTTCCAATGCACAATCATCGACTGGGCAATACAAGAGCTGAAGAGCAAGAGTAAAAAAGGTACAGCTTCACGATGTAACGCGGGTTCGGTGCGGGACCCTGATGGACCCTCGAAGAGGTCCATGGTGTGGTGGCTTGTATATAATTATGGGCGCGGGAGATATCATGTCACGATTGTGCTAAGTATAGTGTTTGGTGCACCAATAACCAGACCAGTTGGTCAGCTAACCAGTGGACGTCGTACGATGTCATAAAACTCTGCAGACGATAGATGGGAGGCTGACCACTCCAATTGGTACTTTATTAACGATACCTCGCTTCGATCGAAATATGGAATATTATATGGAGGCAGTGCACCCTTGCCTTCTTATTCTTCCTTTTTGTATGGGTGCTTAATTTACTATGCTCGGTACTTTTGTTTTTGTAAGTTTTATTTTTGTTATTTTACCACACTTTTCACCTTTTATAACTTGTTATTGTCAGCACAATTACTTCTATAATGTATCATTTGAAATACATTCAACGCATTCAAGTAATAGATTACTGATCATGGTGTACATAACTCGTCACCTGATTCTTTTATTCACGTTCTACACACTGCCACTAACATATTTCTGTGTTCATGGCAAAAAAAAGGGGGCAACAAAATCAACTTTACGTGTAGGTGAATAAACCCTGGCTCTGGATGCACGAAATTGTTAAATTAAAGCAAAATCCTATATTTATAATTGGCTTACAATATTTTTTACTTTTCTTAGCATAATGTTGTGAATTCATACCTTCCTGCTTATTCTTGAAACATTGCAATGTCGAAGGCTGTGGATTCTGTCAAACTGCTTCTATAAATGCTTATAGTGCCTAAATGATTCATCTAACTGGTCTCCAAATTTGAATACATATTTAAAGTCACTGGAGGATGACCTGAAACGAGTTTGAACTCAATGGGATAAATCACTTGGAAGACGCATGGAACATTTGCCATTTGCGGTTCTTGGATTGTTACCAAAACAATCTGTTCGTCCCCTAGCAATTCTAAATATGTATGCAATGGATTCAGGGGACCCCAACACGTTTTTTATTCATACATCCTAAAGACATCTGTTGGTAGATGAACAAAGTAGAACAAAGATGAAGTGGATGAACCCATGATGAACCTCATTTTACAACGACCAACGGTTCACGTTTGTCCCTCGAATAATAGGTGGCGCAAGCTTAGATCTGTGGAATTGAATTTTATATCGACTAATTTGACTTCAAAGCATAAGAACAATATGTTGATTTGCTAATCATTAATAAATTGGCTTTGAAATACTGACTCTTGTATTATTCAGTACGACCAACCGCAAAAATTGATATAAAATAATTCGTAACTATGTTCAGAGTTGTTTGTCGACTTTTTGGCCGTTGACGTTTTGTGATTTCAAATAACGGTCAGTTTGAGTTTTAGCAGAGATTTGAAAAGTTGGGAGTTAAAACTTAAAACCAAGTTAAGACAGCAAAAAATAAGAGCACGTAGTGTGAATTTTACAACAGTAAAGATGTTTTCCCAACAAACAAGGCATTTTGCCCACGAAAGTAAGTAAAATTTCTTAGAAACTGTTAATTCTTTTCCTAATATATATATTTTTTATTCTGTAGATACAGATGCTATGCAGAGGAAACCGACTGTAACTTTATCAGCTCGCAAACCATTTGGTGAAAGATCAGTAAATCTCGATCATCAAAGTAGATCTGCAAAAAAATCCCAAGATACCACCAAAAAAATGGCGAATTTAAACTTCGCTGATGAAACTCCACATGTTAATTATCCGAGTTATTTCGATGATATTTGCAGTAAGAAAGAAATGCTTGACGAATTCTGGGGTGTTGCAATCCCAAAACTTCTAACAAGGGCCCCCGAAACTCCGACTAAATTCGAAAGAAACTCTTTCGAACCCTGCTTTATAGAATTGCCAAAGGACGACTTATTACACAATATCTCTTTCAAATCAGAATTGTGGGAAACTGAAGAACCTTCCCTCCCCGAAATTGATCTTAATTTTAGTGTGTTTGACTAATGTATTATTTACCAGTTATGTATTTTTCTATTTATACTTAGTGACTACGTTAAAATAACAGTATAGTTTTCTTGTCTATGTTATAATGTTATTTATGTGATTATACTAATAAATGTTCACTTTTGTTATAAAGTAGTTTTTTTAAATAAATAACAAGCACGTTGTAAATTCATGCTACCTCGTTACCAATTTTTGAAAGATAGTACTGTCGATGTCACTGCATGACACTGACAGTTCTCTAAGCTCTACATTAATCAAAATTCATTAATATCATGTGGTAAAATTCACATAAAATCCCGCCAAGTGATCCAAAATCTTCCAGTAAACTTTAATGACCCAACTAACATTAATCGCCATCGCCGTTGTATTATTCATTGTTGGAGTTCGAATCTATACGGAGGTAAATTTGTATCGCATGCGGCGGGAAATCAAAAAAATGAACAAACGTAACCAAACGCAACAAGAAGAAAAAGCATTACAAGAAAGGGACATGAATAATAATCTGGCGCAGTCATCCTATGAACCCAGCATAAAGGTGTTAAAAACAAATAACATACAGTGAGAAAAAACGCAGTTTTTTGATTCATACATGAACAAGACATTTTGGAATATGAACAAAGTGGAACAAAGATGAACTTTACTTTTACGACCAACGATTCACGTTCGTCCTTTGAATAATAGGTGGCGCAAGCTTAGATCTGTGAAATTGAATTTTATATGGATTAATTTGACTTCAAAGCATTTAAAATCGGTTAATTTGTTAATAATAAATAAATTAGCTATGAAATGTTGTCTTTTATATGAATGAGTACGATAAACCGCCAAAATTAACAAAAAATAACTCGTAACTAAGTTTACAGTTGTTTAACAGCTTTTAAACCGTTGACGTCTTGTGACTTCAAATAAAAATAACCATCAGTCAGTTTTTTGTACTTCTGGCAGCGAGTGGAGAGCTTTTTGTGTTAAAACCAAGTTAACGAAGCAAAATATAAGAGCACGAGGTGTAAATTTTACAACAGTGAAGATGTTTTCTCATCAAACAAGGCATTTTGCCCACGAAAGTAAGTTAAATTTCTTAGAAACTGTTCTTTTCCTAATACATATATATTTTTTTATTGCGTAGATACAGATGTTATGCAGAGGAAACCGACTGTAACGGCATCAGCTCGCAAACCGTTTGGTGAAAGATCGGTGAATCTCAACATTCAAAGTAATTCTGCAAGGAAATGTCAAGAGGCCACGAAGAAAATGGATTTCAACTTTGCCAATGAAACCCCGCATGTGCAGTATCCGAGTTATTTCGATGATGTTTGCAGTAAGAAAGAAATGAATGACGAATTCTGGGGTGTCGATATCCCAAAAATTCTAAGAAAGGCCCCGGAAACCCCGACTAAATTTGAAAGAATCTCTTTTGAACCCTGTTTTATAGATTTGCCAAAGGACGATTTAGTACACAATATCTCTTTCAAGTCAGAATTGTGGGAAGTTGAAGAACCTTCCCTCCCCGAAATAGATCTTAATTTCGATGTATTTGACTAACTTATGATTTATAAATGATGTATTTTTCTATTTATACTTACTGACTATTTGTAGGATAAAAGTATAGGTTTCTTGTTTATTATATTGTATTTTATTTATGCGATTATACTAATAAATGTATCACTTTTGTTACAAAGTAGTTTTCTTAAATAAGTAACTTAATGTTATCAACAGGACATATTAAATGTTATACAAACTAAATATACAGTGGATGTTTTATTATAAAAAAGAATAAATTGTCTAAAAATTTGTATCTTGTACAGGTACTATAATTACAAACTTAGGGTATAAATCATTCTACATTATGGCTAAAAATTTAAAGAACATTTCGTAGAGTTAAGAATGCAGTTGATATATGCTTTGGTTGGTCTTTACATTGTAGATTCGGTATTGTTTTTCACAGAATTGATTCTACTTGTGCACTCTTAGTTAAGAAGATGTACATAATCAGAGGGTACAGTGTTTTATCTAAAACAAAAAGAGCTACAAAGCATTACGAAGATGAGATCATTAAATGACTAGACACACAACTTCTCTAAACCTTGGAACTATGTACTATTAAAAGCAAAAAAACACACATTTAAAGACCTTGAAGATTCTGCACAGTAATTCTATAAATAATTTTTTTCAGCAAATTGAAAAATATGTATTGTTTCTTTTATTTCTCTACAATTTGTCCAAAAAGAGTTTTATGTTGAAAATTGATGTTATCTTATTATTACTATATTAAGAGACAAAATATTATTTGTATCGTATTTTTATTTTTTGTTTGTAGAAAATAGATACTAGTATCAGATCTCACCTTTGGCACACAGCTAAAACAATGTGTTTAATTTTACTAAATCCGATAACAATATAGTTTGGAAATATATTTTCGATAGTCTCAAGGAATATTTAAGAAAATATACAGGGTGTAAATAAATATTGAGTAAAACTTTGTGAACTTTATGTCATAGTAACGTCATCAGAACACCTACACTCAGACCTACACTGAAATAAATATATGCTGAATCAAATATGAATTTTCCCAAGAAATCTGTTTTGATAAACAGCAGTTTTTATATATCAATAATTGCTATTTTATATAGCAATTACTGCTATAATGACAATAAATGTCAACTTTCCCGTATTTCCCATATCCCATATCCTAACATTATTGCTCAACCAAATGTTTTATGTGACACATTATCTTGAAATTATAAATAAACACGAGTCTGGTCTTTTATTCTGCAATAACACCCAAACTACAATATCATCAATATCGTAATAATACTTTGCCCAGACAAACTGATTATGCTGTTCTTTTTTAGGATCATTTCACCATGTATACTTTATCACTTGCCATCATCTGAGCAAAGTATTGTTCGTTGATGTTGAGAAACCCATAGCTTAGGACTTAGGGGTTATTGTGGGAAATTTGCAGATTCATGTTCAGCAACTTTCACCACCAAGTTTAGTTTATCTGACTGCCGCCAGAGGGCAAACTGGTATTCATATGTAAATCTAAGTCAGATTTTCTTTTTAACCTTCGTTTATAGTTCAACATTAATTGATTATAAATGATGAATAAAAAGGATCTGGTATATAATTTTCAACGCCATGTACCAAACATATTATTAGGATATAAAACTTGGGAATCTTTTGTGCATAGACATTATTTATTATTATTTTGAAAAAAGTATTGTATCAGTGTTGTTAAACTAAAGAAATAATGGTTTTAAAGATGTTTTATTACGGCTTAATCCATTGAAAAATTCTCTATTGCAAGATTTGCTAAGTTTTAAAATTAGTCAGATTTTATAAAAACCTTTTACAAATTATCATCACCCAGGCTGTACCTAGAAAGTTTTGCACAATGATTCATTACTTTAGTTACACCCTGTATAGTTACGGACAGTGCATTATTCTGTATATCTTTTTAACCGTAACAAGGTTCTCACTCAAGGCCTATTCTTCAACATTCATACAATTTAAATAATCATTTAAAAACTTTTGTCAGGAATCTTCAGATCACCCTTCAAATTACCAGATCACCAAGAAACGCCATCTTTTCTTTAAAACTTAATCTCTCATGCCTTATTCGCATTTTCCAAAACCATCGAACATAGCTGCAAGCAAAATTTCGTGGAAAATTCCTTGAGAAATCCAGCCGATTTATGCCGTTTAACATCGTCATCTTTACTGATCTCCTCGTCAAGATTATTGTTAAAATTCTTGCAGAACAGTAATATCGACAGGGGGTAAAAATACTTATCCATATTCTTCAATAAAACTCGTTCCAAAACCGTTACGGGTAAGTTTGTGCTCAACCAAAACTCAATACACTTTAATAATATATTCTGCATTAAAATGTGATTTTCCGAAATGTACGTCTTTCTTATGTAGAATTCGATCAATTCCGAAGCAGTGTTAATAATTTCTATCGTGTCCTTATCTTTTATGTTTAAGTCATCGTCCAGTTTTACTTGGAGCTTCAAATCTTTCCCAGAAATTAAGTTAGAAACACTTGTTATAGGGGGACTATCGCTTTTCAGGGATTGGACATATTGAGACACGGACTGCCGGACTTCCCCAAAATCACCAATCTCGCAAGGGCTCTCACAGCCTCCTTGGTGCTCCAAATCATCCCACTGTCGTATGCTATCCAAAGAGGAACTGGTACTTAACATACTTTGTAAGTGTGCAGGTGAATTCATTATATTCAACTCTAATTTATACTCAATGTCTGTTTTATTCGAATCCATCTCGTTCTTATCAAAATCCTCCTTCTTCTTAACACCCCCCAAATTCTTTACGGTTGTCAAATCCAACGTAAACTTATCCATGAATTTTTTAAACGCAATCAACTGGAATCCTAAACTATCGCTAAAATGCCCGTCCAACAAAGAAATTTTACTAGCTGCTTGATAACTATCCAACTCCAAACATTTTGAGAGAACATTCTCAGAATCGTAATGCCCAAAATAAGTCTCCAAGACGTAATGTAAAGTCTTGGGTCTTAAATTAAAATTTGGCGATTCATGTAAGTAATCGAAGTTCAAGGAGTTTCTCATGAATGGTTTTACGCTGGTTTCCGGCTCAGGGCGGAAATTATTTTCGATGTTGAATATCCGGAAAGGAGGAATGCGTCTGTCGAAGAGATGCTTGTGGTCTAGGGGATTGTAGGTGATTGCCATGGTTGGTAGGCCTGGTACTTCGATGGGGTAAGTTTCCCCATTTGGTGGATTCTGCTGGGGAACTTTGAGTATACGTTTTGTGTTCCGGAAGAGGATCATTTTACCGTCTTGACGGAGAGAGTCTTCGTAACTTCGGCCCAGTAAGGTCTATAAAAAAGTTAGAGTTACTTAAAAAGTTTTTTGATACTTTTGGCAGTTCTTAATGTTAACATAGAAATTTACCTCTTTATATAAGGCACAAAAACTCCATGGAGAAAATATTTTTTGGACATTAAAATGTGTAAAAAAATTAAATTAAATTAGAAATTTCGTTTTTTAAGAAACAAAAAAAAATCATAGGATATTACCTGTGCCATGGTGTTGTTACCCCAGGCTAGAACTTTTCCGCTCACATCCAAGGCCATAACATAGTCGAGACCGCAAGAGACGTGCAAAAAGCGCTGCCCCAAAGAAAGCACATCCTCGTCTCTCAACTTTGGCGATGACATCTCCCCCTCCTTGACCTTGTTCCATATCAATCTACCGTTGTGCAGAACGACAGAATGCCGAAAACCAGTTGCAACTTGCTCGATTTTTTTATTTGTGGCGCTGGTATAGATATTACAACTGCTCTTCCACGGCTCGTAAGGCTTACCATTCGACCCGAACTTCTTCTGACTGTATTTGGTCAACATCAATCGTACCTCTTGCGGATTTGCACCCCACGTGTAGACAAGTTGATTCGAGACAACACAAATCTAAAATTTCAATAAAAAAAAAATATGAAAAAGTCATGAAAAATGTAAATCATCAAACACTCTAACAAAAAATATAACTTACATTATGAAAATACGATGTTGCAACTTTATTAACAGGCTTATACATATCAGGCATGACGACCACCCACGTGGGCTTAGTAATTTTGGAAACCCCTTCTGAATTGCTGCACTCCAACTGCCCGAAGACGTTCGATCCAAAGCCGTAAACTTTTCCTTCGGAGGTGAGAAGTAGGCTGTGGGCGTGGCCACCAGCTATTTGCACGACGGGTTCGTCAAACTTCAATAATCTCGGGTAGAATTCGTTATTGCAAGAGCTGTGTCCGAGTTGGCCGTGGATGCCCCAGCCCCAGGTGTACACTTTCCCGGCAGAGGTTAAGGCTAGGGTGTGGTACTGGCCGGCGACCACGTCGATAATACAGGTGCCTGCCAGGGCGCTTATCACCTGAGGGTACGGGGAATCCCGAACAAACGGGCCTAGGCCGAGTTGGCCGTAAGAATTCGAACCCCAGGCGTAAACCTGAAAGGATAAGAAGAGAAATACTATATGATAAGATGATGTAAATTATTTTAGAAAATTGTAGAGAATGTTAAATGTTCAATAAAAAAATATCTCTTTTTTTTATATTGAACATTTTGGATTAGTCAAAACAAAATGCGTAATATCGTAACTTACCCCAAAATCCGTCAAAGCCAAAGTGTGCTTTCGGCCACAACTGACACTCAAAACTCTCACTTTGAGATCGGCTAACATCTGCACCAATCTAGGCGGGCTGCTCTGGCTCAGAAAAGGCCCAAGACCCAAGCAACCTGACGTTGTAACACCCATCGTAAAAACACAGTTATTTCTCACTATCGCTGTGTGCTCGTAACCGCAAGATATAGGCCTCAAATCTGGTAAATTTTCTATAGGAGTAAAGTCATCTAAACTCTCTGGCAAATGAACTTTCTCCAATAAACTCACATCATAACTATAAAACGAAGACATTTTTCAATACATAATAAACAATAAATAGAAATCTTCTCACCAATCATTATTTGTTTTGGCGACTAATGCGATCAAAACAAACACAAAAGTTTCCACAAATTCTTTAACGACAACCGCCATTTGAGGACATCCCTCCAAATCCAACGAATCCAGGGTAGAATCGGTGCTGGAAGAGTGCTTGGGGCGTAAAAATAACTTGCTGGTTAACGGCAAGGCGTTCGGTTGACTAGGATCGTATTGCATCGCTAACCGTCGTAAAACGTCGACGGGAAAATATTGAACGTTGCTTCTGACAAAAGAGAAGATCACAGCACTCGCCGGTGCGTTTGTCAACAGACCTTGGGTTAAACTAGGCTCGGAGAGAGCTATCAAAAATTCACGGTCTTCGCGTAATTGTAACCTCGACGACTGTAATATTAAACTCAAGGCTTCGACGACTTCTGCTTGTAAACCTCGTGATTTTGCCAAGAGAGTCACCACGCTCCAGTGCGAGGCCCTACATGCGACGTTTACGGCTAATACTTGGTCGTAGTATTCTTCGTAGTACAAAAAGTTCCTGTCAATATAAAACAAGATTATTATTTTATGAATTTATGCAGAGAATTGATTTTCAAGTAGTTTCTGTTTGAAAATCCCGCGCGAATTTAGTTTGGTAAAATTTTCACAGATGGCGCTGAATTAGAATCTGTTAAAATTACAAACCTATTGTCATCTGCGCCCTCTATAACGAATTTATGCAACTTACGTAAGTAATTTTGGGCGGGAGTTTATAAAAAAGAATAGATAAACTTTAAGTTATATCACAAAAAAATAAACAATCCTGTAAATACTGTAAATACTTACATAAACTCTCTATTATTCATAATTCGTGCTGGTCCACCATGTCTCAACACAAGCTCCGTATAGGCCATTACCGCTAAATTTCCTATGTGAATCTTTGTAGCCATTGACATTTCAATTTTGCTTGCGCTCAAGCAGAGATTGACAAATTTCAACAGTGCCTTGCAGTCAGCAGACACCGCCAACTTCAATACCCTCTTAAGTAGATGTACCTTCGCCTGTTTGTACAGAATCAGGCCCTGATGGTAAGCACCGTTTGCTATCAGCAAGTCCCCGCAGCATTCCATAAGTTGCTGAATATTTAACCCAAAAATAATCGCTAGATATTCGGCTAATTCCACGTTCCAATCCTCATTGATAAGTTGGATAAATTTATTGATTGGTGAACAACTAAAAAATATATTTCAAATCACTTAATGATCTATAACAGTGGTCCGCGGATAAAACGCAACAGATAATAGACCTATAGAGTAGCAATACTACTCGACCAACTACTGCACCAATTACTTGGACAAATTTAGCACCTACGAGTTTCCAAACTCATCTACGTCATTAAAAATTTCCTCAAGAGACTGAAGAAAGATTTTGGACAAAGACCAATCAAACTTATCGGGCAAATTCAATTTTTTAAAGCAAATACTGCACCAACAAATGCCCAAAGGGTTATACACCGTAAGAAATTTCCTCAACATGCTGAACAAACCTTTTGGACAAACACTAATCAACTTCCTCAGCATATTTAGCACCTACGAGTGTCCAAACTCATCAAAGTCATTAAAAAATTCCTCAAGAGGCTGAAGAAAGATTTTGGACAAACACCAATCAAACTTATCAGGCAAACTCAACTTCTTGAATGAAATATTGCACCAATGAATGTCCAAAGGGTTATACACCAGAAGAAATTTCCTCAAAAGGCTGAAGCAACCTTTTGGACAAACACCAATCAACTTCCTCAGCAAATTTAGTATCTACGAGTGTCCAAACTCAGCTAAGTCATTAAAAAATTCCTCAAGAGTTTGAAGAAAGATTTTGGACAAAGACCAATCAGACTTATCGGGCAAACGCAATTTTTTAAAGCAAATACTGCACCAATGAATGTCCAAAGGGTTATACACCGGAAGAAATTTCCTCAACATGCTGAAGAAACCTTTTGGACAAACACCAATCAACTTCCTCGGCAAATTTAGCACCTATGAGTGTCCAAAGTCATCAAAGTCATTAAAAAATTCCTCAAGAGTTTGAAGAAAGATTTTGGACAAACACCAACCAAACTTATCAGGCAAACTCAACTTCTTGAATGAAATATTGCACCCATGAATGTCGAAAGGGTTGTACACCAGAAAAAATTTCCTCAACAGGCTGAAACAACCTTTTGGACAAACACTAATCAACTTCCTCAGCAAATTTAGCACCTACGAGTGTCCAAACTCATCTAAGTGATTAAAAAATTCCTCAAGAGTTTGAAGGAAGCTTTTGGACAAAGACCAATCAAACTTATCGGGCAAACGCAATTTTTTAAAGCAAATACGGGGCCAAGGAACGTCCAAAGGGTTATATACCGGAAGAAATTTTCTCAAGAGGCTGAAGTAATCTGTTGGACAAACACCAATCGACTTCTTCGACAAATTTAACACCTATGAATGTCCAAACTCCTTCAGCCCTTCCCAACTTTTTTCAAGGGTGGAAATAAAAGTTTTTTGGGGGTCCGCGGACGATCTATAATATAGAAAAAAAATCAAAAGTAGCTTACCCTATAAGAACTTTGTAGACAGAATTTGTTGTAACGATAACGCAAGTATCAATTTTCGTCTTGCAAACGTTCAAATCGTTGACAGTTTTCGGCAAAGTGTATAGTTTGCTATCACGCTCTCTTTTCAAGTCTTCCTTGCTTCGGCGATTAATAATTGTAACGTCTGTCAGCTTATAAACGTTTAAAATCCTCTCGGACTCATTTTGTACTTTGAATTGTGCGATCAACGAATTTGGATTAAAACCCTATGAGAAAAGTTTCTTAAGACATTTATTTCTTTGAAACTGATGAGCTAATTCTGATATTTTTCTTCAGTTTGGTCAATAAAAAGAAACCTCTAGTGTGCCATGCTTTTATTGTTTTTTTAACTTTACATTGGTTAGTAAGGTTAGCAATTCTGACATATAAAATGTCAGAAGTTATCAAGAGAAGTTTATGTAAAAAGAAAACACTAACAAAAAAACTGGTGCCAACCTGCAATATTTTGTTTCCATGGCACACTATTTACAATTAAAAAATCAGTGAAAAAGTGTAGTTACCGAATCTCCCTCCAGAGCGCACTCCGATAATTGTGAACTAACGACAGAAACAACATTCCGATCTTCATTTGTTGTATAAATCAAACGATCCGTCAAAAGTAAATTGTTCGTTTTCAGCGGTAATTTATGTATATACAATGGTGCTGATTCGACATCAGAAGCATGTACCTAAAAAAAAAAACACCAAATTTTCATTTACAACAACATTCATAACCGTAAAAAAAATCCGTACTGTCAATAAAGCAGTTGGTTTATAAAATGCTGAGAACAAATATCGATTTCTCGCGTATTGTGGGGCAAAATAGGTATCACATAGTCGGGGTAATAACTCAGGAACAGAATGTGTAGAATTTTCTGAATGCGATGAGTCTGAGGTGGTGTCACTTGCTTGACTGTCTCTCCTTGATCCACGTGCATCAAATCTTTGCTTGAATGAGAAGAATTTGTCAACCCCAAGCTGCCTGAGATTGTAGAGACGTGATCTCGAGTTTTCATCAGTGAGATTATAAGCTTCCGGGGGCCATAAATACCCAATTGATGGCTGTTCTAATATTAGACGATACTGTTGACCACTTGCTGCATTTATCTATCAAAATGTAAGTATTAAAATATATAATTACAATTTTATATAAAAAAAAATTAATACAAAACTCACCAATACTGCAACAGTATCCATACTATTATCATGGCACAAAAACAATTGCTCAACAGGTTCATTTATAGTACAATAACCTAAACATCGACCATCTGTCAAACTAATCAATCCAATAGAACCGTTTTCGTGTCCAAGTAAGGCATTTTGGTTGCATTCTAAAGTTTGCCACCAAATAGCACATAAAGGTTTGGAATCAGGTGCTTGATGATGTTTAGGAAAGTGTGTAAGATCATTAATGGACCATTTGCAATCGATCTTCTGTTTCTTGTCGACTAAACTTAACGCGGGAATTATGTATAAAGAGTTGTCCGCGCATACGACGAGTAGCCAGGTTGCGGTTGGGTCGAAACAAATAGCTTGGATTGTTTTGCAGCATTCGGAGAACCAGGGTATTCGTTTTAATACGGCCGGTAATTCGCCGTAGGTGTAGTGGACTATAATGTCACCATCGCTAAAAAGAGATATTATAAGATGGGTGTACTTATGAGTATTATAACTTACTTTGTGACTATTGCTAATAATTGTTTGATGCCATTCTCGATTCTGCAGTTCAAGCGTACATCAATGTTTTTGATGATGCATTTGAAGTCAAAGATGTTTTGCAGAACGAGTTCGGACATTTTGATGGTTATTTTGGGGTACCGGCCTTCACTCACATCCTAGTTTCCCTTATCTTAGGTTTTGGATAGTAAATAAGCCACAGTTTTGTTTATACTAAGATAAAATAAATACACCTACATAATTGCTCTTTGACATTGCAATCAGCTGATTGTCAACAGTGGACAGTGATCATGAATTTACCAGAAAAGTAGTTTAAGTTGGTAGTTTAAAGTTACGTTTTCTCATAATTGTTCGTTAATTATTTATTTAAGGCTGAATGCTAATAATTTGCCAATTTAAATATATTTTATCACTTGGCTAATATCACTAGTATTCTGTAATAATAAAAAATGAATTCGCCTAGATTGCAGCAAACCTTCTTACTTTAGCACATAGATAGCGCTAAAATCTAAAGCTAGGGTTTTCCGTGTTTCCACCAGATTCCAGTCCCACAATGGTCCCACAGTGCAAGGGAATCACAGGATAAATGTAAATTATTTAAAATCCTCAGAAATTTCCACTCGTTATAAAATACAACATTATAGGTACTATTCTTACTATTCACATGCCTTTTTTCTGCATATGGATTTTGCAAATTAAAATCTTTATAGTTATTAACATTCCTGACCACACACAAGTTTATTATTTTAGACAATGTATATGTTTACTATTTTATTGCATCTGCTTTTTGCAAATAATATTGTTTCTGGTTATAAAGTACAACATTGCTGACCAAAGACAAGTTTAATATCAACTATAGCATCTGGTTTTTGCAAATTAAATCTTTTATAAAATACAGCATTTTGAAAGTTACTGAGACTACCTGCTATCTCATTGTAACAGGTTTTTGTAAATAGTGTTTTTTCTTTTAGTTGTAAATCACAATTTTTCGGACAATGTGTGAAATCATATATGTAATTTTTTTGTCACTTGCTTCCACTTCGTGTTACTCACATACACAATGAAGGTAAGATTTGATGATTCCAAAATAGTAATAATACAAAAACATTTCTCAAGATTTTCAATAAATAAAAGTCAATTTTGAAAGTGAGTATTTATTTTTACAATAACGCAATATAAAAATTATAAAATAAGCACAGCTTACACGCAAAAGAAAATATTTCCTAAATTGGCAACAAAAATAAAATTTTCACAGATGAATAACAACTGCCATCACCCCTATTAAAACAAAGCAAACTTCTTCTTCTTTTTCTCCTTCCCCGAAGACATAGAACTAGTCTCACTTTCATCGATGTCTTTATCCAGATCACCCTTCTTTATAAACTTCAACTTGATCTTTTTCTTCTTCTTCTTCTTCTGCATCTTGTCCAGATCTTCCGGTTCTGGTGTCACCGGAGGTTCTTCCCGTTTGGACGCATACGTATTCAGAGAATTTGTAATGCTCGTGTCCTCATCATTCTCCCGTACACGATCCATCTCCAAACATTCAATAATCTCATTCCTTCTTTCCACAATGTCAACAAGTCTACTGATCAGTTTTTCCTCTCTAGCCTTATCCGTGTCCGTCTTATTTGCCTCTGGTTGCATCATCAAACAACGGATTTCGTATTCCACCTCGGCGTGTTCTTCTTCCAATCTTTGCTGTCGTCGCCTATAAAAAAAAAAATGAATAACTAAGACCATACTTAACCAAAAAGCTTGTAACTTACAGATACATCAATTCAGCTTGTCTTCTACACAATTCATTCTTCTCATTGACAACTTCAAACAACTGAAGAATTAGGTCGTCAACATCAATGGGTTCTACCTCCTCGAGGTTGACATTGGGTCCTTCACACCTCTCCCTTATAATTTGCTCCAATCGGACTCCTTGCTTCTCCAATCCTTGCTGTTGCAACTCAATCAGATCCAGTTCCTTCTTGATTTCGGTCATGGGCAGTTGCTTGATGGATCTCCTCTGTGGGACTGGCCTGGAAGGTGCGGGACCCTTCTTCCTCTTCCATTTACCGAAGGTACTCTTGTCTGGAATGTAATCTGTAGGTTGGGTATTCCCAGAAACGTCCGAATCCGAATGCGCGAAAGTCTGACTCTGCCTGTTCCTGTTCTTTTCGTCCTTCGCCTCCTTTTGTTTCTCCCAGTCATCTTCCTCGGTTCCATCGTTTTGGATTGGCGTTAAACCTAATGAAGTTATGCTCTGCGCAGTTGTGTTTGGTGTTGAAGATGGCGGTGGTGGCGCCCTCTTGGTCTTTCTATTCTTGGTGGCTGACAGCCTGGGAGAGTGTTGCTGGAGTAACAGAGTTAGAGGTATTAAACCTTCAATTTTGGAAATGGGTTTTGGCTACTTACCGCGCTTGCGTTTGGACTAGAAGTTAATGAACTGTGTGCAGAGTCCTGTCGGTCTGGGCTTAGAATTGGTGGCCTGGGAGCTGGTTTCTTCTTCCGTACAGATTGAACACCTGAATTAACACTGGACAACGAGGAACTCGACCCAAATGCTGATAATCCTTGATGATTTTTCTGTTTTTCGGGCGTATCCGTCGATATCCTGAAAACGCGATATTTTAACATGTTGACAACGCGAAGAAAGAAGAAAAGTAAACGCGAAAGTAGGAAAATAGTACTGTGTCATAACAAAAGAGACTAGCCAATGAACAGTTATGAGTCGCTTATCGTGAATACTAATCATGATGACTCAAAAGGAAACAGTAACTAATAAAACAGTACAGTGTTATTTACCTCGTTTTTCGTGGGTTAGGCTTAGGTAATCCACCTTCATCTTCATCATCCAGGCCATCCTCATCAGCGTCACTCCAGAAGGGGTTTAAGCTGATTCTGGGCGCGGGGATGAGTTTCATGGTGCTCGTGTTGGCATTTTTATCTTTGCCATTCTCGGAAGGATTCACGCTAATTCTTTGACTTTTGAGGTTCTTCGTCTTTATGAACTCAGGGGTGTCACCTTCACTCGCGGGAATCCTGCTGACCATGATCTTAGTTCGACTGGTGGGTTTGGGTTTCTCTTGTGGTTTAGGCTCTTCATCATTATCGTCATCGAATGGATTCATATTACCTTCTGGCTTTTGCTCTGCACTTTTGGCTTTCCTGCGTACTGCTGGTACTGGTTTTGCCGGTACAGGTTCTAGTTGTTCTTCATCATCATCATCATCATCATCATCAAATGGATTTGAGGATTTCATTGTGTTCTGGTCTGCTTTGTCTACTTCCTCGTCGTCTCCAAATGGATTTAAATCCTCTGGATATTCCTCTTCGTTTCTCGATTGATCCAAATTGGAGTCATCCGATATTTCGATGACTGAGTCTTCAATGGTGATGGCACTGTCGTTTATGGTCTTTGGAGTCTCAATAATTTCTTCTGTTGAATCGGAAATGTTTATAACTTCCTCTATTTTCATGGAAACATCTTCTTTGCTTGGGCTGTGCAACAGTTCGACTGGTTCCTTACTAACACTAGACATATCTACAGTAATACAGCTATCAGATCTATCTTCCGGGATAGCCAATTTGTTATCTACATCAGAATGTACTTCCTCCTCTGCTATATTTCCATCTCCCAGTACTTGACAATCGTTTTCCGCCACCAGTTTCTCTGAAACATTATCATCATCCGTACATTTAGTATCATCCACAAGTTTACTAGCTTCTTCCACTACACCAACATCTACTAAGTTATCTAAGGCACTTACGTCGGTCTTTGCAAGATCCTGAGTGTTCTCGAATCGCCTTGGTAACTGAATTTGAGGATTGCTAGATGATCTAATGGAGATATCAGAGAACGGTCGCCGTAGAGGTTCTTGGTCTTTCTCCTTTGCCACCAGAGGCGTGGTCTTACTCTTCTTCAAGCCTATCTGCTTCTCCAGGAGAGAATTTAAGTTCCTAGGGGTTGTTGTTGATGTTGAAGGTTTATTGATGGTTGACGATGAGGTTTCTTGTGGCATTTGTTCTACGGGAGATGGAAATTTGCTCCTCAGTTCCGAGACCTTGGGTAATTCGACGGAATATTTTCTTGGAGGTGTGGTTGGAGTGCTGATCCTGGGATCTTCTCGAGTCTTCACTGGAGATGTTCGAACTGGAGACTTAATACTGTCTGAAACAGACCTAGCTTGAATTGATAGACTTTCTGGTCTTCCTCTGGTTGTTGAAGATTTAATAGATGTTGTACAACTTCCTAAACTTGTACTGTCTGATGCTCTTCTGATTGGTGATGGTTTACTATCAATCACGGTTTCACTCAATCTCTCCTTGACTGGTGACGAACTTTTTGACTTGGTAAGTTGCGGTGAAATGTTGTGCGGTTTCGTTCTGATAGGAGAAAACCTATTATCTGACTTTTCTCTAATAGGTGAAGACCTGATAGCTTCTTTAACTTTAACTGGAGAAGGAGGCTTATCATTCGTTTCTGTCCTAGTAGAAGACCTTGTACTATGGACAGGAGATTGTGCCTTCTCGAAATGCTTCATCCGATCTTTAACTGAAGTCGGACGACTCTCTAACGCGTTATCTTTGGTAACACTCTTAACTGGAGACGAGCTTGCGGTACTGGCAGCGTTCAGCTGGTCGCTAACTTTAGTCCTATATACAACTGAGTCCTCCACACTTGTCTCGGTTTTATTTAAACTATTTACACTATCACTAATAATTGTTCCGCTGATATCCGGTGGTTTTGTCTTGGGTAGTTCTGGCGGCATTTCCTCATCACTTTCCGAAGAACTGACGACCTGAGTGGTGAGAAAGGCCGATCTCGCTTGGGTGACTTCTTTAGTTAGTGTAGAGTCCTTCTTGAGCGTTGGGTCGTCGGTGTTCTCCAGGGCAGATTCGAAAACTGCGCTGTAATCGTCGGAATCTTTCTTCTTCAGGCTTGCTGATTTCTCTTCGTCGCTGAGAGACCTGGACAGCACCAAGGGCTTATCTAGGAAGCTTGGTTGAGGTTTGGTTGTTTTAGTGGGGGATTCCTCGTCTGGGCAGGTCTCGCAGCAGAATTCGTTTGAATCTGTTTCGTAGTAATTAGCTAAGGTTAACTGGCTATTGCAACGGGCACAGCGGAAGCATGTGCGGTGGTATAACAGTTTTCCCACGTTTAGTCGTTCGGCGATGAAAACTGGTAGGCCACACTTTGCGCACGGGTCTCGACGTGGAACACCACCGCTCCTATTCACCATCTGCAAAGGAATTAGCATTAACAAGGAAGAAGAGAAAGAAAAAGTAAATATTTCTAGTAGGTAGTACCAAATAACCATCTCCTCTCCTCGCGGCTTCATGCATATGAAGTAAAACTAGCAAACCGGGTAATTACAACTAACCATACAAACTCACACTTTCATGGTTTTAGAAGAATGCCTCGCGAACTGTTGTATACGAGGAGTACAGTTACTTCGGCCAACTGAACCATCGCAAAGAACTGACCGGTTGCGGCCGAGAAAGTCTGTCTTACAGGGTATAATTTCTGCGGTTGACCGTATTTATGCGATAGGTCTAACCGTAGCTGTAGTGGAGCATAGGTGAGTAATGTCGGACGGAAATGGCCATTTTCCTAAGCGGTACCTACGCTTGACATTAAAATATGAACTAGTTTACGCGTTATGGACTCTCGGCCATTTTTTAGGTGTTAAGGTCTATGGTCAACAAGCTATGTGCTAATTGCCGACGCAGTTGTATGTTTATGTGACTGTTGTAATATGTAAATTTTGAACTTGCATTGAGTATAGTTATCTCTCGTGGCCTAGTCTGATAGCTGCTCCCTCGCATATGGTATCTACCGAATTTATTGTTCTAGAAATTATTTACTTTAAGCACATATTAAAATTTACCGATTCGTTGAATTGTCGTTCAAAATAAACACACAAAAAATACAATAGAAATGAGCACTTCTAATAAACAAAATCATCAGTGGTCAAAGCTATAGGCTAAAAAAAGAAGCATGCAAAGCGAGTTAAGAAGCGGAAACCATTAAGACTTAAAAAAAAAAACAAAAACACATTACCTTTCAGCAAAATATCTCTGGTTTGTACTGTCCGATAATGTCCAGAGTTTCCTCCTAGCGACAAATAAACAGTGTGGTTCAAGCACATTTAACACAGCACATCTAACAACAATTATTCACAAGTTCTGCTGTATTTGTGTGCAACGTGCCAGAAACGTACTTCGCTCCATAATGTGCATACCAAGGCGATTAATCTGGTTACACACACTTATATTTTTAGTAGCGTCGACAATATTTCGGTTCCACGCGGTCAAATCAACGCAGTCTTTTAATAACACGAGCACAGAGGCCACAGACTGCTTAGAGAAATGTTCCGAGCATGTATGGAGAAATTCGTGAATGCAGTAGTGGTGGAAAAGCGTGGGTGTGACATCGTACAGTTTCTCACATGCTGGACTTGATAGAGTAGGGAAATATAAAGGAAATTAGGTTTAATCTGTAGATGGATTGTTCTTTCAGATCGCAGGAGATCTGAGTTTAGCGTGCGAAATGTTGTGTCGCAAGTTATAATGCAATGGCATGCAGATTTATTATTAAAATGCCCGGTTGTCTTGTTTCCTGGATTTTAAACCATGTGAAGTAGGTTGTGATTGTGAAACGAGAGAGATAGTGCTAGAATAGTGGCGGCGTGCTTGATTACTTGATTACTCATGATGCTTTCCTGGTGCATGAATAAGTCTGCTTATAATAACCGCGACGGACTGCAGACAAGATTATAATGTGAACGAAATGAGTAATAACGGCGATTGTGTGTTGAAATTATTATTGATTGTTGCGGATGTATTTGAACGTTTAGCAAACACCTAGCTTCATTTATTTTTTTTTCTCTCTGTGTGCAGAGATTAAAGATTAACCCAAATTATTTTTCTACTCCCAAAATCCCAAATTATTTTCTGCAAAAGAAATAAATTTCTTCTAATGAAAAAAATATGTGATTTGTTGCACAGATATTTTACCAATGCGGATTTTGCTAGCCAGGGTTTATCTGGTACGATAGATAAGGCGTGCGGAGGGTTAATGTAAACACTAGGGAAAGTAACCTTGTAACCTAGAGGCACAACTAGACCCCTAGACTGGCTCTAGGGGTCTAGTTGTGTGAAATGTGTTGTTGCTGCAGTATTGTAAAGTGGCTCTAGGGGTATAGTTGTGTGGAAAGTATTGTTGTTCTTCTAGAATAATATAGACATGGAGTCATATAACTTGTGCTTGTCGTGGAGACATGGAGTTATATGGCTTGGGCTTGTCGAGGATAGTATAGACATGGAGTCATATAACTTGGGCTTGTCGTGGAGACATGGAGTCATATAACTTGGGCTTGTCGTGGAGACATGGAGTCATATAACTTGGGCTTGTCGTGGAGACATGGAGTCACACAACTTGGGCTTGTCGTGGAGACATGGAGTTATATGGCTTGGGCTTGTCGAGGATAGTATAGACATGGAGTCATATAACTTGGGCTTGTCGTGGAGACATGGAGTTATATGACTTGGGCTTGTCGAGGATAGTATAGACATGGAGTCATATAACTTGGGCTTGTCGTGGAGACATGGAGTCATATAACTTGGGCTTGTCGTGGAGACATGGAGTCACATAACTTGGGCTTGTCGTGGAGACATGGAGTTATATGGCTTGGGCTTGTCGAGGATAGTATAGACATGGAGTCATATAACTTGGGCTTGTCGTGGAGACATGGAGTTATATGGCTTGGGCTTGTCGAGGATAGTATAGACATGGAGTCATATAACTTGGGCTTGTCGTGGAGACATGGAGTCATATAACTTGGGCTTGTCGTGGAGACATGGAGTCACATAACTTGGGCTTGTCGTGGAGACATGGAGTTATATGGCTTGGGCTTGTCGAGGATAGTATAGACATGGAGTCATATAACTTGGGCTTGTCGTGGAGACATGGAGTTATATGACTTGGGCTTGTCGAGAATAGTATGACATGGAGTCATATGACTTGGGCTTGTCGAGGAGAACATAGACATGGAGTCAGACGTATATGACTTGGGCTTGTCTATCTTCCTGGGTGCCATAATAGGATATTATGCGGGTTCCCCATGACTTGCACCGGTATATGGTAGCAATGGCACTGGCTAGTGCATTCCGCTCTGCTTCACTGTGTCTGTCCCGGAAGCCACTGCTTCCTTATTTTAAACTCTTATTTTCATTCATTCATTCTTGTTTTTAACTCTGTACTGTTTTTTTTTTAATACATTCTCCCCACTCTATTAACGACAAATGGCTTTATTATGCATAAATGTTCTACAACACGTAGAAATAAATAAACTTTATCTTCAGTCTTCAGGCTGCCATTCAAATAATATCAACACAAAAAGCATAGACACTGCTTTGAAACTCTGCTAGAAGAATATGAATATTACATCAAATCCCTTAAATCCCTTTAAAGGCAAGATTACTACCTGCAGCAGATAATTCCATTCGAAAAGAACTCAACTCAAAAAAAAAGAAAAACTAGAACAAAACTTAAAATTCGTAGCCAGAGTCTAACGGATTATCAGACTTATTCAAACATGGTTTTACATGAACTAAGAAATACAAAAAGAAAAAACTTTGTATGAAACGCTTTAATAGATTATTTTTTTCACTAATGTTGAAAGGAGTTAAGTTTTGTTATTCACAGTCATATATCAAAGGTAAAATTGCGAATATCTTATTGTTCCTACAATCAGAAACCGTTTAACATGGCCTACGATAAAGTGGCGCTATTATTACATATACCTAGACCAAATACGTGCAAATATTATATACACAGTTCTTTATCAAAACAATAATATTTATGTACAAAACCTCAACCAACACTGTTTATTTTTCACTAGACCAAGAGAACAGAAAGGTTCAGATAAAAGTATGTATTTGAAATTAAATTACGGGTTTTGTTGTTGAAATATCTTTGATAACAATTTCGCAGTTACAAAATACTTTACTGATAGTCGAAAACCCATCTTCAATTTCAAATCTAGCACATATAAGGAACGAAAGTGCTGTATTTACATCGTATAATTAAGTAAATAATTCTTCAAGAGTTATGTCAGTACGTCAGACTACCGTATGCAGTAAATCCACAATTTGCATATTACTTTTTAATAGCAAACCGCGAGACAATGACAAAATTCCTACAATGTCGCCAACAATCCATACAAGACGAACACAATAGGTATAATGCCCCATTGAATTTAATAGGTCACACGGTTTTCTATCGACATATCACAATTGAATATTAATTTAAATCACTCGATATAATTGCCCCGCAGAAATCTATACAATAAAATACACCTACCAATTAAAACTAAACCAATAAGGCATCTACGAGTAGAAAACAAAAGGAAACCGCATGCATTACTATCACTACAAAACCAAAGCAAGCTCTGCACAAAGGAACACTCAACTTACTCATTAGGAATCTTATTTTTTCCGCTCTGCAGACTCAAGTGGACCAAGACATGCACTTCCGTTGTGAAAAGACAAAACAATAAAAGCGAGAAAAATACTACGACATGCAACCCACAGAAAACATGCAATCACCGACTACACCTTTACAGCTATACATAAAAATAAAATATGCTCGTTTTATACATAATGAATTGAAGAATCGTGTAAAAATAATAATAATATGTTGTAAAATAGATGGCACATTGCACAAAATACAACACAAAACAAAAGCTTTGATCGATTTTTTTTTTATTAAGTTTGTGGTGATCAATACCTTTGTTGGTGGACTTGTGGAGGCTGGTGATACAATCCCTCTATCAGGTGTTGTGGCGGGTCTTTTTGGTACAATCCTTGAAGGTGTAGATCCTAGAAACATATAAGAAAAAACATATAGAAAAAAAAACATATAGAAAAAATAAGATCCACTTATTTACAAAAAAATCTAAAGAAATAGTTATTCTATTCACTAAACTTAAGAAACAATGCATCTGTTTGCTGTATTAAAATGATCAGAGAAAGGAGACGTTTCTAATATTAGAATATCGGCTCTCACTTTCAGTTTGTTATAGTGGCTGAGTTTTGAAAATGAGGCTCCTTTCTCGATATTTTATAGTTCATTGTTTACGGTATTTTTTTATTTTCCGTATATATACGCGCGAGTTATTAGTTAATAGATTGGCGACTAGATGGTGAATTGTTATTATGTTGTTGATACGGAAATTATATAAATAATAGTAATGGTGTACGTTTCTATTTTCGCAATTATTACAATAAAATAGCATTATGTGGCCGTAGCGTCACTTATTCTCATTTGGCAACCGGTATTGTGATGTAATAATAATTCAAACTATCTGTGTGCACATAAATATACCTGTAATAAGAATATTTCAATATAAAACAACAATTTAACAGTTGTAATTGCACATTTAATTATAAAATTGCTGTTTATACTTAGTGCTTCTTTGAGTCTTGGAGAGTTACTTTGATTCATATTATCTGTAGATTTTCATTTAAAAATTCATTGTGACCCCCACCCAACTTTTCGACTACACTGTTGACACAATGAAGTGTGTAAACACCTGTGCAATTATTCAAATTTGTGAAGCCACAGTCACTTTAAACCACATCCTAATATCAGTCATAGAATGACATTTAATGTCATGCCATGTCAGTGGACACTGACGTATATCAAAATCTGCAAATTCACAACATTAGCCGTAGTTTGGACACACTTTCAGTGATTTCAGCCCCCAATCGCCCTCCCAACCAATAGTTGTTTGAATACTGCGCAGGTACCTGCGCCAGGCATCTATAAATACCCCACCCTTCCACACACTTTAAGTGTTGTTCAAGTTGGTCCTTTGGGACCAAATTTGGTACTTTGAAATCTCATTTGGTACCCTGGTACTCCTTTGTTGATGTTTTGTTTTTCGAAGGGTGGCCCCTGTAATGTACTAAATCCGTCTTCCCTTTTATAAAGTACATATACAGCATTAAATGTCGGTCCCCCCATGTCGACAGTCAGCAACAAAACTGTACTGAACGTTCAAATTTGGTACTCAACCACTACCAACTTGGTACTCTCAAAGTCACTGCCAGGAACAACACTACACACACACGTTCATTCTCTTCGTAGCTGTCTTACTGTTATGTCCTGAAGATGCCTCTTGCAACAGAGTGCGAAAGGTTGACATTTATCGTCGTTGATGCAGTTTTCTCCCGAAAATCTAGAACTTACTGTATGAGTTATAATTTGTTAATTATATTTGTTTTTATGTAATATCAACAAAATAAACATAGTCAGTCAACAAGGAGATTGAAATTAATAATTAATAAAAAAATTAGCCTTCTCTTTGTCAATTTTTCCGCTCTACGGTAATGCATAATTGCACATACATTTTTCGAAACAAATAATAATTTGTGTAACTTACATATCTGTCTCAGAATATTAAAAATGTTAATCTAAATGTGTCTAGTACAATAAGTGACATAAACTTAAGTGTGTATACAGCTATTTTACTTGAAGGAAAAGCAAATACCTTTGTTTATACACACGACCCGTTATCTGGGCTACATTGCAATAATATACCACCGACCATAAGTAATACGACACAATTCCGCCCGGTAAAGTCATTTATTTTGACGACCATGCCGAGGCAAAGCACGCAGTACCACGTCACTACGGAATGAGACGTCCATTCATTTCAAACTTAAGCGGCATTGACAATATACCAGCCGACTGTTACCAGTGAACACACGGTACTCATTAGTATGTTCAAAAGGAAAACTGATATGTATTAACATTCTTGCTATATGACCAAATGACTGTGTCTATAAATTATAAAAGAGTGACTATTTTTGATAGAAAAGAATAGGAAGAAAATATCTAGGGGTAGCCTTCCGGTTGGCACGTTGTCACAAAAAAAACAAGCCAGTACGTCCTCTGATAATTCTAAATAAATATACCAAATTTCAGACCGATCCGATCGGTTGTATGGTTTGGGTATACTATCGTGTTTACCTGGAATAGTGTCAACTGGGCTTTATTAGCAAAGGTAATCGTCCTTGGCGTTTCATACACTGGCACATTCTTCGTTCTTCTCGCACCCAGTTACCTAGTTTTCTTGCGATACCACTTATAGAAATGCAACAGCGGACAAGACAAACATCACCTGACGGCGGGCAAGGCAGGCACTTAGGTCCCGCGTTCTCTCATTCCCAACACAGCTGATCCGTAATAATTATTTTGCTGCGATTTATTGCGTCCCGCAGATAATCCGCCACTAAGTAAAGGTTATACCGTAACCGGTTGACAGTAATGACTGTGCCGTTTTGTTCGCAATCAATTGGAGAGTTGGCGCTTAATCGGCAAGGACAGATGGCCGATTGAAAAATGGCGCGATTAATCTCATTGTCCCGCGAGAATGAAAGGATCTTTTGTCTAAGAGCGCAAGTCGTAAATGGGCGCGATAATTTGCGATCTAATTGCTTATGGATACACGACTTGAGGCGCTTAATGGTCGTGTAATTAAGACTTTTACAGTTCCTGGATATAGTCAATAGAGCTATTTTAGGATGTGGTTTGAGTTAGTTTACATCGAAAACCTTGAAGATTATTGCTAACTGGAATACAAAACATATTTTACGAGTATTAAAAACACATTCTAATACCGTTGGTTAGGTCTATAAGTTATGGTATTACGTCTAATGAGTTTTTTTAAGGAAAATATAAAATTGGTGGAGGCGCCAGTAGGACACTTATGATATTAATTGAAATGTAATTAAATTAATTGAAATATTACTAATTTTGAATGTTCATACAAATTTTCCATACAAGTTAACATGTTTGTCCACATATTACCAAAAATTTTGTACAAATCGATGCAATTCTGCTGATTTATTTCGAAGTATTAAAAGCATCTTGTTTTGGGTAAAAATATGATGCGGTTGTGACCTATAATATTTTGTCGTATGTCATTTTCTCTTTTTCTTATCTAATGGCAAATGTTATAAATTTCTTTGTTCTTGAATAGTAACATAAAAAATAATCCACTAAATAAAAATTATACAACTTTATTTACATTATCAAAATTTTCTTTTTTCATAATTCCCATAAAATCGTGACATTTATAACAGATTTAGGCCGAACTTAGATTAAATGTTTAATAATATTTGTACACACAGGAAACTATGTTCTCAAGCCGTAAGAAAAATCGTGTTCCTATTGCTTTAGCTGCGGCTGCACGGAATTGAATAATTGCAAAAGAGTTTAGACACTTCAATGTGTCAACAATGTAGTCAGAAAGTTGGATGGGGCCACATTGGATTTTTCTGTATATAATCGTTGATTGTTTTTTATGATTCTGAAATACTACAGCAGTTGTAAAACATTCACCTCGATGTTAGACAAAAACACAGACGTACAAAAAGGCCCAAATATTGCCAATGTTTAACGTATTTATTTATAGCAAAAAACCCAAATTAGTTACGTACTTGAAAACATCTTTCCGCCCTTACGACACATCTATCAAATCTATTAACAAAAACAACGTGGTAATATTTGTATTACTTTTCTTATAGATTGAAATAAAAATGCCATATTTTTGTGTACTATATTAGGGGACAGACTTCGATCTTAATAGTTATCTTTCATCAAAAGATCAAATAACTATTAGTGATAATCGCCTTTCAACAAAGAACTTGTATTTGAAAATCTTTTATTTATAATAAATCATTCAAAATACAAACGTTCGACGTATGTATTTTTAACAATAGCATTAAACAAACTCAAAAAAATATGATGGCCACAGCATATTTTGACATTAAAAAATCTAGATACAATAGTAATTAGAACATCCCATTATTTATTTATTCTTTACCTTCCAATATGTAAAAAGCTCAAGTTTGACGATAAAAGACTATTACTGTGCACTAAAAAGTATAAAAACCTTCTATATCACCTTCACGACTTAATTCTCTATCAGCACCACTTTGGCGGAGGAGCCGGAACGTACGCAAACATGCAAATCTTACATTAACCAAAACTACCCACGTATTGGATTTTATTTAAACACACAAAGCCATAGATATTATACTACAGCCCTATATATTTTAGTTAACTTGCTTGTTATTTGAGATGAAAGATTTACCCCCTTTCTGATGTAATACTGATTGAATATTAGACAGAAAACAAAATCAAATAACAACTCTTGCATGCAAGATAAGAAATTGATAATTAAATGATATCCCGTATAGTTATTATTATAAGAAACATGGAAATTGCTAACAAGAATGTCCTATATTATCACAATATCATAATAATGGACGATCTGACCCAGTTACGTTAAAAGTCACATAAAATTCGATGTAAGAATGTCTGTTTATCGCGAAAACCGGTCGTCGGCAATCACAAAATATTTCACGTATAGAGAGTCGAAAGAACAGTTAATTATGTCAGCATATACCACAATATCCCAGTATAGACCAGCAAGGACGTACAAGGCCGATGGACCACTATATCACATCTTGCATCACATAAATCAAGCAGCGGCACAATGGTTATGCTAATTGTGAAACCCGATAACGCACACCTCTGTTGCCGTTTTCTACCATTTTCTACCGCATTAGATAGGCATCAATGCAACCGTGTGTTGCGTTCGTTTTGTAGTTAATCTCGTTACATAAGCTTAAAAGGCGCGTATATCACCTCCTTACATGTTATACCTAGAATAGCGTGCGCAAGAGATTGATATATGCTTCGGGTTACCTAATTAATCTATTCAGGAGTGAGGAGAGTGCTTGGGCAATGTTTGAGTTAGTGTTACGCCGGTTAGGCTACGTATTAGGTAACGATTGTTTTATGAGGTCGTTAGAGATGATTTCAACTAAGAACGTCACGTCACGTGACTTCCCGCCAAGTGCGCAGTAGACCACTTTCCATTTAGCACTGTAGATATATGGAGCCATTTATCAACGTCGTTATTTTCCCGCCGCGCAGGTGTACTGGTGGGGGAGTGACGTTCTTAGTTGAAATCATCTCTACTATTGATCTGAATGTATTGTGAAACGGAGGACGTATTAGGTTCTTATTATAAGGTTATCTCGTAAGCCTTAATGGAAGTAACCATGTTATGTCAACTTCTTCACTTTCTATGAACACAGTTATACATTTATTTTCATTGAAACAGGGTCTTCCACGCAATGAACTGATTTGATTTTTGTATCCCAGTACTTATTATTTAAAACATAAATCAGGTATATTTAGATTGGAGACTTCCACGGTCCGAATCACAAAGTTCTAGATTTCCGGTAGGAAACCGCGTCAATGACGATAAAGTTGTCAAAGTTTTGCACACAGGTTGCAGCAGGTATCTTCAGGACATAACAGTAAGAGAGCTACTAAGAGAATCTCTTCTCTTCTCATCGTAGCTCTCTTACTGCTACGTCCTGAAGCCTATTGCAACAGCAGGCATCTTCAGGACATAACAGTAAGAGAGCTACTAAGAGAATCTCTTCTCATCGTAGCTCTCTTACTGCTACGTCCTGAAGCCTATTGCAACAGCAGGCATCTTCAGGACATAACAGTAAGAGAGCTACTAAGAGAATCTCTTCTCTTCTCATCGTAGCTCTCTTACTGCTACGTCCTGAAGCCTCTTGCAACAGCAGGCATCTTCAGGACATAACAGTAAGAGAGTTACTAAGAGAATCTCTTCTCTTCTTGTCGTAGCTCTCTTACTGCTACGTCCTGAAGATACCTCTTGCAACATAGTGCAAAACGTCGACAACGTTATCATCATTGACGAGGTTTCTTCCCGGAAATTTAGAAATCATAAATCAGGTATTTTACCAAATTAAGCGTCAGCTACTATTATACTTCAATAAGACAGGTGTATTAACAAGAATACAAGCTATTTGTTTATTAGTCACGTAAATAAAAACTTAATTAAGACACTTAATTCAGTATTAAGCAAATTCTCGGATAAGGTCCGAATTAAAGTGTTTAACTTCGCCTGGCAAGTACGCCATCATGTTCTTTAGGTCTTCTAGGTCTTTGTATATGCGGCGCTTTGATGAATACTGTAAACTGGTGGGTGGGCGTGTTAAAGACGATGCATAGCACTTTTTGTCATGCCATGCCATCTTTTGGCCGGTGTATGGACTAAACATGAATTGATATTGACATAGATCCTTTTGACTGTTACTGAGGGTGGCCTGTAGAACCTATTGACACAAAAACCTCAAAAACAAAATAAAAATGGCACTTAGACCCTTTTGATTTACAACTCTTAATTGTGGATTTGTTCCAATAAATTAAGGAAAGTTTTTACTACAATTTTCAACAATCTTTTACTCGAAATTTTGTAATATTAGAATAACTACGGGTTTTGTCACGATGATGATTTCATCGTGTCACAAACGCATTTTTAGCTCACTTTATTAACGCTATAAATCATTATTAGTGATTTATGGTTGTCAAACATTATTGATATGAACTTTGGCCTTTGATATCTCAGTCTTTATTAAGAATGTAATATGGTATCATAAATTGGTTGTTAGCACCTTTTACTGTTATCAAAATACCCCGCACTTTGTATAAACACTAAAATATTTTTTACAGATAATTTGATTTCAATAAGTTAAAAACAATCCTGCAGAAAAATTGCTAAGAAGAAACGGAAAATCGAATCTTATTACATAATTGAAACACTCAAAGTAACTCTAAACCTAGACAAAGAGCAAAACGAAGCCCAATGTTAAAATAAATAATCGTAGATTCCGCAAACCTTTACAAAATTTACAGAAATCAAATTAAATCGTATAATCTGCGCAACATCGCCGGAAATCTGCGTAAAATCCGCCGCGATTCGATCCAGCGCGAACAACAGCGTGCACGTCAAAAGGTCGCAGAAACGGTTATGCAAGAAGCTGGCAGTAGGCGGTAATTTGTCGATTTGATAGCGCTGGTTCGATTACGAGGAATCGTCTAGACGGGCTAATACGGAGAAAGCGCTCACAGCTTGACGCCCCGGCCGTACAGGCCGTACGGAGTCCCCTTTTCGGGCAACCGGCTGGACCCCGAAAAGTTATTGACACCGCGTCGTGTCCCCAACCATGTCCCCGACGGCGGACGCAAGAAAAAAAGAGAGAGACGACCGTCGTGCAACAGGTTCGTCGCTATTTGGCAAACCAGAATCACTTTCGATTTCGAAACTGGTCGGTCCGATAACCCGCGGTACTCTTTGCATTTGTTCTGCAGAGGAAGGCAAAAGATTTTTTGCTTAACCAAAGCCGCGTTGTGGTAAAAAATTTCTCATAATCGCGTGATACTCGCACGTTTACGCCAAATAAATCGGAAACTCAGGTTAACAATACCATGGTCATTATTTAGTCGTAAGTACACTAGGAGCAATAATGGTTGTAAAATCTGAAAGTTGGATTGTAGTGTCTCTGGTGGCACCATATAACGTAAGTAGATGCTTCAAAAAATTCTACTTCGGGATGAAATTTGATATAAGTAAGTATTTTGAATTACGAGGGGACGAACTGGATTGCTTTTGGCCACAATCGGAAGTGACAAATGTTACGCACAATTTCGGGATTTAACCGATTTTGACCAAACTGATACCCGCTCGTCCGCCAGTGACTTTAAAAACGTATAAATTAAAATATGCAGATCAGTGGGATGAACGGTTTAGGTGGTATAAGAATTTATAGAAAAAGTTTGACAGAATCAGTGCCATGACATTAAATGTCAGTATGATAAATGTCATTATCTCATAGAAAGTGATGTTAGATAGGGTTCAGAGTGGCTATGGCTTCAAAAAAATAATTACAAAAGTGTTTAGACACTTCATTCTGCAAAAGGTGTAGTCCAAAAGTTGGGTGAGGGCCACCCCAGATATTTATTGGTTGTGTTAAATGTTTAATTAGTTATTGATAAAAAAGAAACCTTGAATTCATAAAGTAAGTAATAAATTTACTGTATTTGCTAAGTAGTTAATATAAATATCGCACAGGATTTTCTCGGTTGTCTTGGGGGTACTGGAGATTATTCTTGCTGACGATCATTTTTGTCGCTTGTACAAACGATTGGCTGTTTCATCGTTTTTACAAAAAAGTGGGTACTCAGATAAGAGTCCGAAAAAGTGGGTGCCCAGATAACAGTCCGATATTAGAATATATTTTTTCAGGTTTTCTTGGGGGTGCTGGAGATCATTTGATCATCATCAGTGAAATTTCTGGGCATACACCTATCTAAAGACCTAAAATGGGAAATTTAATGTGAGGAATTTAAACTTCGATACTTAAGAAATATTCTAGACATATAAAAGTAACACTTTGTTGCTTATTACTCATTTCCTCATAGTTCAGCATAATGTGATTTTTCTGAAGGTTAAAAATATTAAATATACCAAGGGAGAAACAATGCATAAAAAGAAAAACCATTATCTACACTGTCTACAGCATATGATTCGTCTCTAGTTAATAAGATATGGGCACAAAAGCCATCCTTGAATTATCGTCCTTTCCGCACCATTAAACAATTCATGCAATTCACCGATTATTATTTAATTATGCTACGTGCCGTTTACAGCATCGCGTCGTAAATCTCCCTCCTTTGTAATTGTAATGCAATCGCGCGAATCCTTGAGAGCCCGACAACTAACATCTTTATTTATACCTCCGCGACCATAAAAAATCAGTTGGGCGTTTTTTATTAGTATACGTCGTTGGGTTTTTCTAGACACTGGATGGGTTAATTGCCTGCTAAGTGTCGCAATCGCTGAGCGTCGTAATTGCTGTGATGAGGAGGCTAGGCCATTTTTTTTTCTACTCTCGACAATAAATGCACTTTGGGGTCAACGACTGTTCTGATCGTGTTCTGTAATCTAATTATGGTATTTACTTGTATGGAAATTACTGCTTCGGCTCTCTCTTGTCTGTGTATCTTTTATACCGCACATATCAAGAGTTCAACTCATGACGGTGGTATATAAACACCGTTACAGGGCCTCAGCATAAGGGTTTAACTGTAAGCCGTTATGTACATGTGATTACAGGCATTACTAACATGTAGGTTACGGTTAATGTCAGACAATGCCAACCTTACTGTTCGAATTATCATTTTTTACAATATACGTATGTACTTGATTGCTATTCTATACGTCTTTATGACGTCACGCAGGCAGTTAAAATTCATCGTTAAGTCAGTTGTTAAGTAATAATTTACTTTATAAATAAAGTGACTTACCTTGTGGTGTGACAAAAGCTCTGTAGAATTGTGCGAGATATGTAAGAATTGACAATCTGTCGGGAACCTCGTATTCGACCATATCTTCAGGTTCAAGAAGCGCGGGGATTCCCAAATGTTTTTCTGCCACCGTAAACGCCAGATCGTTGTTGTAATAGATGTCGCCCTTTGTGAGTTTTGCAAAATCTCTGTAAGCAATAAGAACAAAATAAAGTTGAAGAAGGATTGATATTTACAGCGTTCTTCATGTTTATACAAACGATTTTTTTATTATTAATAAATTATACAATTTCATTGGTTTTTATACCAAACTAATCACCTGGTTTGCACGACCGACACTGCTAAAAATAGATATCAATAATTCACAGAAAAAAATAATAATTACTAATCTCAACACATAAAAACATATTTATTTTTATTTATCGCGATTGTATTATGCCATAAGTCCCAAGGTGATGGAATAATATGCAAATTAATGAAGAGTACCGCTTTACAGATGTGCACGGCAACGTGATGAAGGACACCTTAGAATTTACTTTTTATAGTCTAACATAAAATATTGTACACGTTTATAATTCTGAAAATAATTATACATACAACTCATTTTATCTCTGTGCAATCGACATGATACTTTGATGGCCTATGTTTGGAACGCCATATAAAATAATATTAAGGACCTTAATCAAGTTCTCGCAAAATCATCTTTAAAGCTAAAATAATTAGCAATGTTTTGTCCTTTGATTCATTTGAATATGTTAACTTTCGTAGAAGATGTTTTACTTTGTAACGTGCACTGAGAGAAAAGAAATGTAAGATCAAATAAATGTATTTCTTTGAACATATTTCTTTCAGACACAGAATATATGTTTAAACAAATAAGTATTTTTAAATTTAAAAAGGTGACTACTTGACTAGTACACAGGATGTTTCAAACATATAAAATAAAACATTAAATCGTCATGTTTAAAAATAAATATGTTATGAAAGACAAAGAGCTAAATCTACAAGGTTTGAACAAGAACCTCAAAAAACTATCAATAATTTGCAAAATTAAATTAACAAAACTAACTTAAATTTTGATTTTTATATTCATAATTTTCCATTTATCGTTTTGTCATACAATATTGAAGTTTTTCTTTGTCACCTTTCATCGTTTAGGTAACAACCTAATCGTTAAACTTTATACAATATCACCAACAATGAAGGCACATAATAGCCAATTGATACAATTGTCTATTTACATATCTATTTATAGTTGTGTCGTGCCAAACCACGATAAACAAATACCGAGCTTATTATAACAACCTTGGCAAAATTGGGTCTCGTACGACAAAAATCCCAAAACAAGACCATTAAATACGAATAAAGTGAATAAAATTCGGCTATAAACACGCAGTGGGACGATTTCAACTTTCGATTTTTCGAATACGCCCATAAAACCGAAAAATATACGTTTTACGTCTTCTCCACACGCGACATAATAATAAATATGTCAACCCACATTGTAAGATTTCTTTTAGAGGTCGGCACAGTGTTGCCAGATTGGATGACTTATTATAATTTGTGCTACTTTTTTTTAGAAAAAAATACGACTATATTTGGGAAAAAAGACACAAAAGAATAAATTGGGTTGTGTTTTCATAAACATAACATAAAAACTTTCCGACTAAATCGTTGACACATAAAAGTGTCCAAACACTTTTGCAATTATTCAAATTCGCGAAGACACAGCCACACTGAATGAGCTTAACGTCAGCAATAAAATAACATTTAATGTCATGTCAATGTAGCTATTGAAATCTGTCCATTCCCACCAAAAATAATCCAGTTTTTTTTCCTGATAATTCTTAATATATATGTTAAAGTTCAGCCCAATCCGTTTCATCGTTTGGGCACTATCGTATTCACAGACATACATGGACTACATACATGGACACATACATTTTTCAGAAATTATTGCAACGGAAACAGTTAAAAAATATGGCAGCACTAGTTCGTCATGCGTAAAGAATCCAAGATGATGGGCGCGTCCTAAAATTTACGATTATAATAATGAAACGTCGAACAAAAGAGTGTCGTAAATTATTGCGAACAGAACGCCATTCAAGAGCGTCGTTTTGCGATTCTATGATGAGCGTTGATTGATGGGATAATGCATAATATTCTTCCTTCGATGAAACCAAAGCGTTAATTACTTAATGTTAAAACCTAATGGCCCTAACGGTTCGTGTGAAGAAGTGAGTGAAAATTTAAAATGTTTTGCGAGAATAGTTAGACTGCCGTTAAAGGAATATGCGATCTTGTGTTGGGCAATAAAACGCTTGGGACGCAATTAAGGCAAGTGAAGGCACGTGGAACTAATAAGTTTGGAGATTGCGAAAGAGAACTGAGAGCGGTTTCGGAAATGTTTTGCCCCATATTTTTTTCTCGGCGCTCGTATCGGAGTAAGGTCGAGGCAAACTCCAATTAACAACCATTAATTACTATATCGTAATTACTGAACGTTTTAACATGCTATTAAGTAGTTGCAGAACCTGCAATTTGAAGGACTAATAACAAATTTACTTTATAGTATATTGACAAATGACTCACACTGTTATTTAGCAAATTTAAGGCAAAGCTTTACTTTGAATTTCTGTGAAATTTGGTTCACTAATTTAGAATTACTACACACGGAGACTCTATTCTTGGATATCAAGAAAAATTATTCTTGCATATATATTGTAGCATGAAGAGGATTTTTTTTTCTATACAAATAATATTTTATACCAATAAGAATTTCAATATAGTTGTTTCAATTCTTTCGATTTAATTTCTCTGACAAAGAAAAAGTTAATCTTCTATAAAAAAGTAGATGTTCGTCTTACAACAAATATATTTCGTTGGACAAAAAATATATATGCTTCAACGAAAAAACAGTTTCTTGACCCAAGATTCTTACTCTGAGTGATACATAGAAAGTTTTTTTGTGACAATCTGGAAAGCAACCGTAAGTGGCAAGTGTTGCATGTATATATCAGACTTAACCATGGAGACACTGAACGAAAGAGTCATCACCAGCAAATACGCAAAATAAAACCAAACAATACTACAACCAGCTAAGCACCGGTCAGCACCAGGCTTATCTCGTCCGCCTTACGAGCGATAGCCATCAATTAAGGAGCAATAAACGGGCAGAGATTAAAGGTGATCCTTCCGCGGCCAGGAGTGTAGGTCGAGAGAAGGATTGAGTCATGCGGATATGGGCAATAAGAAGAAAAACGCCCGCTTGTTTGCGCTCTAGACGTCCACCTTTGGCGTTAACCTTTCTAGTGGAGATCGCCAGCCCCGCAGAGGAGAACATATGGTACTATATGTTGAACGATGTCCGTGTATGGGACGGATCGCGCGTTTCCTTCCTGTACGCATTCGATGGCCGTGCGCCCGGAATGGCAGATTTAAGAGCAAGCAATTTTAATTAGGCGCGCTCGCAGGCACGTTTCTGATGATGCATGAATAATGCAGACGCTGTTGCAATTGGCGAGGAAGTACAAGAAACTGTTTCGTCTGGTTGTTCTTGTTATTAAATCTCGTATATTTAGCTTTGGGTAGAACTCGTGTGTGTGTGTGTGTTGGCTGCTTTCTTCTATTTTCTCCTGGTTTCTTCCTGATTTCTTCCTCCTTGAAGAACCTGTTTGATTTCTTTGCTAGTAAATCTGGTACATCTACTTTTAAATAGAGTTTCTTCCTCTATATTTTTACTTGTTTTCTTCTGGTTTCGTCCTGATTTCTTGTCGGTTGAAGAACCAGTATCATCTTCTTGTTTGTGTTAAATCTGTAATTTTCTCCTGGTTTCTTCCTAAGCTCTTCCTACTTGAAGAAATAATTTCATCTTCTTATCCTTGTTAGTAAATCTCATACATCTGGTTTTAGACATCAGATGTGTTTGTTTTATTTTGTTTCTGTTATCCTGGTTTCTTCGGGGTTTCTTTCATTTGAAGAAGCAGCTTTAAGTAGAAGACGTGTCATGAGTGCATTCTTCTGTTTACACTTAGTTTCTTCCTGATTTTTTCCTTCTCAAAGAAACGGTTTAATGTTATTTATCTTGTCAGTAAATCTCTTACATCTAGGTTGAGATAGATATTGCGTGGTTCTTTATCATTGCTTTCTTCTGGGTTCTTCCTGTTTTTTTTTCTTTTTTAAGAAACAGCTTCATGTGCTTGTTCTTGTTATTAAATGTTTCGCCTCCAGTTTGTGTGTTTCATGCTTTCTTCTGCTTTCCTTTGTTTTTTTTCTTCCTCCTTGAATGGACCTGTTTAACTCCTTGTTCTTGTTAGTGAATCTCATACATCTAATTCTAGTGTTTTAGTGATAGAATATACAGGGTGCAACAGGTTTGGGTGCACAAACATACAGAGATAATAGATTTAGAGCCACTGACCATAAAATTCTTATAAGTTACAGACAACATTGACCAAGTTCATAATTCACCACTACAGACTAATTTGTTACTTGCTGAGTTTTAAATGAGTTATTAATCTCTACAAATTAAGTCCTGGCTACGCTACATAACTCCAAACATACAAACTATAAACCCGCCACTAATTGCAATTTAAAATTATCACAACAGGAGCTCGTTAATGCCTACAATTTCAAATATTAGGAAGTACATAATAGGACCTATGTTTAGCGAAAATTAAGAACATATTTGCATATCACACAACAACGCACTGTCATTATTTTGCTGCGTTCGTTGTCCTTGCATTAAAAAAAATCTCCGGCTTAAGTACATATCATTAAATTCCCATAAACCGTCAGATTTTTTTCGCGCACAACATGATCCAGTGAATCATCACTTATAAGAAAGGATACTACATAATAATACACCCATACTTAAGCTAAAGCCATTCTCGGTACACTTTATTTGTACCAAGTACACCGACTCCCCAAACACCATGACAAGGCACAAAAAATGTTTAATCATTTCATCAAAGCGAATAATTGACAACTGGCAACTGAAGGACGCATATTGTACAACAGTTTCGACCTCGAATGTCAAATTACTTTAAATGATACCGAAATTAATCGACTTTAATGGGTGCCTTGTTGGTGAGTTTGGTGATTTATTTCTTTCGTGTTGCTATGCTTAGCAGAATACAGTCAACGTACTGTATTATAGTGTTCCCGGTGTTACATACGTCACTTTCACGTGTAACAAAGAAACCTTTTCCCACATTACTATTCTAATTATATGTGGTTTAACTGTTTTTCCGTTTGCTCTCATTTATATTCTTAAACACCTTGTTGTAATGGGAGTTTACAGTATAGTCTGCAGCTTGCTTCAACGGAAAACAAGTTATAGCGGTGGGAAAGCTGAAAAACTATGCGAAAGTGACATTTGTCTGCTCCTCGTACAAAAAGGGAATTGCCAACCAGAGAAAACATACAAGATATTTAAATTTAATCATGGAAACTTACATTAGGTCTGGTCTGAAATGGTGTATGATGGCACAGAAGGCGAGTCCGTCTCTCCACGATGTGGTCATATTGTCAATTTTGACCCCAGGGTAACCATCGACCATTCGACGGCACCAAAGTTCGAGGGCTTTCGTTCCTCGTCGTTCCCCCATTATGGTAAGGCACAAAAGAAACGTTCGCGAATCCAACGGTTAATATCTGTAACAAAGAAGTACGATTGTATTATATTGGGATGAAATATAGAATACAATGGAGTGTCTGGGGTCACCGATTCGGCAGGTGAACGCTTTTATGTAGCCGAAAGAAATCTATCATTATATAGATTTGGTGCGGACTGTATTTGTGTGCCGATTTTGACGACAATGATTATTGGGTAGACACAAAGGAGAAGATGTTTTGGGTAGAATGATTTCATCGGTGTTGGGTTCTCAAGGTTAAAGGTTATTGTTGTTTTTCTGATGGGATCTTTGGTGCTTCAAATAATGCTAAATGTCATCGTATTATTTTTTATAACGGTATATATATATATATAAAACATAATAATTCACAACTAACGGTATATGTATTTTCTACAGGCCGTAAATTACACAAATTTCCAACTTTCCGATATGACAAAAAAATTGTTCCAGATTATATTTGCCTTACATAACTAGAAATTGAAAGTGGATTTATTGTAACAGGTCTAGATTTACAGATACTGCTTTCAAGCTGTGTATTTTGATGAATCGACAAAAAGCTACCATTCAGACGGACCGTGGGGAATATCAAACTCGTTTAAGACCCTCAACATCGTGACATACACGTAAAGATCCTTCCATTTTAAAATATGCTTTAATAAGCTCATTACGCTTTGTAATTGAAGACACTGTCACGCCTTGTGCGACAAGATTCCATTCCTGTAGCCTAGAACCCAACAACTCGGCTTTTTCTTTTGATAAACCTAAATATTTAACCAAATCATTCACTTATTCACCATATTTTAATGCATAGAATGTCTGTATAACGTAACTTGATAAAAGGACACAAAAAATTGTTGATTCGTAATATTATGAACCATATGTTGAGAACGTATGCACAGAAGGCTAATCAAGCGAAATATGTGGCTTCAAATAAAATGGATCTTAGACCTGTGACAACACTTTGATGACTTTATTTATGAAAAGTGATGTTAGGTCAACAAAAATATGTGATCACTGTTCTGGTTGCAGGACCCTTGTTGTTAGTTCTATCAAAAAATGTTTAACATAAAAGTTTTAAGTGTGTACAACTTTTATCTTTAACATTTTTTACAGAACTAATAATAATAATTTACGCTGTGCAGCCAAAGTAATCAAATGGGTATTAATATAAAAATACCTATAAAAACCAACAATCTGAAACAATTATTACAATAGACCGATATAAAATCGATTAACATCACGTTTACAAAACACGATCGCCAACAATAGCAAAACAACGGCTAATAAACGACAAGCAATTAGCAACAGCATCAGCAATACACTCTTCCTCTTCCATTGTCGATAATCACATCACCGATGCGCGATGCTAAAACGATAGCAATCTTTATTCGCCAGTTTCGTTTCGTGTGCCAAGATCTCAACTAACAAGGCTGCTTTACACACTGCTAGTATCTAGCTTTGTTCATAGCTTCGTCTGACGAATTCAATAATGGAATTAAATTGTTAACTGCATGCAGAGAACAAAGTTAAAAGAAAAGGCACTGTTTAAAGTTAAAGTAGAAGAAGTCGACCACCTCGCATTGTGTAAACAAGCCATAATCGTCGTGAGATCACCATCATCGAGAAGTCTCGTTGTCCTAGCGTTATCAGGCCGAAATCTGCGCGGGAAGCGGCAGCATCCTTGCGGTCTGTGAATGTCAGTAGGTCGGCGTGGATTGGGCCGGCAGAAATGCGGCACCTTTCTCACGTGGCCGCGAGGAGAGGCACGCGAGTTCGCTGGTCGTCGAGGTGGACGTGACGGCGCATCTCCGCGCAATAGCTTTGGCCACGGCCGTAACAATAAAACGCGAAACGATTCGCGCGTGTGACAACAATGGGGAAACCGATAGCCGTGACGAACGCGGAGGACCGTGTGTGACGCTCGCGACCCGCCCGGCGCGGCTCGCGGAAAACTTGTTTACCCGCGATGTTTGCGTGTTCGGAGTTCTTTTATGTTAGTTACCGCTTTCCTCAGATATTTAATTCATAAGTTACAAACAAAGTTTTCTTTAAACTTGTCTTTTAACCAAAAAGATCAAACCTTTAGTGATAATATTTTCTCATTATTTGGGTTCTATCACAATATTAATATATTTTAATCCTGATCCGGGATAGTGCAATTGTTTTCAAGGTAACACCGAGCACGATTGCCACCTTTGTGTTAATCTGATATATCTATAAATGTCACAGTTAATGCTTAAATCAACTTACATATTAAGTTTTAGAATTAATGTGGGGCATTTTATGCATTTTCTACTAACTAAACAAGAAGGACAAGTGCCTATGCTTACAATAATCAACATTTTAGTAAGATAAAAATTATGACAAAACGAAAGAATAATTAATGATAGAAACATACAAAAATAAACTCAATCCAAACGCTCATCGGAAAAACCAATTACCAATAACTTGTCACAGTAATAGCCTCCTACCGCCATAATAATAGACAGCATAATATTTTTCATGCAAATTCGCATTCAAAAAACGTACATACAACACACACAAACACGCAAGTTTCTATTTATAAGCAATAGCAAACGCGCATCTGCTTACCATTTTACTTGCGCTTAAGGTCAAGATAGAGTAGAACCGTGAAAGGCAAAACATGGCAAAAATGGCCATTATCATTATTCGAAATTGAGTGGCGACGGCCTGGCATACCTACCCAAGTCTGTGCACTTGGAAGAGCGCTGTTCCCATCGACAGTAAATATTTCTTTATTGGCAGTTCACGTCGACACTAATGTCACCGTATTTAATAGAAATGTCTAAATATAGCGAAACAGTGTTACCGCAATCACGACAAACCATTAATATGGAATCTCTTCGAGCAAAGAAAAATTCATCAGATAAAATGATTAATTCTCATAAAAAAATAATCGAAGTGGGCATTAAAATGAACAGCAATCATTATTATAAAGAAAATGAATGTGTGAAGTTAGCAACAAAAGCCAGCAAAAAGTTGGCACAAAAGGATTTACACAGCGCTGTTCGCCGTCGACCAATAGCCGATGGAAAAACTGACCGGAATTCATTAATTCATTTCATCCACTAATTGTTAAAAATTTGCGTTGCAATAACTATGGTAGGTAGGTGGAAGTCTCAGCTATCTTTTGATGTATATATCGATAAGATTTAATCTTGCAAAAAGTTTGCACAAAAGGATTTACATAGCGCTGTTCGCCGTCGACCAATAGCCGATGGAAAAACTGACCGGAATTCATTAATTCATTTCATCCACTAATTGTTAAAAATTTGCGTTGCAATAACTATGGTAGGTAGGTGGAAGTCTCAGCTATCTTTTGATGTATATATCGATAAGATTTAATCTTGCAAAAAGTTTGCACAAAAGGATTTACATAGCGCTGTTCGCCGTCGACCAATAGCCGATGGAAAAACTGACCGGAATTCATTAATTCATTTCATCCACTAATTGTTAAAAATTTGCGTTGCAATAACTATGGTAGGTAGGTGGAAGTCTCAGCTATCTTTTGATGTATATATCGATAAGATTTGATTTTGCAAAAAGTTTGCACAAAAGGATTTACATAGCGCTGTTCGCCGTCGACCAATAGCCGATGGAAAAACTGACCGGAATTCATTAATTCATTTCATCCACTAATTGTTAAAAATTTGCGTTGCAATAACTATGGTAGGTAGGTGGAAGTCTCAGCTATCTTTTGATGTATATATCGATAAGATTTGATTTTGCAAAAAGTTTGCACAAAAGGATTTACATAGCGCTGTTCGCCGTCGACCAATAGCCGATGGAAAAACTGACCGGAATTCATTAATTCATTTCATCCACTAATTGTTAAAAATTTGCGTTGCAATAACTATGGTAGGTAGGTGGAAGTCTCAGCTATCTTTTGATGTATATATCGATAAGATTTGATTTTGCAAAAAGTTTGCACAAAAGGATTTACATAGCGCTGTTCGCCGTCGACCAATAGCCGATGGAAAAACTGACCGGAATTCATTAATTCATTTCATCCACTAATTGTTAAAAATTTGCGTTGCAATAACTATGGTAGGTAGGTGGAAGTCTCAGCTATCTTTTGATGTATATATCGATAAGATTTAATCTTGCAAAAAGTTTGCACAAAAGGATTTACATAGCGCTGTTCGCCATCGACCAATAGCCGATGGAAAAACTGACCGGAATTCATTAATTCATTTCATCCACTAATTGTTAAAAATTTGCGTTGCAATAACTATGGTAGGTAGGTGGAAGTTTCAGCTATCTTTTGATGTATATATCGATAAGATTTAATCTTGCAAAAAGTTTGCACAAAAGGATTTAAATAGCGCTGTTCGCCGTCGACCAACAGCCGATGGAAAAAGTGTCTGGAATTCACTAATTTATTTCACCCGCTAATTGTTATAATTTTGTTCTGCACTAACTATGATGGGTAGAGGCAGGTCTCAGCTATCTTTTGATGTATTTATCGATATGATCACACAAAGCGAATACGTTTGTTTAACTTAATTTAGGTGGGACTACATATGGTACCCGGATGTTAAAAATACTCATATTTGATTAATTTATTTGAGGCACTCATTAGCAAAATTTTGGGTTGCAATAACTATGGTAGTATAACCGAAGCTTGCACTTTCGTTTGGTGTTACACTTAATAAGTATAATGAAGTATTGGCGAAGATATGCGGTTCTAAAGATATGGAAATTCATTGAAATTTTGACTTTCTTTTTAATTTTTTAGGTAGTAGTTATTAATTGATCCCGTTGCAATAACTATGGTAGACTCAGCTCGTCATGGGCTTTCCAACGGTGTATAGTTCATTGCAATCGGATGAAAAAAAAATTGTTGTTGGCTTTTATTGCTAACTTCACACAGCTAAGAAAATGAACAGTTATTATATGTACGTATACTATTATTACAACGTTTTATAATTTTTACATCAACGATTACAAAAGTTACTGATGGTCCAACAAACTAACTACTAACATTTCTCAATCATGAAGTCTGATCACATATTTGCCAGCAACGTTAAATATTTGCATGATATAAAAATTCCGATCACAGATAAATAAATCTGCAGACAGGATAATAAATTCCACCGACTGCGACTCCTGTTACCTATCGACACACATTCGCAGAAAATTCGAATCAATCAGATTTATTATGTGGAATATTTTGCGTATGCGAGATCCATAGGTCAACAACCTGGTAATAAAATTAACATTGCACTGTATAATTTGCAACTTTGTAAGGATTAGTAATTTTTGTGACCGCTGGTGCACGTTCAGGAAGTAGATCGTAATTATTGCTTAGCCGCTAAAACGATTAAAACCGGAATATTAAAATCACAAAGTCTATAGTTATGCCTTTCCGATTATGGTTTTAAGAATATAGGTTAGATGGGTTTCTATTAAAAACAGCAGGTTGTTTCTCGACCTCAACGGTTTTCTAAAATGACTCATTTCCTGTGACAAAAAGTTAATAGGTAACAGTGTAAATATAAATAGCTACAAACATATATTTGTGTTTTTTTATACAGTTGTAGTGCAGAGAAGGATTGAAGTAAAGATGTAAAGAAAAGTAAGATGGGCGGGCATAGCTCTTATATTTACGACTTCTGAAGTTCACTGTTGACACTAGGTCCTTCACTCACAAAGAGAAGTAAAATTATGCAACGTTCGCGATTAAAGATCACAAGACCAGCACGATTCCGCATATGCACGACGCAACATTGTTACCGGGCGCATTAAGAAGATAAATCGTACGTAAAATCACGTAATCGGCTTCAATTATACACGTTTTCAGGCAGGTAATGAACTGCACTTTATCATCGAAGAACCTCATCTCTCTGCATCCACTACGACCCAATACACTCGATCCCCAATCGATAAATTGGTCTAATTAAACGCCATCAACTCTCTTGACGATACGCGAGAAGAAAATGAACAGTTACCAATTTCGGCGCTTCGATGTTCCTATAATCAGAGCCCAGGATGCCGCCTCTAGATGTAGGTTTAATATTGACTGCATAATATCCCTTAATCCAAGGACTTCTTGAGAATATTCTTTAGAATGTTTAGCTTCATGCTAAAACATGGGTGTGTCAGATTAACGAGTTTCTACTGTAGTTTGTCCGGTGAAGGTATTGCTTTCGTGTGTTATAAACAAAAGAGGCACAGGTGGTGTCTTGCGGTAGACAAAGCGGCCTCGCTTGCGCAAGCAAAACATTGCGACAGGATCGCTTCATGCTCACGAACACTGAAAGATTGGGTAACCGACTCGATCGCCTGAAGCCAAGAAAACTGCAATTATTACTATAAGGATATAACGTGTTATTATTGGTATTATTGTGTTGCGAAGTCGATTGATGAGTTTCCTGTTCAAGGCGAAGAATAAATATACATGACACAAAGAGCTTGAATTTATTACGCTCCGCGATCGAATTCTTTGAACGTATAGGCCCTGGTGACAAATTACGCTCAGCGGTCAAATACTTTGATATTTATATGGTTCACAGTTCAGACGTTCAGGTGGCGCCGCGGCACGGCGAGCGTGTGAACCGCACAAAGAAGACCGGACAGGAAGTGCACTGAAATTACGTGGCCACGGTGTGCTCACCTCAACTTTTTGTGCTCTTCTTCGTCTTTTTCTTCTCGGGTCTTTTATTTCTAATTCTGGGGGCCCGCATGCCTGTGTGTACGCTAGTGGCGCCACCACAGGAGTCAGTGATCTCTCCTAAATAATGCTCTTCCTTCTACGGTGAATGAATTAATGTCGGTTGGTTTTTGTGCTCGTTTCGCTACCATTGATGGTCGTCAAATTTGAGCAAAAAAAAGCATGATGCGGACGCTCCGTTATGCAATCATCCTTAATTAGAGCATTTTGAAAAATTTCAAGCACTATTTTCTTGCAGTTTTATAGTTCACTGATGCCCCATCAGGTTACGTAATTCTTATTATTTGTTACATTGATATTATCGACAAATTATTCTAAATTAAAAATATTAAACATTAGAAAACGCACGATTGACGTACACTGAGGGAAAAATTTATTCGATACAACACGAATATCTTTGATTGTTTCAAGTAAAATATAAAATTCTCAGAGTAAGAATATGATTTTCTTGATATTCCAAGTATTACATTTTCTTGTTTTAAGAATGAAGGAACTGCTTGAAAGAAATTACGTTTTAAGCGATATGTATGTATACTTTTGGGTCAAGAAACTGTTTGTTCGTTGAAGCATGTACATTTTTCACCCAACAAAATATTGTTGTTGATGTAAAACAAACGTCTTACTCTTTTTATATGTAGAAGAATAACATTTTCTTCGTCAGAACAAAATATACTCAACATAAACATACTAAACTCTTCAACTGGAAGAATAACTAGCCGTTGAAATAACTATAACATATACTGAAATTCTTATTACAATAAAATATTATTTGGATAGCAAAACATCCACTTCATGCTACACTATATACGCAAGAACATTTTTTCTTGATATCCAAGAATAGAGTTCTCTCTGTGTAGGCTATTCCACTACAATCCTGGTCTTCCTCATAATCCTTGTAAGTCACCCATGAAAGAAAACACTTATGCATAGATGTAAACAAACAATATACGAACACTCAATATCGTCAAACTTATATAGCGGTAATATGTGACAAACGGCGCGAGAAACTGTTATCGCCATCTATAAAGTAATTGCACAACTTTCTATGTATCTCTCAGAGTATGAATCTTGGGTCAAGAAACTGTCTTTTCGTTGAAGCATATATATTTTTTGTCCAACGAAATATTTTTGTTGCTGCAAGACGAACGTCTACTTTTTTATAGAAGAATAACTTTTTCTTCGTTAGAGAAAAATATACTTAACATAAAAATACTAAATTCTTAAATCGTAAGAATAACTAACCGTTGAAACAACTATATTGAAATTCTTATTACAATAAAATATTATTTGTATCGAAAAAAAAAAAAAATCCTCTTCATGCTACACTATATACGCCATAATAAGAATAAGAGTTCTCTCTGTGTACCACTACTTCGCAGATAATTTTGAAACTATAAGTGTTAAACTGAGCTGAAGGTGAAGCCACGATTTCGCGTGTGCAACATCGAGCAGGATATGAATTATGAGCGGCTTTCGCGTGATTGGAGCGATTAAAGTCATTACTTAACTAACGCCTTTAAACCGTGATATAGGAAAGCCCCGCACTATACAGACGGAGTGGAAAAAAAAGAAAGTTCTCATCCTCAATTTAACGTTACATAAATTAATAATAACTTGTAGGCGTTCTATGAATTAAGTGCCGCGAGCGACGCTTCCATAATCTGTTCGCGCGAAACGACTCCTAATTTATAGGCGAAAAATTTTGCAATTGCCACCGTTAATCCCGGATTAATGGTGAGTGAGGTTAAAGAAACCATAAATCCGAATGTATAACGCTAATTTTAATTCAAATTTGTAGTTATGTAGAACTTATTATAGCTCTGCGACAAAAGTATTAAGTGTTTTACGAGCGGAGCATTTAAAACTTGTAATAAAATTTTAATTGATTGTAGGTATGCCTAATCAGATTTTTATTGCCGATTCAATTTGAATCAATATCAATTTGCATAATAAAATTTTGAATAATCTATATTAAGGCATAAAAAAGTACCATGAATATCTTTTCTCCTTTTGATAATTATCCATTTCTTGCACATTTACAATTCATTTGCATAGTTCCACACTGAGAGACAGAACTGAACACTAAAGTATAAAAAAAACAAGGAAAACTTGGCTGTTTTTGGTAATGAGACTGTTCTGAACATAAAGTTATAAAACAACTGACATTTTTTGTTACAAACGTTATGAAAACGGGCGTTGAATAGCAGAAATTGGTAACAAATGTTGTGCATCAAAGTTCATTAGAGTTCCTTATAGATCAGTCCACCAATTAAGTAAGTTATTTTATATTTCAATATAGAATATTGCAGATTACAAGATTTAAATATTAATGAACACAATCTGCTGAAATTACCACATCTATACTGGTAATACTGGTCAATTAAATAAGTTCTTCACAACCAGGAAATCCATATTTGTAGCAATATACACAGTGTATGGCAAGGTATAAGTACAGTTCTACTTCTTTCAAAGATATTTTTTAAACAATAAATTGACTAGGTACTTTAATATAAAATTAACCTAAAAATTGACAAATTTTGATATCCAATAACTTTTGTAGTGTTTGGTAAACTTTGACGATTATTTCAGTAAATCATAGACAACTTCATCGAAATTCTTTCTAGCTAATACAGTTTTTAAAATAATTACGCCTACAACTTATTTGATCTGTGCAACCGACATAAGTCTTTTGTGGTTTCAGTTTGAGATATCTTAATATCTCAAACTATATAATATCTTATCCTTAACAATTAAGGATCTATATCAGCAATAAATTTCTTATTAATTTGGCTTTAAAATTTGGTAGACAAAAACTTCAAGGTCCTTGATTGTTTCACAAAAATATATGTGACCTCGGATGCGAAAAGGGACCTGTCGTGATGTTATTTTGCACGCTATTTTCGCACGTAAGGTCACTTTCGATAGGTACCTTTATGGCGTACGTTATTTTCGCACGATAAGTCCCTTTTCGTATCCGAGGTCACATATATTATACCGGTTACACAAATCAAATGACTAGTAATAGAAATGGAAATAAGTTTTTAATGTGTTTTTTTCTATATTTATAACTTACTGACAGAATAATAAAAAATTAACCAACAGTGACCAAAGATTATTTTTCTACTTTGCATTCACAATGCACACATTGTAACACCGTTTTTAGTAACTTTTTTCCAAGATTGGTGACATTGATTTCAAATGCATGTCAAACGAAAATACACATAACCACAAAAGTAAGCACAAACTGATTTTTTAGAATCGCACAAACTGCGAAGTATGTATATATTTTTATACATATTTAAACATGCGTGTTGCATCCTAGGTTTCGTACTACTAGTATATGATGGTATATAATAATTATCAATAATTACTTTTTCACAGATATTTGAATTTAAGTGACAGATGACAGTGTTACCAACGGTTGCACCCATAAATACTCTAGATTGGAATTTTACCTAATATACTTCTAAATTTTTATAAAATTAATGACGCAAAGTAGAAAAAATAGTATATTACACTCGTTTTATAAGACATATTGGCGCATTCCTTCAAACAACTCATGCATCAATTTGACGTCTTATAAAACTTGTATAATAATTTACTATTCTAAAACTCATTAAGCTGATGTAAAGCCGAAATATGATCTTTTCTGTATGCATAAAACTTACACTGAGAGAAAAGAAATGTAAAATCAAAGAAATGTATTTCATGAACATATTTCTTTCAAGAAAGAACATATGCTTACATTAATACAAATAAGTATTTTTAAATTTAAAAAGGCGAGCTGCATGGGCTGAAAGAAATATTTTATTTGAAGTAAAAAGAAATAGTTTTCACTGAAAAACAATTTTTTTTACACCAAATGGTTTTCCGTGATTTCCGTAATGTAGAAATTATTTGGGTTTAATTGCAGAAATACGTTTGAATGAAATAAATCTGGTTTTATTTGAAATAAAGAATGGTCTTGTGGTAAGTAAATATTCTATTTGGAACAGAAAGGTAATAGATTTGAGTAAAAAGATTATGTGTTTGAATAAAAAAAACAGTGATTTCATTAAAAATTATTGCTCCCTGTCTAGTGGTGGGGAGATGGAGCACGAGTTGGACTTTTTTGGGTTTTATATAAGCTGAGCTACAGATTGCGACCGGTATTTGATTATATCAACATTTGTACTTTTTAAATCAACATTCGATTTTGTTTGAAGTCAGGTATTAAATTGTCAAACAGTAAAGGAAGGTGTTTTACTTAAAAAGAAAGTAGATTTCTTGAAAAAAAAAATGTTCATTTCGTTTGAAATTATTTAAGTTATTGAATTTAAGTTGACTAACGTTCATACAACTACGATAGCTTTGAATTTAATAAATTTTACCATTTTTTTCTCTCTGTGTACACAACTAACATTTGTTATAGTTATATATGAACGAACTATAATAACAAACCATTATTCTTAACTAACGACAATTAAGAAACAAAAAACGTTACCAAATTATAAAAATAAACAACGCGTTCCACTGATTCGATTCATTTATCCTCTGTATCATTACCGTCCGAAACAAGTGTATAATTACGCAATTATTACGAAGGCAAAAATTAAATCGAATCTACCGGCATTTGTCTTCTGCTGCCGTCTTCTCGTTAGCGGACCAAAAATTGACGAAATTAACCGCATCTGTAATTATATTTTAATTAATATACGACCTCTTTGCGTAACAGAAACGGCGGTTTCTCTCTATTTTGTTTCCTGGACCATTCATTAGGTAACCAGTGGGACCCCACCTGAGAAAGCGCGTGCTTAAAGCACCGGTAACGAGAAAGAATGAAAGGAAGAGCATCATCGACGAAGTGGTAAGACCCGAAACGCAATCGCCGACAAAAGTTGGAATAAATAAGCCCAGCCCAATTATACATATTTATGGTCGTGTGAATGGAATGATCCGATCAGAAATTAAACACTCAAGAGACAAAGTAATTTATTAAAAGGTACTGGGCGGTACTGCTGAGAAACTGCTTGATTATAAATGGTTTCATCAAATTCGATGGTGTTGAGGTGTTATTACTTGATTTGAGCAAATATGCTAGAACCCAAATATGATATACCTCGTGCTATATAACTCACAAACACGTACTTTCAAAACATAAAGAGAAACTGTCGAAAATGTGCGTTACGTGTGCTAGTAACTGTACTTTTATTGGCCTCGTCGCCATAACGACAACAACTAATTAGGTGTCATTTTCTTAAAATTTAATTGTGTCCCCGGGTAATACAAAACACCAGATTTCTAATCGGCAGGGCTTTCATAACTCGTAAAAACCTAATACCAACTTTGCGGTTTCACGTAACCACCGTCTTGTATTCTTTCTGTTATTAATAGTTTCTTTGCGTTGTACAGGCGATTTACCATCGCGGGTAATTGAAAATAAAGGTTCATCTAAACGCTGCCCGAGGTCGTATGCAGCCTATGATCAACAACTATAATCAGCAATCACAACGCGTCGTTATTTAACTATTTTTAATTCGGAGGTGTGGTACTAGAATTATCATTGTATTCCGTATGATATCTAATTAAGTTAATTAACAAGGTGGACGAGGAGCTGACTCACTCACGTGTATCTTAAAGAAATTTATGTTGTAGAAAAAGAATCGTCGATAATAATTATACAGGTGTGGCTTCGGTCGTGTAGAACATAATTTTGCGTTTGCAATTGATTCTACCTTCTGCTCAGTCTGCACAAACCCACAAAGAAGTCTCATACACAAGTTATAGTAAAATCCACCAGTTTTGTATTATGTATTTCGTAACCTTTTAAGTGACGAATCAAGTTTAATTAATTAGTGTTATGGTCGTAATCTGAACCACTGTACGACGGATTGATACCCACTGAGTAGACAAAGAGGAGGAAGAAGAAGACGAGTGGACAGCCGGACAGACTGCATGGGAGACATCGAAGCTCAAGTTGCACCATACCGATCGATTGTGATGTGAACACTTGTTCACGATTTGAGTTAAAATAACACAGGCGGTAGTGAAAGCGGTTTATTGGGCCCAGGTGGTCGCAGCCTGCGGTATCGCCAGATTATCTAAGATGCCACCGATTCCGACCGTGTGGGAACTGTATTCTTCTTCTTCCGATGCATATTTATATGTCCAAGTCGAGAGGATTTTCGGCCCGCGATTGAAGAATAAATAAACAAGAAGTAGAGAAATAAACCTCGTAGGAAAACACACGGATACGTGACAGTATATTATAGTTGTTTGTATCGAGAGGTGCCTTGTATTGTTTTAATCCCGATATAATATTATTATATCGATTTTGGCGTTTCACCCTCTATGGTCTATATACAGTAAACATTGTGTCACACCAGACATTTTTAGCAGAAATTGAAAGAAATTTGTGAAAACATGTGATTTATTTTCATTTTTTGGTACTTCTGATGAAAGAAACTCGTGACATCCAGGGCATAGTCTGATCTTTTCATTCAATTAACCATTAGAGTCCACCATGGAATAATAATTTCTTCAATCACCAAGTTCTCTAAACTACCTAGAGCCTAAAAGGTAGACACACATCTCAACACCACTGACCAATCATCTACATCTACGAAAGACAGTGTTAAAGTACAATCAAACCGTTTTACTTTGTCTTAATTCAGCCTTCTGTCCATAAAAAAGAATAGTGACAGACACGTACGAGCAATATACTTACAGCAACAAATTACCAAATACCAACAATCTTTTAATACCCGAAGCCTGTCTATTTTCATTGTTTGTCAACTTTGATGGAAGAAATGCATACTTTACGAGACCCAGGCTATACCCATCATCACTTCTGAGGACTGTCATATTCAACCAACTTCTCCAAACAAAGGAGACACACATCTCATTATGACAGAGCAATCAATGCCTTCACTTCTTCAATCTTCAAACAACACATCCAATAACCAACAATATCATTTGTTGTAGTTGTTTTGGGTGCGGTTTATTCCGCTGCACCTAGGCCAATTCTTGGCCCTTTGTGCTTACCCATTTCTACATACTGTTTGATAACGACAACCAGAGGTGTTCAACTGGTTGCCGGCACCCACGGTTTTACACCTCTTGCGAAAGGCGGTGGGACGAGGATCTTCAGCTGATGCCTGGATTTGAACCCAAGACTTCCTAGCAGGAGAGCAGCACTCTACCGCTAGAGCCACTCGGCCCTAAACAATATCATTTATGCTGCGACAGTTTCGAGACATTACCAAAACGAAAACTGTACTGGCAGACTATCAAATATGGTCAAACATGGTCAAACGCACACCTGACCGTCTATATATAAAACTCAATGGTCTCGCAGTGCTTCTTTCACTTGGCCTTGCGAAAGGATATGACCAAATGCGGCTGTGATAGTTCAAGATGAAAGTTTAGTAAACGCGGCATGGCTATAGAATCGCACACAGCGTCTATCACGAAGGAGAAGGAGGCCATTATTTAAAAACGCCGACCAGTGGTTATCGTGTGTACAAATATGACCCAGAGCCGTGACCGCATGGCCCCAGCAGCCCCGTGTGAATGGCAATAAATTTAATTGAATCATGCACAGATAGGCATCTGGCTACGGAACGCAAACTTGTAATTATCGCTGACCATTATAAAGCGATTTGAAATGGACGTATCAACAAACGAGCGAAACGTTCCTATGCACACGCTTTGCGCTTCGAGGAGCCCTGAGGTAAGAGAGATTTATTTATCGTTGAATTGGGAAAGCACCACCAGGGTGTACCGCAAGGCTATGCGTCGAGACCATTGTTATTTCTTCTTTGGCTGCATTCAATATTATCTCCTAATCCAGAACTCATGACACAATTATAACTTTATTTAACGGTCTAACGGACATCGGGGTAATGGGAAATGACCAATAATCAATTCACATATATTCGCACAAAAGGAATTATTATTTCGTGACGTTTTTCTTTTCAATAACCCGAATCAATTTGTCATAGATATTGTGCAATGTTGATTGAACGTGAACGACTTACCTTATTTGTAGACGGTTTTTATCCTGCAACAAAAAATACGATAAATTAGTCAATCGAGTAAATATTTGCTTAAGTTTTTCTACATAAAAACCAATTTATTATAATATATACATACATACATACATTATTACTTGATGCTATCAGCAACATACGACTATTTTTTCTTAATAAGCATCTCGTATTCAGAAATTTACCAGTGATAGATGACATGTCAACTGAATACCGTTACTTGCCATTTATGTGCGCGCACAAAAATGATAATATCACGCAAGCTTGTATGTAGCAGCTAATTGGGGATTTGTCTCATTTGGTTAGAGTGTAGATGGCGTGACAAACAATTATACTCTCTTTATGGCCGACGTTGTTGAGCAACACGTCATGTACAGAAATCTTGACCATTTTTGGCCAATAGAAAAAGTTCGAAACAATGTGTGGTGAAGTTGATGATGAATGTGAAAGTGGTGGGTTGTAGAAGGAGTTACTTGTAAATGATAATTTCACAATTGTTGTTGGTACATTGTCCTCTAATAAAACATTTAGTTGTCAAATTTGGCCATCTATTAACTTTTGTATCTTGTGGGGGATTATGAGGAATATTTTAATGAATTTATGATAAATTCTTCAAAACTCTTCCTTATTTATAATATTTATGATATTGCTTTGGATGTGATATTGCTAACAATGCAAGTTATAAGGTCCTACTACTTTTCCTTAATATATATTCCGCACTTGTTCTAACCTACTCAAACCGGCTCAACCTACTTTAAAAATAAATAAGTGTATTTTAGAAACCACGTGTAAGCAATTGGGTGCGACAATATAGCGACCCATTACGCCAAATAAAATATTTTTTCTCGAAATCGTGAACAGTCGACTAAAAAGCATGACCCCATTATAGCAGGGCAATAAATCGCCTGGTGAGATATAGGTTAAGAAAGTCGTCATTGTTCGAGCGGTCGTTTTACATATTTTCAATTGTCTTATCGCGGTAATAAATAACGGCCGGCCCGTTGACAGTACGTTTTGTCGTATTGGTAGTACTGAGGCTGAGGCTCATGAGGCTGGGCCCATCCGCGCTCAGCTGTTCCGACTTTCCAAGACACTCTCAACGAACGTGAGCTGGTCACGTCGTCTCACTTGGCTAACGGTGTGGACCCACTCCCCAGCAACTCAGTCTAATACTTTGATCTACACTTTTTTGCGGTGGTGCCGCAAGACCTTATTTCACCCAGTTTTCAAGTCTGTCATCGGTTGAATATACACACACATCGCTCTTAAAAGAAACCAGATGCTAGGCCTGCAGCAGCTGTTGAAATACTGTGTAGTGTATGAAGATATAGTCCACGTGTGCCTTTAAGATACCATTGTTGAGATCTTTAGTATGGTATCGTAAAGGACCTGAAGGATGTTTCGCATTTCCATGAAGTTAACGATCGCTCGAAATGTTTGTTGATGATTTTGTAGTATGTTTGCTGTATCAGATCCTGTGTTGCAGTATCTGCAGTCTACATTGTTTGTACACAGAGAGAACTCTATTCTTGGTTATCAATCCAGTTCCTTCATACTTAAAACAAGAAAACGTAATACTTGGAACATCAAGAAAATCATATTCTTACTCTGAGAATTATGTATTTACTTGAACCAACCAAATGACCTTTCTGCGTGATATCCTTCACTCAAAGATATTCGTGTTGTTCCTATTACATCCATACTTTATTAAATTCCACCTTGCTTGTTTTTCGGTCATGCTCACGATAATTTCGATCGAAATTAATCTTCAATAACAACAGCGGTGCGTACTTATTATATAACAGTTCTTAGGTCGTGAATATGGCTCACATGGTCGGGCATCTGAGCAGTTATAGTGGTAATAATGTTTAATAATAAGCAGGCAAGTGATCCGGCGATGGGTACCGGAGACAATCGGACTTGCGTTTTCGTCTCTCGGGCAAATCCCACGCAATATAACAATGAGTCGGTCCGCGAAAGACCGTGTTTGTTGTTGGGTTGTTTCATTGTTGCGCTCGCCGCCAATAGTAACTGTACCCGGGTCCGTATCTCTCTAGTTAATTGCTAATCCTTTGTGCACCGTTGGTACCGTTCGAGGTAGCGTTCTTGATGCTATGTAAATAGTTAAATTGCGGCATGTCCAGCGGAACTGAACGTTTGGTGTGTAATTTGATTTGGTTTTGGAATTAAAGAGATCATTCATTAGCTAGTCGCCACTCTGGAACTATTTCTTCAGTAACCAACAAGTTTACATAAGAAAAAGTCGAATTGCGAACAGCAAGAGAGGAAGCCTGTAGGCCTATTAACATAATGAGCTTTCACTGTGTCTCTGAAAAAGGGCCCAAACCACACGTGCGGCATTTGCATAACATAATTAAATTCGTCGTTCAGAACAAAACAAACGACGCCCGACGAGAAAAAGTGGAGAAAGGACATCACGCTCCAGCGCGGCGCAAAGTGAATGTTTGACCAATACTCGAAAAAAAAAAAATAGGACGAAACAGGTACTCTAATGGAGGAAAGTTAGATTTTCTAATTGGCACATCTCACGTGCTCATGACAGTAGTCCAAAAAACTATTACCAAATAAATTAAATTGACGATGGAGTCTGCTGATTGAGCGACGTTTGACACGCTTTCGTTGTCGAAATGCTTGTAGAAGATCCAGGTTGGACGACTATTCGTGTGGAACTACTTCGTGACAACCAGGACGAAGATACATTACATAAACAATATCAGGAAGACGATTAGGATGATTCAGATTAGGAAAAAAAGTTTTCAAAAACATTGTTTTTTTTAATTATTAATTTTAATGAAAAAAAAAATCTGACGTGGCCACGCACATGACTTCATCATACGATACAGCCGTGTTCAGGGGGGCAATTTGGAAGTTCAAGGGGCATCCGCTTACTATGATTTAATTTTTTTTTCCAAAAAATGGAATGGACATAAATTATACAAAATTTTCTCTACTATAGTTTATTATTTAACTATTTTGACGAAATTACAGAAATGGCGGCTAATTTGCAAAATCGTTGAAAAATGATAAGAGTAAACCTCGAGTTCCTTTGGGCCCTTTTGGACAAAACTTCTTTCAGCTCTAAGTTTAGTCACGAAACTTCTAAATATGAAGTTTCGTCTCGATACCTTCAGTAGTTTCTCCGGAATCGTCGCCACAAAAAACGGGTACACACACACACACACACACACACAGACATTTTTTTGTACCTTGGTGAAACATGTTCAGGTGACTCAAAACGACATATTTCCGCTAAAATCTCAATTTTTTTTTTCGACACGATTACAATACTTTGTCATACTACGTATGATAAAGTAAAAATATATTGAACCCAAAAGAAAGACAAAATTTAGAGCAAATGTTCATATTGTTCTCCTCTAGCCATTTGGCATTGACCGATACGAGTTTAAACACTTTGTATATACACTGCGCTCCAAACTGTCAAGACTAATTTGCTCCACTTCTGCGCTAATTCTTTCCTGTAGCTTCTGGAGAGAACAATTTGAACATCTGCACTAATTTTGGTGTGTTTTTTGGGTTCAATAATAACTTTTTCCATTAAAATTAAGTTTTTATTGGTAAATGTGCTATTTAAAAAAAAAAGGTTATATAACTACTGGATATAGAACAATGTTGCTCAATTGAAACTTTCAAACGGAAGCGGACATAAATCCGATATTGAATAACCACACATCACTTGAAAAAAATGTTGCGAGAACCGCTCTATTATATAAACAGCGTTTCCGGCGCTTTTCCCTACAATCGAATCTAGTTACGACATTTCTCGAGGAATGTCCTTTTCGATAATCGGACAGTTATTAAAAATTCATGCACGAAAAGAAGTAAAAATACTTTTGTCGTTTTAAAATAAAGTGTAAGTTATGTTTCGTTGGCAAAAGGTACGCTGTTTGTATGCCAGATATTTGAAATATGCACGATTACGTTATCTGTTAGAACAGTAAAAGTTGTTTTTGAAACTAATGCCAACGTTGGTTATTAGTCTTAGTTCTACAAATTATCGAATAAACTGCAAGAAGTGCAAGAAAGAGAACGATGAAATCATTTATGGACAAATATTGCAATGATTTTTGGAAAATAGCTCTGTGTATGTATGTCTGTAAACACGATACAACGGTGCAACCGATAAGCTGAATTTTGAAGAATTGAACTTCAACATTCAATATGAAATTGAAGAACGCTAAGATATTTTCATCAAAATCATAGGCTAAGTTTGATTTAGGCTGATATGTATGTTCCATAAACCTTCGATCCAAAAGGCAGACTCCCAACGTAATAAGCTCTGGTTTATCTAGCAACGACCAAACGGGTTCATAATACGTGCCCATACATTTCGAAAACAAAGAAAACGCAACAATAAACAATAGCCGGATCTACCTTTGCAAGCCTGGACAAATAATCAGGCACGCACAACTCGAAGCCATAAATTCAAGGTCTAACTGTAAAAAATCATCGGTACAAAATGACGGCTTTCACATTTGCACCTTGCACACACACACAGCTGGGCATTTATCTATTCCTCCTGAGGGGAAAAGACACACACACACACGCGTGCGCCCAAGTCCAATGTTGGTCTTCTGCGCGCGCGATTCCCGACGAAATGAATCCGTTACCAGTCTCGTGAGCAAACGTTTATTTATAGATGCCGGAGCCGCGGACCGGCACACGGCCCGGAGGAAACTTTTGCACGGTTTTATTGTGTGCCGCAATCGACGGCGATTTGTCAGAAATGAAGGTCAGATGCGGTAATCGAGCTCAGAGCTCGCACCACTGGGACGGCTCGTACGAGCTAGCTGTTCGTACGACCAGTGCTAAGTTAATAACGATTTACATGCTTAAACAAGCTCATCAGCCGATGGCAGAGTTTTAATTATACCGATGAACTTGTCCACCACCTCGGAGCATTTCTTCTTTTTCGTAGACTGGTGCTACAGATTTTTGTAGGCTATGGTTTGCTGACTATTACATTTCCTTATACTTATACTACAATATTTTAAATCCATATTTTTTCTATGCTGACGATTTGGGTCAAGGATTTCGTTCATGTTGTTACAGTCCTCTTTCATCTAATTGATTTGTAAATTCCTCAACATATTTAAAGTCCCTGGAGGATGAGCAAGTATTTGATCAAAATAGCTTGATGATTGATAATTCTAAATTAGTAGATCAAATTTCAGCCCGATCCGTGGTATAGACAATAGACGAGTATACAAAATATATATGACAAAAAACTAGGGTTACCAGATGCCTTCGACCGAAATGCCGGAGATTTGGCCGGAGGCAGGGGTTGGGTTGGGTTGGGTTTTATCATTCATAAAACAATTCCAAATAAAACATTTTCTTCTTAATCGCGTTTAAGGATAAAAAACAACAAAGCATATACATAAATACATACATACTACAATAATATAAAATATAACATTAAAAAAACTTGTGCAGTGATGTTGGAATCAACATTACTGGCCTCATCTGCGTGGTTTGCAATAAAGCTTTAACTGGAGCTAAACAAAGCACTACACGGCCCAAATAACTGTGTAAAGACAGCCACCTAGTTCAGCTAAGGCGTAGCATTTCTTTAAATGCCACAAACTTATCAAAAAAAAATTTCATAGGTCTATCTTTTTAAGAAATAGAAATCTCTGCTTAAACCAATATTAATACTTCTAAATCATATTTTAGTAATTTATTGGCATGGTGAGCGCAGTTGTGCAAAATGTGGCAGAGGTAGGTCCCAAACATAAATGTCGATATCAGTGTATTGTTTTGCATCTGCTCTCTTTATTGACGTTCGAAGATTGATTTTGCCGGAGATGTTCAAATGCCTGCCGGAGGCCTGAGATGGCCCTCAGATGCCGCAGACTCCAGCCCAATGCCGGAGATCTGGTAACCCTACAAAAAACTTCCCAGAACTTCATTAACTCGAAATCATTTGACGGAATAATTATACACACACAAATTGAAGACTATAGTTGGATTACATCTGCTCTTAACGATGCCATTGCACTGATGACAAGGAATGTATGCATTAGTTAAGTTATGCATTTATTACTTGTTCAAATGGATTCAAAACAATGATTTCTCGCAATTCAATGGAGAAAATAGGTCGCAAACGCTGATGAGCATAAACAACTTCACACACGCACTTATAATCCGAGTTAGTGTCCGAAATATACCTACAGATTATCTAGAAGATAAAATGGCATAAATACAAATATTGTAGATAAGGATTATAATAATCTGATAAGAAACGCATGGTAAGACATTCTGAAGTTGATTAAGAAAATAAGAAGAATCTCTAGTAGGTTATAACAAGTCTTTCAAGCTTTTGGATGGGTCTTTTATATGTTTTTACTTAAAAGAAAAGGATTCTGAAGGCCACCTCTACACAAGATAAAGAAACCCCATAAATTAATTAAAAAAACATTATTCACCAAGTTGCTACACGGGCATAAACCAACCTTTGGTTCTTTTTTGAAACCCGTCATATCTTTAATTATCCGATGATAAAAAAATATTTATTTATAAGCGTCCAGTAGAAATCGAACGAAAATGTCAGCATGCAAAAATAGAGCCATGCGTGCATTCTTTAGGTGCATTATACATTGAAAAGAACACACGTTCCGAGCGGTAATTGCATTATAAATTCAAAACAAACAGACACAAGTGTTCGGCTTATTCGCTTTGCCGTCAATTTCTTGCTGCCTTTCCATCATCTCTTGGACGCTATCTTCCATGACGAGGACGGATCGGAGAGGACATTCTTCGGTGGAAGTGTGTACAGTTAGATTCTGGAGAATATCAAATTAGTCATCGGAATAATTGATCGTATCGATCAAATTAAAATGTTGGAACGAATTTCGTGTTTTTAATTGGTGATTCACGCGCAGCAGGTCTGATAAAAAATAAGGCGACTGATTAGGCATGTTTATAGTGTGGATTAAATTTATAAACAACCAAATCGCTGGTAGCAAGCGATATTATGATTCGATCGACAATTATTCCAAACATTTTTTTTTGGGACGAGCAAATTACTATGGAAATATTGCAAAACGTTTGTTTGTTTTTACTAAATTTCTTTGATCAAATTATTGCAATACATATTGGTATAGTAAGATTAGAGGCAACTTATGCGTTAAGTACACAGTTTTTGCGTCATGCGACTTTTTTACCTAATTTATAAACTATTTAAATAATGCCACACGTCACAGTAACAAGCAGCGTGTCTGTGATGAGCCATATTTTGAAGCAAAACGATTGCTCTTATCTCAAAGAATATGATCATCTTACATGAAAAGATTCTAAACAGTGAAAGGTTTTTTAGACAACGAAAACGAAAGGGATCGAAAAGGAAGAGCTCCTCAAACTCCAAACTCCTTACAAAATAATTATGTTTGCATTATTATCATAAATAGTTATTGTATGTTATTTCTTTGCTTTCATATTATAGATTTTCTTGCTATGTAATGTTTAAATATACTCGGTTTATAACACGCAGTTCTCAATGTCTGAATGACTAACTGTCATTCGATATCTTTGTTTTTATGCAATCGGATAATATGCTACAAGATTTTTTTTAATCCTCACGTTAAGACCTATTTTATCCATCAAATTTTGTGCACTAAACTTGTTATACCCTGCATTTTTTGTTGTTCTATATTTCGACTATATTGTAATCTACATACTGAGTAACTGGAAAGCAAAAATCATTTAATACTATATCTTACTGATTAATTATGACAAGTTGTGAACAACTGTGATACGAGGACATAAAGTGGACATTTTATGATTTTTATGAAAAAAGGCATGAATCAAATTTTGTATGTAACACCAAACCATTTTAACAGAGGGCATAAATTTCTACTTTATGCTCTTCGTACATAAATAAATATTAAATACGTCTTTCGGAGACCATTTTTGTCAAACTGTCAAACAAAATACCCTCCACAACAAATTTGAAAATGACAATATTGAATTTTATTAAATATTATACAAGAAATTTAATTTTGAGCTGGTTTGTTCACTCTTTTATCCTTGTATGCCACATTATTATTTCTGTGGTAATGCCAACAAATGGGTCAACAAAATCAATTTATCTAACACATAGCTAACCAGGACTTTACAAGCAGGTGAATAAACTAACCCTTAGCCATACAAATATAAAATGTTAATAATAAATATGTTTGGAAATAATAGTTTCGGAAACAATCCTAAAAAATGTTATTGATGTTTATAAATATATAAAATTTTATGATTCTTTTGCACAAAACTGTGGTAAAATATTTTTCGACAGAAAAACACCACTGACAAATATTTTTTAATCAATTTTTAAAAACTTCATATTACACGTAGGTACCTAATCATTTAAATCAAATATTGGGTTTCCCAAATATTTCTTTACACATTGTATACAACGTGAATATTTCCAAACAGAACACAGAAGTACAAGGTTGGGATTATTAGCACAAAATTTGGCGTTCGGAAAAATAACCTCCAAATAGTAATTTTTCGTTAAAAACAGTGTCAGTTTAATATACACACACCCAGTACAAATGAGAAATGTTCTAAGATTGTTTCGAATCTCGATTCGCGAATTTATAGAAGGCAAGTACAGCAGGTATTTAGCTGTCATCGATTATGAAATTTAGGTTATGTTGCGGCAAATGTCACGGTCAATATATCAGCGTTAATGTTACAGTCAACATTTCATTTTACAATGATCTGCGATAACGTAATAAGTACAGTAATATTTAAACAAACTAATAAGTAATAATTATTAAATACCTAAATATCAACAAAAATATATTCTGACATATCTATCATTTGAATACGTGAAAAAATACGATACAAGCACTGCATTAATGTCTGGCGACTAGTGATAAGAACGGTACGTACCTACTGTGATAAGGATAAAATTCCAGTGAATTTCGTTCGAATATACCAACACAAACTAAAACAAAAACACGTGCTATGAACTGACGCGAGCAACGGTACGTACAATCTCGCGATCGACCGACGTTTGAACAGCTCGGCGCAGGTCTGAACTGAATATACTCGTTGATTGTACGGCAGCGGCAGCCACGCGAGAGTGGTGGTAAACAAGAAATCTAGCGGTGTTTTACCTGAGCGGGACTATGCGGGATTATTTATTTATTTGCTTGCCGATGGATCTGATCCCGCTCTGCGTCATACAGGGATGAATGATGAAATTACGAGCCCCGCCCGAGGTTAATACGGCAAAGATGGAAGAAAGTCTTGTCTGAATTTATTCGCTTTGCAAGTTTTTTGGTGCTTGCTGGTGCATCTTGTGTTGCCTATCCACGCGATAAGAAAACACCAACACCCCTATGCTGTTCACGGTGTAAATTTTTCTCTTGAAGGTAAAAACTTTAAAGCAGTTTTGCGCACCATTATAAACGGCAGTGAAGATGGTTTCAATTGGCCACTAAGTAAGTTATTCAGAGATGTGCTGAAGAAGAAATTGCAACTGGAATGAAACGTTTTAAGCTTAATGTATCACGTGTTCATTTACTATGGGAATTGAATACCTATCGAAAAAGGGTATGTCTGCTTTGTTCATGCAAAAAATGAACCAATATGCTGAAGATGCAAGTCTCATTGAACAAGCACCTGGAGATAGCAGCTGGCAAAGTTACTCTAAAGGGGAAGGATCTAGGGGTAGATCATGGACGAAATAATGGTGGAATGCAAATGAACGAACTCAAAAAGAAGGCAACGGTTATTCCAATCCTTTTCAATTCATGAGCAAAATGGAGTAACCGATTGGATATAACTAAATACTGTCACTATTGAGCAAAGATCTTAAACATCTTCTTCGTCTTATATATTTCTTCTCTTACCACAGCATCAAAATCTACCAAATATTACAAAATTTATTGGAAATCTCACTTTGTCAATTTTTAGGTGTTTAGGTTCTACAAAAATGTGAGAAGTAATTATTAAATATTACAATACTTTCCTTCTAGGGTACTAGTCGGAAAGTAAAAATGAATGTTTACGGTAAGTGCCAAAAAGGGGAGAAAATTTACAAAAAAAGTACGTTTTACAAAATAACTTTACTAATTTATCCTGCTAGCTGAAGTCTTGGGTTCAAATCCAGACATCGGCTGAAGAACCTCCTCCAATCGCCTTTCAGAAGAGGCATAAAGCCGTGGCTCCCGGCAACTAGTTGAACACCTCTGGTTGTCGTTATCAAACAGTATGATAGAATGGTTTTTGTTTTTGTTTTATAAAACGATATTTTAGTGCCTAATTTTAATCCCTCGATTAGTCTGGTGTCAAGCAGTCCGGCAAATTGGTGGAACCGATTACCCAGACTATGCGAGGTATTGCTGTATATCGGATATCTTTTGGCGGTCTTGTGCGAGTGGGGCGAATACCAAGATGGTAGTGGTTGAGTACCAAATTTGAACGTTCAGTACCAAACAGTTTTGTTGCTCACTGTCGATGGGGGGGGGGGGGGGGGAGTGGACCGACATTTAATGATATATATGTACTCTATAAAAGGGAAGACGGGGGGTATACAAAAGAACGAATTTAGTACATTATATAATGTTGGTCCACAGTAGGGGCCACCCTTCGAAAAACAAAACATCAACATTACATCGAGTGGGGACCAGTTTGATCAAAGGAGTACCAGGGTACCAAATGAGATTTCAAAGTACCAAATTGGTCCCAAAGGACCAACTTGAACAACACAGCATACAACCCCCAAATACGGTTTACGCATTTCCTAATCAATCGACTATGACGTCGAGGAAACGTATTATGACGGCGAAGAAGCCCAAAATAGAAACATTTAGGTAGATGAGGTGGGTGCCTGCTATTGATTGGCTTTAGTATATTTGTTCGTCATACACCAAAGATCCCATTGTAAATTCTATTACATACATATAAACTTTGATATTAAATGGCACGAGAGAGTATTATTTTGATATAATTTTACGAACCTTCTTGTTCGAGAGCAATTAATTAGTGTAATGCATAATCTCGTAATGAATAGATCGCCCACGTTTTGCGAACGTATTCAAACAACAGTTTATCGGGTGCACGTTGCTTATTGAAGACAAGCGCAGACTCGTCGTCCAGACTCCGACATACATATTTTACCAATTGTGAGTATTTCGCAATGCCACGTCACCAGAATGTTCCCAGCGGCGACTGGCAACAGAGGCGCTCTTATTCATACGTAGCGGTTCAGCAATCTGCTCGAATTTCAGTTTATTGTTTGGCAACACGAAACCTCAAGAGATAGCGATACTACACGTTGTTGCCGTTTACCATACGAAGACAAAGAACGTGTTTTGGCTACGTATCAATGTTAACAGAATTGGTAAGCGCCATCTAACTGAACGAAGCAAGGTGTTGTTGGAGAGCCACCACGATCACTAATTAGTATAACGTTGGCTGTTGCCGTGCTTAGCAACTTTTAACTGTTTCGGTGAATTTTCGGTCGCTTACTAGAAGATTCAATGTGCATGGCTGATACCGTTGCTGATTATTGGAAATTGGTGGAATTTGTTTTGGACAGTTCCGAATTCTGCAAGGCCCAACACCCAAAATAGGCCCTATGAAGCAGCAAATCAGGATGCGTCCGGCCGAATACAGAATAGGAGCTTCACAAATCCAACACAAAGGATTCAACTTTCTCATCACAGACATGCCAGCAGATCACACCATCGCCAGCTATATCGAGGAGTTGAAGAAATACAACGTGACCGTCGTGGTCCGAGTTTGCCAACCATCTTACAGTGTACACGAAATAGCCAAGGAAGGTATTGAAGTATTCGACTTAGTCTTCGACGACGGGATGTTTCCCTCGAAATTTATTATCCAGAAATGGTTCGAATTGGTCAAGAAACATCACAGCCTCACACCAGAATGTTGCGTTGCTGTCCACTGCGTTGCTGGACTAGGACGAGCACCGGTTATGGTCGCTTTGTCTTTGATCGAATTGGGGATGCAGTACGAAGAAGCTGTCGAAGTTATCAGGATGAAGAGAAGGGGTGCCATCAATGCTAAACAACTTGCACACCTGGAGAAGTACCGCCCTAAGTCATACCTAAGGCACAAGAAACGAGCTTGCGTTTTGTTGTAAACCACATAATATGTATATCTAATCACAAACACAATGTAACTTTGATACAATAAACATATATTTAATCCCACCGAAATGGTTTCATTGGTTTCATGGAGTCATTTTAAACTTGGAAACAGTTATCAATGTATTGTTAATTGGTAGGTTACCTAGTTGTTTGGAGTTATTTTTTTTATCAATATTATACTCTCATTGCATTGATTAGTTCACTTCTGAATTTGCTAATAATGCTGCTATCTTATCAGAGTTATGCTTAAGAATTCTTCATAACATACTCTTTCATTTGAACTACAATTTAGTAACAGTACACTTTAATTCTATTTGGCATGAAGCTAAATAAACTAATTAAATCGTGCTTAACAGTTAGATAAGTAAACAGTTGAATAATAGAACTGAATTTTAAGTGTTTGTCAATAAGCCAAACATGATAGTGGTGTGGTATATATTAAACCTTTTGAAGCATCTTTAGATCAGTTTAATCTTGTATTCTTGTGAAGAATAATGGCTTCAGATACAGTTGCTTTACTATCATCAGAACAAGAAGCAGACCAAGAACCATTTGAACTAAAAGACATTACAAAATCCGTAACAATTATTGAAGACCACCAATTTGACCATGAAACATCTCTAACATCATTACAAAGAACGAGACTTCGACCATTGGCACCAATAACCCATATTGAATACTGCGGGTTCAATTTCCTGATCACCCAGATGCCTGATGATGATATTCTGCCGCAGTATATGATGGCCCTCAAGATGTACAACGTTACAGCAGTGGTTAGGGTCTGCAAAGCAACCTACAATGCAAGAGAAATCTTCAACGAAGGCATAGAAGTGCATGATTTTGGTTTTAGTGATCGATCAGGGCCAGCTCAGGTCATTGTCGATGACTGGTTGAATTTGGTTGCCAGGCATAACTCCAAATGGAGGAAGACTTGTATTGCTGTCCATTGCGCCCATGGCTTAGGAAGGGCACAGTTGATGGTTGGAATAGTTCTTATCGAATTAGGCTTGAAGTATGAGGAGGCCATCAAGGGAATTAGAACCAGGAGGAGGGACACTATGAATGCGAGACTCTTGGCTTATTTGGCGAATTACTCGGTCAGTCAGAAGATGAAGTTTTATATCTTGTATTTGAAGAAGGTTGGTTACTCGTTGCTCAAGAAATAAATGATGATTGTTTTAAGACTTTGTTTTATTATGATGAACCTACCAGTACCAAAGTAATTTGAAAGTAGCTGTGTTGGTGCTTTCAGAGAATGTATTTCCTTCAACTACGACTCGTTGTTTCTTCAACACCGTACAGTAACCATTAAAAATGATGCGCATTTTTTGCAATTTAACCATCATCATCTCCGAGCATGTTATTTGAATGCGGAAGAAGCAGCTGCTGCTGCTGCTGCTAGCGTAGTTAATAGCTATAGCGAATCTTCTTTTTCCATTTGTGGTTTCTGTCGTCTTTTGAGCGATTTACATAGTACGTTAAGTACCCCTGGAGGTACCGCTTGCTGTCTGAATAAGTTTAATGACGGTTGTCAGTTATTACTGAATTAATTAGCCGTTATTTATGCGATACGACGCGCGTCCCTAGGTGCAGTCGGCATCGATAATAAGACAACCATTAGCATAAGGCAGAATCTGGTACCATGTTAGATAAGACGAACAGTGTAATAATAGGTATTGATCTGTTCCTAGGTACTTTCACTTTTCAAGTTCGGTATTAATTATTGTACTGTTTATATTATTAGCTGTACAAGTGAGTGTGTCGTTTATTTGCCTTATAAACATGTTCTGTTAGCAACCAGGAAGTTGCCGCTGACATAAAATGTGCAAAATGATATGTTTATTGCACGTTCTGTACAGTGTGAGGATCCATTACACCTTTCTATGCAATTAACAAGATGTGCTTGGTGCAATTAGCAGGATGAGTTGTTCATAAAAATAACAGAAACGTTGCATTTTAACTATTTTTACCCTCCGACTAGTACACTAGAAGGAAAGTATTGTAATCGTTTTGGGGTCCCCTGAAGCAATGATTTCTGAAAAATGTATGTATATGTGTGGGTCTGTGAACACTATTGCGTCCAAACCAAACGGTACATCGGTCTAAAATTCCGTACATATTTAAAATTACCGGGGGACGAACTGGATCGTTTTTGGTGACAATCTGGCAACCGGAAGTGGCAAATGTTGCACTGGTCTTCTTAGAGATTCATCCGATTGAGATCAAATTGATACCAACTCATCCTCAAGTGACTTTAAATATGTAAAAAAATTTGCAGATCAGTGGGATGAACGGTTTAGGTATTATAAACTTTTATAGAAGCAGTTTGACAGAAACCACAGCCTTCGGCGTTGTATTCCAAATTGTCAGATATTGACAAACGTCGGTGCCACTGCTATGACAAGATTTTATTTAATAGTTTTAATATAAACAACATCGAAAGACAAATTTATTTAGTACAGCAATTAAACATTATTTAGTACACCTATTAAGCTAATGACGGTTACACAACAAGAATGTAACATCGCCCTAATAAGCAAGAATATTTGAAAGGAAGTTTCGACATGCATCGCACGACAATGTAAAGTATCGAGCATGTTAGACAATATCTCAAAATATATTATCGCCATCTATTTGGTAACGTGAACATTGCTGGGTGTGGTATAAAGTATGCAGAAGTGATACGTTATTGGATCCAATGGCTTTGCATACATGTACACATTCGGATCGTTATTGGTGATCGATAGTAGAGATAAGGGTTCATTCATTTTACGTCATATTAACTTCTTAATGCGCCTTTTGTGTTGCGATATAATGCTGATTCCGATGGCCGACAGCTGCAGCTTTCAAAATTCCTAATCGGACCACAATACAAAGATTATTAAGTTATTCATCGAAGGCGGATTAAAAGTGAAAGCAGTTTTCTAATTAATTGTTGTTAGATTTGGATAGCATTAAGCCTTATCGCTGATGATACACATGTTTAGTTTGGCAGGCGAAACCTGGGTTGGGTTACACAACTTTCGGATTTATGACTTTTCTAATTTTTTTGTGTGCTCTGCTTTCGTTCGTTAATAGTTTCTGATGCTAATAATTTATTGGAGTTTTCGAACTGCTAAATTGGCAATAAATTGCTCGCTAATCATAAGACTTATTATTTTTTAATGAAATACTCAACAGTTGGTAATTTTACTAAGAAGAAATACCTCAGTGGTGAAATGTTTTGGTTTACTTTTATATTATAAATAAAATTAAATTTGTTAGGCTGGCAGCTCCAAGAACAATGTCACAAAATGATTAAAATTGACGTTTTTATTTTCCGACTAGTACCCTAGAAGGAAAGTATTGTAATCGACGGAAAATTTTTTTTCGAGATTTCAGCGAAAATACTCGTTTTGAGGTCCCTTGAATCGATTACAATGATTTCTGGAAACTGTATGTATGGGTATCTATCCGTGAACACGATTGCGCCCAAACGAAACAACGGATCGGGTTGAAATTTGGTAAACATATTTAGAATTACCGGGGGACGAACTGGATTGGTTTTGGCGACAATCTGACAACCGGAAGTGGCAAATGTTACAAGCGTCTTCTTTGGGATTTATCTGATTTTGTCTAAACTGATATCAGCTCACCGTCCAGTGACTTTAAACATGCATACAAATTTGCAGATCAGTGGGATGAACGGTTTAGGCGCTATAAGAGTTTCTAGAAGCAGTTTGTCGTCAATGCCACTGACATGACATGACATTAAATGTTAGTATGACAAATGTAATTCTGTCATAGCAACTGACGTTAGGTAGCGTCCAGAGATGGTTCTGGCTTTACTAAATTGAATAATTGCAAAAGTGTTCAAACACTTCATTGTGCCAACGATGTAGTCGAAAAGTTGGGTGGCCACCCCAGACATTTTTTAAATAAATATTTCTAAAAGCACATAATGCATAAATGAAATTGCTATTAACTTAAAAGTATGTATTACAACATGTAAAAAGAAAATTTACATTTTAAATAGTTTATTGTAAAAAGTTACATATTCGTTTTTTATGCAACATAATTATATTATTAGTGTTATAATTATAACATAATATTTCGTAGGGTATTTTCTAGGACTTTGGGGTTGGGTTGTGTGGTAAAAGTAAGTAGTTTGAGTATCATAACATGGTGGACAAAATATATGAGATATTATATGAAACTCACCTGTCAAAACAAAATTTTAATCCAAGCTGCTTTTATTAAGATATACAAACTTAGAGGAAATAAAACGCGCAAAACGACCGCAATGGCAAAGTTTCTCCAACGTAAATACAAATAATTTATGTTGTCTCTATTTCCCGGCTCAATACAGGTGTGCCTATTTGAAGTCGAACGCATGCATGTATATTTATACTTTTAGACCTCAGAAAGAATAAATACTTTATATGTTTATAACCACAACGCGGAAAATACATATTTAACGAGACCACGCATACCTGCCCGTCTATTGTATAAATATTGATGAAACCACTGATATAAAATTAAAGAACTTCGCTGTACGAATGAAACGTGACTCTGACTGAACCTCGTTTTGTCTAAATATCACGCACGGTTGAAGTTCAGCCATACTTTAGCTTAGAACTGACAGTTTCTGATTGGTTAGATATCGGTATAGTTTTTTTAATGGTTCTAAATTGAAAACGAGACCATGTTCTTAGGCTACTAGAGATAGATATCTTAAGTTAATGGGACTCGTTTGTTATAATAGTTTTAAATTAGATATTTGCTTTTTTATGGGAGTATTATTACATTGTTATCATGGCCAGATGTAAAGATAGTGTTACACTGGCGGGCTATACGATATTAAAATAGGTCTGTTTTGAATAAATTATGTAGTATTTGTTTGTTTAACGGTCTACATAACTATCGATTACTATATAATAAAATAACATGTTGTCTATATAATTATTTCCTTCTTTTTTCATTGGAATATAATCTCAAAAATGTCTGTATTTTGGTCGACATTTTTTCATGTTATCGTATTATGTTAATTGTTTAGCATTGCTCATGACCATTGTTGTCGATAACGTGGTCATTGTTGAATTCTTAAGCGTTCGACCGGATTATTTGGCGATAACACTTGTGATAAGCCGAATGAGAGGAAGTTTATCATACCGGATATTTCATAACTCAAAATTGTTTGATTGTGATTTATTATTTTTTGGCTTATTAATTATACGTGTTTGCTCAAAACCTGATCATATTTTAATTTATAAGATGCCAATCTCTGATTTGTTTGTAGATAGAAATGGTTGAGAAAGGTAAAGAAAGCACCACAGATTTTTTTGATGGGCGTTTCTTTTGGCGCTGGATATACAAGGATAATTTTACTATTATTGTAGATATTCTCACAGCTAATTGTTATTGACCTGCCACAAAAAAAAACGCCCTTTGTAGACGCTATTAATTACTTCTCAGATTAAGAGAAAAAGTGACATAACCACACAAGGGTGTAATGGGTCGGAAACCCATTATTTATTTATTAAGATATGATCAAATTAAGCGAGATATTTGTAAGAACATTCGAGAATGCCAAAGGTTTTTGCTAGGGTTGAACATCTGGTTTAGGATTTGACCGCGTGTTATAAGTTTAAAATTGAAGAGTTGTCATTGGCTAAGAAGAAATGCTTCCGGCTTCCGTTGGGGTCGAGGGATGCAAACGATCAGATCTCGCTCCTCTCATTTCAACCACCGTTATGTAAAGTACACGTTTTTGTGGAGCGTTCTTAGGCACTTAAGTTTATCCCTGGTAAGTCTTTTCAACTCGTCTCGCATTTCATTGTAAATTAAATTATTCATATTTCTGCTAAAGGTGTGTCTGTCTAAATCAGCTCCTAGGTTTAATTTAAACGTCAATATGTTCAAAGATTCATTAATTTTTCTATGTAACCTATCAAACGGGATTGTTGATTATTATTGTTAATAGATGTTATTGTTTTGATAAGTGTTTCGTTTCATTTGAGTAGTCTTGCTTTATCAGCCCTTATTAAATGTTAAATACTTAAACGCGTCAGTTAGTAGTCAGAAAATGTGTTCACAAGGTTCAAGAAAAAGGACCCAGTTAGTTTTGCCTTCGAATAAATTGGAAGAGATTTGATGAATTAGAATTTTGACCAGTAATTAAAGCCCTTAGAACGCGCTCGGCCAAAATGCTACCATGTTAGGTAGTCGTGGTGGTTCCCGCCATTTTGACCTCCTACAAGGGAACAAATTTCCAGCTTTCTGATACAACAAAAAAAATCCAGATTATATTTGCCTTACATAACTAGAAACAAATTATATTAAGGTTAACAATGCTACGAATCCAAGTTGTTCTAAATCTTTAAACTGTAATCAAGAATTATTTTAATTTGAACATCTCTCCGTGCATTTCTAAACATCCCATCGCCGGAGACAATTAATGTTCCACTTTTATCTCATAACTATACCCGCTATTCCCACAGGTGTCACCCATGGCGGAAAAGACGAACAGGAAACACGCACAGAGGTAAGCGACCATTTGCGTCGCAGAAGCCTATTAATAGCAGCTTCTGCGTGGGAACCCGTTCCTTGTCACCCCTTATTAAATAATACCATCAATTTTTCAAGTTCGCCGGTGCGCAGGTTGACGCAGTTGCATGCGATGTCTTCCTCCGATGATGGTTGCCGCCGCGTTGGTCGTAGCTGCCGCAAGTGTAATACGAAACTGCAACACATGCGGTCCTTGACATCCCTAGGTGATTACTTTACCAACGTTCTAACGTGTCACGGTTAAGTCGGCTATATCTAAACGCACTTTTTGCCCACTCAGTGACATCGATATTGCCGGCACTAGTGGTTAACCTCATTACGAATCGATGGCATCTCAAATGCATTTCCATGTCTATGAGTTATGCTAATACTACACTGAATGCGGTGTAACTTATTTAATGATGATGCAATAAATTATTTATTAACAAAAAGGTCAATATGCAGGATCTGCCAAACTGTATCTTTATTTTTCCTCTTTATTTTTTCTCCCTGCCAGTAGACATAGCAATAATTTTTATGAAACCACTTTTTTTTATTCAAACACATAACCTTTTTACTCAAATCAATTATCTTTCTCTTCCAAATAGAGTACTTACCATCTACTTAAAACCATCTGGTCTGAAAGAATCGTTTTTTTTTTTCAGTGAAAACTATTTCTTTTTACTTCAAATAAAATATTTTTTCACCCCATGCAGCCACTTTTTTATATTTAAAAATACTTATTTGTTTCAAACATATATTCTTTCCTTGAAAGAAATATGTTCAAAGAAATCTATGTACACATTTGATTTTACATTTCTTTTCTCTCAGTGTAAAAGATCAGTTTTGTCAAAAGTTAGAGCTTCTTGTTTTGCAATTTGAATTGGTAAATCAAAATGATTAATGTTTATCATGTACGTACAAACTTTTCTTATAATAACTAATACTCTTTAGCCATTAGAGAACTTAATCTTTCTTGTAGACAAAATCGATTGCATTCAATCTTTTAATTGGATCTTGTCCACCGTCAGGGTGGTGTTTTAGATCTTTTTGATATTGCATCATTAGACAGGAATGCAAGCTAAGCAACACCAGCCAAGATTATTTAATAAAAAAATATATTGTGACATCAAGTAATAGTAACACGCCCCCTCTGAACAGTGATAACAAAATGATCTGCATCTACAACATATTAATCTTATGATGGCTTTCAAAAGTACACAATTAAAGCATATTAATCATCAATAAGTCACCATTAGGACCAACCCCAGGCGTAAGTCGAGGGTGATTGATTGAAGCCATACACACAACAGGACGGTAAATCAAACCAATACCATCCTGGATGTCACTTAGCAATATTACACCACGCATACGGCTTTGCGAATAATAATACCCACCACATATTGCACGTCTACTATACGGTCTTCACAAAAGATACCTTGGAACGTCTCATATATCCTCTCCACAAGTCCCGGAAGAGTACACTTTGGTCTTTACCGCGTTGCACAGTAGTTTAGATTGCAAAACACCTTGCGAATATTCTAGTAATTCAAAGCTATTAGGTATAGTGTAGAAAACGATAAACCAAAAGACTTTGACAAGAAAAATTGTTGTGGTTTTCTATGACAGAAAATATTTTACTCACTATTTTAGCTCACACTACGCGCAGCATTTAAACCATAGTACATAGGATAGTAACAAAAAGTGGTTCGATGTCGGATAGAAGTAAAATATGAGCTACAAAGGTCGCCAGCAAGCAATTACAACAGGCTTATCTATCACTTTCACACTCCAGTGAAGATCCAAAGTGAGTTGGTTTGCGGTGCAACACAAGTTTCTGCACAATATCATCATCGTTGCGGAAGTTTGTCGGCGAAGAGTTGCCGTATCAGTGCTGGCGAGTCTTGTGGTTCGCATGTCGATTTTATTGCGAATTAAAACGAGTCGTAATAATACATTTTAACGGCCTTAATGGTTCGATATCACTTCCGTTCGGTAATTGCCGCTTAAAGTTGGTGCATGATAATGATTTTTGCTGATCGTTTTGTGGAGGTTTAAAGACAACCGTGACACTTAAGTACGCTACTTAGGATTTGATGGGAAATGAAACTATGTACTCTTCGGATATTACCTGCTTGTCGGATTAGATATGCCAGAAATAGGTAATGAAGGTTTAATGTGAAGATATGTTCGCAAAATCTTGCACTTACAGTTTATACATTTTATGCTAGTTCTGTTATCCATGGTGTGTGTATACACACAATATTTTTACTTTCGACTAGGTTCCTTAAAATTAATACTGTTATCGTAATCGAGGAAAAAAATTGTAAATAACACAAGGGAACAAGGGTCCTACAATCAGAAAAGGGATCACATATTTTTTTTGACCTAACATCACTTTTCATAGATCAAGTCATAAAGTGTTGTGAATGGTCTATGATCCATTTTATTTGAAGTCATATATTTCGTTGAAATAAGCTTTTTGTGTTATTTTATCAAGTTAAGTTATGCAGACATTCTGTGCATTAAAATATGGGAAGTGATCAAAGATGATCCACCAAATAAGTGTAACATCTGAAAAAAATATACGGAAGAGGTAAAAGCAGCTTACTGTTGCTATTTTGGATTTAGAATTGGAGATCCGGAAAAGCCATGGACACCTAATATATGCTGTATTTCCTGTTAGATCGGACTTTTAAAGTGGATGAAAGGGAAGCAAAAGAAAATGCCATTTGCAGTTCCCATGTTGTGGCGAGAGCCTTCCAATCATGTAGATGATTGCTATTTTAGCACGATAAGCGTCTCTGGATATTCGAAGAAGGATACGCATAAAATAAAATATCCAAATTTGCCATCAGCATCGCGACGTATCCCTCATGGAGAGAACCAGCCTCCTCCAAGTGCGCCATCCACTTCAACATCTTCGATTGTCGATACAGAAGAAATTTCGCCTGTTTGAACAAACTTGCCTGATTTGACAGAGTGTCTGAAATCACTCTGTCAAATCAGGCAAGTCGTGAAGATTCACCATTTGAAGTTTGAGGAACACCAGTGCGATCTGAATGATTTGGTTAAAGACTTAGGTTTATCAAAAGAGAAAACCGAGTTATTGGGTTCTAGGTTACAGGAATGGATTCTTTTTGCACGAGGTGTTACAGTGTCTTCATTTACAAAGCGTAACGATCTTTTTAAAGCATATTTTAAAATGGAAGGCTCTTTACGTGTATGTCACGGTCATGAGGGTCTTATGAACGAGTTTGATATTCCCCACGACCCTTCTGTTATTCACTGACTCAATAGATTATTTTACTCCACGGTAATCTTTAGTAAAGACCACAGACTTATTCCCAAATGAAGAGTAACCAGAATACCGCTCGCATTATGTAGCTCAGCTTATATAACGCCCAAAAATGCCAACGCTTGCGTAGACCCTGCCAGCGCCATCTCCCCGCCAGTAGACATAGCAATAATTTTTAATGAAACCACTTTTTTTTATTCAAACACATAATCTTTTTACTCAAATCTATTATCTTTCTCTTCCAAATAGAATATTTACTTACCTTAAGGCCGACCTTTATTTCAAATAAAACCAGATTTATTTCATTCAAACGTACGTTACTTTTTGTAACAGCTGTTATTTTATAAACTGCATCCACAATAGGTGGTATAAAATTGTGATAGCTCTACAACAGAAGCGTAGAGCCACCCAACTCTCCAACTACATTGTTGACAATGATAATGTACACTTTAAGGAATGTAAATATGTAACGATTTGCAATATTCATACACGTACTGTATTTTAAACAGAACCTCTTTTATTCGAAATGGAAGGCTCTTTACGTGTATGTCACGGTCATGAGGGTCTTATGAACGAGTTTGATATTCCCCACGACCCTTCTGTTATGGGGGCTTTTTATCGATTCATCAAAATAGTGTTTGAAAGCTTTACTTTTGTATCTGTATCTGTATATCTAGACCTGTTACAATAAATCCACTTTCAGCTTCGAAATATGTAAGGCAAATATAATCTAGAGCAAATATTTTTTTTTTTTTGTTGTATCAGAAAGTTGGAAATTTGTTCCCTTGTGTAATTAGTGTTTGTATCTATATGTACATATGTGGCACTTAAGTGCACACCGAACAGTTAAAGAGTGTGTTAATAATTTTATGTCTGTACTGAAGTATAAAGACAAGTTGTGATACCGATACATGAAGTACCTACAACTTTATGCCCTACTAACATGCAGAAATGGCACCCCACATATTTGTTATTATATGATTTTTGAAGACAAAAAAAAATAGTTTATTATTTTGCCATTTTTGTATGGTTGTAATATTTTGAAATAAATAATAATAGATACATGAGATGAAAAAACTATGTTGCCGTGCTACCCAAGCCTGGTGGATTTGCGCCTTCCAGTGTTGGATAGTCGTATTTTGCAATATAAAATGATATATAGTGCCCTCTATATCACTGAGAAGGAAGTAGAACGTAGTCAATATTTACTTAATGCCAAGCGACAAATAAATCTCGCGCTCAACACTTCACTTATTCAATATTTATGATGCAGGAGCGATGTTATATTTCATCGAAGCTTTATGAACATTATAAAATATACCGTAGTTTCTATCGGGTCGATGTTCCGACGCAATTAACAAATACTAGGCCTGTCAGAAGTGGCCACTACCTACGTATAAAACACCCACAGTAACGCCATAATTGTACTTTATTAGGTAGATGCTGTTGGGTACTTTGCAGGCACTTCTAATCGCGCCACATTACGCGTTAAATATTGCCAATTAAATAATTGAGGTTTAGTGACCACTCGGCACCCAATTAAACGCACTTAAACGCTTTATTTAAACGCGTGTGTAACCATTCCCGTTTATTACACATTAAATGGCCACTAAACGTTCTGGATGCTTGATCGATTCTGGTTAGGGTAACTTGTACAAATCGAGCTTTAATTGCAACGGAACTGGTTTATGATTTGTTCCTGGTAATGAGCAAATGACGCAGATTTAGCTGTTTCGTTCGAATAAAGCTAATACTGAAATACGAAAATAATTCTTCCAAAATTCATCTCTTACACTTTGTTTATTTTTAAAAGTATCATGTAACTAAAGGAACAAAAAGGAAAGTAATTTTTTATATAACAACACCATTTGATCTATCATTATTGTTATTATGGGCGGTAGCTGTGCAAGTACTGATAAAAGTTTTCTTTTTTTTTAGAATAACATCTAGATTTTAATAAAAATAAGTACCCGTGATGGGACTCGAACCCACAATCCCCGGCTTAGGAGGCCGATGCCTTATCCATTAGGCCACACGGGCTTGCTGCAGATGTTGATTTGGTGTTGTCATAGTGACCTACGGCAGTAACACACGTTCCAAAGATGACATTCGGTATTTTGATTTAAATATTTAATTATGTTAAAATAACAATTTAATTAATTTATGCCCGTTTGCACCACATTTATTAAGAACGACTTAAATTTAAGAACAGCTTATCTTTATGCATAACTTAAGTCAGGCATCATTTGCACCGTTCGCATGTCAGCCTTTCCTAACTTAAGCATTACTTAAGGGTTTCTGACGTTGGCAACACTGTAAAGTTCTAGTTATATTTGGAAATACTTGGTTCTAAAATCAACAGTATTGCGTCACTTGCCAAAACTTTCAATAGGTTAATGTGGCGGCAAATTTGAATTACTTTCATAACTACAAAAATTACGGCACAAAAAAAATTTAAATTTATGATCAAAATGAAACCATTATTTCTAATACACAATAAAACTGTAATTTTACATTACAAACTCCTAAAATCGCTTGATAACATGATAAATTGACAAATATAGGTACTGTCTTGACATTTCTTAAAACGACATTTCATGTGCAATGTGTGTCTATACCACAATCAACCAATCACAACTAAGCTTATATTTACGCTGGCTTTAAGCCGTCGATTTTCTAGGCTTAAGTTAGGTCGTTCTTAACTGTAGTTAGGTAATGGATATGTGTCGGTGTAAACAAAATCGATGACATAAGTACGATCTCATACTTAAGCCTTTCTTAACACAAACGGTGCAAACGGGCATTAATTGTTATAATATATAATAGTCTTAATATAGTGATGTACAAAACAAATAATACAATTGATTAAATTACTGAATAAGTATGTCAAGCAACTGTGTATCAAATTGATTCCTCGTCCAATAGACATTTATTCGAAAATTGAAACTCAGTTATAAACGTATTATAATTTTCCCGCATTCCAGAAAAGAGATCAATCAGTCCAACAATTGCAGTACAACGGTATTAGTTTTTGCGCCTATCGAAGTTGTATCATTAAGTATCATCATTAGTATTATCAACAATAACTATAGTATAGCGTAATTATTGGCTATACTGCGGTACCAGGTATCAGGTATGGTCAGTTACGGAAAATATTTTTGTTGTGGTGATAACTAACTGTAACATAATTATGCTTAAATCTAGGTCAGTTTGGCTATACCGTTGTATCGCTTTGATATATTAAGCGACAAATTTTAGATTTGTGAATTATAGATGCGGAAGGCTGACTTGAATAAATGTGTCATTTCCTGTCTTTCTTTTCGAGAATCTGTATTTTGTTATGGAATTTGCATAGCATAAAATGAAAATCATTTTACTGACTCATTAGATTATTTTACTCCACGGTAATCTTTAGTATAGACTACTAGTTTTCCTACACAGTAATTGACTTAATTAGAAATTTGACGAAAATTCCTATTAACATTCGTTACTGTAACTAAAACTATTAGTTACTTTCATTATGATATTCAAAATAGTAGAAAAATAGCTCTGTGCATATGTCAAAATTTTCGATTTTAGTTATTGGGCATTCTAGAAATATGTGGTTAAGGCCTGTCCACATTCGCAATATGGACATTTTAGAATACATTTTAGGTTATCTGCTATCTGTTACTGTTGTTACGAATGTCCGGCAGGGGGCGTTTCGGGTTTGACGTTACTGTGGTAATAGCAGCAAAACACGGGTCGACAAAAATCGATTTTTTGGATCGAAAATTGTTTTTAAGGCCGTTTTTTTGCTCAAAACTCTTTGCGAAGGGTATTTAGAGGGATCTTATCGTAAGACATGAGAGCGAGCGGCTTTTATAAGGTCGGCAGGAACGGATAAAAAATGTAAATTTTTGACGTTCATCGATCCGCTTGTCGGAATTTCTAGACGTCACGTGACATTTTCTCGAGGTTCGCCTTCACCCGAAGAGGTGCAAAATCGTGATTTTTTTTCAAAATTGACGCGTTTAATTTACAATATATCGCGCAGTCCACGCGGAATTGTGTCCTTTTTTCAATTCGAGCGTCAAAAGTAATATCGAAAAGCCCAATTTTGCAGCTACTCGATCGCAAATGTCGGCGAGAATGGGCGATTCCGCTGAACACGCCCTTCACTTGAAAGTCCGTAATTAGTATAGGTAGATAGATAGACAAACTTATCCCCAAATGAAGAGTAACCAGAATACCGCTCGCAGTATGTAGCTCAGCTTATATAAAGCCCAAAAAGGCCAACGCTTGCGTAGACACTGCCAGCGCCATCTCCCCGACAGTAGACATAGCAATAATTTTTAATGAAACCACTTTTTTTATTCAAACACATAATCTTTTTACTCAAATCTATTATCGTTCTCTTAAAGGCCGACCTTTATTTCAAATAAAACCAGATTTATTTCATTCAAACGTACGTTACTTTTTGAAACAGCTGTTATTTTATAAACTGCATCCACAATGGGTGGTATAAAATTGTGATAGCTCTACAACAGAAGCGTAGAGCCACCCAACTCTCCGACTACATTGTTGACAATGATAATGTACACTTTAAGGAATGTAAATATGTAACGATTTGCAATATCCATACACGTACTGTATTTTAAACAGAACTTCTTTTATTCGAGTGTTAAGTCTGTCTTGTTTGGGGCGCCGAATCCCGCTGTTGGGCAAGTCGGCTCCGAAAAATAAGAGACAACGTTCTCGTCAGGCAATTTAAATCGGACAATGGACCCCGCGATCGGCCCGAAGAAATCTTAGGCCTCTTCTTTCTCTGGCATCGTCGTCGGCCTGCGTGTGGGTTTGTGCTACGTGGATGGGGCGGCCTCGGTCTTTAAATTTTAATGGGACCGAATTTTATTAGAGACGAGACAAGAATCACCGAAGGGCAACCAACCAACGGGTCCGTGGAGGGACGAGGGACGTTACGAAGAGGGCTATGATCTCGGACAATATATTTTCGGGCACCACATCGTGGAGACCGTTCATCAAAAAAGCTGTAAAATCTGACGCGTGTTAATATTTTAGTGTTCATATGAAATATGTTGTTCTTTTTTTATGTTTTTTTTAATTTACATCCTTAAGAACTACACTTTTTCAATCATGTATAAGAGACACAAAGGAACAAATTACCAACTTTCTGATACAACAAAAAGAATTATTTGTTTCAGATTATATTTGCATTACATAACCAGAAATTAAAAGTGGATTTATTGTAACAGGTCTACACACACAATGTACATGCATTACTAAAAACACTACACGTATTGCATATGACGTTCAGTTTTCCATCTTTGGTTTATATAATTTGTAATAATGGCACTTTCTCGTAAACAATGCTTGGCGTTTGATGACCATTGAAGGTCACAGTTGTCGCGACAATATTTTCAAAATATATAAGGAATAACGATTTCTATTCATTATTGTCTTCATTCATATTTGGATTAAAACAACACATATGGATCATAAAGGAAATTGTGTCACATAACTTCCTTGACGATCATGAATGTCACTTACGTCAGTTACTCAAGAATGTCTGACGTTTATAACAATTTACCAAATCACAACCATAGATTCTAAGGCTGCGGCGACAATCAGACTACTTGAATGCTTCTAGAATGCTTAAGGTATATTCAAAGCATTTTCGATATATGTACAGGTCCCAAACACTATCTTCAGGAATGTCAAGAACAATCAAATATCATCTTTTTCACTCGTTTCCTGTGTATAGTGAGTAGATACGTGTTAAACAGCTCTTTGTTCACAGCTACCTCCTTGGTTTGTATTCTTTTACCTGCCAGTGAATATATTTCGTTATCGAAACACTGACTAGAATTTTTATGGCTTCCTAGGTTATACCACACGAGATTAAAATCAAACACGTAAGTATTCCCAAATAAATTAGAGCGAAACATCCTTTGATGACCCAAAGGAAATTCAATACGGATCTGTTAAAAAAATAAAATATTGCCTTTTTATCGTAGCAAAGTTCATACTAAAGTAAACGTGAGATTTTTCTTGTATCTTTAGATTGGAGACTTCCGCGGTCCGAATCACTAAGTTCTAGATTTCCGGGAGAAGACCGCGTCAACGACGATAAACTAGTCAACGTTTCGCACTCTGTTGCAAGAGGCATCTTCAGGACGTAACGAAGAGTAGCCGTTTTACTGTTACGTGTTGAAGATACCTCTTACAACAGAGTGCGAAACGTTGACTACTTTATTGTCGTTGACGCGGTCTTCTCCCGGAAATCTAGAACTTAGTTTCTTGTATCTCTTTAAAAGCAATAAAATGGTCGTCTTTATTAAATTTAGTAATTCTTGTGTGTCAGTTAATGATGTGGTCTGTTGCCTACTCGCTGCATTATTATTACCAAGCTTTCTAAACGTTGTCACTACCATTGTGGACGGACAGCTGCCGACGAAGAAAGCTTTTTTACTAGAAAAATGATCGTTGCAGTAATTTGTCACGGAAAAGTTGTTGCTGCTAAAGACATAGTTTACTGTTTGTGTTCATAGTCTTCTGATTGCTATACGCGGTTAGGAAAGTTATACGATTGTTTTGTATCAAAAACATATGTTCTCATATCCCATTGTTTGCTTTTATTGTAGCTGAAAGTACTTAGCGACCAATGATGATGTGAAGTGGAATTGACAAAAGTAAAACCTTTCCTTCAGTTGATGAATATATTTCTTTCTATACTACATTATATTGACTAAAGAATTTTACCAGTGCCTTTCTTTTACCAGTGTTATTTACCGAAAACTATATATGTAAAACGAATTGATCAATTTTTGCTTAGTCACTCCTCAAGTTCGAAACCTAAGAAACCATTGAGACCACAACATATCAGCATGGCGAGAGCCATAAAAAACGAAAGCACTGTTACTGAAGCTCTATTATGGCAACCGTAGCGTTGACTGGTAAAATCGCGATTTATGTCTTCCTGTACGCTTTCGATATCGGTTATTCCACTTCTAAAGACTAGATTTGTTACTCAGCGTGGTCGCGAAAATCCATTTGTACACCATTGTTCTATTGGCTGTAAAGGAAGTCTGAAAAAGCATGAGCTGGCCTTATGTCCGAACAGTGCCGCTTGTGCGTTACAAGTCGACTTTACCTACGTAATGGCTGACACGTTATGGGCTTTACAGTAACGCCGGCGATAACTGTTTGTGTACTATGTACTATGTACAGGAAATACGTGATCGTTAATACGAAAGAAGCCTATCAATTGTAGCGATATTTTTTTAGGTTCCTAGAAGGAGTATTGTGAAGACTATGGAGAAGTGATTCAATCATTTTAAGAGGATTTACATAGCAGTATAAATTATTTGTTTCAGAAATTAACACAGGATCATGGTTAATGCCTAGAAAATATGCCATTATACTTCAATATTAACCATCAATTTTACGTGTCAATTGATATATTAGTTGTAATTTTCAAAGCAATTATATTTTTCGACAGCAAGTATATAATTTCTTTGTTATTAATTTGGTAATGGTTCTTTCAAGATTTTACTGAACACTGTTCCGACTTATTATCCTGTAATACACTGAAATATCTGAAATTAGAGTCGCCGACTAGCACAATTGAATCGATTGCAATAATTTCTGGAAAATGTATGTATGTATGTATGAATGTGAACACGATTGTGCCCAAAAGGAACAACGGGTAGAAACGAAATTTGGTATACATATTTAGAAGTACCAGGGGACGAACTGTATTGCTTTTGGTGACAATCTATCAAATAATTTTATGTAAGAACTCTAATTTATTATGAAATAAAATAATATTTACAATCACGTTTGTAAGATTCCATTTCGCTTTGCTCAAGGTAATCACAGACCAAAGCGAAATTCAGCGTTCATGGCAATATCGTTATCGAGATGGAAGGATTTACTTTGAACTTATAATCCGACATATCTCCGAGCCTTATAAATTTATCTATGGGTTCTATTGGTGCTCATATACCGATCCAATCTTGAAACTGCTGTAAACACCGAATAGTCTAAACCTAGAGCCCTCTTCAGATGATCTCCGTAGCAGTTAATGCATTCGAGAGATATTCGAGACGCTGCGCTTAATTAAAAATAGATTCATAGGCGGAACATTAATATGACATGAAGGAACGATCCTTCGATTAATCAAAACCTGTTCGAATGTGTACATATGCGAGCGGAGATGGAGAAAGGAGTCTACACGAGTCGGTTCCTTCTATTTATCGACCGGTCGCTTACGGTGACATTTTAGAAAAAGATCTTTGACTCTTCCTTATCGCCGCCCAAGTTGTCACTCTCTACAACGTTATGTAACACCTTCAAGCAACTATATCGACCATGGAAGAAGCTAGCTTAGTTCTAAGAAGCATTTTTTTCACATTGACAGTAGTGTTATTATAGATTGACCAAAAGGAGCAGGCTTTTTCAACTACCTCCTTGATGCAATGGTTAGTTACACTAGGATGTTTTATTAGCCGCTAGTTGCTGGTGCTGCCAGCATCCAGCGGCTATTTTGTGGCCACATGACGCTGTTTACCAGCAAAAGTACTGCTGCCGCTGGTCGCTACTACCAGCAAGCCTCAGCTTGGACTACAAGACTACTCAACTACTTCTGGTGCATTTTATATGTCACCAGGTAGGTACATACAATAGTGAGACAATGTATTGTCTTTTGTGAGGTGAAGGCGTCGCAACCATAATATATTTCATATTTGATACCAATTTATGGGATTTTATTGACTCCCTGCCTTGAATCTGACTACATAAATTTTGAAAGCACTGTATGATGACAATAAAATTAGAAATTCTATATTTTAGAAGTATTTCGTTGAAAAGTCATGGCTCTACTACAATTAGTTTTTTACTAAATTATTTTAATTATTAATTAAATAATTATTTCAATTAAAATGTATATTTTCATCTCTTTTTCAGGTTACTTGCCCTGTCATCATAGTAATTTCATTAGCGAGAGAGTAAACGAAAGAGTCCTGTGACATTTATGATTAATCACGTCAATTATATTCAACCAAATTACACGGAGGAATGACCTTTTTAAAATGGCCATCCAGGCCTCACTTATAATCTAATTAATCCAAAATGTGAAATGGACAAAGCAGACAAAACATTGTTCTGCGTTTTCTCTTTGTTACAATAAATTATCTTGTCCTACAGATCTGTGCGGCTTAATTGATTGCGGTGTATATTTATTTATGGAGCAAATGTCAGTGTTGAATTAACACAATAACAACCAGCATCTCTGGCCGCGTTTTTACTTTCTTACTTCTGTAATTGGATTTTCTTTGTTGCCAGTAATGGAACCGGCCAACTTTCTTACTCAGCTGTTTCGTTTTTAGTAATTACTAACAGTATCATCGAGACCAAAATTTCCATATATTTCTCCATATATTTAATTACGACGACTAATATACAAGTCCAAACACGTCAAAACGTGTTCCCGGTAGTACAGCTGTTCTTCGTTCCCTTTCATTGTTTGGTGGAGACCATTCACAACCACTGTTCAGGTCGTCACTATTTACAAACTCCTGGACCTGTTATTAGGACCACTTTGTGTAGTACCGCCTAGACTTTAACCCATGAAGACGGATTTTCTAAGGCCACCATTGCTTAGGCCACACCGCAGTGTTAGATATAACCACCATTGTTACCATGATGATTCGGTAAATTCGAACGAAGGCCAGATAGATTGAATTTTTTATATTAAATTCTGTGTTCTGTTATAGGTATAGGGTGAGTTGGTTAATTTAAAAATTGGATTATATATAATTTTAGGATCTCATATAAAAAAAATATATTGCATCCGGTATTATAATTTGTAGAGCTTATTATATAACTGTGTCGTTTGAAATGGGTCTTAAAAAAGATAGCCCTATTCATAAAACATCGTTCCTAAGTTGACGGTTCAATCTCTCAGAATGAAATGCATCTAAGGTGCTAATTTTTTGAACATTTCCAAGGTAAACAGGACAATGGATAGGTCTGGTCGTTCAGGTTATGCAATTGATTGCTAATGGTCTAGCAAACATATTTCACTTATTCAAATATTAGTGTTTCTGCTGCCGGCATTTTAGAACACCTGTAAAAGACATGTAACAATCTCTTAGATCTCTGAAGTTTCGAAAATTGTTTTGAAAGTCAAGTATTGAGGTCAATGTTTTTGACTTGAGTGGTGATTTGCAAGTGTTTGCAGATGCATAATAATTGGCAGAATTTTGCAATCCATAAGATGTATTTAAGTTATGACAATTTGAGTTTCTTGGGAATCTGTTTGAAATGAGCCGAGCATTATCCACTGTATATTTGCTCCACATTTGTGCTGTTTCGCATCCACACGGTGCAGAAATAAAACACTCACTCGATCCGGCAATTTGTCAACGGGAAATATACGATGTTGGCAACAATGGCCATAATTGATGGTGTTTCTTCTTCGAGCTGAAAATTCCACGAACAATCGATATAAAAGCGACAACGACGTCCGCGGCATTACGAATGCATAGAGACCTCTGGTGGACGTCTCCGGATACGATACGATAGGAGCTTCACATGGAATAATTATACATGCTCGTACCACACTTGAATACGAACAAAAAGGGTGGTGCGTACGTACTTAGTGCGTACGCAGACTTCTTGGACCCACGTCAAATTGCGGATAGATCGGTGGGAACGTCCACTTCTGCTTAAACTAACAGTCCACGACCGGTTGACTGATGGATTGCGATTTGGAAGCACAAGGCTGTTTGCTTTTTTTATTAGTTTTATCTGTATATATGTACGTGCCACTAACTGCTACTATACCAGCGTACCTGGTATTGTATTACACAAACATATACGTAATACGTACATGGCATTCATTCCACCTAAAACTGTTAGAAATAGTACTCTCCAATAATCTTTGATCAATTTAGATGATTAGTAATGTAACAGCTATACAGTCACACTAGATTGTTTTACTAGAGTGCTATTTGCTCACTATTTGCTACTGTCTGCTAACAGCATAGTGTGACCACTCAGCAGCGCTGTTTTACCAGTTGGCGAGTGAGTTTAGCAGCAGCCAGCTCACCAGCGCTTGTTTAACTTTTACAACAATCAGCATGAATTTTAACACAGGAAATTATGTATTTTTGAAATGTCTTTTATAAATATTATGCCAGGTTAATAATCTCCCAATGTATAAGGAGGTCTTAAAGTGATACAGTTGCTTTTAAAGATGTTCAATTTTCATTAGCCGCTATTTAGAGCTTGCGCTGCTGGCTCAGTACAAATGTGGGTATTGTAGAAAATACCAACCATCGATTATAATAAATAATTTAAAGCAACAATTCATTACTTTTGTTAAATGTATAACTAATAATATAAAATTATAAATGTGATTTATAATTTTCGTTTTGAATAATATATTCAAATATTTCTTCAAAATTGAACAACCTGGATTATGCGTATTTATGCATTTTATGCATACAATGCAAATATTATGTAATATTTGAAAATTGATGTGGCGCATTGAGCTGTATTTGAAGTAGAAATGCATATATACCAATATCTTTTGTAAAATATATCGGATTTTAATTATATCAATTGTATATTGAATATATAATTATATAATTGTATATTATATTTTAATTAATAAATTGGACGGAAAACTGATTGAATTATATTTGTGTTAATATAAATTAATATACATTAAATATAAAGTATAAAATAAATTACGGATGAAAGCAGTAACTTTTGAACAATTTGTTATTTAGAAATATACTGGAAAACAATTGAAGACCTGAAACAGATTTTTTTTATGAAAATATATAATATAATTAACAATAATTGAAATAATGATTACAATAATAATTAAAACAATTTTGTAAATAATTAATTGTAGTAGAGCCATTGATTTTTCTACTAAATACTTCTAAAATACACAATTTCTAATTTTATTGTTATCGTGGCCTTGCTGATGTTATTTACACTCATGTACAGTGTTTTCAAAATTTATGTAGTCAGGTTCAAAGCAGGTAGTCAATAAAACACCACAAATTGGTATCAAATATGAAATATTTTATGGTTGCGATGCCTTCACCTGACAAAAGATAATTTGTCTTGCTTGTACGTTGACCTTGTAGTTTGAACTGAGGCTTGCTGGTAGTAACCACCAGCGGCAGCAGTACTTTTGCTGACCACAAAATACCAGCTGGCTGCTGTTGCTGCTAACAGCACCAGCAACTAGCGGGGCATTAGTGATACTTCACTCTGCTGTGTAGGGTGTTTCAAACAAAGACTATTAAAACTTGGATTAATATTAGTACAAACACAATCAATAACAGTTCAAATACAATTTTTAATTCTGCACAATGCATAAAAAAGATTCAACGAAAAATAACTCATATATCAGGCTATCCAGTGAGGAATATACCTGACCCACTGACGGCAATATTTTGTTGATATCTGAGCCGCAGTAAACATCATAAATATTAACCGATCTAATCCCACCCTCGTCCGATTCAATCTCGTCATCGTCGACAACAAGGTTTCCAGCCGTAGAAGGTTTCAGCTCAAAGAAAGGCGCTCACGCATCACGCACTCAGGGTCCATTCAAAAAGGTATTACGTTGGACATGCGCTTGTTAAGTGTGCTTAAGCCTTCCATCCACGATTTTTTAACGCCACTATTTCTCGGTCTCTTATATTCGTTACTTAAGAAAGTAAATCATAAACACAAATTTTGATCTTCAATAACTTTTGTAATCTTTTTTTATGAAATTTGATGATGCTTTTGAAATTTGAGATCTTTAAAATAAAAAATTGTGCAGGAAGTGTAATGGTGTATGGAAAGCTTAAGCCTTAAGCAATGGTACTGGTAGAAGAGGTCACGGGGTGGCGTGTATCCTGTGGGGTGGGCAGGGAGTTGGGCCTTTAAGACCACCCGCCGTTGCACGTCGGCCTGTGCAAGCGTTTGGTTTGGGAACCACTTAGGCATAGAACTGGACTCTCTTGTTCGCCGCATCGACACACATCTTCTCTCCTTGTTTCTTCCTCTGGTGCCGAGGGCCACTCATGGGAACCTTCCGTAACAAAGCATCCACCGACACTAACGATCCAAGGAGTCGGTAATAACCTTGGATGACAACTAAATCTCAGGCTGGTAGGTATAGATGCGAGAAGATCGAATTAAAGTTGTTCTGTTCGGACGAAGAGATGTTGAGCTTTTGTGTAGAACTTTAAATGTATTTATTTATATGTAATATTTATATCAATTTACTCCATCAATTTATCAATAAATCTCAATAATAAGTAAGATTGCATGTAGAATTTTACGTCGTGCGTAAAGACACCTGCAGCAGCCTGGTCTGGTAGGTGGGTATGCAAATGGTACGGGAAAAGGTGCAAAACAGGTAAAATGAAAATTATTAATATGTTATTTGAGACCTCGGCTCGGACTAAATTATATACGCGGTGTTTGCACAAAGAGGACTCTATTGCATACCGGCGCGCAAACAAGCGAAGGTAAAACCGAGCAAAAGTTTGTAAGTAAACAGACGTAAATGGCGGATTTGACCCGTGTTAAGCTCGTTCTGGTGGTTGGCGAAGAGATTATGTTACCGCTAACGCGACTCCTTGGCAAAAGTGACAGTCTATTTTTATTTGAACATTATGCAATAAATAAACATATATCTACATGTGTGCTAGGTATTATTTCACTGTTTTATGGTTGGAGATATTAAATTATTTAATATACATGGATGTAATGTTGTTATATTACATGTTATGGGCGTTATCTACTGAAGAATATTTTGAAACCACGCTAATGATAATAAATAATAAATAAAAAAATTATATCAATATAATTATAAGCCGAATATTGCTCCAACAGCTCCAAAACTGCTGCTTTCAAGGTGTATTTTGATGAATCCATAAAAAGCCACAATTCAGAAGGATCGTGGGGTATATCAAACTCGTTGATAAGACCCTCAACATCGTGACATACACGTAAAGATCCTTCCATTTTAAAATATGCTTTAAAAGGCTCGTTACGCTTTGTAAATGAAGACACTGTCACACTTTGTGCGAAAAGATTCCATTCCTGTAGCTTATAACCCAATAACTCGGCTTTTTCGTTTGATAAACCTAAGTTTTTAACCAAATCATTCAGTTCGCACTGGTTTATAAGGCGAGGTATTCCTAAAACTTCAAATGGTGAATCTTCATGATTTGCCTGACTTGACAGAATGATTTCAGACACTCTGTCAAATCAGGCAAGTTTCTTCAAACAGGCGATATTTCTTCTGTGTCAAAATTCGAAGATGATGAAGTGGGTGGCGCACTTGGGAGAGGATGGTTCCCTCCATGGGGATAGGTCGCGATGCTGATGGCAAATTTGGATATTTTATTTTATGCTTATCCTTCTTCGAATATCCGGAGACGCTTATCGTACAAAAATAGCAATCATCCACATGATTGAAAGGCTCTCGCCACAACATGGGAACTGCAAACAGCATTTTCTTTTGCTTCCCTTTCATCCACTTTAAAAGTCCGATCTAACAGGAAATACAGCATAATATTAGGTGTCCATGGCTTGTTCAGGTCTCCAATTCTAAATCCAAAATAGTAGCAGTGAGCTGCTTTTACCTCTTTAGTATTTTTTTGCAGATGTGTCACTACATAACAACCGCACATGTAACAAAACTTATTTGGTAAATTTTCTCATCACTTCCCATGTTTTAATGCACAGAATGTCTCTGTATAACTTAACTTGATAAAAGAACACACAAAACTTGTTGGCTAGGCTAATTCAAGTGAAATATATGACCTGTCGCAACACTTTGATGACTTGATGTATGAAAAGTGATGTTAGGTCAACTAAAATATGTGATCCATGTTCAGGTTGTAAGACCCCTGTTCCCTTGTGTAATATAAGTCGAATATTCTCCCAACCTTTTAACAGAACTACCGATTTTCTTGATTACAAAAATTATTAACAATAAACCGTTCACAGAAAGGAGTGGACGTTCAAATTATAAATCCTGCGTAAATCCTTTCATTGTCGTAGTTCACGTCGTTCAGGTCTAACGATGGAAAGTCTTGCTCGCGTTACGGCCCATTATCACCTGTTAAAGAACGCAATTACGATTATTACCGAACTTTTTCTATTAAAAGCGCCTATTTTCAATTTGCTCCGAAATTGCTTTTGCCGATTGTTTGTGTACGACGTTTTCACCGAAAAGTAGCACGCTTTCCGACTGCCGACCGCCAGTATCAGGTATATGAATCCAGCAGGTCACCGCGGTACAAAATCGCAGACGTCCCAACAATGCCAACGACGGACGGCCGCCGATCGTTGTCGGAAAAAGTTGATAGACCTGAATCCGTTTTTGTCGCGGACCCGCGATCGGAATCTTAGAAAATATAGAGCGGATTTCTGAGAAACAATGCGCGCCTGAGACAGAGCCGCGAACCAAGAAGGATTTGAACGCGCGACATGATTATTCGTTGGCTTTGTATCGACTTATATGGACTCCCATCATTTCGATACAAATGCAATAGATTTTCAGCACGTATTGTTTTTTTTTTATTATTGTGATTTCTATTTCTTAAACTTTTAATTAAAATAATGCCCATGCCTAAATCCGCTCCTGAATGAACCGAAGTGGTAAGATGTGGTAAGAACAAGACACCTCTTTGACAGAAAGACATTTACGCTTGTTCACAAAAATACACTAATATACCAACCTCGACACACATAAAACGTATAATAAACACATTAAATAAAGCTGATTATGTTATTATTAAACTGCAGTCAAGCGGAATCAATGTCATAAATTGCTCTATAAATATTTACGTAAAATTTATGATGCGTTATTTGAGATATTTAATGATCCTTCAAGACAAGCATCAAACAAATATGTAACGACCGTGTACATAATATATTTTACATCAAACAAGCTTTTAAAATCGCACTACATACTAATTGCCATGCATTTCCTTCATTAAACTTCTCCTAAATGATGTATACTGCGTTAAATTAATATTAAGATAAATCATTTTACAGTTACCCTTCCTTAAATGTAGGTTAATGAACCAAAACTCATAAATTAATAAAATTAAACAGAAACCTCGCTTTGTGATTACCGTATCCCGTTTCTATGTTACTTGTACCCATTTGGTCACAGAAGTGCAATAAACAGTTCATAATAGAACCATTCTCAAATTGGAATCATCGTTTACACACCGTTGATACACATCTAGGAACCGGTTCCAACCATTCCAACACTCAAGACAATAATATTTATGATACTCTTTATTATAGTTTGTAGGGGCATCAATCGTACCTGCTCTGTCAGGAGAAAAATTAAAGGCGGTATCAAAAGGATGCCGACAGACCAAAAAATACCACAAACCTTCTCGAAGAGTACACATATTAAGTCAACAAGACATTCTAAATAACTCCCTTGTAAATATTTAAGCAGCAAACAATTCTTTGAAGCAATGTACAGTTAACCATTTAAATTTTGATGTTTTGAACGTATTTTCTTCTTTTATTTTAATTTACAGTTATCCAGTATTATGTATATTACAATGTTAAGCATTAGAATGCCTCATCTGCATATTCTCGTGAAGAGGTGTAACACATGCACAAGTTTGAAATAATCATTAATTTTACGACTTGTTACGGATGATCAAATAGGGCGAGGTTCTAAACGGCCCAGCTGCATAACTGTAACACCGTTCATAGAGCAAAACGAAATAATGCATACCAGTTACGCTGATATGCAAATCGAGGTAAACAGAGTAGGTTGCTGCGGTGCCAATTAACGGATAGAAAAGGTATACAGAAACTTTGGATAACTGTACGTTTGGATTTGTCGTATCTAAGTACGGATGTTGGTAAAAGTAGTTATTTGAGAGATGAGCATATTCGTGGGGTTCGTGTAGGTGTTAAGCTAGGTTTATATCGATGGTGTAGGAGGAAAAAGAAAGATTGACATTCTTCAAATCCAAATTCCCAAAATATAGATGACGTTTTATTGCTCTAGTCACACAACACATCTCCTCTTTTGATATGATGCAAAAGATGCGGATTTAACATATTGACAAAATGCTGAAAAGTTCAAAAGAATACATCAACCATGTCACGTACATCATGTGTTTCTTCTACGATGCGCTTTTATGAAAGAAACAGGACATTGTCGACCTCACACGTACAGGAAAACAAGTCCCTCGCCTAGGTTGTTAATGACAAGCAGCTGGCCTCTTACTTACTTGACGGCTTTCTTCTCTATGTCTCTAGTATTGTGAGTATATGCCCCACTGACCCCAGTACACACACTCAAAGAAAAGCGAGTTTGTGTTTATATTGACCGTACGTAATGTTGGAGACAAAGGCTGGCTGATGGATATCATGCTTCTTTATTATCTCACTTTCAAGTGACATACTCGTCTAGAACTGTGTCCTTAATAACGATGAGTTATAGGTTATGTTGGTCACTTTGTTACCCATATAGAATAATCATACCTAACAAAATTGTATGATAGCTAGGAGGATCTTTCATAGCGCTTCCTGGTGAGACCATGAGATAAGAAAACCAATTTAACATCTACCACATTGACACAAATGTCTTTTGTTGTTGGTATGTTCACGTTAGCAGTACGTTTTCAGCGATATTCGTGTCGAAAATAATAACCTAAATTATGTTCCAAAAATCTCAACTTTAACGGCGTAACAAAAACGAAAATTTCTTAATACACCGTCTTCCTCATGTCGGTACGTGAGTCAAAGCGGCGACTGGGGACCTAGGCCGTTGCCGAAGTGCCTCGGCTGTTAAACAAACCGTTCAGTTCCCATAATAATCATCGGAAAAGAACTGTTATTAAACGTCGGCCCGTCACGATCTTCGCAAATATGATCGAGCCCTGGACGGACCTCTTTGCCTGTCCGCTCTGCGATGCAGAGGTGAACCCAGCTCCTATGGTCAGAGGGTGCTTGCTCACTAGACGTCGACCGTTCCATCCGTTTTTACGTGTGGTCTTGCGTGACTTCGGTACAGTTACTGCGTAAATCAACTCGACGATTATTCTACTACGTCTTCTTGAAGAGGCCGCTCTCCGTGACAACGCTGCAACTGCCTTAAGCTTCGGACGAAGACGTACGCACGCTCCTCTGGCACAACGTAATTAGTCTACATGGGACGGATTGGTGTGAGGATAAAGTTCAAAGAGCAAATAACATTATTTTTGCCTGTATACCTCTTTGTTCGTCTCCTGAGCATCGTTACAGAAAGAACCACCAAATCTAAAGAAGCGTTCAGAACCAACTTTAAGCAGATCCACGCCACGCTATACAGTACCCCACCAGTAGAGATGATCAGAGTATCAGGGACTGAAGACGAGTTGGTTGTGGACGCACCATTTGTGTCACATTACAGACATATATTGGCCATGTGGTGTACCTAATCTGGTACCATAATATCAATTTCTTCTGGGCTATTTAAAATATATTCACAGTACAAACATGTATAGGTCATATGGTGTACGTATTGTTCGACCGGGTTTATTAACAGTACAAATAATTTTTCCACGCGAACTGCTAAAGAGAATAGAGATAAAGGCCATCTCGTCTAAAAGATGAGCTTGAAATATACATTGTTTATCTGTGGTCTCCATAAGAGACTGAGTAACTGTGAAAACTAGTGGCAGTGGAACGGTTTGCGGTCATCATAACGGAGCAATTAGGATTTAATTGATTGTCTCGAGTGGACATCTGTAAACATCGACGACAGGAGCGATACGCTGACGTTAGGCGGACTGTGATTTATGGAGATCAAATGTGCTACTTGTATTGATTCCATTGAAAAAGTATTGTAAAGTATTTTAAGCTTTGGGGTGGTCCCCAACTTTTCGACTAAATTATTGACACAAGTGTCTAAACACTGTTACTATTTTCAACTTCGTGAAGCCAGAGCTCGTCCACAGTTAGTCTGGACCTCAACCTAACGTCATAGAATAACACAATCTCATGTCATGTCAAGCCAAAATCTGTCAATTTGTAACCACAGCCATTGATCTGTAAATTAGTTTTATATATTTAAAATCCATGGAGAACGAGCTGGTATAAATTTGGTCAAAATCGGATAAATCATTAAGAAAACGCATGTTACATTTGTCACTTCCGGTTGTCAGATTGTGGCCAGAAACACTCCAGTTTGTCCCCTGGTAATTATAAATATGTATATGTACCAAATTTCAACTTAATTATCGTTTGGGTGTGTCAACGAGGTACCCGAAAAATTGAGTGTTTCTCCAAACTTTTGACCCCAGTGCAATATCTCATATTTTTTTCATATTAACATTGTCTTCTTAACCATAAACAATAAACATTCTTCTCATATATAGTTAAATGTTTATATAAACCACACGTTTCATTCCAAGCAGTTTTGCATTACTTATTCTCGTTAACGATGATATTATTACCAATTAACTTTAATGTTTTATCTACACTCGTCAATTTGAAGGTAATTCCAAGTATACCACCATATTTGAATTTGTAATACATATATATATGAAACGGAAGAAGGTAGTTAGTTCAATGGAAATTCCTTTTTTAATAACTTAACCTTAATTTTGCAAACTGTCGATGTAAACTATCGCATAAAGTGATTTTCTCCTGAAAAGGATGTCGGTACACAAACGACCGCCGGCAATCTGTGCCAAATATGGCAAGAATTTAAATTAATATAAATGCATTCAACCTCGGTTCAATGAAACACTAGAAATGAAGACAACAACAATAAATAACGAAGTGGAACTGGCGCCAGATATGATCAGATATTATTCGACCTGTATTTTTAATGAGTGTAATTATTATAGTATACTCTTAATGGCGTTTTAAAGAAAATGTTTTTATTTAAGTAGAAATATTTACTTGTTAGTATCTTAACCACTAAGATAAGCATTTAGTTTTGCTGGAAATACTAATAATTAAGAACGTACGTATATTAGCTTTCCTTTTGAGTAAATACCTATACTGTGACAGTAAAAGCAAAATAAAAGATAAAAAGCAACCTATTATTAGTATGAATTAAATAATCGTTTACTTTTGCTGAAAATACTGATAATTGCTGAGAATTGACCGACAGTTATAGTGACAATAATAGCGATAACGTTCTTCTTTATTACATATACTTTGTGTCTACGTCTTCTACCACACTGAGAGCAACAAAATGTAAAATCAAATAAATGTATTTCTTTGAACATATTTCTTTCAAGAAAAGAATATATGTTTGAAACAAATAAGTATTTTTAAATATAAAACAGTGAGCTGCATAGGCTGAAAGAAATATTTTATTTGAAGTAAAAAGAAACAGCTTTTACTGAAAAAGTTTACGTTTACTTTTCGACCTTTCGAGTATTGAAATTTGGATTTCAGCCTGATGACACGATATCATCCAAACGGTACAGCCATTCGGGCTGAAATTTGGATTACATACATATTAGAATTACCAATTACCAGGAGACGAACAGGAGTTTTTTTGGGACTATCTGACAACAGGAAGTGGCAAATGTTACATCCATTTTCTTAGGTTTTCAACTGATTTTTACCAAACTGGTACCAGCTCATCCTACAGTGACTTTAGAGATTTATACTGCGCGACTTTCAAAATATGACAGTTGAGTTGATGTGATTCAAATTGAACATTTCTTTCCAATTTTCTGATCATATTTATTTACCATAGCCACACCATCCAGCCATTTGTTATTGTTAATAGACAGAATTTGGAAGCTTTACACACTATTACAGCCAGCCTCAGATTCCATCTTAATAAGTGAAGATAATTCCCATTGCTTCCTTCACGAAAACAGACATTCTCGTAAAAGCAACACGCAAACATCAAAGGCGATTTCTTAATTTTCGACGAGACGAAACCAATTACCCAATAGACTGCTGAAGTCAACGAAACAAACATCGACGTTACTTCGGCTTAACAAAGGACGACCAGTAAAAATAATCCCACGTCAGCATCACCTCTACATACAACATTCAACACAATATCTCGCCAAGAAGTCTCATTAAAGTTGGTTGCTCCCGATGAGTCATACCATTAATTTCCCCTACTTGTGTCACACGACAAATTTTATCCCTCCCCGCTCTCCTCGGGTACCCTTACATCGGCATTGTTTATTTCTTTTTCACTGTAGATGAGACGACTGACCCGAGCAATTAAATTTACTCAAAGCAGTAGTCCTTGTCGTGGTGACCTCAGCGTACTAGCTTTACGAGCATGCCTTATCGCCATTGGACAAACCTTCTTCTTTAAACATATTCTCAACTCCTTCAAGACCATATTAGACTCAGGGAGACGTAAAAACACTTTTATTTGGCTGTTTTTTAGTGCTTAATTAGGTTTAGGTAGGAGTTTCTCACGTTTTGAAAGAACTCGTCTTATTTTCGGTGTACTTTTCTGGTAGATTCCAGTTTATAGAATTGTAGTTTGCCTATAATTTGCTGAAAGAATTATCAAAATCCACTAAAACCTACAAATATTATTGGAGACCAACTATGTCAATGTTTTAGATAAAACAAGGATTCGAGAGTCACATGCTCTGCAAGAGTACTACTTATCACAACTTCCGGTCAACACCGGATGAGGGCTTGGTATGGACTGTACCATATCCACTAGGCGTATCAGAGGTGTAATTTGTGTTATTACACATTCAGTGATTTCACGAACAATGCACTTCTGACCCCACGTGCTACAAATGATTTGTTGCATCGTCAGCCTAATACCAGTGAATCTTATATGATTGACATGGCCGTTGTTTTTTGTTTTGTAAGTATAATATTATGTCGATAAGGTATTTATAAGCGGAGTATAAAATCAATGTTCCACTGATCTAAATTGCTGTGAGCGATGTTCCGGAATATCGTATTTCTATGCGGCATAGGCTTCTTTTTTGTGTGTAATTGGACCAAAACGCCACGGGGAAAGCATTATAGAAAGCAGTGACCTGTGACAACGTAGTTAGCAGTCAATGTGGTGTGCAATAACACTACTAATATGTTACATAGGCTGTCCCAAAATTCAACATTAGCATTGTTCTAGTAACAGTTAGAAAAGGCATCATGCACTGTATAAAATTGTTCTTCTTGCAAAAATATGTTAGGGATTCTACAATCTACAATCAGTCAGCTGTTCGAGCAGTATCGACTGGTTTTTAGCTCAGGCACACACTGTATTCAATCATGTATTCAAATTTTCAGGTCGTCAGTGGCCACTGACATGACATGACATCATACTATCACTGACACTAACTTGTGGTCCAGAGTCGCTGTGGCTTCACGAAATTGAATAATTACAATGACAGTGTTTAGACACGTGTCAACGCTTTAGTCGGAAAGTTGGGTGGGGGCCGTTAGTCAGCAAACCCTTTGTGAATATTGCTGATTCTGTAAATCTAGTGAGGTCATAGGATAAGCCAAAGGCAAATAATACACACTTGTAAAAGAACAATTTTATTATTTTATTTCAAACATTCAGCATGTACCTACCTATACCGATTGCATTGTCAGTTTAAATCAGTCGGTAGCAATTTTCCTGCAAAATCAATATAATGTTTGTCTTTTACTTTCAAATTGACATCAGAACCTCACCTTCCATACTTGCCGCATAAATTTTATAAAAATGTATTGGAGTACTAGTATCCCAACAGAAAACCACTGGTTTGGGTGCATTTATTTTCTCAATTGTCAATGATTTGGTTTCTAAAACAGCACTATTATATCGACAATATCACTTTAGATCCTAAAACATACCCAACAGCCCCAAAAATTCTTGCAAAGTTTCGGGGTTACGTTCGGTGCAAGCTAAATAAGCCACACAAGGTCTGGCAGACAAAAAAGTCTCTATAGCGCCTATTAAACTTGAAAACAACGAACTATCATAGACAACATCAGCTGCTAAAAGTATATCAACGTCTAACTTCAATACGGTTTCCTTTGTTATGTTTTCCCATGGAAGGTTAAGTATCTCAAATTGTTCGCATTTTCCTAATGTTGATGTTTTTGAGGTATGTGAAATACTATTACGATTTAATTTTATATTATCTGATAGTAGGGATAATACAGAATTATGACAATCACTGAAATAATAGTGGTTCAAATCGCAGAATAAACAAGTTGAAATTCCTGTCAAACCCGTGCCTGATCCTAATTCGAGCACAGTTTTTCCACGGAAAATGTTACTGTTCAATTTCAACCACTCTGATAAAGCAACGGCAGCCTAAAATAATATTCAAAAATGTTGTTTAGGACACAACAAAATGTCAAAAATGGCGCATCACGTTTATTATCCGTGATTTAGATCCAGGATACTGGCTAGAAAAGAGGTATAAGTCTTTACCTGCCAAGAACAAAGACCTGTTGTGCCATCCGATATAAAATTAACATTCTCCTGCAATGTAATAACACTGGAGGTTTCAAAATCCCAAAGATAATGTTTGTAGCATCGATCTGGCTCAGGTAGCGCCATCAAGCGACCAAAAGCGTCGTATACCACGTCGTTAACGTCAGTGTTCTGTTTTTCCAACTCGCTTATTAAATATTTTAGGAATGCTCTTTGATAACTGATTTTTGGAGGATACTTTAGAACTAAATTGGAATTTACTGTTTCGTTAATTAAAATTTCTTGTGACTCCCATTCTAAGAAGGAAGTAAACTGGAATATGGCGTTTTTAAAATCGATGAATCGTTTTGAGGTTAGGTTATAAAACTTACCGTCCAGTCGATTTTATTCACGGGAACGCAGCACAAAAATTGTTTTTTGATGTTATTTAGTAACGGTTGTATGTATTCGTTCTTCATTTTCAAAACTTTTCAAAATTTACTGTGTTGTATAGGTAGACAACGTTCGTGTGAATGTTTTTGATTTTAGTATATGATTCTTTTGATAGACGGCGCTGATTGTTGCAGCGGGAAGATGGCGGTGATTCAAACTCTGGAGAACATTTCGTAGTTTTTGCTTTATTGTTTCTACAATTATAATAACATTGGCCTATTAACAATTGATCCTAAGATAATTAAAATTAAATGACTAGGACAATACATGTTTTTTTTTTGTTGTTTAAGATTATATCAACATCTGTAAATACAATACTAGCCGATTAATTTATAAAACTATATACATGACTAAGCTCTTATACTGATGCCAATTAGGTTATTATATAATGTTATTATATATGTTTAAATGTAATGTAATATATTATAAACATGATATTCACCACAATATTATAATATTTTGTCTAAGACTGAGTATTCCCTTCTTAGAACCACTTTTAGGACTTGCCCTTAGTTATGTACTTCACGTACATATCTATGTTTGGTAATTAAAAAAGGACTTCAAAATGTATTATAGAACTGCCTTTTATTTCGTTTTTTTGTGTTTCTAAAATACTCGATCTAATAACAATTATCAAGCACAACATTCTTTATCACTTTATGGCTAAAGAATTTCTAACTAAAACGAGCACATATCTCCAATAAATACGCATATATGTTGCGAGAACACAATCTATCCGTGAATTTTATCATCAGCAACGTCAAATACATCCATTCAAGCAATAGAACATGAGTTACTTATATACCTAAATCTCAATATGGTGTTTGATTCATTATTTTTTTATATATTATCTTTTTGAAGAACTATAAGAGCCATTTCGCACAATTCTTCGATAATGTTAACATCGACCTCAGAGGTAACTCTAACGAATGTTACTATTACAAATTTATATAATATAGAACACTCCATTTAAGAATTTCTAAACATATACAGACGGCTTTTGAATCTATCGAATGTCACAACATTTTTGTCAACATTCACAACAATACGGTTACCCTTTGTAAACAGTGATTTATAACCGCTAAACTACTTGATTTTTGTAAATTTAACATCTAACGTTTACAGTTATGACAAAGAAATGACGGCGGCACCACAGTACTTACTCGTAGTGGCTGAGAATTTTTGATTTTTATTTTGTGTGGTTTGTTATGTATATTTTTTGTGAGTTTTATGTGTGTGTGGTTTATTGTTGTTTCGATTCTATTAAATAACTATTGGGTGGTCAACAATTTCCAGTTTCACTGCTCAAATACGGTATTTGAGGTGTTCAAACCGAACAGCGTGTTTATCTGTGATATCCGGGAGTTAACTTGAAATTTTGATAAAGAGCCCTTCAAGCCCGCCCAGGATTAGGTGTAGTATATTTAATAACATCTAGTAAACACGATAAACATCCAATATGCATACGATACACATAGAATTATTATTGTAATATACACTTAACACTTTTGAAATGTCCTTTAATCATTGAATAACACTACAAACATGCATTAATTAGATACTTATATTTTTTTTTTGGTGCCGAGTTCCCATAACAGCTGCACCGCTGTTACAGACCCTACTGGCATTTATATAATTTTATTTTTATATCTCCTAACCCTACAAATCATTGTCCATTTCTTATGGCAATACTTGACATTAAGCGTTTTGTTGACTTCAGTATTTCTCTTAAATCTATGTATATGTAACCTAGAGCAGAATACATAAAAAACGTTAAGTATATATGTATATAAGTACGTCGACTTGACAATGACATCTAAGTAGTGATAATATACGTTTTATAAAACTTGAAGGCGGTCCTGAATGGCGAAACGTGGCCAATGTTTGAATATGTCCGCATGTCCGGGAAAACTGACGGCTACGGTTGACAGGAGGCTCAAACCAAGGGCTCAGATTAGTAAGCCTTTGTACTCTCGTACCGAACAGTCCTCGCAAAACAATATTGGTCATGAACAACGCAGTAACCACGTTTTTGTAATTTAGCTTTAGAGCTTTTATATGACTCAAAATCCCGTTAAGAAAACTTCTGTTCACCAACGCCCGTTCACCAATCTTTTTGCGATTTACCAATAGTTACGCAATAGACCCGATCAAGAGGTGGAAGGTTTTGGTATATGTTTGCGTCGGATTTTTGTCGGTTTTTGATGACGCTCTACCCAGAAAAATTCTGTTGGAGAAGTAGTAGTACTTGATGGTGATGGAGAAAGGGTATGATTTGACATTTGTGTATTTTATAAGTAACCGAGAGTGGCATATGTCTTCACAAACGGAGTATCCACTTTGCACGTCTCCCTGTGGAGCAAAAGAGCAAGTATTTTAGAGATTTGGGGTTGGGATTTACCCTAAGATGGCAACACTCTGGCATAGGCATATTTAAGATTCTTTGTTTAGTCTATTGACCGACCACTTTGTATCCGACACCATAACCATATGTTACAACCTTAGGACGGTAGGTGTGTGTGTGAGGCGTAAGGATGATGGGTTCGATGATGGTTCCAAACCTTCTAGTAATAACGAAAAAGACAGAAACGGGTGAATGAAGACGCGTGCTATTGGAAGATTTGCGGGAATTGGTGTCTCGAGTGGTGCTATTAGAGAGTTTGTGCTGATCTGCGGCTTCGGATGGTTGTTTGCTGTTTTGTTTGTATGTTACCTAACACTTACTCATCTTCCCAGGGGCAAACGTCGGTATTCCTAGCCTCCCCTTCAGCCCCCGGAGGATCCGGGCCGATGTCGCTGATCGGCGATTCGCAGTCAGGTTCCGCCAGCGGGGCCAGCTGGCTAGGGCCTGCTTTTGCTTCATCCTCCGGTTTCTGTTCCGCTTCCTGTTCAACAGGTACCTCTTCTTGCTGTTGGGACTCTTTCTCTTCAATGGAATCGTCCGCCACTGAACTGACACTAATGATCGGTGCGTTTGCACCTGTCACAGAGCAAGTCTTCACGAGACTATGGCTCTTTTTAACTGTCTTTGGTTGGGCGACAATTGTTTCGTCGCTGCCTTTATTGTCTATTTCAGGTTCTGGTGAGGGTTGGCACTCATCGGAGGCTGATGCGGTCCTCTTGGGAGCGACTTCTGTTGTGGTTAGGGGAAGTGGTGCTGAAATTGAAGCACGTCGAACTGTATCGACGCAACAAGCCGCGGAGAGCTTACGACTTGATTGTCCTCTTCGATCGCCATCCACCGTGAACTGCTGCGTGAGACCGCATTGGCGACGCAGCTTGTCCGACACGTCCGCCACGGTAACGCTGATGTCCGATGACGAACTGCCCGAGTCTAGTTGGATGGAGTTCTTCCTGGATCTGGGCTCGACCACCCCCACGTCCCACGGACAGACGTCTTCGGACGTTGACGCTCCAGCTACCGACGCTATGTTGGGTTTCTTCACCCTGCACGTAGAGTCGACATCAGTTTCTGTCTGCTCGTCGCTGACCTCAACCCTGGCACAGGTCAGAGACAATGAGCGGTCTCGGTTTTTAGATTTTTGAATATACACAAGGCCTAAATTTGGCAGTTAGTAATAAGTGGTGCAAATTAGCAAGAAGGACACAAGGTTACTGTGCAGTTACGTTTGACAATCCCAAGTTATTTTACTCAAGACATGTATAGTAAAGGTTTTCTTAGAGGAATATGACGTCAACAGTTTAAACAGCATATATACATGTATCTAGTACCAATTAGATCAAATGATGTACGAGCAAAATAGGGTTTCTTCATGCAATCTAAAGAGAGATCAGGTCTGTTAGATGTGTCTTTCGCCATAGAGATTAGGTTGAGATCAGAAAAGGACTAGGTAGGTCAAAAAAGGCAAAAATACTATTAATAGTGGAAGAAATTGAGTTGTCGGCGCAGGCAAGGGTCAGTCACATCGACGGCACAACACCTAGAATGAAGAAACACTTGCTCGCATAGATATGTCGCACTTACGGACTCTGCAAAATGGTCACAGGATGCCTGCCCTGATATGGAAGCTCTCCCCTGCAAGTGAAGTATGTCTTTCTAGCTATGTTCTTTATTGTTCAGAGTAAGTTGATGTAGACAGGATATTGAGCGTGTATCTTAAGGACTAATTTGAAAATTTATGCTCATGCCTCGTGCTCGTTAAGATATCTCTGAAGTGAGAGGCTTCACACTGTCTAAGGTGACTACTTTACCTGTATGGAATATCGCTGAGATTGCTTTGAGAATGCGAGTGTGGAACCCTAGTGTCCTTAACACCGGACACCGCGAGCTCGTGCGCTGAGCCAGAGAGACTTCGGTCACTTCCTCTTCTCTTGCTTAGAGCACCAGCTGCTGAACTGCAGGATGGGCCTTGATGCTGCAGAAGTGACGAGGTGTTCGGTGCCACTGTTGTTGATACCTTCTTTTTTGTTGGGCCAAATCCGAAAAAACTATACCAGAAGAAAGTTCAGAATCGAGATTGAACCTTAGGAATTAGATTCATAATCGGAACTGAGGTAAAAACTTACCGCTTCTTTTGCGAAGGAGGATTAGCTAAGGCTACCAGGTTCTTGTAATAATCAGACCGGATGAACCTTGGATAGCAGTCCTTCTTGATCAATTGGTTATATATGTGATCCGCTGCTGGTTCAAAGGAGTATTTGTTCGGATTAGACATCACTGCTGCTCGCACCCTGTCCTTCGTCTGCATGTCGATGTTAAGCTCTAGGGGGGCATCCTCCGTAAAATATTCACTAGGAGAGAAAACAGAGGTTGTCATATGATCAGATCTTCTTAAGAAAGGCGGGTCAGTACTTACTTAAAGATTTGATTTATCTTTTGCGGTATCAGCGATACTGAACAACGTCGGAGGCTTCTGACTGCCATGTAGAATCGAATGTTTTCTTGGCTGAACTCTGTCTTGAGGAACGCTGCGAATTCCCTGACACCCGTTGGGTCTCTCCATACCTCTCTTATGTCTAGTGCCCAACGTCTTAAACGTTTTTCAGTGGCATAGTCAACTCTGGAAGAAATAATAATAATCAATAGTTTCATATATTCAAGAAAGAAAATATTAGATATGCCATGGAAGGTAAAGCTTCTCCCTTTTATACGGCAATGAATCATTTATATCCAGCGACCTGAATTCGTACAATTCCCGGTAAGCTCTTATAATTTAATGCTGCAGGAAGGAACACCGATCCACAGTTTCCCAACATCTGCAGTAGGCCAATGAAATATTAACTTCCTCCCATCTAGGAAAGTATGGACCTTTTTAAGTGGTTTACATGAAACGAAGTTTATTATTTTAGGCTCACGAGACAAGAAAATAAAATGTGAGCATTTGGGGCTAATTTGTTTTTGATTATATTGTTTGTTTGATTTGGTCGATACAGCTGCAGTTGACTCATAAACTTAGGTATAAATTAAGTTGTAAAGTCCGAATGTGGTACCTTTCGAGATGGCCTTGGCTTTATTGCGGGGACTGCGAGTAAGTTATGGCGTTTCTTGGAGAATAACGATTCTATGATAGCAAGGTAACGACCATAAAGGCAAGATAGTAAACAGGATAAATATAATTCACGGTTTTCGGGGGTTTTAGTGTTACTCAACGGAGTTTACGTACATAATAAAGTAAATTCGGGTACAGTTACTTCTTTGAAATTTGCGTCTAATGCTGTATCTATCCATTTTATAGGGTTGTAAACATTTAATAGTATTATTAAAAGAATTTTGTAAGACGTTTTTATAGATTATATTACCCACCAGACAACACAAAGTTAAAACAATGTTATGTTTTGTGAATAAAAAATTGTATAAAAGTTTCTGCTTCTTTAGTAATTTAAAACTTCTCATATAGCACGACAAACGAATAATTACAAACTTTTAAACTACTGTTATTAAATATAGCTTCTTGAAAGTTAGTAGCTTGAATTAGAATGCGACTTTATTAAACTGCTAATTGGCAACTACAAGAATTTCTTGACTGTGCCCAAACGGAACAACGATCGGGATGAAATTTGGTATACATATTTAGAATTACCGGGGGACGAAGTGGATTGCTTTTGATGACAATCTCACCACCGGAAGTGGTAAATGTTACATACGTTTTCTTAGGAATTCATCCGATTTTGACCAACCTGACACCATCTTATCCTGCAGTCATTTTAAATGTGTATACAAATGTACAGATCAATGGGATGAGCGGTTTAGGCGCTATAAGGGTTTATTTTATATTAATTGTTTTGTGACGTAATGGACTGGCAGCATCACACCGCGTTCGCCCACACGTTATTGTTTGGATATTATCGTCCGGCCCGCGATTGAAGAATAAATAAACAAGAAGTTGAGAAATAAACCTCGTAGGAAAACACACGGATACGTGACAGTATATTATAGTTGTGTATGGAGAGGTATATCTTACGGACATTCGTTTTCAGTGTTTCACCCTCTATAGTCTATAGTGTCTATACATTTAAAGAGTATAGTAGCCGTGGCTTCCAAAATTATGGAATTGCAGGTTTAGACGCTTCAAAGTGTCAAAGAGGTTGTCGGAAAGTTGGGTTGGGATACCTCTGATATTTTATTCGAGTATTATATTGCGCTAATGTAGTGTTTCAGTTTTGGGTAGAAAGTTGACATCGTTATCAAACAATGCTTTGTAATTAATCGATATGATAATCAATGGTCTATGTCCAATAACTATAAAATAATTTAACCAGAGAAGAAGGATTTCGCTAGAAAGTCCGTCGAACAGTAAACACCAACTTGTTACCTGGGATGTTCAAGAAAACCAACGGCATCGCAATGTCCTTTTTCTCCTGAAATCAGTTTCCTGCATACTTGAAGCTCATTCAGCCCAAATGTAATTACGTGCTTGTGCTTGGACTCCTGGGGAACAACTCTGCGAAAGCAATTAGGTTTAAGCGGAAGCCACTTTTGCAGTTGACCTTTTGGAGTTGTCGGCCCTACAGTGAGCGTCGGGCCATTTCGGAAGGACAGCGCGCCGAATGCACGCTTCCGCCCGTCCGTACCTTAATCAGGAGGTGAATTTGAATCATAAAGCCCACTTTACGAAATGCCGCCGAAATCATTTTGGTCGACACCGACGCTACGGCGGAGCATTGCACAACGATACGGCAAATTGTACCGACGCCGACGACAAGACGGCGCAAATTGAGCATTACTGATTCAACGGCTGTACCCATTCATTTGCCAACTTACCCTAGAGTAGAGGCTGTCAACTATGAAGATGAAAATCAAGTGGGATTGTACCTCTTATCCGGTTCTACGTTTTATTTGCGATATTCAGGTTATAGCAGAAATATGTCAACCTTTCTTTACTTTTATTCATTCTAGTTTAGTATTCAAAGTATCATTTAATTTTTGACCAACGGGTTTTATTCAGATTCGAATTTAGTGTATGTAAAAAAATGGTGCTAAAGTTAATCGGTTGCCGTACGCAATTTTGCTTATAACCGAATGGTCGTTTTTCCATTCCATAAAACTTTATAGACTTTTATCCAATTCCGACGCTCGAATTTACAAAACGCTAACGAATAAAAGTTAGATTGAAACAAAACAACCGGCAATTGGCGCCAATTATCTCTCGAACGGACGATCCAAATTTATAAAACGATTGTCGGCGATTTCGCAGCTCCCCTAATAAAATATTCCACCCCAGTCAGTTCATTTCCGTTCCAATTAATTTACATTTCTCGCAGTTGCCCACCCACCCCCTCTACCATCTAGTTAGTCACAGAATTATGCACCGTAGTAGAGGTACTACTTGAGGGTAGTCGTTTTTGTTCGCAAAGTTCGCTCTCCTGTTAGCTGCAAGAACTTGCCGATTCAATTAATTTTATCGGAAAATGGCTTAACTCGTTTTTGTGTCTTTACCGGTAGATTTTAGGAGCTGTGAGAATTACTTACAGGGGTGCGTTCACGTGCCAGTATGTCAGGTCTTCGGTTACCCAGGGATTAGAAGGCTGGCACGGGGATATCATCGGATCGAATTCGGCGAGTTGCTCAGCGAATAAAATGATGTTCTCCAATGCCTGAGACATCTTCACCCTGGACCGTGTTAAATTGTTCTTCAGCATGTCAACCTGGAAGATAGATATTTGTTTAATAACACAAAGAAACAAGGGTCCTACAACCAGAACAGAGATCACATATTTTTGTTGACCTAACATCACCTTTTATACAAGGGACATATTTCGCTTGAATTAGCCTTCTGTGTATACGTTCTCATAACAGATTGTTCAATATTTTACGAATCAACAAGTTTTTTTGTGTTATTTTATCAAGTTTTGTTATGCAGAAATTCTGTGCATTAAAATATGGGAAGTGATCAAACAAGGTGTAAAAATTCACCAAATAAATTTTGTGCGGTTGTTATGTAGTGACACATCTGAAAAAAAATTACGGAAGAGGTAAACACTTAAAAGCTTAATGCTGCTATTTTGGATTTAGAATTGGAGATCTGGAAAAGCCATGGATACCTAATATATATGCTGTATTTCCTGTTAGACCGGAGTGGATGAAATGGAAACAAAAGAAAATGCAGTTTGCAGTGTTGTGGCGAGAGCCTTACAATCATCTACATTTTGCACGATAAGCTTCTCCGGATATTTGAAAAAGGATAAGCATAAAAAATCTCCAAATATGCCATCAGTATCGCGACCCATTCCCCATGGAGACAACCATCCTCTCCCAAGTGCGCCATCCACCTCATCATCTTCGATTTTTGTCACAGAAGAAATATCGCCTGTTTGAAGAAACTTGCCTGATTTGACAGAGTGTCTGAAATCATTCTGTCAAGTCAGGCAAATCATGAAAATTCACCATTTGACGTTTTAGGAACACCTCACCTTATAAACCAGTGTGAACTGAATGATTTGGTTAAAGGCTTAGGTTTATCAAAAGAAAAAGGTGAGCTATAGGGTTCTAGGCTACAGGAATGGAATCTTTTCGCACGAGATGTGCGAAAAACATATTTTAAAATGGAAGGATCTTTCGGTGTATGTCACGATGTTGGGGGTCTTATGAACGAGTTTGATATTCCCCACGATCCTTCTGAATGGTGGCTTTTTATCCATTTATCAAAATACAGCTTGAACGCAGTACTTTTGCACCTCTGCACCTGATTTTGTTGCAATTTTAAATAATTTTTTTTTTTGGTTGTATCAGAAAGTTAGAAATTTGGTCCCTTGTGTAATGGAACGACATGTAATTCTTTATTCTTTGCGATGCGACGTGTGGTAAGAAAACAGTATTAAACTGTTGCAATACATGTTGTATGCTTTCCGGATTTTCCAGCAAATAATTAGCTCCTTGGTTACTGCTGTGTTGACCACTCAAAGTGATAAAGTTGTAATAACCGTAGCTAATCCCGTGTGTTACGACTGTGGCGAGTGCATTGAAATGAAAGTTGGGTTAATTTTCTCGTTGAATACGACCGTGAGTAGGTTTGAATGGTACGTTGGCGTTCTGGTGAAAAGTTTCGTCATTACAGCGTACGACAAAAGCAGCTTACTTCGGCTGTTTCGTCGACCGAAGTTTTAATCCGAAGCAAGCGTCAAAGTTGATATCGGCGCGCTCGAAATTGGCCAAGTACTTATTCAATTACTTGCGGTGTATTGTTACCAAAGCCCTCCGCCAACCTTTTGCTAAGTCGATAAAGGGAAAGTAGCCTGCTCCTACCTTCAGAAATATCGTCGGTAAACATTTAACTCGTTTTTGCAGTGTATCTAAGGAGCAAATTGCTTTCTAATGTCTTAGGAATTAAAGAAACTGTAATGAGACTTTTTGGAATAAGGAAATTAAGAACCATGATGTACGGAAATGACGTCCGGGTATTGATTACCGTGCAGCATACGCGAAATATATCACGATTGTCACACGGCTGGATGAGAGAAAATTCTGCTAGTAAATCATACAACCCGCTTGCTCCATTTTATCCAGCGCCCGGCAATGAATAATACATGGGGCAGCGCATGAATAAGACAGAAATTTCCCACTTTACTCCAGAAGTCATCGTTCCACCCCTGTGTTTTACAGTAGGTCATCCAAGACATAGAGCTACCGAGGGATTGAAATGAAACGGTTTTTAGTTGAAATATATAACCCTGCTTTATGAGAGGAGCCGCCTTTTGACTCGTGTATTATAAAGTACCTTCTTTAATACTTTCTTGTCTTTCGTCTTTGTCTTCATTTTTAAATACTGTATACCTTTCCGTTGTAATAATTAAAAAATCTTTTTTCGTTTCCTTATTTCGCATCTTTCCAAAGATACAGACTTTCGTATTCCCTTGAAAAAGTTTATAGTTTAAAGATTATATTTTTATTCAAACCTTTTCATGGATGCTTTAAACTAATCTATGGACAAACTGATATAGAGTGATTGGTGTGTGAAGTCACCGTCATGTAGGTATTAGATAAATGCATAATTAATTTAATTTATCTGTTTAGTAAAAGTAACGATTCATTCATGATAGATGTGACTCACATAACTTTAAATCTACGTATTCAGAAATTGCTGTGCAAGTGATTATATTATCTTTATCATTGTGAATTTAATTATCATTGTGATATTTAAATAAAACAGGTGCTCGTAGCTATAATGTGCCTATTCTTTTATGGCATTTCCTTCCAATAAAAATTTTTAATATGTACATTGGTAAAATGTAGGTATTATAATAATTTTTATATCAATGCGTATTACAAATTATGTACCGATAGGATTACATACTAAATTATTACGCAGTGTCGAAAACAAAAGTATATATTTTTGAGTAAACATTAGGGATAGTATTCAGGGCAGGCCGAGTTTTCTTGTCTAGGTTGGCCAAAAGAAAACTAAATACTAAATTAATCGTAAAATATAATGACATGAACCAGTTTTCCCTCAAAATTTCTTAAGCCATGTAGGAAAAGTAGAATGGACTAGTAAAAATACCAGTCTTTCTTTCGGTTTTCACCTAAGTAATTATCTATTAGAAAGATTACACTTACCTCACGTTGCAGGTCCTCTAACGCCTTCGTGCGCAGTCTGGGTCCATTCCTGTTCTTTACAGGTACGGGACACTGCTCCAAGGAGCTCACAAATCCCGGAGGAGGCCTATGGATGCGCCAATAGGCCCTCTCCTGAGAATCACTAACCACCTTGTCGCCTTTCTTGAGCTCCTTGCATATCTTCGCCTGCAACAACAAACACAGTCACACACTTTTCATATTCCAACAATTCCTCAGAGTTTTTACATGTTTCCTATGTTTAAAACCAAAAAGCCTAGTGAGTTTCAGAAGCTGCACTGTAACCCTATTACTAGGAGACATCAGCTGTTTATCTGTTCCGTCTATTATGATTGTATTGCGTCTGTTTTTGTTTGATTTTTTTGGAGACATGTTGTGGAGAGAGAAAGTATTGTATGTTGGTTTTGCGTTGACACTTTAAGGAGACTAAGGCGTGTTACCTTAAATTGTTATTATCGCAAGTATATGTGTACTCGCTTGGTTTCTTATCAAGCCGTTCGGCAATTTTAGTTTTCGTAAATAAACATTGATATCTTATCCAGGTTACAATCGTACCTCCGTTCCTATTCATGTTTTTCAAGTACGAAATCCATAGTTATTGATAGTAGGTGATAAAGTCAGTGTATTAAGAAAGTATGCAGAATAGGTACCTTTTTAATGTTAGGATGTTTCTTCTTTTTCTGATGGAACAACTTCTTTAACAGTTTACCCATGTTGAAGACATCTGGTGTGTACGCTCAATTGTGTACCAGAAATGTGCATGCATTTGCGAACTGTACGTATATAAACTCTATGATAACCAGGCCAATTTATAAAAGACCGAATGCATTTTGTTCATTTTGTGAGTGGGGAATACTCTGATTCACATATTCAAATATTCAGGCTTTCTATTTTTAGCGATATTAATATAAGTCATTACATTGATATAGAGTAGGAAAAGTAAGGTTGTAGGAATGCATTTATTGCATTTTTTTTAAATAATTATTTTTATTAATTTATTACTAAATTATTTTTTGGAGAAAATACGTTAGAATGTTTATTAATATTTTCAGCATTAAATGATTCTAACAAAATAAAATTGTTCTTGTCAATTTATCAAAATATTAAATAAAATTTTCAAATACTAATTCTTTGATGTTTTTTCTTTTTCTTTTTTAGGTCTGATCAAGCGACAACATCGGTTTTACTTTCCATGGTCACACTACGCTGTTTTACTGGCGTGCTATTTGCTACTGGCTGCTAACAGCATAGTGTAACCACTCAGCAGCGCTGTTGTACCAGTTGGCGAGTGAGTTTAGCAGCAGCCAGCCCACCAGCGCTTGTTTAACTTTTACAGCAAACAGCGTAAATGTTAACTCAGGAAATTATGTATTTTTGAAATGTGTTTTATAAATATTATGCGAGGTAATATTCTCTCAATATATAAAGAGGGCTTTAATAACCCCACAAACTGGTATCAAATATGAAATATTTTATGGTTGCGACGCCTTCACCTGACAAAAGACAACACATTGTCTCACTGTTGTATGTACTTACCTGGTGACATATAAAATACATCAGAAATCAATACAATTTAATTTACAATCAGTTAATCTTGTAGTTTGAACTGAGGCTTGCTGGTAGTAGCCACCAACAGCAGCGCACTTTTGCTGGTAAACAGCGTAATGTGACCACAAAATAGCCGCTGGCTGCTGTTGCTGCTAGCGGCTATTTGATTGAGAAAGCCTTTTTATTTGTCATAAATTGTTTGTTATTGGTAGAAATGAAATGTGCACACTTTTTTCATACATTATGAATTTCTTCACTTATCCAGACAAAAAAAAGGTAGACTAAATCTAAGCCCCTTCGGGGTAAATAACGACAAATATTTACATAAGCAGACGCGAAACGAGCAAATAGTGCGTTTGGCAGTTTAATTTCATTTCATCACTCTCTCAGGAGGGTGTGAAGAGGGCGGAAAATAAAAGTGGCGGAAGAGGTGCGCCCGAGAACCTCGTCGCGTCCAATTTGCATAGAAATTTATTTACGCAACAGATTATACGGGGTAATGTGTATTGCCTTGAGGGCAAAGCAACCCCGAGGAAAGGAATTCGATCTGGCACGTACAAAAATGTTATTGTCTACGCCTAAATGAGGCAGAGACCTCTTTCGGGAAGCACGCAAACACGCTCTGTTCCCAGTGTTTAGGTTTAATTTTCCCGGTTGCGTGTTTGGGGTTGGAAAGGGTGTTTTTCCAGGATTGGGTGAAATTTATGGGAGAAGTTGTCCTGATTATTTTTAGTTGGATTGTTATGTTCTTTGTTGTTTTCTTGAAACTAATTCGAGGCTTATTTATTATTCTAGCGCCAGTTGTTAATTTACTGAATTCAGTTTTAAGATTCTTTGGCGTCACCTACTATTTACAATTTAAATTTGTTTTTTCTTGGTTTGGCAACAGTTTGGCTAAAAAGTTACTAACCAAAAACATACATTAATTGAAATTCGAACTTTTTTAATAATAACAACTCCTGTTTAAGGAATCTAATTGAATCGGACTGCTAACTTTAGGAAGTCGCCACGATGCCATCATTCACGAAAGATGAGAACGGCAATGGCTCCAATTAAAACTTTTATTTCGGAATAATTAATCCACCTCTTCCATCTGTAACGCGCCCTGTCACTGACGAAAACTTAACTATTACCAGCCCGACTGAAAGAAGAAAAAGGCAAAGTTTCGTAACAAAATTTATTTACCCCGGTGTCGTATGCTGACACAATCCCATCGAGGAGATTAGCAGTTTTTCCGATGAAACCCTTTTCCCGGTCCCAAAAACTTTTCCGCCAAATAAACGGATTTCTTCGATTTTCATCCGCGCTTCTCGCTTCTCGGATCAGATAGGAGTTCCGTTCTGTGTGTGTGAGTTGGAAGAACTGAATCAAGTAGCACTTCGGAACTGTAGCAAGCAGTCGCCAACAAAAAGGACACCAAGGAACACTTTGCAAGTTCGTTGGTAAGCGAGAGCGTCTACGGCTCCAAAGTCTCTCATCAAATTTAATGGGAATTTATAGGTGCACCAGAAATTGGCTCCCCTTAAGGAACATCGCAGACTGTTCCAGTGATATATTGCTTGTAATAAAACGTTTATTACGGTCCTTATTAATTTCGTGTCTTAACCAACCTGTTGTTTTGATGTCACGATGTTCTTGTAGTACATGATTGAGTTATTATAGCTTGTAATACACTTACTGACTACAAAATAATATATTACTTTAAACCACTTCTCATTATGGAGTCTCCGAAATTGTTAGATATTTTTATGGGTTTTATTTCCGTTAAAAATGCAATTTAGAAATATAATTACACAAGGGAACTAGAGTCCTACAAACAGAACAGGAATCACATATTTTTGTTGACCTAACATCGCTTTTCTTAAATCAAGTCATCAAAGTGTTGTGACAGGTCTAAGATCCATCTTATTTGTCATATATTTCCCTTGAATTAGGCTGCTTTGCATACGTTCTCATAACAGATTGTTCAAAATATTACGAAACAACAAGTTTTTTTTTGCATTCTTTTGTCAAGTTAAGTTATACAGACGTTCTGTGCATTAAAATATGGGAAGTGATCAAAGAATTGGAGATCTGTAAAAGCCATGGACACCTAATATATGCTGTATTTCCTGTTAGATCGGACATTTAAAGTGGATAAAAGGGAAGCAAAAGAAAATGCCGTTTGCAGTTCCCATGTTGTGGCAAGAGCTTTCCAATCATGTAGATGATCGCTATTTTTGCACGATAAGCCTGTCCGGATATTCGAAGAAGGATAAGCATAAAATAAAATATCCAAATTTACCATCAGCATTGCGACCTATCCCCCCATGGACAGAACCTTCCTCTCCCAAGTGCGCCATCCACTTCTTCATCTTCGATTTTTGACACAGAAAAAATTTTGCTTGCTTGAGGAACTTGCCTGATTTGACATAGTGTCTGAAATCACTCTGTCAAATCAGGCAAGTCGTAAAGATTCACCATTTGAAGTTTTAGGAACACCTCACCTTATAAACCAGTGCGACTGACTGATTTGGTTTAAAGACTTAGGTTTATCAAAAGAAAAAGCCGAGTTATTGGGTTCTAGGCTACAGGAATGGAATCTTTTCGCATGAGGTGTGACAGTGTCTCATTAACAAAGCGTAACGAACCTTTTAAAGCATATTTTAAAATGGAAGGATCTTTACGTGTATGTCACGATGTTGAGGGTCTTATGAACGAGCTTGATATTCTCCATGGTCCTTCTGAATGGTGGCTTTTTATCCATTCATCAGCTTGAAAGTAGTATTTCAAGTTCATGGTCTGCAAAGTTGTGGACAATCAACAAACAGTTGCACAAGTAAAGCCAACAAGTAGTATGTTTTTGATATATTGGTTCACTACTTTAATACGTAGCATTGCTTCTCGTAGTCGTTCAGCGAACATTCCACTGCTAGCAAATAATAAAACCACAACACGTTTTGCTGACTACACAACCGTTCGCTGAATGCGTCCTTCAGGAGCATGTAGCCCTTCCAGGAATCGACGAGTCCTGCGGATTACAAGCCGTTGTTTACATTTCATTCCCTGAATGCTAATGCAACTCTGTAGCTTGATATCTTGGTAGTCTATACAATCTAAGTGTCAACTTTTAGGGAAAAATGTCAGATCTTTATCATATCTTATCTTATAGATATCTATCCCATTTATAAAGTTTGCCTCCACCTGAAGTCATAATTAGAATTCAGGTCGATCACAGACATATTTCATTATGTAGTCCTTTTGGGAGTAGACGTGTCCTATGATGGGAGTCGCGTACGTGCGTTGGTTCAGATAATTTCGAAGGTCGCTGAACGGGACAGAGTTGAAAGGCGCTGGAAGAGAGGGCGAAGGTAAAGAGATCGCTGCTGGAGCCCTTTGTGGAGTCGATCCCAGAGGATGGCGAAAAGTAATTGGCCGAGTTCGCGTCGTAAAGTTTGCCAGAGAAACATCAATACCAGAGAGGCAAAAGCTCTGTATCCATTGAAAGCGGATCGTATTTTTCGATAGGGATGGTGTTACTCGGTACCGCAGTTTCTTAAACTTGACTGTGTTCAATCTTTTTCTCGTGTGACGGTCTTGACGTCTAATTACAAAATATAAAGATCAAAGGAATGCTACACGTAATATCGTTCATGCTTTGCTTATATTTGTTAACGAAATTCTACATTTTCAATTTGAGGCCATTCAACCTATATATATGTTTAGTCAATCACGTAAAACGTGAAATATCATTATGCAGCATAGTAAGCATAAAGGTGATCTCCCACGAGGGGTGAGCTACGCTTTTGTAGGACTCTGCAAGTACAAAAGCGTAGCTCACGCGCGCGATTCACGCCTCGTGAAATCCACCTTAACATTGTGGAAATCGAACAGAATCCTAATTAAGGGTTTAGGTAGCGAGGATGAAATGAAACAGGCGATCCCTATGGACTAAGACAGGAATGTTATCCTTGGGTAGTAAACCCGTGGCCACGTTTACCACAAATTGCTAGTTACGTTTCATATCCTGGCTGCTCGATCTAACCATTAGGGTAAATATTATTCGTAATCCCTACAATGACCTGGAATAGAGTAGCGTTGAACATTAGGTTCCATCCATTGTTAATAGCGCTGAAGAGAACTTTCCCTGAACGATTTGTTTCCATGCAATACAAAAAGGACAAACACATATTTCCTTTTGCTATTCAATATACGTTTCAGTTTCAGTTTCTCTGATATTTGAATGTTTACTAATTAGCAGTTTCACTGCTACTCGTATGATGTCACTGAAGGAATTATATTTTGCTTTAATTTGGAAAATATTGTAAAAAAAGATTTCCTGAAAGGTTATACTAGAAAATACTTCGTCAATCACTTACCAATTCCTCGGCCTGCATTGTGATGAATTCCCACTTATTGGCGAGGTTCTTTCTTAGGTTGCCAAGAGCCTCTATCTCGTAGTCTTCTAGGCCATGCCGTTGCTTGTTCCGAAGTGTGCGCTTGGCAAGGTAGATGGCGTATTCTACCTGATCGGGAGGTCGGTTCTGGTATGGCCAATAATAGGAGGACTGAAAGAAAAGAGTGAATAGTTCTGTGAACTGCCCATATGACACTTGATGGCCAATAACCATAAATGGAAATGAGAGCTTAATTTGCAAGTTAAAATACTGGAAACTGGGTATGGGGGCATAACGTTGCTCACGGGTTAATTCATTTAAAATTGGTAATGTAACGAAATATGGTAAAGTGATGGGATAAATCTAAAGTTAGAGTTCGTCTACAAGGGAGTATTTTTCCAAGTTGCATCCTGATCATGGAAAACGTTAAATAAAAATCACGTGCAAGATCCGATAAATCGCAATCGGCCATATTTCACGTCTATGGAATTAATAAAGTCTTTACAACCTCGTACTATGTATCTGCTTTAAAGCGCTGCACTCAGCCTGAATTGTTAGTATTGGAAACACGTACCGTACTTCGGCTCTGTGCTCTGGAATGGTGTGGGTTTATTGAATTGCAAAATCGCGATAAATCATGTGTTCGCGTGAGCAATAATACTTGTCAATGGTAGGCTATTGTGCGCGCTCGCCAGCATTAATAGGCCTAAATTTCGGAGTCCGATACAGCCAGGCACGTAAAGTACACCCTCGGAGGTGTTGACTACGATAATTTCAACCCCGATGGCCGTGTTGTAATATAAGGTTAATGGAACCAAAGTTTATGATCACGTGAGACTTATCGACCTATAGCCCCATTTTGAGTACATAAAAATACAGAAAGCACCAGATGTTAATGGATAACTAGTTGTTATAAGTTAGTAAAGTACATAAATCATGATAATAGCCAAGTTGAATCGATATTATCATAATATACTAAGCGCAAAAGAAGTCCAACTAAGAAAAGATTGATCTCCAATATCGTTCACAATCTTTGGTGGACTTCTATAATTCTTTCAGCAAATTATGGACAAGGTCTTCCAAATTCACCCTACTTAAAACAATTTTTACTTTCTGACTGGTAACCTAGAAGAAAAGTATCGCAGTTTACTCCATTAAATCCATTGCAACGATTTCTGGAAAATGTCTGTATGTGTGTATTTGTGCATGTGTCTGGGCATATTTGTGAACACGATAGTGCCCAAATTGTGTAATGGATTAGGCTGAAATTTGCTATACGTATTTAGAATTACCAGGATTATTTCTGGTGATAATCTGACAACAGGAAGTGGCAAATGTTAGGCATTTTCTTAGCGGTTGTACCGATTTTGGCCAAACGAATCATCCTCACCGAACAGATCATCCTCCAGTGACTTTAAATATGTGTAGTAATTGGGATTTCAGCTGCAATCATATTTATGTGTATTGTAATTTGAGACAAATTTGTCTGTGTAGTCAGATATCGACAACGCGTTATTGTAGTGATACTGTTTTAACCTTAGTTTAAGATATTATTTTTTAACAGTCTAGCCAACATAAATCTCTGATTTTTATTGCTGGCGTGCTGATTTGGACCATCTGTGGTAATAACGTTTAGAATGTTAGATGTTGATATAAATGTACTTTTAGAACAGGGATATTCGGAATTTGGTTGCAAGATGTAATAGAGACCATTAGCAAGTATTTTGGCCTGCTTATTTTATTATGTAATTTATTGTATTTTGTGTTTGTAAATACCTAAGCTAATTATTATTTAGTCATTTGTTGTCATTCCTTTTTTTTTTAGAATCTAACAACTCTTCCAATGGAACATTATTCTATTTAAGGATAAATTAAACTACTTCTGTTATATTTTTTATTCATTCATTCATTTGTTTGATTTTTCTTAATAAATTTGTTGCTTTGATGATGGGCGTTTTATTTTGATTTTAAGTCAGTAAAGAGTTTAATATTTTTATGACTGGTTATTTTATGAGTAAGTAAAGTAAAACAATATCAATAATTTAGTCAGTTTTGTCTGTTAAAATGTTGCACTAGTGCCATTGCAAGGATCCACGTGCAGAGTGAGTTTGAAAACAAAAGCAATGGTGGCCGGTATTTGGGGTTATTTGGGGTGGTACTTAGCTTAAATATCTTTTATTACAACATTTACTTATCACAACCATCGAAATATCCAAATATTACACATAAACGCAATTGTCAGATCGATTGGGATGAACGGTTTAGGCGTTATAAACCTTTATAGAATTGTCAAATTTTGTGGCAAATTTATCCTAGAATATTATTTTGATAAACGTCAGTGGCCATTGACATGAAATGACAGTTAATGTGATGTTGTATTATGACTGACATTAGGTTGGTGGTATCCACAGTAGTTGTGGCTTCATTTAAGTAGTGTAGAAGGTTTCGACGCTTCAATGTGTCAACAAGACAGTCGAAAAGTTGGGTGGAGGCCAGTTTTTTAATATAATTATTTCCACCATTTATTTGATCTGTGCAACCGACTTGATGTGTTTGTGGTCTAACTTTGGAACACCGTGTGGACCAATTAAGGGTCTCCAAACTCTCGCCTACCGAGTTTTTAAGCTAATTGGCTAACGTAATTTTCGACGTAGACACCTTTTTTTAAAACCTTGCACCTTGCAAGCAGCAGCGCGTTTAGAATTAATGGGGCTTTATTATAATCTAAAACCCAATCAAGTAATGGATCCTTAATTACTCTAAGGGCGTTTCAAACTTATACCACTAAAGTTTTCTTTTCTTGTTGTATAAGAAGTTGTAAACATAATTACGGAATAGAACTGAGAATCTCATTTATTTCACAAAAAGAGAATTCCTAGAATCTTCTAGAATCGTATTAAAAATCCGGGGTAGCCATACCCACCTTTTCGACTACATCGTTGGCACAATGAAGTGTCCAAACTCATTTGTGGTTATTCAATGTTTTGAAGTCACAGCCGCTGGACCCTAATCGAACGACAGTAATATAATAACATTTAATGACATTTATATCATATTCGTGGCCACTGAAGTTTACCAAAATCTGTCAATTTGCAATACAGTGTCGAAAGCTGTGGATCCTGTCAGACAGCTTCTATAAATTCTTATAGAGCCTAAACCACTCATCTCATTGACCCGCAAATTTGCATACATATTTATAGTCAATAGATGATGACTTTGGTCTCAATCGGATGAATCCCTCAGAAAACGCATGTAACATTTGCCATTTCCGGTTGTCAGATTGTCACCAAAAATCATCCAGTAATTCAAAATACGTATGCCAAATTTGAAACCACTGTTTTTTTTTTATTCAAACATATAATTTTTTACTCAAATCTATTATCTTTCTCTTCCAAATAGAATATTTGCTTACCTCAAGACCGATCTTTATTTCAAATAAAACCAGATTTATTTCATTCAAACCATTTGGCGTAAAAGCATCGTTTTTTTTTCCAGTGAAAACTATTGCTTTTTACTTTAAATAAAATATTTCTTTCAGCCCATGCAGGTCACTTTCTTAAATTTGAAAATACTTATTTTTTCAAACATTCTTTCCTTGAAAGAAATATGTTAAAAAAAATACATTTATTTGATTTTACATTTCTTTTCTCCAGTATATGTTGTTTCTTGCTATAGACACACACAAAAATCAAAAGAGTATATTAGAATTGAGACAATAAGTAATGTTTGATCTTACCTGGAACCTGTAGAGGGAGCTGTCATCTTTCACGGTGAGGTTTTTGGAGTCGTTGACAGGGAAAATGTAACCATACTGGCAGAGCTGATTCGCTATATTGAGCGCCTCTGAAAATTTACATTCATTAATCATAAAATTGGTTCAAAATTTATGTTGCAAGGGAAGCTAGTACATATTATTTTTCTTAATTCCACAATTACAATTTGTGTATTATGAACATGATACTGTGTACAATGTGTAGATTACTACGTAGATCATTTATTTTTGGATAAATAAAGAAATGTTCGTCGTAAATGCAAGCCTTTCAAAAAAGCTTCAGTAATATTGCAGTAAACACATACGTTCCTCTCAACACTGCCCTTCAAAACTAAGAGCAGATGCCATAAATCTTCGACGCAATATCGTAAATATAAGAATTATTTGTCCTACTTTCTAGATCGTGGATTATTTCCTTTGCAATAACGGAAAACCCTCAGAATATCCTCGGTTTTGTTGGCTTTCCTCCTTTCCAGAATATTCCAGCGAGAGAAAATATATTTTTCCTCCGAATAAAAATAATCTTTTGCTCCGATGAACCATATAATGAACAGGAATTAATATACTGTGTGTAATTTGATATGCCATAATTTGATACGATCACCATATTGGTTTATCTCTCAAGACTCAAGCAAATTCACCAAATTTTACTATAGGATTTATTTATAAACTTGTCTGAATGGATATAGTTTTTGCTGAGACAAAGTCTTTATTTTTATCGTATTTATAGAGTAATATATTTTACAGTGTTTGTTTTTTTTTTTGCGTGTTCAATCAATAATATTAAAATGCCTAATCACAACAACGTAACTTGAATTATTGGAAAACCCTCGACCCTTACACTCTTGGGTAAAATTCTACAAACGCGATTTTCTATTTAGCTCCAAATGAGTGGAAAATTCGCTCGTTCGATACGATAGCGTAGAGCAAAGGTTAGGTCCTCTCTTGAGATTTTAATCATCCGACTAAAATCGCTTTACGCGAGCCAGAGGCCGCCACTTGACCCGCCCCACTGAGAAAACAAAAGCCCCTAAAGGTTGAGCGTTTTACCCACTGATTCTCACCGCTTTCTAAAGCTTATCAACCGCGATTAGAACTAGCGTGTATCTAGAAAATGTTTCTGAAGGTTATCGGGTTTGATTATTTCGTGATTAGGTTATAGGGGTTACTACTATTGGGATAGTAGTAGTGATTATTCCCTCACCAGACTCACCAGATTCTTCTATGGCGAGACGTTCCATCAGCCACTCGATTAGATCGTATCCTGAAAACAAAGAGAATAATTTTGTTAGTTAAGTAAATCAGAAAAAAGTTAAGTAAATTGGGTTTTGGACATAAATGTAAAAAAAAACATTGGCAAACGCAAATTGAATATTTGAATAATTTATTTTTAATTTCCGGGATCTAGAGTAGAGAACGTGGTATTAATATAGCGAGACTGTCATTATGCCGGTCGAAGCAGGTAATTTATCATTAAATAATACATCATCAATCTGACAGAAGCGACGGCATCAATTAAATATATCTGTACGCGCTGAAAATTCGATACACTGACGTAACTTGTGACTTAATTAACATCGGCTCGTGCTGTTAATTATACAGTATTAATGGATAAATCGTTTGTCATTGGACAAAAATAGTTCAGTATTGAAAAAAGAGGATATAAATGGGTAGGATTTTATGGGGAAAATGTTTATGTAAAAGAATATCGATGTATAGAATTTTTTTGGCTACATGTAATAATCATAGGAGTGATTTATTAGATGTCTCCAAATTGGACTATAATCTAGATTAAATTTCTTATTAAGTCATTTCATTACGATCTTTTATCTAATATTCTCATTTTTTGGAAGACGTTGGATAGTACCCTCCAAACAATGTTTGTTATACAAACTGCGAGCTGTTCAAGAAAATTGCATACTTAATTCACGTCACCATGAAAAACCGACTCTCATTTCTCGCTGTCCACACTTCAAAGAATTTGAATAATCGTACCACAAAAAACCTAACTATAATACTCTGAAACACGGAAAAAATCTCACTTGGCAACAACAAATTTCCAGTAATTAGCGAACTCTTTATATTTGTCCATCAATCAAGCGGCACTGAAAAGAGGATTTATCTAACTGTTGTTCGTACTCAGTCCAGCGTAGCGTACTTCACATTTTTTCTCTGGTACGTGCCACATTTTCCCCCCTTCGGTCGGTCATCAGGCGCGCTCCCCCGAGTTCAGGTATTAAGGGCTTAATTTAAAATAATGGCGTGCTCGAAAAGCGTGCGCGCGAGATGGAACTACCTTGCGAAGGTTTTCAGCGGGAAGCCGACCAACGGGCTCTCATTTTTGCTCTGTTTTCCACTGGCGGCATATCGCGAATTAAAATTTCATATCGCCGCATCCCGTGCTTTTGAACTTTACGATCCTCGGATGGGGTATAATTAATATTAATAACTTTTATGTAGTGGAACAGTTTGTGCTTGTACAGTTGTTACAACTTTTGAATAGCAAACTAACTGTTAACAAATGTTACTTATTATATATACTTTACGTACACAGAGAGAACTCCATTCTTGGATATCAAGAAAAATTATTCTTGCGTATATATTGTAGCATAACGAGGATTTGTTTTCTATACAAATAATATTTTATTCTAATAAGAATTTTAATAGTATAGTTGTTTCAACTGTTAGTTATTCTTACGATTTAAGAATTTAGTATGTTTATGTTAAGTATATTTTTCTCTGCCAAAAAAAACCTTATCTTCTATAAAAAGTGGACGTTTGTCTTACAACAAAAAAATATTTCGTTGGACGAAAAATATATATTCTTCGATATTGATTCTTGATATTGAGTGTTCGTATATTGTTTGTTTACATCTATGCATAAGTGTTTTATTTCATGAGTGAATTACAAGGATTATGAGGAAGACCAGAATTGTAGTGTAGCATGAAGAGGATATTTTTGCTATCCAAATAATATTTTATTGTAATAAGAATTTCAATATGTAGTTATTTCAACGGCTAGTTATTTTTCCTGTTTCAGTTTAGTAGGTATGTTTATGTTTAGTATATTTTGTTCTGACGAAGAAAATATTATTCTTCTACATATAAAAAGAGTAAAACGTTTGTTTTACAACAACAACAATATTTTGTTGAGTGAAAACTATACATGCTTCAACGAACAAACAGTTCTTGGCCCAAAAATGTACGTACGTAATCGTACGCTTAAAATAGACGTAATTCCTTTCAAGCAGTTCTTTCATACTTAAAACAAGAAAACGTAATACTCGTAAAACATCAAGAAAATCATATTTTTACTCTGAGAATTTTATATTTTACTTGAACCAACCAAATGATCTTTCTGCGGATATAAAAACAAATGATATTCTTCACTAAAGATATTCGTGTATCGAATAAAATGGCTGTAAAAGATTTTTGAAATATCCTACATTGATGATATTTGCGTGGTCCAATTTCTAAATCGATTGGATTCCGAGAGAAAACGAGGAAAACAAAATCGACTATGGACAAATGTAGAAAATGTATAGAAATGTACAAGTATAAAAAACTACATCTTTGCATCAAATTTATATAGTGTATATACTGAATAATATATACAAAGAAATTTAAACTTCACCAAAATGTACAAATGGACTACAATTATTTCTCAAATTAAACGAACTGCATAGGGATACATTCAGTTTCCCTTAAATTTAAACCATGTTGTGAGTATATACTTCACTACTTCCTACTCAAATGAATAAATATTGTATATAATTCCTAAATACTGTCACGCTACCAAATGAGGTTGATCTAAAAACAGTAATGTGGCGTCCAATGTTGGGACCGCTTCGTCATCGCCTTGTATGCATCTAGTTCGGGTTTAGTTTGTAGGAAGTTTCCGGTATGAATTTTCCGCTGGCTTTAACTTTGAGAACGCTACCGAGTAACCGCTGAAAAGTTTCTGCTGGTCCCTTTGTCAATGCACTATGGCCACATTATCGATTCCTTTGTCGTTCTCGCCCAAGTGTTCTCACTTTACTCGATGGCTCCCAGTTGGCTATTCAGATAATATTATCCAATCCCCCCGTGGTTATAACCCAGCCTACACCTTCGGGAAATACAGAAACATGTCAAAAAAATGATTGTATTTCGAGTAAAATAGGAGCTGATTGGTTTTTGTTAGTCTTCGGAAAGTTTTTATTAAACAAATCATGCTACAGCAACTGGATATCAACTATTTTTGTGAGTGAACATACTATGTTCGCTTGCCAGCACGTCGACGTAATTTAATAACGACAATCCCGACATCTGAACTGTTTGCACGTAGAGAGGAAAAACAGAGCGCGGCCAGCCAACAATTCCATTTCGGGAGTTGGCTTTTGTTGGAAACGTAACTTAATTCAGTTTGTTGAGTTCGCGTTCTAAATGCACTTCTGGGAAATTGTGGCAAAAAGTGACGCACTGACATCGGTGCTGTTCCCAGCATTTTCAGTGCTTTCCCAGCGAATTGTTTGCAACATCTGACAAAAGTTACATGTTAAGTTTGTTACACTGAATATTTGTGTGTGTACTTTCGTATGTTTACTTTTGGCGAATCCATTAAACTGCACTGAGAGAATTCTATTCTTGAATATCAAGAAAAATTATTCTTGCGTATATAGTGAAGTATGAAGAGGATTTTTTTCTTTACAAATAATATTTTATTCTAATAAGAATTTCAATATAGTTGTTTCAAGGGTTAGTTATTCTTACGATTGAAGAATTTAGTATGTTTATGTCAAGTATATTTTTTTCTGCCGAAGAGAAACTTATTCTTCTATGAAAAAAGTGGACTATTGTCTTACAACAACAAACATATTTCGTTGGACGAAAAATATATATTCTTCAACCAAAAAACAGTTTCTTGATCCAACATTCTTACTCTGAGAGATACATAGAAAGTTGTGCAATTACTTTACAGATGGCGCTAACAGTTTCTCCCGTCTTTTGCCACATATCACCGCTATATAAGTTTGACGATATTGAGTGTTTGTACATTGTTTGTTTACATCTATGCATAAGTGTTTTATTTTGTGGTTGACTTACAAGGATTATGGGGAAAACCAGGATTGTAGTGGAATAGCCTACACAGAAAGAACTCTATTCTTGGATATCAAGAATAATTGTCCTTGCGTATATAGTGTAGCATGAAGAGCATATTTTTGCTATCCAAATAATATTTTATTGTAATAAGAATTTCAATAAATATGTAGTTATTTTAATGGCTAGTTACTATTCCGGTTTAAAAGTTTAATATGTTTGTGTTGAGTATATTTTGCTCTGACGAAGAAATGTTATTCTTCTACATATAAAAAGAGTAAGACGTTTGTTTTACAACAACAACAATATTTAGTTGGGTGAAAAATATACATTCTTCAGCGAACAAACAGTTTTTTGTCCAGTTTTTTGAACAGTTTTTTGTATACATACGTACGTATCGCTTAAAACAGACATAATTCCTTTCAAGCAGTTCCTTCATACTTAAAACAAGAAAACGTAATACTTGGAACATATAGAAACAAGTGATATTCTTCACTCAGAGATATTAGTGTTGTGTCGAATAAATTTTTCCCTCTGTGTGACTAAAACTTACTACGACACTTATTTCTAAATTGATACAAATTTTGTATTAAGTTTATTAATATTTCCTAATAATAATCTGTTGCTGATCATTCACATCATGATTATTATATCCATATTACAGATAAATTAGTAATAAAATAAATTAGTAATAAAAATAATATCTAACCATACGTCCTTATCTCCCAGATTAGTCGTAATTTAATCTTCCTTATGTTGTAATATATCAACACTATTGTTAGGTAATTAATAATGTAAAAATAAATTGAGCCCGATATACATCTACCTATGTAACATATAATATTCGTATTCTATCTGCATTGCGTAATAGCCGTATAAATCTTATAGAAATAGCTGTTTGGATTGTGAAAGAAAATGTTGCGTGCAGATATGAAAAATACAAGCTGTTATCGCAGACATTACCAAGGCAATATTGGCGTAACATAGGATATTATGTAGTGATATTTCCATACAACAAGCGGACTCTAAATCATTTCAAACTTGCAAACACTATCCGACAAATATAGCATTATAAGTTATAACACTAGTACATGTTATTGCAAAAATGCTTGTTGTTATTCTACTTTTATTCAAAACGTTAGTACACAGAGAGAACTATATTCTTGTATATGAAGAAAAATTATTCTTGTTTATGTGTAGCATGAAGAGTTCAATATGTAGTTATTTCAACGGCTAGTTATTTTTCCTGTTTAAGTTTAGTAGGTATGTTTATGTTTAGTATATTTTGCTCTGACGAAGAAAATATTATTCTTCTAGATATAAAAAGAGTAAGACGTTCGTTTTACAACAACAATAATATTTTGTTGGGTGAAAAATATACATACTTCAACGAACAAACAGTTTCTTGACCCAAAAGTATACGTACGTATCGCTTAAAACAGACGTAATTCCTTTCAAGCAGTTCCATCATACTTAAAACAAGAAAACGTAATAGTTGGAACATCAAGAAAATCATATTCTTACTTCTTCGAAATAACAACTTCGAATAAAATTTTCACTCTGTGTATTAACGGTAAAAAAAAAGAAAAGCACATTGCCACGAAAACTAGTGAACAAATAGATTGCTAAGCGGCAGAAATTGCATTTCAATGAGAAAGACGATAGGAAATCACTCCCACTCCATTCCTAGCATCGAATGCATGTGTGGCATTCCAATTAGATAGTAATGTCAGAGGCATCCAACGCATTTCCAATGTCGGAAAATACGCCCCGACAAGCTGCCGATTACACCATACTACACACGAATAATAATGTCAAAAATTTTAAATCATAGTTCATAATGTTTATATAATTCTTGAAAACAAAGCCTCAAGTTTTAAGGGATGATATGTTCTGGCTAGCTGATAACAAAGATTTTATATCAAATTAATCTGTTCATCTTAATAAGTGAAATATCGAAGGTCAAAGTTACGGATAATATTGTTTGAGTACCGCATGAGATTAACGACCAAAGCGATGAAAACGGATTTAACATGATTTTGGAACACTCCTCTTATGAGAATTCACGTGTATTGGCAATCACTAATTACTCCACTGTCTGAGATGCCGTAATGAAGGTAACATTATGTTTACTTTAGAAGACACGTTACATACACCGCCACAATTTTGTCGAACTGAGAGAACTCTTACCACAAACATTCCAATACCTAATGCGATGTAGCAAAAAGCCTGTAAGCGGAATTCCAACAAGAAGTGGCATTTTCCATTTTCCAGGCACTATGAAAAATCCTGTCGCATATACAAAACACGACAGCATCTAGACTCGCATGTCTTTATACTTTTTTACTTCCTAAAAGCACGACCGGATGCTTATTGAGATTTTTCAGCGGGTTGAATACGTAATGTGGTGTTTTGTGAGTCAAAATCCAAGCTAGCTTTTTTCTCTCGCGTATTTTTCCTCCCACAAAAGACGAGGACTTGTAAAATTTACCCCAAGGACGGACGAAGCAAAAGCATGCCATTATGGAAGCAAAACCTTCTTTACGTCCTTTCGTCACTCGTAATCCAGCCTGATGTGACGAGAATAATCGCACTAACAATCCTAATTTACCAAGCAAGAATTTTTGTTCTTAACATCGTCGGAAATACTTACTACTTGTAGTAAAGTTCTCATAACCATATGAAGTTCTCATGACCATATTGAAAGTAAAAATTCTGTTTCTTTCGAATTTGTACACATATTCGAAAATATAAAGGGAAAATGTTTATTATTGTCTCTGTGTGAGGCTACTAAAGAGCCACGGTGTCATTAATCATTCGAATAAGAGCGCAGGGTTAGCCAGAACTATCACAAACAAGGTAAATGATTAATTGTTCAAAACTTTCCTGAAAGGGTTCGAACGGAACTTTTCATGGTCCCCAGGATAACGCTAAGTTAATTTTCACTGAAAATTGGTTCCAAAACAAAAAAGTTTCGAAAAAAAGGTCGAGGAAGCCAAATAATTTGATCTAAAGTCATTAATTCACACTTGTCGTACTGTCTCTTTCGTATCACTGACAACCAACTGGTAACAGCAATAATTAAAGTTTGAAACATTAATGGCTTGTGATCTAATAGTAAGTACAACCTTAAAAAAAGGTTCTTGGTAACTTTCAATGTAATATCTTCTATTGCTTTCGATTCCCAAATGTTTTTGTTTTCAGTTTATTACTATTATTGCATTTGGTTCATTAACTTTAACACAATTCAACCTTCAATGCTTAAGTAAAAGATGCCACGTTTCTTCTGGACATTTAATCTGATTAAAATAGGTACATTAGAAAAAGATTGCCCTGGACAAGATTTTTATTACCTTTTAGTACTAAAGTGTGAAAAAATAATTACTATAAAATTAAAGCCCATGAAATATCATATTACAATTGTTGCATTATTCTGACAGCAGAAAACGTTTCGGACAGAAAATGTTATTGTAACGGGTCGGTAACCCGTTTTTTATAAATTGAGATAAAGTTACTGGATTGAAATGACAATGCGTAAAGTTTTGTGAATTTGGAATTTAGATGTTTCAAGTTTGCGTAGCAACCCTGCGTTATTATGAGCGTCTCTTTGCCTGGGTATTTCCAAGAATTTAGACTGGAATATTTCAGTGTTGTTATTCTCGTGAGTCCTCTCAGCTGTCTTGTTTTTGCATCATAAATTGAAATTGTTTATTGATATCTCTGCTAAAGGTAAACAGTCTCAATCAACCCCTGAGTCATATTAACGTCAAATATGTTCATACGGTCATACTTTATTGTAACGCATTAAAGTTGATGGCTTTATTGATTGTTGTTAATAGATTTTTTGTTTTGAGAAATTTAATTTTGTTTCATTTATTTAATCTTCTTCTATCAGTCCGTATTAAGGTTAGAAGTAAAAACATCTCTTTGCCTCCAAATTAATTAATTTGTGTGATAAGAATTTGAATAATTAAAAGCCTAAGACCGTTCCACCATTTACCATGCTACCATTTTAAGGGATTTGCCCTTAACAACCAACGTCTACGTTTTGTACTGAAATCTACTGAAGAATGTACAAAACAGTATTTTCCCGTTAACCTGTTTATACCTAACCTTGTTCTGTCAGAAGTAGTTCAGTTTTTATATTAATGATAATTTCGGTACCAAGAGTATTGATTAAGGTCAGTTGATATTATAAACATGTGCATCTGTAGACGTTATGTTTCAATTAACAAACCAAATGTTTTGTTTAGTTGTATTAACAAAGCATAAGATTACATCAAACACCCACATGTCGTCACATACTCCTGATTAAAATAATAAAGAGTGATTCAAATAGCTAACCCATAGTTCCCTTTAGTGTGCCGCAGATACCATCAGATTTATGTGTCTAAAGCACCACTCCGGAACCAGAGAGAAAAAAAGCACGAATGCGTGAAGGAAAGAAAAAATACACATGGGTAAAAAACGTAAATAAACCTTAACGTTTTCATTTCCCTTTTTCAGGGCCTCGTAAAAAAAGATACATTTCCTCGGCCGCGACCGCTGAAAAATTGCCCTGTTTAAATTGTATCTCGGGTACAATTTACTTTCGTAACGGTTACCCGTTTTCATATTTCAACCCCAGGAACACAACCCTGAAATCCGCAAACGTAAGACTGAACGTTGAACGACGTGACCACCCTTCAATGCTTTTCGGGGTTTCCCGTGACTAGCATGGAGAATACCCTTTTATTCTGGTTTAATGATAATAGTCCAATTCAAACTTAACATTGTTTCTTATTATAAAATACATTGATAATTGTGCAAAATGTAAAAAATCTTACTTTTTGATCAAAGAATAAACGCATTTTAGTACTAGAGTCCACTAGAAAGAAACCACTTGAAATGTTTGTACATGTGTTGTAAAGATAGGACATTATCATCAAATCATGTACTTTGAGACGATAAAAGGAAGTAAAGAGGTTGTTTGAAAGCAGGGGTTTGTAGATGACTGGATAAGCTTTAATTTTACGGATGTCTTACCCATAAAGGCGTAGGGTATTGACGTCAAGAAGAGTTTTTGGCTGCGTACGGGTACCCCTGTCTCTGGATCCTGCATCTCCCGCACCAGCCCCTCCATCTGGAAATAAGAAAAAGATTAGATTAACGTCGAGTAAGCATAAAGAACATTAATCAGTGAGGTAAAGAAGTCCTACGACAAATCCAGGTACAGTAAATCAGCCAAATCTTCGGACTGTATGCACGTCTATATTGTTGTCTGACATCGGGGTGAAGAGTACAGAATGAGATGGTGTCAGTTTGGCCAAAATCCGATTAATCCCTAAGAAAACGCATGTTACATTTGCCACTTCCGGTTGTCAATTTATCACCAAAAATAATCCAGTTCGTGCCCCGGTAATTCTAAATAAGTATACCAAATTTCAGCCCGATCAGTTATTCCGTTTAGGCGCAATCATGTTCATGGACATACATACACACATATGTATATTTTCCAGAAATCATTGTAACGTATTAAGGTGACCCTAAAACGCGCATTTCCGCAAAAATCTCGAATTTTTTTCCGTCGATTACAATACTTTTCTTCTAGGGACTAATTGGAAATTAAAAATTATAGTTTAATAATATAATATGGAATACTTTAAATATTACTGCTGTCATCACGAGTAAAAGTAAAACGAAACAACATCTCATTTAGTTCTGCCAGGCAATTAATCCGGACATAAATGCATTTGGGGCATATTGTAGGTACTCACAGATACGACCATGTAAATACAACAGCACTGCATTAAATCTCAGCAAAAAAGCTGGTAATTGGTAATACAATACTAAATCGATAATAATATTCTATTGTGCAAATTTCAGAATACGCCTCGACTGAATTGTATGCATAGCTCTGTAATCAATGGAACGTTTCTGTTGCAGCGTATTGTACAAGCTCGAAATACTGTTAGTTACAGAATTAGAGGATATAATATAGTACAAACCAGGAGAGCTGCAAATGACTCATCGCTTACAAGGTTACGAAACAGATATACAAAACGAAGGCTGTTTCATTCTAACATGGGTAATCGGTCAAACAAGATCTGTCGCGTACGTCAAAAATAACAGCAGAAATCCCTTAGTCATTTGCATCTCTCCTGGTTTTTACTATATCGTAGATTTGCATAATTTGAAGTGTATAAATGTCCGAAATATTATGACCATTACTTCTGGATTTTGCCAACCCACAGATTTGGAACTGATCAATTAATAATTTATAACAAGAGATTTTCCACTGCTGACTATAAAATTCTTAACAAAATATTTCATCCCCTAGCAAAACAATGTTTTATGTGTGCTTTTAGTACCCACGCTCGCGCTGTAGTAAAACACACACGCTGACGAACGTTAATCAAAACAACAAATAAACAAACTGTTTTTCGAATCGGAATTCATGTAATTATAGGAACATCACAAACACAATCCCCTCAATTAAAAAAAATATATTTTCAATCTACTCTGACTGAATAAAATCACCCCGAACAGTAGTACAAAAACAATGTAGGGTTCATTGCCAAATTTAATGTGCGTAGGAATACATGATTTCCATTCATAGGATTGAAATGCCGTGCTCTTGTTTTTGAACACCGTTCGTTCATATTTCATTGTTTTGCGTTTACACATCGCAAGCGACAAACGGCCCCCACGACCTTATCAACTGATAGATGTTATTCGCTCATCTGGTTTTCTTTCCACCCAATCAGTTATGTGTGAATAAATCTGTTTATTCATTCATAACTGGTTTTGGTGATATGGTGCTGCTCGGAGTTATTTGAATTCCTTTGATCTTTGTCCTGTTTACCTTAACGTTATACGATGCTATAACCTTCATATAGAAGGAACCAGTACATATTGCCAATACTTCTTCAAGAACAATAATACTACAAGAAAAATGCCATAATAAAAAAAACTGGGTGAAACCCAACATGAAATATGAATTGTGCATGTTAGACCAAAGCTATTTATTAGTGCTATCACTATTAGAGCAGTTAGTTCTACAATGAACAAAGATACATCATACTACAACTGGCGTACTCCGCCCAGAGGCTATTACGAACTTCCAAGTTTAAGTTCTAGAACGGGCTTACAGGGAAAATGGTGATTAACCCCATCAACTCGACTACTATCCTTGTGCTCCTTACTCTGCGCAAATTCAGTGTTTAATCAAGCAGTTCTTCGTTCGCTTTGATAGCATCAACCCCCTAACTTGTATTTTCTAGGAAAATAGTATGCAAAATCTTAACAGTGATAGTTTGTTGCCGTCCATAGTATAGTGTATAAAATATGCATTGTATACTGTTAATACAATGCATATTTTAATGGCATACTACTGCTGGATCCTAGAAAGGGACTGGCCTGAACAAAAATACAATAGAAAACCCCACACAAAACGTTTTCTTAATTTAAATTTGTGATTTTTTTAATTCTTTATAATTAATTTCAGAATTGTGTAACTCGCCCGTGCTTTCGAATGGTACAAAATTTCAATGTACGTTGAAAATGGACTTAGCAGGGTAACACTTTATGCCGACGACAATTTATAGCGTTAATTTCATTTGAAATCTTTGATTAAGAGCTTTTAAATATATTGGATACTTTTATTTAATTTTATTTTAAATATGAATGGATTGCCTTTATCTCAAAAAGTCAATTTAACAAATATTTTATTATTTTCATATTTAGTAGACCAGAATTACCTAAGATTGACTAATTAATCTCATGTCGCAAAATTAATGTTCCCTTGTGTAATAAATAGTAAGAGATTGAATACCTAATAGTAAGTGTATAGACACTTTTTGTCTGCAAGTTTGGTGGCCACTCCGGATATTTTCCTCTACGTTCGGTAACTTATAGGGAAATACTGCAGCACTGCAGTATTTCAATAATCAGGATACTGGAGGTAGAGTGTAATATCCTCCAGTCCTTAGAGTATTTTGCAATCAAACTAATCTGAGGAAACGGGCCGAAATAGCGGAAATAAGTATTCGATTGAGCATCCACCAGATGGTACTTTGATCGATTCTGTCGCCGATTTTTAAATTGAATCCAGGTAAATTTTATTCGCTACATCAGCCAGCAGAAAATGTTTTATTATTAGATATTTTATATTTGCCGATTTTTCAGTTTGTCAAACTATAGGAAATAGAGTGGAAAAAGGTTCGGCTAGCGATACATGCCTCTTTTAGTTATAATTCATCTTAAATAACTCTTATTTTACTTGCAAAGTAAAATATATTGTAGCTTTCCAACACAACAACGCAAAAGGAAAACAGTAACTCAAAGGGGAAAAAGGCAATATATCCCAGGGTAAAATTGCGTGAAAATGACACACAGGCGCGCAACATAACTCCATTTTCATCCTCCTAGTGGAAACCTTCCAGGTGGAAGCTTACAGCAATTTATTAGGACGCCTTTTTAAATTTTATTGACACTTTTGTTTCGCCAGCTATAACGTCGTAGACGGTGGTATACAGCTTCGGCTCTCCATTTAGGTGGAATCCGGTGAACATGTGCCCGGAGTTTTTACGCCACGCCCCAGGTATTTCGAGAAAACCCGACTGGAGCGAATGCGGAGAAATATATCGGAAATTGAAATTTTATATAATGGCGCAGTCCGGAGGATGGATATAGCGATCAAATTTACCCGTACGCTGCGGCCTTCGGATTTTCAATCTAAAACTACAAATGGATATTTTTCCGCTGAGACCAAGAGCGGGAAGTTCTAAATCTTGTTTTGCAATCTATGAATTTAATATTGGCTTATAAAAGGGTATGAAGTTACACAAGGAATAAAGTTATTTTAAATATAATTTATGTAGTACTCCATTAAACGAAACATGGGGTTGTAGTTGTTCTGGGTGCGGTTTATTCCGCTGCACCTAGGCCAATTCTTGGCCCTTTATGCTTACCCATTTTTACATACTGTTTGATAACGACAACCAGAGGTGTTCAACTGGTTGCCGGCACCCACGGTTTTACGCCTCTTGCGAAAGGCGGTGGGACGAGGATCTTCAGCTGATGCCTGGATTTGAACCCAAGACTTCCTAGCAGGAGAGCAGCAGTCTACCGCTAGAGCCACTCGCCCCACGAAACATGGGGTTTTAATGGAATAATCGCTTTACCGAAGACTTCAGGGGAATTTCAGGAAGCGTGCGCGAGTGGTTCGATAGTTTCCATTTCTACGAACGAGGTAGGAACTTAATTTATACAAATTAAATGCAATCTTGTGCTGAGCGGATTAAACTTCCTAACGGGTAACAGATACACTTCAAGCACAGTACCAAATGGAATCACATCATTCGCAAAGTTGGTCACAGAAATATAATTCTAATCCACGATTTTCAATTAAATTAAGTCATTGACTACTGGGAAGATTTGAAGACAAGAATGTAATTTAATTCAATTTTTTTATTGCTTTATTTCATCGTTAAATAGTATATAACTACATATTAGGTTTCTATCAATAAATGTATATGACAGTGATTCATATGCTATAGAAAGCTTATTCAACTTATTCTCATTTGCTGTAGAGCGTTCAGTTCGAACATGATTGCTGAAATTGCCAATAACAATCGCAATATCGCAACATTAAATGCAGATTCATACTGACGGGGTAAATTAATTCGACATTCCTCTCATAATGAAAGTTTGAGCGGTAGGATGGATAAGGGTGTTGGAGGGAGGTCAAATGTGCAATTTCATGGAACCGGCTTCATTCGTGAGCAATTCGGAGTGGCCGGGCTCATGGCGCCGTGAATTTTAACAACATTTAAATTGTTTGAGTTTTGGGAAGCGTACTGGCAATGGTTTCATTATTACAAACTTGTTCGAGCGTGGTTTATATATTTCCGGGCCCGTGCATGCATATGCATGTACATTTGGACAGAGTAATAGATATGGATTTTGCGAAAAGCGAGTTGCGGCGTCTGCTTGTTTGCAACTATTGTTGTTTCTCGCTATTAATTATAATCGTGCTCCTACGATGCGCATAATATGGATATGATGTGTATTTCAAAAGATTAAAAGTAAATTATATATTATCTTTAAGTTCAAAACACAATGTAATGGGTCGGAAACCCATTATTTATTTATTAAGATATGATCAAATTAAGCGAGATATTTGTAAGAACATTCGGGAATATCAAAGGTTTTTGCTAGGGCTGAACATCTGGTTTAAGATTTGACCGCGTGTTATAAGTTTAATATTGAAGAGTTGTCATTGGCTAAGAAGAAATGCTTCCGGCTTCCTTTGGGGTCGAGGGATGCAAACGAACAGATCTCGCTCTTCTCATTTCAACCACCGTCATGTAAAGTACACGTTTTTGTGGAGCGTTCTTAGGCGCTTAAGTTTATCCCTGGTAAGTCTTTTCAACTCGTCTCGCATTTCATTGTAAATTAAATTATTCATATTTCTGCTAAAAGTGTGTCTGTCTAAATCAACTCCTAGGTTTAATTTAAACGTCAATATGTTCAAGGCTTCATTCATTTTTCTATGTAACCTATCAAACGGGATCGTTGATTATTATTGTTAATAGATGTTATTGTTTTGATAAGTGTTTCGTTTCATTTGAGTAGTTTTGCTTTATCAGCCCTTATTAAATGTTAAATACTTAAACGCGTTAGTTAGTAGTCAGAAAATGTGTTCACAAGGTTCAAGAAAAAGAACCCAGTTAGTTTTGCCTTCGAATAAATTGGACGAGATTTGATGAATTAGAATTTTGACCAGTAATTAAAGCCCTTAAGCCGCGCTTGGCCAAATGCTACCATGTTTGGAAGTCGCGGTTGTTCCCGCCATTTTGACCTCCTACAACAACACTTGAACAAAAGGTCCATTTCTCGATAAAAACAGATACTGAAATGAATAGAATTGGGGTACAGTATCTTAGCAGAGTGCTTTATCCTGTAGCATACACTTAATCTATCCCTATGTCACCATGTCTTAACGAAAAATCCATAAATCTTGCAGCGAAAATACTTTGTGCTGTTGTTTACGTTGGCAACTCTTTTTACGACATCCACCGCATGCACTTGTGGTGAAAATAACCGGACATAAACTAAACGAAACAGAAATAAATTTTAAATAAACCAACAAATAAACTGGCCACGATTGTACGACAAAAGAACGCTACAACGTTACACTATCGCCGGGAAATTTTATATCCCAATGGCATGTCTGGAAATTTCAGGCGTAAAGCCGGCAGAATTGGCGATAAAAATTTATTACCCTGCTATTAAAGATCATAACGTTACCGTTAACCGGCATGAATTCCGTCGATTGTTACAGCGTAAATTTTTGCGTTGATGTTTTATAATTCATAAAACCCAAAGCTGCTATTCGCGGGCGCTTTGAAATGATCAAGAGGCACGGAATATTTAAATGTTGAAATGTGTGCTTACATTAATAAAAAAGGTAATCGGATATTTTTTTATTTAATGTTGCATTTTATACCCATATGCTGGCGCATTGTTGATTTTTGCTTTGAAGCATTTCGCTTACCTTGAAAATGTTGTTTCTTATAAATGTTGGCAGTTGAAATGTCAACGCTATATCTCAAAAATGTTGTTGGATTGTAAATTAAATAATGAAATTCTACCTCAAATGGTAACAGTTCCACGAATTTGCCTTTAATGAAAATTTAATGGATGCAAAAACAGAGAGAATTTCTATCATATGTTTTATTTCATTCCATTTCATTTCATTCAATTTAAAAAAAACTACTTTACATAATGGGTAATTTGTAGCAGTACAAATCTATGACAACCCATAATGGTGTATGCGCTTGTTTTTTGTTACTCAATTCCATAGAAGCTAGATTTCTTTCAATTAAATTATTTTTAACTGTTACTGTATTTTCTGTAGTTGAGATCGGTAGCAAAAAAGGTGGATTCGCCGGGAACTTTTTATTATCGAACTTCATACAAGCTACTAACAAATTCATCTCAGTGATCGCTCAATAATGAGTGATATCAGTAGAGAATGCGACCTTTCACGATCTACTCGATCATCGAACGCCTAGAAATTTCTCTCGAATTCCTGTCGTACCTCGTTGTCTTCGGAATCGGATCGTAAGGTGGCCGCAACGGCGGCTATAATAAATTCCGGCGGTTCGGTATTGCCATCGTGGTGCTTTCCGATCGATACCCCTAGAACGTGATCTTCGCCAAGAGCGCCGTTAATAACCCTTAAGATATGCCCTTGCGAACAAATTTTAATATAACGTCGGAGCCGGCCGACCCCCGAATAAAAGCGATCGAAGTTCTCTCGGCTTCTGAGAGTACCGTTGAAGATGTACGAGAGAAGTAGTATGGCAAGGAAAATGTTATGCTTTGGCAAGTTTCCTGAATATTGAATCGCTCGCCAGTCAGACGTATGATCTCGGTCAGTATTTATATGTTTTCCCGAAGCTCCGAAGCTGAACGCTGCTATTTTAGTGATGGTGTAAAACATGTTTGATGGATATTGGACCGGTTCGACTGAATGGTCGTAAATAAACCGATTACGTTTTTTATTGATACGTTACTTGGAGTGTTCCAGACAAATCAACAAAATAAAATTTCTGATTTAGTTATTTTTTGATACTGATTTAGTTATTAACTATCCATTTTTCTCCATCACTGAACAATATTACCTTATTCCTGCAGTTATTATTTATAATAGCCGATCAATTTCTGGTATATGGTCATTGATTGTACATTTCGTGCTGACAAATCACTTCTGTCCACCGCCCCTGCTTTGCGAATGCATTGTTCTGACGCTGTTAAATGATCGTAATACGTCCATGCAATGTGCTGGCAAGTTAGTTGTGGTTTACAAATCGTGCCAGGCGTACATATCCGTCAATAATGGCCATCCGATTGGCCCTTTACGCACCTAATTACCTCCCGAAGACGTGAATTGGAAATTTCAGCGTGCTCATGAACTCTGACCGACCCGTCGGACATGTGGCATACTGATTTTGGGGCTACTAATTTAATTAAGGCGAACAGTGACCAGCCGGGCCTGGAATTTTAATTGCACAGTGCTAGGGTTGATTTTAATTATAATATAATCAATTTAATATGAAACTGTAATATATTCTGGATATATTTACTTGGACACCAGTGGTTATTGAATTTCTTACTATTTGAGTGATTATGAAACTTCAGAAACGATCAGAATCAATTAATAGCAGCAGCCAGCCCACCAGCGCTTGTTTAACTTTAGGAATATACTGGGAAACAACTAAAGACCTGAAAGAGATTTTTTATGAAAATATATAATTTAATTAATAATAAATGAAATAATGATTTAATTAATAATTAAAATAATTTTGTAATTAACTAATTGTAGAAGAGTCATTGATTTTCCAACTAAATACTTCAAAAATATACAATTTCTAATTTTATTGTTATCGTGGCCTTGCTTATGTTATTTACACTCGTGTACAGTACATTAAAAATTTATGTAGTCAGTTTTAAGGCAGGTAGTCAATAAAACCAATCTCAATTAATAATCTCAACAAAAATGTCTATTATAAATTAGTCATACTCTAAAACGTTGACAAAAATATCATAACCTAGACCACATACGAACCATTAGTCAAACTCTTACCACTTTTCCCATTAGCATCGGTCCTCTGTTGCATTATTTAGTATAGTGGAAGTAGGGTATTAACTAAGCCCTGCGCCAATTTACACTGGGTAAATTATTGTACCGTGGGACTCTAGTTTAATAGTTACTTACAGTGCGGATACCCCTCCGGGAAAGCTTCGTACTGATAGGTTAACTCAAGCGTTTGCTCTCCTAATACGTTTCCAGCTAAACCCGCATCTATTCATTATAATTAGTTAATTATCCGATAGTTTTAAGCGTATTACATGATGTTTGGATGTTAAACTTTGTGGACCGTGATGTTTAATATATTTATAATAGGTTAAATATTTAACATATCATTTCTTGAAGTTTCATGATCAAAGAGTACAAACGTTATTACAGTAATATTATATTTACGGAGAAATATGGAACTTTTGACATGTTATGGAACATTTTCTTCTGGAAAGATGAAATAGCAGCCAATAGAAAAGGGGCGGAGGCGCCGGGACTATGGCAAATTTGCCAAGCAACAGGAATGAACACAATTATCGACTCAGTTGCCTGGATGTTGCCGCATTTTCAGTGATTCTGTTAATTTAAAATATTTTCGATTTAATTAAAATTTTCTCCTTCCAAATTATGTACTATATTATACTGGGAGTTAAAAACTGTCGCTTACAGGTTTATGTTATGACTACTGCTATCAAGAATACTTATGCGTTGCGTAGGACGGAGAGGACGAAATACGAGCCATGGAAAACACGATAAATCAGGTTGGATGAAAGGGGAAAAGGTAATTAAAAGTGTCCCCAACGGATTATAATTACCTTTTGTTTTTGATTTATTGACATCCCGCTGGGTATACAGTGAGCTATTTGTCGCCATTTTCCTTTGAATTCGAACGATAAACGATTACATTCAGATATTAGTATGATTAAATTATTTAGCTGTTATAAAATGAGCACAAGTAATGAACATTTAAGCATGGGCAATTGGGCATACTGTGACTTATGAGCTTGAAGTTTACTGACCATTAACTGATAATGTGGGACAGATATTCTGAAGGTTGTACCCGAAAATAACATATCGATCTCTGTTGGTATTTTCGCCTAATGACTGTGTCAATAAGTCCTGTACTGCATTCAGCATACAGCTCTTTTTTATCAATGCCAAGATAGTCTGCTTTTTACTGGTAGCCTAGAGAAACAGAACGGTCTATTTGTAATTTATTTTAACTTAATCATATCCAAAACGGAAAGACGAAATCTTTCTTTTCAACCTTGAGAGTTTGGTGTCGCCGCGGTACACAAATCAAGGAAACTCTTGACAAAATGATTGGAGCGAGAACAGATGACAGAGACATAACTGAATTATAAGAGTTAAAACGTAAATTTCGTTATCTGAGATATACATCGTTCGACTTAGACATTCACATACCCAACCAAGAGTTCGTTATTCAAGCAAAAACACTCCCAGCTGTTGTTGGACCACACAGAACGTTAGGAAATACACACATAAGCAAATACTCGAAAAAACGTTGAAATCCAGATCAAATCAATCCAAACGATGTCTTAAATAAATATGTCTCCAGTAACCTTAGCCATCTGTTACGACCATTCGGTGCATTTATGCACAAAAGACTCAACTTATTACAATAGCATTGGGTCAAGTACTCTACCTTGCGGTACTCCATTTTTCATTCTTATAAGTGTAGTTTAACAATTTTTGGGTTCGCTTACTTTTATCCAATGTCTGCTAGAAATAATTGTTCGTGTAATATAGCAATATAGCTTCACTGTGTCATTACCCTAAAGCCCAAATGTTCGACAATGCAATTCACGCTAGATATTTTTCCGAGTATCCAGACTCATCAGCACATGCAAATAAAATCTGCATTACCATTTAAAGTGGTTGAAAATTGTAGACATCGAACCAAATCCTGATATATCGTCAAGTCACTGTCGATATTTCCATACCGGGTTTATGCCAAGAGACAAACATATCTACCTCTATCTCTACCACCCTGATTTGGCTATATATTACATACATATTTTATAGGGCATTTTAGAAATAACGGGAATGACTGAACGATTTCTACTGTTATTTTCATCATACGTGACAGATCCTTTTTGATAAATTATGATTTTTTGTAGGCTTTAATGTTATCTCTCAACGTTTTCAACATAAAAGTCTTTCGATAAATTTTATCATTTGCGCCTATACACAGAGAGAACTGTATATAGTGTAGCATAAAGAGAATTTTTTTTTCTATACAAATAATATTTTATTCTAATAACAATACAGTTGTTTCAACAGTTAGTTATTCTCACGATTTAAGAATTTCGTATGTTTATGTCAAGTATATTTTTCTCTGACAAAGAAAATGTTATTTCTATAAAAAATAATAGTTTATTGTAATATGAAATTCATTATATGTAGTAATTTAACGGCCAGTTATTCTTTCGGTTTCAGAGTTTAGTATGTTTATGTTGAGTATATTATGCTCTGACGAAGAATATTTTATTCTTCTACATATAAAATAAGTAAGACGTTCGTGTTACAACAACGTCAATATTTTGTTGGGTGACAAATATACATGCTTCAACGAAAAAACAGTTTCTTGACCCAAAAGTATACGCTTAAAACAGACGTAATTCCTTTCAAGCAGTTCCTTCATACTTAAAACAAGAAAACATAATACTTGGAACATCAAGAAAATCATATTCTTACTCTGAGAATATTGTATTTTACTTGAACCAACCAAATGGTCTTTCTCCTTCTGCGGATATAGAAACAAGTGATATTCTTCACTCAAAGATATTCGTGCTGACAATTATACCTGACATTCTTCATTCAGAAACATAAAAAAACAAATTAATGTTTGTATCGTCTAAGAAGTTGACCTAAAACCAAAAAGTTGTTGATCTAGAAAACACGACAACGTCGTTACAATGAAAAACATTCAAATAAGTTTATTTTTCTCTCCGACAGAACTAATAGAACGGAAACTTTTTGCCTCATAATCCGAGGACGGCAGTCGGGCAACGATCGTCAGAAGTGGGATAGCCATGTTTACGACGTCCCTATATTTAAACTTTCTCACAATAAACTACTCGCTCGCTTGCATGTACCCAATTTCGTCCGCGCTTTATAAAAATTTCACAAGACGTCGCAACTTTGAAAATAGCGCCCTCCAGAATGAGAATTGTCGCCGGGAATATCGTCGGCATCGTTCGAAAAATGGAGCGCCGCCGAAATGAAAAGCAATTTCCTCCACGAACGTCAACCGTCCTCTGCAAACAGGACCCTGAGATATTGCTCTAGCCGTCGCGAATAGACAGGACGTTTAACGGCCCTTCAAACGATTTCCCTCCAGTTCAATTTTCCACCAGGTATTTTATTGGATGACGTGATAATGTCGTGGAAATTGTTATGTTCGTTGATAACTGGGAAACTGGGTATGCCTGAAGTCATCAGATTTGCATACAACGATATAATCTTTTCAAGGGCTGAGATGATGTTGCTGTAAAAGGTATAATTCATGCTGCGATCCTAAACAGTTCTCACCAAACGTTTACCACAAGAGAATTTATTATAATTGAAGGGTTGTAAATCAAAAGGGTCTAAGTACCAAATCAAAAGGGTCTAAGTGTTTTTAACATATTTGATTTGTGATAAAAACATTATTTGGTTACTGTGCCTATTTCATTAATTGTGTCGTTATAAAGTTGGAGCCTTGCAGAAGGGTCTAAGTACCATCAGCCGAGATAATCAAAACTGTCCAACTGACATCAGAACCTACCCACAAGCTATGTGCCACATCTTATTATTTCAAACATAAATCAGGTATATTTAGACTGGAGATTTCCGCGGTCTGAATCACTAAGTTCTAGATTTCCGGGAGGAAACCGCATCATTGACGATAAAGTTTTGCATACATGTTTCAAGAGGCATCTTCAGGACGTAACAGTAAGAGAGCTACGAAAAGAATCTCATCTCTTCTCTTCTCGTCGTAGCTCTCTTACTGTTACGTCCTGAAGATGCCTCTTGCAACAGAGTGCGAAACGTTGACAACTTTATCGTCGTTGACGCGGTTTCCTCTCAGAAGTTTAGAAATCATTAATCAGGTATTTTACCAAATTAAGCGTCAGCTACTCTTATACTTCAATAAGAACGGTATGTTAATAAGAATAAAAGGTATTTGTTTATTGGTTATGTAAATAAAAACTTAATTAAGACACTTAATTCAGTATTAAGCAAACTCTCGGATAAGGTCCGAATTAAAGTGTTTAGCTTCGCCTAGCAAGTACTCCAACATGCTCTTTAGGTCTTCTTTCTACGGACTAAACCCGAATTGATATTGACATAGATCCTCTTGATTGGTACTGAGGGTGGCCTGTAGAATCTACTGACACAAAAACGTCAAAAAACATAAAAATGGTACTTATCCCCTTTTGATTTACAACTCTTCAATTTCTTTCAATCACAGATTACAAAAGAACGAAAATTGTCCAGTTGCTATATGGACCTTACTAGTGTCGTAGTAAACCAGTGTGGTCAACAAAAGTGGTGCTATCATTTCATAAAAGAGATAGTACAGTATAGGACCAAGTACCCGACCTTGTGGTACCTAATGCCTAATGCTTTAATGCACAATAGAGTAAGCCACGAGGGATTATTTTTCTTTTTAGTGCTTTTAGTTATGCTTATGTGTAACCTATAACGTTGTTGACGAAAAAATAAGAAGAATGGTTCTTTCATGTAATTACACTTTTAAGCACACTGTCCTATGTCCACACACTCCTGAATAAACAGCTCAACAGTATCATAAAGCGAACAGCCACCGGACTGAGATTTATACTATACAGAGATGTAAAAGCCAACGTAACCCTAAACTGGGAACGATCGTAGCAGGAAAACCCCACATTTTCCGGGAGTTGAATTATCCTGTGACCGCATGAGTTGGTAATAACCTTGGTCCTTTGGAAGGCTTACCCCCACCATCACGCAAATGCAAATGTAATGAGTTCCACTACTCCCAACTAAATAACGTGTCCAAATTTTTTTACAAGGTATTATTAGTATTCCTACAATTTCGTACTTTTCAGTTTAACTACGATATTGTGTAACTTATTGTGGAGTAAAGTTCACATTATCTCTGTATGCATCCTCACTCTTATTTTCTAAGAAAATCCTGAAAGAGAACAATTTTAAAAGCAGGTCAAGTGCTAGCTCACTGTAATATATTCACGTGTTTGCGCAAAAAAACTAAATAGAAAGCTTTCAACATATTTTCTTGAAAACGTCAAATTAAACTTGACCTAGACATAGTTATAAATAGAAAATACGATTCGGTACATTTGAATCTGTGACCTTTACAATCAAATTCAAGAAAAAAATAAATTATAAATTAATTCGTTCCTGCTTCTCAAAAATGAATCCACAAAAAATTGCGTCCCCAATTATAATTGAATTAAAATTCGATCAGCTGTTCCAATTTCCATGTAAATGTAGGGAAAGATTTAAAACTCGTTTGCCCTTGGATCTCTTCTGCTAACTCAGCGACCGTCAATTTATGAATATGAGATTACCCCTATAGGGTGCGGTTGACGGACGCCACTGATGGGCCCACGCGGGGGAGAACTTGCAAAAAGTTGAAGACCCCAAACTTTTTATCCCCGATATTAATTTATGCGAGTCATAAATTCCTTTAGGAACCTGTCGGTAGGCTAATGTGCTTTATTGAGAACATTCTGGAAAAAACTTTTAGATGGTAGTTTGCAAGGGAAATTCCTCTTTGATTTATGAAAAGCGGAGTTTCTTTCTTACTTTCTTTGATCTACTGAAACGCTTAATACTACGAAAATAGTTCATGTGATATTTTTCATACCGTCGCCTCCACCATTTGCGACTTAAAATTAAATTTCGCTCCGCAGCGAGTGTAATAGATGCGCCGGTTAGATTATGGCCGTTCTGCACGTTTTATTGTCTCAAATTTCCGGTGCACGAAGGCCCGGTCGACACTTATTAAAATTAAACCGGAAACTGCACCTGAAATGCCGCTATAAAAGCCAGGACCGTAATTAAAAATTATTCGCAGGCAATGTGCAGTGTGCGGTTATGAAAACTGAAATGCATTGTTTCGTAAACCCTGTCGCAATATTGGACAATGTTTCTAGATTTTAAACCGCAGTTTACAAATATAAAAATTTTTAGACTTAGATTATTTTATTATGTTGCATTACGTTTAATGTAACTGCTAACTGTAATAAATATGGTTTGGATAGTTATTTTTACATGTTATATATTTTAAATTGGTACAATTATTCGACTATTTAGATTGGAGACTTCCGCTATCTGTGAACACGAAAGTGTCAACTGTCACATGCATCTTCTTAGGGCTTAATCCGATTTTGACCTAAGTGATATCTGTTCATCCTCCAGTGACATTAAATATATACATCAAATTACAGACCAGTGGGATGGATGGTTTACTGGTTATCAGAGTTTATATAAGCACTTTGACAGAATCCACAGCCTTCGTAACTGTATTGAGAATTTTGACAAACGTCAGTGCCACTGGCATGCCATGACATTAAATGTCAGTACGACGAATGTCACTATGTCACAGAAACTGGCGTTAGATAGGGTCCAGAGCGGCTCTGTTTTAACAAAATTGAATAATTACAAAACTGATCAGACACTTCGGTCTGCCAATAATGTAGTCGAAGATATTTTTAGACGAACTCCACTTCTTTGGATGGAATGGTAAGCCGACAAAACTGTAGATCGGTATTGGGCCTTAAAGAATCCCAGATGGATGCAATAGACTTATACACAATTTCCAAGAAAAGTCAAGGTTTGGACTGACATATTCAGCAATAATTTTTTTTATATTATCAAATAAAAAACAGGCATCGCCATACAAAAATGTAGCATCTTTAACATTTTAAGCGCACGTCATGGTTTACGTTAATCGAGCGACAGCAAATGTATAATAGTTTTTGACTCTTCACAAGTTGTTGCCAAAAAATAACTCATTTTGAAGATATTTTAGGCGTTCCAGACTTATTTCCCAAAGACTAAATCATTAGAGATTACCACAACACCGCGCCAATTGTGAGACTATGGTAAAATATCTGCCCCATTAACAAAACAAATATATCCGAGCAAGAAAAACTGCGCACCCCAATTTCGGGACTAAATGAAGCCCGCTGTAATCTCAAGAACAAAAGGTTAGGTATTGAACGTAACGCATCGCGGGCTAATGGGGCACACGGGTAGAGGTTAAACCCTGCGAACGCACGCCCTTACGGAATTATTAGTACTTGTTTGCTAAAGAAGGATTTGCCGCCTCCAACGCCGTTCGAAGCAATTAAGCAAACGGGAGCGGACGTGTTGAGGCAAGTTCAACGGGGTTATACGGGAACCGGGCAACCGCTCCCTGTTACGTCAAATAAATTTTAATGGAGACGAAGCCGTCGACTGTTTTATTGCCGCACAGCATCTTGATCCCATCGACGGATATTGAGGCTGTTGCGGCTGACGTGAAGATTCACTGATCAAGATTATCGAGAGTTAAATTATGTGCTCAATATTGGCAAATTAAGGCGGATTACATGATTATGTAGACTGTAGAGGTATAGAGTATTAGAGTAGTTTCAAACTAAGAAGAGCACAGTTGTATATGCAACCAATCATACCCAGTGTATGGTTTATAAATTGCCTGTGTATATTTGGTTGCATATACAACTGTGCTCTTCTTAGTTTGAAACATCTATATCTCTGCACAAGTATAATGGTAATCAACTGATGGTTGCTAGAGTTCTCTTGAATCTTCTCTTTGGGTTGAATTTTAATGCAATGCTACACACATCGCCAAACTTTACGCGAGAAATAGTCAGTTGGAGAGGTTATGTGTAGATTTAGGCAAGCAGTTAGCATAGTGATTTACAACAAGATTTTGAACAAGCTTATTAGTTGGTCCCAACATCACGACTAAACTGTTTAACACATTGACGCACCACGTAACGTCAAATTTTCAATATCCAACAATCGTGGTAATTTATGCACAAAAAATAAACTTACCGACGATTGATCATTGTGAAGATTATTTAAAATGGGTGGTTCGTGTTCCTACTGGTACACTAGCAACACTAATCACTTGACTTGTCTATTGAATACATTTGTCTTTAAATTAAGATGTTAAACAGTAAATCTTGACTTGCTAGTGTAATAATATTAATTTGACTCCTCACGATGCAAATGCAGTGCCTCAGTAATATTTAAAACGTGAGAAAATAGAGCTGAATAATATATATTGCACTGTTAATTTAATGCATCCCTATTCAACAAATACCTGGTGCTGTCGTTTGCCAAACGCTACATCCTCGATACGTACCCGAAACAAGCAAAACACTTCATTAACCAATATATATATTTCACCTTCAATAAACAAACGAACACAAAATACGTTCTCTACGAAACACAAGTAACATCTCCAAACATACACCAATTTAGAAATTTAACCGTTCCCAGAATTACGCAAACTAAGCAAACATCAGCGTGGGCTCCCCAATCTCCACCCCAAAACATAATTACCCCCATCAATACGTAACAACCTCGGCAGCCCCAACAGACACACAAAAGAATCAATTATGCGGGCCAGGGTTGGCTTCAGCGGTCTTCGCAGATGGGCGATACCGATGAGACGACGACACTCCGAAACAGTTTCCCTTTGAAGTGGAAATTAACGTCAGTTCATTACGTCGCGTTACGAAACGACCGCGAGACGCCTACCTGGTCCCCTGGGAACACGAAGATGAAGGCACAACTTTGAACTAGTTCACTGCAACTGGAAATTTACGTCTCAGCGATAACGTACGACGAAAGGTTGTGTGGAATGTTTAAACATAGTGGAAGAGCGCGATGAAGTTTGACTTCTTGTAAGCTAAGATCTCGGTGAAGTTTCTTAAGTGTTAGGCAAAGCAATGTATAATGTGTTTGACCTGTAATTTGTCTAATGCTGACTGGAATTTGAATTAATGCGGTTATAAAATTCGGTAGCCTGAATTCGGTTTACCCACGATGTGGGCAGTTTACCATTCAAACCAACTTCCCCGAGCTATAAATTGATATTACCTTAATAGACCATAAACTTAATTTATGTGGGTAATTTTGGGTTAGAGTTAGTGCTCTGGAGTCATTTCGTAATGTAGTCATAATATCCAGAATTTTAGCTTTTGATTCTATGCAATTTCCCTCTATATCGAGATTTATGTGTCAAAGTGAAGGAAATTATTGTAATCGACTGAAAAAAATTAGATTTTAGCGGAAATACGCGTTTTGGGGTCCCCTGAATCGATTCCAATGATTTCTGGAAAATGTATGTATGAGCGTATGTGTGTATGTGTGTCCCTGAACACGATAGCGCCCAAGCGGAACAACGGATCGGGCTGAAATTTGGTATAGGTATTTAGAATTACCGGTGGGCGAACTGGATTGTTTTTGGTGACAATCTGACAACCGGTAGTGGCAAATAATTTCACATACGTTTTCTTAGGAACTCATCCGATTTTCACCAAACTGACACCATCTCATCAGTCGTATTGTTATAATCCCAATATAGTATCTATTATTATTATCTTACGGACATTCGCTTTTGGTGTTTCACCGTCCATAGTGTATACGTTTAGACAGTTTATAAATGTATAAACAGTGTGTCAATGTAGTCGGAAAGTTGAGTGGGGGCCACACCAGATATTTTTGTTACTGAACCTCTGCTGGGTGGTGAGAAAATATATTTATAACGTTCTCATTTTCTACAGCTTCTTTTTTTCAGGTCTTCATAATTGCATTTTCCGTCAAAGGAAAGTAAACTCACCCCGAAGAAGAACCATCAAGGAATGAGGTCAACGAAGAGGTAATATAAAATTATAACAAGGCAAACAAATTGTTTCCTAAACATTAGCAAACTTCCTCCTACAAAAAAGAAAACCTCTTAATAATTTCAAATTACCTTTCTCGTAACTTTCTAATTAAAAAAATATATACAAAATTTACAAAACAGATGACCTTGCAGTCAGTATAAGGGTAGAAAAGTGATAACGTGGCAACATTACAACTTATATCTCCTATCTAAATCCATTGGATATAAAATTTCAAGTTTCCCCCGCTGTTGGGGAGCAGAATGCGTATCTCACAAAAGCCATGTGGTAGCAATGTCACTGCTGCTGGCGTATTTGGGGGGAACAAACGGTGGAGAGAGCGGTCCCCCCCGAGGCAGATCGATATGACGACTACGCGATCTCGGCTGCCTAGGAAACGCCAGACGACGCCCGATATACATCAGAACCCTACAATGCCATTTCGTGCGTTCCTACCCCTTGCTTCATACAAGAATTGAACGAATTGATTTTTTTCTATATACAGAGTGTCCCACCTAAGCTGCCTCGGTCCATAACCGACTTATTGATTTTTTATTAAAATGTTTCAGATAAAAGTTGCATTGAATCATATTCTACTCATTTTAAAGTTAGTTTCAGTAATGGCGGACTTCCGCTTATACCGGAAATAGGTATCAACTTTGTTATTTTAAATAGAATGCCCTATATATTATTGCACTTTTGCATTCTTTGTTAAATTTCAATGGGACTGTTATAAGGATACATTATGTCTAAGTGGCATCGTTTTTTAACTACATGACAAGGTCAACTTATCGGTTGACCATTAGTAGTAATTCTGTTATTGAAAGTATAAGGTTGGCTAAATTTTTCAATAATTTTTCTGTTTTCAAAACTTTAATGGCCGAAAATAACTATTTGATAATTTAATCGACTTTGTACCTTTACTACTTTCTTAAAGTTCAAACTTGTACGTATCATTTCAATTTTAACATGGACGTGAAGCTATAACCGTTTCCAATAAAGTCCGAATTAAATATTTGCACATAAAACCAAAGTTTGCATAGAGCTGGAACTGTGCCAAGGCAACTTAGGAAAATGCAATGCTTCGCATTACCAACTTGGCAGATTTAAGGTTTAGTTACTAGTGCTGAGGCCCCAGAGTCATGTTTAGATTATATAGGATTTTTTACTTTACAACGCAGTACTTTGTAGAATTTGCTTGACAAATCATGGTTATCTTTCCTAAAAGATATCGTTAATATTACATAAACATTCACATAATTATGCAAAATTACTGATGACCATAAAGTAGATATTTAAATCAAAACTGACTCCTATTGTTGTCAATATCACGACTGATTAAGTGATGATTAATCGGAATTCCATTGTTTCGCCGATGAATGCTGCGCACTTTGACTGGTTCGGGGAAACCCCGTTGATTACCTAACTGCTAGGTTCTTCTCCGTTTTGTAACCCCAACGGTTGTTATGTTGTTTTATTGTTTAGACACAATAGCAACTTGGTCTGAATGGCCGCAGTACCAGTATAATAGACGCCATCCATTTGGATTAATTGTATTTTAAACCTATTTGTGCGTTTACGTTCATCGTGAGGTTTCTGTGACGCAACTTGAAAACTGTGAACTATGTGGTAGTTATATTTTGATATTGATTGGCATGTTTTTCTGAAGATAACGTTGCTGCATAGTTGCCATTGAATAAGTATAACTTTTCTTTTGTTTTTCTCATTAATCCTTCATTTTTGTGTGAATAAAAATGCCGAACACTAGAAACTTACGAACAAGTAATGTAAGCAAAGTCACTACAATTTTTTTTTTTTTTGAAAAAATGCGTTGTTAGCTAGCTGCTCTAAAAGCTTAATGCATCCGATCCAATAGAGAGTTTCTTTATTCCTTTTTGTAACAGTATGGAACGGATACAACGTCTACAAGTACTAAAAATTGTAGAAGTAGTCACTGATATATGTCACCAGCAGATTCATACATATACGGGTGTATTCAGGTATAGAGAGCGCGGTTTTCACCCTGGAAGATCGTAAATTCTCACCCCTGACAGCATTTTCCGTTGAATATCTTATCTACATAAATTCAACTATTACGTAAACTCAGTAATCGACACGACAGTTCTTCACAACAGAAAATAGCTGAAAAAGTCTGAACTGAAAAATTAATTGTTTCACATAAGAATATTAGACAATTCTCTATTATACTGAATACAGAGTACTTAAGTAATTAAATTGCACAAAAGTACGCAGACGGTGCACACTAAGCAGTAATGCTTATAAAATTTATAACATCCCCGTGTTCTAGTTACGTAGCTGCTATGAAATCGTCTGGACTCTAGAGTCTCTACAGTATAGCAAAAGGAAATTGTAGAATTTAAAGTCTTAAACCGCTTCGGCTTCGTTATTATTATCGACATGCTATCCGGTAATTACAACCATGATTAGACCTCAATCATGCGGTATAACATGAACAGAAATTGTATAACATCTAGGTAGCACTGAAATCAAATCTCCAATATCACAGTTACTATATAATATGAACGAATAAATTAATGCAAATACCTTTTGAATTCTGATTTAGTTGAATTTCATAAAAGTGACCATATAAAGAGTACCGCAAGGTAGCATCTTTGGACCACTCTTATTCGTTAAAGTAAATCAAGTCAAAATTTAACAAATCAGAAGAAATGTTGAATAACCAATATGAAGAATATTGTTATGGTAAGTTAACTATAAACGACAACGGTGAGGTAAATGTCGTAGGGGAAACCCATTATTCTTTAATGCAAATTGGCATACGTGAATGCATAAATACAAAATGGAAATGCACCAGTATAGTAACAGTGACATTATGGTGTCAGTTATATGTGCATGTCCATCTCAGATTCGTAGAATTTAGTGTCACTCAAGTCAATATGATCGACAGTCACGAGTATTTCACTGCTACGAGCTGTACTTAGAATTCCATTCACTCATGCCTTGATAATATGACAGGTTACCGGCATCAAGCTTCAATTTGGATATGGTGACATATACCATGTCGTATTTAATCCATCAAGTAATTATAATACGTCACGTCAATATGGGACGTAATTTATAACACATTTGTAGCTATAGAATTGACTGTTTTTTTGCCCATTACATTATAACGATAAATCATTCCGATTTGCGATAAAATTTCTAGAACATTACTTCTTAGTTAAGAACAGGAACAAAGTTTCTGTAGAACAACCCACAGGAATAACTGCTTCGTCAGCATATAATATTTCTTTATGGTGCAGGATATTTTCTCTATATAGAACGGTTATTATTCAGTGCTCCAAAGTTGACCAGCAAAAAATATCAATAATATTAGACAATTTATTTCGGCCCAAACACAATGCCGTTGTTTTTATGGTTAGATCAATTTGAGTGGTTTCAGGTTTTATCGAATAACTGGACGACCAATTTCTGCTCTCTCCCTTTCGTTCTAGAGAAAGCTAAACGGAATTTCACAATTTATTTTCTATAAAAAAAAATACACATTTTCCCCTGGCCAAACAGACAGCTAGTCCTGATAATGTCACAACTTAAACATCTCTATCTCCGCGAATTCAATTATAATTTTAAATAAAACGATTTCCCTTTCGTACTAGGGACGAGCGAAGTATAATCAACCCTGTGTGGCCTAGTGTGGGGTCGGTGATATCCTGCGGGCTATACGGCTCTTCAATTGTCCTGCTCCTCGACTGGTCTGTCCGGAAGTACGACTTCGTTTGTCGCATTTCCTTTGTTTCAGAGCCCCAATGCGTGACCCAAAATCTATCGCAGATAACGCGTCACGCAACTCAACACAGAGAATTAGCCATATTTTTTCATCGTCGCCAGTTTGAGGAATCCATTGTGGAAGCCTGAACTTCAAAATGAAGCTAAAGCACGATAGATGTTGGTGTATGGAGTCATTGCTGAGGTTTTTTGGCCAACATTATTTAAACATAACAACATGTGCGTTCTAGCTAAACAGCTATTTTGTCAGAATAGAAAATTTAACAAATTGTAATTTCCAATAACTGATCCTAGGAAGATTGATTCTACTTTTAATAATTGAAATTATGAGGAAATTTTCCAACAATTAATTAAATTGCTGACGAACAATTCAGCACAGACTTTAAATATTTTGCACAGTCACGAAATAAAAATATTTACCCCCGAAAATACCCTACCTCGCAATACGCTATCCCCTTCTTAGTAACTATCAACCCCTCTTAGCGACAAGGCAATAAGTGTGAAGAAAAATGGGTCACTGACAACCTATGTATATCGAACCACGGCAAGGTGATGTATATTTTAGAACGGTAATTACATAGGTGGCGCAGGATATCTGAAACTTTCTCCCCGAACAGTCACGCCATCTCACGTACTATTATCGCATTAACCGCACGACGACTAGCGTCAAAATGTTGCGAGAATGTTATCTCTTATTGCTTGCTTTTATGGGGTGTGTTTTTGTGACCTACGTAAAAAGGTAGTAGCTACCTGGTTTATGGTTTCGGGTAGTTTGAGTTTTATGCGGTGGTAATGCTGGATTAAATATATGAATTATTAGTTTAGTTTCTAACAAAAAACGTTTATCATTTCTCGGAAGTCGAAATGTTGCTTCTGAGTATACAGCAGCCGTCCTAAACCAACATGTAGCTTCTCGCTACCAAGAACTCATTACAGATTCAGCTGGTGGTCATATAATATGTTCCTAGTATAATTCCCGGCGCAGTAAGGATGATAATTATTTGAATTAATGTTACGACTATTCCATCAGCAGTAACCCTTAATCCGCTTAGTATCTGTTAAATCCTGATAGGGGTAAATGAAAAACGACAAGCCGAAATTCGAGAGAAATCTGTCGACGAAATAAACCTGCCGGAAAATTTATAGCAGTTACGGAATATACATTATTCAGGGATGAAATTCGAAGGCCAGTGTTCGATTTGCTATTGCCCGACTGCATTTGACTAATGAAATCGATGCTTCGTGTAAAAATCTCGAACGGAAGCGAGGAATGATCAGCGTTGACTTTATGAAGAATTTTATTTATTACTTTGAGATGTTACTAAATTATATCTACGGCTATATGAATGCGACTTGTTTTATTTTTTGCCGCTGTTGTGTTTACAAATTTAACGGTGTATGATTTAGTGAGTCATTAATATACATAGGTAGTCGATATTGCTGCTACCTTTGAAATAAAGAAATATTATTTATTCTTATACAGGATGGGCTCAAACTTTTTTTTAATAAGTAATTAGTTAATAAGTAATACAATATAAAAAATCTCCGCAAGAATCAATGCAAAAAATGGGTTTTTTAATAAAAGCAAGCACATAATGTGCGCAGGGTTTAATTTGAAATTCCGATTTTAGCGGCTTCTGTTTACAGATGCGATGTTTAGAGGCGACTTTACTGGATAAGCCGGGTGATCATGGTAGAGCAAATATTGGCTCTCTGCCAATGGCCAGTTAAAAATGTACTGGAAATTATACGTATTAATCGGCTGACCAGTTTTAATAAAAATCCAATAAAATGATTAAATAAAAACTTAACTAAGTGTAATGGTCTCAAATTTCATTGCAATTTTCTAATAGAAAATCTATCACTTTAATAGGTAGGTAATGCCAATAATTTAACATAAACTGCTACAAATCCACTGATGTTTGATTCGATACTGGTCAATTTTAATTACGCTGCTTGGTCAGAAATAAACTAACCACTAGAACTGAACCTATAGCGTTCTATTGCATTGTCAAACCCAAAGCAAAACAGTCAAGTTCAATATTCAGCATGACCGTCCTAGTCCAGGATTACACTATTGCGTATTTCAGATTTCAAAGAGCAACCTTGTTTACTAGTCTAACAAATTACGAGGTATACATTAGACTGTTTTTCATAAGCTTATGCATACTTTAAAAAACAACATATTGAGATAGTTCTTGTATGAGACCAAAAACAATCCTGTTAGTCCCAGACTGTCACCAGAAACAATCCAGTTGGTCCGTTGGTAATAATTCTAACTGTATACTAAAGCTGAGTCCGATCCGTTGTATCGTTTGGGTCATATCGTGGGCACATACATACAAACTGTCTTAGGTCCAATCTTAGGTTGGCATTTTTTATACGTCTTTGGCTCTCGAATGGTACTAAATTTGTCAAGAAAAAGAATGACCGCAACTGTTAAAAAAATGCCTTTTATAATATTTAATTAAAAATAGCCTTGCCAGGATATGGAGCGGTAACCCCAGGACATTGTGTTCATTTATACATTACAGTGTATAAAAAGTAGATTTGATCAATTTACAGATCAAGGGGCGCATGATTTAGGCGTTATACGCGTTCATTGAATAAATCTGACTGGAGCCAATGCTGTGTGCGGCCACCCAAGATATTTTAATAGATGGAGACAATAGTACACGTACCTTATCGAAGGCGCTCGGCCTTGGCAACCGATCCCCAACCGGATCCATTCGGTGGCCGGGTTCGGCTAGAGAGCAGAGGGGCCGGGCTGCCGGACACACGCTCCTAGCCGAGCTCCATGGGGCTTTGCCCCCGCCCCATCACTCTTGTAGTCACCCCCACATGCGAGCTGCAACAAAAGAAACGCCAGATAAGACTAATGGTTCCAATTACTGACAAATCTATCATAATTTACTCGTTCTTGGACTGAAATTGGCAATTTTCATTTTGGTGGAGGCGTCAAACGAAAAATGCCTTTTCAAGAAATTATTGTTGTTGTCTTGTTGTAGTGAATAATTGTGATATTAATTAAAGGTATTACTAAAATAATCTTTTTACTTCTGGCGGATGCTACGGTAAATAAAAATTTACATTCCCGTCGAATGAGGAATATATAACAATAATCTATAAGACATCAATCAACTACAAGGAACAAAGTAATCTTTTAATACTGTAGTATATTAATAAATCAAAACTGGATCGATACTAGTGCGTTTAGGTCTGGATTATTAATGGCGTGTTGCTGAGTCACGGTTACCTTGCAGAAAGTGAAAATTCTTGACGGAATTAGCTTATTAATGATATAAAATGTTATGTATAAGAGTGAATGATAGATGACGGTGTGTACGTCTAGCAAGCAGGCATAATCTTGTCCAAATATCTTGGAAATTTTGCTGTGTAAGAGTTATCTATTTTTTAATTCTATTCTTTGCAGTACATGAAACTGTAAAGACTAACATAGCTGTGACCGATTTTCGGTGTGCACTGAGAGAAAAGAAATGTAAAATCAAATAAATGTATTTTTTTGAATATTTTTTTTCAAGGAAAGAATATATTATGTTTGAAACAAATAAGTATTTTTAAATTAAAAAAAGTGAGGTGCATGGTTTGAAAAAATATTTTATTTGAAGTAAGAAATAGCGAAAAAAAAAAAAACGATTCTGTTACATCAAATGGTTTTCCGTGATTTTCGTAATGTAGAAATTGACCATAACATTTTTGCATTCCAATAAAACATACCAGTTCAACAGAGTAGGAAAGAAAATTTAGCTGTTTAATTCTCTCTCGATTTTATTTTACGAAACGAATAAAAGCCATAAAGAATCCTCCTAAAGTAACACCGAATCGCGTATTTCCCAACCGAAGAGAAAGCTACTGAAAGGACAAGAAATCGTGCGGAAGTAACGACTCGTGCCCATTACGCCAAAACCCATTACAGCTGAAAATGTAGGTCAGCCACTAGAGCCCTTTGTACTGTTGCGTAACAAGTTTTACCCATCACCAGACACCTCGACACCGTGTCTGAAATTTACATTTATGGTTTGCTGTGTGGAACAATACCCCAGGTAATAGTTATCGAGGACATCATTAAGCTTGTAAAAGACACATTGTTTATCTTCGTTTATATAATCGAGACGTGATACGTGAAGCCATGAATATAGGAACGGAAGTAATCAATTATTGTAATATAGTATGTTAATTGAATAACGTAAATCTGACTTTGTACTACACAGAGAGAACTTTCTTGGATATACAAATAATATTTTACTCTAATAAGAATTTTAATATAGTTGTTTCAAAGGTTAGTTATTCTTACGATTTAAGAATTTTGGTATGTTTATGTCAAGTATATTTTTCTCTGACGAAGAAAATGTTATTCTTCTATAAAAAAGTAGACCTTCGTCTTAGAACAACAAAAATATTTCGCTGGACGAAAAATATATTTGCTTCAACGAAAAAACAGTTTCTTGACCCAAGATTCTTACTCTGAGAAATACATAGAAAGTTGTGCAATTACTTTACAGATGGCGCTAACAGTTTCTCGCGTTTTTGCCACATATTACCGCTATATAAGTTTGACGATACTGAGTGTTCGTATGTTCTTTGTTTACATCTATGTATAAGTGTTTTATTTCATAGGTGACTTACAAGGATTTTGAGGAAAACCAGGATTGTAGTGGAATAGCCTACACAGAAAGAACTCTATTCTTGGATATTAAGAAAAATTGTTCTTGTGTATATAGTGTAGCATGAAGAGGATATTTTTGCTATCCAAATAATAGTTTATTGTATAAGAAATTCAACATATGTACTTATTTCAACGGCTAGTTATTCTTCCGGTTTAAGAGTTTAGTATGTTTATGTTGAGTATATTTTGCTCTGACGAAGAAAATGTTATTCTTCTACATATAAAAAAGTAAGATGTTCGTTTTACAACAAGAATATTTTGTTGGGTGAAAAATATACATGCTTCAATGAACAAACAGTTTCTTGACCCAAAAGTATACGTACGTATCGCTTAAAACAGACGTAATTCCTTTCAAACAGTTCCTTCATACTTATAACAAGAAAACGTAATAGTTGGCACATCAAAAAAATCATATTCTTACTCTGAGAATTTTATATTTTACTTGAACCAATCAAATGATATTTCTGCGGATATAAAAACAAGTGATATTCTTCACTCAAAGATATTCATGTTGTATCAAATAAATTTTTCCCCCTGTGTATGCTTTTGTTTCCTATTAGACAATAAAAAATGCCAATATTTGGAAGAGTTGTACTTAACAATCTATACTTAATGCATTAAGTATAGCAACGTGATTGTGGTGTTTTCCTTCATAAGTCTCGTATGAAATCGATATGGCACTCTAAAGATAGCTGTGGCAATGATTTATTAGCTGTCCAAACGGGGATCAATCAAAGTTAGGGGTGAACAAACCCCAGAAAAAAAAGGGATAAGAACTAAATACATCAATGATTTTATCTACTACCCACATGTATACTACTTTCATAATACATCGTGATAATTTATCTCTGTTGTTGAAAAACTGTTCAGTATTGTTGAATGTTTTTAGCAGTAACAAATAACAATTTACTAAGAGTTTTGCAAGAATGTCCCAAATATAGAATATGCAATTATTGTACAAACGTACAATATTGTACATTAAATTTACCTCAAAATTCTTTTATATTGTGAAATAATGAAAGGCAATGACACAATAACTTAGTAGTGGTATATGAATCTTTTAAATAAGTTCATACAACAATATAACAATTTTTTCAGATATATATTTTTTAATACTACTACTAGTTTATCTCATGTACGAAAATAGACAGTTGGCGGAGTTGTTTTCATGTGAGTTGTGGCAGTATAAGCCATGCTCGATCGCATCAGGGCCTGATTTATTGGATCGTAAATAACTGATCTGATCGAATGCCTCGGTGTGAAGTGGATTGCGAAAAGGCGATCGCCCCGCTCTGCAGCAAAAAGTACCGTTTTATATGTATCCAATTACCACGCTCCCTGATTGAATAATATATTTATCCTTTATCCGTTCCGCTTGGGATGAAAGAAAAAAAAATCGCAAAAGAAAACAAACAAAATCAATTTAAGAGAGCTGGCACAAACCAATGACGTCATTTTTACAGTGATGACATGTTTATACTTTTGTTTTTGTTTCTATTTTTTGTAGATCTAGAAATTTAACAACAATAGTCTATTAAACTAATACTTAGGTGTTGCTATAACTTTCTCCAAATAAGAACCCGAAAAAAAAGCGATAGCAAAAAACTGAGAAAACTGCAACAAAATCCGTTAACAATTATATAAATTCAAAGAATGTGCAAAAGTACTGCTTTCAAGCTGTCTTTCGATGAATCGATAAAAAGCCACCATTCAGAAGAATCGTGGGGAATATCATACTCGTTAATAAGACATCGTGACATACACGTAAAGATCCTTCCATTTTAAAAAATTCTTTAAAAGGCTCGTTACGCTTTGTAAATGAAGACACTGTCACACCTCGTGCGAAAAGTTTCCATTCCTGTAGCCTAGAACCCAATAACTCGGCTTTTTCTTTTGATAAACCTAAGTCTTTAACCAAATCATTCAGTTCGCACTGGTTTATAGGGTGAGGTGTTACTAAAACTTCAAATCGTGCATCTTCACGACTTGCCTGATTTGACAAATCAAATCTCTGTCAAATCAGGCAAGTTTCTTCTAACAGATGAAAATTCTTTTGTCAAAAATTGAAGATGATGAAGTGGATGGCGCACTTGGGAGATGATGGTTTTGTCCATGTGGAATAGGTCACGATGCTGATGGCAAATTTGGATATTTTATTTTATGCTTATCGTTCTTGGAATATCCGGAGACGCTTATCGTGCAAAAATAGCAATCATCTACATGATTGGAAGGCTCTCGCCACAACATGGGAACTGCAAAGGCATTTTCTTTTGCTTGTCTTTCATCCACTTTAAAAGTCCGATCTAACAGGAAATACAGCATATATTAGGTGTCCATGGTTTTTCCAAATCTCAATGTCTAAATCCGAACTAGCAGCAGTAAGCTGCTTTTACCTCTTCTGTAATTTTTTTCAGATGTGTCACTACATAACAACGGCACATGCAACAAAACTTATTTGGTGAATGTTTACAACATCTCTTCCCATATTTTAATGCACAGAATATCTGTATAACTTAACTTGATAAAATAACACAAACAAAACTTGTTGATTCGTAATATTTTGAACAATCTGTTATAAGAACGTATGCACAGAAGGCTAATTCAAGCAAAATATATGATTTCAAATAAAATGGATCTTAGACCTGTCACAACACTTAGGCGACTTGATGTATGAAAAGTGATAGGTCAACAAAAATATGTGATCCCTGTTCTGGTTGTAGGACCCTTGTTCCCTTGTATTATTATCCTTTTTGTAATTAAAAAAAAAATTAATAACAAGGATTTATTCAAGTTATTCTTAAATATTGCTGCTATAACTCCCTTAAAAAAAAGGTCATAGCAAGTTTATTGCTTCGCCCACGAAATGGAATAAAAATTAGCCGGTTTTCATAAAGTCAAATTCAAAAGCGTACCTTCATTATTTTTCCGTTTCCCGTGCTTTTTTCTGTTTACACTTACGTTCATGTCTTTCATACTTTTAATAAACCGTCCATTCTTGTAAATCCTAGTTAATTTAAATTTTACCTCAGCTCCGGGCCCGGTTGCTATGTGACAAATTGAATAATTTATAAGAGATAGCTATAAACTCCGGCAAACTTCCCTGAATTGTCACTGGTACGTCTCCTAGGAACTTTAAAACTTATATCCACAATGTACCTCATCAAAGAAAATACAGTATGTCTACTGTGTTTAAAACTTTTTAAATTGCACATACGCTGCATGAAAAATTGGAATACCTATCTTCAAATTGCTGGGTCAAAATTTAAACTTTGTATAAAGTATATCGCAACTTGTATTTAATGAAATAATTACTCGAAAGTAAACTTTAATAAAGTACCTCATATCGGATGTAATATTAAGTGACAATAGAGCAGTACGGTGTTTTATGATTTACAGTTAAGAATTATTGTGAACATTAACGACTTTAAGCGAAATAACTGCACTTTAACAACTCCACTAACGCCAATAAAAGTTTCAACTAAACGAAAGATGTACTTGCACTGCCAATCGTAAAGTTATCATCGTTATTGAGGGTTTCCGCCAAAATTATAAGCCAGACATAATACGGAAATCATTACGTTAGGTGTAATTAAATATGCAAATTGAAGAGTTGTAAATCATAAGGGTCTAAGTACCAAATACTTAGTTCCGACAAAACTGACAAACTTTATATAAAATTTCAAAATGAGTACTTGCCTTAATTGTTTTTACACCTAATTAATATTTTTAACATACTTGATTTGTGAAACAAACGTTATTTGGTTAGTGTGACTATTTAATTAATTGTGTCGTTATAAACTTGGAGCCTTGCAGAAGGGTCTAAGTACACAGCCGAGTTAATCAAAACTGTTCAACTGACATCAGAACCTACCCACGGGCTATGTGCCACATCGTATTATTTCACACATAAATCAGGTATATTTAGATTGGAGACTTCCACGGTCCGAATCAATGACAATAAAGTTGTCAAGGTTTTGCACACATGTTGCAACATGCATCTTCAGGAGGTAACTGTAAGAGAGCCACGAAGAAAATCTCTTCTATTCTCTTCGAGCCGTAGCTCTCTTACTGCTACGTCCTGAAGATGCCTCTTGCAACAGAATGCGAAACCACGTCATTGACGTGGTTTCCTCCCGGAAATTTAGAAATCATAAATAAGGTATTTTACCCAAATTAAGCATCAGCTACTCTTATACTTCAATAAGAAAGGTATATTAACAAAATACAAGGTATTTGTGTAAATAAAAACTTGATTAAGATACTTAATTCAGTATTATGTAAACTCTCGGATAAGGTCTAAATTATAGTATGTAGCTTCACCTGGCAAGTACTCCATCATGTTCTTTAGGTCTTCTAGCTTACACCTTTGTATATGTATACACCTTTGTGTGCTTTGATAAATACTGTGAACTGGAACCTTTTGATTTACTATTCTTCAATTTTTAAATAAATTAACATAACAAAAATGATTGTCCTGCAAATACTGTAACACATACATAATAATGTACCTTTGGAGCATGTGGTATAGCAAAATATTTTGTATCTAATCTACGATAGCAGATGCAAATACTATGGGTATCGTAACGATATCAATTTATGTAAAAGATTTTCCGAAGCTCATATTATCGGCGTCTTCATTACTCTACATATGATTGCATAAGGATTCAAATTGGCACAAATTTTTTAAATGGCGTTAGGCTGAGCCGTATACATAGTAAAAAATTAACGTTTCTCAAACTTTATGTGCAAGAGTTTTGATCGTATAACATAATTATGTATATGTACATTTAGAATAATGTATAAATTAATGTTAATTTATAAATAAAGAAAAAAAAAACATTATTTTTTAAGGTTAGTTTTTTCAAAAATGAAATAAGTGTCTGATTACCCAGTACTGGCTCAGGCTCGGTTGTTCCAGTCGACATCGTTCGGTTGTTCCCGCCGTTACGTCCCTGCGAAAATAGTATTTTTATAATTTTTTATTTTTAAAAATTAAAAAAATTTCAGACAAAATTTATTTCGAGGAACAGGACCCAAATGCTGAAACCGGGGGACGTCCAGTACAATAATATTTATGTAAAATTCGGCATTCATTCCATTATTTACGTCGAGGGAATTCCATTCTTAGTGAATAAATGCTAATTAAAAATTCAATGTTCATTTTAGAATAATCGAGAACCTTGGAACAAATCAAATAAGCACAGACACAAGTTAATATGAAACGACAAATAATGTTCAAAGGAAGGAAGAAAAATAAACACCGTCTACTTACAAAGTGAAGTTTATTACTTTCTGAGTATTGACTCAGTTATATTTTTAGCTCATCAAAGAGATGGCACAATCTCTTATATTACGTATATTAATTCTGAACAAAAATTACACCTCAAATATAATTTCTACCAGAAAAAAGCAGCCTTCTGGCATAACTTATGTATGCTACAAATTTTGTCAATCACTTTCCGAAAGGTTATTAAGTGAAGAAAAAAAGGAAAGCACTACAGCAAGCAATGATAAAAATCCATCACAGGTATATATCTCTTCAAAGCCACAATTGAAGAAATAAGATTGACAAACCGCAGAGACCGAGACAGTAGTGTCGTCTATTCGTACCGAAGTTAAATTAATTAAAACGACCCTGTCGTCTGAGAGTGTTATGGAACGGTGTTCTCGCGTCTGTGAAGGCATTTTTCAATCACGTGACAAGAGATCGACGACAAGTACGCGACAACGGTTGATTACAGCGCCCCGGGTGGCAGGTGCATTAACCGATTGTTTGCAGTGACCTCACCGCATCGGATTACTCCGCAAACGTTCCTGAATTTAATAGATGTTAGATAAGACCGTCCTCGAGATGAGAACCGTGGTTAGTAAGCTATACATTAACTATACGTAATTTGGTGATCTACTGGTTATTGAGGTTGTTCGGTTTAGCGTTCACTAAATTTATTTTGTTTGGTTTTGGATTATTGTGATGGGAAGTATCAGCATTAGGCTCTTCAAAGACGCAAGGATCAAATTTGAAAGAAACTACAGAAGTTGAAAAAAATCTTTTTTATAATTCTTTCTTTAAGTTCTATAAAAGTAAGATAATTTTCTCTTGTGGTCTGCCATAGCTTTTCAGCGAGTGTTTAATTGATGATGATATAAAACTATGCTCCCAGTTCATACCATATAGAGATTATTTAATATACACTCCTATGATTGGATTGGCTAAGCAATTCACACATAACTAACCACAAATTACACCTTACCCCCAATTAGTGTGGCCGTTCATGCGTTCTATAATCTCGATTATATAATATAATCAACTCCTAATTGGATGCACAATTTGATAATTAAACCGTAAACGTCATTGCAATGGCTATATGGGTACATTTTGTAATAGGTTGGGAGAAGAATTTTGAAGACTTTGTATCATCTTGTAGTGCAAGATTTTCAAAAACGTGAAAGGTTTACAAATGTACTAATTCATGTGCATATATTTTTGTTTTCGGTAATTTTCTTAGCCAAAAGCTGTTGTGTTTGTGCTAAGGTAACCGTGTGTGATATGTTACTGTATATCTGTGTGGTATCTTTGACGTCACATGTTGAATATATGTTACGAGTGAGATAATGTTATAATGGAAATTGGATGCATTACAAAGCAGCTGCCCACACACTATTAATATACGAGAACTCGCGGGAAACCCGTCGACATTTTGCTGCGCTGTGGGTATCATGAATGGCGAACAGAAGGAAATCACTTTAATTAACATGAGTTAATGTCATCGAGCTGGTAATTTACCATTACCAGTAAAGTCGTTACATTGATTAACCTTTTGTAGCCTGTCGTTTAAGCTTTATTATTCAGTTTCGTCAATGCGTCGGCAGCGTGTACATGCCAGAAACAGTGTAAATACGGTAGGTAGGTGGAAATGGAAAGTCGACTAATGGACAAAGGTAATGAAAACAGGAACAATTGATCTAAAGGACTGATAATGACAAAATGATTCAGACCGGAAAATTGGATACTTATCACAATTAATGAAAGGGGACTCGGCGGTAATTAGTGAGAATTTAAAACAAAGAGAAAAGACAACTGAATGCGACCGTAGATTTCACGGGTACAAATTATTTAATATTAAACATTTTGAATTGGATTTCGTTGTCGCATTGAAAGTAATCTAACACAATTTTTCGATAGATAATTTCCGGAAAATTAAGGTTTTAAATGTGTTTTAAACTAATTTATTTTAACGTCTTTTAAACATGGTTTGTTTCCGACGGAAAAACTGGAATTTCAGCAGAAATTGCGCTTTTTGAGGTCCCCTATATCCAGTCCAATGATTTTTGGAAAATGTCCATACAACATATGCATGTATGTGCGTTTGTACACAGAGGGAAAATTTTATTCGATACAACACGAATATCTTTGAGTGAAGAATATCACTTGTTTCTATATCTGCAGAAAGATCATTTGATTGGTTCAAGTGGAATACAAAATTCTCAGAGTTAGAATATAATTTTCTTGATGTTCTAAGTGTTACGTTTTCTTGTTTTAAGTATTAAGGAGCTGCTTGAAAATAATTACGTCTGTTTTAAGCGATAGGTACGTATACGTTTGGCTCAAGAGAAGAATGTATATTTTTCACCCAACAAAATATTGTTGTTGTTGTAAAACGAACGTCTTACTCTTTTTATATGTAGAAGAATAACATTTTATTCGTCAGAGCAAAATATACTCAACATAAACATACTAAACTCTTAAACCGAAAGAATAACTAGCCATTGAAAGAACTATAACATATACTGAAATACTTATTACAATAAAATATTATGGATAGCAAAAATCTTCATGCTACACTATATACGCAAGAACAATTTTTCTTGATATCCAAGAATTGAGTTCTCTTGTAGGCTATTCCGCTACAATCCTGGTTTTCCTCGAAATTTTTGTAAGTCACCCATGAAATAAAATACTTATACATCAATATAAACAAACAATATACGAACAGTCAGTATCGTCAAACGTTATAGCGGAAATATGTGGCAAAAGATGCGAGAATATGTTAGCGCCATCTGTAAAGAATTGCACAATTTTCTATGCATCCCTCAGAGTAAGAATCTGTTATCAAGAAACTGTTTTTTCGTTGAAGCATATATATTTTCGTCCAACAAAATATTTTTGTTCTTGTAAGACAAACGTCTACTTTTTTTATAGAAGAATAACTTTTTCTTCGTCAGAGAAAAGTATACTTAACATAAACATACTAAATTCTTAAATTGTAAGAATAACTAACCGTTGAAACAACTATATTGAAATTCTTATTATAATAAAATATTATTTGTATAGAAAAAACTCCTCTTTATGTTACACTATATACGCAAGAATAATTTTTGTTGATATCCAAGAATAGCGTTCTCACTGCGTAAACAAAACAAAAAAAGTTTTCTCTTCTATCCATCAACATATTTCCCATATAAGCTCGTAAAGGTGAATGTACTATCAGGCATTTGATAATAAATGGCTCGATGGTGATGTCGTACACTAGCAACCCCCTTCTATTTGATTGTGTGTGTAACCGGGTCACGAAACACAACAGCGACAACATTAAAATAATTTAGCACGGTATATTGACAGAGTATTGATCGCCATAGATTTTTAATGAATTCATGCTTGATGCGGGGCTGTTTGGGGAACGGGTTGCGGGGGTGTATGGCGGGGGTGGCTCCGTTAAAATTTCCGGACGAAGCTCGCCGTCATTAAAATTAAATTTCTGTTCGTTAACTTCGCTTTACATTACAAATTATTACCATTAATCTTGCATTATTAAGCAGGAATGGGAGCCGATTCCGTGGGGATTAAAAGTTTCACTTGGAAGAACAAATTTCTTATTCTCAGACGACGGTTTAAATAAAACGAAAAAAAGTCGCGTAGTATTTAAATACGTTTTTAAGAAAGTTAAGTTTTGATATCCCTATTATCCTAAGAAAGCATTTTATATATTATATAAAATGCTATTATATATTATAACAGTAATTATACACAGAGAGAAAAAAAATTGAATGAAACTAATTTGCTTCAAGTCAAAGAAAGATCAATGTTAAATAGTGACAGACAAAGCTTTAGTTATCGTAAAGAAATGATTTCTTTGGTAAAATTTATTAAATTCAAAGCTATCGTATTTGTATGAAAGTTAGTTAACTTAAATTCAATAACATAATATTTTCAAAGGAAATGAACATTTTGTTTCAAGAACTCTACATTCTTTTTAAGTAAAAAAGAACCTTCCTTTATTGTTTGACAATTTAGTACTTGACTTACTAAAATCGAATGTTAATTTAAAAACTACAAATTTTGATATAATCAAATAGTACTTAAGTTTCAGTCAAGTGTACTTTCAAATTAGACAAATATTACAACCGTGAATCAATCATTAATTAATATTTTATTATGTTTAGATTATAATCACGGGACCTTGATTATATAATCCTAACATAGTTTAGTCGAAAACCACAATAAAAGATTATCGTAGACTCATCAGATTATTTTACTAAAAACTACAGACTTATTCCCAAATGAGGAGTAACCAGAATACTGTTCACATTCTGTAGCTCAAATAAAATATTTCTTTCAGCCCATGCAACTCACTTTTTACATTTAAAAATACTTATTTGTATCAATAATAATATTTTCTTTCCTTAAAAGAATATGTTTAAAGAAGTACATTTATTTGATTTTACATTTCTTTTCTCTCACTATATTAGTGAGTCTGTTGACATAATACTTTAAATTTGGATTGCAAAGAAATGGATATTTGTCAACTTTTCAAGTTCATAGTATGACTTATTACTTAAAAACTAACAACATCTAAAAGGATCTGTCACAAAAATCAAAACTTCTATAAATTGGTTGGGTACTGGTACCTTTCTAATCATATGCTTGAAAACGTGCCCAAGTTCTTTAAAAACTCCGACATTGGTTCTTAGTTCTTCAGTTTGTATTCCCAAGAAAGATTTCGATAGTTTTCTGCAGAATGACTCACGTGAAAAATATATCGACGTACAAAAATAAAAGTTAAAATCGCGGGAGCGATTTAACGTTTTTTAAAAAAAAAAGAAGAAGTCGACGATAATGAAGAACTTCAGGAACTGAATACTCAGAAGGCACTTTATTATAAGTTGTTACACTTGATAGAATAATAATAATACTAAGAATACGAATAATCCGTTGTTGACATGAGCCGGGTTTATATAGTCTTAATTTGCTGATTCGGCAGTTTGTATGGAAAAGGCGTAGGCCGCATCCATAACTCCTCCGCCACGAGATGAAGACATCGGGGTATTAAAAATGCGCCGAAATGTCTTCTAAAGGGATGTCCGGGAGCTCCTTCGGGGTATCTTGCATAGGCCGAAGGGGAAGTCGCAGTCGTAAATAACAGAATAATCGGTACAGTACAAAAGTTAGGATCACAACGAGAAGAAGGTATAACATATAGCCTTGTCTTTTAAATTTACTATTGGAAAAACTAATTTGTTCAATTAAGGCCTGATTATTTGTTAATTCCTGGGAAATATTAAAGACAGTCGGTTGAGTTATGTTTAAGGTAGTTATTTGATTATGCTTTTCTTGATAATCAATAAATTTAATTTCGGTTGATATATGAGATTGCCAGTTCCGAATGATATGATCGTTGATCGAAAAGATACAGTTATGAATATTTTTTATCAAATAAGTACCTTTTACAATCTGCGGGTCACGTTCTTGATTACAAATTTTGATCAATTTGGTTTCATGCGGACTAAGTAATATTTTCAGGTTATTATTTAAATTTCGGATTTCTATGTTATGGAGTGTAAAGACATGATACAGACAATTTTGATAAGTGTTATCCATCTGTAAAATATGAATATCGCAAGGCGAAGTTTCTGATATATAATTTTCTAATTCATGATCACATAAAAATATTTGTTTCGTAATCTGTTGACATTGTGTTCTTGAGACAAAGTATTTAGTATCTTTTAGTCCGGCATAGGTGTTAGTCGGTGTAATTTGTTTAAATGTATCATTGCCAAGAAATATAGGTAAAGGATATAGGCGATAATATTGAAAAGGTTCAGTGTTGATAATGGGAATAGCCAAAATGAATACAAATTTTTTATCTGTTTGATATGCCTTAACTTTTATAACTGATTCGATTAAATAAATATTGTCCACCAATAATTTAAAAGGGAAACCTTCAGTTGGGTTTAAGTGAATACTTTCAATATAAGTTAACAATGTTTGAGGTTCAATTACTAATGGGTGTAATATACCAATCTTTGCTAAATTTGTTGCATGAATTAATTCTTCAATTTCTAATCGGAGGGCGGTTAAAAGGTGAAGCTGGTAGTAGGTTAATTGCATGAAATCCATAATTTGTTCATTAGCGATAGCTTCTTGAGCCAATTGTTTTTGATTATTTAGCATTGTATTAATATTTTCTTCGTACTGAGTAGTTATGTTATGCATTAGAGTTAACTGATTAGTCAGGGTCGTTTTAATATTTTTCTGATTCTCTTGTAATTCTAAAATTTTCTCTTCATACCTTTGCCCGTCATCCGCATCTAAATTTCCAGTTATTGCTTTTACGATATTTCCGAGAAAGTTAAAGGCTCCTCTTTTAGTTCGAGTAGTGGGGGGTTTTATGATATTTAGGTATTGCTGTATTTTTAATTCTTCTTCTTGTCGTAAGGTAAGGGTTGCTTGTAATTCAGGAGTTGGTAATCCTCGTGGTGAAATTTCTTCTTTTTGTTTTTGATAAGTATTCCAAATATTAAATAATTGAGAATATTCCTTTTGAATAATAATTTCGTAATAATTCTCGGTGTTGTACGCAAGTCCTTCCTTTAGAGGTAATAAGCCAACTTGGTTTTTTACGGGGATTAATTCGGTGACTCCTCCTCCGACGAGGGTCCTGAAATGGGTCCGAGTTTTAACGAATTGACGTGGTATTTTAGGATTTTGTTATTTTTATTTTTAACTTCTACAGTTCCATTATCATTAATTCGGATTACGGTGTATGGTCCCCAGTATCGTTCTTTAGTTTTTTGGGTATAATATTTGGAAGGTTTGACATAAACTTGTTGGCCAATTATTATTGGGCTTTCCGTTCTTTGTTCGTTCACACGAGTGATTACTTTTTCTTTTTGTTGTTGTAATTTTGATGCTATATTCTCATATAGATGTTTGGTACGCTCTTTATGTTTTTGGATGTAATCTTGAAAATAAATATTGTCATAATAAAGGTCTAGAGGTTCTCGAGTATTGGTATGTCCATATAGAAGTTCAAAAGGTGAAACTCCGGTAGCTGAGTGATTGGTTGAATTATAAGCCAAAACTGCGAGTTTCATGAGCATTTTGATATCATCATGAATTTTCTGATTTTTTAATAATCGAATATGTTCTAATAAGGTAGAATGAAGTCGTTCTATTGGTGCATTTGAGTTTGGGTTTTGTGGAGTGGTATAATGTAAATTTATTTTGTATAATTTGAGTAATTCCTTTAAAGTTTCATTATTGAACTCAAGACCTTTGTCCATAACAATTTGTTTAGGCGTTCCGTGTATGCTAAAGCTCTCAATAAGCTTATCAACAATTTCAATAGCTGTTTTACTTTGGATTGGATAAGCTTGAGCATGTTTGGTAAAGACATCTATCATTGTTAAGAATTTTTGTGCATTAATTGAAATAGTATCAATATGAATTTTATCAAACGGCTTATCAATTTGTTCAGTTAATTGAAGAGGAATTTTGGGGGGATGCCGATTGTATTTGTTTTTCTGGCATACTTTACAATTGTTAATGTAGTTAGCCACATCGGTTTTAATTTGGGGCCAATAATAAATTCTTTTAATTTTATTCATAGTTTCATTAATGCCGCGATGGTTGGTCTCATCGATATGGTGGTCAATTATAGCCTGTAATTTATCTTCTTTAGTGTCTAATATTCGAACTCTTCTGGTACATCTGATTATGTTAGGTCCGTTATCAGTGAAATGTTCAATATAAATTTTACATAGTTCCTGATAAAGTTCATCGGTCGTGTATATATAATATGTTCCTTGAGGCATTAGTTCTTTTATGATTTTTAATATTTCTTCTGCCAAATTATTCTTATCTAATTTCACATAATAGATGAGTTTGCCGTTATTAATATCAATGTTTACTGTGGTTGGGTATATATGGGATTCGATAAAGAATTGTATCTTTTGAATATCAATAGCTAGGTCGGTTATAGGAATTGACTTTTTAGGTTCGATATTCACATTACTATGTAGAGAATCATCAGAATCACTGATTGGTTCTATGTGTTCTGGTGGTTCATTAATTTTAATTGGTTTGCTAGCTATTGGGATTGTGAATATGTCGGCTGATGGATTTTCTAAAGATTGGATTAGCTCCGCAATTTCTTCGTCGGTTACTTGTGGTACGGTAGAAATAATTTCATCCCATTCTTTATCGGTCATATTGGGTATAGCCGGGTTTTGGTCATTTTCATGATGCTGTAGCTCTATTCTTGATAACGCATCGGCGTTTTTGTTAATTGTGCCCTTTTTATAAATGATGTCGTAGTCGTACTCGCTGAGTTTAATTTTCCAGCGTTGTAATTTCATGTTAGGTTCTTTCAGCGAATGCAACCATACTAAGGGTCGATGATCAGTTATGATGGTAAACTTTTGACCATAGATGTACGGTCGAAATTGTTTACAGGCCCAAATTATTGCCAAAAGCTCTTTTTCTATTGTTGAGTATCTTTGCTCCGTATCTGTTAGTGTTCTAGAAGCATAAGAGACTGGCTTGTCATTTCCTATGGGTCCTTGTGATAAGATGGCGCCGATAGCTACATTGCTAGCATCAGTTGTCACATTAAAGGGTTTGGTAAAATCAGGATATTGGAGAATTGGTTCATTGCATAGAACATTTTTGCAAATCTCAAAAGTTCGTCTATATTCATCAGTTAGTTCCACCTTATTACCCTTCTTTAAACATTTGGTCATAGGTTTGGTTAATTTAGCAAAGTCTTTAATAAATCGTCTATAATATCCTAATAGGCCTAAAAATGCTTTGATTTCCTTTTGGGTTTTTGGTAAGGGATATTTTTTAATAGCTTCAATTTTTTGTGGATTAGGTTTAATACCTTCTGGGGTAATAACGTGTCCCAAATAAATTACTTCCTTTTTTAGAAATTCACATTTACAAAGCGTTATTTTCATATTTGCTTCTCTAAGTCGGTCAAAAACTTTTCGCAATTTTTCAAGATGTTCTTGCAATGACGTCGAGTAAATGATAATGTCGTCAAGATAAACTAAACATGTGTCTGCAGTGAGTCCTCTTAAAATATAATTCATGACTCTTTGAAAGGTTGCCGGGGCGTTTTTAAGTCCGAATGGCATTCGCAGAAATTCGTAATGTCCGTCTTCGGTACAAAATGCAGTTCTCTCTTGATGTTCTTTAGCCATCTCTATCTGGTGGTAGCCTGATGCCAAATCTAAAGTTGTGAAGTAATTTGCTCTTCCCAATTTATCTAATATATCACTGATATTTGGTATGGGAAATTTGTCTTCAATTGTTTGTTCGTTTAATTTTCTATAGTCAACAACTACGCGATATTTTTGAATTCCAGAAGCGTCTAGCTTCTTAGGTATTATTGCAATAGGTGCTGACCACGGACTTTTGCTGTCTTGAATAATATTTTGCCGTAGCATTGATTGAATTTGTTTATCTATCTCGGCTCGTTGAGTCGGTGTTTTCCGATAAGGCTTGAGATAAATAGGGGTATCATCTTTCAACCGGATTTGATGTTTTATTGCCGATGTAAAAGACAGTGGAATGCGTTCATCATAACAGATGTCTTTGTATTCTAGACATAATTTTGTTATCATTTGTTTTTCTTCTGCATTGAGATGTTCTAGTCTTAAGTTCTTTTCTACGTTTTGTTTTTGTATCTTTTTTAATTTATCAGCAGAAAGATTAGACTTGTTTATCATATTAGTCTCTTTTGCGTTTTGAGTATTTAGGTCATCTTGTTTATAAAGTTCTGTTTTTAAAGGGCGAGTTATTTTAAAGGTAACTGGATACTCATTAAAATTTGTTATCTCTGTAATGGCTTCGTAATCTTGAGATTTGGTTACACTTTCTGGAATTTCTACGCCAGGTATTAATTCTTGATGTGTAATAAGAATTTGGTTTAAATTTCGATCTACTGGTACTTTCACAATTTTTCTCTCTCTTGGCCCAATGCGAATTGTTGGATCATCAAAGTATAAAGGAATCGTAGTGAATTTTGTTCTTAATTTCCTATTAGCAATATCAATGACTGTTCCCATTTGTTCTAATAATTTTAAGCCAATTATGCCATCATATTTTTTAGAAAAATCGACAATATTAAATTTATGTTTTTGATTATATGCCTTGAGAGTAGGTAATGATGGAATTTCGAGAATGTATTTGTGATAGGTAGTACCATGCATTGTGGTAACAGAAAAAGGGGAATATTTAATATATTCGGGAAATTCATTTTTAGCCAATTTGGTTGAGATTGACGAAGCTGATGCACCTGAATCGATTAGAAATTTAGCATTTATTTCTGGAATTTTAATATAAGGTAATCTAATAGCTTGTTGATGGTTGAAAACAATGTGTTCTTTAAATTTAGCTACTGCTATTGGGGATTTTGACTTGTCGAGGCTAGTTCGCGAAAATTTTCGTCTAGATTATCGGATTCTTCGTCGATTTCTTCGACAAATTCTTCTGGGTTTTCTTGCCAATTTTCATAGATACCGTCCTGTTCTTCAGGCTCTATCGGTTCTTGTTGATGGAGTTCTTCTACTTTCCATCTTTGATCTTTATTAGCGGCTGGTCCAAAGGGTGTCATTCTGACTTTACTTCGACTAGGGTCTACGTCCATGGGTTTAGGTTTAAATGGCTTCTTTTCTTGTAGTTGCCCTGGGGTTTTCATGAATTTAAAAGATTGAGGCTTTGATTGATTTTGTCGCCAAAAGGGTAAATTTTGATACGGCTGAGTAAATTGTTGTTGAGGAAATTGTTGTGGGAAGGGTTGTTGTGATTGAAAAATTTGTGGCTGCATTTGACGAGGCTGTTGGACTAATTGTTGCGGAATCGCGTTCATTTTACCGGGTGTTATGGGTTTTAAAGTTTCATGTTGCGCTTGTGGTGCTGGTAATTTTCCGCATCTATACTGCCAGTTTTGATACTCTAAGACGCATGACATGGCGGTTTCTAATGTTTGGGGATCTTTTATATAAATTATTTCGCCTAAATTTCCGTATTTCATGAGCCCTCGTTTATATGACTGTAAGGCTGTGTTCTTATAAAGAGTCGTTTTTAAAGGGACTAGATCTTGCTGCGTACATGTCTGCATTTTTGTTAATAATAAATTTAACATGTCTTTGATGCGTTGTCCATAAGTATAGGGATTTTCGTTTTTACGGGGTGTCTCGCAAGTTAAATCATTTAGTAGGCAATCTTCAGAACGTTGATCCAAGAAATTTAATTCAAGTAAGGATTTGATTTCACTCCAAGTACTTAATTTACGAGAACCTATAAGGGATTGGGCTTCTCCGGTGAATCGGGATTTTATGATCTTTAGGAGGTATGGGTTTATAGGATTTACTGGATTATGAAGGTCGGCATACGTTCTGATCAAATCTTCGCATGCATCGACAAATAATGGCAATGAATTCGCGTCACCATTAAATATCGGGATGGTAGAAATTTCGGCTTGCGTTATGGACGTGCGTGTATATGGGTGTTGATATTGTTCACTTCCAGGCATTTTGTTCAAAGTTTAAGTTTGTCAAAGTTTAGCAAAGTTAAAGGTAGTCCGCAAATAAAAGAGAAACTTAAATCTATGTACTCACAATAGGATTACAGCTAGTTCTATCATCTAAGTCTATTCTAATGGTGTGGATTCCTCAGCGTCGGTTGTAGTTGTTAGTCCTTACTCTGGTCCTCGGGTTTTGCTGTGGTTCGTCCTCTTGACTGTAGATTTCTTGAGCGTCAGTTGTGGTTCTTTTGGTCCTTCTCTGGTCCTTAGTTAATGCAATAGTCGTCTTCTTGATGTGGCTTCCTCGTTGTTAGTAGGTTTTTCTTAATTTTAGGGTTAGTAGTTTTTCTTGTTTGTAGTTTTATTGTTTCTTTGTTTCTTTCTTCTTTGATGTTTCTTCTTATTTCTTGTTTAAGTTTTCTTCTTGTTTCCCCAGTAGATGTAGGGCACCTCTACGAGAATTTGATCGTTTCGGCGTCTTCTTCCCTACTCTGCTGTGCTGATCGAAGATTTTGATTCTTCAGCGTGGGATTTTTCTTAATTATTAGCGAGCTGGGGCACCTCCAGAGATTTTGATCCTTCGGTACTGGTCCAACTTGCTGCAGTGTCCCGAAAATTGGATCCGGACACCCGTGCCTTTTCTTCTGGTACTGCTTGTCTTGATCGCTCTTCCTTCTTCCTTCTTCTTTCTTCAGTGCTCTTAAGAATTGAAATTCAACCCGTCGGTCTTCTTTCTTGAATCCTGAGGGTGAGCACTATCCTACCGACTGCGCCAGTTAAAATCGCGGGAGCGATTTAACGTTTTTTAAAAAAAAAAGAAGAAGTCGACGATAATGAAGAACTTCAGGAACTGAATACTCAGAAGGCACTTTATTATAAGTTGTTACACTTGATAGAATAATAATAATACTAAGAATACGAATAATCCGTTGTTGACATGAGCCGGGTTTATATAGTCTTAATTTGCTGATTCGGCAGTTTGTATGGAAAAGGCGTAGGCCGCATCCATAACTTAAACATTACACGTCAATATTGTTTCTTTTCAGTACAAAAACTACCCGTGTTATTTTAAGTCAATCGTACCGTTTAAAAACGGTAGTTAAACACGCAGCCCGTCGGTTCTTTATTTACAGTAAAATAAATATTAATACGAACTGAAAATAGTAACAGTAGTCTGGTACGGTTGATGTTCGAATCGGACCTTAGAATAAATCGATTAGTTGTAAAAATTATCCAATAGCCAGTGAGTGCTTCGACTTTTAGAACTGCCAATTCGTGAATGATTCGTTTACGTTACAGATCTAAAAATACCCGATACAAATAGTAAAACTAGAATTGCTCCAGGAAAGAAATTCGTTCCACTAACGAAATAAACGCATTTGGATATTTCTCTTCGTGCTGAATGTAAATTATACCGGAAGCAAATAATATGTGACCCGAAGTCGGTGAAACCTGAAAAATACCCCAATTTATTACAGTCAACGCACCCATTTATCCTCACGTCAGCAGCAGAAAGGCTGTATCTATCAAAGAACAGAAAGCCAACCGCGCATTATCGGATCTCTTTGTTTGATAGCTTCAACCACGACTTTATGTTGAGCCTTTTTATGTGGTGGCCACTGATTCTTATAATCTTTAATAACATCAGACATCTTTCATTCATTAACTAGATCATCATTGTTTGTAGTGTCCAGCCAAAATTCTCACAAAACATAAAAGTAACCATTTTTAATTTCCGACTAGTACCCCAGAAGGAAACAACGGAAAAAATTGAAATTTCAGCGGAAATACAAATTTTGGGATCCCCTGAATCGATTGCAATGATTTCTAGAAAATGTATGTTGTTGGTATGTATGTAGGTATCTGGGTATGTATGTGTGTATGTGGGTATGTCTGTGAACACGATAGCGCCCAAACAGAACATCGGATCGGGCTGAAATTTGATATACTTATTTAGAATTACCAGGGGATGAACTGGATTGTTTTTGGTCATAACCTGACAACTGGAAGTGGCAAATGTTACATGCGTTTTCTTTGGGATTCATTCGATTTTGACCAAATTGATACCTGCTCATCCTCCAGTGACTGTAAATATGTGTAGAAACAGATCATTGGGATGAACAGTTTTCGTCGCTATGTTGCTAATTGTCATTTCTTCACAAACATTAATGCCACTGACGTGACATAACATGGTGTTCTTCTACGCCTGACGTTGGGTTGGCATCTAGGCTGTGACTTCAAATTGACAATGAAAAATAACAAACTAGAACTAAGAAACTAGAAGATACAGAAACCGCAACTGATATGCTTTGAGCATTTTTCGAATGGTTAAGAGCAAAAAAGTAAGACGGTTTTACTTCCTGCTGATCTTTTTGGATTTTTCATTAGATTTTTTAAAAACAGAAATAATTTAAACGATTTCTTTTCTTCCAAGCAATGAAACTAGTATGGCGATTTGACCAGTTTTAAAGATAACTTGAAGCAACCAATTTGCTTTTACGATTACAAGACTGATGTTATTACAAAAGTTCAGTTCATTTCAACCAATCATGTACATTTGGCATTAAATTCATTTATAGGCACATCCAACTGCATTTTAACAAAACGCCAAAAACTGATAAAATGAGCTCTCAGCTGACACAATCTATTAGCTTATCACAGATTGCACAGACAGTTCATGGACTGACTAAATTGTTATCGCAAGTGGCTTTGACGTCAGAATAGCTTCAGTTCAACCCAAACGAGTAACATTCAAAATTGTCGAACGGTGAACAAGAAACAACTCATGTCCAGAACATGGACGAGTGTGATATATGAGAGTAAAGATCTTGGTGGAGTTGATCCATCATAATAATGGTATTATAAAAACTTACTCAACTATTCCCAAAAAGTAAGGACATGTATTTAACTGGACTTTTATCAAAATCTGACAATTCGCAACACAGCGATGAAAGCTAGTAGACTCCTTCTTATAGTATCTAAACTGATCCCAATGATCTGTAAATTAGTGTACATATTTAAAGTCGCCGGAGGAGGTGCAGGTATCAACTGGTGGTATTTTTGTCATGATCACAAATAGGTTTTGCTCAAGTCATCACCGCTTTTTTTGGTTCTGCCTTATTTGGCCAACACGCAGAAATGAATGTAAGTAATGGAGGCAGGCGACACAAAGAATTATCGAACAATGTACTTCCTGGTCCATCAATAATTGACCAATAATTGACAGTATTGTATAACTCTGATCAAGTAATCAGACAACAAAAAGTTTGCTGGCTACCTTCTCGTCAGGAGCAGGTATAAAATATAGGTAGTCAAAATTTTGGTATAGGTAGTTCAAAGTTATAAATACCATACCAATTGTATGGTAAATCGTCTAACGTGGTTGTACTTCGTAGTATCCATAACATAAATGTGTGTGATAGACGTAACATAACATCAGAGAGTAAACATCCTGTCGGAGTTAGTCAATGAATGGTACCTCCCAAAGTTGCTAAACATTGTACAAGGAACAACAACAATAATAGCATGTTATAAGCTTGAGTTAGAAGCATGCATATGTGAAAAAAGCAACAAATGAGGTGGGAGAAATTACGTTTTAAGGTGACAGCTGAGCGAACATCTGGTAGTGGCTGGACGTCGCCGACGGCGGAGTTCCTGTTAGTATACTCACCTGATATTTGTCGTATTGGCATCATCCGAGGCCACTGTAACTTACACCATACACTGCGTTTACGTGGGGATGGTTCGCGGTTCGCGTCAGTCTGATCTTCTAGGACGAGAACGATGTATGTGATTCGGGGAGGACTCGGGAAAAGGTGAAGTTATGGCAAGCCCACCAGCACATCCATGGGTGCGCGGCTTCTGAGACCGTCTGTAGACGAGGACCGCCACAGTCGCGTATCGAATCTAGGACGGGAATGGATCGTGGCGGCGGAGTGTTGCGCTGGGCCGTCGGTAGGGAGCGCGCGCGCGCGCGCCTAGGATTCGCCCGCTGCCGACGCTCGCGTCCTTCCACGTCCCGGCGGAGAATTATTGATCTACTCTGGTTATGCCGCGCGCTGCTTGCTGTACGGGAAACGTGGGACAGTTGGGGACCGACTTCGAAGAGAACGATTCCTCTGCCTACAACTTCCACGAATTTCTATTGCATTCCTCGTAAGGCCTGACCTATTGATTTGGGTTTCAGTCTATTTCTGAGGAATGGTTCACGCCCGTTTTACTTTTAAGCCTTCAGCCCTCTTCGAGGTTCTGGTTTATGGGGTCACCGTCCAGAATTTTAAGGAACAGGTGACGTTTAGTGGCAGGCCGCAGCATGTAGATTAACTTTGAAAATTTGACTGTCCGGAACACTGTTCTAGACACTTTGAATAATAATTAATCAAGATTTTGGATACCAATTTGTGGTGTTTAGTTTCCGAAAAATTGAAAGATAAAGTAAAGAAAGCTTACTGGGAAACATCTACGGATATGAGACAATCAAAGGCAACATTACCTTCTCTGCCTCCAAAGCCGAAGAGTTTCTCCAGCTACAAAAGTCTGGCCGCCGTGTGTTCACGGGACTCCTCACACGATACTGCCCACTGGGATATCATCTCACATAAATTGGGCGTGAAATAATGCAAGCTGTAAATTCTGCAGCACAGCACACGAAACAGCGAAACATGTACTATGAGATTGTTTGGCATTACTTCACGAACAATAATTAACTTCGTGAAAAGGCTAAATATCGATGGACTATAATGTATGGGGATGTATACAAAATATCTTTCATCTGAATCATCTGTGCTCAATTACGTGCGTTGACTTCATTTTACATTCAACATTTGGAACTATGAGTCTATGACGTGCAGAGCAGGTAGAATTGGATATGATATAGGCACAGATGGATATGGTACGGCTAGAATGAATTTGCAGGAGTGACGGTGTCACTATCCATGTATTAAGTAAGCAACTAAGAAGAATTTGGACAATTCATGTCATTGTTGGTCACATCTATGTTCCAATGAAGTTGTAATGGGTCGGAAACCCATTATTTATTTATTAAGATATGATCAAATTAAGCGAGATATTTGTAAGAACATTCGGGAATGTCAAAGGTTTTTGCTAGGGTTGAACATCTGGTTTAGGATTTGACCGCGTGTTATAAGTTTAAAATTGAAGAGTTGTCATTGGCTAAGAAGAAATGCTTCCGGATTCCTTTGGGGTCGAGGGATGCAAACGAACAGATCTTGCTCTTCTCATTTCAACCACCGTCATGTAAAGTACACGTTTTTGTGGAGCGTTCTTAGGCGCTTAAGTTTATCCCTGGTAAGTCTTTTCAACTCGTCTCGCATTTCATTGTAAATTAAATTATTCATATTTCTGCTAAAAGTGTGTCTGTCTAAATCAACTCCTAGGTTTAATTTAAACGTCAATATGTTCAAAGCTTCATTCATTTTTCTATGTAACCTATCAAACGGGATTCTTGATTATTATTGTTAATAGATGTTATTGTTTTGATAACTGTTTCGTTTCATTTGAGTAGTCTTGCTTTATCAGCCCTTATTAAATGTTAAATACTTAAACGCGTCAGTTAGTAGTCAGAAAATGTGTTCACAAGGTTCAAGAAAAAGAACCCAGTTAGTTTTGCCTTCGAATAAATTGGAAGAGATTTGATGAATTAGAATTTTGACCAGTAATTAAAGCCCTTAAACCGCGCTTGGCCAAAATGCTACTATGTTAGGGAGTCGCGGTAGTTCCCGCCATTTTGACCTCCTACAAAGTTGTTTGAAGTTATCTTGTTGCGTCAACAGCAAAAAGAAACGAAACTATCGATCGTCAGTACAACATTAAAGAGCTCTTCAGGGCAATAATGGTCGTTTGAAGTTGAATGGGAGCCACTATAGACCTCCAAATGACGTTAGTCAATTCTGCTCTGAAGGCTTCAATGCCGTTAATGGGCGCTTTCAGGCAGTGCGGATGTCCGTTTTTTTAACCGCAATAACACGTCACATGTGGAATGCCTCACGATATAGTCACTCTAGCCGAATAGAACATTAATGTTGTTTTTTAAATGAACACAGTACACTTTAAATCGCACGAAAATCAGAAAGCACAAATGACTTCAGTGAATTTGGGACATATTATGTGCATATTGAGTGCTAGTTAGTACATACTCATTATTCAACTCATTGTAGCGATTGAGTTTTCCCGATAGAAGTGGAAATACCAGATCACTATTATGAGTTTTCGATTCAGCTCAATCGAGCATGCATTAAAAACCTGTTGATACCGTTTGATTTACGTATTATGATAATATCCGTACGCTTATACAATAAACAAAGTATTATTAATGTCTATAATAAAAGGTTCATTAATTATTTCTCTCTCCCGGTATCGGTATTAAAAGATAATGTTAATAAATTAATATCTGTCGGCATCAAAGCGCAAACCCGTATTCAGCTCGTACTCCGCTTGAATTTGATCAATATATTAAATCTGCAGGGAATCTGCGCCAGTTATACATACAGAACGAAATCATCATTTTATAGCAATGCTATAAAGCTGGATTTACATATCAAATGTCTGCATTATTTGAAATTATCTGTCCTCGTAAACTGGATTATTTGTACACTATAAAACGTTGTGTGCAATTCATAATTTAGTTTTAACTGAATTAACAAGCCTAATTGCATTTTTATTCATGGGACGTGTAGTTTAATTCGAAGTTGTTCTCCACTACAGAATAACTTCAAATGTCCAGTAGTGTTGGGTAATTTCGTTATGTTTCAATACTCCTATGTAATCGTTACTTATTGTAAAGTAATCGTTACATTGTAATCGTTACTTTGTAATCGTTAGATTGTAATCGTAGCGAGAACCAGTTACAGTACTTTGGTACTGATAATCAATACCGAAAATCAGAAAATCAGACCTAACTCTCCGACTACCTCGTGGACACATTGAAGCGAAAACTCGAAAGGGTCGAAACATTCTACAATATTTCAAGTTTGTGGCAGTGATATATAATATTATACATACTGGCCAGTGACGTCAAAGTTTGCCAGTTCGCAACCATAACAAGGCTGCCGATTCTGTCAGACAGCCTGTATAAACGTTTACAGTGCCCACAGGGCTGCTTTATCCATTAGGCAAGAAAGGCAACTGCCTAGGGCGGCAGTCTTTATGGGGCGGCAAGAAATGCTTAAAAAGAAAAATTAAAAATGTTGATCTGTTCGCGTATTTGTTTATTAGATTTGTATACCTATATAACGGAGTGTATCTATAGCATTACTTTTCTAATGGCAGGGAGTTCTTATCATAAAGAGTAATTATTGACGTTACCTACCACTAAATTTTCTTTTATCTTATTTATTTATCTTCTCCCCAGTAGGTTTTTTGTTCTTATGTTAGCGTATTCGGGGCAAATGTGTATTGATCACAAAAGAACTCTGTTGGTTTACGTTTACCACAACTAACAAAATTACTGTATGGGACAGGTATTTTAAATATAAATATTTTCTGTAGAAAAATCTAGGAAAAAGAGTTTTAGAATACACAGAGAGAATTTTTTGTAATGAAACAAATTTGCTTCAAGTCAAAGAAAGATCGATGGTAAATAGTGGCAGACAAAGCTTTGGTTGTCGCAAAGAAATTTGATAAGAATTATTAAATTCAAAGCTATCGTATTTGTATGAACGTTAATTAATTTAAATTCATTAACATAATATTTCGAAAGAAATGAACATTTTGTTTCAAGAACTATACGTTCTTTTTAAATAAAAATATCTGCGGTGGCCCTCACCCAACTTTCCGACTACACCGTTGGATCAATGAAGTGTTTCAACACTTTTGCAATTATTCAAGTTTTGTGAGGACAGAGCCACTCTGTACCCTACCTAACATCAGTTTCTATGACATAAAGACATTTGCCATACTGACATTTAACGTCATGTCATGTCAGTGATAACGCCTAAACCGTTCATCCCATTAACTTGTAAATTAGTATACTTATTTAAAATTTCTGGAGGATGAGCTGATATTAGTTTGGCCAAAATCGGATAAATCCCGAAGAAGACGCATGTAACATTGGCCACTTGCGGTTGTCAGATTGTCACCAAAAACAATCCAGTTCGTCCCCTGGCAATTCTAAATATGTATGCAAAATTTCAACCGGTCCGTTGTACCATTTGGACGCTATCGTGTACACAGACATATACACACGCATACACATATACATACAAACGCGTATTTCAGCAGAAATCTCGAAAAGAAAAATTTTCGTCGAAAGTAAACAGTACCTAAGTCCTAAGCATAACCACTGCATTATTGTAATCAAACATCATAAGATTTGTATACAAATTTATCATACAAATAAGGTATTATAAAAGGCATCTATTACCTGTATGCCTGGCATTGGAAAACGTCAGTTTTGTGACTCCTAGATCTGATCTAGATCGGTTAAGTTCTTCCTTCCTAATCTGCAATAAGAAACGTATAAACTCAGTGTTACTAAAATAATAACTACTTCATTCATGTACAAAGTTACTTATTTAAAAAAAAAACATAACCCTGATCATTGCAGTTAATCCATGAATAAAGAGTATAAACAATGGGGAGTGGAGGCCTTAAATCACTTCCAACATGCTCCTAAAACTAAAAAAAAAATTAATTCTACTTATAAACATTGAACGCTTTTGTAGCGCCTATTGGAAAAGCGAGACCGACTCCTCGTCCATCTGAAACAAAAAAACACTCAGATTTTAACTTTTTTGAAGCAGAAACGAGTAAGGGGGAAGATCCCAAACCACCACCCCGCTAACCTGCAGCGATATCTTCCCTCTCGCTCGTTTCTACCAGGTGTCGCAAGAATTACAAAGAAATACCCACTTACCGGAATTTTTCAATAATACCACCAATCAAGGTCAGATGATTAGCACTACCACTGCTTTTGATGACTCTACAGAACTCCGTAGAGAGTCAAAAAGACCGATAACGCGCCGCGAACCTAGAGAAGTACAAAAATCCTACCTTATTGCGTCTTCTTCCCCTCCAACGAAGGATGACATCTCCTTGAACCTACCTTTAGATGTCTTCGTCCTTGGAAGCGTCCACTCCGGTAAAATCCTCGTCCAAGTCAGTCTTTCTTCTCCCTTGGGCATCTAAGGCTGCTATTCAACACTACACACGCAAGATTTAAAAACGCGCACAACTAAATGTCCTTCACTTCACTACATCACCGTCGTTGTCCATCTGCAACAATAATATAACCAAATATAACCAAATATTCATCCACAATGTTTATTATGATCCAAACACTACCAGTACCAGTTATTACTCAACAAAATTTGATTAATGGCGCTGAAATGAGGAACACGATCGATTTTTATACACACGGGGTAATAGGTTAGGTCAAAATCACTTAAAACACCACTCAAAATATCACAAATTACCTGTTGCGAATATTTGCTGGTATATCTATATGCAACACACGCGTACGCCGTGAAATTCTGTAAAAAAAAACGCGCAGACGCGCAGAAAATGTTTGACAAGATGGCCGAAAATGCAAATTAGCTCGGTTGTGGTAAACAGGCATTGTTGTTGCTTGGTTATATGTACCCAAATATGTACCCACATTACACCGCTTACAACGCATGTCGCTAACTGAACCGAATATCTAACAACAACATATGAAATGCATCAAAAAATTTTACCTGCGAACGCGAATCATATAGCATATATACAAGCACACATCCGGCATACCAAAAAAACTCGTTCAATTCCAACCAACACAGCGCGAAAGCATAAACTTCACGTATTGGTAATTTTTACAAAAATATTTCTCGATAAAATTCATGGTGTTTGTGAACATCCTACAGAAATTAATTTTAATACCTAAAACCGTTTAATTAAAATAACAGTGTGGTTATCATGGAAATTGGTGGAAACAAATATCTTCAAATATCTGGGTTGGCCCTCACCCTACTTTCCGACTATATCGTTGGTACAATGAAATATCTAAACACTTTTGAAATTATTCAATTTTGTGAAGCCAGAGACGTTGATACAGCACCATACACAGTGAGATTGGTCTCTGAGACCTGTCTCGCCGCATGCGGCGAGGCGAACCTCCTCACCGTGTATGCCCGTTTTAACAAGCATACACACAATTTTGCAGGCACAGAAAACTGACTTAAAACTGGACTTACCGAGCACCATTTCGGTTCAAAATTGTCGTCAGACCGTTCTCGAAACTTTTGTACACATCACTTGCACGCACACCGACTGAAAATCGCCGAAAAATTGGTAAAAACCCAACGTGCACTGAAGCACCATGCGAAAATACACCAAGCACTGCCCATAAACTGGCTTACCGGCCGGCCTGTCGCATGTCAATTGGTTTTTGATGTTTGACTTGGCTGTTGAGTAAAGAGTAGAAAGGATGGCACTTGACTGTTGTATTTTTTGCTTTCGAATTAGGTCACCTAGAAGGGAATTATCGTAATGGATGCAACATTTTAGGGATTTCAGAAGAAATACGAGTTTTGAGGTCGCCTAAATCCATTGCAATGATTACAGGAAAATGTCTGTGTTATGTGTAAGTAGGTATGCCTGCGTTCACGATTGCGCCCAAACGGAACAAGGAACAATGGATCGAGCTGAAATTTGGTATACATATTTAGAGTTACCAATGGACGAACTGAATTGTTTCTGGCCACAATCTGACAACCGAAAGGAGCAAATGTGAAATGCGTACGATACAGAAAGTAAAACACACCAAAAAACAGTTAATTGTAAATCAAATTCACAATTACAAAATTACCAACGCGTTGTTTGCCTAGTGTTCATCTACAATATGGTACATATTTGATTGAAAATTTGTTATTTCGCTTTGGTATTACCAGTAAAAGACTAGCATATACACAATAACTTAAGGTCTCTATCATTATTTCACACTTTATAGCCTATTGACTACCTTTGTTTATAATGTTTATACCCTGCCCTAAAGCTCACATATCGTCTTTTGTAGTTCAGTTATTGATTCTGTTAAGAGTTTGATATTTTGCAGGAAATTATTTTTTTAACCTCGTCCTGATAAGGCCCTAAGCTATTTGAGATATGAGGCTCTTTATAAGTCCAGATATTCTATGTCAGTGCCAAATATAATTTTTTTGGGAGCCCTTAAGAATGTGGGGGCCCTAAGCTATAGGTTGTGTAGCTTATACGTAAATCCTGCCCTGACTCTACCTGGTGCAAGTCATAAAACAATATACAACGCCTGCATAATAAAACTCAGCTTCTTTTTCAGTTTTTAAATCTATTTAAAATCGATTTTTTTTTAAAATTATGTACCACTCCTACCCTGCTCGGATTACCGGGGGTCGAATTATCGACGCTCCACTGTATAACGTAAGTAGAATAAATCTAAATATTTGTGTAATAAATTTATTATCACACTTGTTGTAAATTTATTTATTTTAAAGTTATATGCATTAAAATTATTTAAAAATATCTGGGGTGGCCCTCACCCAACTTTCCGACTACATCGTGGTCACAATGAAGTCTATATTTAATGTCATGTCATGTCAGTGGCACTGACGTTTGTCAAAATCTGACAATTCGCAACACAACGATGAAGGCTGTGGATTCTGTCAACCCGCTTCTATAAACTCTTATAGCACCTAAACCGTTCATCCCACTGATCTGAAAATTTGTATACATGTTTACAAGTCACGGGTGGATGAGCAACTATCAAATTGGTCTAAACCTGATAAATCGCGAAGAAGACGCATGTAATATTTACCACTTCCGGTTGTCATATTGTGGCCAAAAACAATCCAGTTCGTCCCCGGCAATTCTAAATAAGTATGTAACATTTCAGCCCGATCCGTTGTACCGCTTGGACGCTATCGTGTTCACAGACATACATACATACACACTAGGGTTTGTATATCTTGCATACACACATACACACACACACACACACACACACACACACACACACACACACATACAGACATTTTCCAGAAATCATTGCAATCGATTCAGGGGACCTCAAACGCGTATTTCCGCTGCAATCTCGAAAAAAAATTTTCTCTCGATTGCAATACTTTCCTTCTAGGGACTAGTGGGAAAGTAAAAAGGACAAATCCTGCTGTTTTTTGTACTCTTCGACCAATTTCTGTGGGCGGCCATGCAAGTATTGCTATATCAATGCATTGGCCAGATTATCTTCACAATATATTCTCATATGTAAGCAGCTAAAAGGCTTCATCGTCTACACAATTATTTAATCATGGTTGTGAATAGAATGTAATCCTCTTTTCATCCTATACCTTCTAGATTAAATTGCTTACAATGGATTGATTCATTTCTTAAAGAATCTTTCATTGCTTCTGCTAATATTGATTCGTGTTATTTGGAAAGGACTGGAAAGGGTATAAAGTTTGTCTCCAGAGGCAGCCGAAAACAACGTTAATAAACTGTTGTGTAACCATTTCTTTTCGCTTGCCTATGCCTTCATCTCGACTGTGTATCTTTGTAAAACTGGGAACTTGGCAAGCTTTAAGTATGACACCCAAATGGTATCCTAGAAGTATTGTAATCGACGAAAGATTTTTTTTTTTTCGATATTTCAGCGAAAATACCAGTTTTGAGACCCCCTGAATCCAGTGCGATGATTTCTGGAAAATGTCGATACCGTCCAAACGGCACAACGGATCAGGCTGAAATTTGGTAGATATACTTATTTAGAATTACCAGGGGATTATTTGTGGGCACAATCTGATAACCCAAAATGGCAAATGTTAAATGCATTTAGTTTTTCTTTGGGATTCATCCGATTTTGATTAAACTGATAGGTTTTCATCCCCCAGTGATTTTGAATAGGTGTCTACGTGTGCAGATGTACGGTGGGATTAGCGGTTTAGGCGGTATAAGCGTTTATAGAAGCTGTTTGACAGAATCCACAGCCATCGTGGCTGTGTCAATTGTCAGATTTTGACAAACGTCAGTGCCACTGACATTACATGACATTAAATGTGAGGATGACAAATGTCATTATGTTATAGAAACTGACGTTAGGTAGGGTCCAGAGTGGCTCTGGTCTCACAAAACTTGAATAATTGCAAAAGTGTTGAAACACTTCATTGATCCAACGGTGTAGTATAAAATATAGTAAAAATATATAGTCTTAGTAGTATTTTAGATCACGAATGTTGTATTTTCCAACTAGTGAGAATTCCTCAGTATTTTTCAAAAAGTTATTCATAGTTTTTTCCATGAATGCAATTTTTCACATCTCGGATTTTGTCCTGATTTGTCTCTACCATCATCTGGTTCACCTTACCGTACACACCACATATAAGTAACATCATGGCATCTCTAAAGAACCAAATTCTTTCTTCTTCAGTCACTCAATAAATGAAAAGGATTTAGAACTGTGAAATATTTACATTATAATAAAAACCACAATAGTTATAGAGTAAAGGTTTATTTTTAATGATTCAACAACAACATTAATACGTTTTGCACAAAAGATGTGCCTTATTCGTATATATTAATAATTACCGTAAAGATCAATTATTTAATGATAATAGTCATACAATTTATCAATAATAATAAACATCTTTAAAATTTTATAATACAATAAAGGATGGTAACAGTCACATAGGACACAATCACAAATAAATATGGAATTATTCATTCAAACATTTAATAAACATCAATAAAAAATTAGATCATCTGAAGCTATTATGGAGTTATTACCATAATTGCATTTAATAATAAGATAACATTTAAAATAAATAATAGCTACTTTCAATAAAAACGGTTGTAATGACTAGCATTTATAGTTCGATACACATCTATATACGCGAAGATACGATTCTTAAATCCAATAAACAATAAAGGAAAAATAATCTAAGAAAGGATAAAGCTATTGACATACTCCATAATACTTAGTGGTGATTTTTAAGTAACGATTTAATACTAACAGTTTGATTATCTGAAATGATTACACCTAAGTTGAGTGCATCATTGTTTTGTGAGATTCAATTTTTAATTATGACTTTACTCAAATCATAAACTCTAGATTTAAACTAAAGTTTCTTTTAAGATTCTATGTTACTTGAATGTTGTTGGCATGTTTACTGTATTATTGGTTGAAAATTTGAATTTGAGTCACAAATCTGATTTTTTTATAATCTCTTTTGATAGTTTTTATAGTATTACTTACCATAAATTACCCTGTTTATTTATTCTAAAAATACTTCTTTTCATTTGCACAATAATTACTGATATGGTACATTTTCTATAAGTCTGTGCCACGAATCTATGGATACTGTTTTAGTTTAATTATTTAATTTCCTTTGTAAATAAACTGTAAAAAAACACATGTTCAACGACATTCAATAAACTCTGAATATCAACAAAAAATAAAATACATACTTTGAAGATTCTCAATCGTAACATGCAGCTATACAACACCTATAAAACGTCTGAAAGATTGCATAAGCCACGCTCAAATAGGATGAATTACGACACAATGTATATAAAAAATTCGTCAACAGCCAAAAAAAAAAAATAAGTACGGAGAATTATCAAAAATCCTCAACATTTTACTCGTTCTCATCGGCCCGATTATAGAAAAAATTTATAGCCCGGCAAAGGTCGTAATCGGCGGCCAGAACTATCTGAACGAGTCTTTCGTACGATACATCATCGCCAATTATATCGCGCAATTGCGATATGCACTCTTCCATTCTGGCAGTGTCCTCGTTTAAGGTTAGATCTTCAAGGGAACTGTCTATATCCGATTGAGGCTGAAAAATTATAAGTCAATATTTCAAGAATTTATATTAAATCAGAGAAGTTGGAGAGCTGGAAATAAATCTACCTGAGAGAAATGTAGATTAGATAATCCACGTTGTAAAGAGGACAAGCCAGCAGCAACGGTAGCATTAAAACAGCGTGGTTCACCAGGATTTTCAGGATCTAAAGAATTTGTGGATTGCAGCACTTCCATTTGCAGTGCGGCAGGCAGTTCAAAATATAATTCACTATCAATCAATTCATGGTTCATTGTGATAAAGGCAATACACGTTTCCTGAAAAGATGCATCTCAAATTAGAAATTGTATCCCCTCTATCAAATCTTTCCAGTAAACTTACCCGTAGAACCCTAGCACTGAATTGATCTGCCATATTTAATAAATAAATTACATTTTCTGTGTCTATGTGCGGTCTCAGAGCATATTCACAGGCAACTTTCAAAGAATCCATCTCATATCTATCGCTTAACAACAGTAAATCCGATAATTGTTCGGAAGTTAAAGATTTATAAGGTAAAATTCCCGTGTAGAGATATTCTAGGAATGTTCTGAAAATTGTCGGATTTGTGTCGTGAACTATTATTTTTCTGGAATAAAAAGATTAATTACAAAATTTGCAATATTGCAGGTTAGCTACTCTGAAATTTATGTCATTCCGCAAGTTTTAGAGGTTAGAGTGAACATCTTTTCTTGTTTTTGTTACTTAAACTTTTCTTGACAATTAAACATAACATTATGAAAGAAAAGAAGCAGAAATAAATGACTAAAAACATTTTAACATAACCTACTTTTCTATGGTTTCCCTCATGCCAGAAGTCAAGGCCTTCTTGAACCAGTCACATCTCGAGGCGACGATAACTCTGTGCGCCGGTATCTTGATGCGTTCATGCAATTGAGTGCTCTGGTCATCAACAGGCCCAGACATAACTTCAAATATCATATCGGAACGTTCCCCGGAGTGAAGCAGAGCTAACGCAGATTGGCCCAGAGAGCTCTTGCCCGGAGGTGGTGGCGCAGAAAAAGACTCCAGTAAATTCAGATAACCCTAAAGTGTTTATTTATTGTCAACAACAAGCCACTGAATGTAGGGTAAATAAGGCAAATCTCTTCTTAGTAAAGTAAAATTGATTTGGCTTTTGACTCAAAAGTTTTGAGCTTTATAGTCAATTGACTTTATTATATTTTATTATTCAATTAGTTGTACTTGTTTACAAATCATATAAAAAATAAACGCCGCAACCAGAAAACAGCCAGTGTGAAAGACAACAGTAACAATGGTTTCATAATTGAAGCATTGTAAATCAAAAGGGTCTAAATACCATCTAAGTACCATGGTATTTAGGCCCTTTTGATTTACAACTCTTCAATTATAAAGAATGAACTGTGAAAAAAATTTTTAAGAGGTTATTAGCATTTCTGTTAAATTACTAGTTTTGTACATTCTGCAATTTAAGCTCTTCAAGTCCACTGTATACCGTATATTAATTTAACATGTATTGAAATAGACCTTTATGGAATTAATCCAGAAGAAGTTACCTTTATGGGATTAATACAAAAGAAGTTACTTAAGTTATACCTACTTTTGCTTTTAAGAGATATGCAGGTATGTTGTTATCATCGTTGTTTGATTGTGAATCGCTGGACGTTTCACATGGATCAAGAAGGCCTAGATGGATAAAACATTGAGAAAATTCGTCTCTTTGCACTAAATTGCACATGTGTTTAATGAATGTAGCCACCAATGATCTATGGTTGACTAGTTGTTGTAAAACCGAAGACTGAAACAGAAAATATTATAAGCTCAGCTGTGGCCCATATGCAGGACAGAAGGCGAGAAGAAAAAAAGAAATAAGGAAAGAAGGAAAGGAAAGAAGGAAAGGAAAGAAGGAAAGGAAAGAAGGAAAGGAAAGAAGGAAAGGAAAGAAGGAAAGGAAAGAAGGAAAGGAAAGAAGGAAAGGAAAGAAGGAAAGGAAAGAAGGAAAGGAAAGAAGGAAAGGAAAGAAGGAAAGGAAAGAAGGAAAGGAAAGAAGGAAAGGAAAGAAGGAAAGGAAAGAAGGAAAGGAAAGAAGGAAAGGAAAGAAGGAAAGGAAAGAAGGAAAGGAAAGAAGGAAAGGAAAGAAGGAAAGGAAAGAAGGAAAGGAAAGAAGGAAAGGAAAGAAGGAAAGGAAAGAAGGAAAGGAAAGAAGGAAAGGAAAGAAGGAAAGAAGGAAAGAAGGAAAGAAGGAAAGGAAAGGAAAGAAGGAAAGGAAAGGAAAGAAGGAAAGGAAAGGAAAGAAGGAAAGGAAAGGAAAGAAGGAAAGGAAAGAAAAGAAGGTAAGGAAAGGAAAGAAGGAAAGGAAAGGAAAGAAGGAAAGGAAAGGAAAGAAGGAAAGAAGGAAAGAAGGAAAGAAGGAAAGAAGGAAAGAAGGAAAGAAGGAAAGAAGGAAAGAAGGAAAGAAGGAAAGAAGGAAAGAAGGAAAGAAGGAAAGAAGGAAAGAAGGAAAGAAAGAATGAAGGAAAGAAAGAAAGAAAGAATATAAGGAAAGGAAAGAAGGAAAGGAGAGAAGGAAAGGAAACACAAAAAGAAAAGAAAGAATCAAGGAACAACGGACTGAAGGAATACTTTTTTTGAATCAAACATTTTAGGCCACTTACAACTTCACTTGTTAATAACTTGAAAGAATATTTAAACTCTCTCCAATCAATCTTATCCTCTATGACCAAACCAAGTTCTTCTAATCTTGAAGCCGAAAATCGCAATTCCGCAATAATGTAGTCAAGATTCCTCGATATTAAAGTAACTTTTTGGTTTGCGGACCATCCACTATAACTCATCCTAAAATATATAGTTAAAAACTTGAATTAACTAAAAATAAATATTTCAAATAAATACTTCATCTTCAGTGAAATCGAAACTTTCTTCTTAATCTGATGGTGAATATCGGTAAGTTTGGCCAGCTCGCTCTTGTGAATCACGTGCCCGAGGGGCACGCAGAAAGGGTCTTTGCAGTGCAGCGGATTCTGAGACTTATCCTGCGTCGTTAATATGTCCAGGACGTGCGATAGTTTCACCTCCATTTCGAGCACTAGAATTGCCATGGCGTTCAAGAATGTTTCTATCTGGAATTAGTTAAAATTTTAACATTTCTTGAGGAGATTTACAAAGCTGATCGTGAAGAATTACTTCTGGAACTAGGTATGTCGATATGTCAAGTCGCTGACCCACCGTCATCTTGTTGAACATGATTTTCAGCGCCTGCAGCAGCCGTTGTATTTGCGTCAGGAAAATGGGCAGTCTCGATTTCATATAGCGGATTATTTCGTTGCGTTCGATCATCGTTAATTCATTTTTTCCTTTTGCAAATGTATCACAGAGTACAAGTAATTTTGCCATTACTGGAAATGTTTAATGTATTATATTCTAAATTGTCTAAAATTATATTATAAACACGAGAAGCAAAGATTTTGACAGTTTTATATATATATATATATATATATATATATATATATATATATATATATATATATATATATATATAAATATATATAAAACACAAAAGAAGGAAAGAAAAGAAGGAAAGGAAAGAAGGAAAGGAAAGAAGGAAAGGAAAGAAGGAAAGGAAAGAAAGAATGATATCATTAACACAGATTTCTGTGTTAATGATATTTATTTAAAAATATTTAAATACTGTACGACAAAAACAAAACTCCAGTTAAATATAAAACTTTTTTAAACCTGATAAAACAATACAATAAAAAGACACAAATACTTACTGATGGCAATATCCTTCAATGACTGTTTCAAAAGAAAGCACAGCTCAGAAGGATTTGAGACTATGTCTGGAGCAGACTCGTTCCGTATGCTAAAACGTTCGACAATCTGGTCAACTCTTCCGTGGATTTCATTCACAATTTCAGTAATTTCTAAAATAAGACATGTCAATATTTATGTTTAAAGATCAAGCATATCACCGTACGTTCTCTCAAAACGATATTCCTCATATGAATCTCGCAGAGTCTAATAAATTTCTCCATACAAGAATAAGGAGCCACTGCAGCCAAAACCTGCTCAAGCGTCGATTTATCAACATTTTCCGGAAAACATTCCGTATAGAGATAATGCAATATCGTACCGATCACTTGCTCAGGTAATCCGGAAAATGGAGCAGGGTCACATTGTAAATCGAAAGCTAATAACCGTAAGATAGAAGAATGCACCTCAAACTATGTTAAAACAGAAAAAAAAGGTTAAATTACATTAATAATTGTAAAAATTATAGTTAAAAATTACCTTTTTGCCGTTTGAAGCAGTAATAGTAATATCGGAGAAGTAGCCTTCCTCGAGGGCATTTAAAAGCACAAATTGAATGTTGGAATCATTCTCAGGTTCGTTTTCAATTCTGTGGCACTCTAGAATGCACCATCCTTCGCACCGTAGTACCATTTCGGATTCGGGGACGCTAGGTTCGACTCGGAATTCGATGACATGGCCAAAGTAAGCACCAAATCTTAAAACGCTAGGGAAGTCTACTTCGTAAGTGTCGCACCAGAAGAGTGGTACATGTTTGAGTTTGTCCGGTATCATCCATAGTACGTCACCGGTTTCGTCCAAACGGAAACGAATTCTACACGCAAGAAATACCCTTAATATAACTGTAAATATATGCAGAGATTAATACATACCCTCCACAATCAGGCTGTATAGGCGTTCTGCCTACATTTCCATAGGATGTCACCTAAAATTAATTATATTTATCACATTAATGTTATTTCATAAATAAAATTTTAAATAATGGTAAAATTACCTCCCAAGTACCGATGAAATTGTACGAACTCATTGCTGAAGAGTGTTAAACGCTACTTGTTGTCATTTTGTATTATTTAAATTACGTGCTAAAAGCAGGCAAACAGTAGTTGACAGCCGTAAACGTCACAAACGTCAACACAACAGGTATCATCGACGTCTAAACGATGATGGCGCACAGGCGCAAAGATACCGAATTGGCGGTGAAGCTCCTTTTACACTTAAAGCATTTGTGCTGCAGTAATAAAGCCTCTTTTACACCTAACGCTTTTCTGCTATTAGTAATTTGTAACGTTTACTGCTGTTGTATGTAATGAGGTTGTAGAATGTAGGCCCATATTTCTCACTTTAGTTCCACAAGAATAACTTTATTATCAGGTAACAATTTGAGTTAAATTTGACTGAATGTTTTTTATACCGTATATTGTTCAACACTTTATCATATAAATATGTCGTGTTTATGATTTGAACTAAAGAAAATACTAAATTAAATAATACAATTTCAGCTAACTCATTACATTGTAGTTTTAATTGGCACGGGTTAATGAGTCATTATTATATTTTTATTGTTATATTATTTTTACTTTGGTACGCATTAAAATAATACTACAACCGATGAAAGTTGCTGGTCTTATTAGTTTTGTTTCAGCAGTGAAAAAACTAGTTTGAAATTTTTAAAGCCAAAATAAGCCTGATATATAGTTAGCTGATATAACAAATTCCAAGATAAACCAACATTTCGTTTCTTGAAATTTAGTGGTAATTCTGAAATAATTATTTCAGTTAACTTTTAAATAAAAACCTAACTATAAATAAAACCATCGTAAAAATGCAAGTTTCGTTTATTTTTTATTGAAAGTTAATCACACTGAAGAAATATTTGTTCATAATGTAAATAAAAGATGGGATTAGAGAAAATGTTAAATATAATATGTAAAATTAATTAAAACACTTGAATTCTGTGATTCTCGCGGTCGCAAACCAAAATGTTGCCGTTCGACGATACGGCGATGCCCTCCAGTCCCTTGAATTCACCTTCTCCAGAACCCCAGCTCCCGAATGACCTCAGGAACGTTCCATCCGGATGGAAGATTTGTATCCTATTATTTCCTGAGTCCGCGACGCAGATGTAACCTTGGTCATCAACCGCAACGCCTCTGAAAAAATAAAATAAAAATTTAAAAAAGAAAAAACAAAATAATGAAGGAAATGACGAAAGGAGGAAAGGAAAGCAAAGAAGTTACTTAAGAAGTACATACCTGGGAAATTTAAATTGTCCATCTCCAGATCCTTCTGTACCAAACGCAGAACTGACCCTACCATTAATATCAAATATTTGTATCCTGTGGTTATTACAATCGGACACGATAACTTTGTTCGTATTGGAGACTGCTATGTAATGAGGATGTTCCAGTTGACCTTCTTTGCTGCCCATTGAACCAAACTTTCCCACGAAGGTTCCATCTGATTGGAAAACCTATAACATAAAGCAAGAAGTAAAGCACTGGAATTTCTTGCGACGACTTTCTGCATTAATACCTGAATTCTATGGTTTTCCTTATCGCACACGTAGATAAAACCAAGGGCATCCGTTGTGATGCCCCATGGGTAGTTGAAGCGTCCATCTGTGGTGCCTTGACTTCCAAAGGCTCTCAAAAACCTACCCGATGGATCAAATACCTAAAACCAAAATGACCAGTCACCAAACATCTATCTCGTTTCATTCCATGGTATCAAACCTGTATTCTATGATTGTATCTATCGGCTATGATATACTGGCCAATGCGATTGACAGCAACTCCGGCCAAACAGTCGAACTCCCCTTCTCCGTTTCCATAGGAACCGAATTGCTTCAAGAAGTTACCGTTCGCATCAAAGACCTGCACTCTGTGATTTGACGAATCCGCGACGACGATGCTGTTATCCGGCCCCACGGCTACGCCACGTGGCCACGTAAATAATCCGGGCTCGCTCCCCCGACTCCCTATCACAAACAGCTGATGGCTTTTCTGCATGTACTGACTCCTAGGGGAGGTACCTGCTGCTGCTGCCGCGATACCTACAAGAGCAATCACATTTATTGAAAAGTTGAACAAATTGATAGAGAATACACTCAGCAGCAAAGAGAAACGATACATCAGCTTTGTTATATCTTAGAAACATCCCACTATTCATTTCGACAAATAGCATTAATCAAAACTGATATGGATCGGCTCAAGATGTTATTTGGACACTTGGCCTGGCTCTGGCAGCCAGGTCACATAATCAGAAAGAGTAAATGAAACAAGAGAAGACCATGTGACGAAATGGCAAAAGAAGTAAAAGCTGAATCGTGTTTCTTGCTGCATCGTATATATGTAACAATGACAAGAATAAAATGTAATAACCCTCTCATTGAAGAATAGTTGTTAAGAAACAATCTTCCGGAAATGGATTATATTACTTTTGCACCTGAGGAATGACAGTGTGGACATTTTAGATCCATTCTGCTCAGTATGGGTGCATACATAAAAAATAGAAGATAAATAGATAATTACTTACCGGCTGCTGCCACCGTAGCTGCTGTAGGGGTAGTGGGGGAGCCTTGCATGTTTTTTTGGTCGTCATCAGAGCTCCCTAATTCAGTTGATGATCTCAAAGGCAGTCCAAGAGACAACCTTCTTGCAGCAGCTGAGCTACTGGATGAAGGTGTGACTCCAGCACTGGCGCTTTCTTTATCTTTACCAGTACTCCTGTTTCCGTACTTATTCTTCAAGTATCTGGCCCAAGAACTCAACGCTGCGCCGTCCTTTTCCGTGGCTGTCGACCTATCGGGAGAATTTTCCCTGGACTTGGCCAAAGCGTGTGAAGAACGACTTCTTGCTATGTCGTTTGCTGATGAGGAACCTGTAGTGTAGCCTCTAGAGGCGAGGTATGCTGATGGGCTGGATGATGTTGGCGAAATTGGTTCATCCGCATCGTCGTCGTCAGCAAAATTATGACTGGATCTACTTCTTGCGAGCCTTTGCCTTCTTTCTTTCAAAGCCATGTACCTAGAACGACCGCTAGGGTATTTGCTATCGGAATCGTCAGCGGCAGAGCCATACTTTGATGCTTCATCTTCTTCAGGTGGAACAGCGGCTGAACTTTTGCTCTTGTTTAGATATCTACTGGTGTATCCATACTTAGGTTCTTCTTCCTGTACAGTAGGTCTTCTCCTGTAGTTGCTTGTAGGTTCTTCAGCCTTTGGAGTAGAGTATTTCGATCGGGATCCGTAGTTAGTTTCATCTTTGCTTGTCTTCCTTGGTTCGCTGTTATCTCTGGCCTGGGCGCTCCTCGCTAGTAATGGTCCAATATCTGTTTTGGCCATTTCCTTGTTATTCTTTGAGTTATCTTCCTCTGACTCTTCTTCAGTTTCAGTCTCTTCTTCTGAACTTGATTCACTTTCTTCCTTAGGAGCTGGTGGAGGAGGTGCTGGTGTTCTACTTGCTAAGAACCTGCTGGTAAAAGGTTGTTTCTGAGCTGGTGCGGTTGTTGTCGTAGTTGTGGTCTGCGTTGGTTTTGTATGTTCAGCTTTTGATAAGTATTTTTGTTTAACTTCTTCTGTTGTAAAAGGTGCTCCTGTGTTTCTTACAGCGCTTGATGAGGTGGAGGATTCAGTTGAGCTGCTGGAATCTGAGCTAGTAGATCTAGGTGCTTTCTTTGGCTCTACTGTGGGCCTTCTTCCGGGTGTTGAAGACTTTGATGATGATGTCTTCCTCTGTCTGGAGCTTACTGACTCCGAGTCCGAGTCGTCTGAAGTGGCCTGAAGAAAAATTTCGTTAGCTTCTCATCTCTTCTCACACAGACATCTTCATGCTTCACACTCACACAAATAGGGGTTCTATTTCTTCTAAAGCTTTTTTCGGGGTATTTTTGATTCAGTGTATATGTATAAAAGAAAGTGTGCTATAGTGGTAGAAGTAGTAGTAGTAGTAGTAGATAATCACATATACATATAGCGTGACATGCCAATTTCATGTACATTGTCCACTTAAAGTTATTATGTACAAGCAAACTATAATTATTGACTAGATATCCTTATTCTAATCTTATTTTTAATAATTGATTTAATCAGGTACATTTAGAGGTTTACGGTTCATCTAGACTCACCTCTGGCGCGGGGGTTTTCCTAGTGGCAGGTCTTTCGTCTTCCTCTCTTTTAACAGCCGTTACAGGAGGAGGACGTGTCTCTTCAGTGGTAGCTGTAGAGGTGGTAGCTCCCTTATTTTGCTTCTTAATCTTAGCAATCTCATCCTCTTCGCTAACTTGCCTGTTAGCTGGGGGTGGTAACTTTTTTGGAACCACTTTTGGTTGCTGCGGTTGCGGAGCTGGTACAGCTGGAGCATCTTTCTCCTTCTTCTTATTGCTATCAGTTTCCTGAAGTTTCTGCATAACTCTCGGAGAATCAGCTAACCTTGTTATACCACTCAAAGGTCCCTTAGCTACATCTTCAGTATCCAGGACACGTTCTCTCTCCTTGTGTTGCTCAGTGAAACGAACACCTCTCTGAGAGGTTTCGTTATCAGAGTCATTATCAGCAGCAGTGTGCCTGTTGTATCTAGACCTAAATCTAGATCTAGCTGGCCGACTACTTTCAGCGTCGTAGTCATCACCGTAATCCGTAGTACCACCATATCTACCTCCGTATCTATCGGTGGTTGTGGATGCAGTTTTCGCTCTTTCTCCGAATTTCCTACCCCCCAGAGGTGAGTCATCATTTCCTTCACCGTAACCTCTATCGCCATAACCCCTCTCTTCCTGCTGTCTGAACTGTGAAGCTAGCCTATGATCGCTCTTCGAGCGCATAAGCCCTGGCCCGCCAGCTGGCTGGAGATGACTTCCAGTACCAAACGGCGTGTGTGTACTACTATTTGGTATATTTAGATCACCGTATCCTGCTACGTGGAGGACAAGCTGGTTTGGATCATGAGCTAAGATCAGTCGAACTTTCCGCGTGTAATCAGCGGTTTCGTACTCGAAGTTCCTGATAAACTCTACAGTTTTCAGGAAAATCTCTTTCGTGTCCATGAGTTCGCAGTCGTCCCAGTTGACGTTCTCGTTCATGTATTTATCAGCTAGGTCGCAGTTGCTCAAAATATTCGAAATTTCTACTTCTAAGTTATCCTTGAGAGTCGTCATGCTTCTTAGTTCTGTGCCCAAGTACCTATCCAGTTCACCTCTTAGATACTCGGTCCTATCCTTGATGGCTTTGGTAAGCCTCCTATAAATCTCGTCTACTTCTTCTGTAACCGATAGGCAGTTCATTTGAATGTTTTGTGTGTTCTTCTCGACAACGGCCAGGGTATCTTGAAGACGGTGTATTCCACGACGGATCTGGTTGTTTATCCTAGTAATCTCCCTACGGAGGATGTCCATGTGGGCTCCTTTACATTCCTCACAGATCTTTTTATCACAGTGTGAGCAAAAGCTGCAATATGCCTTTTCCGAGCAGACATTGCATCTTTCCATCACTTGCCCACTGGTCGGATCTGGGAGCTCTCCAGTTATCTCGATGTGCAACTCCAAGAATCTTTGGAGGGTGACGTTGGTCGGGTATCCTTGGACACCCTGATAGGGTATCCTGTGTTCTGCACGACATTCTGGGCATTTCACCTGGAATAAAGACAGGTTGAACGTATATTTAAGAAAGTTTATGTCTAAAATCTTACTTGTCTGCGCACATAATCCACTAGACCCTCAAGGCATGGTTCCATGCAAAAGCTGTGCTGGCATGGCAGCAGTTTTGGATTGCGATAGCGATCCAAACAAATAGCGCACGTTAAAAGCTGTTCGAATTGTTCCATTGTTTCTGAAAAGAAGAGAAATTAAGTTGTGAGTTACGTTTATGTCACTGATAATAAATGAGCACAATATAGACTGCGGGTAATAACTACATATAAGTTGGTGTACTCTACTAACTGAAAGAGTTTGAAACGTGTAGGTACCTATTCAGATGTCTTCGAAAATAGCTGTCTCCATTCTCATTGGTTATTTACTTTTCGAAAGGAATCTTAAAGCGGCCAGCATGTCTGCAGGCAACATATACGCCGGTGACGTCACGTACGGTTAATTTTAGACGTGGAACAGGAGCCGAGTTTTGCTAAATTCTGGACGCCACACTCTATAAAATTGCGAAAATAACCTGGCATTTCCTCTACGTATGCTCTAATCGCAAATTTTGTTCAACGCGTTAGACGCTTTATTTGCCAACATGGACTGTACTAAACTGGATGTTTATAATTACAAATAACAAATTTAATAGTTCAAAACAAGATCTGAGCTTTACTTTACCGTTATAGCAATGTTATATTAAATTATGGATATAGATGATTAACATTCTTAGTTTAGATGGATATGTAATGGATAAGTATATTTATCCTATCATATTATTCTCCGTATAAGTATGCTTCTTGTACTTGTACCAAATTTGCTTTTTTACTTTCTGAGTAGTATCCTACAGAGTATTCAAATCGACGAAAAAAAATCGGGATTTCAGCAGAAATGCCCGTTTTGGGGTCCCCTGAATCGATTACAATGATTTTTCTGCTCTGGCCTATATTCAAGTTAAAAAATAAAAATAAAATAGTAAATAGGTGTGTTTAGTCGAGGTACATCTATTAAGTACTTGACCTTAAATATCTAGAGCACTAGACACAACCCAATTTTTAAAAATAGTTTTGAGTTAAATCAACATTTTATTTTTAAACGAAAAAGCATATTATGTATAAGATAATTTACGCAAATTTCGAATATTCCAGAACTATATCAATGTATTTTCGTTCCTGAAAATAACAAAGTACATCCCACTCTATACACGTACACTATTTGAAATATGTTTATTTTTATGCATGCGAGTAATGGACCATCATACAGTGACTACTTTCTTTAACAAACAAACATACTACGGTAGGTTACATTTTCTAATGTTTTTTAAAACGCAACGTAAGTGGTTATTGTGACATATATAGTGCTTAAGTCAGACTTAAATATAGTATTCGACATTGTAATGGATAACCCGGTAGATATTTATTTTGGGTGATACCTGACATTGAAACCCACAGGCCGGCGCACATGTCGAACTTTAAATCGCTCCGAAGGTCCTGTTTTTGAAGAATAGAAGGTTTAGTTTGTGTACATTAACACGAAGGTTAAGTTACTTTTATGTATTTTGTGTGTTAAAATCGCGATTTTCGACAAAATTCAAAGCTAAGTTGAAACAACTACGCTCCGAAAAATCCACAAAGGAAAACAAAATATTTTAGGACCCTTTGTCAATGTGAGAGCAACAAATTGCCGGCACATCTGGCAATGGTAATTCGTCTTGTAAAGCGAACATTAACCTTCTGTAAACAAAGCTAACGGTAACAAAGCTTCAGTGAGTTCTTCAACTTTCAAAGAACACAGAAATCCTAACGAAATTTATATTTATATAATAGATATGTTTACGGTCTAGCTAAATTTAGCGGAAGATGTATAGATATATGCACCTCAACCTTGGTGCTTTGGTATTATTAGGAACAAAGAATAAAATCTACCACGTGGCAGATGAGTTAGCATGTTTTCGCGTACGTTTGGGTTATTTACTTTTCACGAGATTTAGGATTCAGGTACCGAATTTGTCCACGTGAGCTTTATTGCTATGAAGTGTGGAAAGTAAGATTATTTTAGAATGTAGGAGAGACACGTGGATGGCAACAACCATGCAGGGTATTTTACTGTATAAACATTTACGGAAGCAGAAAAGTATGGCATAGTTAAAGCAGACACACCTCTTGTCTATGTTGTAAAATTGATGGTCTGATTGCCTCTGCATTTTACACAAAGTCTCCAGAAGTTTAAGGATGGAACGACTGTGTTTAGTTTTGAAAAGCTACTTTTACTCCACAAATACCACAATCATTCCTCAAAGAGGAACTATTCGTTCTAACATTTTTTGGTATACTACTATAAGAAGGAGCAAAGTTGTAGACAATTATAAAAAATCTGATGTGGCCAGGCACATGACTTTATCATACGATACAGCCGTGTTCAGGGGGGCAATTTGGAAGTTCAAGGGGCATCCGCTTACTACGATTTAATTTTTTTCCAAAAAATGGAATGGACATAAATTATACAAAATTTTCTCTACTATAGTTTATTATTTAACTATTTTGACGAAATTACAGAAATGGCGGCTAATTTGCAAAATCGTTGAAAAATGATAAGAGTAAACCTCGAGTTCCTTTGGGCCCTTTTGGACAAAACTTCTTTCAGCTCTAAGTTTAGTCACGAAACTTCTAAATATGAAGTTTCGTCTCGATACCTTCAGTAGTTTCTCCGGAATCGTCGCCACAAAAAAACGGGTACACACACACAGACATTTTTTTGTACCTTGGTCAAAGATGTTCAGGGGACCCAAAAAGACCTATTTCCGCTAAAATCTCAATTTTTTTTCGACACGGTTACAATACTTTGTCATACTACGTATGATAAAGTAAAAAGGACAATTATAAAAATCTATAGGCTAGTTTACGGAACTGCTTTTTCGAAAAATCGATTTATTACATTCTAAATAATGCTTTTTCTGTCAATGTTTTGTCTTATATGAAAAGGTTTGTGTCTATGCGTAATTCTGGACACCATTAATTAAACGATAATTAAACATGGGGCAGATCTTCACTAAGGTCTTTAATGTGCAATGTGTAATGTTGTAGAAAAATAATTATTTAAAAACTTATGTTAGACAGAAAATATTAAGAATTCGTCAATAATTTGTTAAAAGAATCAGAACAATCAATCAAAGATAACAAAAGTTGTTTATCAATTTTCTTTCTCTTAAAGTTTATCCCAACAATAAGTAAGATCTCTCTTTTATCAACTACCAACAAAAGCATTGGTTCAACAACTTATTTCAGGACGAATTTGTGCTATTCACAATACAATTTGTTGATGTTTTTTATTTGTAATTATTTGTAAAGAGCATTGTTGACTGAAATAGACTTTTCAAATGGTGTTGTTGTCAATATATTATCGATTAAAAACTTCTTTAATCATTTTCCAAATAAAAATAATCACGCGCGTCACCAATATTGGCACCGATTCTTCTTTGCGAAAATGGCGGAAACAGGCTTTCGATTTATTTTTGAAATTGTATCCCAATGACGTCTATATGAAACGAAACTGTTCAATGTAAAATTGCATTTATTTTTGGGCTTTGACGTCAGCACAGCAAAATTTTGACTCTTTATAAGGCCTTAGACATACAGTTGGCAATTTATAACAAACAACAACACTCGACAATAAAATTGTTAGTTGCGCCTTTAAAATTTTATATTTAGATTTTTTTAGTAGGATAGGGTTGTAGGTTAATAATGATTTTAAAAGTAATTAAACTACGTAACGTAGGAAATAAATAAAAAATAAAATAATAAATACTTTGTTGTAAGCATTTAAACAATAATTTATTTTTGAAAAAAAAGCAATAAATAAAAAATAACACACAACAAAAAGCACTTTCAGACTTACATACACAGAAAACTATCTGTCAAATATCAACAATTAGCGGAACAAAAAAATTCATCACGACACACAGAAAATGTTCACTTTGTGACCGTTCGGATCAGTTAACGGAGGCACTATAATCTCAGTAGGCTGAACCAAAGAAGATGGCCGTTGATCTAAATACGATTTTAGACTGGCGCGAGTGTTCGCGATGGCTATGATCTAGTTTTCAGTTGTGGAGAGAGGCTGGGGCAAAAGTACCCCCGCAGACCATGTGATCAGTAAAGCGATGATTGTGTTTTATAAAGTTGGAAGACTCGGCGTGGGTCGAAGAAATTGCCGTCGTTGATGTACCTATAGGTGACGTTCAATGATCGAGTTTTATTGTTTACTTGTGACGTCTTTTGTTCACGCATGCATATTTTTAGATACAAAGTGGTACCTCTTGTTTATTTATGGGCGTTTTTAGTATATATGTACGGGGTATATGTTTCATGTAAACTCCATAAAATTATGAAGAAATAGTGTTTTTTGATCTTTATATCCAATGAATCCATGTTTTGATCAAAACAAAGCATGGGTGGAGAAAGTTAGGAACTGAGCTAGACTCTTAAGAACTATTGCAAAGTTCAATTCGTTCTTAATATTTTATATTTTTTTAACTCCAAAATTGAATTTTTGTAGAAAAGGTACAGTTTTAATTAAAATGTTGCTGATTCAGATTTGATCAGTACATGGCCAAGAGTATAGAAGTATATTAGACTATTAGTAATAGTCTGAAAATGTGCAAATATTATAAACTAGATTCATAATCATAATACATATGCCAAATTGGCTTACATTCCTTTCATACAAACAGTGTCAAAAGTACAATGAATAAGGAGCATATAAATAGCGTTTTTCATATTTGAACCACTCATAGCGTTGTAGGTGTATTGTTTTTTTTAAACAACTCAGATAACAGAAAAAAATATACATTTTGTCATGTTACTCAGGTTTGGTTTTTTTCAATATTTACGGGACAATGTTCTGGGCACAAAATCTTATCAATCGACAAATTTGGTTTGGAGAATATTTACAAAAGAGCAAACTACACACATTTACTCACGTACTTTTCATATGTAATCCAATAAAAAACTGTAGGAGATCATAATGGCGGGAACAATCGCGTCCCCCTACATGGTAGCATTTGGCCAAGTGCGGTTTAAGGGCTTTAATTACTGGTCAAAATTCTAATTCATCAAATCTCTTCCAATTTATTCGAAGGCAAAACTAACTGGGTTCTTTTTCTTGAACCTTTTAATGAATTTTCTGACTACTAACTGACGCGTTTAAGTATTTAACATTTAATAAGGGCTGATAAAGCAAGACTACTCAAATGAAACGAAACACTTATCAAAACAATAACATCTATTAACAATAATAATCAACAATCCCGTTTGATAGGTTACATAGAAAAATGAATGAAGCTTTGAACATATTGACGTTTAAATTAAACCTAGGAGTTGATGAAGACAAGACACACTTTTAGCAGAAATATGAATAATTTAATTTACAATGAAATGCGAGACGAGTTGAAAAGACTTACCAGGGATAAACTTAAGCGCCTAAGAACGCTCCAAAAAAACGTGTATTTTACATGACGGTGGTTGAAATGAGAAGAGCCAGATCTGTTCGTTTGCATCCGTCGACTCCAAAGGAAGCCGGAAGCATTTCTTCTTAGCCAATGACAACTCTTCAATTTTAAACTTATAACACGCGGTCAAATCCTAAACCAGATGTTCAACCCTAGCAAAAACCTTTGACATTCCCGAATGTTCTTACAAATATCTCGCTTAATTTGATCATATCTTAATAAATAAATAATGGGTTTCCGACCCATTACAAAACTGATTATTAATAATACAAACAAATAATAAGTTTACCTCATTTTTTGTGAGAAACAAAACTTGGAAATAAGGAGTACATTCAACAACAAAAATAACATGAACAGAAGCAGTAGTGTTTCTGCTCTTCTGAATGTAAAAACAATTAGATGATACCCTAGTAATAGATGCAACATATAATGTCAGTTGCCGTTTATCAAATTCTAACAATTTTCCACCTATTTCTCTTCATTTATTGGCCTAAGATAGTCCTAAGACTTGCTGGTTGTAACAAATAATGACAGTAAAACAAATTATTGTTTACTACTGTATTCAAGTTATTCCCATTTCTGTTTCAAGTATATAATGCTTCTAGCGCTAAAGAATTATTACATCGATCACTCAGATTTCTTGATTACAGTTGTAGTGAGTTGTAGTTTGCAAGCTCGCCAATTCGCAACATAACCTCATAATAATTTGACGTTTGCATTCAAGTTCGGAACGTTCGTACTAATGGCGTCGTAAACAATGGGTACTTTGTGGCTATAAGTCATAAGCAAAGTGCAAATTGCAGTGCAGACCCAAAATTAGGCTGGTGCGCTCGCAATGCATCACTTTTATATGCCCTTTATGGCGTTTTGGTCTGGTAATAATCGGATGGCTTACAATTAGCGGTCGTATTTGCAGATTGAATGTCTAGAGCGGAATTATTGTTATTCGAGTTTTAATGGAGATTAATTTTGGTACTATAGGAAACTATTTGCCTGAATCCTAGTACATAGTCATGCTTTATTTCTACAAGAATTTTGTATCCCAATGAAACTACTTATAATTGCTTATAATTTTCTTAAAGAACCATAAAAATCTATCAAACATTACAAAAGTTGTTGGAGAATTGATGTTGTACAATATTGGTCACGACTTCTGTTTGAGACTATACAATATGCATTCTGGATTCTAAAAATTCACTCTTCACAATAGTGGCCTAACAAAAATACAAAAGGTCTCTTCTTTCAACAGCTATAGGTAAGTGTATGATGATTCAAGGTAGCCACTGTCAAATTGCCAAGTTCTATTTTGGAACATATAAAGAAGTTTAACGTACGAATTCAAAAGAATTGTGAAGTGATCTTTTGTTTTCAAAAAATCATCTATCCAGTATAATACTGCAACACAATCCAAATGTATTTAAACGATAAAAATTGAGTGTCTGAAATTGGAAAATAAAGAGTGTAATTATACAATAAAATAAGAATTTTCTGAACACAGAAATACCGATTTTAAATCTTTTATATTGTAATCGACAACATCCGTTTTATTTCTCTCGTTTGTAGGAAGTTGTGGTTAATTACTGAGAAATGTCATTAGGTGGTCCATTATAATGTGGACGGGAGTCCATTTACCGGCGTCTAGTTTTAGAAATGCATGCTGAGAACGCTGTTACTATTTCTGTTGCTAAGTTTCAGTGGCACGAATCAGTAGCCAGTAATAACCTGCTGCAAGTACAAGACTCTTCCATTTTTCCTGTAATATTATACTTGTCGGTACTCGGTACGCTCTATATTCACGATTGTGTGAGAGAAAGGGAGAGACAGTGACAAAGCATGAACTAAAATACAAATATCAGAGGTGGTGTTTTATTATAGAAAACCTGTACCCCAAGAATTAGCTCACAATTTAACTTAAAACTGTTACTGTAAAAGCTGTAAAAGCACTATCATGGCAATTGATCATATACAAACTAGTATTACAAAAAAATCATTAGATCATTAAATTGGAGTACTTTCCTTCCTTAGAAAACATTCAAAAAGGATAGAAATCATGAAAGATCGATAGCTTAGTTGAGAGCGTACGAACTAGATGGCAGCATGGACCGGCGATGCCTGAAAGCAAGCTTTCAGGCATCGCCGCTAGAGTGCTTTTACTCTACGATAATAATAACTTTTGAGGGTCACAATAGTCCAGCGAGGACAAAGTCTGTCCTCTGCTTTTTATACGAAAACTTTACGTTTTCATCTGGCTTGCTCTTTCTGAAAAGCATTCAGGTGATTTTTACGTATTTTCAGAGCTCGGACGCGATTCGGCAATCGTCGTTATGTTGATTCTAATTTAGTGCTTTGGAAGTTTGCTTTCAACGTTTTGACTATGCGGACGTAGGAAACCGGACTGGTTTTATGTTTTATCAAACAAACATGGTGGATCTTGGATTTCTAATTTTATATTTAGCTTTGTGTGTAGTTTTTTTTTTGCGTTCGAATTGAAAATTTTAATAAGTATTCAACTAATTCTTGATTTCAGGGAGAAAACCGCGCACAAAAATGTTGACTTCGGTCAGGATTGTTGATACCTGATGCTTTTTGTTTTTAGTTATTTTAATTTTAAGCTTGTCTGCTGCCACTTACTGTTTACAGGAAGTATACTTCCGGTAATTGAGAGGTGGCGACCAACTTTAGATAAAAAGATCAATATGCGCAAAGAGAAAAAAATTAATGAAACACATTTGATTCAAGTCAAAGAAAGATCGATGTTAAACAGTGGCAGACAAAGCTTTAGTTGCCGCAAAGAAATTATTTCTTCGGTAAAATTTATTAAATTTAAAGCTATTGTATTTGTATGAACGTTAGCTAACTTAAATTCAATAACATAATATATTCAAACGAAATGAACATTTTGTTTCAAGAACGACGTTCTACGAACTACGTCAGCGTCATCTCCCCGCCAGTAGACATAGCAATAATTTTTAATGAAACAACTTTTTATTTGATTCAAACACATAATCGTTTTACTCAAATCTATTATCTTTCTCTTCGAAATAATTTCAAATAGAATATTAACCTACCTCAAGGCCGATCTTTATTTCAAATAAAACCAGATTTATTTCATTCAAACGTATTTCTGCAATTAAACCCAAACAATTTTCCCATTACGGAAATCAGGGAAAACCATTTGAAGTAAAAGAATCGTTTTTTTTTTTTTTTCAAATAAAATATTTCTTTTAGCCCATGCAGCTCACTTTTTTAAATTTAAAAATACTTATTTGTTTCAAACATGTATTCTTTCCTTGAAAGAAATATGTTCAAAGAAATACATTTATTTGATTTTACATTTCTTTTCTCTCAGTGTGAACAACATCTTCAGTTTTGGAGTACCCGAACCTAAAAAAATTATAATGAACGAGTTACGTAGAATACTCTGTGGCCTGTATATACTTTATTATCCTTAGAATTTTTTGTTGGGCGTAGCTACCTAGCCACTCAATTCATATCGATCGGATGCAAGGACAAGCGAAGATTCTCTACAAACTATCATATTCCAGCTGAGATATCATTACTGGGAGTTATGCGGCCACCAAGAAAACGGTTTACCATGCAACTCAAGACCGCGCTCAATCATTTTCGACATCCTTTTATTTTTTCCGCGCAACCGCACATACATCATTTTTATTACGGACCCCGATCGACTGCATATAAAATCACCCCTATGTCCCCGTAATATTACTTTCACCCAACGTAGTGTTTGCCAGATCCTGAGGGTTAAACCTTCTGCAATTCTTTCGTGAAGTCACAGTCACTGTAAATCTCAACTTAATATCACTGTCAGACTGATTTTATAAACGCTTATACCGTCCAAACCACTGAAATGTAAATGAATATTTGGAAAGCAACAAAGACTATTAATAATAAAAATTATCACAGTGGGACTTTCTGGGATTTGTTATCACCACTTCTGAGTAATATTCATTTTTATTCATTTAACACTGGCAACATTTTCCCAACAGAACTGTATAACCTAAACCTTTTTCACTACTGAAAGCATCTCCTGGAAACTCTGTAACTAACTTACTGACTTTTTATAGCGTGATCGCAATGATTTCGAGTGGGTGTAAACTAGAAATTGCGTTGGGATTGTATGGCGTCTGCAAAACATAGAGAAAGCCGATTTAAACATTTGATTCGATGTCGACAGGATAATAACTGCTAACGAAAGGAATTGAGGATCTGCTATAACCAGTGTGGATTTTCGTTTACGAGGATAGAATGGCAAATGCTTTCCTTGAAACGTACGAAAAGAATATGGGAAATATCGTTGCTCTAAACTTCTAACGTCTATTTATTTTTTTCTCTCACATACACTGAGAGAAAAGAAATGTAAAATCAAATAAATTTATTTCTTTGGATATATTTCTTTAAAGTAAAAACAAATAGTTTTCACTGAAAAAAAAAAAAAAACGATTCTTTTACACCAAATGGCTTTCCATGATTTTCGTGATGTAGAAATTGTTTGGGTTTAATTGCAGAAAGACGTTTGAATGAAATAAATCTGGTTTATTTGAAATAAAGATCGGATTGAGGTAAGTAAATATTCTATTTGGAAGAAAAAGATAGTAGATTTGAGTAAAAATATTATGTTTGAATCAAAAAAAGAAGTGGTTTCATTAAAAATTATTGCTATGTCTACTGGGAGGTAGATGGCGCTGACAGTCTATAGGCACGCGTTGGTTTAGGAAGAGCTATATATAAGCTGTGCTACAGAAGGTGAGCAGTATTCTGGTTACTCTGCGCACCCTCTGCGTTTGGGAGTGAGTCTATAGTCTTTACTAAAGATTTCGGTGGAGAGACATGACATAATCTAATGGGTCTACCATAATCTTTTAGTGTGTTTTTTCTTTCGACACACTATGTTTGGATTATAATCAAGGTGCCCTGATTGTAATCCAAACATAATTAAATAATGGTTTAATTAAAGAAAGATTATTTATTTTAATTTAACAAAAAAATAATTCACGGTTGCAATATATATCTAATTTGAAAGTACCTTTACTTAAACTAAAGTACTATTTGATTATATCAAAATTTGTAGTTTTTAAATCAACATTCGATTTTATTAAGTCAAGAACTATTTTTATTAAATTTCAGTTATTTTACGTTCATTCAAATACGATAGCGATTTCTTTGCGGCAACCAAAGCTTCTTCTGTCACTATTTAACATCGATGTTTCTTTGACTTGATGCAAATTCTTTTCATTCAAATTATTTTTTTCTCTATGTACTATCATGGTATGAAATTAAATCAGCACAGATCTCTTAGTTAGAAAGAAAAACAAGAAAAGAAAAAGAATTATATTATTATATTAATAAATAATATAATTTCATATAATGAATATCATATTGTGGTAAAATACAATTTTGACAATCATGTGGCCTTATTGAACTAAATTGGGAGATATAATATTGATTGTGTGGATTTGGGGGGCGATTGAGCTGTTATATTAATAACAAATAATTGGCATTTGTTAATAAATTCCGACCATACTATTGAGTGGTTAATAATTTCTTTCTATTTATATGAAAGCCATGAAAGGTAGGAATTTGGATGAAAATATTCTTTGGATTGGACAAATATAAATAAAGTTTATATTGTTTTTTTTTTCTTGTGGGTTCGAATATGTAATTTAGTTGTGGAACATATAAATACTGATGAAAATAAATCAGTGTGTTATAGGATTTATTTTCGTTTAAATTTTTCTATATTATTGAAAATAGCCTATTAACTTCATTATAATAAACATTGATCTTCAAAATTGTAAAAGGGAGATAAATTTTGCCAGTAATTGCTCAAATATTTACGCAAAACCTCTTCTTTTGGTGTAAATTATAATTCTCTCCCTCGAATGTTTCTCTTCCTCTTAGAACCAACATATTTGTCGATCGGTTTTCTGTCTCAAAATGTTTACAATTTCATGCAGGATATTAAGTCGAAAAGGCAAACAACAGCAGTGGTAAAGTTGTGTTTACAGGGTCATGGTACTTGTTTTGAGGTATGAACACTCACCGTTTTCGATATGAAATTCGGGTCTTTTTCGAAGCAAACTTTCATCCGAGGCCCCTCAGGGCCCTCCCTTTGCCGAACTCTTGTTTTATGTACACTGTAATCTGAAAGGAAAACATGTATATTAATTAAAACAGCATGCGATAGTACAATGGCAAAGCAGTGGTAAGCTGTACCGCACCATGTATGTATATTTCATGATTTTCCAGATTGTACTTTGCTAATTATGTTCGTGTTGAGAATATTTGTTGTATGATACAAAACAAGCAATTCAAATTGTTGCAATACAAATTGTTTTTCAAAATATATAGCGGGGCTTATTATAATTAAAACATAAGACATCACTGCAAGATTCATGTATAATCGTCAGTCGTTTAGGTTGTTGACAACATTCATTTCATTCTCACTAAAACATTACAAAATATTGGCAAGCACGAGGAATTTCAAGAAATTTGGCATTAGCGAACAGAAATTCGAAAGCTGGTACGTCTAGTTATAATTATTTTGAAGTGAATATATACATCATGACGTTAACATATGTTAATAAAAGATCTGAAACCTTATGTTACCAATTTAATAACCATTTTAATTTAATAAGTAACCATTTTGCACCAATAAAAATTCAGTTCGTCTTCTCCAATATATGTATTTTTAGCATTCTAATTAACATGCAAATTCTTTGGTATACACACGGCCCGTACCGTTCTCCAAAAATAGACGCCCTTACATTTGGCATACGAGTATCATTTTTTATTCATTTTATCGTCTACCTACGTGGTTATAATAAGTGGCGAGAGATTTTGTAGAGAACTCTTAGGTACTTAAGTAAGTGTGTGCTTTAGAATATATTTTATTTCAGGTTACATACATACTTTGAGCGATAAACGTGATGGATAAAATTTACGTATACATTCTGATGGTTCGAGCAACTGCTGGTTTCATAAAAGTGTGAATTCGTATCTCGAACGATCAAATAAATGTCAGCGAATCCTATAAAATAAAATTGTAATATCCATCGCAAGATTTTTCAATATAAGTATTGCCTCGAAGAGAATGCTATATTAAAAAACAGAATTCCGGCCGCAGTTCCGAGAATTGGTAGAGATTGGAATACTTTTGAATATTGCTCTATTGCGATCATGACGCCGCGGCGCGCGGAAATTAAACAACGACGGGGCTCTTTTATTAAAATCTTGTTCCGAAATAAAATACTTTTAAAAGCTTTTAAATCTACTAACGGCGGGTGTATTCGCCTACGCAGAAGGTTGTGTTCTGTAGTCTATCAAATAGTCAAATTTTGTTGCACTATTACAACTCGTGGAAGCAATATATCACCACCAAATCTTATCTGATATATCACTGTTCAGAACATTATACAAGGTAGGTGAATAAGCCTGCCCTAAGAATATTTAAGTGTACTTTATTATAGATAAATAATTATATTTATAATAAATAATTAATAATTATAATAAGTGTCATAAATAGTTACTGATCACAAATTATGTTATCCATAAAAGATCAATTTTATTCGAAAATAGTTTCAGATAAACCTTTTATCATATTAACAGGGAAATGATTATGGAAATTATTAGTCTTGCCACTTAGAAGCGCCATCAATGTCTTTCAATTGTTAAGTAGCTTGTTTTTAAATGAATACAATTCAAAGTGTAACAAGGGAACATCACAGTTAATATTAAGAATAATGGGAAATATTAAGCCATCCATAACAACGTGGGCTTGACAGGTGGCGTTGTTTTAGTACATAAATTCTTATATGTTGTTACTTTTTCTGATTTCAATGTAGGAACAAGGGTAATTCATGTTTCAAATAGTTCCCAACGTGGCCACAAGTAGAGCAGTGGAAATTAAATTCCAAATCCTTGGAGTCGGGGTTACAAAAAAAGACCCACTTGTTTTAGATACTATGAAGAAATAATTGATTTTATTCAGACGTAAAATATGGGTTGTAAAACTATTTGTAAAAATAAATTATATTTATTTAAAGTATAAGCTTGCTTGTCACATTGACGGTTAAATTTGCTCCCTAAAACAAATCTGCTAAAACATGCTTCAGTAGTCAGCAAAGAGGTATGTAACGAAATTTTATTTTTTAAGAATTCTTGTAATCCTTGAATTCAACTCATTCATAAGAAATGACATATTTGTTATTTACCATGGCATTTTCTAGACGGCGTTACATGTAATTCTTTCATAATTTCCTAAGGAAAATAATCATAGCGAGAGAAACATGAACCAAATTCCTACCAATATGGTCACTAACTCTAAAACTATTTATGCCCATCTGAGAACCGGAGCGGGTTTATTTTTGGTCAACTATTTCACTGACTGTAATAGCAATTTATTCAAGTGCACGCTGAAATACGTTCTATATCCATACAGATCCCTTTCGTTTTGTGGTCGTCGTATATGTCACTGATGATCACTCTTCAGCTATGCTGTTCAGCAATGCCATATTCCGAATTCTAACCCAACAAGCGGTCGCAACTCACAAAATTACCAATGCAAAATTTCAAAACTCACATAAACGTTCTCAATTCGTTGTGCACTGATTCACTTATCGTCGGAATGGTGGATGATCTTGAAAACTACACTGAAGTGATGATGGTATGCGGATGATTTTTTGGTGCTGAAAGGGCCGGTGGCTTTTTGCTTGCCGGCACAAGTTGAACTGCAGGTACTGATGTGATGTAAGAAGGCCCTGGGTCGCTTCTGAAACTCGCTTGCCAGATCGTTTCGAACTTTTCTAAATAGAACCACTCACTGTGATGACTACTAGCAGCCAAGAGCGTCCGTTTCCGTGGCTCGTGCCGACACTTTGCGTGATCGTCATCAAGACGGACACAAAAAAAATCTGTTTATATATACGCACATTAAAATATGGCCACACTGTAAACGTAAATAAGGCGTAAAAGTGTTCTAATCTATTATTAGGTTTATGTGTTTTTATAAGATTTTTTTTTATTTTTAGGTTGTCTCTATTGTAAAATTAATTTGAGGATCGTGGCTGCAAAATTGATTAACATAAAAACATATCTAAATATAAATTCAATATACTTGTTTTTAGAATACATATTTCTTCACAGCTTTTCTAACAGGATGACACACATATTATAATCAGTTATAATCCTCATCAGTACTATACCATCATTTCTTTAAAAACCCTGCATTACAAGGGTATTTAAAATGGCTGGACAGTTCCAAAACTCTGAAAGAAATATTCCCAGAATCGAACAAAATACAATAACTATATATAGACTTATTAAATTGTGTATTATTGTATGTGAAACACCTGTTCTATGAGATTTAAATTGGGGTATCCGCATCTATTTTAAACATGCCATCACCATTACACAATACGAGGAAGCAATTTTGGGACCAGAAGAACAAGAAAGCTAAGAAATCACTAGCTAACTGTTAGTATTTCTGGAGAAATGGAACAGGTCTAATAATAGAATTATTTCAGCGGTGCTTAACGGAGTATGCACCGATTTATCGTCCGCCGAAGATACATTTATAGTTGTCACTGAAAGTATTTGTCAAATTTGAATAGCATCTCAAATAATCCGTTTTAAAACCCAAATACTAATATGCGAACAGCAAAAGCAAACAACCGTCTGGATCATGATACAATTTTCGCTGAAAAAATTACATTTCACTATAATTGATTTGTCGGTGAGCAAATTTGCTTGATTAAACCAGTAATTCGGCGGATTGATCGACCACGCAAGGACCATCATCACAGCACCAAAATCACAACTTTGGCCGGCATTTTGGCGTTCTAGTTAAAATGAAACAAAACTCCGCCCCGGGCGGAACGGCGCATTTATATAACGCTATTATTTGAGTTTGATGCCTGCCGTCAAACACGCGAATTTAATTCATACTACAATATCGTACGTATATTTAACAATATCGGCTTTTCTGATAAAGTTTTTTGTTTGTGGGTATTAAATAACTTCGCATCTAAAACCCGATCAATTCGTTTTCAAACGGTCAAATACGAAATCTGAACATATTTCGATACGTCTTTAGTCAAACATTACAAAAAAATCCATTACTTTTTGGACAAAGTTCTGCAACAAATTTAAGTTTTTGATGAGAGTCCACATACGAACCAGACAGGGTTATATTGCATTTTTACAGCGACGATAAATACGCGAAATGCACGTGCAGTGGGTACGCGGTGAGTTAAAACGGAAAAATTACTTCAGTTAGGATAACATCCCTGCTGGCTACGTGGTAACGACGTGATCCTGAAATACCTGAAAGTGTAAGGAGCCAGGACCGGCTGCATCTCGACTGCATTTGTTTAAACGGTAATGGCGGTCTCCGGTTTAATTTTCCACGCTCTCCACCGGGACGAATATTTTCTAGTTAGAAGTAGAACAGGGAATGGCGCCGTTTGCAACTTCCAAACTGCGGCGAGTATTGTCTCTTGGAAAACAAGGCAGCGCACTGCAGTGATATGACTCCTTGCCGGTACTATCTGTGTAGTTCTTTTATAAGGAGAGTATAACCTTTGAATTTTAAGGTTAACTACGCAGTTAACCTCTAAAAGTTGGTGGCATTCTTGTTCACTCCAAGTTCCGCATAGAAGTTTCTTCTATCTACCCTTATCTTACAAGTGATGTTTTAAAGTACTTTAATTAAAACGACAAATTTTAGGTGAGCATTATCATTACACAATACTATTAGAATAAAATTACACGACTGAGATTCGAACCAATAAACTTCACATTACATCTTCGATGCTTTATATTCAAACAGAGTTATAACTACTTTATTGAACATTTCTCGAATAGAAAATATTTTTTGACTCGTCTAGCGTTGTAGTGCATACAATAAAGTTGAATTATGGATACTATCGTGGGTTACCATTGCAATGAAAAATTGTCCTCGCATGCTCTGCCTTCGGAACGAACGACAATAAACCCCGATCTGTATACAGACCATGCTTCCAACATACTGTCCGGTCATTTGCACCTGCGGTCAGGATTATTGCTAATGCTCGATGTCACGTATCCTTGGAATAGCTCCAGATATGAACATTACCATAGGAGCCATTGCATAATAGTATCAATTTTGATGGGAGGCTCATAATTTGTGAAAACGTTTAGAGATTCGAAGTGTTTTGCATGTAATCTTATGTTGTGGACGACATGAATTCGTTCAGGATATCCAGGAGCTCGAACAAAAAATAATGAGCACTATTTTTGTTGTATTTATTTTGTTTTTTATTCATTTTTTCAACTGTGACTATTGATAGATCTGTGTGCTCTTTTAGTAATTATATTTCGCTATTACTTGCATTTTCTGATGATAGTTAGGTTGTTAAGTTTCTTTTAATTTTCGAAACAGGTCCTTACCCAATGTGCAATTTTTCTCACTTAAATACCTGGGGTGGGCGTCACACAACTTTCCGATGACGTCGATGGCACAATGATATATCTGAATATTTTTGCAATTATGCAATTTTGTGCAGCCAAAGCGACCTATCCCCCACGGAGAGAACCATCCTCTTCCAAGTGTGCCATCTACTTCATCATCTTCGCTCTTTGACACAAAAGAAATATCGCTTGTTTGAAGAAACTTGCATGATTGGACAGAATTTCTGAAATCACTTCGTCAAATCAGTCGTGAAGATTCACCATTTGAAGTTTTAGGAACACCTCACCTTATGAACAATTGCGAACTAAGGTTTATCGAAAGAAAATGCAGAGTTATTGTGTATTGCTGTATCTGTAAATCTAGACCTGTTACAATAAATCCACTTTCAGTTACTGTTTATGTAACGCAAATATAATCTTGATCAAATATTTCTTTTTGTTGTATCAAAAAGTTGGAATTTTGTTTCCTGGTGTTGTCGGAATGCTGTTATCGGCGATTAAAAAACAAACTATACCAACGATAATACTAACAATTTCACCTATGAAAATATCCCGCTGATGTCAGTTGCAGAAACTTTAACCATCAGATATGATAGCTGAATTATTGTTTGGTCAAGCGAAATTGCACGTCATGAGGCATCAGAAATATACGCCAGTATGCAGAAATGTCAATAATATCGAACACAATGACGTCGATCTCGCAAAAATGTGCGATAGAAAAATAAATTCCACAAATGAAACAATTATCGAGGAATTATTGATAAATAATCCATTTTACCCTACAGGAAAGCACGTAATGACTTTCCAATAAATGAAAAATTTCATATATAATTTGTTAAAATCATCGTCATATTAAGGTTGTATAAAATCACGTTTTGATGACTGGGCACATTGCTAGAATGTCCAAAAATAAAATTTGGCAAAATATTTTGAGCGGTTTGACGCAGGCCAGGTTAATACGCATTATAATTTTTTAAAAATAAACTTGACACTCAAAATAAAGGTGATAGTATTGTGTTGTAAGTAAATTTGATTAAATTGTGTCTTATTATTGAAATAAGTAACAAGTAGAAAACACATGATTTAGTTATGTATCTAGCTTAGTAACCAATGGCAACCAATAAATTGTAGCCGACAATACAATCGCAATAACCTGTCAAATCTCTATGACGTACAAAACAGCGAGAGTGTTCCTAATTTATAGGCTAATGCAGTCAGAAGCTGTGGGAGTTGATGTCAATTTATCTGGCAACATGGACAATGCATGGACAAAATCTGACTACTAAATTGTCAAAATTAATGTCATGTATTGTGTTAACCTATTCCGCAAATGCTTTATCATTGGCTGGGAGGTATGATTTCTTGATGTTAACCTTATCTTGTATGACGTTTCTATTGACAATGCTCTTGTCACGTTGTGCCCATGTTGCCGGCTACTCAGTTTATTTGCGTTTTTGTGAAATCAACCAATATTCAGGACGGTTAAGAGGTGAGACAAAACCAATATTTTTTCTATTTTAAACCACACTAGGGATAAATTTTTCTCCGTTTGTCATTTCCCAGTTCGCCTATAACGTCGAACAAGAGTTTACGTATACTGTCCCTTCTTAAGATGAAAAGGAACGCGAAACACGATTCCATATTTTCCCTATGTGACGTCAGGAGACTGTTCCCGTATTTTTAAAAGAGATATTTTTACTGCTACGAAAATTCCAGTTATTTTTATATATCGTTTATTAGAAAAAGAAGCCAAGCGACCGGCCGACGTTCCAGCTCAAGGCAAAATTCGAAAACAAGCATAATAATGAATTTGATTAGATTTACTTACATTCATTCAACATTTAAACCAGATTTTAATATTTTTCGAAGAAAGTAAGCTTTAAATTTAAGCTGTAAATGAAGAAAAATTTAGATACTTGCTTCTTTATTTATTTTTGAAGTGAAAATGACTTAAGTATAGTGCCCTGTACATTTTTTTAACTGCACTTAAGACATTTTAGTCCAAGCTTCTCAATTAGAAAAATCAACTTTACAACAATGCTTATTTTGATCTGATTGTGAAAGCCAGTTGTTTGTGGTGGTTCTTCAAGAATTTATTTAACGAACAATTAATAACGTTAGTTAACATAAGTGAAATCAAATGAACAAAAGCAGTTACTGTTACTGAGTTATTGTACTTTTGATGGGTGAATATTCCATATTGAGCTCTTTAATACTATAACTTGCAATACAAATTTTATTTAACAAATTTGTCTTCTAAATATGTATATCACGCTATAAAAATTCGTTTAAAATGCGAAAACGCTACCAAAAATAATATACCCATGAGCTGGTATCGTCCATCTATCTTGACATCCTTTTATGTATGTTATGTCATGAGTCATGATACCCTGTATATAACATTACGTAGCATGCAGCTGCTCCATAATGTATCGTCTCTAATATGCTGCGGAATTGCAGTTATAGCCACATTATCCATGTCTTGCAGTACGTGCCCAAATAACAGTCGTACAAGGCTTACGCTATAAACATCTACGCGCAGAATGAGCTCATTTGTGTACACAAGCTTTGCTATATTAATGTAATTTCTGTTCAGAATGCGTTATTGGCCAACATTAGTATTAGTATTAGTCAATATCGTGTACACGCATTCTATCATTTCAGATAAACGGACCCAAATATCCATAAAACTTGATGAAATGAATACATCTGCAACCAGAAATTGATAGAAAAGAGGTGGAGGTAGATCAGCCGACAAAACACAGCTTGCTTGTACAATCCGCGATGTCCTGCTGTCACACCAATCAAACCATCATGAACACGCCACATACGCGTCACCATAGCAACGACCACGAAACCCACTCAAGAGTTATTTACAAGATTGGTGAAAAGATATTGTGCTCCAGTTCGAGTCTTGAGGACATCTTTTCGTCTATTGTGAGCAGAAATCATTCTTTCGTTTTATTTGCTACGTAATACCGACAATCGTGGGCAACATGCATCGTTGTATGAAGAAGCATCCTCGATTGGAAACCGGCTTCGAATCCGACAGCGCTGGCAGCTCTGACAGCAGCGGAAACGGAAACGTCGAACCATGCCAGAAGCATGATGGTACTTGTGGAGGAGTGAAGAGAAGACTTGAAGAGATAAGGAGTAATCTAAAAGAATATAAATGCCCGATATGTGAACGAGATTTTTCTGGTGTTGGGACTTTGAAGATTCATCTTGCGGAGATCCATCCGGACTATCCTGCAGAGCAATGCAAGCATTGTTTTCCTGGCCGTAAGGTGTTAAATTTGGAGAAACCACCGATGGATAACACCAGAGATCTAGCTGATATACAAACGATACTATCGATGACAACAAATAGAAACTTTATGCACCATCTGTCGAAGAACCATATCTCTTACCACGATCAACAAGATACAATACAAGAAGAGGAAGCACAGGATATATTCGCTGTTGAGTTCAGAAAAATGAAGTTGCGAGGAGAGTTTCCTTGTCGGTTGTGCACATCCGTTTTTCCGAACTTAAGGGCGCTAAAAGGACATAACAGAACCCACTTGAATGGTAACTGCAATGGTACGTATTATTGCAACATGTGTCCGTACTCTTCCAGGGATAGAACTGCCATTGTTCGACACATGAGGACTCACAATGGCGATCGTCCTTTCAAGTGCTCCCTGTGTAAATTTGCGTTTACAACAAAGGCTAATTGCGAGAGACATCTTCGTAATAAGCATAACAAGAACACCAAAGATGAGGTACGAAGCTCTATTGTCTATCACCTATTGGAAGATGGAGTTGATTGTGATCGTATTAGTAAATTCGCTGGAGATGATGTGAATAAGATGAATAGTAGTTCTAACTCCAATACGGACGATAGCGACACGATGAGTTCCACTCTACTATCCAGCCAACCTTTAGAAAACAATGACCCAAGGCCATGTTGTATTGACCAGAAGAACGTATCGCAAAATAGCTTGATCTTCAGGTCAAATATTACTGAAACCTCAACACCAAAAAAGCGTGCGATATATACCGAAGCCATGGATGTATCTGGAGATGATATCACCCAAGATGATAAACCCATTGATTTAAGCAAGAAAACCGAAGAGCATATTGATAAGTCTGTCCCCAGTGAGCAAGAATCTCCTGAAGATTTGTCAAGCAAAGCACCAGCAACGACTGAAGAACTGCTTAGGAATGGACCATACGAAAACTTCTACAATCACCTGGCAATGCTGCAAAGTTTTCCACATTGGCCGTATCCCTTTTTACCACAGCTACTTTTTGCACATCTATTTCATCCAAAAATCCCTTTGCCAAATCCACTAAAACAAGAAAGCAGCCCATCTCAAGTAAATAATGGTGTTCTAACTACGTCCAGTGGGCAACACACCCATCAACCAAGCCCAGCAGCATCTAGTCCTGAAAGTTTGGTCCAAGTTATAAAGAATGGTGTGATTATGCCAAAACAAAAGCAGCTGCGGTACAGGACAGAACGACCATTTGAGTGCGAATATTGCTTGGCCAGATTCACCCTCAGGTCTAACATGGAAAGGCATGTTAAACAGCAACATCCTCTGTATTGGTCTCAAAGGCAAGCCAATTTAAACGCAAGGAGGAAGGTTATGCCTGTCGAGAAAAATGTAGACGATAGCACTAAGGATGCAGTTCCTGATCAGATGAAGTATGCTATTTTAAACCAGCATCTTATGGCTAGCAAAGCGAACAAAACGGCCTCGAAGGAATCTTCTGTTGTTGGTGAATGTGCTCGAGAGATTGGTGAGGGAGATGGTGACCTCACGAAAGGCAATCTGAAAGAAAATCGACCAGCAAAGGGTGAAGAGAGTCAAGATTTAGTGCCTGTCTCCAGATTATTAGACAACGCTTCTCATCAAGCATTTAAGGAGTATTTTAAAAATGAGAGTGAGGGATGTGACTTGATCATCGATGAAGATGAAGATGACCTGCTTGCAAGTGACGATGTAGAAATTGGTGAAAATAATCGTTCAGAGAATCAAAATGGTCCAACTCCAAGGTCAGCTGATTCATCGGCATCAAGTTGTATTAGTTGTCCGTATTGTAAACAAAGATTTCCTTGGTCATCTTCCTTGGAATGCTAGGCATGATGGATAAACACCTTCGACAATAATTCAACAATTCGAGAAACTTGCCTAAGATAACCTACAAAATAACTACCAAGAGTAATGTTGGCTATTTGTCCATTATTATCCAAGAAGTGGTGGTTGAGTTGTTTTTATAATAGTTTTAGCGGTCATTGTTTATTGTTGATTTTTTATTTCATATATGTGTGTAGTTGATTTTATAGATGAGAAAATCGCAGCTAAGATCGTTTTGTTAAATAAAGGCATAAAAATGTTACAGATCTTGCATTCCAATCTAAACCTTAATGTTAACTTTTTCTGTTAAATTTTCATTACTGTATAGCTATATCATGTGTTATTATTCATTTTGATTACATGAAACGAATTAAGCAATGCAAATGTCACCAGTTAAAAAGTTAAAAAAAATGTACAATTCATTGAAATTAATATGAAAGAATTACTTAGTTCACATTAAAGTAAATGAAAAGAAGACACAACAATAATAAAATTTGTGCTATAAATATGAAAATGTCAGCACAAAAGCAACAAATACTTATTTATTTTTAACTTAATTTCTTCCCACTAATCAGTAAGTGTATTTTTAACTTGCATAGTTAACGAGTGGATGAAATTATGATATTTATAATTAAAACCATTTTATTGAAATTAACCTACTGCCATTTTGTGGCAATGAAATAGAAAGTGGCATATAACTGAATTATAATACACATGATACATAAATGAGTATCTAATTAGGTGTAAATGATTTGCTCTTTGAACTTTCAGCGTATTATTCATCCACTGAAAATACCTGATCGAGTCATTCGCAAACATACAAAAATATCCGTCGATTTTTCCACAGCATACCTTTCGTCTAACTGAATGAGATAAAACCCACACTTCTCCTACTCATTTTTAGTCGCTATAGCAAAAATAACTATTGTATACGCGTGCTGATGTATTATCAAACATTCGAGAACGTACATTCAAGGAAAAGAAGATGTTGGACATACTTTCTTGATAGCTATATATTTCAAATACTATGAGTTAGGTACTATTTATTTTCTTAGAATACAAAGAATTTTTATTGCAAGAATGATGAAAATCTACTCGGCTCTTCATACTATAATATACAATAAATTCATTTATTTTAACGTAGGTAATATTTATTTAGTGGGGGGTACAATTCTCTTTTCTTTGTTTGTAGCTTGAACAGGCGACTCACTGTACAGTAGATTAAGTTTATGCTAATTGGAAAGTGGTGCATACGAATCCTGGGGAGTGGTTGGATACATTTCCACTATATACGAGTGTGGACGATTAACATATTTTAATTACTACGGCCGCAGTAGAGAAAGAGAGAGGTAGTCGTCAAGATTAGCTTGTGCCAGTAATTCTGTTTTGCCAAGATTAAGCTATGGTAATTCATAGCTTTCCTTTAGTTAGACTTGTAGTCGGTAGAGTAGTTCTGAAAGTTTCAGTTTGCAAGCTGAAGTCGTCGCTACAAGTTTATACGTTTTAATAAGATGGTTTTATTATCGAGTTTAATTTAAATTCACATTGCACCCAAAAAAGGAACAACAAAACCAGTAGCAGAAATATCTTCTGCTTGTTAAAACGCATAAACCTGTAGATTTTGCACCCACTGCATCGATGGTAACAAAATAACCATTTGAACCCATGTTAAAATCAATAGGAGCGTTTGCCGATGAAATGTAAACGATCAGCGGTGGTCTATCTGCTTAAAAATTCTCTCCGTATACCTTTTTATCGGGTCGTTCCGAAATCGTTTCGGAACCCGCGAAAACTTCATATTTCAGCTGAGATTGGGATAGACAATGGCCCGGCCGGGTGCGCTCCAGTATTCCCAGGGATAAAGGTAAAAGTTTTTAGGTGGACCTTATAGCTTAAACTGCCCCCCTTCCTGCTCCTTTGCCTCATTCTTGGGTTCTTTCGGAGAGCAAAAGGTCGTTTGGCTGCATGAAGAGGGAAAAATTTCGGACGCAAATATTTCTCAGGAGATGAAACAAGGCTTTAACATTTAAACGCATTTAAGTTCATTTTACGGTTGGCACCACTGGGAGAGTATATAAATGGAACCTTCGCTTTTATGGGCCGCTGGAAATATTACTTGATAAATTCCACCCCAGGATTCTTATATAAGGAAACGACGACCAAAGGATATTTTAGAATGATTGTGGTCGTTTGCGCCACAATCACTGTCCTTTGATTACAGGACGAATTCGTATATTACACATCCCAAACTTGCTTCGTATTATTACCTTCTGGAAGCAGTTCAGCGTTTCTTTTATAGATGGTCATAAAACGAAAGCGTACCATAACATCTATGGATTTTTGTTAATAATAAAACATATAATTAAGCGACAAGAATTTACTTCCGAAATTAATATTACAGTGAGTCAAACATGTATCTTACTATCTTTTCAGGAAGTTAGTTATCAGAATTAGACATACAACATTAGTTATTAAATCACAGTTCCCGTTTCCTGCAAATTTTGTGGGTATATCATGAATTAAAATGAGTAATTACTCTATAACATTGTACATTTATAGCATTTTAGCGCATACTAAACTATACGCTGTTCCGTTATTTGTACCTATTAGTTACGTGGTAGACCTATAATTGGGCATTTTTAAAGTCCATACCGTGCAAAATTCGATTTGTTATTGTAATTTGTACCTGTATTACGGGCAATTATAATTTTGCGCTGATCTACATTTATAAATTATATCTGCGGTTGATATTTTTGACATTGGTAGTGCAGCAATTGTTCCGTGATGTAATCTATAATATAGGGCATTTTAAATTCAACGTATTGCCCGTGCACGTTAGTAATTACATGTATATGAATGTATATATCGGTGAACAAATTGGCCGGCTTGTGCATATAATTAAATTACTGGAAAATTCGCTGTGTTTATCTGTACTAATTTTAATTAATGCCATTTGTATATTTATTTGCTACGGTATTGTTACGGCTATTTTAATCAAATGTATTTTAGTGTGCTAGTTATGCGTGTAAAATAATTAATCGCGAATAAATTGGCTGATACTGTACAATTTATGTGACTTTGAACTACAAGTATATATTGTTATAGAAATCACGGAATATATAATTTTGTATATTAATAATTTTGATACTATGACCTCAAAACCACTTCGGAGAAGTTGTGGCAGGCTCAAAAATCCCTGCATGCTTTGGTTCACCGATGGATTAAAACCAGAGAAGGAACATATCTACACAGAGAGAACTCTATTCTTGGATATCAAGAAAAATTATTCTTGCGTATTTTTTTTTCTATACAAATAATATTTTATTGTAATAAGAACTTCTATATAGTTGTTTCAACTGTTAAGTAAATTTTTCTCTGACGAAGAAAAGGGTACCCTATAAAAAAGTAGACATTCGTCTTAAACAACAAAAATATTTTAGTGGACGAAAAATATATATGCGTCAACGAAAACACAGTTTCTTGACCCAAGATTCTTTGAGAGATACATAGAAAGTTGTACTATTACTTTACAGATGGCGTTAACAGTTTCTTGCGTCTTTTGCCACACATTGCCCCTATATAAACTGGACGATTTTGAGTGTTCGTATATTGTTTGATAATGTCTATGCAACTATGCATATGTGCCTTAAGTACATGGGTGACTTACGAGGATTACGAAGAATAACCAGGATTGTAGTGAAACAGTCAACCCAGAGAGAACTCTATTCTTGGATACCAAAAAAAAAATTGTTTTTGCGTATATAGTGTATTATGAAGAGGATATTTTTCCTATCCAAATAATATTTTATTGTAATAAGAATTTTTAAATATATGTAGTTATTTCAACGGCTCTGACGAAGAAAATGTTTTTCTTCTACATGTAAAAAAGTAAGACGTTTATGCTTCAACGAACAAACAGTTTCTTGACCCAAAAGTATACGTACGTATCGCTTAAAACAGACGTAATTCCTTTCAAGCAGTTCCTTCATACTTAAAACAAGAAAACGTAATACTTGGAAACAAGTGATATTCTTCACTCAAAGATATTCGTGTTGTATCAAATAAATTTTTCCCTCTATGTACTTAGTATTAACTGAGGTTAGACTTCCATGTTAAGTATAAGCGTAAATATAATAGCATAACCAGTAAATTTCTTAACCAACCTCACTTGATCTTTTTATCTGTGCATCTTCAGCGACCGAAGCGACGTCACAAGAAGTGACAACACGAGGACGGGGTGGCATCTAGCGCGTCGCAATTTGTTTCCAGTTGACGGGTCCGTAGTTTTTCTCCGGCCATCGTGTTTTTCTGCTCATTTTAAATTATCGTCGGCGAAGGAAATCGCGGAACCGGTCGTTGATTTATATATGAGTCGCCAGGGTGCGCTGCAAATCCCATCGCGCGCTGCCGTATTGGATTTTTTCCGGGAGACCACGACCGGAGGCCAAACAAACGACGGTCACTATTTGTTAAAGATAATGGCGGACGGACGCGCCGTAACTCCTGACGACGGCGCGCAAAAATTGCTTCGTGAAATATTAACACGCCGCGAGGGGGCGCCACTCCACGACTTCGGACGTGCCATCGCACCTCTTGATTAAAGATGTTCTGATGCCGACCGACAACCTCGCTGCAACTGCAACTGGATTTATTAAACGTTAAACTAGTTTTGAGTTTAATATGTCGACGTAACGCGAAATGCTGTTCTGTGCAGACGTTTTTCTTTAACCGTATTTTAACAGATTGGTCTTCGTATTATTTTTACACCAACAAATGGCGCTTTCAATCCCAATAATACAATATGGATCTTCTGTTTGATTGTTTTAAATAGCTTAAAATTTGAGGCACTTTTCTAAAATTCGATGTAGAACGCCATTCAAAATGATTTTAACTGCTGCTTTAACTTTAACTATTTCTAAATGCTCTTCTGTTCAATGTTCTCTTAGACTTGTGAGGAATTATTTTCAGCCAATGTGTCTATGCATTTATGACAGGATGCCAATGTTATTGTAACTATATAAAAATAAAAAGTCAAATAAACATGAAAACCTTTTTCCATTATTCTTCGAATTCCACACTTATTTTAGGAGAAATACTCGAATATTTAATAGTTGGAAAATATAAATAATTCTCTTCTGAGAATCTATGTAATCTACAATTAATTTTATTTATTCCAAACCAGTTTTATAAAATTTGTCGACTAACAAACAAAAAAAAGCTTACTAATGAAACAAATCCTCTATGGAAATTATCTGAGGTGGCCTCAGCAAACTTTTCGACTACTGTATTGAAAAAATTAAGCGTCTTAAGCTTTTTCAATCTCATAAAACCGCAGCCACTTTGGGTCCCAACCTAGCGTCAGTGGCCACTAACGTTAACAGTAGTGAGCAACCATCATGCTGCCACCATGAACGCTTATAGCGCCTAAACTTTTCACCCCATTTCCACCAGTTCGTCTCCTGGTAATTCTAAATTTCATCCCGATCCGTGCTATAGTGTTTTTAGGCATTCGTACACTCATTTATACACACAGACATATTCAGAAATCATTGTAATGGATTCAGTGGACCTGAAATTCCGTAAACAATTTTTATGATTACAATACTTTCCTTCAAGGGTACTAGTCGGAAAGCAAAAAGGAAGTGTGTATAAAAGAAATCTACATACATTTGCTACAGCTACTCCCTTTTTTGGAAAATGTTCCCTAAATCTACTTAGTCAATTTTTACTGGTTATTACTCTATCCCGAGCAAATATTATGCTAAACGTCGAGATCCGTACGTAAAATATGCCAAGATTTATTCCCTGCAGGCTAAAAAGTGCATGCATATATTTTGTTCCGGAAAGTACACACGAAATCTGAAATTTATCGCCATTCAAAGTTAGTTTACCGTCCATTTATCACCGTAATATGGTCGCATAAAAATACATACGTCAGGACCACGTATAAATTTACAAGAATTTATTCACCACCGAGCTGTCCAGCATCATCCAGATTTGATCTATATCCGGACTGCATATAGAAAAGTACCCTTAGGCAGTTGTGACTGAATATCTCGTCACCAGAAATAAAAATTAAATGCATAAAGTTTAAACATTATCTTCTTTGAATTACAAAAACAAACAAATTAGGCAACAATATCGTTACCAAGGCTGTTATGTACTTACTTACTTACTTATGTAATAATCTCGTGCTAATGTGAAAGGTCAACAACAATTTATCATGCAAGAAAACTATTAGTAAAATGGAATTTTGGTTGCCTGTACTCTAAAGTCGAAATAGATGAGTGATCACAGCTTCAACGTACTTATTAATTTTTGATTGTCTTTGGGAAACTAGATTTATAACATCTCAACAAACGGAACATGACATGATTGTGATGCACCATACATAATGTATTATCTTTCAGGTCTTCACCGAAATTAATTAATGGAACTTTGGTAGGATCCCCTTAAGTGCATATATTCAGTAGCTATCATAAACACAGCCTTTGTGTTTAATTGAAAATCAATACTGCACTTAATAAGCTGCCTTAGGACCGTATAATAACACTAATGCTTTGAGTTATGGTTAGTTGCTTTCAACAGTCAAAGTTCACTATACATGAAAATTACATTATCTTAAGAATAAAATTTTCTGCATAATTCGTAGTTCAAAAGTAATTATCTAAATACACAACAATCTAACGATGGAAATTTTGTTTAACATACATTTAGTACAGGCAGTATTGTAATATAAGATACGATTGCCATGTCTATTGACCTTCATGAGTATCACTTGAACAAAAACTCATTAATACGTAATTAATTCTAAATACGATTATTAGAATTACTAAGTAATGTTGTAACTAGTAGTAAACGTAAAATCCAGCACAAATGCGTTGGTAATTCCAAGTGACGGTATCTAAATGTTTATATAGAGATTAAACCGGTCTTCATAACTTCAGAAGACAGTGACATCTAACCAGTCGGCAAGAAAGCAAAAAAAAAGACTGACAACGACTGGCTGTCTGAGCATCTTTACAACTGCAGGTGACAAGATTTCAAGTTCACAATGCACGGCAAATTTCTCTTTGTTTTAATAGGTAAGTCAGGAATTTTTTATTCATTATTCATCATATTTACATTGTTTGAAGTATATAACAACGTTCACAAGTTCTATTTAACAAACAAGATCATAGAAAAATTAAAAAAAAAACAGCTGAGTAGGTACAAGTGTCTATTTCAATTAAGAATGTTAAAGAGAAAAGAAATTTTAAATTGTTAGTTTACTGGGATATATTCAATTTTAACTTCGTATCTCGAAAGCTATCTAGTTCGACTTATTTTTGCAGTTTAATGATAACAAAAATCATAACATGATAAAAATTCATATACAATTAGATACGACTTTAAAGTTTCTTACCTCAGCGTTCAAAAAAATGTGTCTATTATCAACCAGCTTAAATTTTAAGGCAGTATTTTTATGGATACACACTTTTTGTGCAACAAAATTCGTTTATAAAAGAGTTAAAATTTTATGACAGATAGATTAGAATCTTGATGTCCCATATTTCTGTAATCGTTGGAAAAAAAGGAAAATATTTTGTACAAATCTGTCTGGTTCAGCTTTGTATATGTACATCATTAATCTATATTAAAAGGGCCATAATGTATTTAATATTTTTAACATAAATGAAAATAAAAATGATGAAAGACGTGCCAAACGTATAGTTTCTATTTAACTGAAATGGTAGCCTTGCAAGTACCCTGCAATTAAACTTACAAAATAGTTAAAAATCTCAGAAACTATTAAAATTACATGGGTATGAATAATTATTTTTGGTGAAATAATAATTGCTGTATACTATAAATAAATAATTTTTTTTGCGTAATAGCATAATAAATAATCATCACTTTTTAGTTCATTAAGTTTTAAAATGCCAGTCCAAATTTATAAATTATTAGGATTCAGGATAATTAGGATTTATTATAATGACATACTAATAATCGTTTGCAAGGAATAGCTGCTATACTTTCCGACTAGTACCCTAGAAGGAAAGTATTTTTTCAAAATTTCAATGGAAATACGCGTTTTAGGGTCTCCTGAATCGATTGCATTTATTGCATATTGTCATACTGACATTAAATGTCAGTATGACAAATATCTAATATGTCATAGAAACTGACGTTGGGTACGGTCCAGAGTGGCTATGGCTTCACAAAATTGAATAATTGCAAGTGTTTAGACAGTTTATTGTGCCAACGATGTAGTCAAAAAGTTAGATGATGGATGTCACGTCATATTTTGCTAAATGTTTATAGTTGATTTACGAATAAATGTTGACGTGACACACTACACAATTAAACTACAATTTAGCCAACACTATGCTTTAAACTTGTAGTGTGTCTCCGTTAAACCTATAATTAACATCATCATATTACATTTTTAGCCATTGCCATCTCAGTTGACCCAACAAAGGCATCACCTGCACGGATCAAACGTCAGGGTTGGGTATGGGATGATGTTGCTACTTTAAGACCACCAATAGTGTCTACTACAAGACCAACTACTTCCATAGGCACAGTAACCCCAATTCCGTCTACTACAAGTGCTACAACTATCCCCAATGGATTAACAACAGTAAGCCCGACTATAGCGCTCTGTATTAGTCGTTGTAGAACAACTCAAGAGTACAATCCAGTATGTGGCACCAACCGTCAAACATATGACAACCCTAACAAGCTGAAATGCGCTGTCAACTGTGGAGTCGGTAAGTTTGAAGTATTAATTAAGTTGATGTAGACTTGTTATGTGTGCGTTTTCTGTTGTATGCGTGTCTTTGCAGTTATTAAAGTAGTTTATTACTTCAGTTTTCATGTGATATTAACAAAATTCTTCTCTACTTCTGTTTCTAGGTGTTCAGATAAACTTTATGGGAGCTTGTAGTCCACTCTAAGCTTCTAAACATAAGGAACACTTTTCTTGACTGATTAGTACAGACTGTCTCTATTTTTCTATATAATATTTGACTTCGTAATAAAATATTTATATTTGCTGTACTGACTTTCTTCTTTCTTATCCTCTTATGAATTTGGATAGATGCAGAAATAGTATGATAATAATACTATGTTTATGTGATGTAATGCTATGTCTATTTTCAGACGGCCTTATCCTAAACTTTTTTGGACCATGTTCATGATGCAATTACGGTAGGTTCCTAAAGTATGTTGACTTTACAATTACTTCACGCTATGTACTGATTTACCATTTGCCATGTCTACTGCAATAAACTTTTTTAAGAATTTAAATAAGAATTCCTTATTTATTTAGTTAGTTAGATTTTATTTATGTATATATTTTGTTTATTTATTTAATTATATTAGTTTGATAACAAAATCCGTGCAAATGAGAAAATGATCGGTAAGGTAGATTGCACTATAAAACAGTAACACAAAGTTTTCTTATTACTGTTTAGCTTTATCGGCACATATCCGTTGGCACATAACGTATTTTTTAAACCTTATTGTGTCCAACATCGATAAGAAATCCCACTGAATATAGCATTACCTTGCCACGAATGGCCGCCAATATCCCATCTCTAGTCCAACCAAGCATTTTCGATATAAGTAGATTACGCAAGAGCGCGCTTGACAACGGGGCGACCGGTTTGTCGAGGTCAAATAGTAATAAGGGATGCCGCATCCTATTTAATCTAAATGGAATACACGTGCTTGTGACGGCAGTCGTGTCACCTGGGGAATTGAAGATGAATGAAGAAAAGGCTCCCATGGGACGGAGCCGCTCTGGTCAAGACGTCCTCCCAGCCTTCCACGGATACTCGCAAGGACGTCGACGACCGACGTCCCAGCAGCACACTTTACCCAAGACCGCTACTCACATCCTCGATTATGCGTTGCTATATTTTATTAGACTCGACAACCCCGAGGGAACTGAATATATTTGAGGACATTCAAAGAGTATGAGATGAACTGTGTTTGATTTAATGATATTTATTATATTTTCAGGATTATTTTTTACTTTCCGACTAGTATCCCAGAAGGAAAGTATTGTACTCGACGGATAAAAATCGAGCTTTTCGCAGAAATCCGCGTTTTGATAACCCCTGAATCCATTGCAATGATTTCTGGAAAATGTATGTGTGTATGGAAAAGTGGATCGGCCTGAAATTTGGTATACATACATATTTAGAATTACTGGGGGACGAACTGGACTGTTTTTTTTTTCGTGACAATCTGACAACAGAAATTGGCAAACGTTACATACGTTTTCTTAGGGATTCATCTGATGTTGACCAAACTGACACCATCTTATACTTCAGTGATTTTAAATATATGTATATACAAATTTACAGATCAATGGGATGAGCGGTTTAGGCGATATAAGGGTTTTGATCGATTGGTTTGTGACGTAATGGGAACTGACGGTATTATACTGCTTTAGCCTACACGTTATTGTTTGAATATTATCGCCCGGCACGCGATTGAAGAATAAACAAACAAGAAGGAGAGAAATAAACCTCGTAGGAAAACACACGGATACGTGACAGTATATTATAGTTATTTGTATCGAGCGGTGCTTTTTAAGTATTGTTATAATCCCGATATAGTATTATTATTATCTTACGGACATCCGATTTTTTTGCTCTATAGTCTATATGTTTCGAGAGTTTATAAATGTAAACACTGCGTCAATGTAGCCGGAAAGTTGGATGGGGGCCACACCAGATGTTTTTGTATCTTGTGATGATCATTGTAATAAAATGAAGAGACCTTAAAACACGTATTTCCGAAGAAATCCCGATTTTTTCGTCGATGACAATACTTTACTCCTAGGGGACCAAGTCATAACGTAAAAATGCAAATCCTTTGTCATTTCCTGTGTACAATGATATATAACGATGACGTCGATCAAACAATATAGCGTATTATTTGATATTACCAGGAAGGTCCATTGAACCTTGTATCGTAATTATTCTATCGCTTGAATGGTCTACAAGCAAGGTTAATAAACAACCTTATTGTTGTTTTTAAATAAGAAATGTCAACTGGTGTTCAAGTAGGTCTAGACAATAGTTTAATAAATATATTAACTTACTTTTAAGAAAATAAAGACTCACAAAGGTTATGGAACAATCAAATGTACATTCTATATCCAATATTTCGACAACGATACAAACAGAATGATAAATTTCGCTCTCAAATTCAGACCACACCTTTGCGCACAAAAACTTGTTTTTGATGTATGTATATAAACTGAGCATCTGTTCAGATAAAGATATTATATTTAAACCAACACAAGCAACGCTAACCAGTCCGTTAAGCAACTGAAACAAGGCGGTCGTACACTATGAAACTAACAATAATTAGCATTGGTGAGTCAAATTATTTATTTAAAAAAATATCTTCTGTATGAACGTTGATGGGATTGTTTTTTAAATTATTTAGTGTTGTCATTGGCACTGGTATCAGTTTATGCTATTCCAACAAGAGAAAAGAGGCAAACACAACCTGCAAACTATAGACAATGCTATGACACGTGCATTGCTTCAACTACCAGCGAATACAATCCCGTATGTGCGAGCGATGGTGAAACGCATCAAAATAGAAATAGGTTTGGGTGTGCCCAAAGATGTGGACAAGGTAAGACAATAAATATTATTTAAGATATCCAATTTCAGAAAGGGCACGTGCACGTTCTTACATGGTTCATAATAATTTGAATAACATTGTGTTTAATAAATAATTTAACATTATGTGTGATAGCAGTTGACTGAAAGTGCTTCTTTTTAAACTACATAACGGAAGTTTTACTTTCTTGAGCGCAAACTGTGCCAAGGTCGAAAGAATGTTATCATACTTTATAATCATTATTATTGTTATGTTTTGTTTCAGATGTTACCATAAATTTTTACGGGACTTGCCAAGCGTTGTAATAAGGTTAGATAACCTCTATAGTAACCTACAAATGTTTATACTTATGATGTGTTCATATCAATAAAGGCAAAGGTCAATTTTGTTAGCGATTATTGAAATAAAGGTTTTTCCCAAGACGTATCTCTTATTTTGGCACATTGTGGATAATTCATATACTGATCAAACATATAATGTTATTATTAGTATAATATATGTAAGTAATTAAGTAATGTTTGTTTTCTGGTGATGACACTCTTATTCTCTCTGATTGACTTTATCCGCTTTGATTCTCTGGTTAAACTATTGTTTTGAATATTATCTCGAGATAGAAATGATCAGTCTAAACCTTATGTACATCAAATTTTTATATTTGCAAGAAGATTTTTATGTTTACGTTTTCCTATTTTACAATTGAAGAGTTGTAAATCAACAGTGCCAAATATTTAGTTCCTAGAAAACTGACAAACTTTATATAAAATTTTAAAATGAGTACTTCCCTTAATTGTTTTTACTGTTTACTATATATTTACTATATATTTTACTATTTACTATTTTACTGTCTATTTAATCAATTGTATCGTTATGAACTTAGAGCTTTGCAGAAGAGTCTAAGTACCATCAGTCGAGATAATCAAAACAGTCCAGCTGACATTAGAACCTACCCGCGGGCTATGTGTCACATCGTGTTATTTCAAACATAAATCAGGTATATTTAGATTGGAGACTTCCGCGGTCCGAACCACTAAGTTCTACATTTCCGGGAGGAAATCACGTCAATGACGTTAATGTTTCGCAAAGTTTTGCACACATGTTGCAAGAGGCATCTTCAGGACGTAACAGTAAGAGAGCTACAAAGGGACTATTCTCTTCTCGTCGTAGCTCTTCTACTGTTACGTCCTGAATATGCCTCTTGCAACGGAGTGCGAAATGTTAACAACTTTATCGTCATTGACGCGGTTTCCCCGGGAAATTTAGAAATAATAAATCAGGTATTTCACCAAGTTAAGCGTCAACTACTCTTATACTTCTATAAGAAAGGTATATAACAAGAATACAAGGTATTTGTTTATTGGTTATGTAAATAAAAACTTAATTAAGACATTTAATTCAGTATTAAGCAAACTCTCGGATAAAGTCCGAATTAAAGTGCTTAGCTTCGTCTGGCAAGTACTCCATCGTGTTCTTTAGGTCTTCTAGCTTATCTGTTTGTATATATAAGGATTGCCACTTAATAAAATTGTGTCCCCTCTGACCGTAAAAAACGCTCGATACTGTAAAAAGTTTCGGCCAGTGTGTCTTTTCACCAAAGTAATAACAGTGCTCGACCCCTTGAAAATTTGTTGCCAGTAGTAAACTCCTTTTGAACATATGTTAGGTGTTCTAATATGCAAAGCCATTGCAATAGGCAACTTTTGCAGACCCGAGCGTGTATAAATAAAACTGTAAACTGTATGAATAAATAAAACTTCAACAAAGATTAAAGTGTTGTGGTTTAATTGACATGTATATACATATAAATTAGAACATGAAAAAAGGAATTGAGGGAATTTGATTGTTATGATAATTTATCCAGAAACAGCAAAAAAATTCTTAATTAAGAAAATATTTTTTATTGGAATATGTATTACACGCTCTTAACTTTTATTTGTTTCTTAAGCAACCATTATTACAATATCTGCGGAGATTTTTTAACTCAGAACGCAGACGATGAGCAATTCACTTTTTTAGTAAGCAATTTGAGACTTCGAAGAAACGATCAACCAACGTAGTCATGCTAAACTAAAGCCGCCGGACATTTTCAATTAGGGAAAGCATCTCGAGCATCCCCGATATTAATATCTCGATTATTAGAATTTAGCCCTAAATCTTATTATTTCCTAGAGCGGCGTAGTCTTGTCTGACGGCGCGGAGTACGTCTGCTGCGAAATTTAACGCAAATTGGTACGGTTTTCTTTTTCGCGTTTTTTTTTACGTCGACTTACCCAGTCCGGATGATAGTCATCCTTTGGGGTATTTCGACCCGACCTAGTGGGTTAGGTTACGGACGAGAACAATTCCCAGATGGTTATTAAAATTTTAATAACCTTAAACCGCGCCTGCACTCCAACACACGGACGAGAGAAGAGTGAATGCATAAAAATTTCATGAATGCAAAATTGTAATCTCCGCAGTCCGGCAACCCTTCGCCTGCGTTGGCACTCCTATTTTCACTATTTGCCCGCTGCATTCCAACCACAGAAATTTAATTAGACGCTCACGTTCATGAACTGGAAGCATATCGAACTTACTAGCAATATTTTGCAGTATATATGTTACGGTTAATGTGATAAATGTGGTTTGTATTAATAATTACCGGCTATTATTAATAATAACCGCATCATTTGGTCAATGTGATTAGAAACACTTAAATAATCACACGGACCGGCTATTATTAATAATTTCCTAACGGGCACGGTAAAAGTGATAAAAATGTTACTTTTTACAAAAGATCTTTTTATACAGTCTTCAAAGAAGTTAGCTCAGTTATTTTGATTACTATGTAAGCTATTACATTTATTTACTCGACGCAAATCATCAGTACGGTTACCCCAATGACCAAAATTACGAATAATACAAAACATTGATAATACAGAATGCTTTTTTTGTCTCCCTTGCACTTTAGAAACTACAGGATATAATTGGTAATGATATTTGGTATACACCCAAGGACGACTCAATGACGAAAACATAAAAAAGAACAGTTTATACAGAGTGTTCAAAGAAGTTAACCATTTTATTATCAATAACACCCATTTTTATATTTAATGCATGTGGGTAGTTTTTGTAAATGTACAATTACAATTTATTAAGTAAATTCTCAAATCCTAATTATCTTGAAATGTTGCGCATTTAATAAAAAAATGTTCAATGCAAATATGTACATGCAAGAACTAGACTAGTTTACATAGATGTTTTTACATAAATTGCACCGCACAAATGATGCAAACATTTTTGTATGGTTCTGTTCTTAACACGGTATTTTTACTTTCGGTGTTTGACAATAATTTTATAAATAAAAGATTAAACATGGTAACAACTTGCCTTAATCTTCCCTACATTAGTATGTCCATTACCTATACCTACCCTAAGTATATCTAATATCTCACAATTATATTTATTATAAAAGTGTTTATCACCAACAAAAAATACAAAAAAAACAAAAGAAGATGACGTCCTATTGTTACAAACTTTATTTCGTTTTATTTTGACAATATAAATGGTGTCATTGTTGTACTACCACAAAAAATAAAGGTCTAGGAGGACTTTTGTATTCAAAATTAAATATAAAACATTTTTTAAAGTTTTGTATTAAAAAGATAATAAAGTTATAAATAAAAATATTTTTTTGCCACGAATTGCAAAATGCAGAAGCACTACGTACGTTTGCACTGGTAAAATAATACAAACCGAGTTTTTAATTAATTACTTACTTTGCTTTTAAGAATTGCGCAAATAAGCATGACCCAAAGAGTTACACACTCGTGCATGCAATTAGTGTGGATTGGCATTTTTTAGTCTCGTTTTGATAATCTTCCTTATTTTAGTCATGAGTAGTAACTAAATACGTTAGTCAGGCCTAACGTCACTAAAGGCCCAACACTGAAAACCCAGTGAATAGATTCGTTGTATGGCGATTATGTAGATACTAACAGAATTTCAAATCTGAGGCTCTATTATATTGTAGCATCACCTTAATGCAATATCGAACTGAAATATATCACATTGACCACAGCATGCTGGAAATTATTAGTACTAGCCGGTTCATGTGATAAATTCTTCACTTTAACCTCCCCACTTGGCTATTATTAATAATAACTGGTAATTATTAATAATAACCTATTTATCACTATGACCGTAACATATATATGCATTGCAGGATAATTAATACCTTTGTTATTTTAAATTAAGTATTATAATTGACGGAGAAAAATCAAAATAAAGTTGTGGGGTTCTGTTAATTATTAACTGAATCAATTTTCAATTAGAAAAATACATTTACACTCGTTTAATAATAATAATAATAAAAAATCCGGCGCCTCCACCTAATCTATGAATAAAAAAACAGTGGATAGCCCCAAGTTCATCACATACCAATAAGGGCATGATCATAAAAATAGCCCACAGGTGTCCCTTAATTGGATACTGCGGCGGTGAAACGATAACACGCTATTCCGCGGAATATTTTATGCCATTATTAAAGAACCCTATTGCCCAGCATGCAGCTAAGTTCAGTTTTATCACTGCATTGTGCGACCCTGACTCGTGCTTATTTACCTATGTTTAATTAAAAAGTTTGCGGCCGAACCAGGTGCAATTTGTAACTTTTTCAATACGAGTTCGCAGGAGATAATTAGTACTTTCAGAAAAATTACTTGTAGAGCTGGAAGGAAATTTTTTAAACGTATTTTAGGCCCTTTTAATAAACTTTTGCTTTAAGAAACATCTGGCACGAATACCCAGTATTGAGCGCAAGTTATATTAACAATCACAACCACGTAAAGTTTTCACGAAAGCTATGCGAAACTTTGGCGCTGTACGCTGAAACACAATTTTCCCTGTATATAGAAAGGCTATTTCAAAGCAACAACTTCGACATGGAACTTCAGAACTATCTCTCAGGTGACCATAAGTAATACAACAGAGAAGTAATGGTTAAATTGTGTTTCTGGTGTAGAGACAGCTTGCTTTGGAATTGAAGACGCTCTTTAATACATTACCGGTCGACAGCAGCAACTAGGTACCGCGTCTCTGTGTTGTGTGTAAAAGTGAGACAGAGGGAAACGTTTAGTTTGCAGTAATTAAGGGTGCCGTTGTCTCCAGGTGAGGACGTATGCCGGCAGTGCTCAACTTTGGCTGTGTTGCGTCATCGTTGCACACGACGACATGGCTCTAGCCCTTTGTGCTGAATATTTCACACAATGATGGGCTGTTCATTCGAGCATCTATTAACAGTCCTTTCTGTACTATTGACAATTAACCAGCCAACTTGAAATCGCAAATCCCGCCCATATTATACACGCGGATGTCTGTATTTCGTTAACAACTTTTATTTGTAAACAATTTTTTAAGACGATTAATATTTTATCTTATCTTGACACAGCCAAATATCTTCTTGGCATGAAGTTGGACGCCAAGATTCGTTGGAGAGCACGTGCGAGAAAGAAACAAAAAATAATAAATATAAAAACATGTGCTTACTGATAGAAATTTGGCATTGTCAGCATATAATAAGGTTGTATTATGTAAGCATACACTCAAATCTGTGTGGACTTATGGTATTCAAATGTGGGGGCTGTACTAGACCAATAAACATCAGTATTATTCAACGTTTTCAAAATAAGGTGTTAAGAAACATCGTCGGTGCACTCTGGTATATTAGAAATAAAAATTTCCATACAGATCTCAAGGTGGAATTGGTAGTCAGTGAAATTGGAAAGATTGCAACGAAAGATTCTTTCAGCACACCAACGTCGAGGCAATTCAGCTACTGAACCATAATAAGTTAGTGCAAATGCTTGAAAACAAAACATTTTGATTTAGTGGAATGATGTGATAAAAGCAGAGTACTATATTTAATTTTACATGTATGGTGCAGTTAATTTAAAATATCTGGGGTGGCCCTCACCCAACTTTCCGACTACATTATTGGCACACTGTGTCTGAACAGTTTTGCAATTATTCAATTTTGTTAAAACAGAGCCACTCTGGACCCTATCTAATGTCAGTTTCTATGACATTTGTCATACTGACACATAATGTGATGGAATGTCAGTGGTCAGTGACTGTGGGGCTGTGGATTCTGTCAAAGTGCTTCTATAAACTCTTATAACGCCTAAACCGTCCATCCCAATGGTCTGTAATTTGGTGTACATATTTAAAGTCATTGGAGGATGAACGGGTATCAGTTAGGTCAAAATCAGATGAATCTCTCAGAAGACGCATTTCGTTTCAGGGGACCCCAAAACACGTATTTCCGCTGAAATACCAAATTTTGTTTCCTTCTAGAGTACTAGTCGGAAAGTAAAGAACACCTGACGCACTGTAATAGAGCACGGTTCCTCCAAGTGATTTTGCTCAGTAATTTGATATTCCCACAAAATTAAACTCGTAAACATGCACCGTTTGATGCAGTAAGTTTTATATGATCACTAACAGTCAATATAGCCATCGGCCCTCAATTCAAAATGTATTAATAACATCTCTTAATAATAACGTTCACTAACAATAATGATACAGTTGTAATAATTAAGAAATTAAAGCGTCAATGTAAACCACAAACATCTAATATGACACCAGTTATACTATTGACACCCACAGTCAATTATTATTGGACAACAGACATACAACCACATGTGCTACGATACAAACAAAAACGAGAGCGCTGAGCGCAGGTTATTACCGCTGCAAGGCTTGGAAGTCGAGTTCGTCGTGTCCTTGATAATTCAAAATTTTTGCTAACTATCGCAGTGAATCGTGTTATTATTGTTACCAGTGTAGAAGTGGGAATATGGAACATCATTTTTATACAATCTGCAGAGCCGATCGATCATCGGTAAGTTTATTTTTGCGGATAATCGCCGTGATTGTTGTAGATGCAAAATTTGCACGTTCGCCATGTTTAAACTTTGACGTTTCGCGTTGTGTTGTGGAATGTTGAGGCTTGTATGTAAAATGCTGTTATTATCTTGTTGATTTTGTGTGATCTGCCTGTTTTTTTTTTGTACGAGATGGGGTAATTTAGGTAATACCTACTTGAATAAGTTCTTTCTTTCGCAGTCACGGTTAAGTGGCCTCTACAGGGTCTTGCAGCTCGCATCCCTTCTTCTGTAGCTCAGTTATTGACTAGGTTAAGAATTTGATATTTTGCAAGCATATCCTGCATATCAGAGAGCATTTCAGGAAAGTTATTTCTGACCACACAGGTTGTCCCAAAAAACGTGCAACGTCATGACATATATTGTTTAAATTGCATGATATATTTTTTACACATTTGGGTGCCTTTTATGGATGCTAACATACCTCTAAAATTTTATTGAAATTGGTTAAGTGATAGCAGCGCAAAAGAGAAAACAATTTTGCATTACTAGATTAGAAAAATTAATAAAAACCATACTTTCACAGAAACCTTTTTCCAGAAACCATTGCAATCGGTTCAGGGGACCCCAAAACGCGTATTTCCACAGACATCTCAATTTTTTTCCGTCGATTACAATATTTTCCTTCTAGGGTACTAGTCGGAAAGTAAAAATAGCTGTAAAAAATATTCAAGTTATAAGAGACGTTTAATTTATAATAATGTAAAACATATCGTAGAAAATAAATAATCTAAGTGCTGTAAAATTTAATAAATTGATCGGAGATTAGAAACATGTCTACATTCTCGACGGTATGTAGCCTTACTGCATGTAATATTCAAATATCCTTCACACATATTAAATTTTGTACCGGGTTTTTATTGTTCTTTCATATACTTAGATGTGAATTTCCATGAATTCCTTTAAATTTTGCAGCACAAAGAGATTTCGCGAATTTATCGTTATTCTGCGAACCGTAAACGAGTCGCTGACGTGAAATGAGGTTGTTGCTTTGCCACCGTCGCCGCCATTTCTTTGCTTCTTATTAAATTCGAAGCCATTGTTTCACAGCACCATCGCAGATACAGTTATGAATCAGTAGAAGAAGTGCTCACTAAAACCGCGTCCGCCCGTCAAGCTGAAATTAGTTTCAAGCAATCTCTACAAGTCCGGTTAGAATATATCGACTTTTCCCCATGAACATTGTTTCTCTAGTTGTGCGGCTGACAGGAAATAATTGACTTTGTGGTTGATATTTAATTGAAATGGAAATGTAGGTTGGAGTCATAAATACAAACTATGAATGCTCCTTCTTTATGTCGTCCCTCATTATCTATTCCTTTCTTTCCCTTTTCTTTCATTCCTTCTTTCTTTGGCTCCTTCTTTTTCTCTTTCCTTCTTTCTTTTGTTCCTTTTTTTCGCTACGTTTTTCTTTTGTTCCTTTTTTTCGCTACGTTTTTCTTTTGTTCCTTCTTTCTTTCGTTGCTCTTTTCCTCCTTTCCTCTTTTCTTGCATGCTTTCTTTGTTTTGTTTGTTTCTTTGTCTTAAAGATTTGTGTAACTTCCTCATGGCTTTTCTTGCGATCTCAACGGTGACATGATTTTCAAATGTATTGCCTATCGAAACGCCATTCGTTATTATTTTGATAGTAAAGCCGAGCAGTTCGATATAGCTGAATGATTCACGGCACCAGATGTCGTTTAAGTGTATTTGTAAACGACCTGAAGTTTGCAGCGGAAGCCATTCGCTCATCTCCACATCTTTTCCCTCTTTTTCTCCGTCCCTGAGATAGCTGATATTTATTATAGATATCACACACGTGAAATACGCCAGTAGTATTGAATAGCGGGTAAACTTCTCAAGTTATACGGCACAGGGATAATAAATATTATGGTTTTCCATTTATATTTACTTCATAACCATGCTTTTGTATTTTATTAGTTTTCGGGAAGAAAAAATCTGACATCATCTTACGCAATTAAGCCATAACTCAAATCGGGACTAAGCGTGAACAAAAAACTATAAAAAGAAGCGTAGTGGACATCTTAAATGCCAGGATGATATCGATTTTTGCCTCGGTCCCTTGTCGCTTTATCCTTCGGCGTTTTTGTTTTGTTTTAAACGCGCTCGTCGACTGTCGAAAGCCGCCCTACATGAAAAATAGAGTGACACAATCGTTTTTATTATCTTTTCAAAGTGAACACAATTAATTACACGGAGTTGTCAAGTTAATGTCATGCCGTGAAATAATTAAAGCGCCTAACTTTGTTCCGCCAAACTCTCCGCAGCCGCCTCCGGGCAGACATGAATGTCCTCCTCGCCCCATGAGCCTCTCACCGGCATTTGTTTTATTTTTAACTCTGAGCCACGCCGCCACAAAAAGTCCGCAAACTTGGGCGAAGTTTGGACGGTAATAAGCATTTGCGGCCACGATCGGTATACATTAGGTCATTAGGGAAATTAATATGTATAGAAAATATATTACTAAAAAGATAACTTGTCTATTTCTATGAAACAGATGTCAATCGATCGAGCTATTCAAGTAGTATAACGGTTTACCAGCGCGTCATCTAAAACAGCGCATGGTGTTCTAAGATACTTTTCATTCATGGTGTACATATGATCAGAAACGTACTATAGTCTGTTATGCAACACGTATCACAACTATCCATAAATCAAATCTACTTTAACGTATTAACAGCGAATAACGCCTACAACCTATCAATAATCGCTAAAACCGATCGTAATAGGCAATTAACAAATTGCACGTACGGAAAATTAAGATCATTTTCCGGTATCGGGTCGCGCATACGCTAGTGTAAATGCTGCCTATGGACCAATAAACGAGGACATCCAATTGCTTTATCAAGATCACGTCGAATCGGTCCCGTGCACAGTTATTTACAATATGAATTACCGGCACGTGATTGGTATCGCGAGTGTACTTAATTAACCGATACATGTCCGACCGCAATAAACAATATCGACGCATTTATGGCCCTGTAACCTTCTAACGCCTCCAGTATCGACGTGGACCGACGCTAAACCCCCAGATGGGGGTATAAATAAACGCTTTAGATCCTCCTTTGGTGTCCTCGTACACAAATTAAACGAACAGGAAATGTTCTGGAACAGCTCACCTCACACTTTGGATTTTTTTTTGTTAATTTTTTTGTATCTCAAAATTTAGCGTGTAAAATTTAGTATCAAAGCGTGAAGTAGGGGCAAATAAATAACGAAATTATGAATTTTGCTCATAAAAAAAATTGGGCAGGTTTATAGAACACTGATCAATGTATCGTCCTTTCAACAGAGATCCAATGAAATTGTCCGAAATTCTCACTTTATTTCGTATGTCGTCTCATTTTGCCCGAGGCTGATTGAATGCGAGAAAGTATTTAAAATGGCTCTGGTCGGTGGGGTCAAATTCGCGAGGTATACGTGCAAATTAAAATCACTGCTTGAAACAACTCGTGGAAGTCGTCATAAATTTTCACTCCGCGCCCCAACTGGGCCTATCAGGGCCGCGCACAGTTTGCTCCCTCCCGACCCGAAGAACTCAATCGGATTTTATTAATCAACTTTTCCGAATGTTTTCACGATTCCTCGGATCCCCGACCGTTTGATCCGGTCTCGGATTTGTGTTTTTTACGGCCGTTTTTTATTCTGTACTCGATCGCGGATTAAGTAGTACTTTTTAGGTATGGTTTTTTTTTCTGTGGTGGTTGTGTGTTTGTGTACGAGTTTCCTGGTGGATAGGGTAAGCTGGGATTCCGCAAAGTATAATTTAATTAAAAAATGCTGTTTGTCTTAACTTTCAGAAACACGTGGTGGATGTTGGCCGGACGGATTTACTGTGAATATTAATTCATTTAAAAGTGATGCAGAACCATAATGTAGTCTCTACTCAAATCTCGAATCTTTTTTTGTCGATTATAATACTTTCCTTCTATATAGGGTACTAGTCGGAAAGTAAAAAGCACTATGTGAACCTAATTTGAATTCGTAGTTACGGATTAATAATCCTTGCGGACAAAAGTCTCTCCTAAATTCTTCCACTCGATCTTAATTTTCAATCATTAATTTAATTAATTTTCTTAATTTTCTTCAATCATTTTTATTGTCAGAAAAAAGAAAAATGCATCTTTATTAGACTAATATACAGCTTTGGTTCTTTTCAATTAATGAAAGAAAATGGAAATTATAAATAAATTGTCCCACGAAGCCTTGGGTTACACGAGCGTGTGCCAATAATACATCGCATAGATCTGTTAAAATGACAAAGTATTTTAGTGGGATTATCTCAGTAGCATAACCCAAAAAGTTTATAGAGTCACTTGAAATAAAGATCTCTCTTTTCCGGCGCCTCCGCCAAAATGAAAATAATTATTTTTATGCCATTTCAGCTTCAAGTATTGTTTCTTGAAGCTATTACAACGAAATATATGGGTACATGTAGTGGAATCTTGTGAAACTACCAAAAGCAGTGCGATAGTTTCCACGACTAAAAGCAAAACATAACACTAATTACCGGTAAGTGTAATAAATCACTTTTGAAGGCTCGAAAAATTAAATTTATTTCACCATCGGAGCACTTATTCACGCTGACGTTGGGGCAACTGAACAAGTCCATTCCGTTAAGAAACGGATTACAGGGTCCGCCACTGGATTGTGCAATAATTCACTCGGATAATACGCTGATGTGGCTTAAACGCTGAAAACGTCTTATGCGCAATCGCAAAAGACGGTCCGTAAAACTACCCGCGATATACATCAAGCCCTTGAAACACTCCTTCTGTCTCGCTTAGCATCTTCCTCTTGAAGATTACGACCGCGAGCATTTGCATACATAACCTCGAAGATTGAATCCGCGAATTCGAATTCTCGACGAGCGGACGACTTTGTCCCTCTAGAGTACCTATAAAAGCGCGTAAAGGATTTTTGTGGAGACAGGCAAACATACAGTGGCCTCGAGTATAAATATTTTTATCAAAATCCAATATGGTGCAAATAATATTGATTATTTAACTAATTCTGTCAATTACAGGTAAAAGAAATAAACAAATTTTACACGTTCTTTTTTTATTTTCCCCGCATTTGCGGAATATTTTTCATAGTACGGTTGATCGATAGAACTTTTCTACGAAACTTTTCGGACAACATCAATTTAACAAAGGTGACATCTGGTGGCCTTCTTTCGATTTGATTTATTCGCTGATGCTGCTAGTCGCAGTTGTCCTCCGTTCTGTGTTATCGAAGATGCGGGGTTGTAAAAATTGAAGTGACTTTTCTAGTATGTAATAAAATAATGCCGCAAGAGTCTAGACGATGACGATAGATCGCATAATACGGATAATGTTGTGATAAGGATTTATGGTTAATGCATTTTGCCTCAAGTAAAGTATGCTGCAAGTACATGTGCAGCTGTGGCTTTTCCTGGTTCTTTTGGCGTTATCGACTAAGGAGTGGATCTGAAGTATAGAGTTTTTGTAATTTATGGATATTCATTATAACTTTTGTATTAAGAAAACGGTAAATTTGTTTTACTGTTTTGGTTTAATGTAAATATGAGAACTACGAAGCAAATATATCGGTTGCAAGCTTAAAATACATATACTATTTATTGAATACGTTATGCATTCATTACAAAGTATGTCGATTAATTCACATTGTATGCCGATACATGAAAATCCAGGTGAGCGTTTTTGTCAGCTCAAACCTACATTCCTTTGGGAAAAATTTGTTCGGACTTCGCCGTTAGCCGTGCCGTCTGTATGAAAACCGCCCTTTAGATACGTTCTACTGATTTTAATGGAAAACCCTTGTTTGGTCTCCTACTTTCAATCGGTTGTTATTCGATCGGCCAGTCCTTGTTCACTTTAAGGTCGCTGAGTTTATTTCAGGAGCCTATATTAGGGAGTACTGACCACAACCGTGTTAAATGCATTTTGGATGGACTCTTGCAGTTTTAGTGACTGTGTAATCATGTAATTTAAATGCATTTTGTAGCATTTTATGGCAAAATTCATTACTGTGATCTACTCACTACTGTATCAGAAGAGCAATTTTCTTGTCATAATTTGTGTTGTAAATCATTGCTTTTTTGGAAAATCCAAGTTACCGACCAAGAGAATTATTTATTCATCAATCACTGCGAAATTCGAGTTTTATGCTGACCCAAATAGAACGGAGTTTATCTAGTGCTTGTTGATTGTAACCATTAAAATGAACGATCTTATAAATAATTCCTCTCCCTGCAAAGGTGAGCGTAGAAGCCATTGTAAACATGCAATGCAGTTTCTATTATGATTTTTTTTTATTTATTGGTTTCATACTTATTTTATTTCTTGTGTATATTGTTTTTGGTTTTTCTTTTGGTAGCCTTTGGATTACCAAAAGTTCTTTTGTTACTATACGTGTCCGTCTATATTACATACGAACAACATATATTTCGAATAGAAAGGGTTTTTAACTCGATCATAGGTCCTGCTATATTAGTTCACTGATACCGGTTATTGTTACGAGTGCTCAGTATGCCTTGTCACGTTTCGCTTTACTCCACAATAAATTTAATATACCGTTCGTAATTTGCGTAATCCACTTGTGGGGATTTGAGATTTAACGAGCACTTTGATCCCGTGATGTATGGACGTAATGGCGTGTCCGTGTGATAAAGCATTCTGACGGATTACTGACATTTTTAAAACAACAGACGAATGTGTGTTTGGCTGAAGGGACAATGTAATGCTAAATCTCCATGCAAATTTTATCGATAATATGTACAGTATCGTCAAACAACAGTAAAAAAATAGACGGGCAAAATTAATTGTTTGTGCTGAATGGATGAAAAATACGGATTTTTATCTAACAAATATTTATGAAAAATATCTGGGCCAACTTTCCAACTACATCGTTGGCCAAACACTTTTGAAATTATTCAATTTTGTAAAGCCACACCTTGTCTGGACCCTACCCAACGGTAGCTTCTATGACATAATGACAATTTGCAACAGAGCGACAAAGGCTGTGGATTTTGTCAAACCGCTTCTACAAAATCCACCCCAGCATACAGGCCAAGCCGGAGCAGTAACCTCTGCAATATCATGTGCAACGATTGGGGAAAGACATGAACAGTACTGTTTGTCTGCTTTACATAGCAAGTTAGGGAAATTCGTCACCTTCGGGTTATTGAAGTGGTGCCTATGGCTCCACCAGCAGTGGTTACTTGTTAAATTTGGCAGTTGAATTAAGAGAATATGACTAAGTCTGTGCCAACACTGTGGACCTGAAACTGGGCCGATAAGGAATGGGAGACAAAGGTGGCGAATTCCCGTACTAAACTGCTATGTAAGCAGACGAATAGTACTGTTCATTCTTTACCTTAATCGTTGTACACGAGATTGCTGTACTTAATGTAAACGTCTCTTTATCGCTCTTATCTCAGTATATTTTTCTATAGCAGTGAAAGCATTGTGTACCAATAGGCAATACCATACATACAAAACAAAATAAGAAGCTTGTGGAGCAAGATTTAATCCGTGCAGATCAAAAACATCTCGCGGATTAAACAAGTGTAAGTAAGTATGGTAGTTTTCATTTAATTAAAGCAGTGCAAACGTGTTCCCAATACAATATTAATCACCCCGCGCCGAGTAACAGAAAAACCAGCGAATAGCATAAAAATATCTTTTATCCCCTGATTTTAATCCTGGATCAGAGCGCGGGAGCGCATTCGAAGGGTTTTTGCTCCTTTCATTGTTCATAAATTAAAAATTGTTTGTTGTATTTTTAGTGCGCCCGACGTTCGAATAACTGAACACGGGATGGAATAGTTTTCCGCAGCAGAGTAATCTGCATTATAAATCATGGCGGATTTGAATGTACACGTCACGCTTTACTCACATGCGCGCATAAATCTTGTCAACTATGATGCTTATTTTCATCGTATTTGCCATTAGTGTTTGCAGATTTGTACGATCGTTCATATGATCACACAGAGAATGTATGCCAATGCACCAGCATCATTAAATTTGTTGCATTCTCCTTCAGAATGTATGGTACTAAGGTGTTTCGTGTACGATTGGTTGAAACATCGGTACTGAATCGGTACACTTGAATGTCCTCAGTTCAGATTTTTCTCTGCGATCTACATTCGCCCGTGTTGTCAGTGCAATATGCAATATGTGCGGCACGCACCATCCACTTAGTTTGTGATTCCACGGAATTTTTCTCGAAAAACCGTTAAATAATCTTTGTTCTAACGATAACAAATGATTAGTGACTATGTTCAGTGTTTCAGTGATACGATTGTACGGGTTTGCAAGATTTTCAACAACATTTTCACAGGTTTTCCTTCGAATGCCAAACTTTTTTTTCTCCCGTTATTATTACCACCTTCCCATTGTTAATATTATTTTTTAGCAAGCGATGCATCATCGAAACTAATACAATTCCAATTCGTGTGTCGCCGACAGTAAATTGTCCGGTTGTCATCGATTTGCGAAATAAATTATGTCACCGGGAGCAATATTCATCAAATTTATTACTCGCATTGATTAGACTTTATTGCTGTTTTATTTATCGCGTACATAGTGAATGCCATCGGTAAATTGCGAAACAATTTCCGCGAGGACAAATAAAACGGCAATAAACAATAAAGCATGAAAAGCTACGACGTTGATCGGTTATGGTGTAGGTACCTAACTGAAACTGTTTGTCGCAGTTCAAGTGGTCACGTGACAAACGGGGGAAAGTGCCGACTGTCGTCCCGAATGATAAATTATATTGAACTACAATAAAAGCCGAATTACCGCACCGGGAAATAAGCCCAAATTGAGTTACTGATCCGGTGTTAGATAGACTGATGGATCACCGTCAATTATAACGACCAATTTGGTTGATTTGCTAGGCTAAAATATTTAACTAGCTTGTCTGCTTTAGGATTACTTATCCTTTATCCCTACTTATTCTAATCAATATATGCAAATTCAATATATGCGCTTTTTTATGATCTAAACAATTATTTGACCAAGTGTTCTTTCAATAATTCAAGCCAGTTTTCCCCCAATTTATTAACCTATTTACCTATTCAAATAAATTGAATCAACGTTTGCAGTAATAACATTTCTCCGCGAACTATTTGTGTAATCAACAGAAATTTGTGCTCAACTCGAATTTCCACCACATTTTAAACGTTTTTAGCAGAACTTTCCGTATGCTAATGCGTACAATTCAATTAATGGCCGGGTAGGGGGCGCCATAAATATATGTGGACGGTTCTTGAAGTTGGAGCGGTCGCGTGCGCCGTTAGTTCTAACTAACTTACTTCATATTTTATATAATTAGGTAAAGTGTGTTCACTGAAACCAAATGTTCGAATGACATCCACAGCTCTCATGGTCTAGATAAGGGTCTCGGGAATATTACTGACCGCTGAAAGTGTTTAGTTATTTACTAGTTTTTGTGGTTGAGTATGGTCGAACAAATTTTGGGGAAGGAAGCCCTTGCAACATTTAATTATTCAGTATTTCCTTTTTCATACGTGCTTTGATGGCAAAACTATTCACAAATAAAATATTTCCATTGGGCGCGTTCAGCAAACTCAGCAGTTGCCAACAGTTGCCAATAGTTGAGTGCAGTGGTTTGCTGAACGCTTGACATGAAAGCTTGTAACTTGATAATTTGAGTATTGAATACTTATGTTTCCAATGGAGAAGCTATTATAAAGTATCCTATTCACATTGTTTTAGAGCGTTCGGCGAAAGTTTAGACCATTTTAGTAACACCCTATATTTCCATCGCATGTCACGTTATAAGCGTTCCCAAAGCAACAACCAAACACCGCCGATCACTTTTGTTGGTTATAAATTGTTATAAATGGCGACAGTCCTATTCCGCCTAAAAAGTGTCATACAGTTCACATCGCCATCCAAATTAATCTGGCCATATCGTTCCCTACTACAAAATTTCACCAACGCCACATCAAGCTTACATCAATACCACCCGACAAGCTACAGCTATGACCTGATTGTGCTTGGAGGCGGTTCAGGAGGCTTGGCAGCTGCCAAACAAGCGGCAGTCCTTGGTGCAAAAGTAGCGGTCTTGGATTATGTCGCTCCCACACCCATCGGTACCAAATGGGGCATGGGCGGGACCTGCGTGAACGTTGGTTGCATACCCAAGAAATTGATGCACCAAGCAGCCTTGCTAGGCGAGGCCATCCACGATGCCCAGAAATACGGCTGGGAAATACCACAACCGGAAAACATCAAGCACAACTGGGAATCTCTAAGGGTAGCAGTGCAAAACCACATCAAATCTGTGAATTGGGTAACCAGGGTTGAACTAAGAGACAAGAAGGTTGATTACATCAATGCCTTGGGATCTTTTAAAGATCCTCACACGATACAACTTGAAACCAAGCAGGAGGAAAGGTACATCACTGGAAAGTACATATTGATTGCTGTTGGTTGTCGACCTAGGTATCCTAGTATCCCAGGTGCTGTTGAGCATGGCATCACCAGTGATGACGTCTTCAATATGGAGAAACCACCTGGTAAAACTATGGTGGTGGGAGCAGGGTATATTGGTTTGGAATGCGCTGGCTTCCTCAATGGGTTGGGTTACGAATCTACTGTCATGGTACGATCAGTTCCCCTGCGTGGCTTCGATCAGCAAATGGCTGGAATTCTAGCTGATAACATGCAGTCACGTGGAGTGAAGTTCCTGCATCGTTGCATCCCTATATCAGTGAAGAGCGACCCAAATAGCAAGCTTATCGTTAGTTGGAAAAATGACAAGGAGGACAACTTCTCTGACACCTATGACACGATTTTATTCGCTATTGGCAGAAAGGCGTTGACTAAGTATCTCTCCTTGGAGAACGCTGGAGTAAAGCTAGCACCCGATGGTGATAAAATCGATGCGGTAAACGAGCAGACCAACGTTTCACACATCTACGCAGTTGGTGATGTCCTATACAAGAAACCCGAATTGACGCCAGTGGCCATACTTGCTGGTAAACTATTATCCAGACGTTTATTCGGCGCTAGTGACGAACTCATGGATTATGAGAACATAGCGACAACAGTCTTCACACCAATGGAGTATGAATGTGTTGGCTTAAGCGAGGAAGTGGCGATACAGCGTTACGGAGAAGAACACATTGAAGTTTACCATTCTTACTATAAGCCGACGGAGTTTCTCATTGCGCAAAGGTCCATAGCTCATTGTTATATCAAAGTTGTTTGTTTAAGAAGTGGCGACCAGCAGATTCTAGGCATGCATATTGTTGGGCCGCAGGCTAGTGAAGTTATGCAGGGATTTGCTACAGCGCTGAAGTGCAAGTTTACTTATAAGCAACTAACGAGTACTGTTGGGATTCACCCGACCACTGCTGAAGAATTTACAAGGGTATGCATTACGAAGAGGTCAGGAACAGATCCAACACCTGCCAGCTGCTGCAGCTGAATTTCCTAAGTGTGTATGTGCTGTGATGTGGTTTAGTTTGTACATTGCGAGTATAACAAATAAAAAACTTGTCTTTGTTTTGCTTCGTTCTAGTCTTGCTAACATTATACTGACGCACTGACTTGACCACTACTTACCATAGTTACTCTGGTGTTTCTTCTTAGATATTTCACCAGATGATGAACACCTTCGCGTGCGACAAACGTAAAGCTAGTGCCTAGAACCAGTTCGAGTGGTGATTTATCTTTCCTTGTCATGGATAACTTCTATTGCCGCTAAGTAATAGATATTTCCCGCGTAATTGCGTTACAGTTTAATTATATCTATGTGAGGTTTATACCGTGCTGCCGTCATACGGTGTGCCAGGGTACTCAGCGCCCAGCTCCTCACTGTAAGTTATAACTCCCAAAGTAATCCACTTAAAGCCCTAGCAGGAAAGAGATATATTGGCCTCGGATAGCCAGCCTCATCTGGTACAATTTACAGGTTGCCGACGTGTAGATTCACACTGTCAATGGACTGAAAATGTTTTCATGTTTGAATGGGCTGGAACGTTATTTATAATAATTGACTCAGAATATATTTGCAAAAGCTTCAATACGTTCTAAATTATTACGTTTTTATTACATTATTAATTAAATTTATTCGTTTAATTCCTAATATTTTATTGATCCTTATAAAAACGTATAAGTATAAGTCAGCCGAAAAATTGACCAATAAAAATTTAAAATACATCTGCCAAATCAAATATTTTGGTAACGATTTCATATTATTTATAATAAATAGACGAACACTCGTCGTTATAATAATCAACGTTATAACTAAACTGAATGATTCTACAAACCACAATTCATTGAAAATCAAATTAAACAATTCCGATTACCAGAATTTATTAATTGAAAACCTCTATTTCATTCAAAAATCAATCTGTGGTCATAAATATTATCCTGTGGAGTTTTCCGTTTACTGGAAAATAATTAATTAAACATTGATTACTGTAAGAATTCAATATCGACTTAATATTAACTAGAGTCGATTATTTTTGGTTATTTTTGATTATTTTTCAGTTGGATTTGCGCTGAATGAGTAAAGTTGTCAGCGACGCGCATACATCAATCGAGATCAAAAGCCTGACCATCGAAGCATATTTCATGAGGGGGTTGGTTGCACAATCCCGTCCAACCCCCTCCGTTACCCTCACTATCACCAAAATGTGCGCCGCGCGAATACGCTCACCATAGGGACGGATAGAGATCGTAAGCCCGACGACATAAAAATTTAAATTTTACGTTAATGTACAACGTATCGTTCTGTGCGGAGGTCCGTGAAAAATAGCGCAAAGCCGGATTTATTTGGGCGCCAAATTTCCATAAATTTTTAATATCCTTTTTTTGTCGCTCGCCGCCCCGTCGAGGTAAACAGCGCGTTAAACGTGTTCCACCGTATTGATATGAACACGCATAAATTAATTTTGTTATTGTAACAATTGTACGGAAAATAGGCAGGAGAAAAAAAAATGTGGGACGAATTTTATGATATAGCGTCACTTCGAATCTGGTATCTGCAATTTTATGTATAAAGTAGGTATATACTAGAAATAGCGGATATTTTATATAATTTTGCAGAGAAAGGTTGCAGACTCATCATTGTTTTCGCACTCTGTTGCAAGAGGCATCTTCAGGACGCAACAGTATTTTTTCTATTATTTCTGGCTACGAAGTTCCAATAAACCGCTTTATTTACATGCCACAGTTCATTAAATTCGTTACACTACACGATGTTGTTTACGTAACAACAAAAAAGTTCTCGCCTGATTTACTGCATTCTCGATGCATTCGTCCACCTGCATCTGTGCTACCATTGTGCGCGTTTTTGTTGGCGGGCGACCCGTATTTGTAAAACGAATGGTCTGACGGGCAAACCTGCCAACCACAATAAACTTGCCAGGGACAAACGAGGCAAATATATCGAGCGGTGATTAAACGCTTCAAATATCGGTAAATCAGAGCCCGCGAGCAGCGTTGTGCCGCGTACCTAAGTTCGAAATGAGTCGTCATTGATACGCATAAATCATCCCGGATCTGAAGCCTGATCGTCCAGGCATATTTCATGAGAGGTTGGAAACGCCAATCACTAAAATTATACCATCAAACTTACCGTACGGTGTAAAAATTGTGAAATAATTTAGAAACGTTTGGTATATGGCCTCTTCATACATTGCGGATTGGTATGTACGGAAAAAAACGTACGGATTGCCCACCATCCGGATTTATGATAAATCGACAACATTAAAGCGATGTGGAAAAACTCCTAAGGCCGCTTAAGTATTTCACTAGCTATGAATCTTGCGGTTCCCGGATGGACACCCGCACTGTCTGAAAGCACCCATATTGTGACATAACAAGATGAAACTACTGCCAAGGCAGAGCATGAAGCGGATATGACACGGATACGCTATTTAAAGAGATTCCAATTACCAAAGTGATAATAGCCATTAATCAAACATCGCCCCTACCAGCCGTTATTACGAGCCCGGATTAGGCACATCCCTTGCCAAGTGATTATAACGGTTTCAGGAAGCATCCATTTCAGCACGTCCTCAACGATTTCACGTTAAGAAAAATCGACAGGTATATTTATTATCAGATTAGCACTATCAATCATGATATTTTACGTCCAATGAGGTTATCGCAAACATTCAGGAGGATATGAGTTATAAAAAAACTTGTTTTTGGAGAAATTTATATGTTGGAATGTTGCGTGCCAAATTTGTTGTCACTGCAATAGAAATATCAATGTTGCCACTTCCGCGTGGTGACCCTTAATTGTTCTAAAGAAGCTAAGACATCTAGCAAATTCCAATATAACTTCTGTACAAAACATAACGAACATGCAAAAAATTAAAAGAGGAGACGCAATAAAGTGAGTTGTAAACCAACTAAAGTACTTAAAACTATTCGGCAACTGCTTAAGTTTAATAATGCCATTAAGCAATCAATAACCCTTTCTTAGGCAGTTGGATGGTGTTCTTCGTTCGGAAGCAATTTAAGGGTTTGTTGACGAACAAAAGGCAAATTCTGGGCCTCGCGTTCTATTAAGATTATTGATGGGCTGTTACAACGCACAAATAAATTCGCATTTATTGTCCGGAAATAACGATTGTGCAGTAATTAAGTAAACAAATTTAATTGGTTTACTCGAACCGATAGAAATATCGGTCTCATTTCGAGCAGTGACTTACTGTACAAGAGAAATTGTGCGAATAAAGGGTTTATTTAATTACTAGAAAACAAAAAACTTAATTTGTCAAGTATGTCAGTCATTATTTACTTTCAAGCAATAACCACTCAAGTTTGTTTACAAAATCCTTCATTTCCTTGTATTGATTGCACTGCAAATTCCCTAGAGCAATAGAACACCATGAAATTCTGCACGGAAAACACGCAAGAACGTGTTGTCGCGTTATGTACCAAAGTCAATATCTTCACACGGAGATGCCGCTTCGGTTATATTCCAAAGTAAACGGTTTGCAAACTCGCCGGCGTCGCATCGTGTTTGCAATTTAAAAAATCGAAAGAAACGAAACACACGAATCCGTGTTCAGAGCGACGTTGCAAAAATAGAGAAATTCGCGTGATTTGATTTGAGATCGCCGGCAACGTGTGTATACAGGTATTTATTTAACTGGTATCCGCTTTCAAAGTGAGTTTTCCTTTTTGCCACCGGGAAAACGTACGACAACGTGATGACGAAGCGACGCTAGGTCGACGGCACGGCACGATGCACCGTAGGCGACCGTGGGTGTCGCCTTCTATATCAGATTGATATCGAGCTTCTTCTTCACCTTTGTAGGTTATTCCTTGACGTGGTTGCCAGGCATGTGTTTACCACAAATATTAGATAATGTATGCAAACATCTTAGCCCCTTAAGGAGCGGTGCATATCGTGAGTTAAAAGATTTAAATGTATACCATAATATGTAAGATACCTATGGTTACCCTCATCCCACTTCTCTTCTACCCCATTCTCACTGGAAGACGAGCTATTTATTAGCTTTTATAGAAGCGGCTTGACAGAATCCACAGCTTTCGCTGCTGTGTTGCAAATTGTCAGATTTTGACAAACGTTAGTGCAGTAACACGACATGACATTAAATGTCAGTGTGACATATGTCATTATGTCACAAAAACTGACGTTAAGTAGGGTCCAGAGTGGCTTCACAAAATTGAATAATTGCATAAATGTTCAGACGGAAAGTTGGGTGAGGGCCACCCCAGATATTTTATCTATAAATTAGAGTTAACTACAAGTTTCTAAAGTACAAGTTTAAACCTGTATTGATAGAGCTACCCCTGGCATGTACAACTAGTGTTATTGTTTTGTGACTCTGCACTCGATCAATGGATATTTTAGCTTTGTCCGAACAGCAGTAACAACTAGTTCGGAATTGGATTTCTAGATGATCCAAATAATCTTTCATTGCCATTTATAATGCAGTTGTCATTTAATCATATCTCACTTATCTGACATCGTCAAAACGCTGCTCAACAACTCTTTTATAAAATAAAATTTGAACTGTTCCTGAACACAAAGAACAACCAATACATTAGACAGAATAAAATATAACTTTACAAATTGCTGTTCCTTATTAAAAAGTAAACAATTTTCAGAACAATATAAACGAATAACTCACTTAGACTTAGCATCTCCGGAAGGCTACTTACTCTTCACATCAATTCAAGTTGCAAACTATGTTTAAAACCAAACTCACGCCCGAAGACGGCGATAAATGCGTCTAGATTGTGAACAATAATGGGTTTTAAGTTGCCACCCGGATGAATTGCTGGAAATACGGAAATAAAAGTGCTTAAAAACAGCTCGAATCGGCGGCTCGGCCATTGTACTCGCCACAATACGAAAAGTCTTGAGTAATTAGCGGGGGTTTGCGGTTCCATTGAAACAAATAACAGTAATTTGCGTTAATTTAAACGCGGCGAGACGACTCGACTTCGCTCCGCCGTAGAAAAAGATGATTGAACGCAAAAGTTGGCACCTCTTTTCAGTTCTCTAACAATCGTGGCTCCCTCTGCGGAGGCATTATCTAATTAAATCGAAGAGGGCAAATCTCCTACCGCGCCGACGGATCCCTCTGGTGACCGCCTTAAGACCTTCTTTTATCCGCGGGAGAGTAACTCCGGGAATTGATTAAATCTACGTGATTCGTCGAACCTCTACCAGCACCTCATCAATTGATGGAACAATGGCACTATTCAGAAAAATAACAACTTGGGATTTGTGGGAGAAAAGAGAATGGTATGGAAAGACGTACAACCAACGTGTGACAACATCTAAAGCAACGTACCGGAAACGTGGGGTGCCAGGTTTGATCCTAGGCGAGGCATATCCTTTTTATGTCCTTGCATTGTTCTACATGGCTTCTTCCCATTTTATACAGAATATAGATAGATATATATATATATATATATATATATATATATATATATATATATATATATATATATATATATATATTAAGTGTTTAAGTGTTTAAGAAAACAAAAATATCTGGGGTGGCTCTCACCCAACTTTACGACTACATCGTTGGAACAAACATTTTTGCAATTATTCAATTTTGTACAGCCATAATGACATATGTCATACTGATATTTAATGTTGTTCCGTTTGGGCACAATTGTGTTCACTGACATACATACCCACATACATACACACATACTCACATACATACCGACAGACACACATACCCACATATATTTTCTTCTAGACTACTAGTTGGAAAGTAAAAAAAGCACCAACCCACTATACAACACGGTTCGTCCAAGTGATTTTGCTCAGTAATTTGATATTCCCACAAAATTAAACATGTAAACATGCACCGTTTGATGCAGTAAATTTGGTACACATATTTAGAATTATCGTGGCGAACTGGTTTGTCTTTTTGGTGATAATCCGACAACCGAAAGTGGTAAATGTTAAATGCATTTTTCGTTCATATTTAGTATGCTAAAACATCCAGCAGATTCCAATATAACTTCTAACGGAGAGAAGCAATAAATTGGCAGTTGTAAACCAATTAAAGTACGTAAAACTATTCGGCTACTTCTTACGCTTAATAATTCCATTAAGCAATCTATGTATTTTTAAATATGTTGTCATATTAGTACCCTAAGGCCCAGTATTATAAAGCAAATCATCTACTGATTTTAGAGGAAGTATTTCGTTAGGTAGGCATGGTTACTCCGTATTTGTTGTATATATAATCATCGACGAATAACTATTCGGAGATGATTTTCTCTTTATAATACTGGTCCTAAGGCAATAACTATTTTAACCACTTACTAAGATATTTTTACTTTGATAGAAAAAAAAATGATATTTCAGTAGAAATACCCGTTTTGGGGTCGCCTGAATCCATTGCAATGATTTCTGAAAAATGTATGTATGTACAATATGTGTGTATGTTTGTGTGTCTGTATGTCTGACGATGTCGTCCACGGATCGGGCTGAAATATTGCATACATACAATCTGACAACCGGAAGTGGCAAATGTTGGTCACCCCAGATATCACAAAAATGAGTTCTGGGTCAGAAAATATGTACTAACTGTGAACGGTGATTGTGAACACGCTGTATTAGAAGATGATGTTTTTTGTTATGCAATTGTTATAAATATTTGTGTTAAAAAACACGTTTCTTGTGCGACGCCCTTGTATGTATGTCGAGTTGGAAGGTAATATGCCAGGCACAGACGGCGCTTAGGCTCCAGTGGGCTCTTTGTCCCATCCCCGTGCCCACCCGGTATTTTATGCACGTAACGAGCAACCAACTTATGGATGTAGCCAAGGTTAGCATACTCGACAGGGGAGCATTACGAATTCTTTCCATAGATGGCCAGGGATCATCAAACGCACTTACCCTCTGGTCTTCTAGGGCGGGACAATCACGTAAGATGTGCCTTGTCGTTTCTTCTTCTCGCTTACACACACTCGACAGAGGAAATTGTCGCTCAGTTGCATATTGCATATATGCGTCCCAATACCACAGTCTCCCGTGAGTAAACCGGAAATAAGAAGCAGTTTACTTCTGGGGAGTTCGTGTAGTTTCTTTGCATATAACACCCTTATAACTTTGGATTATTCATCAATGCATTATTTCGTGTTTATGCAATTATTTGCGAATAATTCTGAGCGTATTCAAGTAAGCATTCCGCATTCGTACAAGACGCTAAAGTGTAAAATATTCTATACAACCGTCTCGACAGCTTGATTAGTATGTAATGGGTCGGAAACCCATTATTTATTTATTAATTTATGATCAATTTAAGCGAGATACTTGTAAGAACATTCGGGAATGTCAAAGGTTTTTGCTAGGGTTGAACATCTGGTTTAGGATTTGACCGCGTGTTATAAGTTTAAAATTGAAGAGTTGTCATTGGCTAAGAAGAAATGCTTCCGGCTTCCTTTGGGGTCGAGGGATGCAAACGAACAGATCTCGCTCTTCTCATTTCAACCACCGTCATGTAAAGTACACGTTTTTGTGGAGCGTTCTTAGGCGCTTAAGTTTATCCGTGGTAAGTCTTTTCAACTCGTCTCGCATTTCATTGTAAATTAAATTATTCATATTTCTGCTAAAAGTGTGTCTGTCTAAATCAACTCCTAGGTTTAATTTAAACGTCAATATGTTCAAAGCTTCATTCATTTTTCTATGTAACCTATCAAACGGGATTGTTGATTATTATTGTTAATAGATGTTATTGTTTTGATAAGTGTTTCGTTTCATTTGAGTAGTCTTGCTTTATCAGCCCTTATTAAATGTTAAATACTTAAACGCGTCAATTAGTAGTCAGAAAATGTGTTCACAAGGTTCAAGAAAAAGAACCCAGTTAGTTTTGCCTTCGAATAAATTGGAAGAGATTTGATGAATTAGAATTTTGACCAGTAATTAAAGCCCTTAAACCGCGCTTGGCCAAATGCTACCATGTTAGGGAGTCGCGGTTGTTCCCGTCATTTTGACCTCCTACAAGTATAGAACAAATATATTTTTTTTTCGGGATTTTCGACATCCCTTTGCACTGTCTTAGATATTCTTTCATATTTGTTTTGACTGTCCTTAAAACCCCAATCAAGAATGCAAACGGTGTTTAAGGAAATCGCTTTGCTGACTTCGACCAAATCGTACTGGTTACATTTGGCCCAAAGTACAAGTAGCGTCCGTTTAGAATAACAATTTATCCTGCACTAGACTCGAGTTAAGTTTCACGGAGACCATTACTACTTCTAGGAATAAATAACTCGACGGAACTACTTGCCTCGCTTGCCAAGGCGAAGAGGGCCTTCAGCGAGTAGAACTTTGCACGACTGGAACTGCGAGAGTCTAAAGTAATGTCTGCAGGACCTCTAAACGCGGCCCGCATATCAGTTGGCTTCTGCTTGGCGCTGCTTCCCTCTTGCTTGGTCGGTCGACACATTTGATTCCTTCGCAATGTGAGTTTGAACCGCTTGCGCGCAGACTTGCGGTAATATCACCACTTGTAAACATGCCCTTCATCGCTGCCAATATTAAATTTTCCCCCCAGAGGGGGAAGGACGTATATGGGGAATGTTTGTAAAGGGCTTACGACGATAGCGTCTTCCGTACTGCGAATAGGATCTGCACAACTTTATTGATCTTCGGTTGAGAAATTACGAAGACGGTAAATGTTTGTTGCATACTGTCATAACAAACATTGACAATCTTACCGTGAATATAAAATAGTTTTGGTTTTGTTCGGAATTAGTGTGGAAAAGAAGTTTGGTGCGCCTAATTTTTTTATGGTTTGTAGATAAACTTATCATAATAACAAGATATAAGTTATAAGGAAATAATACAGCAAAAATTATACTTCAATTTTATCTTAATGTGTCAGGAAAACGTAGAATTCTTTTCATTTCTTATCGCATTCGCCGAAAAGAGACCGGATATAAAGCTGGGCCAATTCACCAAGTTATCTCGTCGTGACTTCGCCATTTTCAAATACTAAATTTTCACAGGAAGCAGAGCGCCTTTTAGGTCCCAAGTTATTCGACATCGACAAAGCTAACTGCGTCTGATATTTCTATTTCGATAGCTTGTCCAAATCGAGTAATCACGTTTGACTTTACCAAAGCATTAAACTTCAGTATGCAATTAAGACGTTTATTTTAAAATTTTGTGCTTTTATCTTGGAGGACACCTAATTACGAAGTCGCCACTGAAATTTCGAACTGTATTAAATTTTAGACTGGGATTTGGACCCCCCAGAGATAAAATAAATAAATGTTAAGAAAGTTTATATTTGAGGTAATTCAAGTTTAATTCGTTAAAGTATTGAATCCATTCAAGGTGGTAACATTTATCCAGGCTATTCGAAAATCTTTAGGTACCAAACGTTTATTATAAAAAGAGCGATGCCAGTTGAATATGTTTTCATCACCAGCAACAACACGTTTGATTATAATTTGGCATTGAACTTAATAATTAATGGCTACACAGTAGACTGCCACTTATTTTTTTTAGTTTTAACATTTTTGAGAACTCCCTCTAAATTTGTTACATTGGATGTATAAACGAATATCTGAATTTCAGCCAAATGAGCTAAATAATATTGTAATGGGTGGGAAACCCATTATTTATTTATTAAGATATGATCAAATTAAGCGAGATATTTGTAAGAACATTCGGGAATGTCAAAGGTTTTTGCTAGGGTTGAACATCTGGTTTAGGATTTGACCGCGTGTTATAAGTTTAAAATTGAAGAGTTGTCATTGGCTAAGAAGAAATGCTTCCGGTTTCCTTTGGGGTCGAGGGATGCAAACGAACAGATCTCGCTCTTCTCATTTCAACCACCGTCATGTAAAGTACACGTTTTTGTGGAGCGTTCTTAGGCGCTTAAGTTTATCCCTGGTAAGTCTTTTCAACTCGTCTCGCATTTCATTGTAAATTAAATTATTCATATTTCTGCTAAAAGTGTGTCTGTCTAAATCAACTCCTAGGTTTAATTTAAACGTCAATATGTTCAAGCTTCATTCATTTTCCTATGTAACCTATCAAACGGGATTGTTGATTATTATTGTTAATAGATGTTATTGTTTTGATAAGTGTTTCGTTTCATTTGAGTAGTCTTGCTTTATCAGCCCTTATTAAATGTTAAATGCTTAAACGCGTCAGTTAGTAGTCAGAAAATGTGTTCACAATGTTCAAGAAAAAGAACCCAGTTAGTTTTGCCTTCGAATAAATTGGAAGAGATTTGATGAATTAGAATTTTGACCAGTAATTAAAGCCCTTAAACCGCGCTTGGCCAAATGCTACCATGTTAGGGAGTCGCGGTTGTTCCCGCCATTTTGACCTCCTACAATATTAATCTGCCGCGCCGTACTATGCAATGGCAAGAGCTTTCTTCACAGTTAGCTAGCTGCGCGTTCTGCTTCGTCTACATTTCTATATTAACGCCAAATAATACAACTGCTTCTTACACACTGGGGGCATGGAACATGTACACTATTTCAAAGAAAAAAGTAAAAAGATGTGCCTATAACCTTTGGGCTTAAGTCGGCACGGGTTAATATTATTCGATTTGGCTGAAATTTTCAGATATTCGTTTTAAATCCAATCCAAAATCTCACCATTTTTTAAAACTAAAAAAAAAAAAATAGTAGCAGCCCATTACACAGTAGTACCTCTGCTGTACTCAGGATTATAATAATAAATCTGCATACACATATTAGACCAACAGACCAACATCAGGTATATTATATTATACTAAATAAAAAAAAGTAAGCCCTCTTTAGCTTCTCATGCCATTAAAATCTATTATATTTCTATAATGAGGTTGGAACACCTTACAGAACAATTAAAACCATGATACCAGTTCTCTCACATAATTAGTGAGTATGTTAAATAATTCCATCGAACCATCGTCAATTTATGTACCAATGCCATTGATTTTGTCCACTTCATCTTGCACAAACTCGACCAATATATAATTCGGTCGAGGTTGGCCCTGTAACCGTCACGTCGATGATTTATTATAGAGCTGGCTGGCTAAACAGAATCATTTCACGTCAGATTTGGGAACTTACCGCTCCGGTTAGGGTGCGACCCTTTGATTACTATGAACGTCTATCAGAAACTTGCCAACGCTCGCCGATATACACTGCACACAATCGAGTCCAATAATCAACGGCCAAGTTGCATGCATTGAACTCAATTGAAGTTGTAAGATTACCTATACGAAGACTGAATGTAGAACTAGAGGAGAACTAGAGGAGCACCCTTGTTTTGGATGTAATTGGTTTTCTATTGTCTTCTTATTTGATCGTATAATTACCTTGCATAGTTGTAATAGAGATGCAATTCAATTTGAATAACCTAAAAGTTATTAGTAATGGGTATAATATATATTATCACATGAGGAAAAACAGTTACGTGCATCAAGAGATAACGTGTATCTTTTGTCCGTCGGGGCGAACCCGACGTTATTGTTTTATTCATTCGTACTGTGGGTGTATGACGGGCCCAATACAGTCACCCAAAACAATTTATTTGTCCACCGGATGACGGTCCGGGTGAGGCTTTTTACAATAGCGTAAAACCTCAACTTGATACCGCGCTTTTGAATTTCAGATAAACCGGACGTTTGTCCGTAGTTTCGGATATATCAGCACACATCAACTGTGGCGACAATAGAAGGAGACATCTCGCCATTGCCAAAACCCTAAACTCTGGTCACGTTCGTCCGACAAAATAGGTTGCCCTGTAGTTGTGTTTGATGTAAGAATGCCGGGGATTTTTTGTGTTGGGAAAGTAGGGATTTTCAATCCATTTCACGTGTGTTTATTTGTTTGTTTTATAGTTTAGGGGTGGGATTTTTTTATTGTAGTTGTTGTCCAACTTCATGGAACACAGAGAGAAAACATGTAAAAATTAATTTACATTATAGTCTTTATATTCGGGTGGAAACCGCGTAGTTATAGTTACACCTAAGAATATTTAGGACCTAAGACTAATAAAGGCTTTGTAGATCGTAACAAAGACCAACTAAGAATAAGACTGGTGCTAATGGCCTACTGAAGAGAAATAATAAAACTGGTATTTAATGTTCTTGCCGTAAATAATCTCTTTTATCTGCGAGAACCGTCGCCTTGCTATCTAAATTTAGTGCACCACACTTTTACTGCATAGTCAATAGAGGCACTACTATTATTATAGTGGCACTATCTTGTATTAATTAACGACAATGACTAACTGACTAGTTTTTTATAGTTTTGTGCTTTGATGTTTATGTAAAATTATTATATGATCGTAACTTTATTCTTAATGGTATTATTTTAACCAATAACGTAGCTAACTGACTAATTAAATGAATCAAATAATTTTACAAGAAATTGATATAATTTTATGGGAATCTATAAAGAAATAAGTCTAGAAATAAATCTGAAAATTAAAATTTCGAAAAACCGCCCACCTAAAAATTTGGCACATATTGATCCCCAGTAATAATAATCTCTTAAGTTGCACTTTGTTCCGACAATTACAACAATTAGATTAAGTCGTACTAACATTAACTGGCATTGGAACCACAATAGCAATTTGTGGTGCAGTGAACAGGTGCAAAAATACGATATTTTCTACAATTTCAATTGTCAATTTCACAGAAAACCATGTTCGATCTAATCTCTCAAAAATAATATTCTAAACACTATCGAATGAGAAAATGTTTCAAAATGTAAAGTTATGATCAACCAAATGTCCAAAGAAATAAGATTTAAGAGCAAATTATGAATCGTCGTTATCGCCTCCACCAAAATAACGTAAAACACTTTACTACACACTATTTTTAATGAATGTAACTATATTGAAATGAAGCTTCTTAAAATTTTAAGGAATCGCAAACAAATCTAATTTGACGAAAAAGATCTTGAATCGATGGATTTAAAGTTAGGCAAGTTCGTGTTCGAGCAGAAAGGGACCGGACGAGAATCAAGGACGGTGCCGAGGACCGGCTAGAGGGCGCTTCAGACCTGAATACACATTCACCTTAACAACCAGAAAAGGGGTACCTAAGTAGATATAGCGTTTATGTTTTATGCAGACTGCTATAAAAGGACCGCCCCATAACATTTTCTATCATCTTTCGTGACGCGATGACACGGGGTTATTAGGCTAAAATTAAAATTATCATCACAAAATATCTTTAATTTGAAGTATATAATTCGGTTTAATAAACTAGTTTCAGTATATTATCTATTAGGGATCCACTGTAATGTTTGTTATTAGTGGGAAAGCGGTCTCTGGTGGCGTGAAACCGAACCCAGTTCGCGCGTTTGCGCTTCATATAGACGTTCATCATCGTGTTAACACGGCACCGCACTTCGGTTAAGAATACATTTATCAAGGGATAGGTCTAGGCCTACTACCAGAGATATGCCAGGATCCAGGGTAGGGCGGTTCCAAAACACCGGATACCGCCTCGAGACCAAAGTATCTGTCACTTTTAATACAGAACTTAATCCCTAGGCACTGACGTCCCAATTAAGCCTTTGTCATCTTCGCAGTTAACACGATGATGTGTGAGCGCGCTGTCAGTTGTAATTAAATACGATGTGCTGTAATGTTCACGTTTCGCTGATGTAAGATTTATACAGTATATATTATCAAGGTGTGGGATGGATTTTATATGGGTAATTGGGTGGGCTATAGTTCAATATTTCGTCTAGAGCTTTTTCAAGGAAAACACCTTCAACAGATAAACACCAATTTCGCATAAACAAATGACAGCGATAATGAAAATAATCGTATGACAAAATAAAGCGTGTAAATCGAGAAACAAACAAACATACGTAATCGTGTGTCAAATAAAGATTAATTTATCAGCGCCCGGTTTTGTTTCAAGTTATTCCGTATGCGCAAAACAATTGGAATAACTTGAATGCCGTGTTTTTGTAATGGTATTAATTTGCTTCAAGTCATTACGCGACAAAATTATATGCAATTTACTGCAATTACTCTCTCCATTCGTGTTTAGTACGTACCTGCTGAGCTAAGTCGCGTTTAAAACGCGCATAAAGTGTTCTGTAGACTGGACTTTCTTGTGTTTGATAAGTGTATAATGAATTAATTAGTGTTACATCTGAATAAACGTGATGCCATAAAAATTTATTGGACGTGTTTTAGTTTGAATGGTTAAAAGACGTATGTTGTATTGTGAGGTAAGTGATACAATGTATATTTTCAAGATGATTTTGTAAGAAATCTAGAATTAGAATTAGAATTACTACAAGAAAAAAATCGTTGTTTCTAGCAAAAACTCAAAAAACTTGTAGAAAAAAATCTGTATTTATGACATCCGATCAAAAGGATCCAAACTATTCTTTAAACAAATAACTCTGTGCTTTTCTTTACCGATATGTTACAACCGTTTATTCTACGCGAACTCAAAACAAAGAGAAAATTATTAGACAAAAATCCTACTTATCACACCTTCATACAATGTTTTTTTTTTTCTACAAACGGTTTCAAATATTCTTAAAAACTCAAAACTAAACATGAAATAACAAAGATATAAACATCAAACTGACATTACTTTTGTATATTGATATATTGCGAAGTGGCTCCCATATAACTTTCCGACTACAACGTTGGCACATTAAAGTGTATGCAATAACTTTTGCAATCAACTATTCAATTTTTGAAGCCACAGCCACTATGGATCTTAACCTAACGACAATCATCTTATAGTATTTAATAACATTTTAATGTCACTTCATGTTAGTGGCTATTTGAAGTTTATCAAAATCTGTCAATTTGCAATACGTGCTTTATATATTCTTATAGCGCTTAAACCGCTCATCTCATTGATCTGCAAATTTGTAAATATATTTAGAGTCACAGAACGATGAGCTGCTATCAGTTTGTCTGATTCAAATAAATTCCTCAGAACACGCCAATATTACATTTGCCACTTCCGGTTGTCAGATTGTGGCCGAAAGCAATCCAATTCGTCCCCTGGTAATTCTAAATACGTAATGAAATTTCAGCCTAATCGATTGTACCGTTTGGACGCTATCGTGTTCACAGACATACCCACATACATACATACAGACATTTTCCAGAAATCATTGCAATGGATTCAGAGGACCCCAAAACTTCCATCTCTAGGGTACTAGTCGGAAAGTAACAATGGAATCCTGGAATGTCATAAAGTGACACTTCATTCCAAATATAGTTGAAACGGCTACTTTTAATACGTTTCTAGAAAAACTACTATTAAATCTAAAATAATAATTGTTGTGAAACATTAATGAAATGATTGTTTCAGTACATAAATCTGAAAATCCCAACTTCAATCTGAATTGGATATGACCAGAAGCAACGACTTTTACAGACACAACCACCACTTACGGCCGAAATCACACAATACTAAAAAAATTTCATATTACATTAAATTAAGCAACGAGGTTAATTTTTGATCTTTTACTTTTTTCGTTTGCCTTTTTCTTTTACCTTCTGGTCCCGCAGAAGGTCGCGGGTTCAAATCCTGTCATAACAGTTCATTTTTTCCATTCCTGTATGCAGTAAAATCGAGATTTTCCTCTTTATCGTTACTTAACTCCTGCGTAATTGATTCCCAATTTACCTCTCCCTTCGTAATGTTTAAACCTAGTTTCATAAATATATGGTATTAAGAAATATTAAAATAATTCACTAGTGCAACAAACGTTGATTCAATTTTACTCTTTTAGGCATTTCCGCGTTATTAACCTAGAAACAGAGCACAACTATAATTTTGAAAGAGATAAACCGCTTTGCCTGCAACCGCGTGGGTAGAAGCAAGCAACCTTTTCATGCGTTTTGATTCTGCGCGACGTGTGGTCGTTTTTTTCGCGCTGTGTTGTCGAGTTCCATGTGCTCAACAAAAACGTTCTGTTCTCCTCGATTTTCATCGCAGTTTCGCTGGACAAACGGCAAATCATATCGTGAAACGTTCGTGGAAGTTTGTAATACGCGATTTGTGATGTTTTCCGTGGGGATTCGAGTGAATTTGAACGATTTTGTGCAGACCGGGGATGTACGCTGTGTATGTTGTACGTGCGGGTAAGTTTTTCACTGGTTTTATGGTTTTGTTGACTGTACGGACGTGTTTTCTGTGTTTGAATTGCTAGAGAAGAGATATATTTCTATAATAACTACAAGAGCGTATCAAACAAAACAAGAAAATAAAAATAACAACAATTACAACGTTACAACGTTCAGTTATGTTCGGACATTATGGTTTAAATTTTAATAATGATACCAGTTATATGCCAAACAACGAATAATTTGCAATTTGTACCGTATAAAGTTGAAGAGGCGCTTTAATCTAAATATTATTAAACTTAAGAAGCCTCTAAATCAAAAAAGGTATTCTTTGGTGGCTCGTGCCAATTATAAAACGATTAGTCGGGGCTCTTGCGGCAGCCCCGTTGGCGTTGGCCCCTTTGTCGCGATAAATAATTCAGTTTGCCCGTTGGCTAATGAAAGGCCATGTTAATAAGATGTTGTAGGATCGATTATCCAAGTAAACCGCAATTTAATCACGTCTGGCTCGGTGACCCTTTCGCATGAACAGAAAGGATGGCTTTCACAACGCGCCTGTAGAGGGCGTCCTTGTCCAGATGTGCACCCAACTGATCTTCCCCAATTTAACATCCCCCGACCCCAATGTGGGGACCACACCGATCGGTTTAGTGCTCGAAGTAGCGGTAGTACCACTGGCCGACAATGCGAGCAGGGTTGTCAGATTTATTACAAAATAATCACAAATAGATTCATAATTATTTAAAGATTACCTTGCTATTCCCTGGAGTTACAGTAGAGTAAAACCAACCAGTGTTTGGTTAATTCTCATTCGTTCAAGTTGAAGGTCGGTTAGCTACGGTCCATCCTTAGTAAATTTATTTTATTTGGGCAGAATAAACGGCACTGGTGCTTTTACCGAAACATTCCTCCGGTCCGGAGAATATTACACTGGGTAAGAGGTCAAACCTTTACAGTGACCGCACCTGTCTCCATAGTTTTTAGCCCGGCTAGTATTTACGGCTTCTGAAACGTTACTAAATGACCCTGAAATATATTCAGGAAAAGTTTTCAACCTAAATTGTACACCACAAATTTCTGCGGACTCCTTTGTTTTTACTTTCCGACTAGTAATCTAATAGAAGAGTATAGTAATCGACAGAACTAAATTTTTGAGCTTTCATTAGAAATTCGCGTTTTGAGAATTTCTAATAATTTGGTCATAATTTGCTGAAAGAATTTTTAGGTAGGCGATTTTTTGTGCGAAATGTATTTATATATAAAGTATAAAAAATAGCAGTAATAATAAAAAAAAGTTTTTTTTCGGTTTTAGGTTCAGTTTGATTTGGAAACCTTGGTGTGTATACTAAACAGTCATAATTAATCATTTTATTTTAATAATTCCTTATGTTTGGTATTTAATGTTAATATCCACAAGATGAAATAATAAGTGGTTTTACGGTAATATATGTGTAAACTCATTGCATTAAATACTAATGATAGTTCAATTAAATAATGGCTTCATTGTTCAATTAAGCTGTAATCAATATTCAAGGCTATTGGTATCGATAACGAATGTGCTATGTTTGTTCAAATCTAAAATTTTGCGGCATGAGAGTTAAATACATATATTAAATCAATTTTAGATAATTCTGGTCTACTAAATATGAAAATAACAAAATATTTGCTAAATTGACTCCACTTTTTGGGATAAAGGCAATCCATTCATATTTTAAATAACATTAACTAAAAGCCCAATATATTTAAAAGCTTTTATTAAAAGATTTCAAATTAAAATAAAGCTAAGTCCATATTCAACGTAATTTGAAATTTTTTACCCTTCGAAAGCATGAGGCGTATTACACAATTCTGAAAAAGAATTAAAAAACCATAAATTTCAATTAAGAAAACGTTTTGTGTGTGGTTTTCTATTCTATTTCTGTTCAGGACAGTCTCTTTAAGGTCCAGCAGCAGTCTGCCATTATATGGCAATACCATCGGCCTTCATATTTTTTCTCCATTGTCTTGATATACTGCTGAAACCGTTGCTCTTGCTCTTCATTGTAATCACTCAAATTGTCAATAAATTTATCTAAATGACTATGAAAATAATATAACTTGGTACTCATATTAGTTTTTAAAAATTTCGAAATATTTTGTCAATGATTCGTATTGTTAATGGGTTGGTGATTTCCCAACAATTTGTCGATAACTTATACAAAGCTTGTCCACGCTTCCAGTTCTAAGTTATGTGATTTGTGGTCCATCAAAGATACCGGCTTCTAATTTTCCTGTATTGAGGCCAGGAAATGATTAACAAATATATTTGGAACAAACACCATTCTTATATAAAGCTTTCACAAATTTAATAAACCCAAATTTAACAATGTAGTGGTGAAAGAATTATTTGTTCTCGACCTATCAATAGTTCATGAACCAGTTTTCTCCTATTCCAATGTACATTTTTTGCACGATTGTCCCACAGACCAATAAAACCGGGATATTTATTGTATCCATAAAAGAGCAGCAGCGAATTGTAGAGTAACATGTTATATTTCAAAAAGTTAGTTCAAAGATTGGTTTTGATAAATAAAGACTTGCTAGCCGCATGAAAATCAAAAATATTTTTTAATGAGATTTAAATTAAAATAATTTGACTTATACTTTTCTTTTGATTGCATTCTTTATCACGATAACTGGAGTCAATTCAAACAAACTAATTATACAACAAATATTTCATAATCATAGCCTATCAAAATTGATTACACAAAATGATGCTGCAGAAAAAAAAAATGTTGTTGCCCTGTGTTATTTATAAGGGAGAAAGTTATATTTTTGTCTTCACCGACTTTGATTTTAATATAATTTGGTTCAATTTTGTACTCAGTTCTCAGTGAAATCATACAATATTTTTGATTGACGGCGAACACGTCACCTTGAAAACCAAAACTCCAAGTTTTTGAAAGGTGATAATTTCTGTCGTAATCAAATTGTAATCAATTTAACGTAACATGTCTCAAGAGAGAGGTTTGACATATTTTTGTTAGTTCTTCGTAGTTTCGCTCACAAAAAAATATGTGATTGTAATCAAAACACTTTTAACAAATGCAAATCGTTGAAAATTAGCCAATTTAAAGTAATTGGTCGACGCGATAATATGTCCATTAGCAATTATAAATTCCGTTTTACAACGTTCTAAAAATACTGCCATTCACTGGATACAGTTCGGCGACTATTAAAGTCACATTAAGAGTCCGTCGCAATAATTTATCTGCGGCGATTTTAATTATGTAATAGGCGAACGTAATGCGACACAAACATGGGGACAATTTATAGGTTTATAGTTGGCAGAAAGGTAATATTCCATTCGTCCATTGACATAAACGAATTTAATAGCAAATTACATCCCTGCCAAATTACCCATATGCAGCTTTATATATGGATGATATTTTCTGTTTATGGATACTCTGAGGAACACGGTTTAACTGCACCTGCTATTAAACAATATTAAATGTTGTAAAAGTGTGAACTTAATGAGCTCAAACCAGGATTTTTCAATATTCTACCAGTTATTTGGTTTTGTTGTCATTTTTTTTGTCATTGTAGTTTAAATTCGAAAAGAAAATTCGTCAAATTTTTAGCTGACATCGCATCTAACAGTTACATTTAATGATCACGTCAAACAGAATTGCTTTATAAACCCAGAATAAAATTTCCTCTTTATATGTATAAGGATAATTTCCATAACTCACAAAAGATCCAAATCCTTTATGTTTACCTGCGTCGCGAGACAGCGGTAAGGTGGGAGCGAGATCGCAGTAGTTCGGCGAGCTTTCAAAGCTTGTTGCACGGACCGAACGAAGCTGGGCGTACTACACGGAGTACAGAGGGCTGGGCGTACTATAGAGGGCGCGTGCGTTGCTCTCTCCGCTCTTAACTTTGTATCGCGGGTTGCCTGAAGCCAGTACCGCTCACAGCATCGCGCTCGCAACTCTCTTTACCCGCAAAACTCCAGTCCGTATCCGCATCTCGGATCTTTCGATCTCCGTGACATCCATCCGCGCAGGAAAATTTCGAAAAATTTTACCGGTTTGATTTTTTGTTTTGTGATCATCATGGATTTTTGTAAAATACCTCTAATGTGAACAGAAAACTTAAAATTATAAGCAATCAAAAATACTAAACAATAAAGAAGTAAAAGTGGTGTGATTTGTTTTGAATAGTTTATTTTTGTTATGAACTAAAGACTTTGTGGTTGATTCTTCAAACAACGCTAGAAAGTAAGTGAAATTAATTAGTTTACTAATTAGTTTGATAATTACAACCTTACCGAGTTAATTATCGCAGAAAGTTTTACTTTTTGAGTTTTTTTGCACTTTTGTGTACGCCCATGTTATGTTAATGAGTAATATAACCTTCGAGTTAATAGCAAATTGTTAACGCAAAATATAATTTTAATTTAAAATTAAATACTCGCGTATTAAATATTTAAATGACACATATTAATAACAGAAACGAAAATTCAACAAATATTTAATGCTGAGTGTAAAATATTTGTCACAATTAATATTGCAATTTGTCCTATTTAAAAAAAATGTGTTACTGGAATCGTATAATATGATATTCGATATTGCTTTTATGTATGTATATCACGTAATGGCAATTGATGTTCATGCGTAGCAAATACAACCCTTGTAAAATACGAATAATAATACATTTTTAATCGGCGATTTTGATTACCAATCCGTGTTGCCAGGTGCTCATATTCCAAGTTAGTCAATAGTAATGTTACAGCCGGTTGTAGTTTATTTAATGCATTGACCATCGATGCTACAATATTAGTGATACAATCATTGTCATAAATCGATAATTATATGATTATTACAACCTAATTGTATATATGAACGGAATACAAAGTACATAAGTAAGTAGGTATTCCTCAATATAAGTATACAAAAATGTTATGTTTTTTTTGTCAAAATAGAACAAGAAAAAGGTGGAAAATGTTACTTAAGTTGACAAAATATTTCTCGAGAATTCACATAATGACGTAGGTAGATCAATAAATCCGTAATTAATTCATTCATTATAATAAAGACATGTCCATTCTAAACGCACTGCTGTTTGATTTATCGCGCCATGTGCAAGTCATATTTTTACAAGGTTTAACTGAAAGTTAATTGTACAAAAATTAAGGTAATTCTGTACCTTTTTCGGCAATTCACATATCGAAATTAATTCAAGTCTCATGTACTTGAATAAGATCCAAGATAACAATGTATTCAAGGACACAGTTGATACATTGTGTCTTCTTTGAAAATTAACATATCAAAATGAACGATGTGCCAATATATTGCTAATTAATTTGGCTTTAATACTGACTAAGCAATAAGTTAACTAAGGCACTTAATTGTACTATGAGGTGTCTCAACTTTATTCCACCAAAACTTCATTTGTACAGATAAAATGTTGCTAGAAATACTAGTTACGAAAGTTATTCAGTGTGAGGTAAAATCTCCAATAATGTGCACAGAGAGAACTCTACTCTTGGATATCAAGAAAAATATTCTTGCGAATATAGTGTAGCATGAAGAGCATTTTTTTCTATACAAATAATATTTTATTTTAATAAGAATTTCAATATAGTTGTTTCAACGGTTAGTTATTCTTACGATTTAAGAATTTAGTATGTTTATGATAAGCAAATTTTTCTCTGACGAAGGAAAAGTTATTCTTCAATAAAAAAGTAGACGTTCGTCTTATAACAACAAAAATATTTCGTTGGACCAAAAATATATAAGCTTCTACGAAAAAACCGTTTCTTGACCCAAGATTCTAACTTTGAGAGATACATAGATAGTTGTGCCATTACTTCACAGATGGCGCTATCAGTTTCTCGCGTCTTTTGCCACATAATACCTTTCAAGCAGTTCCTTCATACTTAAACTAAGAAACCGTAATACTTGGAACATCAAGAAAATCATATTCTTACTCTGAGAGTTTTATATTTTACTTGAACCAACCAAATGATCTTTCTGCGGATATAGAAACAAGTGATATTCTTCACTCAAAGATATTCGTGTTGTATCGAGTACATTCTTACCTCTGTGTGTCTGTAATTGGGACAGAGAACAATTAGTAATAAGTTTTTTGTCGGTATAATATCCCACATTTTTGTATTTTTGGAGAAACAACCTGTAGCAACCTTCCGAACTGTCCCAATTTTAATTTACTAGGAACTGCAGGGTGTTCCTTGTATATCAAAATGGAGTATGTATTTCTTTCCAATAGCTTCTCTAGCTACTTACTAGCACCAGTATCAGTAAAAGCATAGTTTGCATTTAACTCTAAAGATAACCCTACAGCACCTTTTTTTTGAAGAATTAAATATCTCAGAGCAACGTAACATTTTCTAGGCATAACAGAAACATCAACTACCAAGATATGAGTTATCTTAGTATCATCTATGAGTTGTCAGTATCAAAACCAGCCAAATCATAAAACTCACCTTCTGTATTTTTAAATTTGATTTAAAGGGTATGTTCTCCTATTCCTCTGTACCTGTAGTTCGATTTTTTTTTCTCGATTATTTCGAAACAAAGCTGAATAGTGACGGCTGCTTTTAATACTAAGCGACTCATATATGATAGCCTGAGTGTGGCATAGCGGTAAGACGTTAGCGTTGCACTCAGGAGGTCTCCGGTTCGAGCCCGGGGACCTGCTTCCAGGGTGAGGTTTTCTGTGGTTTTCCTCACTCCTTGGCGAATGCTGGGAGCCAAACATCTTAAGACGTTCCACAGGGGCGGGCGATAATAATAATACTCTGGCCTGCCGATGCCCCCTGTAATTGGCGAAAGCTGTTGGGGGATGTTAAGGCTTGGATTATTATTATTATTATTATGACGCATCCTGCATTGATTACCGTACCCTTCACAGGTCACATCTGTCATAAAAATTATCAAGTATAATTAGAACTAACGGATAGTGTTACATTTCAATCGCGTGTATACATATCTGCGATTGATTACATCATAAATATCTACCACATATCTAACAATAATGACAAATGATAGAATAACAGAGCAAATAAACCTGCCTTCATATACATGTTCATCTCAAACTGTTACTCTAACTTGATTAATCAAAATATGCTCGTTGTACACTCTACGTCATTGCGAATACATTATGCACGTGCATGTATAAACGGTACCTTCTGTACGTGTCATGTTGCGATATGATTGTTCTGTCCTGCTCAGCATTTAGATGCGAGAATGTCGCTAAACAGAAGTGTCTCAAAGTTGTTTAGCCGAGTGCGAATGAGAGAATTAGAAGTTTAGGAAGGGGCTAAATCACGATAATGTGCTGAAATCCGACCTGAATACAATATTCAAGTCTATTCTCCAAGTCAGTGAGTTGTTAACTGTCAGTCGTTGTGACCCAGATTTCTTGAACTAATTAGTTAGTTTTTAAATCCTCCCTAAAAGATTTTAACGTCATAAACCGTAGATACGGCGTTTGACAACTCTCTAAATATTTTGTTGATAAATAAATCTGAATAATACTCGTTAAATTGCTTCAGTTAATCGTACTTCTGAAACTCTCTAAACTCCGGACCATCTGTCTAGTCCTCGCTGAAAAGCAAATACCCGTAAAGTTGCAGCATGGGTTCGTGTTGTGTAGCGCGTCGTTTCGATCGTCCGCGGTATAGGGCGCTATCGCTGTCGGTATTTACCCCCGTTTGCGTACGTACACATTTCAATCACCGCACCAGTACTACTTTAATGCTCTTCAATATTAAATTAACTGTTATAATCTCGGAATAGCCGAAATTGGATAACAACGGACCATTCGGCGGAGGACAATGAGCGGCTATACTTAGATGTTAAGGAGTTCTTTGTTATACAGTTTAGCGCACCTTCTAGTTTAGTTCATTAGTTGAATTGTATTGGTTGGTCATCTTGGAGATTAATGGTAAAATTAATTAAGATTCTTTGGGAGTATTAAGCTTTTTTCCAAAATAATTATGATTTTATCATAATAATAGCTATGTGTCTCTCGATTGAAACGCAGACACCGGATATTGTAGAAAACCTCAACAACCCGCAAACAAATTTATCGGCAATATTTTCCGAAAGCTGTGAACACCCGGACGTGGCATTTTTATCAGTTTAAACTGGGACCATTCATTTGCGTTTATTAGCAATATTTTACGCGTGGGCTCCCACCTGGGTTTTTATCTCAGTCGTAAACAACTTTACCCGGTTTTTTTATTGTCGAAATGTTTATTGGGTGACGTGAATATTCCAAATTTCCCTTGCATATCATCACAAAATATTCGTAATAATAAAAAAATACGCCGCGGGCTATTACAAAAGCGGTTTTTTCGTTCGATTATGGATAAAATCGCCGTCAAACAAACAATAAAAATGCAGGAGAAAGAGCAGAAAGCGGTTGGATGTAAACACTGTTATGTTTAAACAAAACGCACCGTTGGACAATCTAAACGCCTCCCCGCCATTGGTTTTTATTGAGTAACGTAATTCCGGAGGCGTGTTTTCATAAAATTTTAAAACCGCATAAAATTTAACGGGACTCTAGAACCTTATAAGAGGAACAATGTTAGGCGGGTTCGTTCGCTGCTATGTGAAGTATTTTCTTTGCTGACGGGAATTTTGGATTATAACACTGACATATATTGACTTCCACTCCTAGGCCACTCGTTTTTCCTAGATTGCTTTTTAAAATTCCTTCCGCAAGCGTTCGCCTTCTCCCACAAGAATAGAATATCCAATATCCGATCATGTATAATCATATTAAATATTGAACGGTTATGTATGCATTATTCACATACTTCTTTGGTTTCATAATATTCATAATAATCATAATTGTATTATTTATATAGACACTGATATATTAAATAACATTAAATAAAAGTGCCCAATATATTTAAAAGATTTCAAATTAAAATAAAGCTATAAATTCTGGTCGGCATAAATTGTTAACCGGCTAAGTCTATATTCAATGTCATTTGAAATTTTTTACCATTCAAAAGCATGGCGTATTACACAATTCTGAAATTAACAATAAAAGAATTAAAAAACCACAAATTTGAATTAAGAAAACGTTTTGTGTGTGGTTTTCTATTGTATTTTTGTTCAGGACAGTCCCTTTTTAAGGACCAGTAGTAGCCTGCCATTATATGGCAATACCATCGGCCTTCATATCTTTCCTCCATTATCTTGATATACTTCTGAAACCGTTGCTCTTGTTTGTCATTGTACTCACTCAGATTGTCATGAAATTTATCAAAATGACTAAGAAAATAATGTAACAGTACTTATATTAGTCAACATTTTGGAGGATTTTGTCAACGATTTGTATTGTTAATATAATTCAACTTGGTGATTTTCTAAAAAAAAATTGATAACAGTTACAATGCTTGTGCATGTTTCCAGTTCAACTTAAGTCATGTGATTTGTGGTCCATCGAATATAGCTGCTTCTAAATTTCTTGTAGTGAGGCCAGGATACGATTAACAAATATGTTTGGAACAATCACCATTCTTATATAAATCTTTCACAAACTGTTTAATAAGCCCATATTTAATATGTAGTGGAGGAAGAATTATTTGTTGCTTTTTCTACGGTTATATTTATTCTCAACGGTCAGCTTTTCCTATCCCAATGTTCATTTTTTGCACGACTGTCCCACAGACAAAGACAGAGACAGGGATATTCGATTTCTTTTACCGTGTAGGTAGAATAAACATCAGTATTTATTTCCCGTATCCTCAAATTGACATTCGTTTATCTCCAGTCGTAACTTTGGTACACACTGGAGTGGTCCATAAAGTTTACGTACTCAGTACAGGGGCGTCGCGTCGCGTTGGTCGATTAGAAACTTTGTAACAGGCTTTAATGTCGGTGGAATTTGATGACAGGCTTCCGCGACATTTAAGCCCGATATAGAAAATTCCCTCCGCGAGATACGTCGTATCTTTACGGTCACAACACATCACGCGGTAGTCTTAAACACGGAAAATATTTCGCTTATCCACACTTTACGCCACCATTGACAGATTTAGATGAACAGTTTTAATGCGTTCCAAGATTTAACGTAAACACAAATACGCAAGCGTGCGCATTCAAGCAATAAGATTGCAAGTGGACACGAGTTGAATATTTTACTTCTGGAAATTGAGGTAATTTATAGCTTGAAAACGGTTTAATAGCTTTTAATTTATTATACCTGTCAACGTATGGGTATATTTGTAGATGCACTCGGGTCGACTGTAGTATTTACTACCGCATTTGTCTTACTATTTTTGGAAAGTAATAAAAGTAATATGTAAATACGTAAATTCAAATAAACATCAATAATTAAAAAGACTGACGTAAATTTACAAGATCTCAGTTCCTAGACTGCATCTTTTCGAAAATTAACATATAAAATGAAGCAAATCGCTAATGAAATTGGCTTAAAAACTGTGTAGAGAAGAACTCGATATTGTAGAAATAATTATTCTAAAAATTGTATTTTAATTTGGACTTCAACAAATATTAGAAAAGTTATTGGCCCTAAGTATATATGTATTTAAGTAAATTGTAAAAAATGAAATTGAAATGTATTAATTACACTGTGTTATTGTCAAAATGGTTTTAAAAATCAGCATAATTTTATAGCTCACTTTTTATATTAACTTTTTCCAATTGAACTTCTGATTCTGTATACCAGTGACTTTGTCAGTCTAAAGCCCCAACATGAAACTCAAACAGCGCCCGAATTAAATCGAATATATAGCTTAGACCTATATCTCCCGCCTTCAACAATAGATTTGTGAATAACAGGATAATCGCCCAGGGATTTGGCAGTCAGTATCCTCCCCTCGTTAGTTAATTGAAAGTACATACGGCAATAATCGGTTTATTGTGTACAGCAACCGAAATTAAACTAATGACTCAGTTACAAAACGATTACTCGCTTCAGTACGTAGTAGTGATTCTAGTGATTTTACAGTAATTAGCGAGCCGGATCGCTAATTACTGTAAAATCACTCAATATATACAAAGATACTCTTAACGCAGTGATTCATTGAAATAGTAAAAACGCGAAATGGGCTAGTCTTCTTCGAAGTGTAGGAACAGTAGAGATTTAGGAGAGAAATTGTAGGAGAAAGCGTTAATCTTAATTGAAACTGGGTCTCGCGTTTTATAATTTGATCGGTACTTGAAAACGGTATTGAACGCGATAAGCTTCGCGCATTAATGCCGGAATCGTAATCCAAAGCTATAAAACTCCAGAGCTGAAACTCTTCATTACTTCACACTTCAATCTCAGCTATTAGATGCTTATTAATCCTCCAGGAGGTTTAAAGGAGATGTTTAAAACTTCTAAGTTGCCCCCACTTTGTCTTTATTTCATCCTTACATTTACTTTTAACTTCTCTAACAATTTGTATGTGTTTCTTTTGCGAAAATACACTTATTACCAAAAAAAGTTACTAGCTTAACTTAGACTTTATAGTAAGACATAACATAATATTATTTCCTTCATAGTGTAACTTGAAATACGCTTCATAATTTTGTGATTTAGATTCCTTTTCTCATTGCGACTGCATTTTGACCACTAAATTTGAATAACAACCCTCCGGCAAATGCACGCATAGTGAATCGTAGTTTTCTGCAAAGCGGAAACTAAAATTGTTAAATACCGTACAGATTCACTGAACACAGGTCGGCTGAAATTGTTCATTTCTGTAAATCGCCAACGTTCAAAAGCTTTTGAGAGGGAGGTACCTACCTATCTACTAAATTAAAACATTTTATGTGCTTTCATTTTGATTTTATAACATCGTTACATCGTTTAACATAGTTTTTTAACAACTTTACATCGTTTAGCATAGTTTTTTTAACATCGTTTACAAGTGCAATTATTACCATTATCAAAGCAATGAATTCCAAGGCCTCATATATCACAACTGGGAAATCATAGCATTCTTGCTGTCCACGAACTGTGGGGTTATGTATTCCGAATTTCTGCAGTATGCAACCGCACCTTCACAGGCAACAGAATGTGCTGTCCAGTTAGTACACTAATCAAATTCCTTGACTGGTCAAGCTCGCGCATTGTATTCGAAAGCAATGGAATTTCCTACATATTAGTTAATACACACTGTGATATGCATGTAGAAAATTATTTTCAGAAAATATATATACTATGTTCAATGAAAAACTTCTACTGTGTCATTATTTAATGTTTGCCTTAAATTTATGTTGGCTATAGAGTGTAGGAATTGACATATAAAATGTCAGACATAACGTCAATGTTATTACGAGTATCACTCGAGTGATTTGTGTAACCGCTGCTTTAAGATGCATCAAAATCCATTAATGATTTTATTACATATTGAAATGTGAAATTTCAAAGTAGTCCGTTTTCTTGAGGCTCAAGGTAGGTACGTGTTTGGTTAGCATTATATAACCACCGAGAATTGAATTTTAGCTGCAAGTTGAATCACTGCATACCAATATAGTTTCCGATTCTGTTTCTTCTCAAAGTAATAACCGAGCTCCATGTTTATTTATACAAAGTTCATTAAGGACTATGTGCATTGTGTTTAAAAGAACTCGGAGCTTCTTGAAAGTTATGCGATCTTGCAATAGGTACTGAGGAAGAATAAACTCATCAAACGAAGTTGAGTTGCCAAAATACATTTCACTTCATATTATACGTGTTTACTTAATCGACAAATTACTAAATAAAGTTATTTAAAAACGTCATTTATTTGTACGTGTGTGTTAATTCTATTATCTATATGCAAACGTATTATCAAATGTCATTTATGTTACAAACAACATGAGTTGTATATTATAACATAATTTATTCACAACCGTAACCTCTATACCATATTATTTTGACGCAATTTATGAAATTTTTGTTCGTAGGTAAGCTGTAATGCATCATTCATGCATGCCACTCTCCTTTAACATGTTACTTGTAATATAATATTCATAACTGTTCAGTGTAAAACGACTTTTAGAAGAAATTTTGTACAGCTAGATGTAATTTCTCAACTGTGGTAACTTACTTCAAACTAATGTGGTATATCCGTTGATTATTTATGTACTACTTAATAATAATGGTTTGAAGTACTGTACAAATTGCTGGAAAGAGTAATTTTAGGTTAAACTAATTTATTTTGGCTGTCTGTCTATCAGGCAAATTATTAAATGGTCAAAATGTGTTCACCAAAGAATGCTATAATGAGGACACCTAATTATAATTATATATATCGAGAAAATATCAAGAATATCTCTTTACTTATAAAAACGTTCCCCAACAGTTTTCCTTGTATATTTGATACGTTATTTCCTTGTATAATGAATATTTAAGTAAGAATATAATGTAATACTTTGTGCATTAGCGACCGTCAGCTGTTTGGCGATATATACCTTCTATATTGCGCAGTTTGATACACCATTCAGAAGATAAATGGAGAGAAAGTGGTTATCAATCCTTGTACAGTGTTCCATCGATTTTCGCTTAAGCTGCCCCAAGTTTACTATACGCATTCTAGTTAATTACCTGAAATTGAAATATACGATGCCGTTTGTTCTCTATACCGCTGTTGGGCAAAACACTCACATTTTGCCCACTTTTTACCCATCGACGTATCTATCTTTGCTGGTATCTCTGTAGAATGTAGACCAACATCATCTCTCTTCGTTTACAATGTCGATAACGCTGTAATTTCCACTAAGCAGACAAAATTGAAATTATCCTTTTTGTCATAACTTACTTCCAGAAATAAAAGATTATACTAATGTCAGAACAACTGCAAACCAACCTGGCTTCAAAAAGTAACTAACATCATCACTTTATCAGTAGAAAATTCTTAAAGGACAAATATCTGGTACCCTCGAGATTGCACCCTGAAGTTTAGACTTTTATTGCTAGTTCGAAATGGGGAAAGTAAAACTAATTATGAAATTAACTTTGGGAAATGGATTACTGAAGGCCTGAAATTTCGCGCGCGGAAATATTTCGTGTTAAACTTCGCGAAATAACTTCCTCTGCGGATTCTGCGATAAAGGCTTTGAATCCCGAAGGAGAGGCGTTCTAGTAGAACGAAATCCCCTAAATTTTAACTACCAACAAAGACACTGTTTTCAGGATCACGGGAATAACTTATTTCAGGTACAAGATGCTTTACATCGAGAACTTTAAATATGGATTACGCTATATATTACATTACATTGAAACTAGAAGCGCCATCTGCATTGTCTGGACTAAAACCTTGCAAACTTTTTTTATGCATATTTAAGATAAATATAAAGAAAAAAAAAGTAAATTAAGTGAAATTTTTAATAATTTTTATCTTGATCTTAATCATCATAAAGTAATATCACAAAAAAAATTAAGCAATAAATATTAATATTTAGTATATCCATTTGCCGTCAAAGGTTCTATAATTTATTTTAAGCTTTAGTTATTTTGTAAATAAAATGTCTAGCAAATTCTTTAAGTAATTTATTTGCGTAGGTAAATGTTTTCACCGAGGTGGCATATAAAGTAGTCAAAGCTAATTAACAATTTTAAGCTGATAATGAAAGCCTTTTAAATCAGGCAATTCGAAACCTTAATTAACTGAAAAAGAAAATTTAAACGCAATTCCCAGCTTAATCCTTAGGTAATTAAAGAGTCCTATAATTCCATTTACAAATAAAGTAATTGAATTTTTATTGATTTCATTAAATGTACGGATATAAAGGATGACACAGAAATTCTTTGGGTTTATTTCTTAAACTAAGTTACGTAAGAATCATACATAAAAATCGCTTTCAGTTTTATTGCAAGTTTTTACTTTCCGACTAGTACCCTATATGGAAAAAAATTGGAATTTCAGTGGAACTTTTTGTATAATAAATGTGCAGTGCAGTAACAAACGATGTGAACAAAGCCTCTGTATTCTTTCGCGAAGTTATGGTAGCTTTTAAGTGTAATATCCTGTACTTATCTAATGTCTTACTTATCTAATAAAGTGCATTTATACCCTTTTAGTGCGTTTTAGTTCCGAGTCCCTATAAAGAAATAAAGAACTTCACGAAACTATTTCCAATCTAATATTATAAGAAGTAAAGTACTTTACAATATTATGTCATTTACAAATAATATTAAAACTAGTTCAAATTCCAGTCATACAATAATAAATTCTGAGATCTTTTCTCGTCGGTCGTTTAGTTTTGTTGTTGCTTGTGTTTATGAACTTTACTCTTGAATTAAGTAGAATGTATATATGTAGTTCGTAAAAGGACACAAAAGAGGAAACGAAACAACATAATCTACCCCATAAAGAACAAGATCAACTGATGAAAAAAAATCATGAAGTAATAAAATTTTTACCGCACTACCGGCCCCACAAATTGGATGTATTTGTTCCGTTGAGAGCAGCGTCTGTCCCACTTGAAATATCATAGTGTGCGTCGCAGAAGACAAGCCCGAAGAAAAGTGAGGCAGAGGAAAGGAATGGCGCGAATCAGATTTCCCGAAATGTAGCTCGGTATTACGGCCTCAGAAATGGCGCAAGACGGGGAAATCTTGTTTAGGTAGCGGGAGTAAAACTTCATTTAACTTCTGGATTTTTTCTCTTTCCTACGCCCTTCGACCAATTCTTTCACTTTATGGTTGATTATGCCTTGGGAGTCCTTCAGTTAAAGGAGCTATCCTTCGTTTCCTTATTGAGTGATACCGGATTTTCTTATTAAGACTAACATCACGCACCACGGTGCCAATATGCTAAATTTTGTTAGTGAGATGTATCAATATCAGTATCGATATCGCTACAAATTTAGAAACTTTCTGTTTGAGAGTAAAGAGAAAATGTGTATTGCATACATAGGATTTATAAGATGGTATGCTAATACAGAGCAGATAGAACCTTGCAAAAAATGGAGAACTGACTTATATAATATTCTTTTGCACTTTTACTTTTACTATCATTCAATTTCGTGAAGCCACAGCCACCAAACATAGTTTAGTCGAAAACCACAATAAATGATTATGGTAGACTCATTAAATTATTTTACTCCACGGTAATTTTTAGTAAAGACTTATTCCCAAATGAATAGTAACCAGAATACCGATCGCATTCAGTAGCTCAGCTTATATAAAGCCCAAAAAAGTCCAACGCGTGCGTGGAGAATGTCAGCGCCATCTCCCCGACAGTAGACATAGCAATAATTTTTAATTAAACCACTTTTTTTATTCAAACACAATCATTTTACTCAAATTTTTTATCTTTCTCTTCGAAATACAATAACTACTGACCTGAAGGCCGATCTTTCTTTGAGTTTAAAAATATGACTTTAAAAATAATATGAGTTAAAAAATAAATATACCTTATCATCGTTACTGACCTATCATGAACTTCGTATGCTCAAAATAACGTAGATAGATGCCAAACGATGTGGCAACAATGCCCTAATAGTAATTTATAACTCCCTCGCAGAAATAAACCGGAAAAACCAGCTCACATAAATATTAATGTTTACATTATCATATATTCGCTATTATTACGGCCGTCGAGACTTGGGATGGTCTATATAATGTGCTGGCGCGAGTTCGCTATCACATCAACGCCGCGATATTTTAAGTGTCCCGCTTGGTATGCGGCGCTCGTTTCCACCACTTTGCCCGATCGGACACATGTTCGGCTTTTAATAATGCACCGTACGTACGATGACTTACAAGTACACCGGTAGAGATTATCGCAATCCTATCGGAACATTAACGAGATAAATGTGCTCAGGTAAAAGTTTGCTACGAACTTAATAAACAGCGCATATTTGGAATACTACAGTTAATATGGATAAAGGAGCATTCAAACTATGTACTGCGATTGAGAAAAGGTAGGAAGCCACTAACTACTAAGAAGTTATGTCGGAATTCATCAAAGATTACGTTAATTTTATAGTCGAGAATTCTTCTATACCCAGGAATAAACCATAGGTAAGGTGACCAGATTATGGTTTTCCAACTTTCTGATACACTGTCACAGCTCGTGTGAAAAGATTCCATTCCTGTAGCTTTTCACACGAGGTGTGTTTATAAGGCGAAATTTCTTCTGTGTCAAAAATCGAAAATGATGAAGTGGATGGCGCACTTGGGAGAAGATGGTTCAGGAAACACAGCATATATATATTAGGTGTCCATGGCTTTTACAAGGCTAATACAAGGGAAATATATGACTTCAAATAAAATGGATCTTAGACCTGTCACAACACTTTGATGACTTGATCTATGAAAAGTGATGTTAGGTCCACAAAAATATGTGATCCCTGTTCTGGTTGTTTTCTTGTGTTATCATTATTTGTGTATTTTGATATCAATATTGGGCTTTTAGGCAAAACTCGTTTCACTTATATTTATACCGCAATTAAAAGTTGCCCCTCCACGGAATGCGTACACGTACATATACACCATTTAGCGGATTGCCGTATCGCTGTAGGTGACAAGGCGGCGCCTTAAGCAAGATAAATGCCCGGTTTCGGAAATGAAATGGTTGCTCATACGCAGTCACATTCAGGCTGAAAACGAACGAAGCCAGCCAACCCCGAGACCGCAACGCTTATGATTTATATGGGTAATTACAACCAGTGGTAGTAAACCGCGACAGTCGACCGCAACCAGTAATTAGTTAGTAATTAGCCTTAGCGATGTCTATTCCCTTATCTCGTTGAATAATTTCAGTTTATTGTTTATCTGGGTACACATGGGAATTGAAATAACGGCCTACGTTACTCTCGCGCGTTAGTATACCCCAACAAAATTCATATTTGAAAGCGAGTTTAATACTTAAAGTAATATGTTATAGGTATATCACGTACTTTTAAGGTAATGCGTGACTATTAAAATTGCTATTATAGTCAGTTATAAACTTTATTTATTATATTATTATTCATAATGTTTATTTAGGCAGCACATAAAGGTATAAAATTTAATGTGATTGGAGATGAGCAAATTATTTATTAGGTTGTGAACAGGCAATTTAATCGGCGCTAATCGCTCGAGTCGTTACTCAAGAGTATCGAACTTCATAGCCACTTAAAACTAAATTTAGTTCCCCGTGCTGATAATCTAGTCAAGTCTCCAATAAGTATCGAATAATAATTTGTTTCCCTGTCGAAATAAACTCACAAAAAATCGACAGTTTGGTTTTTAGCTTGGCGTCTCATTTAGCTTAATCCAAGTTTAATACTAAACCCGCCCATACTAATATGGTAATTTAGGGTCTCTATTATAATATCCCGAACTAGGACCTTTCGGCTAAATTAATTAATTTTGTTTGAGACTTGAACGTCTACCCGAAGTTCCCAAATTATTATTGCATTGTTTCCTAATACGTGGTTTGGGAATGGGGGCATCGACAATAGGGCATGGAACTTGTACTCAATTTACTTAATTTAGTTCAAAGAGTCTAAATGCAGGTTCAAATGAGGAAATTAAATACTCTAATACGATAAATACACTACGATGGGAACTTGATACGTTGTTTTTATTGTTAAATAGATTTTAGATATTAACCTTGTATTACCTACAGTTTTATTGCAAAATTAATCATTTAAATATTATTAAAGAACGCAGAACGTATTTTTATATTTAATATTTTATCAAAACTTAAGAAATGAAAAGAACGCAAGGGAACGTATTCATAACCTTAACAATTTATTTTTATTTCGGCGGAACTACTACAACGGAGATATTTATTAATGGTAATATAGTAGATACTGAAGTACACAAACCGTCCGCTTGTTGGAAACATTGTATTAGAAACAATAATTTCAAAGTTTACGATATTTTTCAAGCAGTTCCTATTCTCGTTTTCAAACACTATGCACGCCTTTAGTGTTTTGTTTATGCGCGGGCGAATTTTGAGGGAAATGAGCGGTATTACGTTTAAAAATAAACTGGCGCTTTCTTTCGAAACAATAATAAACCTCCGCGTATTACTTTTCCGGTCAACGAGCGAACAAATAAACTACACACTAAAGACCCAGGGCCAATACCAGAAATTCCACAAACGAACCGCGATATTTTACACTTAAAGTATCACGCCAATCCATCATCCCGCATCACTGCTTTGCTCTTTCGATCTATAAATCTCACCAGGTTGCACATGGCGTCTACCACCTTTCATTAGGTGAACATAAATAAGCAATTGTTACTGTACAAATAAATCGATAAAATGGAATAGACACCGCTAGAATTACTTTCATGTGCTAAGAAAATATGAGGATATACATAAAAAAAATATTGTCAAAGACGTTTCTCTCTCCTTTTTTAAATGGCCCATTCTTAAAAATAACTTTCCGAAGGTAGTACAGTATACTTTTTCTGTAATAAAGAGTTAAAGTTAAGTGACAAACTTTTTTTAAACCACAACTCAAAAAAAGTACCTTATCAATATTACATTTTTTTATCGTTTTGCAACTGCGATTAGTGGTACGGTTATTTAAGATCATATTAGCAAAAAACGGAAGAGAATTAGGAAATTTGTTGCCACAGTAACTAAAGGTGTGGAGATTTTTTTTTACTATTTTTCCCATAACGTACGTAAACCACCCTCTCTCCTGGGGCCCGCTTGACGTTGAGTTTCGGGCCACCCTGTATAAAGGATTTAAATATAGAAAGCATAGTGATGAAATTTTCATCATAATAAAACGCAGGTGTTCATTTTTTGCGGAAAAATGGAGAAAGCAAAATATGGATTTTTATCTTCTCAACCGAGGTTACAGCTGCTATTCCATACTATCGCGAGATGCGGTCTTAAAACGCAATATTTTCGAGTAAATCCTCAGATATATCTCGATATTCACGGCTTTGACGTATCTCTTTACACTCCTTACATCGACGTCTCGCGGAGAATCGCACTATGCCGACGACATATCGGCAGAGCTGGCTGGCACTTCAAACAGCACTCTCCTGAGAAACGCATCAATAATAAATAAAACGACCTCCCTTTACATAATTCTCTCGAGTGAGGTTACGAATTTATTATCTGTTTCGTAGCGGATATTTTTTTCGATTCTGCAGATGGAGATACACTCACTCTCGCGATGTAAGTGTAAGAGAGTCTATAAATCTGGCCGGTTGGTAGATATATCTGGGCTAACAAATCAAATTGAAACAGCGGTATCTTCTCAGTGTCGACAATGGTCAGTTGGCATGAACCGGTGACTTGGGACTAGTCTCTGTGTTCGGTTCTAACGTCGGTTCACGCAGTCGGATGATAAATTAACCCTTGGAGTCTGGACGTGTAAGATTATGAAACGTGGCAACGTCACTATCCTTTACAGGAGATTTCGAAGCCTTTCATACTTTCTTACTCCTTTTGAACTGTTTCCAAACGGACTTTATTTTTCAGTTTTCAACGTTCATATCATTGTTGCCATCAACATAGTCTTTACAAATGTATAAAAATGATAACACAAGGGAACAAGGGTCCTACAACAGATAACAGGTAGCACATATTTTTGTTGCCCTAACATCACTTTTCGTAAATCAAGTCATCAAAGTGTTATATTTCGCTTAAATTAGCCTTTTGTGTATAAGAAGAAATTTCGCCTCTTTGAAGAATCTTGCCTGCTTTGACAGAGTGTCTGAAATCACTCAAATCGTAAAAATTCAGTGGGAAATTTGTTCCCTTGTGTTACACTAGTCAACAGTCAAAATGTACATTGGATGCGACTATTTTTTTTATATATACCAAGGCCCTCTAAACTCAAAAATCGCATAAAAAAATTTTTAATGGATACGTTTTCGAGTTACAATTTTTTTTCTTTTTTTTTATTTTTTTGCGGAGGTAGTTCGACTATTTGGAACATATCTCGAGTTAGGAACGTCCAATCTGGTCGCCCGGCACATAAAATTGAAGCTAATTGTATCACCAACAATTGTCACTCATATAGCTTTTCAATCGCTTCAGTAGTTTTAGCGCAATAGGCCACGATATTATAAAAATTTGGCCTGTGAAAAGTAGAAATCGTGGAAATATAGTTAGTTTAATATTTTTTGCGTAGAGTTTGAACTTTTACGAAGAGAACAAGGTATTTACGATTAAAATCTATGCAAAAATAGCGAAGTTATGGTCATTTAAGATTGATAGGTACCAAACTACCAAAATTCTCCTTTTTCTCTGTTTACAAGTTTAATTAATTGTGCTTAGTTTTAATGTGATGTTTTCAATATAAAGGAGATTAGAAGTGAGTTTGATTGCTGCTTCGCCTTATATTCTTGTCGAAATCTGTTTTTCTTATGAGGAACCAGATATAGTTGCCCATCATTTTTTCAATCCAAAATCCCTGGTAGCGCCGCTCAATAGTCTTCATTTCCTAGTGAAACCTCTCACCATGCTCGTCACTGACGTCACCAAGATTCTCAGGATGAAATCTTCTCAACTGCTAGCTCAGGTGTATACCGTATCCCATGTGCTTGTGGCAGTGTCTACATTGATGAGATAAAGCGCTCTGTCAGCGTTGGGGTTTCAGAACATGAACGTTGTACAAGGCTGCGCCAGATCACCAATTCCGCGCTTGCTGAGCACAGACACAACAATTCTTCTCGACCAAACAAAATTCATCTCCCGGGAATCACGTTATTATGCTCGTAGAATCCGCGAAGCGATCGAAATCTTTAAAGATCCCTCCAATCTCAATCGAGATGACGGTTGGCATTTGCATCATAGCTGGAAACCACTTTTACGACCACCACAGCCAATCACAGCTACCCCAAACCGCCCTCCCAACCAATAGTTGTTTGACTACCTGCGCAGGCACCTGCGCCAGGTACATATAACGTCGATCGAAACACGTACTGACATATCTGAATATCATTTTTTGGTGAGATATGCCACTACGTGTTGTGAGCGACGATAAATACCCTCACCCTTCCACACACGTTCATTCTCTCCGTCCTGAAGATGCCTCTTGTAACAGAGTGCGAAACGTTGACTAAAAGATGCGCATCTTGGTGCGAATCACGTGACGTACTCGTCTTCCGAATGGATCCGACCTCTACCATGTATTTAAACTGCTATAAATGACGAAAAATACAAAATAGAAAAAAGAAAAAGTAGTTTCGTACCCATTGATCATAATTGATCATAACTTCGGTATTTTTTCATAGATTTTCATCGTAAATACCTTGTTCTCTTCGTAAAAGGGCAAACTCTACGTAAAAAATAAGAAACTGAGCATATTTTTACTATTTCTACCTTTCCCTGGCGGTTAAATGAATGTTCGATTTTCATTTATACTAAAAAAATTCAAATTATGGTCAATTGCACTGAAACCACTGAAGCGATTGTAAAACAATATTAATAACATTTATTGGTGATTCAATTGGCTTTAATTTGATGTACCGAACGACAAGATTTGATGTTCCGAACTCGAGATATGCTCCAAATAGTCGAACTACCTCCAAAAAAATTAACAAAAAAAAAGAAAAATTCATAACTCGAAAACGTATCCATTCAAAAAATTTTTAATGCGATTTTTGAGTTTAACGGGCCATGGTATCTAAGAAAAAAATAGTGGCATCTAATGTACATTTTTTTTTATTATTTTGTTGACTAGTGTTATTGGTTCATATATTGGTTATAACATACTAACATTATAATAGCTGTTGCACAAATCACGTTCTTAGACCTATACTATTCTATTTATGATAGAATCTGGAATTTTCTGGAATCCCAAATTGTGTATTTTCGAAATATATTGTGTAGTTTTGAAAAATAAAGTGGTGAAATTTTCTGCGAAACAATATCAATATCTCAACCATTCAGTAATGTATTAGCAGTTGGTAGAAACAAGAAAACACCGAAAATGTAAACCGGAATGTTATCATCAGATAGATATAGACAGGATGTCACGAATAAGTGGTTGTCCATTAACTGGCGTCGATTAACTCGATGGTATATAGCTCGCTGCAACCACAGGCAGGCTTATTGTGTCTATGTTTGACAACATGTTGTACTGCCACGTTATCGTGTTTGTTATTAATTTCATTGAGGTACGAGTAACCGCGCTATCGGTCTATACCCGGGGAGAGTTACATCGACCATTTCCCGAAATCTGATATTCGGCTCTCTGGCCTCTATCGATTTTGTTGGTTTGTATTGATGGGGATCTGGTGAACACGTTAGCCTTTGTGTCCACCCGTCGGCAGTCCAAAATGGAAAAATATTTACCGTTGGAATTGTTACACTGAAATCGCGTCATATGCATGCAATAATCGTATTTGTTTTACTGGCTGAATAGAATGGGAATTATAAAATGAAGTAGTTTTTAGGTTTTCATTGCAACTCTATATTTGTGTGTAACTAGTTTTTGTATAATAATTGTAAAAAGATCTATACAATCGTGCATGTTCTTGACTCTTAATTACCCAACTATAATAATAATATTCAACCACCTGTCAGCGTCTTGTTGATCAAAGCGACATGTGCAACGAAGTAAAGTGCTTACTTGTTTGGAAGTAAGCGTTTAATCTCTTTGGAAGAAGCACGATAGGGGCGCACGAGGCGCCATCTACAAAGGAAAGCTCGCGACTGTAGAAAATGTGAATGCATTAGATGTAAAGTAAAGGATCGCGGAGGTGGAGAGGACGGTCGGCCCAACGGTGATAAAAGGATTCCTCGGTCGGCGCCGTGCCTGTAATCGGCTGAAAGAACTGGAGGTGGATGTTAAAATTTTATGGAGATTTTTGTGGCTACGGAAGTAAACCGCAAACGCTACAAGGTTTTAAGTTATTACTGCTTTAACTTCGCTATCTGCACTCGCTGGATTAATGTCAAATGGGGAAAGTTTTACACTAGAATTCGGTTGCGAAATGCGCGACGCTGTGTTGCAGTTTAAGTGTGCTTTTTTGCTGTGGTATATCTGCGAGAAGTTGTAAAATGTTTATTTTTTTAAGAAGAATTAAATTATCTCGAGATAACTTGTGATCGTTGTGGGCAAAATGTGTACAGCGATGTATATAATCTGCGTTAAGTCTGTAAACCACAGCCCAAAGCGTTAAAGAATTCTTTTGCAATTGTTTTTCTTTTAATCGCAATAAAATATCTGGGGTGGCCCACACCCAGCTTTTGAGAAATTGGACATGGCTTAACAGCTAAAACCACCAATTGAGTGAAAAATAAAAACAAAGCCACTAGAATAACAATTTATTGCCTTTTTATTTGTAAATTATACAATATTACGAATTAAAACTAAGAAAGCTACTAGCAAACTGCGCTGAGTTCTACATGCCAAATTTGTTAAATTCACAATTTTCACTTTTTACCAGAATTACTGGTGATTATATATAAAAAGTTGTAGAATATAAGTTGTAAAATACACAAGGCTGTTTTGTGTTGTTCTCATATTATTACTGGAATATTGTAATCATTTCGCTTGTTTATTTCATTCGCGTAATCAATACTTCAATTAATTTTCAGCTTATTATCGCTTTTTTGTTTTGATTGTTGTCGGAATTGCGGTTACCAAAACGGTGGATGCGCCGGATGTATTTATTTATATACTATTATTATAATATATTAATAACATATTGAATTATTTTAAATAATCCATACTTTAACTAATCTCGTGCTTAATTGCTGTTCAAATTTAGCTTCAGGGCTTACATCAATCACGAAATAAAACTCGTAAATCGCCTAAAGTTACCTGCAAATCCCAAGCGGGACTAACTCGTTACCGGGAAAGTAGGAACTCAAGAGAACAGTCTGTAATTCATGGAAATTTCGTTTTGATCACCGGAGCAAATTAAATTAGCAAGATTAGAGATAAATTTCTTCACCTACCTTATTGTCTCTTTAATAAATGCCCGAACACTTAATCCTCGGGCTCCGTCATTAATCTAATTCAAAATACTTCCCCCTAATTTGCGCCTCTGTTTCCCGTACATCTTCACCCACCGCCCTTTCAGCCGTTGAGACACCCCTATCTCCCTCTCTAACAGTGTCTCCCTCTGGCGGTAGTTTCCTGTTTCAGGTTGCACCGAACAGACGGCAGCTCGGTATTACGGTAATTATACTCTGTTACAATTTGGGCCATATTTTTCCATGATTCAAAGGATAATGACACGTTGGGGGCACGCGAATGTATGGAATCAATGCTATTTACCACTCGTAAATCAGTTCTGTCCGCGTACGTTGCAGAAATCCCACGGAATTACGACCGCCGAGTAATTTAAAGTACGCAGCGGGTGTTTTACATCATTACAATATGCTATTGTGTTGGGATTTCTACGATTTATTTGTGGTTTGATCGTGAAAGATGTGTAGAGGAACGAATAGGAAATTATTACTTAGAAGACTCCGGTGCAAGAAATGTATCTGCGTAGCTGTTGTTCTTTGTTTGAAACTTGAACATTATTCATACTGAGTAAAACGATAACTATATCACTTCGTAAAATTTATATCCTTCAATAAATGCTGAGAATACTGTTGAATACGGTACACTGAGAGAAAATAAATGTAAAATCAAATTTTGAACATATCTCTATCAACGAAATGATATATGGTTGAAACAAGTAAGTATTTTTAAATTTAAAAAAGTGAACTGCATGGGCTGAAAGAAATATTTTATTTGAAAAAAAAAACCAAATGGTTTTCCGTGATTTCCGTATTGTTTGGGTTTATATTGTAGAAAATTTTACTAAAGAAATAATTTCTTCGTGGCAACTAAAGCTTTGTCTGCCACTATTTAACATCGATGTTTCGTTGACTTGAAGCAAATTCGTTGCATTCAATTTTGTTTTCTCTCTGTGTATACCTCAAATTTATGTATTACAAAAGCGGCATTTGAATTGTTTATTCGCAAAAAGTACATCATCGTGTGATTTGCAAACCCCAACAACTATAAAGCACGACATCTCTGTAACAAATTCTGCAGCTGTACAACAGTATGTAGTTCTCGTAGCTCAAATTACATTTCAAAACATAATTTCTGAAAGAATCCAAATTGCAACATCGTGGCACCCTGCATTGTGTGTGTACCGACGGCGCCTTATTACATTTTTAGGTTCAGGCAGCTCGTCTGTTAAATATTACGTGAGAAGATGAACCGACACTGCCAGATGGTGCTCGTATCGTTCATAGCGCGAACAGTTTCATGCCCGCACACATACACACACTGCACAAAATGTATGCATATGCAACGTAGTGCAATGATGTGCGATCCAATTTCAAAGCACGGACCCTGAAGGCAGAGTTATCCCCTAGATACATGCTAGAGCAGCGGGAATCGCAAATATCCACCTAAACTAATTTGGTCTGCTAGCGAATTCTTCTATTCTCCCATTCTCCAGAGAATGGACGTAAAGTAGCGTAAAGTAGGTGTTATTAGACGGTACGGTTTTAGATTGTAGTCCTTCTCTTTCTCTTGCGTTTTCTTTGAGCTAAAAGGATCCCTTCTCTGGAATTTTGCAAACATGTCGTTGAACTTGTCGAAGAATAAAAAAAAAGAAATTATGAAGATTAGTATTTCAGTTTATTGACTATTACTCAAGTATATAATTAGAATTTTAAATAAAATCAAAAAAACTGGCCAATGTACACTGTAGTGGATCGACCCAGTAGTGATCGACCCAATACAAATGTTGGACAAAAATAGATAGAGTTGGTAGAATTTGATGAAATTTTATTTCTAGGGGTGTAATGACAAGCTGACTTCAAAAATGAATATGGTTTTTGAATACCAGCAATAAAAAAGAAATATTTTTTATTTTATCTTGTTTTGTTAAGCAAATAAAAATAAATCTGTAATAACAACAAAAGTTCTTACTATTACACGCATTTAACAAACATTATTTATGTGCACAAGTAGTAAAATAATAGAGTTATAATATGGCATACAAATCCCAGAGAACCCTTTTGAGCTAATTTCAAAAGGTTACATAAAGTTACATAATTTAATTTTGTGTACTGCACTTCATAAATAATACATTATTTTCATATCTTATAGAATGTTTCTAAAAATACGTGTTAGTTTAAATAATGCCTACCATCTAGTTTCGCCTCCATATTAAATAAAAATAAAAAATGCAACTGGCCTGTCTATTCTTTTCACTTCATTCCAGAATAGTAAATTCGTAGTAACACAGAACAACTCGCACTAAAAGATGAACGTGTGTGATATATTTTAAACATGACGTATTATACGGATTTTTATGACGCCGCGCCGTCCCCTAAGGTCGAATATTTGAAAAATATACGTTTCGGTAGATATTCCCGGTGCGCTTCAGGTAGGTTAAATTCGCTATAAACCAGAGTTGTAAAATGTTGATTTAATTTCGAGATAAAAGCGGGCAATAGTCATTTCTTTTATTACTGGCCATTTTCAGTCGTGACATGAAATGAATGGACAACGTAGAAAAAAGAAAAGCGAACTGACATTTATTCCTGGATGTTCTTGTTTCACAATAATTTTATTAATCGTTATTCCTCATTATTTTATGCCAAATTTGATACATTTTCTCTGCCAAAGTGATTGCTTAATTATCCCATTCAGCATCTCATTACTGAAAGGCGTCAAAATCTAATTGAAAGTTATTTCTGTAGCAATACAGAGAGAAAATTTTGTATGTATTGCTGGCTTGAAATACCAAGTTTTATAACTGTTGTATAACTGTTATAGTACTACATTATACCTCAGGGCATTATGGGTTGCCGAAGTAACTGTTTATAACCCTTGTATGAACAAGGGTCCTACAACCAGAACAAGGATTACATATTTTTGTTGACCTAACATCACTTTTCATAGATTAAGTCATCAAAGTGTTGACAGGTCTAAGAGCCATTTTATTTGAGGTCATATATTTTGCTTGAATTGAACAGATTGTTCAAAATATTACGAATCAAGTTGAGTTATACAGACATTTTGTGCATTAAAATATTGGGAGTTATCAAAGAAGATTGTAAAAAGTGACACATCTGAAAAAAAATACGGAAGAGGTAAAAGTAGCTTACTGCTGCTATTTTCGATTTAGAATTGGAGATCTGGAAAAGCCATGGACATCAAATATATGCTGTATTTTCTGTTAGATCGGACTTTTAAAGCGGATGAAAGAGAAGCAAACGAAAATGCAGTTTGCAGTTCCCATGTTGTGGCAAGAGCCTTCCAATCATGTAGACGATTGCTATTTTTGCACGATAACCGTCTCCGGATATTCGAAGAAGGATAAGTATAAAATAAAATATCCAAATTTGCCATCAGCATCGCGACGTATCCCTCATGGAGGGAACTATCCTCCCTCAAGTGCGTCATCTTAGGTTTTTGACACAGAAGAAATTTCGCCAGTTTGATGAAACTCGCCTGATTTGATAGAGTGTTTGAAATCACTCTGTCAAATCAGGCAAGGCGCGAAGATGTACCATTTGAAGTTTTAGGAACACCTCACCTTATAAACCAGTGCGAACTGAATGATTTGGTTAGCCTTGAGGGTCTTAGGAACGAGTTTGATATTGTCCACGATCCTTCTGAATGGTGGCTTTTTATAGATTCATCAAAATACAGATTGAAAGCAGTACTTTTGCATATTCAAATTTTCAATTTATGTTATTTGTTTACTGAGTTTGTTGTAGTTTTCTCAGTTTTTAGTATCGCTGTAACTGTAAATCTAGACGTGTTACAATAAATTCACTTTCAGTTTCTAGTTATGTAAGGCAAATATTATCTGCAACAAATATTAACAAATAATGAACTAGTTCATCGCAGCTGTTCGTACATGTAATGGTAGTTTATGCCAGCGTATCACACTTACGAAACATGACTTTATACATCAGTAAGACATACAAAAATATAAACTGATTATTCCATCATTTCGTCGTGTGTTATTCTTATTAACCACGAATAACGCAGTACAAAAATCACACAAAACCCACTAAATTTAGAACGCCGGTTTTACAAATTAATCCATATCGGTGACATTGATGGAGTCGATCCGGAGGGTTTAACGGAATACCGCCAGAGGCCGACCCCTCAAGGACGCACAACATCAGCACAGTTGACTGTAATTACCGGATCCCCGGGGCGACTCAAATTGCCGAAAACAAGAACGGGAGATCTCGGTTGCTAAAGACGAACAAACATCGCTGCGGCCGGCGACCTTTACGTCCCATGGTGCGAAACCCTCACCTTGTGTGGCGGTGCCGGAATTGAACTGGTGCCAGTGTGACTAACACAACCAATCCAACACGATTCATTGCCCTTGCAAGTGTGCACAATTTACTTTGCCGGAGGTAGGAAGAGCTATCTACTCCGATATATGGGGGTGTATCAACTCCAAATTGTATTTACCTTGCTGTATCATTCATTTATTTAAGGGAAGTGTGGTGTTTGCCTACACAGCAGGTTTTCTAATAGTAAAATAACTACACAAGGGAACAAATTTCCAACTTTCTGATACAGCCTTACATCACTAGAAACTGTGAAACAAAAAAAGTGGATTTATTGTAACAGTTCTAAATTTACAGATACAGCTATTACTGAGAAAACTGCAACAAAATCAGTTAAAAAATTTCTTACACTTCTTATATTTTAATGCACACTTGATAAAATAACAAGAAAAACTTGTTGATTCGTAATATTTTGAAGAATCTGTTTTGAGAACGTATGCACAGAGGGGTAATTCAAGAGAAATATATGATTTCAAATAAAATGGATGTTAGACCTGTCACAACACTTGATGACTTGATCTATGAAAATTGATGTTAGGTCAACAAAAATATGTGATCCCTGTTCTAGTTATAGGACTCTGATTCCCTTGTGCTATTTTCAAAATAATATACAGTGTGGAACAGGTTTAAGGACACAGTTAATTTGTAGCTAGAACATCGCATGTCAAGTTAAGGATAACATTGACGGATTAATAATAATAACAGATTCATATCCATTAGTCCCTACTGTGGTGGCCACAGCAAATTCTTTCATTTTGCAGACTTTTATCTTCCAGCTTGTAGCTCATAACTAAATAGTGCGGTAAAATGTAATATTAATTGATTGAAAGTAGACCTTAAACATTAGTTACAACGTAGGTACAAGAGAAAGAACTTAGCCTGCTACGTAAAGATGAGGCAATTTATAAGTTTGTTAAATGTAAGGGAGTGTTGCAGGCATATTTACTTAGCATTAAACTTAATAATACAGCTGCCACATGGAGCTCTACTTTACACCGTTTGCGCTGAGATTCATTTATTATAAGTAAAGCCCAAGTTTCCATCTATCACATTTGGGGGGCGACGTCAGATTCGTTATTAATAACTCAGTTTGTCATATATTATACAAGACAAGGTAAGTGAATCAACTGGAAAAAGAGATTTCGAAGAGCTGTACATTACGAAGGAGAAATTGTTGATGGTTTGCCGTTGAGTGGAACAAATGCTAAATACATATTTAAATCAAAATTGTTTGATTTATTTTGATAGATTTACAAGCTCTGTTTTGACAGTAAAAGGCAGGCGAAGCATTAGCTATTAGAACATATTTCAATATTGTTACAAATGTATGGAAATAGTGCTTACTTTGACACTTGTGTAAGCAAATTATCAATGTTTGTAATCTCTACTATCTCAATTAATATAGTCCCTTGCAAAATAAAGTCCATATCGAATTGTAAATTAGATATAACACAACTGAATTGCTATTAAAGTTTGGTGCGCGGTATGCAGTAATAAAAGTTCATTTGGGTAAACTGTGTTTATAAACGTTCGCCGTAGTATTGCTGAGCAAAGCGAACCGATCTCCGTAATCGCCCCCTACCCCCTTGTTTTGGATTCGATTTACGATCGAGCTGAAACCTTGCGTTCCAGTGTAAACTATCGGGGGGCTTTCGATACCCGGTAACGAGGTTCCAATATCGTGACCAACCGGTGGTTGGGCCATTTTACCGTTTCCCATTCCTTCATTTTTCCCACCCCCATCTGCAGACTAGTGATGGAAAAATCGAAATATGAAAATACAGTACATTCTATATAATATCCATTTAAATTGCAATTCCACAAAAACTGAACCTGAATCATCAGCCTGCATGAACCTGCATGAAAACCTCATTTCTCAGCTACCGTTAATGATAGGAAATTAAAAATTGGTGCAGTTACTGCTGAGATATTACCAAATGGAACGTTGTTTCACTTACCGGTCTATCTTCTACCGTTTACTGAAAAATTAAATCACAGTTTCGACATATTCAATTTAAAAAAAGTCGAACATTTTAACACCATGTTTTTTGATTTATCTATCGGCAGGAGAATTTAATTTTCTAAAAATGTTTAAGAAATTTATTGTAGTTTTTGAGATATTAAGAAATTTACCAAAATCATACATAAAAATGGCAGAATTCGTTTATTTTTACTTTCTGACTAGTAACCTAGAAGGAAAGTACTGTAATGGACCGAAAAAGATCGATTGATACAGTGGAAATTGCAACGATTGCAATGATTTCTGGAAAATGTATGGGCGTATGTGTGTCTGTGTCTACAAAACGAACTGGATTGTTTTTGGCTACAATCTGACAACCGGAAGTGGTAATGTTACATACATTTTCTTAGGGATTTATCCAATTTTGACCAAAAATATATTATGGTGTTGAACGTTTTTCAGACACCTGTACAATTAAAAATAATTTTCTGAAATGCACTCTGATATAGGTATATCATATTATACTTGCAATATATCAAACTACTAACTTAATCAATAACTGAACTTCAGAAGACGGGAGGTTTGATCGGATTTTGATCGGAAAAACCGCGAATTATTTTGCAAAACCCTTACTAAAGTGTTTATAGACTATTTCTGACAGTTAGTGAAGTGTTTCCAGTGGATGGGCATTGTTTTTCTAGAGTATTCTAGACTCTAGAGAATTCCTTATGTGTGGTCTATACCGGTGAGTTTATTTATGTCTTGTTACGCATAATGTCCGGTTGATTTTGAGTAGATTTTTGCCGTTGGGAGTATTGAAAACGTGTATGTTGACAGTTCTAGCGCTTTTACTATCCTACTGGAAAATATCTGGTGTGGCCCCCACCCAACTTTCCGACTATATGGACACACTGTTTACACATTTATAAACTGTCTAAACGTATAGACTATAGAGGGCGAAACACCAAAACCGAATGTCCGTAAGATAAAAATACTATATCGATACAAATAACCCTAATATAGGTACTGTCACGTATCCATGTGTTTTCCCACGAGGTTTATTTCTCTACTTCTTTTTGTAATTTTGAAAATAACATCCCACTTATTTAATTTGTGTAGCTTATTATATTTGTGTAACCGAAATTACCAAAAACTTCAAACAATCATTGCAGTGGAATCAGCAGACCTCAAAACTCACATTTCCGCTGAAATCCCGATTTGTTTGTTGATTACAATACTTTTCTTTTAAGGGACCTAAGTCTGAAAGTAAAAAACATTAAAATCTATCTTTAATTGTTTTATCTCTAAAATATTTCCAACATTAGCAACATATGGTGGTTTATCTCACAACTAGGTCGGTTAAAGGGCATCGGCAACTGATGGGGTGGGGTTTTTGTTATTTCTTTTTTGTTTTCGTTCGGTAGCCGAAAACCAATTAGATGGATGCGCGAGTGTGTCTATTGATTAAATATGATTTGCTCTGATCCGCACCATTGTTTCATTTCGACCATTTTGAGGGAATATACCCACGCCTAATTGAAAAAGAATCCCATCATATTATCTTCGTATATGAGGAGTTTTTTTCCCGGAGGTTTTATTGGATGGAAATTAACGAAAGAAATGAAGGTATTCTGGAGCAATCTCTCTACTTTCGTTTGTTTCTCGAGATCGCTAGCCAACTGTTGCTGATAATATATGATGGAGATGAATTCTTTGTTTATTCGATCAATAACCGCCGTTTCATTTCTGTAACAGTGAACTTTACGTTGTATATTTTTTTAAAAGTCTGTGATTTCAACAACCTATCATGCTCAATCAAATGATTCTATTTATTTCTGGGTAAATATGTACGAAAATCTTTCTGTTCATTGTAATACACTCTTTTTTTGTACTGATATACTTTCTCCTAATAATGTAATCAATACTGCAATACTTCCTCAAAATTCATTTCCAAAACTAATCACGTTTTCTTTGTTACAGGGTACGAGCCATCATTTCTCGTTATCGCTGGAGAACGCTGGCGCTTCTGCGATTTTACAACTCCTTCCACATCTGCCCTTGAGTAGAGGTACAAATAGTTTATTTTATCTTTTCCATTTGATTTTTATTGTTACGATTCGCTCTCTGTAACCTAACGACTGTCGCGACAGAGAGATGCGCAGCAGACAGATACCACTTGTAAGATATACCAGTAACTTGTTGCATTGTCACGAAGGTCGCCAGCGGTTTAGTTTATTTTCAGTTTTTTTTACATATTTAATCAAGTTTATTTATTTTTTTTTTATTTATAAAAAATAACTTGTATTATAGTTGGAAATTTCGATTGTTCCCTGATGTGATAACTGGCATGTCATTTCAAAATGGTGTCAAGATCGTTGTCAACACATCGCGCGTCGTTTAGTTAGTTCTGGTTGAAAGCAGTGAAATGAGGCAATATAACTTGGTGGCGCCACCAAGCATCCCTCAACGGCTTCCTATTTTTGCTACTCGCCCAACAAATTGAAATAGTTTGTGACTACTGTGCCGCCTGCACGTGTCAAGCGGCAGCTTTTAAAGCGAGCGTTTTGGTTTCCGGCGCAGCCAGCGCGTCGATGTAAACTGTAAACTTTGTTGTTCGATAAGTTATGAAGGTTCTTTTGTTACTCTCTTTGGGGTGTCGATTTTTAAATGACGCTCGAAGTCAAGTTTGAAATCTCTTTCGGCGAAATATTTTATGTGAGTTCTCGCTTATCACAAAACTGGGGTTTTTATGATTTGCAATTTGCAGTGACTATTTGACATTACTAATGTATTTAAAAATCATAAATAAAAGATAATTTTATACACAAAATCAAAATGTTGATCCCGCGGTAATGTAAAGAAAACGTCATTAGAGTAGCACAGAAAAGGTAAAAAGACTAATTCAATTACTTCCAGTTGACGTGAGACAAGTCGTCGCCATTTTCCGTAATTACGGCTTAATATAGAATTATGTCGCTCGAGAGATCCCCTAAAATATTTCATTTCGGCGGTCGTCCGCTGGCGCTCTGAACTGGAACTCAACTTCCCTCTGATAAGAGCAAGGAAAAAGCATTTGGGGGTGGGCGAGTCCTGGACACGTGAAGCAAAAAAAGCCCAAGAAAAAAGCACGAGAAGAAAACTCGTATTGCGTGTTAACGTCCAGGAAACCCGTCAAGGTGACATTAATTTAATTTGATAACGACTTCAGGGGTTCTTCATTGCTAAGAACTTTTCACTGGATTTAATCGACAGGGTTCAGTTGGCGAGGCGTTAAGTTGGCAGCCGTGTGACTGGCCACGCACGATATCGCCTGCTCCGAGTTCTCTCTTCGACCGTACTTCCTGCATCCGGTTCCGGTTCGGATTCATTTGTTCACTCTATTAGAGAAAAGTTTTCACCTTCTAACGGCTCCCGGGGGCTCAATCCAACCCCCATACCTCACTCCATCACTCGAACGGAACGTTTTTAACGACCTCCAAGACTGACACACTTTATATACTTCTAATTGGGATACCTACGAGTTTTCAGTTTCCTAGCGAAAAACTTCTATTGCGACGTGTAGATAATAATAACTGAAGGAAAGGAAAATAACATTTCTAGGACTTGATTATAAATATGGTGTTGTAATAGATGGTGGTTAGTTGATTACGATAAATAAAAGTATAAACCTAATAAAACTATAAAAAGTAGCGATGCAATTTTAGTTAAATATTTATTTTCGTACAAATTGACTACTATCTAAAACTTTACGAATTTCTCTACAACAAACTCAAAGAATCATTAAGAGCATGCTTGAAAAGATTTGCCAACGCAATAAACTTTAGCGAACAACAATGCAGAGTGGGATTACAAATTTAATAACTTGAACTTGGAGGACTGGAATTCAGGTTCCGAGCGTCAGAAGTTGGACAAAAACGGGGAGATTCAAGTTTTAATACCTCCAATTTGCATACGCCCCGTAACCGCCCCCCTTAAAATACCGTGGGACCTTTGGTCCACATGTTCCCGACAATTTAAGAAAAATTACGAAACCATTCCCATCGGAAGTTTTTGCGTAAAAATGATGCTCTACTCGTGGGTAACCGGAATTGTTAGCTTTCATAAATTAGAGGTGTGCTTTCCCGGGAGTTTTAAACTTTAACGCTCTGAAACTATAACATAATTTTGCGAACCGTGATTTATCTTTGTTAATGTATGCATTATCACGAGCACAGCTAGTACGCAGTAGTGTCGACATTATTCAACATTAAATATATTATATTAGGACGAACACAGGTGAAGTGTCAGACATATGCGAGATAAATAACCTGAAATAGACTGTTGGTTTTATAAGCATACATTATGATGCAAAATTATTTGACTAGGACACATTTAATGAATTGCATACATAGAAAGTGTACTAAAACACGAATTGAAATGTCCAGAACTACTCCACTGCTTAAAAGAACTAGGAGTTGGTGTTTTCTTTTCTATTTAGAAACCACAAAATTTTAAGTATGCTGGGTTAAACGTTTAAAACGCTGACATAAAGTGTGGGTTATCTTGCAGTATGCAATTAAATTATAAAATTCAATTTATGGTCGACCAAAAATGCGCCGTTCTAAAACCCCTGAAGGAGGACGTTGCCGGCAACAAGTGGAACAAAAGCGTACAGAAGGAAAATATCTCATCGGCCATAAAATTTTATATTTTCGGGCAGCACGTGGCGAGGGTAACAATAGCGGTTGTGAAGAGAAAATACCATTTGCATACATAAACACATTTTTTCCCTTTTTCTTGTGCCTTTTTCCGAAACCATAACGAACTTATTATATTATATTAACTTTACGTAGCTATTCGAGCTTTGGCTACATTTTCTTGTTTATCCCTTTCATATTTTACATTGTTTTTAAAGATGTATTTCTCCTAAAAATTGATGGTGGCTACGATATTTTCTAAGAAAAGATAAATCCATTTATTTGTTCAAGATCGCAAAATCACAACATATAGTAATTATTTCTTTTGGGATAGTTGTTTTTTACAGTTTTCACTACATTTTATGCATTTTCTCTTCAAATATTTTATATTGACGAAGCATATATTCCCAAGTAGTTTACCCGAAGGCCATAATCGATTTTCATTTCAACTCCGCCATACATAAGGTAGTGTACATATAACTCCTATATATTTTTTGTTTGCTCTCCAGAGAGAATCGTAGTGCTTTCGGTGGGAAAGAAGAGTTTGCCTGTGGGGTTAACGAATATCGTTAAAGAGATGGTGATGGGCTCGAAAGGGCGCCTCCATTCATTTGCTTTATACCGGGGTTATACTACCCGTTTTCCGCTGATCGTGGTTCTTCATATTTCACTCGAATTGCTGCCATCTACCGCCGACCCAGCGTGAGCCCTACGAAAAAAAGTATTGATATCATTCAACTCTACTCTACCACTCGGATTACTACATCAAATTCTACCGTAAATCAGCGATCGAACGTTGAGCTTTATGGGATAAATAGGAACATATAATCCCTTGGAATGATGGCCATTTTATTATCGTTCAGAGTGTATTATTCCACAAATAATATACTTGGGATTTTTCTAACCCAACACAACCCAATTAATTGAATGTACTGAAATTTCATCTGGTCACACATGATGTGGTAACATTTACGTCAAAGTTCTGTTCAAGTCGGTCCATTGTACCATCTATTCAATATATACACGTCAGCAAAGTTGTAAACCCATTCTGCACGACAATTATATTAGGGTGTTAGACAATATCGCCGAACTGCGGAACGGCGTTGAAGCAAATTTTAACTTACTTATCGGCGACCAAACTTTGAGAACAGTTACATATCTTATGTCTCCACTTCCACTATCAAGCACCACCGGTTCTCAACTAGTTTGGTGACAGCATTGTTGCACGTACCTCAATCAATTCTAACTTAGTTGCCAACTATTCTGTGGACATCGAAAGTTAAATATGCTGCTTGAAACATTGATCTCATTTATGTCTTCTGTGTAGAGGGTAATTTTTATAGAATACAGATTGATGTTCTACATACAAATTATTTTATTCCATTGTTCATGTTTGATGCAATAATATAATAAGTCACTAATTAACATAAAAGTAATTTGACAATATTTTTTTACATTTGTTTGTTTGTTGATTAATTGTATGTAAGTCTGTGAACACGATAGCGCCCAAACGGAACAACGGATCGGTTTGAAATTTGATACTCATATTCAGAATTACCGTGGGACGAACTGGATTGTTTTTGGCCTCAATCTGACAACCGGAAGTGGCAAATGTTACATATATTTTCGTAGGGATTCATCCGATTTTGACCAAACTGATACCTGTTCATCCTCCAGTGACTTTAAATACGTATGCCAAATTACAGATCAGTGGGATGAATAGTTTAGTCGCTATAAGTGTTTATAGAAGTATTTTGATAGAATCCACAGCCTTCGTCGCTGTGTTGCGAGCTGTCAAATTTTGACAAACGTCACTGCCACTGACATAACATGACATTAAATGTCAGTATGACAATTGTCATTATGTCATAGGAACTGACATTAAATAGGGTCCAGAGTGGCTCTGGCTTCACAAAGTTGAGTAATTGCAAAAGTGTTCAGTTGGGTGTGGGCCACCCCAGATATTTTTAATTATTGTTATGACCTTAAATTATTGATTACATAAAAAAAAGAATGCACAAAAGCATAGACAACGAAAAAAAGATTATGATGTCTTTTATTGAATGAAACATATTTTGGCATGTACATTTATAGAAAAAAATAGAACCACTCTTTTAACAAACTATATACATGAGTTGAGTTAAATAGTTGTGTATTTGTCTCAAAATGTGGCTAAACGATGTCTATCCAATTACGATACACCTATAGATTTATAATACATTTAAATAATAATAAATAATAATATTTTGCCTCGTGTTAGTTCAGATACAGTGAGCTGCATGGTTCGCAAAACGTCAGCCGCTTATTCTCATCTAGAGGTGGGTAGTTCGTGAACGAACTAGTCCGAGAGAATGGCTCCCGGCTTAGAACAAAAGAACTAGTTCTTTAAAATAAAAAGAACTAGTTCCCAAAAGACCTGCTTTGCTAAAACATATCTCTATGCTTATCTCATTCAGTGAACGACTTGTAGGGACATGAAATCTAGTTCGAAAGTCCTGCTTTGGTGAAACATATCCCATTCAGTGAACGAGTTGTGACGACATCAAACGAGCGACATAGCACCCTGCCCGCCAGTTGTTTCTTTACCTAACGGCGGATGTCAAAAATATAATTAGAGTATAGTTCTTTTTCCTATTGGATAATGGATTACACTGTTAATAGTAGTTTCGCCAGTATATGTTATACTATAATTTATAAATAATACCCCAATTCCACCTAAAATTGCAGTATGAATAAGGCTAAAATACGTGCAGCAATATGTCTTTTATGCCTTATTAAATAAATATTTAAGAAATATACCTAAATAAAATAAGACAACGATTCTTCGATCAATATAATTATAAATAATTATTTATTTTCAAAACAAAATAACGAGTCTTCAAGAAAAAGACAAAGTGGGAAGGCAGACATCGATTCTGTCCAAACTAGATCCTAGTTTCGTTTGGAACGAGATATAAACGTGCTAGAACACACAAAGACACGTTTATCGAAGTAGTATGTCTCAGGATCAAAGTAGTTCTTTGAACTAGTTCCTTTTTGTGAACTAATCCGGAAGAACTAGTTCATTAAAAAGAACTAATAAGCCCATCTCTATTCTCAACTAATTCTGACCGTGAAAGTCTTGTCGTACTTATTTAAAGATAGTTATTGCACTAAAATGATTCAATAAATATTTGCTGTTTAACGCGTTTATGTTATTTATGCGTTGCTGGTAATTTATGTGCCTGCTAGTAAAAAAAACTGTCATCTTAATGTTGCTAAAAGCCACATTTTGTAATAGACTCATAACTTCGTCGAGTTTAAGATTTATTTGCAGGGTGAGGGTAAATATTTCTTCTAAATTACCCCCGCCATTTAAATAGATTTGTGTAAGCCATTTTCCCGCCTTCTTTGCTACTTTTTCATCGACGAATAATCGCGCTTTATGTTCCATTTTTTACTTTGAAATATTGCCCGCCATATTACAGCACGAATACATCTTCGCCCTAACTGAAAAAAAAATGCCTTTAAAGATACTTTTGTTCGCGTTTATTCAACGTATACAGCAAATATTGTCCATGTTGGTAATAAATTTGTAATAATATCTCTACGATCGCAAGTAAATAAAGCGGAAGTTCGGAATAAAGCGGATTAAGCAAAAAACGCAATGTCGTAAATGCCATAAACCGCTCGAGTGGTGGATGCGTCCAACTTATCAATGATTTGTGTCCCCATAATTCATGCCGTGAAGAGCGTGATTGCCGCAAAAACTACGGTCAATATTGGCCCTGGTCCAGATGGCGCTTAGGCACTCGATGTTGTGTCATTAGCGGGTAGATTATTACCGCTGACGAAAAAGTAAATTAGACTCAGATTTTTTGTTTTACTCTAAAAGCTTTGTGATTATTAATGTTAAACTAAGCGTTAAATGTTTTACTTGACAAGTAACAAACATTGTATTTAACATTAGATGCTTTCAGATTGTTTTGTTAACACAATAAGTTTGTGATATCAAAAATTTGCTATCCTTGACCGTGAATAAAATCAGCTATGCGAATAGAAATTAGAATTGGTACCTACTAGGCTTTGGGGTGGAATAATGGAAAATTGTGGGATGCTGGTCCGTGAATAACCTTCATTTACAACCGAAATTTATCGTCAATCCGATGGAAATTTACAGCTTATTTTGGCAACTATGAAATATGAGATACACGGACCGTGTTTCGTGATCAGGTGAACCGTGAAAGCGGGAACATTTGTTAAGAGATTGGGTCGGATTAAGGGAGGCCTCGGCAGCCTTCCTTCTCGCGTCTTGGCACGCTTCAATTCGCCCTCCACCCTTTCACGTGAAGCACGAGCAGCTCTCGGTTTTGTGCCCACTTGATTTTTTTTCTCTACCCGAACGAAGGACCAAATTTATAGACCTCCACGCCTCAGTCAACTTGTAATTCTTTTGTTTTCGATTTTATTCACAGCGATACAATATGCACTGGTTTAAGGGCACATAAATAATTGAAAACTTTTCCAAATTACTACTACTTAATTAAACTAATTAAACCTAAATTCCATTAAATCTTCTCAGGGTATAATATGACATGTAAGATAAACATGGCTACCGTGCAATGAGGGCACTCGACGCTGTCGATTGGAGAAGGTAATTCAATCAGCCGAAATCGCAGAGTACCGGTTCGTTCCCTGCATCGAGAACTTCGATCTTGGAGTCATTAATAAGCGCCGAGCTGTTCAGAAAACTTTGCAACGTATTTGCTTTAGACTCGTCTCGACCGGGTAATAAATAGTGGCTTTAAGTAAACGGTTACGGTATTAAGATTAATTAACTAACTGATGGCGTGTCTGGTCCCAGTAACTGAAATTTTGATTGAAAATCTCTCGGGCACGTAAAAGAAACCCCCACTACATTTACCGCCACCCAACGAAAGTGGTGCACTGCGACGGTTTCAATCTTTTGTGTTCTATTAGATACCAAGAAATGGTTCAATTTCTAATTAAAATTTAGTTAAAAGTTGATTTCTGTAATCCGGATTCGTAAATATAACTTTATTTCTGAATTAAATTACTTTTACAAGTTTCGGTCAACAGTTTTAGAGCTAAGAGTTACTTAACTATGCATTGTCCTTTGATTAATTTCAATTCGTACAATACCGTAAATGTTTCTTGTATACGTTACACCACAAAACATCCTTTTGGTTCTTGTAACATATCATTTCTCAACATTACAGTTATGGAACATATTAAAATTCTTCAAAAACAAAAGGTATTAAAGAACAAACTTTTAGGCAGTCGAGTTAATTTGTTTCCTTGCCAACCGCTGGACGGAAGAGTAAATTTTTGCATCTGTCGGCGTTATAAACATTGTATTATGTGGAAATTGTGTTGAAGCTAGTACATGCAAATAATTAGTTTTTCGTGGTATGGTTTGGACACTGCTCCATGGCGTCTGAAAAAGTTTGTTTCAGACTTTATAAAATGCTAAAGTGCCACGGGAAGCTAGAAATTGCTTAAAACTATGTGGTGGTGGTTATTTTATTTTAATGCTGCGCTAGACATGTTAATATTGACCAAGGTAACTAACTGGTGCCTTAATTAAAATGTCCGACGCACGAATTTTGTTGGATTATAATTATTTGCGTGTCAGTGCAGCGAGTTTTGCGCCTCTAAACTATAAAAGCAATTATTTTAAAGTAATAATTACACTATTAAATTATTATAGGAATAATAATGGGAAACAATTTCAACATGCGGACACAACTGGAAAACAAGAATGAACGAATTCTACGACTTTTCATGCAATGTATATTTGGTTGTATTGTGCAAAAAAAGATAAAAACCACATAATATTTTATAATATTGTCATACGTGGGGTTTTGTCTTTTGCTTTGGGTTTGAGAGAATAAAATTAATTATAGAATAAATTTATAAAATAATTATGTCTCTGTCATCCGTTTTCTCTTCATCCATCTTCATTAATGTCAAGAGGTTCAATGATTCTTGTACACTCGATCTGAAGGGTTTTTAATATTTTTGTTCATTTTGTAAATATATTTGTTTTGGTTGAATATGACTTTTAATCACCCTGAGGTAATTAATCTTGTTATTCATTTACGAATATTTTTGGCTTCTACAAGTCTAGCGACACCAAACCCTCAAGGTTTGAATTTGATATAAAGTAAATAAGAATTTGACCGCTCTGTTTGCTACGCTACCATTAAAAACAGACTCAGGTCCTAACCTCTTACAACATTATCTTAACAGATATAATAACAGGCATAATTACAATGTGTCGTATATGAGAAAACTTTCAAAAAGCACTCTAAACTCTCTTGCCAACTGGTAAAACAGCTCTGCTGACTACCTGCTGACTACTTGGCTGCTAACACTATGCTGTTAGCAGCCAGGTAGTAAATAGCACGCTAGTAAAACAGCATAGTGTCTTCACGAAATTGAATAATAGCAACAAGATTAAAATGCAAACGCTTATCAATTACTAGCACAAATCAACCAACTACTGTGGTATAAAAAGCAACCAGTTTGCAAGTATCATTCTATAAATTAAAGATTAATATAATAAAGATAAGACATAAATTATCGATAGAATCATGTAAATCAACAAATATTGCGAGTTGTTGGGAGTTCTAGTTCGCTAGAGCATAACTTTAACTGTTTCATTTTCAGCTATCCGTATTTCAATCTTAGTGTTAACGATATCCGAAAGCAAATAGCGTTCAACAGCTGAGGCAAGGCGAGGCGAAGACGGTGACTTCGAATTAACGCCGACCGTACACACAAGCTAGCAATCAAGTTAGCGCAAACTCAATTACTCCCAATTATTGGAGAGTTAAAAGTTGATAACTTAATGTACTGCTCACACCAGCCAGACCGTGCTACATCGCGGGGTACGGCTGAGCAGGAGCGTCGACATCAAATTCAACTAAGTAAATTGGATTCGGCGTTTATCTCGAGATCAACCGACTGAGAAAGAGTCCCCACGGTTCACTACCGCCGGGATAAACGTTCCGTCTAAAGAGTAATTTGCATATTGCTGTGTACTTTTATTGAAATGGAGGTCTGTCTGCGCTCAACGATTTACTAGCGAGTAATTAACCGCTTTAATAAAGGGAATGGCTTGGAAAGCTGTGTATTATATATCTTACTGACGTATAGAAACAAGTTTTATAACTGTGATACACGGGCATAAAGTATCACTTACTGACTAAATTAAATTACGCAGACAAAATTGATGATTGCTGAATTGTATATTGCCACCAGTAATTTGCCACTGTAATTTGTCCTCGTAACTACAAGACAATGCAATTAATAAATGTACGGTCAGTAGGTGCTCGTGTAATTATTTATTGTCGTAACGAAATGTAGAATTTATTACTATTATCAGATTCAATAAGTATTTTGCGTTCACGCGACATGTCGTGACTGAGCGGCATATCGCTACATTATACAACAACAACCTTTAGGAATTACAATAAATGCTAATAAGGCTTAATTGATCATTTACTACTCGGTACAACGACAATCCATTAATTTAATATCGGCACGATTGCCTGATAAGTTAATATTTGTTGATGATTTGAATTATCGTTAACATCTCAAGCAGTAAATATCTAGTTTACTTAATCGTTCTTCTTTTGCCATCACTTGGGATATTGGTAAGATTCCTTTTTAGGGAAATAATAAATTACATCATTATGAATTATCGTTAACATCTCAAGCAGTAAATATCTAGTTTACTTAATCGTTCTTCTTTTGCCATCACTTGGGATATTGGTAAGATTCCTTTTTAGGGAAATAGTAAATTACATCATTATGACCCCCAGCGTGTGTTTTTTCGATGACTGTACGTATTATATTACCAAGGTAACGCAAAACCCACAAGATCTTTTACAAACAGTATCCGACACGCATGTGATATCCGATTTTATATGAGAATGTTGTGCATGATTCACTCAATCGCAGGAAGGATTTTAGTTACGGAAGACAAACATATATTTATCACTAACTGAATCTGCACCCCACAACATATGATATTGAAAAAATGAATATCTGTTTTGTTAAGACAACAGACATTTTTCAACAAGCTAGTTACTTGGTTAGAGTTAAAGTTTTGGTGATTTTTTTGCATTTTACTCAAAACGACTTGTCTGTCAGATATTTGCTTTTGCTTCAAACAATAAATGCAATTTAATCTGAAATATTAGAAGTGCATACCTTATTATGTATTCAGTACCTATACTATATTACATTTTGCTACAAATTATGTACATACGATCGCATTAATTTAGTCGGTGGTGGGCCCAAGGGCGGACAAAGAAAATTTACCAAATTGCTCCTCCGGTGCGACCGTGTGTGCGGCACGACAGCCACCCAATATTAATTGAAGCAATTAAACTAAAATTTAATTAAACACCGAGTCGGAGATATGGGGAACCAGGGGAGTAATAGCTCTGATAAAATTTGTCTTTTCTCCGACCAACTCCAGGCTGGGGGTGGAGGTATATTAAAACAATACACAGCGCGGGTACTTGTTTTCATATTAAGGACCTAGGTGAATTATTACCGTCTTTATTGTGTCGGTTTTTAGCTGAAACAAGGTATCATTTAAGGCTTTAATTAAGTGAATTGGTTAATATAAAGTTTACATTAATTATATCTACACTGTGCAGCAAAATACTGTGGGGAAAACAGTGGTATTCTGTTCTCTAAGTTACTTATGTACTTGATTATTTACTATCTCTATGTTAATTCATTCTGGAGCAATCAAATATAAACTATAGGTAGCTAAATTTTGACTACAGTGTACGTCATGGCATTACGTTCAGTGGGATTATGAACCTTAGGGCTGTATTCGCGAATAGACCAATTAAATTAAGATTATATATGCGTCCACAGGGAATGCGTCGGTTTCGACGGTATAATTATTCCCAAAATTTACATAATCTCTAGAATTCAGCAGAAAGCAGCCTGTTTATTATTGTACCTCTACGAATTCAACTATTTGGCTAGCTTTTATCGTTCAAAGTAATTTCCCAAAGGTTTAATAGTCACCATCAAGAGCTATAACGTACTTCATTATAAAATTAATTTTATTTTGCCTTTTAAATTTGAGTTATTCCAATGTGATACAACCAGGTTGTTTTGGTATGTTTGGAAGTATTTTTTTTTCACAAATTAGTGGAAACACTGCAAATATATAATTTTTTAAAATTGCTCTATTCATGTTTAATTTTGAAGTTCAATCAGTATGAAATGCTGACAATTACATTCGATTTTTTTAATGTCTGCATCAGATGGAAAGTTATTTTTTTAACAAATGCGTGAAAACACTGCAAACATTTCTGTTGTGTCTCAGAGCAAACTTTGTCCGATCTGCTCACCATGCTATCAATACACAGTGACCATAACGATGTAATGGGTCGGAAACCCATTATTTATTTATTAAGATATGATCAAATTAAGCGAGATATTTGTAAGAACATTCGGGAATGTCAAAGGTTTTTGCAAGGGTTGAACATCTAGTTTAGGATTTGACCGCGTATTATAAGTTTAAAATTGAAGAGTTGTCATTGGCTAAGAAGAAATGCTTCCGGCTTCCTTTGGGGTCGAGGAATGCAAACGAACAGATCTCGCTCTTCTCATTTCAACCACCGTCATGTAAGGTACACGTTTTTGTGGAGCGTTCTTAGGCGCTTAAGTTTATCCCTGGTAAGTCTTTTCAACTCGTCTCGCATTTCATTGTAAATTAAATTATTCATATTTCTGCTAAAAGTGTGTCAGTCTAAATCAACTCCTAGGTTTAATTTAAACGTCAATATGTTCAAAGCTTCATTCATTTTTCTATGTAACCTATCAAACGGGATTGTTGATTATTATTGTTAATAGATGTTATTGTTTTGATAAGTGTTTCGTTTCATTTGAGTAGTCTTGCTTTATCAGCCCTTATTAAATGTTAAATACTTAAACGCGTCAGTTAGTAGTCAGAAAACGTGTTCACAAGGTTCAAGAAAAAGAACCCAGTTAGTTTTGCCTTCGAATAAATTGGAAGAGATTTGATGAATTAGAATTTTGACCAGTAATTAAAGCCCTTAAACCGCGCTTGGCCAAAATGCTACCATGTAGTCGCGGTTGTTCCCGCCATTTTGACCTCCTACAACGACACGGAAGTCCATTTTAAGTCGTATAATACATAACAGAAATTAGATCTGATGCATTCGAATTGCGAACAGTGTAGGTACTCCGTAAACAGTACTGCGTAAGCCCTTATCATAAATCAAATGAAAATCTGGAATTGAAATGGGGTGGTCCCAGTGTATATGTGTATTGTGTGTACACACTGTAATTCTAGTACTCAATCGCCCTAGCTGGTTACTGCAGTTTAATATCGTCCATAAATTGCTGTTTAAGGTTTAGTTACATGCGTAGTTCTGTAATGCCCTGTTTATACAATACGAGATGTAGGCACGTCATATATCAATTGCGTCACCACAGGCCATCGTAACTGACGTTTTCTTGAAATTGGCTACATGTCTACACCAAGCTGTTCTGTTCTTCAGACTTTACCGTCACCTTCACTTCATTCATTAAAGAAAACCATGGAAGTGCCATCATTTCTCGGTGTGTCAGCTCATGCAATCTGTGAAATTAGCGGCCTCTTTTCCACTATCACCGTGTAAACCGTTCTTAAGTCAGTGGCGGCGCAGAACGGGGTTCCCTGCGGCAGATACTCGGTCAACAGAGGCCATTTCGTTGGCGGCGCTGCGGGCGACGTCTGGCGATTAAGTTGGCAATCATTTCCACAGTTGAAAGTGCTTCCGATACGGTTCGGCTATTTGACGCGATACGCCGTTACCGGCGGACGAAATTGCGGGCATTTCGAATTTACTGCTTCGACATGCTACTGTTATACATAACTCGACCAGAAAATTGTTTCCGATTTTCAACAAAACCGTGAATTATACATCTATAAAAATACTTTCTGATTATGGTGCTCGTTGGGGAAAACTGAATGTTCGTCTTTAATAGAAAATTGATTTAGACATTATACGTCTAATTAAATTGTCTAGAATAACAACCAAATCCTATATTTATTATATCCGTAAATATCGGTGAACACGATAGCGGCCAAAAGGTACAACGGAAAGTACAAACTGGATTGTTTTTTGGTAACAATCTAGCAACCGGAAGTAGTAAATGTTACAAGCATTTTCTTTGTCAGTCGAAAACCCCAATTTGTTTTGTGGTGGCACATGGTTTTTGGTGAGTAAATTTTTAGACTTTTCTGACATGCGGTTAACAGTATTACAGCCTGTATACTATATCCAATTTGACACCATCGCAAGATACCTTCAGAACGTATAAAATCTAAGAAAATATCGACACCTGTGTAGACCAAAAAGTCTTACACGTTCACCCGCTTCCTATCTAATACGCGGTGACATCCACTTTGCCGTACGTATTTCTGTGGCGTTTTCCGGGTAAAAACCACTCCTACGTTCGCGGAAGATCAGGGAAGTAATATTGGCACCAGCGCAGCTGGGCGACATGTTCACCCGCCTAGAGGTAAAACAGAATCTCTCTTTAGGGGGCGATATTTTGCGCCTCTATGGCAGTGTACGGACCGCCCATGCCGTGTTCTACTTAAAAGCTACAAATTGGCCAACCCGTATTTTAGAGAGCCCCCTTAATCGACCTACCTGATAAGATCACAACAGGGACGATATACTAATTAAAGTTTGGGGAGGAAATTTCTGTTGTTCTTTCTTCTTTATGGGATACTAGGTCCCAGGGTGGTATACTATTTATTCAAATTGAGCGGACCTACTGAATGATGTACAAACATTTTATCCTCAATAGTTGCTTAGTTTCTTTCTCTGCCAGATAATTTTCTGTGTATCACAAACAAGAAATAAAGGTGTGATGGACGCGACCGAATATTCAAAGCGGATTCGATAACAAAGTTTAAATTTGCATGCAGATGCCCTGGAAATTCTTCCACCGGTGCGGTAGAGAGCAAAAAGGAGTAGTAAGAAAATCGGAGCAACCGGGAAATCCTTATCTCATAAGTGCCTTTCATCTGAGATTATGACGAGAAGCAGATACGGCGCGACGTTTTCACGTCAATTCTTCATCCCTGTCCGTATGCAGGGTCGCACAGGAAACCAGGAAGATTATGGTCGCTGCGGAATTACATTTTCCACTCGTATCTGTGGGCGAGCTCATCTAACGTCATTGGTTTTTCGATTTGTTAAAACTGTCACGCGCTACGAGAACTTACTACGGATTGAATCGACTAAACCGATGTAAAACGCCTTTAGAAAAAGAAAAGTAAGAATAGAAGTTTTCCCTGAATCGAAAGACGTTCTTTACTTATTTTATTATCGGAATATGTGTCTGATTGCTTTATATACCCTCGCTGATGTAATTTTGATTTCTTTTACACATAGCATTCCAAACTTAGATCAATAAAACAGATCAACAAAAACTTTACTACAAAAGTTATTAGAAATAAAACTCTTAATACTTACATTATTATGTCACCATAGCGAAGGCATACGAAAATCATTACAAAAAATTACTTTGTTCCGTAATTCTTTTAGTATATTCTCATTACTAGTTAAGAATGGCTTTTGTAAGTCTGCCAACGACTCCCTAATGAGTTGTTTTGGAGTGAATTGAAAGGTTACTTAGGCGCACAGAAGCGCATCATTAGCGATACCATGATGGCATGCATCACTAGGCGACTGTAGAGAACTCTACTTCCGCCCAATCTTGAGCTTAAATGTCACATTTTGATAATTAATCCATGTTTGAAACCCCACTTTAATCCATAACCGTTTTTGGAATTTTCCTATATAGCTATTAACAGTATTAACTGCACTCTTCTTAGTTTCTCTTATTATTAACCACTTTACCAACAAATGATAATTTTTTATATTGTTAAGAGGATCCTTTTAAAATTCAAAATATGTCACCTTTGTGATTTTGTACGATAACGCAATGTGATCTAAAAATGCGCTACAGGGTAAAGATAAGAAATCAAATAATCATGAAATAGGAAACCTGTCAGCTAGAATTCTGTAGGTTCCGACGACATAAAAACTACTGTCACTTCTACCTCCATTTCATCCCTTCCGAGAGGGTGTAGGGTGAATTTTAAGAGATTCGAATTTACCCAACAGCTTGAAATGTAAATTGAAAACCTTTCTGTACCGTCGCCTTTGCCAATATGTTCTAAGTTCCAGGGTAAATGGCCTTAAATAAATTTTGTAGATGATTGAACTAATAGGTTTTGGCCCTTTGGTATGTAATAAGTTCCTCTTCTGGCAGGATTTTGCGTATTGTGTGTTTAAACCAAGATATTGAATGTGTTCTACGCCGAGTCAATTCATAGTTTGTAGACAGAGGGCAAACATTTATCATAGGTCTACGTAGGAATAGAGAATGTTTGCAAAATTGTGGTTTCGTATTCCCCCTTTGGCCTTGTAAGCGATGATTTTAGGTGTTTACTGTATTTAACTCGGAAAACAAATACTAGATATCTATGTTTTATGTACCTAGGGTAAAATTGCATGTGGAGTATAACTACCTATCTAAAATTTAAGTCCATAATTGAACTGTGATCACAGTCATCTTTGTATTAGCTCAGAAATCGATTGTGATTCGGTTTGCACAAAATTAATTACACTTGTTTACAGAAGCAGAAGAACTAGACCTTGTTTGTTTTCTGACTTTTTAACCCCACTGTGCCTTTTATTCTTCTCAACTTTGATCCGGATCCAGCCCAATTTGTGTTACATTACAATATTATGTACCTGAGATTTACATATTTGTCGGTGTAAAAAGATAGAATCAATTATCCTCAGCCTATATGGCGTACCATATCGTTGTTGGATCAGACATGGGACTGGTGTAAATTTATGGAAACTGGTGAAATCTTGATTTAACAGCGTTATCTGGCCGAAATGATCCCGAAGGATCGGACTACCCATAAATTCCACCATTATATAGCGGGCGTTATTACTAAAATTACGGTTAATTATAAAGGGAAGTTAGGAATTAATTACTGCGACCACGCGTACCACTTCATGACATAAATTCCACAGCTCGTTCAGACCGTGCCGTACCGCCCGGCCCGTACGAATGAGTATAATCGATCGTTGTATTTTAATTAATTACAATTATCATTCGATCTTGCAGGGGCCTTGTCGTCTGTCGCAGTCGTAGCCAACCAGTGCGCTAACATTCGCTTGAAGAAACTTTGATAGTTTGTGATCTATTGTAGTTTTGCATTTAATTCGGTGACATTTTAACCTTTATACACCGAGGGAAAAGAACTGTTAAATCAAATAAATGTATTTCTTTGAACATATTTCTTTCAAGGAAAGAATAAGTTGAAACAAATAAGTATTTTCGATCTTTGTTTGACTTGAAGCAAATTCGTTTCATTCAATTTTCTTTTTCTCTGTGCAATTTATATTAATTATCAAACTGATGAAGAAGAACAGTTCCGTGACTAATAACATCATTATTCAACGTAACTGTCGTTAGTATTTCACATTCCTGTCAACGCATTATATTGTACCTCGTTATAACAACTCATCTGATATTTTTATGTTGCTCCAGAAACCACCCGAAGGAAAATGCAAAAACCTTTGTAATGAAATATATTTTGCGGTGGTGAGAAGGCCCTCCCATAAAAAACTGCCCTTCCACGATGGAGTATCCCTTTTTATGCAAAGGGCTAAAAGGTTTTGACACTTTGAGAGTGCCTATCATATTACATCTTAAATGCGAGCTGAGTCTTCGGGTCACCCAAGACCCATAAGCAAGCCTGTGACGTCATTTATCCATCCGGTGGTATCAGTTACGCTGAAAACTGTTTCGTCCTGTACCCTTTCACTATCCTATAACATATATTTTAGGAATACGACCGCAATTAACATTTACGATATGTTCTATATATTCAGCAATAAAAAAAAATGTTCACGAAGCATTTGACAAATTTTCATCCCTATTTCCTATGGGTTGCTGAGTTCCATAAATCTCAAGTGCAAGTATCATGGTTTGTACAATATGCTATATCTATATCTCTATATCATAGAAAACTTGACGAATTAGGTAAATAAGGTGATATTGTAGTAAATTCCGTGTTTATGTTTATTTTAGAGACGGATGAAACACACTCGGCGTCTGCTTAACCATTAGAATCTCGTGGAAAGCTCGTGGATGCTTCTCCATACATCATCTGCATTAGACCGTCTTGTTTATAGAGCAAATCTACTGAGCAAACGCACGCTGATAGTACTCTCTCTCGCCTGCTTTTGTTTCACATGGTATGTTGTTTTGGTAGATTACAGACTCCCGGACTTCATTGGTCATAAAGGAAGTGCAACTGTTCCCAATAACAATGAAGTAATGTGTATTAAACATACGTATAATATACTTAACGAAATACTTTTGAATCTAAGTATATATCTACCTAAGGGTGAAGATTGATTGGTTAATTGTACAGTACTGAACTACGTTCATGGTTTAAACCAGTATTGAAAAACCAGCCCTAATAAGTTCTTTCGACATTTCAAACGAAAGATTCAAGATTTCACCTTGCTGTCGTACTTTCATTATTTCGGATTACCTATTAAAATTAAACCTCTGATTCAACGGATCATAAATTGCGACATGCCGTGATTATTTTCATTTTAGTGAGATAACGATTAGAGTAACTTAAAGTAAGCAGCGGCTGAGGGCGCTGGTATCACACTATGGCGCTTTTAAGTGCGCAAGGGTCGAGATTGTTATTCGAGAATAGGACTCGGTTTATCTCGCTTAATTTCGTTTTTATTAAAGAGTCGCACACGGGCTGTTCGTTAGAGGGCGGCGCGCATATTGTCACAATCAAGTGTGGGGCCCTGTATTAAACGCTACGCTGGCTACTGCTATCTGCGTCTCCCATCTTCGTATCTCAACCCGTACAGTAAATTTCTCGGGTCGGAATTTTGCTAGTTGTTTTATCTGTCGCTGGTAAAAATTAAATTTTACGGTCGCTGGCGTAATACAATGTGGCTGTACGAGTCTACAAATTAAAATATATGTACAAAGGGATAAATATATTCAATACAACACAAATATCTTTGAGTGAAGAATATCACTTGTTTCTACATCCGCAGAAAGATCATTTGGTTGGTTCAAGTAAAATATAAAATTCTCAGAGTAAGAATATGATTTTCTTGATGTTCCAAGTATTACGTTTTCTTGTTTTAAGTATGAGGGAACTGCTTGAAAGAAATTACGTCTGTTTTAAGCGGTATGTACGTATACTTTTGGGTCAAGAAACTGTTTGTTCGTTGAAGCATGTATATTTTTCACCCAACAAAATATAGTTGTTTCTGTAAAACGAACCTCTTACTTTTTTATATGTAGAAGAATAACATTTTCTTTGTCAGAGCAAAATATACTCAACATAAACATACTAAACTCTTAAAAAATAACTACATATATTGAAATTCTTATTACAATAAAATATTATTTGGATAGCAAAAATATCCTCTTCATGCTACATTATATACTCAAGAAAATTTTTTCTTAATATCCAAAAATAGAGTTCTCTCTGGGTAGGCTATTCCACTACAATCCTGGTTTTGCTCATAATTTTTATAAGTCACCCATGAAGTAAAACACTTATGCATAAGATGTAAATAGACAATATACGAACACTCAATATCGTCGTACTTATATAGCGGTGATATGTGTCAAAAGACGCGAGAAACCGTTAGCGCCATCTGTAAAGTAATTGCACAACTATCTATGTATCTCTCAGAGTAAGAATATTGGGTCAAGAAACTGTTTTTTCGTTGAAGCACATAAATTTTTCGTCCAACGAAATATTTTTGTTGTAAGACAAACGTCTTAGTCTAAGATCCCGATCTAGATCGACCTTCCCTCATCCTTTTTCCTAATCAAATCTATATTTCATACAATGTAAGGTATAAATGAACACAATGTGCTAGGGTTGCCGCCCCATATCCTGACAAGGCTATTTTTAATTACAAATTATTTAAGGTAAATTGGTACTAGTAATTTACCCTCATCGTTTTTCCTAATCAATTGTATACCAAAATGTAGGTTGCTTTGTTGCGAACATCGTGGTGTAGGGTTGCCTTTGCAAAAGTTGGCATATCTTAGGGTTGTCGCGATTTTAAATATGAATAGTTGAGTAAAAGGGTACGTTCACATGGCAAGCGCCTAGCGCGCGTTTACACTATCGCTGTGCTATCGCCTACTATTACGACAGACAATGAAGCAGAATAGCAGTTACCTTCGTACTTACCAGTTACCAATCTTAGTTTGGCGTTTTTTGTAAGTCTTTGGCTCTCGATTGGTACCAAATTTTTCAAGAAAAAGAATGACCGGAACTATTTAAAAAAATACCTTAAATAATATTAATTTAAAAATAGCCTTGCCAGGATATGGGGCAGCAACCCTAGGATATTGTGTTCATTTATACATTTTATTGTATAAAAAATAGATTTGATTAGAAAAAAGGATGAGGGAAGGTCGATCTAGGTCCGGATCTTGTACTATCTCCTTTTTTATTGAAGAATAACTTTTTCTTCATCAGAGAAAACTAGAAGACTAACTAACTATTGAAACAACTATATTGAAATTCTTATTAGAATAAAATATTATTTGTATAGAAAAAAATCCTCAGGCTACACTATATACGCAAGAATAATTTTTCTTGATATCCAAGAATAGAGTTCTCTCTGTGCAAGGAGTTATGAAAGCAATATATACACAGTAATAAAAAACGATGAAGTACCTAAAAAATCTACAAACTTTCAATAACTTATGTAATCTTAGGTAAAGTATGTAGATTCTTTTTCTGTTTTTAATTACTTATACAGCTTTAGCTATGTAGGTATTTAAAACAGGAATGTATGGAATGTGAATTCAAACATCGTTATTCAATAAAAGAACTAACAAAATAAATTCGTATGTTATAGTAACACTTCTTATAATATACCATACTGCTTCAGTAATAAGAAATCTCCTCGTATTTGATTTCATAACAATAATGATTGCAACGGTTCAATGATTGCGGTTAGTTCTAGATAATATCGGTCGAAATTCCTCCGAGATGCCCCTAGATCACTATGGCAAATTTCTGCACATCTGCAGAATTCCAATTGGCATCAATCTGTTACAGATGAAGGGATAAGTAGATAGCAAGCACAATTTGGTATTCCCTGAGCATTAATAACTTCCCAAACTTTATTATATGCTATGAAACTGGCAAAGTTTTTCGCATATCAGCGACTGTTAGACAAATTGATTCATAGATGAGTGAAGAATAGAAGAATAATGTATAGTTTCTGTTTTAGATGCCCTGATATGGAAATGTATGCTGTACAGAAGAAAAGCAACTGTAAGTATTAAAAATCTCCTATCAAAAAATGTATGTAACGTAATACGAAATGGAGTGGACAAGTTTTTGGTATTATAAATATTTTTATTAGCAATAAGCAAGTCGGCTTATATTCTGGTTCCGGAAAATATCATAAATTCAGGAGAGATGAAATGAATTATCGCGCCAACTCCATTCGTACTGATCTTGTTCGCATTTATTTCCTCATTTTAATACGTCCCGCCCTCGAAAAAAATGATAGATCGGCGAAACGATGGCCCGCGTCAGTTTGATGTATGGTACAATAAGAACTTCATAACACGTAGGTCGTGTATTTGATTTGACGCTGCGCGCTGACGTTTTCATTCCATAAATCAATGCCGAATTTATCAGAATTTTGCGCTCCGTGCTCGCCCATTTCCACTGCGCCTCCCAACCGGGGATTATCGTATTTTCATCCACAAATTGGTTACACGATTCTCTATTCCACCTTTCAGTTTCCATTTATTTTGCATTATTATAGCAAAGTACATAGCTTAATGTACATCAAGTCACTAAGCACATTGATAGATAAACAACAGTAAGAAAGATGTAAAGCTTAATACTAATCATATTTTCTGAAATTTCACATATGAAATCTTTTATTTATACTAGAGTATATTACTTACAGAACGATAAACAAGAGCTTTTGAGTTTTTCCTAACCTGACAAATTGGGTATATCTCTCATTTCTTAGAAGGATCCTTACCCTACTTCTCCTAGAACCGTAAATCCTGCACCGCATTACCATACAAAATATATACAGAATTAATGATCCTTAAACTTTCCGTTCACGTATCCACGTTCTATATCTAAATTCCACATTTACATCATACCATAATTTTTCTCATAACCCCGACGAAATCCTATTTCCCAAAAAAAGGGAAAAATAGAAAAATTCTCAACAATAAACGTATTTCGCAAGCCATAATATTAAATTTGAACGTCTTCCGTCGTGAGACGTTTCGTAGAGGGCGATTTTTTCGATTTGCCTTCGGAAATACGCAAGGGTAAAATCTTCGGTATGAACTAAATGGAGCTTAACCGTTACATTCGGGAGTATTTCCCTTTTAATGGAACGCAGATAAGATTGTGCGTCGAAGTGAAAAATGCCACGCTATTATGGAAATTATTATCCGGTCCCCTGACGCAAACCCTGAAACCACCCAAATCGATATCGTCGTGTAATTTATTCTGTAGCGACCGCATCTTTCCACTTCATCTGAGCAAACTGGATTATTCCTTATACCACCCACACCACGGAAAATATTTGTATCTTACTGTAAAGGTAATGTCTTTGACATATTCACTATAAGGAAATTTTACAGTAATTTTCAATTGACAGAGAAGTATAATAAGCCGATATTGTTTCAATTGTTCATTTCAGTGCATTGGACAAATACAAGCCCAATAAATGAATGCTACATAGAAAGTTTTGCAATTATTCTACAGATGGCGCTTATAGATACTCATCGTCTGTTGTCACATATTAACGGTATACAAGGTTGACGATATTGTATGGTCATAATATAATATATATATTATAAGCTGATGGGTGGATTATCAGGAATCCTAAACCAAGATTGTTATAGACGCGTATGAGAAGCGACGCAAACTATAGGCGCATTTTGCACAAGCCACGAATGTGCACCTTCGGGAATTAATTGATTCGGACCGCGCAAATCCTCGTTGTAGGTTTTGTGCCGATGTTCCTAAGTTGTTGATTGAAATTAATCATGTGCCCCTAGCTGTCCACTTTCAATTTATTTATGTTGTTTCTTTTATGCAAGTTCTCCGAGACTACTAGTTTATTTACAACTTTAGAAGTTAATTATTAATAAGAATGAAAACTACGTTGGGAACTTGTTAATTAAAAGAGAAGTAGGACAAAATATAATTACTTTTAGCTCGTGAAGGAGTATTTTATAACTAAGACTTTTTTTCCAAAACTAAATATTTTGTGCGGCCCCCACCTTACTTTCCAACTACACTGTTGACACATTTATAAACTCTCTAAACGTATAGAGAATGAAACACTAATTAAACGAATGCATTAAGATAAATAATAACTAAATTAATAATAACTATAATTGTATTGTCACGTATACGTGTGTTTTCCTGCGAGGTTGTTTACTATTCTACGTTTATTTATTCTTCAATCGCGAGCTGACGCATCAGTCCTCCATTAGGTCACAAACCGATGGGTATAAGCCCCTATACCACCTAAACCGCTCATCCCATTGATCTATAAATTTGTATACATATTTAAAATCACTGCAGGATGAGATGGCATCAGTTTGGTCAAAATCGGGCTAATCCCTAAGAAAACGCACTTAACATTTGCCACTTCCGGTTAGATTGTCGCCAAAAACATACACACATACATACATTTTCCAGAAATCATTGCAATGGATTTAGGGGACCTCAACACGCGTATTTCCTCTGAAATTCCGATTTTTTTTTTCTGTCGATTATAATACTTTCCTTCTATAATAAACTGTAAAACAATAAACCGAAAATTATGGTTTGAAAAATAATAAAAAACACGACAATAATAAAACGAAAAAAATTAAAAAAAAATAAAAGATTTTTTGTTTATAGGGATTATAATAAACTATAAAACACGTACAAACTGCGTAGAATTCGCATCCTAATTATAATATTTTGGTATTCTGTTAGCAAATTAACATAGCTTACAGCTGAGCTGTTACGGAAGTAATAAAATTGTAGAACAGTGTTTACTCAGTGCGCATTTTTTGCGATTCTTGTACGCTCATTGTGTTATTATTATAGTGTTTGAAGTAATAGTTTATACTGAACTTTAGAGAACTATGAAAAACTGGAAAGTGTTGTTAAATCTGGGAATATACATTTTCTCCTATAAAAAAGTATTATTGCTTGCAAATCCAATTACAGTTTGCGGAGTATAAAATTTATCGGTTTCCGCCTGAGCCGGGATTGGTCGGAAGAGGGCCGGTCGGGCGGACGAAGGGAATCGGGACCGTAATCAAATTAATACCAAATTCTACGTCGAAGTCGAAAACTTTCGGTCCCAGATTTTAATGAACGTTATGTTAAATATAAATGATTTATAAGGGTTCGGCGAGAGTTGCAAATATCATCTCTAACGTGCTAGGAAACCCGGCAAAAATTATGTCAAAGCTGCGGGCCTTTCCACTACATTAATTAGATTGCAACTTTCGTAGAGAGAATACATCATTTTCCTAATAGCTCGGGTAATATTATCTTTTTACTATGCGTGCACTAATACATTATTATATAGGTTATCTAATCTATTTTATACTTATTTATAGTATATACCTACCGGCCAAACTGAAATCCAGAGTTTTCCAGGTTCAATTCCTTGGCGAGGCATATTCTTTCAGTTCCTTGGATTTATCTATATCATTTCTCTTCATTTTATAACTATAGATTATGGATCAAATCACTATCAAATATAAAAAAACCTTTATAAAAACTATGGATAGTGGATTTACAACAGAACGACTAATGTAGACTGTTCTAACATAACAGATTGTTCAAAATATTACGAATGAACAAGTCTTTTTGTGATATGTTATCAAGTTAAGTTATACAGACATTCTGTGCATTAAAATATGGGAAGTGATCAAAGAAGATGTTGTAAAAATTCACCAAATAAGTTTTGTTACATGTGCCGTTGTTATGTAGTGACATCTGAAAAAAGGTATAAAAGCAGCTTACTGCTGCTATTTTGGATTTAGAATTGGAGATCTGGAAAAGTCATGGACACCTAATATATGCTGTATTTTCTGTTGGATCGGACTTGTAATGTGGATGAGCAAAAGAAAATGCCGTTTGCAGTTCCCATGTTATAGCGATAACCTTCCAAGCATGTAGATGATTGCTATTTTTGCACGATAAACGTCTCCGGATATTCGAAGAAGGATAAGCATAAAATAAAACATCCATATTTGTCATCCGCATCGCGACCTATCCCCCATGGAGAGAACCATCCTCACCCAAGTGCGCCATCCACTTCATCGTCTTCGATTTTTGATACAGAAGAAATTTCACCTGTTTGAAGAACTTGCCTGATTTGACTAAATGTGTCTGAAATCACTCTGTCAAATCAGGTAAGTCGTGACGATTCACCATTTGAAGTTTTAGGAACACGTCACGTTATAAACCAGTGCGAACTGAATGATTTGGTTAAAGACTTTAGGCTTTAGACTTTAGAGGTTTATCAAAAGAAAAATCCGAGTTATTGGATTCTAGGCTACAGGAATGGAATCTTTTCGCACGAGGTGTGACAGCGATAGTAACGCGTAACGAACCTTTTAAAGCATATCTTAAGATTTTTATACGTCAAATAATAGCTAATATATCAAGAATAAACCACAAAAAGAATCAAGGTATTCCTACGTTTAGTTTAGCTAGAATAAAATGAAAGGATCTTTGTATGTATGTCACGATGTTAAGGGTCTTATGAACGAGTTTGATATTTCCCATGATCCCTCTGAATGGTGGCTTTTTATCGATTCATCAAAATACAACTTGAAAGCAGTACTTTTGGATATTCTTTGAATTTATACTGAATTTGTTGCAGTTTTCTCAGTTTTTTTAAGTGTCGCTGTATCTGTAAATCTAGACCTGTTACAATAAATCCACTTTCAGTTTCTAGTTATGTAAGGCCAATATAATCTGGAACAAATATTGTTTTTGTTGTATCAGAAAGTTGGAAATTTGTTGCCTTGTGTAATCATTGTCAGCGTTTGCTTTCTCTATATTAAGTGACATAATTCACTCGAAAGGACATCTTAAAAACACCAAATAAAACACGTAATTATAGTGCAACGCAGCCATTAAATCCACGACCCTCCATTTGAAAACATTTATTGTCAGATCGTTATTAAAAAGAAAGAAGTCGTGCGCAATAAAGTCCTATCTATATTTCACCTGGGCGGTACAATTCACTTTAATGTCGCCGGTCTGCACTAGAGGTTGTATCGTTAAGGGTAGTTTATAACGTTAGTTGAAATATAAATCGTCCAGTTCACATTATATATTTTATTCATTCGCGCATTTACTTTGCGGCAAGTGTTCAAGTTTTCAAAGTGCACGTTTATTATTAACTAGGTTGACTTTAGAGTTGGGACAGCCCATCTACCAACTATGCTCTTATAGTTTGCGTATCTCACGCATTCATTAGGTACTATAATTATTGACGGAGGTATCAGTCTATCGAACTAAGCCTACTCCTGAAGTCCTTAGAAGTAGTTCTAGAAGGACTTTGCTTTAGAACAGTAACAAACTTGAAGATGATATTTCATGGTAGGTCATCCATAAAATATCATCTTCAAGTTGATCAAATGGCTCGGAGAAAGCTCTTATATTATATTAATTAACGATGTACTATCGGCTATTCAATACATCAGTTTAAGAAGTTTAAGAAGCCAAGAACAAATAAATTAATTTATCTTACGTATACCATCTACTCGTAGCGCGGTACGATTTGTTGCGGTATTCTTTCAGACACATCCGCAATATCGTACGAAATCTGAACAAATTGGTGTGAATTCCAGTGAAGAAACGACCGAATGAGTTGTACGCGTCCGCGTTCATTGGAATTGTTAAAGTTCGACGGTAACTTCTGAAGCTGCGGAATGCGCCGTCCCGTTTCCTTTACAAGCAGGTTCGTTGTGAGCCATCGGGCTCTTTAAACTTCCATAAACTTCACCCTTCCTCTTCAAAGGTCGAAACTTTTTCTTTTTCTGCAGCGTCTGATTCAAAGTATCAAATTTCCGGATCGAATTAGTTTCATTTTCATTGTTCGGTGAGACAAGTTGAGTTGTAGGGTTTATTTTTTTGTTAGGTTTTGTTTGGAAGCTGGAAGTTGGAATTTTCTTGGAATAATGGTAAGCGCGTACACACATTTTCTGTTTAAGCTAACCATAAAAAGTTTGTGCCTATCTATTGTTACACCGCAATTGAAAGTTTACTGTTACCGCACAGTTTTATGGGGGTTTCTGGGACTTTTCATGAAAAATAATGGAGTTCAGTTCTGATTGTAACGTTTATTACACTTTGTTGTGGCGAGAATTTGCTAAACATTCGAAAATTGTGCCGTGCTTTATACTAAACACGGCTTAAAAAGTATATCCATTTTGGTGGCGGAGCCGGGTCAACACAAATTTATTGTAATTCGATTGTTTCATATATTGTATTGTTATTTACAATAATTACAACTGGTATATTGACAAATAGGTATACCAAATCCGATATTCAGTAGTTCTCACCATTATTCATCTTTATAAATTATGAAATTAGAAATCTGGATTTATTTTGGCATCTACATGTTTCAAGTTGTCTCTCAGTTTCATTGCTATTTGTTTGCTTAAAACCTGCATGAATAATCGATTAATTTTGTCATACAGTTTATGTTGATTTGAATTTAAGGGTATTCTGTAAAATGTGATGCAGAAATTTTGCGGTTACCTCTATTGGTGTGCCTACTTTATAATAATACTGTTTGCAATTTTATATTGTACGCAATTTATTTACACATATTGAAATTTATAAAGCAACGTGATGTTTTTATTACATTCGTTCGAATTCCGCGGCTTTTTATATTTTAATTCAACTGGAACGTTGCACACGAATACATTGGAACTTTACGTGTGTTGAACTCAACCCACAATCCGGAAAAATGTGCTCCGAAGGAATTCTAAACAGGCAATAAACAGAGAAAGTCGTAAACTCGTTTGCAACCGTTTTAGTTTGTTTTCCGGTGTAAGCTGACATCTATCAGATTTTTTTACAACTTTACGGTTTAGTAAAGTTTTATGACAGTATTCACTTTGTGTAAACAATAACAAAACTGTTGGTATAAAATCACACAATGCTAGGTTTTTACTGCTTCACTTTACACAAAGAATAATAAATTTGTAAATTATTAAAT